>OY728152.1:2001759304-2003101981 GCA_963277665.1 Viscum album
ATGAATGATGATGTAAATAAAACAAACAAAAAATAAGAAATTATAGTGTTTTGTACATAGACATACTTATATCTATTTCAGTTTTCACACCTGGTCACATTTTTGGTGGCTGCGTTTGACGTGTTTAGTCATTGCGTGAACTTCCCTATGGCAGTCCAGCTATATTGCAATTTTATGCTGCATGATGCAGATTCGTGTTGCAAATAGTCCAGTCTACCATAGGACATCATGTTGTTGGCCCTATTTTCCAATTTTAGTTGTTTCCATGGGTTCCTTCGCTGTTGGATATCGAGTTTACTACCATCTACTCTATGGCGGCTACACTGCCTCATGCCGCCTCCATCGGTCATACTTCTGTGGGTCTTTGATTACACTATGGTTCTCAATTTTTTAAAAATAGGATATCTATGCGATCATCAAATTATGTTCTTCACTACCTTGGATTTCTTTTCTTCTAACCATCCCTCCGGGGGTCCGACCACGTTTTGAACCTCCTATAATATCACATCATTATGATGGGGGGTCCATCAATGATGAAATCCAATAATCAGGATAGAATATTCATAAATAACTCTAGAAAGATGAATGTTGGCCTTGATATTTTCTTCCATTGCATGTCCCGTTAGAGAAAAAAATAATGAAACAATAATAACACATATTAATCTCCCTTCAATCATGTAGTAATGATTACCAATCCCTCGTGCATGATTTAACTGCAGATCAACCGTTCATGGGTTGGTTGAAGTCCTTCATTGGAAATAAGAAGAAGTAGAGATATCATGAAATAAATTAAAATACCTACCTGGGATTGGATCATTCTCTATCATGGATTTGTTTTCATTGATGATCATTTGAAGAAAGATCTTGATCTGCTTCACTGATCTTGTTTCGACAGTGTTTACCATTGACGGATCCTCTCTGATTTGTCTCAAGGAAACTCCAAGGTTATGGTTATAGAGCTAGAATTATTAAAAATATATTTTTTTAAATATAAACCTATGTTACGTCAAAATAAAATTTATTTAAAATATTTAAATGATGGTTACGTCCAAAATCTAATTTTTTTTGGCCTGTAACAAATGATGTTATGCCTCGTCTAAAAAAATTCCACTTTACAAAATTAATAGTGGTCTAGGATTTATAATTTGAGTCACCATTCAGAAGTTATTAATATTTTAGAAATAAAATAATTTTATTTAATTATTTTATTTACCGGTGCATCCAATATGGGTTTTGTCACTAGAGACCCACACAAACAAATATTAGGTCACAAAAAGTGTATACTAGCCATCCTAGACACAATGGTGCCATCATATTTTGGATCAAGTCCCTCTTTTGTGTGTTATTTCACATTTTAATTAAATCCATAGAAGTGTGTTATTAAAAACCTAACAGTTTTTTTGAACCATTCTTGGTACACTGGGCCTCGAAATCACACGTCGTCTAAATGCATGGTCTCATAAGTTTCCTAGAAATTTTCTATAAATAAATCATAGAAAATAAGAATCATTTTATTCTCCCAACCATATGTATTGACTTCCCTGAAATCAAAACTAAGGGATACACAAACCAATGGGGGTATGAGAACGAACCAAAAACCTCAGGAACTCCCATGTCCTCTTATCAAGATTCTTGAGCTTCCACCTCGCACACACTAAAGGAATCTACTTCCCATATAGGTTCCTCTCATGAAATTTCTCAATATCCTCAACGAGGAGGCAAAGGAAGGTTCTCAATAAGAAACAATAGTCCATGGAACTCCATGGAGTCCAACTATCTCATGAGCGTAGAGGTGTCCAATGATCTATACATAACTATGTTCTCGAATCGGTTGTAGGTGGGATGTCTTGATGAGTTAGTCAATGATCACCCTAATGGTATATTTTTCTATATACGTACATGGTATTCCCTTCACGAAGTCCATTGATATTCCATCCCACTTTAACTCTGGCACCTCATGTTTTTGAGTCAAACATGTTGGAACCTAGTGCTTGACCATAAAATTATGAAAAGTGTGGAATCTAGAGACAATCTCTTTTGATGTCTTCTTTATCCCCAACCACCAAAATTGAAGTCATAGGTTCGGGGAAATCTTTGACACACCTAGATGTCCCACCCAAGGGGATGTATGGAACCTCAGGAACACCTCCTCCCATAACATCACTAGTAGAACTATGTGTCCTTTGCAGAGAATGGCATGCTACCAACCATTGGAATATCCATCATGGGTATGCCATGTGGACATCTGATCACAACTAGTCTCACAGCTAATATCTCAAATTTTTGCATCCCTAACTCACTATAAGATAGAGGGGTAACCACTGTCAATTGGAGAAAGACTACTTCATCTCCATCCACCTAGGTTATCCTATGCTAGGAAAACTACTCTAAGGACTCATTCAGATGATGTGAACTCGATCTATAGATGAGAGAATCTACTAATATCTTCCCCTTCCAAGGATTATAGACTATCTCTAAGACATTTTCTTGGAGGAACTCTATCTAATGTCATTGTCTTATGTTAAAATACATCTATGAAATTATATAACTGATATTTATGTTGTATGAGGAGATGATAAATCACTCACCCATAAGGTTGTATCACAAAAAATCCAAAGCAAAGACCACCACCACAATTCTTGCTCATGGGTTGTATAGTTATCCTCATGTTCTCTCAACTACCATGAAAAATAGGCAATTACTTCATGTACCTACATCCAGAAAAAACCAAACTCCTTCTTTGAAGTGTTGTAGAACACCACGTATTTGGCACCCTCTTTTGGAAATATCATGATGGGTTCACTAATAAATCTCTATCTTATTTTATGAAAGCTCTCTTGGCCCCTATACATCCATACGAAAGGTTGAAACTTTCATGTGAAGGATTTCATGGATGTTGCTACTTTAGAAAAGTCTACTACAAACATCTAAACGTACCCAACCAACCCAATGAAACATTTCACCTCGGTAACGCTCTCTGATGGCTCCCAAGAATGAACCACATCTATCATCGCTAGATATAAAAAAACTATAGCTTCAAAAATTACATGTCCCAAAAAATTGGACCTCTCGTAAATAGATGTGACACTTCGATTGCTTCCCATAAAGCTAGTGCTCATAGAGTACGTCCAGAATCATCATTGTGTGTAATTTGTTATCATTATCTCACATCAAATACACTAGGATTCCTCAAATAAACCCGCTTCAAACTTCTACAAGTATGGTTGGAAGATCATTTTCATGTGTCTCGTGAACTGTACAGGGGTGTTCGTCACCCAAAATGGAATAACTATGTACTCGTTGTGGTTGTAGCAACATCTAGAAGATACCTTGATCAGTATGTCCTCATTCTGTACCTGAAGCTGATGATAGATTGATGTAAGGTCTATCTTTGAGAAACTTCTCGCTCACTTTAGTGAATAAAAGTTTCCATCCATCCCCGGTAGTGGATACTTATTTTTCACAGTTACTTGATTCTTGTTTCAGTAGTCAAAACATAACCTCAAGCTCCCATCCTCTATCAAGGAAAATAATACTATGGTTTCCCATGGATAAACACCAGGTCTCCCGAATCCCTTCCTACTATATGTCCTCCAACTATAACCTCAATTCATGACGCTCTATAGGAGCAATATGATGTGCCGATGTTGATATCGGTTCCATCCACTGGAATATGTTACTAAAGAAGTCTACCACGCTATTAGGAGTTAGTCCTGGAACATCTTTTGGAAAGATTTCCTCGTACTCTTCCACCATTACTAGAAACCGGGGGCTCATCTCATCCACTCCACAGAGTTTCAATCTAGCCAACTAATGAGTGATCAGCTATACCCTCATACATGTGAGTATATTCCATGATCCATGTGTTTCCCTTTCATCGATAAAGTAAAATCTGGTCCCATATTCATAGACACACTACATTACATTGCAAAAAAAATTATTTGAGTAGGAGTTGTGGATAATCATTCAATTCCCAGAATGATGTAGTTGGGTTTTAAATCTACCACCAATAGATCACAACCAATACTCTATCCCAAATGTGTAAGGCACACAATCGGCACCCGTGTGTGATAATTTAATCTCCTCTTGTAAATTTATATAAGTGAAGGTATAGAGTCAATTTTTCCACTAGACACTACATTTCTTTAACATGGGTCTTGGAGATAATAGAGAAACTAGAACCCATGTCAATAAAAACTGAAGATAGGGTAGGAAAGACACAGATCATACCGACAATAATAATGGGGGTCTTAGGATTTTAATATTCCATCTCATAGAGATCACCTCACCCCTATCCACCAGCTCCCTGATTTCAGGGTGGACCACAAGGTAAAGGTGGTGGTAGTTCCTCAAACCTATGTCCGCATAATGCCTCTCATAAAACACCTCTTCCACATCCACATCCTTGCAGACCACCCTAATTATGCACTGTTTTGGCCTCGGTAGTCCCTCAACTATCTCCTAGACGGTCATACGACGGGTCAATCAATTTCAATGTAGATGCCTCCTGACCACCGTAGGAGTATCATCGTATGCCCTTCAGCTGACTCACTCTACCATTGGATGATTTCAATGATGACCTTGTTTTTTTGGGTCATCCCCTCGGTAGCTTGACCAGCTTGGATCCCCCCAACATCTATTGGCTACCGTCTGCTGAAGACTTCACTAAATTTTGCAGAGATTTATCTCCCAATATCATTTCCATCTCCGCAATAAATATCTTAATGAACAGATAATAATAAAGCACCCCATCATGTATAGGGATGTTAAGAGATATCATTAACACCCTAATCTCCCTGTATAGTCCCTACATAAAAATACGATCCCTGATGAAGGGGTTGTGCACCATGTTGGTAGAGTATCAAAAATGATCCATGAATCTATCTAAGTACTTCAACACTGACTGGATTCCATATTTTAGATGCAGTGTCTAATGTATATGCACAAAGCATAACATAGTAAAAATGAACTTCTCAATGAAGAGGTGCACAAATTCAGTCCAGTATAGTATCACCTCCATGACCGTGCTATCCTAACACACCAAATTGATTATGATTTTAAGGTTGATTTATAGTCTAGGGAAGACTCTATGTCATCTCTCAAGGATAATTAATAGGTTTTGAGTATTATTTTTTAATATAAAGTAATAAATATGGGGGTGATTTTGAAAACATGTTAGAAAATAAAATGACTTAATTAAAGAGTTAAATAGTTGAAATGGAAAGGTGGTGTTTTATAATTCTAAGAGAAAGGGTTAATTGTGAGTTCAAAACACACATTCATGTTAATCATTCACATAGACTATTTTTGGTTTGGTAAATTTTTTGGTTGAAATTACTTGGAATCTCGATTAATTTCTAAGCCATTATTTCATTGCTAAAAAAACCAAACCTTGACATAACAATCGTATTGTCAAGGTCCAGAACTTATGGATGGAATATGAGATTCCAAAGAGGATTGAAATCTCAAGAATATTGGTATGAAAAGGATTCTTGTGATGACTAATCAGAACAACACAAGTCACATACTCTATACCTCACACCGATCGGTTACAAATTAAGAGTATCTCAATCACATGCATCAAAATAAGAATTCAAATATGGAATTATATAATATACATATAATGAAATATTTCCACAAAAAAATTAATTCAATGAAATAGAAAAAATAATAATCGGATCTCCCTTGACTTGTGTGTAGCTCCCTCACAACAAATGCCCACTGTTTAGCTCGACATCGTGAGGAGGAGGTATCTCCGGTGGAACTCCTTCTTCATTATTAGTCCCCATATGATGATAGGGGACTTAAGAACTTCAAGGATGAGGAGGTGACTCATTTAGGAATTCAAAATGGAATAGATTCACTTATTTTTTGATCTCACAAATGAGGATCCCAAGATTCCATTTTACAGGCAAAGTGGAAGGTGGTTTTGGGAACACATATTGTGTAAAGCCACTTGGCTGATGGTTTTCAACCCCATGACATTTGAATATTTCATTGGAAAAAACTATAAACATGTTTCTACACATCCTTTCTATCTCCAATGAATGTTTGAAACCATTTGGACAAATATATCTCGATATATTGATAAAATACAGAACACCACATTTGATGGTGTGCGGATTTGATTATTTGAACAAATCAGTTCAGATGGGCACTTTAAAGGCCGAATTTCTCCTCAGTTTCTTCATATGAAATTTATTGCATTAAAATCTATACCGGCCCATAAACATTCAACCCATTTAGTTGCTCTGTTCAGTATAAATATGTGGTTGAGTTCAGTAGTGTGCATGGATCCTATGTAGTTTGGACCATTTTCCTTGGACATCATCACGGGCCCTTCAAATAACCACCACGTTAAATGATATCATCAAAACAAGTATGATTTCCCTTTTTAATAGTAATAAATACAAGATAATTGATGCAAACATGAAGTGAAATTATTTTTTATTATTATAATATTCAATATTAAAAATGTTTAGCACAATGGTCAAAGGTTGAAAATGAAATAGTGAATCATGGTGCGACCATACCCCCACACATAAACATTTTCACTTCTGAGCAATGTCATAATTTAAAAAATTATGCATGTAGATATTTCCAACTTCATAAAAATTTAGCATTCAATGAAAGATTAATTTCTGATAGAAATTACATCAATGAAAAAATCAAACAGAGATGTTTTTCTCATTGATCATTGATAAAGACTTCTAAAAAACTGTATCCAAATGAAATTACAAGAGATGCATGATACCGATCACAGATAATAATTAAAAAGATAATCATGTCCCTAAATCTTCATGTGTGTTTGTGAAAACCATTTCATTCTATTATTTCCACTTTTTATCGAGTAAATATAAGTTATTTTTATAATTTACTACTTACAGGATTCTTTACACTAAATATGCCCCCATATCCTTTGCTATCAAATTTCAAGACCCAATCACTTAAGCCTTTCCAGAAGACAAACTATAAGCTCCTGACCTAGATATCCCCATATGTTGTACATTTCATCACTCCCCTCATTTATTAGTTTTCCAAAGTTACAGTTAGAAAAAATCTCACACTCTTCTCTAAACCCATGTTTGATCTCATCACGACACTAATAATAATAGTTATAACAAGATCAAATGTCGAGGAAGGGTGGTTTTTGACCAACCCAATATAAATCCCATTTGTTTTTTTGGGTGTAAAAAATTCAGTTAATAGGTAAACATGAATAGGTCAATCTTGTAAAGTAATAAAATAGATTGGACAAGGGACAAATGTATGGAAAAATGATTTTGGAATGCAGAGAAAAGTCATCATAACTTATATTTACCTTCCATTAAGTAAGAAATCTTCACATTTCATGGTTGGGTGCAAAAATATGTACAGAGAATAAGTAACACAATTTCCCCTTAACTATTCACAAAAAGGGCACCATTTTTCTGAAAGATGTCAAAATAATACAACCATTTATATCATCGATAATGAAAATAATTTCAAAATAAAGTCACACCACAGAATTGAGTTCTTGCTGAAATGCATATTTCATCAAAAAAAAATTGAATGTTAAAACAACATGAAATACTGACACTCCACATGTGTTTTCAATAACTTCCATGATTAAACAAGCATCATTTTCCATGATAAAGTTGGCATAAAAAAGGGAATATTCTGGCACAAAAGTGAGGGGGAGGGAAGGGGGAATTTTATAATTGAATTATACAAGGTGAAAAGAGAAAAAGAATAAAGTTGAAGGAAATTCCTAACTAACCCAGGAATATACCCATCCCACCACACCTAAAGTGTGAAGTGTCCTCACTATAATTAAACAGAATGTGGAAAGGGAGGATAATACCTTTTGAGTCTCATTCATAGATTGATTCTTTATCATGGAGGTCCCCCATGGGGGACTCTGGAATGGATTCATGGAAGTGCATCAGCCACTGCCCATTTATAGTGATGGTTTTCTAGGTTTCTTCATTTTGAACCCATACAACACCAAATAGAGAGACATCAGTAATAGTGTATCGTCCAAACCAATGGGAATGAAGTTTACCTGGAAGCAACTCCATCCTTTCATTGTAAAGGAGGACCCTCTACCCAAAGTCGAACTGGCGATGAAGGATAAGATTGTCATGGGAACCCTTGGTATTCTTCTTATAAATCCAAGAGTTCTCACATACATCTCTTCTCATTTCTTCTAACTCCTAAATATATAAATTCTTTTGAGAACGAACACCATAAATATTAGAATTTCATTATTTCATGGCCCAATAGGCCTAGTGCTCAATCTCAACATGGAAGTTACAACACTTTCCAAACACCGTCCGATATGGTGACATTCTAATGGGAGTCTTAAAGGCAGTACGATAAGCCCATAATGAATCATCATGTCTAAGAAAACAATCTTTCCTATTGGGTTGATCATTTTTTGAATAATTTGTTTTACCTCTCTATTTGACACCTCGTCTTGACCACGAGTCTATGGGTGATATGCAGTAGACACTCAATGAGCGACCCCATACTGGCATAAAAGTGATTGAATTGTTTGGTTGCATATCTGAGAACCCATGTCACTAATGATGAACCTAGGTAAGCCAAAACTAAAGAATATTTGGGTTCTCAAAAACTCTATAACTACCTTATAATCATTAGCTCTTGTGGCTTGTCCCTCCACCCATTTTGACATGTAAACAACAAATAGAAGAATGTATAATTTTCCAATGGAATTGGGAAATGGCCCCATAAAGTCAATACCCCAAACATAAAAAATTTCATGAAAGAGAAATGGTTTTTTGGAATTTCATTTCTTTTAGAGATATTACCCATTCTTTGACAAAGAAGACAACATTTACAATAATCACAGACATCCCGAAAATGTGATGGCCAAAAGTGACTAGAATCAATGTTTTTGCGAGTAGTCCTATGGGGACCAAAGTGACCCCCACAAGCAAGACTGTGGTAGAATCTAAGGACAGACTAGAAATCACTATCGAGAACACAAATCCTGAGGACTTGATCACTACATGTGCACTAAAGGCTGGTATAATCCCAAATGTACCAACCTGACACATGTTTTACACGGTCGGCCTGGTTTTTATTTAAATTAGTAGAAATGAAAGATGAAACCATATAATTTACAATTTTAACATACCAAGGAATAACATGTTTCACTCAGTACAGTTGCTCATCCTGAAACATGTCATCTATGTGAATACATGGGGATGAATCAATGTCCTAGGATGGGTGAATCCAACAGATATGGTCATCCACTACATTATATGCTCCTTTTTTATTTCTAATTTCTAAATTGAATTCCTCAAGAAGGTACTTCCAGTGAATGAGACATGGTTTGGCTTCTAGTTTCTTATAGAGACACTGGAGGGCTGCATTGTCTGATAACACATTGCCTCTGGACCACCAAATATATGATATGAATTTGTCCAAGGCAAACACAATGGAAATGAATTATTTTTCAGTTGTGGTGTAGTTTTCTTTAGCATGGTCCAACATACATGAGTCATAAGAAATGGTATGTGGAGGTTGATTGACCCATTGTGACCAAACTGCCCCCACTGCATAGTTAGAGGCGTCACACATGATCTCAAATGGTAAATACCACAGCCGTGGTGGGATTCCTGGGGGTGACATGAGACTCCATTTTATCTTATTAAAAGATTCCTCACATTCAATATAAAAAATAAATTCTTTTTCTTTTTGGAGTAATATGGAGAGGGGGAGGTCAATTTTACTAAAGTCACAAATTAAATGATGGTAAAATCATACATGTACTAGGAAAGACAGCATAACCCATACATGTTTTTGTGAATGGTAAGGAATAAATGACATATACTTTTTATTTATCTACATGGATACCATCTCGACAAATGACATGCCCCAAAACTATATCGTGTCACACAATGAAGTAGAAATTCTCATAAATTAATACAAGATTCTTTGCAATAAAGGGACGTAGGAAAAGACTAGGACTACTCAAACATTCATCAATAGAGGACCCATAGACAGTGAAATCAACCATGAAAACATCAATGCAATTATCATTGTAATCGGAAAAATTACTAAACATACAATGCTGGAAAGTACCTGGAGCATTGCATAGACCAAATAGCATCTTCTTATATGCAAATGTGGAAGAGGGGCAAGTGAAAGCTGAATTTTCATGATCCTATGGGGAAATATGGATTTTCATATATCATTAATACCCATCAAGAAAAAAGTAATGGGACTTACCCGCTAGTCTCTCTATCATTTGGTCAATAAATGGCAAAGATAAGTTTTCATTCCTAGTGTGTTGGCTTAGTCGATGATATTCTATGCAGACACGCCAACTATTCAACACATGAGTTGAAACAAATTCATTATTTTAACTTTTGATTATATTAAGGCTAGTTTTTTAGGATCTACTTGAATGGGACTGAACCATTGGCTGTTAGAGATGTGGTAAATGATTCTAGTAGCCAATATTATTGTCACTTCCCTTTTCACAACATCTAGGAGGTTTAGGTTTAGTCGAAATTGTGCATGCCTCACTGACATAGCCTCGCCATTTAATAAAATATGATGTGTACAAATAGATGGGATAATACCAGGAACATAAGTAAGTGTCCATCCAAAAGTATGTTTATACTCCCTCAAAAGTTCATGTAGTTGCAACTCATGCCTAGGGGGAGTGAACTAGCAATGATTATGGTTACATGTTCCCATTCTCAAGATATGAATATTTTAAATCTTAAGGCAATTGGTTTAGTTCCAATTAAAGTGCATTCATGATGTATGGGAGTGGGTGTTAATGTGAGAGGTCACTGATCTCATCTAACTGCTCAATAGTATCATCCTCAACTGAGGAATGAGATTTTACAGGCTTACCACAATCATCGTTGGTCAGTGGATCCCATGTTTACAAGAAATCATCAATTAATAAACATGAATGACACTTTTCTGGACCACTACAATAATAAATTCTTGATTCATTACAAAGAATTTAAATCAATGAAGAAAACTCGGAATGGGGATTGGGGGAATAATACGAAGTGTTTTCATGGGAAGGGTGTGCATCTATTGAATTTAATGAGAGAGACTAATGATATTTTTAGGGGTGCTTCATGGCATCAAGATGTTGAAATAGACTATGTCACCACCAAATTCCATAGAGAATGTACCATTATGGACATTAATTATGGTTTTACTAATTTTCAAGAATGATCTCCCCAATATAATTGGGGAATATTCATTCATCCTATCATCTTCCATTTTGACCACATAAAATTCAATAGGAAAAATTAAATTTTGAACCCTCACAAGAACACCCTCTAATACACCGGAAGGGTGTGCTATACTCTGATTTTCTAGATGAATGACTATTTTTGTGGGACTTAGTTCACCAACAAGAAATGTAGAGTAAATGGAGTGGGTAATCACATTTATAGAATCACCAAAATCTATCATAACATTAGAAAAAGTATACTAACCTATGGTGAAGGACCTTAGGACACCCTGACATGGGAGGGGTGAATCAGGGTGTTAACTTTTTATTTTAAACTGACGGATCTTTTTCAAACATTGGTATAAACTAGTTTAACCTGTATGATGGATATAAAGACAAATAAAACATTCACATGCAAAGAGATGACAAAACACTTTTCACTTGGATCACCACTAAGGGCTACGTCCAAGTAGCATATGCCGACAGGTTTTCGGTCATACCAAATTCCACTATTCTTAAATCATTTTCGATTAAAAAGGTTTGGGAACAGTCACTATGTCCCAAGCTCATTACCTTTATAACTATTTAGGGATAGCCTGCTACATCCCTCGGGTCACTCTCACTGACTCCCCCTGGATCACTACCTTTGGTGAAGTCCCACTAAATTTATAGACGTGAAGGTATCATCATCATCACAAATGAATACATCCTCTATTGTATGTAGATGCTTTGTTGAAATCCAACTTCCACCCATAGACTAAACTCACTTTGCAATAAAGGTATTAGGCAAACTTCCAGCTTTCGTTCAGCCCCAAAAAGACTGGTGAAGTTCAATCCACACCTAGTGCGCTTCTCCAATCCAGTGAACAAATTTTAAAGGTGGAGCATAAGTTCAACTCTACTACTTGTGTGACACTTGATTTTTCATCCTCTAACTAGCGCGACTCACCGTGTTTTCCACCCAAACTGGTTTTGGCATGAAATTGTCAACGGTCGCACTTCTTCAAATCCTGGTGCGCATGTTTCACCAAACCACCGGTGCGACACCTCCTTCTCCAACAAAAAACATTTTCAACTCACCCCTTTTCTCTATAAAACCTCCTTGGATGCACAGTAAACAACTGTCGCGCAACTTCTTCTTGCGCGACGCACAACCACTTGCGTGACCACTACACCTGCGCTAAGGGAGCTCTGATTTTCTCTAATTCTGAACTTCATTCTGAATGAAGAGGGGTCGACCTCTATTTTTAGGCATTTGGATACCCTACGCAACGGCGCACATGTTTCAGCACACAAGTCTCTTCTGCATAAGTCACTTGCGCGACCAAACATAAAACTTGGGCGCCCTTCTCCCCTTGCCATATTTTCATGTTTTGATCTTGAAAAAAATATGTCGCGCATGTATTTTCTCCTTCAAGACAATAGTGCGCAAGTCTCTTTGTCAAAACCACTTTCTCCATTTATCAATTTTCAGGCCCAAAAATTTGGCAAACACTGGAAAACCGTGCCACCTTCAATACTGTTATCTGCCTGTTTTGTATGATCACTTTTGTCACGACCCTTCCTCGTGGCTCGTGCCGTTACTACCCCAATCCAGCCTTCCATATGCCAGGGGCCGGTGACTAGCACCAAGACGTAAATCCTGACAAAAAGGGGAATGCATTGCCTTTAAAAAGTAAAAAAACACCACAGAGTAAGCAAGCACAAGTAAACACTAAGTAAAACTGGGTACAACAGTGAGTGCGGAAAAGTAAGTGGGCCAGAATAAAAACCCAAAATGAAAGTAAAGTACAACTGAGAAGGAAGTACAACAACTGAAAACTAAATCCGCAACGTCGAGCCATCCACTGGAAGCACCACCTAAAGGTTGGGTACATATAGTCTCCACAACTCCCCAGGTCCAGCTATCTGCTCCGTGTATGTCCTGCCCAGTGGTCCACCTCCAGGTACCAACTCACTCCACAAGCCTCAACCACGATCAGCGATGTCCGTCATCTGCATCCAATACAACATAGTGCATGCATAACCCGTGCATGGGTGAGTATACGCAACTCAGTAGGAACCCCGATACCCCCAAAGGTCTCCCAGAATCCACAAAGGATAATCCACAAATGAATAATACAATCACAAAGTAACATCGAACACTACTTAGGTATATGCCTATACATATACCGATGTCATCAATTCTCATTCGGATCCAACATCTGAGCCCAAGTTCCATCACATCCACAAAGGAGTACAACCTAATCCACATAGGATAACACTACCCAATCCACATAGGAAAGCAAGTAAATCGTATCGATGATGTTGATTGAAGTCAAGACTCAGTTCACATAGGTATACTTCTTTCATAAGACGATAGAATGACATATGTGGCCACTGATTCATTTAAGCTGCCGGACCCACACCGGATCGATAGGTACTAACCCCCACAATGACCCACACAAGATCAATATGTACTAACCACCGCAATGACCCACACAGGATCGATAGGTACTAACTCCCGCAATGACCCACACAGGATCTGACCCACACAGGATCGGTATGCACTGGCCCACACAGGATCGTTGAGTGCTGACCCACACAGGATCGGTAGCACCGATCCACATAGGATCGCTGAGTGCTATAGTCGTCACTGTCAAACCCACGGGGGATTTCTGTACAGTCTTCATCGTCGTCGCAGTCGTAGCCAGCTCTAGGGTTCCCGCACATAGCAAGCTCGTTCAGGGAGGGTCTACACCAAGAGCCAAGGGGCTGAAACATCAACTAACACGAATCCTGGAGATTTTGTATCCAAAATATCCACATCATCAAAAGGAACTCAATGTGACAGACGACGCATCATTCGGATGCAAGGTCTGAGAGTTATTGGATTTTTCATTCCAGGGTCCAGGTAGGTTTGTAATTCAAAACCAACCCGGCCATACTCCAACTGTGTCCAAACCTTGATCGAAGTAAGCCAAAAGGTCCGTCTTACTATTAGGAATCCAACAGAGTCGACGGTACGTCAATCAGACGTCTGGAGCTAAAGTTATAAGTGTTTCCGCTCCGAGGGCCCGGTTGGTTTCGTGTTCGAACCAACCCGGTCGAACCTGAAGTTCTCCAAAACCTTGAGTGTAATATACTGAAACGACCGTCTCGATCCATGGATCGCATCATAGCTATAGTTGTGTCGATCGGAGGTCCGTAGCCGATGTTATGGGCAAAATACTGAAAGAGGTCTAAAAAAATGGGGGTTTTGGGCCCCGACCGACCCGGCCCGAGACCACCTGCGTCAGCCCGAACCGGGTCTGGGCCCGGCCTGGCTTGCATGGCTTGGCCCTGCCTGGGCATGTCCCTTCCTGGCCTGGGTGCTGCCCGGCCCGACCTGGGTGGCCCGACCTGGCGTGCTAGTGTGGCGCCCGCGTGACCTGGCGGCTTGGCCGAGCGGAAAGTGGGGGGGGGGGGGGGGGGCACACTGCCCCCTTGATTAAAAACCTGCATCCCCCCACGTGGGGGCCTCTATCCTTCCAGTGGAGGGTTATGAACCCACGGTCTCCCCCTAAAACGGCTGGCCCAGTCCGGCCGGCCGGTTGCTGCCGCCACGGGACCGTCGTGGTCCTGCCCTCCATCTCCCGTGGCAGGCGATTCCGGAAACCACTTTCGCACTACCACAAACATAGGCCACGACGTTGTCTGATTGGCGCGGCGCGACGGCGCTGCGACCCTCCACCACGGCCTCGCTCTGGCCGTGGCCTCTTCGAGGTTCTCTGGCGCGACGCGACGGTGCCGTGACTTTGTTCGACTTCAACAGCGTCGCGCGACGGCGCCACGCTTCTTCGCCCATTCTTCATTATTTTTGCACGGTGCAATGGAACCGCACTGCCTTTGCTCGTGCCACAACAAATTTAAGCATCAAAGGGGGGAGGAGAGTCATCTGTGTTCGTGCGGTCCGAACTCCTCCAGTTATTCCGATAATAGGCAACCCCATTTATAAAACGATGAACGACGATGAAAGTATTCACGAAAAAAAACAATTAATCCCCTACCTCGATGAAATTGTTGAAAGATGGTTCATCGCGGAATTGAACGTCATGGAAGAAGGCGTCACGGAAGAGGGTTCTGTACACACTGACGGAGATCGTCCGAGGAGGAATGGTGTCTCCCTTCCTTTGACGCGGGAAAAAGAACGAAGGAAGGCACGTCGGTGTTCTTCGCGTTCCTCAAGGAAGACGATGAACCTCAAGACTTAGAGATTTCTTCCTCCCAATCATCTAATAAAAAGCTAACCAAATTAAAATAAGGTCACCACTTATTTTAATTGATTATTCCATGCTTTTCAAAATTACAAAATTCAAAAACGAAACCACTTAATTAATAAAACTTATGTTGTCATAATATATGGAGAGTTAAGGGGGTTAGGGAAATATTAAGGGGTGGGGTTCGTGTAGGCCCCACCCCACAAATATCCTACCAAGTGGGTAGGATATAGTGGGTCCCACTCCAACCACTTATCTTAGGTTAAACTACTTTAAATAAAAATAAAATTAGTTGCACCATTTTATTTTTATTCTTTACTTAACCCAATATTTTAAAAACCTCACTCGAGCAAATGCAACTCCGGAAAAGGGGTTCCTATGAAATTACCGACGCTGTGGTATCATCGGTGCCCTCAGATTTTGATTCCGAGCACCGGTAAAAATGTTAAGAAATCCTGCTCGTTTGTTCACTGAACGTACCTAAGCTAAACTTCGGAAAAAAATTTTGGGCTCACCGGGCCTCCGAATCAGGCGCCGTCAGAAACTGCGTTCTTGTAAAATCCCAATGAAAATTATGAAAAAATTTCCCTTAAATTTTCCAGGTCTTTATATTACTCTCACCTCAGGGATTTACATCCCCATAAAGATACATCATAATCTAAGGAAACAAATGTGGGTATTGTGCATGCATCTGAGCCTCCCGCTCCCAAGTGCTCTCATGGAGGTTCGCGTGCTACCACCTAATGCGCACTAGAGGAATGAACCGTACAAGTAGGACCCGCTCCTATCGATCCTTGATCTACAATGGGACCTCCGCAAAAGTCACCCCATCATCAATGTCCAGATCCCCATGGTCAAAGATATGTGTCGGATCGTGCACGTATCTCCTCTGCTAAGATACGTGGAAGACGTCATGTACCCGGTGCAACTGAGGTGGTAGAGGCAGGCGATAAACCACCTCGCCAATCCTGCTAAGGACCTGGAATGGTCCGATGAAGCAAGGAGATAACTTTTCACCTCGGCCAAATCTCCGTAATCCACGTCGTGGTGAGACCCGCAAGAAGCCGTGGTCGCCATCCTCGAACTTCAGTGGCCTCCACCTCCTGTCAGCATAAGACTTCTGCCAGCTCTGAGCTATCCTCATCCACTCATGGATGACCTAGACCTTCTCCGTCGTGGCCTAGACCATATCTAGTCCTAGAAGTGCTGACTCCCCAGGGTCTATCCAGCACAACGGTGATCTGAAAGGTCAGCCGTACAATGCCTTGTATGGTGCCATCCCGATGGTGGAGTGGTAGCTATTGTTGTACGTGAACTCCACCAAGGGTAGGTGATCCTCCCAGCTACGACCAAAAGTTGAGGACATGTGCACGGATCATGTCCTCAAGATTCTGAGTGGTCCTCTCCGTCTGACCATCCATCTGAGGGTGAAAGGCGGTGCTCAGACGTAGTTGCGTCCCGAATGCCTCCTGCAACCCCTTCCAAAGCTAGGATGTAAAGCGTGCATCTCGATCAGAGATGATAGATGATGGCACACCATGAAGCAGTATGATCTCCTGAACATAGAGGCAACCCATGATTTCCACTGAGCCCTGCTCTCTGATGGGTAAGAAGTGGGCCGACTTGGTGAGTCGGTCAACAATCACCCAAATGGAGTCGTGACCTCTTGAAGTTCATGGAAGTCCAGTCACAAAGTCCATAGATATTCCATCCCACATCCACTCCGGATCCTCCAAGGGCGGTACCAAGCCTGTTGGTACCTGGTGCTCTGCCTTCACTTGCTGACAGATGAGGCATCGAGAAACGAACTCTTCCACAACCTTCTTTATACCCGGCCACCAGTGCTGTCATTTGAGGTCTTGGTACATCTTCGCCACTCCTAGATGTACCGCTAAAGGGGAAGTGTAAAACTATCTCATCACCTCCTCCCCTAATGAATCTGGTACCATGGTACATCCTATGAAAAGGATGACGTGCTCTCCTCCCACAGAGAATCCATCAGGTGCCTATCGTGTGGATATCTGTGCACGCCGTGTCTCACAGTCAACGTCCCCACACTGTGACTCTTTGACCCGCTGTAGGAGTGGAGGAGTGACTTTGAGTGACTGTAGAAAGGATGATTCGTCACTATCCACGAAGGATATCTGCAAAGCGGCTAGCTGCTCTGTCGCCTCCCCACGTAGTTGAATGCACATCCTCTTGCTGAGGGCATCAGCTACTACGTTTTCCTTTCCAGGAGTATAGAATATCTCAAAGTCATAGTCCTGGAGGAACTCAAGACATCACCGCTCTCTCAGGTTCAGGTCCTTCTGCGAGAAGATGTACCTGAGGCTCTGGTGGTCAGAATAGACTGTAAAGCGCTCACCCATCAGATAGTGTCGCCACATCTTCTGAGCAAAGACCACTGTGGATAACTCCAGGACATGGGTAGTGTAGTTTTGCTCATGTTGCCTCAATTAAAGTGATCCATAAGCGATCACTGCCTGATCCTACATCATGAAACATCTGAGTCTGGTCCCTAATGCATTGCAATAAACTACGTACCCTACTCCTTCCTCCGGTAGCCTCAAGATAGGTGCGCTGGTCAATCTCTGTCTCAGCTCCTGGAACCTCTGCTGATATTTGTATGACCACATGAAGGGTTTCCCCTTCTTCATCAAATATGAAAGTGGTGCCGCCACTCTAGAGAAGTATGGAACAAATCTTCGGTAGTACCCAGCTAGTCCCAAGAAACTCCGCACCTCCGTCACGCTCCTGGGTGGCTCCCAAACTAGCACTGCCTCGATCATTGTAGGATCCACCGCAACTCCCACCTCAGAGATGATGTCTCCTAAGAAGTGGACGTCACGTATCCAGAACTAAAACTTCAAGAGCTTACCATAAAGCTCATTCTCTCAGAGTGTGTCCAGTACAACCCGCAAGTGGTAGGTGTGCTCCTCCTCAATCGTCAAATATATCAAAATGTTGTCGATGAAGACCACATCAAATTGATCGAGGTAAGGCTGAAAGATCCAGTTCATGTGGGCCATGAACACTTCTAGAGCATTGGTTATGCCGAATGGCATAACCAAGAACTCATAGTGGCCATACCGACACCTGAAGGATGTCTTCTGCACATCCTCATCCCGAACTCTGAGCTGATGATAGCCTGACATGAGGTCTATCTTTGAGAACCACCGTGCTCTCTTTAGCTAATCAAAGAGGTCATCAATCCTCGGTAGTGGATACTTGTTCCTCATGGACACCTGGTTCAGGAGACTATAGTCAACACAAAGTCGCAAACTCTTGTCCGCCTTCTTGGAGAACAATATCGGGGAAGCCCAGGGTGAAACACTGGGTCGAATGAATCCCTTGCCCTGCAAGTCCTCTAGTTGTACCCGTATCTCTCGAAGCTCGGAGGGAGCCATCCGATATACTGGGGTGGATATCGAGGTTGTTCCGGGGTACATGTCAATATAATAGTCTTCCTTTATGCGAGGAGGTAGTCCTGGAATGTCATCGGAAAAAACGTCCGCATACTGATCCACCACTACAGGTATGCTCGGACTTCACACGTCAATTGCTCCTAGGATGAGGCTAGACAAATGATGAGTGATGGGGTGTCCTCTCCTATGCGTGAGTCCATCTTGCACAGCAAAGTCTCCCTTCTCGCCGGTGAAGGTGAACCTGCTCCCATCGGTAAGAACACATCGCACCTTGCGCCAAATGTAGTCGATCTGAGCATGGACTGAAGATAACCAATCCATGCCCAAGATGACGTCGTAAGGCTTCGATGCCGCTATAAGAAGATCCCAGTCGAAGATCTAAACTCCAAGAGTAAGTTCACACTGCCGGCACCAGTGCATAATCGTTGAGTCTACTCCCGTGGGAGTCTCTAGACGTAAGGATCAAGCCAAAGGCTACGTCGGAATCTTCGAGCTCCGAACAAGGGAAGCAGAAATGAAATAATGACTCGCTCCTGTGTCTATAAGAACTGCAGCAAGGGTGGAGTAGACACAGATAGTACCTCGAATCATCTCGAGTGCACCATGGTCATAGGCCACCGCTGCCTCAAGCTGTGCATGTCTCTGCCCGCCAGCTCCCTGTGGTCGGGGTGGATCTTCTGGTGGTGGTGGTGGTAGAGCCTCAAAGCGTCGCCCACCACCTGCTGCTCGGCCAGCTCCTCTTCCTCGTCCGCCTTCTCCCTGTGGACTACCACAGTCAACCCTCTGCCTCTGCCTGGGTGGTCCATCAACCATCTGTTGATCCTCTGCACAGCGGGTCGGGCAGTCACGAGCCATGTGGCCCTACCCGCTGCATGCATAGCTCTGTCTACCTCTCGTAAGACTGGATCCGTGTTGTGTTCCCTGCACCTCTGATCTAGTGTCCTGAGGTCGTCCACCTAAGGGTTTGTTCCTCCTAGACCCATGTGTCATCCATTAACTACTAGCTACAGAAGACTCTACTACGTGCCGCCCTGCGGTAGGTCTCGCTGCTAGCGTATGCTCAGCAAGAAAGCTCTCTATGAGAAGAGCACGCTCCATTACTCCTGCCTGTATCAGAATGCTGAGGGAGATCAGCGATGCCCTGATATCATGCCTCATTCTCTGCTTGAAGGTCCAGGCCCGGATGAATGGGTCCCGTACCATGTCTGTCGAATAGCGTGAGAGATCGGTAAATCTCGCCGAGTACTGGGCGACCATCATGCTGCCCTTCCGAAGCTGTAGAAGCTCTTGGATGCGCACCGCATGGAGGGTGGCTGGGACGAACTCCAAGCGGAAGAGGCTCTCAAAGTCCATCCTGAGGAGTGATGCCTCGTCGTGCACTTGGAGCATCAAGTTCCACCATATGCCTACTACCGCGTGCAGGAGGCTCGCTGTGAGGATCACCATTAGATCAGCTAGTGTCCCTACTAACCTGAAAACTCACACAACCGCCTCTAACCAATCCTCGGCTGCCTAATGGTCCATCTCCCCGTGGATCCTGGGTGGTCTCTGATGCTGAAACTCATGCAGTTAACCAAGGCGATGTTCACTCTCAGCGGTTGGGGATGGTAGCATTGGTGGCACAGTGGGTAGTGGTATCGCCGGTGCCTCCGCAGTAATAGGGCCCTGCACCGACGCCTCTTCAGTCAGTGGGCTATCGTCACGTACAAATCTCGGAACCCTAGCTGGCTGCCATCGTGGGGCCATCCTGAAATGAGATAGGTGCACCACTGTCAACATAGTATACATGGTGAGCTGACACAAAGTAATCACAATGAAAACTTCATACACCCATGGATTCAATGTTTTCGTGCACTAAGTCTGAAATCAGAAGTCAGGGTCCTGGTGTACGGATACGTCGGCCGCCGCACCAAAACTGGATTCCCTGGACTGATAACCACACTCAATACTCATAACATTATTGCTTCACATAGAAAAATATTAGAGTCCAGAGTTCTGTGGTAGAACCTATCTTCTCTAATACCAATTTGTCACGACCCATCCTCATGGCTCGTGCTTTGACTACCCCAAGCCCGCCTTCCACAGGCCAGGGGTGGGTGACTAGCACCAAGGTGTAAATCCTGACAAAAAGGGGAATGAATTGACTTTATAATGTAATGAAACACCACAGAGTAAGCAAGCATAAGAAAACACTAAGTAAAACTGGGTACAGTATTGAGTGCGGAAATGTAAGTGGGCCAGAATAGAAACCCAAACTGAAAGTAAAGTACAACTGGAAAAGATGTACAACAACTGAAAAGTAAAGCTGCAACTTCGATCCATCCACTGGAAGTCCCACCTGAAGGGTGGGTACAGATAGTCTCCACAACTCCACGGGTCCAGCCGTCCACTCCGTGTACGTCCTGCCCAGTGGTCCACCTCCAGGTACCGACTCACTCCACAAGCCTCAACCACGATCAGCGTTGTCCGTCGTTTGCATCCAACACAACGTAGTGCAGGCATAGACCGTGCAGGGGTGAGTATGCGCTACTCATTAGGGACCTTGAGACCCCCTAAGGTCTCCCTGAATCCACAAAGGATAATCCACAAAGAAAAAGATACAATCACGAAGTAACATCCGACACTACTTAGGTATATTCCCATACATATACCTAATTCAACAATTCTCATTCGGTACCAACATCCGAGCCCACGTTCGATCACATCCACAAAGGAGTAAAACCCAATCCACATAGGAAAACACTTTCCAATCCATATAGGAAATAAAGTCAATCATATCGAAGATATTGATTGAAGTCAAGACTCAGATCACACATGTATACTTCTTCGTAAGACGATATAATGACAGTTGTAGCCACTAATTCCTTTAAGCTGCCAGACTCACACAAGATTGATAAATACTAACCCCCACAATGACCCACACAGGATCGCTAGGTACTAACCCCCTCAATGACCTCCATAGGATCGATAGGCACTAACCCCCGCAATGACCCACACAGGATCTGACCCAAACAAGATCGGTATGTGCTGGCCCAAAGAGGACCGCTGAGCGCTGACCCACAAAGGATTTGAACCACATAGGATCAGTAGCACTGATCCACACAGGATCTCTTAGTGTTGTAGTCGTTGTTGTCAATCCCACGGAGGATTTCTGTATAGTCTTCATCGTCGTCGCAGTCGCAGCCAGCTCTAGGGTTCCCGCACACAGCAAGCTCGTTCGGGGAAGGTCCACTCCATGAGCTGAGGGCTGATACATCAACTGAAACAAAGTCTAGTTTTTATGTATCCAATAGTTATGTATCATCAAAAGGAACTCAACGTGACAGACGACGCGTCATTCAGACACATGGTCTGAGAGTTATTGGATTTTTCAAAATGAACTCAACGTGACCAGGCGGCTCGGCCGAAACGGCCGAGCGTAAGGGGGGGGGGGGGGCACTGCCCCCCTGATTATCAACCCGCGATCCCCCCACCCACATGGGGGCCGCTCTCCTTCCAGCTGGGGGTTACGAACCCCTGGTCTCCCCCTGAAACGGCCGGCCCGGTCCCGCAGTCCGGTTGCTGCTGCCGCGGGACCACCGCGGTCCCAATCTCCTACTCTGGTAGCCGGTGATTTCGGCCTCTGCACCTGCACCTCTACTACCATAGGTCATGGATTTGTCCTATCGGTGTGGCGTGATGGCGACGCGCCCCTCCGCTACGGCCTCGCTCCGACCGTGGCCTCTTTGAGGTTCTCCGGCGTGGCGCTGCACGACGGCGCCACGCTTCTTCACCCATTCTTCATTATTTTTTCACGGTGCAACGGAACCGCGCCAGCTTTGCTTGTGACGCAACAAATTCAAGCATCAAAGGGGGGAGGAAAGTTGACCATGTTCGTGCGGTCCGACCTCCTCCCATTGTTGTGATAACAGGAGGCCCAATTTAAAAAACGATGAATGGCGATAAATGTATTCATGGAAAAAACAAATAATCCCCGACCTCGATGAAATCTTTGAAAAACGTTTCGTCGCAGAATTGATCGTCGGGGAAGAAGGCTTCGCGAAAGAGGGTTTCATACACGTTGATAGAGATCGTCTAAGGAGGAATTGTGTCTCCCTTCCTTTGATGAAGGAATAAGAATGAAGGAAGGCGCATCGGTGTTCTTCACATTATTCAAGGAAGATGATGAACCTCAAGACATAAAGCTTTCTTCCCCCCAATCCACTCAAACCAAGCTAAGAAAATTAAAAAAAGGTAACCCCTTATTTTAATTGTTTATTCTATTCTTTTAAAAATTACAAAATTCAAAAACGAAACCACTTAATTAATTAAACTTATGTTGTCAAAATAAATGGGGAGTTAAGGGGGTTAGGGAAATATGATGGGTTAGGGTTCATATGGGACCCACCCCACAAATATCCTACCAAGTGGGTAGGATATAGTGGGTCCCACTCCAACCACTTAGCTTAGGTTAAACTACATTAAATAAAAATAAAATTGGTTGCACCATTTTATTTTTATTCATTACTTGACCCAATATTTTAAAAACCACAGCTGAGAAAATGCAACTCCGGAAAAGATGTTCCTAGGAAATTACCAGCACTACGGTTTAATCGGTGCCCTCAGATTTCGATTCCGAGCACTGGTTCAAAATTTAGGAAATCTCACTCCTTTGTTCACTGAACGTACCTGAGCTAAACTTCGGAAATAAATTCCGGGCACACCGGGCCTCGGTATCATGTACCGTCAGAAAACATATTCTTGTAAAATCTCAAAAAAATTAAGAAAACATTTCCCTTGATTTTTATGGGTCTTTACAGCTTTGCTGGAACACATTCTGAACATTCAATGAGGATAAAAAACAAACACAAACCATACTCCAATTCATGAAAAGAACGACCATGGTTACAATCATCCCCCTTTGGGTTTGTTGGAAATCAATAAATAAATTCAATATCGGCTAACCACAAAACCAAGAATCAAGTTAGCCAACAATATAAGTCTACATGAGCAAGGCTCGATGTAGAAAACAAGAGAGGAAGCTTGAATTGGGTTCCCGTCCAATGTATTCCTTCCCATCCTATCACCGACACTGAATTATAAATGTGTCATAAAAGCATTACATGCCAAAATTTATTCCTTTCTCCCCCATTGACAATAATCCCAAAGACCGGTAATTATTTATTGTTCAGCTCAAACCACACTCCCCCGGGATATAATCTCCCCCAAAAACCTGCATCGCATCCATAAACAGATTAAAAAAATTAACATAACTGGGGAGAGGGGTATTGCGTAACCTAATTGTGCACTGGGAGGTGGATAAACACCGAGGTTCAACTAATGATTCTCAAACAGAACCGCTGATAGTGTGTTGGTCAGGATATCAGCCACTTGATCATCAGTTCCCACATGATCCATTCTAATCATGCCTTACTCAACTTTTTCTCTGATAAGGTGATACCTGATATCAATATGTTTTGTATGAGAATGTTGAACATGATTCTTCGTAAGATAAATTGTGCTCTTGTTATCATAGTAAATTACCATTGGCTGCTTCAACTCATCACCAATTTTTGTAAGTTGTTGGTTCATCCATAACAGTCGACTGTATGCCTTTGCGGAAGAGATATACTCAACTTCAGTAGTACCAAGAGAAGTAACTTCTTGTCTCTTTCTCAACAAGCCAACACATTTATTCCCTATATATAATGCTCCACCACAGAAGGAATTTTTGTCCACTATATCGCCAGCCCAGTCAGCATCATAAAATGATGATAATTCACTGTCTCTTCCTGCAACAATGTATAAGCCACAACTATGAGTACCTTGAATATACCTCATAAATATTTTTTACAACATTCATATATTCCTCCTTTGGATTACACTGAAAGTGGGCTGCTAGACAGGTTGCAAAGACAATATCTAGCTGTGTTGCTGTCAGGTATAGTAGGCTCCCAATTATCCTCTTGTACATAGTGGGGTCTACAGATTCCCCATCCTCATGCTTTCCATGTTTGGTTCCAACTGCAATCAGAGTTGATATTGGTTTGGAGTCTTTCATATTAAAATTCTTCAGCAGCTCTCTTGTATACTTTTGTTGAGAAATGAAAGTGTAATCCTGCCTTTGAATCACCTACAACCCCAAGAAATATGTGAGCTCTACAATCATAGACATTTAAAATTCTGATTTATTGTGATTGGAAAATTCATCCCCTGATTTCTGCCTGCTGACCCCAAATATAATGTCATCAATGTAGACTAGAACCATGAACTAATATTTTAGAGGATTATTCACATATAGATTGTGGTCTACTCCTCTTTTTTTTAATTCCACCTTCTTGAGATACTAGTCCAGTCAGAAATATAATGCTCATGGTGCCTGATTCAAACCATATAGAGCTTTCTTCTATTGGCAGACCTTTGTTTCATCAGTACCAGGAACAAAACCCACTGGTTGTTCAATGTAGACTTTTCTATGAGTACACCATTCAAGAATGATTTCTCGACATCCATTTGATATACTTTATATCCTCTTTGTAGTGGCATGGAAAGGAAAATCCTTATTGAATCCAGTCTTGCCACTGGAGAAAATGTTTTTTGAATATCAATTCCTTCAATATGAGAGTATCCTTTACATACCAGTCGTTACATGTTTCTAATAACACTTCCTTGCTCATAAAACATGTTCTTGAAGATCCATTTTGTACCAACGACATTGTGACCTTCGGGTCTCTAGACAAGATCCAATGTCTGATTCTTCTCAATCTAATATAACTCTTCATTCATGGCATTCGACCATGATTCATCCTTTTCTGCTTCTTCAAATGAGGATGGCTCCACAACTAACAGAAATTTAGATTGTGTGTTATTCTTCATCCTCTTTGATTGAGTGTGTGCACTCAGGTCCTCAATTATGTTAGATAGATCAATCTCAGCTCTACGATTTCTCCTGTGTGGTTCAATTGCATTCTCTCCAGCCATAGTTTCCTCTTCAGATTCTTCTTCTATGTCAACATCATGATGTGACTGTTGAGTGTTTTGTATAGCTTCCTCTATTTCTATATTTGTATTTTTCTCCATGTTCACTTTCTTCCTCACTTTCTATCACATCAGCATATGACGTCCTTGAAGCATTTGTGGTTTTCTATTCAATTATCCTAACATAAATGCTTTCCACAATCCTTCCTAATAGTTTGTTGAAACACTTGTAGGATTTTCTATTCCTTTATTATCAAAGGAAACTTCCTTTATCTACATTGTCACCATATTTCCCATGATTTCCTTCTCTGTTCCAAATGAAGAATTTACTTCCAAAAACCCGAAAGTATTTCAAAGAGGGTTTCCTTCCATGCCAAAATTCATATGGTGTCTTCATCTCACCCATATAATGTCCTATTTGATTTTGAATATATACTACATCTTGAATAAACTCTTTCCAGTTATGTCGTGGAAAACGACTCTCAATCAACATAGTTCATGCCATGTTGTTCACCAGTCGATTCCTACGTTCAACAAATCCATTTTTTTGTAGAGTTCTCAAAGAAGCTGCCTCATGTTGTATCCCATGCTTATCCATGTAATTTTCAAATTCCATGGACGTGTATTCCCATCCATTGTCAGATCACAACACTTTGATTGTTCATCCAGTATCATTCTCTACGATTCGTCGATATGTTTTCATGCAGTCAAGCACTTGTCGTTTCCTGTGAATGACCATTACACATGTTATTCTACTATAATAATCTATGAAAAGTACAAATTACCTTCTCCATGAGTTCCAGAAACATTTATCGGCCCACATATATCTGTATGAATTAGATCAAGAATATGGGATTCCCTTTTCTTCTTTGGATGAAATGAACTGCAGACCAGCTTCCCACGAATGCAAGCATCAGAAGACTTTTCACGCTCATGCTTCAAGTTGGAAATGTCCATGACAATCCTCAATTTTGATATTTTCTCTATGTATTGTTTATTGATGTGTCCCATTCTCCGATGGCACACATTGTCTTCTTCTTCAACAGTCATGTAACAAACATTTTTGTTACTATAAACTTGATAAAAGTTGCCTTCTTTTCTACATTTCTTCATTTGTGAATTTCATGTCATTAACTTGATAGTACAACCTTCCTGATTAAAATTAACTATAATTCTCGAGTCATAGATTTCACTCACACTGAGTAGATTATGACATGGTACATCTACATAAAGGACTTCAGTCTTCTTTATCTATCTATTAGCTAATTCAGTACTTCTACTGCTTTGATTTTCAGAGCTCCATCATTACAAAATTGTATTTTTCCATCAACCTTCTTTTTTATATATGTTAACAGGACAACATTACCTGTCATATGATATGAACAACCGCTATCTTGAATCTAGGTAGTGTCGCTTTTTGTAGCATTGAGGACCACCTCTATAAGGTTGTATTTCTCAATTTTCTTCCTTTATTTCCATGAGAGATTGGATTTGGTATAGAGCAATGATGGAATTTCAATTATATCTTATGTGTACCTAGGATCTTCATAGTCAAAATTTTCTTTGAGAGGAGAAAACCTTTTTGAAAGAGAAACACTATCTTGCTGACGTGACTTGACATGTACGAACTTCAGAATGAGGTGTCCATGTCCCTTCTCTGCCTGAAATTAATAGCCTTATGACCAAAGTTAGAACAAAAAAAAAACAATATCCATAGAAATTGTTTCATATATAAGAATTTGGATATGAATTTTTTCTCCTCTGTTGAAATCCTATATCTTCTCCATTCAGATAGCTTCTTGCCACTTCGCAATAAGACATGGTGCGGCCCAAATATACACAGAACTGACACTTCATGAGAGTAAATGACTTCTCACTTCTATTTATCCTCATTTCTTCTTCTATGGGATAATAGTACGAGGGACCCTTTTTCCATGAGGCTCAAAGATAATATTCTTTTCTTCTTTCATATTGAATTGGGGTTTTCTGTTTCATTACTTCAGAAGACTTTCCAACATCACCCACTTTCAGCTTTCCTTTATTTTGGTCACCATTATTTTCTGTATTTGAAAATTTTTCCACACAACCAATTACACTATTTCCCATGTAGGAAGATCTTTGATCATTGAAAATCTTTTCAACTCCATTAGATCCACGTTTTTCTCTCTCCAATAGCTCAGCATCTGAGAACCTTCCAAACTGTATTTTCTTCCCTGATTCTTTTGAAATTGATTCAGTCTCATGTTTACTCCTAAGAGTAACAACTTCCCCCTCAAGACCCTCAACAACCTTGTTCTTTTCTTCCAGTATGTATGTGTGGTCATTGATGACCTTTCCCTTCTCTTAAATTCTCACCTTCAGATCCACTACATCATCATTGCTTTTAATAATTTTAGACTGTACTTTCACAAATTTTTCAAGTCATTCAATTTCAGCTTCAAGAAGATCGATATATTCGGTTGATTCCTCTACAATTGATTTCCACTTTTTGCAACACTTACATTTCATCTTAAGATTGACAACAACATCCTTAAGTTGCAACTCGGGATTGCCACTAGTTTTTAACTGATTGTCTCATCCATTATCTTCTGATTTTTTAATAGTGGCCATCATGGATGCATGGTTTCCAATTTTAAACTCTAGTTCTTCTTCTTCACAGAATTCATTATTATCATATTCCTCTTCACAAACAAAACACTTATTCAGAACTTTGTTTCTAGATTTGAAGTATCCTTTCTTGAAAAACCCTTTCTAAGTCTTCTCAATTTTTTTAGAATTTCTTTCATCATCATCGATCTTTCTTAAGCACTGAGAAGCAATGTTCCTGACTTTTCCACAATGACAGAACGCTAGAGGTAACTTCCCTTTGAATTTCCCTTTTCCCTTCTGGAACTTCTTCACATTGAGAGAGTGAATTTATTTTTCCTCATTGTCTTCACCACTACTATATTTTTAAATTTTTAGTTTCTCCATGTATTTGAATGCCATTTCATTTATTACTCATGTAGTAGCATCTTCGAGTTTGACTCTCATTTCATATGCCACTAGGCTGCTC
This sequence comes from Viscum album, assembly GCA_963277665.1. Taxonomy (NCBI): domain Eukaryota; kingdom Viridiplantae; phylum Streptophyta; class Magnoliopsida; order Santalales; family Viscaceae; genus Viscum; species Viscum album. The sequence continues at coordinate 2,001,788,192 of OY728152.1, forward strand.
AACAGATCATCCAAAGAATGTTTGGAAAGACCTCTTTCCTCAAGTACTAACACCTTTTCATTGTACAGGGGTGGATGTCTTTTTAATATTTTCTTTACAACGTCAATGTCTATGATTTTTTCACCAAGACCATGAATTTCTCCAACCACTTCAGTAATTCGATTGAATAAGGAGTCTGCATTCTCATCAGGATGCATCTCATCAGACCTATTATGTTGGAGTTATAGTTTCGCCTCCTTTAATTTGATATCTCCATAATAAATATTTTCATGTTTATCCTACATGGACAGTTTTGAGGTGCAACTCATCACCTTCAGATAGATATGATAAAAATGGTTGGGTGAGAGCATTCAACTCTTTAGCATCATCATCAAGAATTTACCTATCGGCATCAAACATAGCCATCCCTGATGGATCAGTAACATGTATACCATGAACAATGGAAGATAGGACTTCCATTCCAAGGGATCTTAGATGAGATCTCATTATATTCTTACAGATCTAGAAATTACTTTCATTGAAGAGAGGGACTCCTCTGACATTGGATTAATTTTCCATATAGGTATATTGACAGATCAAACACTAGTTAACATCCCTCTGATACCACTTGAAGGACCCTGGGACACCATGAGAGGGGAGGGTTGAATCAGGGTGTCAATTTTTTTTAAAACTGACGGATCTTGTTCCCACGTGGGTAGAAACTAGTTTAACATATATGATGGATATGAGAAAAAATAAAACATTCACATGCAAAGAGATGTCACTACACTTTTTACTTGGTTCACCACTAAGGTCTATGTCCAAGGAGCATTCGTCAACAGTTTTTCAGTCTTACTAAATTCCACTATTGTTTACTCGTTGTGGATTACAATGGTTTGGGAACAGTCACTCTATCCCAGGCTCACTGCCCTCACCACTGTTCAAGGATAGCCTACTGCATCCATCGAGTCACTCCTGTTGACTCCCCCTAGGTCACTGCCTTTGGTGAAGTCCCACTCAGTTTATAGAGGTGAAGGTATCTTCATCATCGCTGATGAATACATCCTCTAATGTATGTAGATGCTCTGTTGAAGTCCCACATCCACCCATAGACTAAACTCACTATGCACCAAAGGTATAACGAAAACTTCCAACTTTCATGAAGTCCCAAAAAGACTGGCGATCTTCTCTAAGACGGTACACAAGTTTAAAAGATGGCGCACAAGTTCACCTCTAGTACTTGCGCGACCCATTCTTTTTGAACCTCAAACTTGCATGACTCGCACTCTTTTCCACCCAAAGCGGTTTTGGCGCGCAATTTTCAACTATAGCACTTCTTCAAATCCAGGTGCGCAAGTGTCACCAAACCACCTACACGACACCTCCTTAGCCAACTCCAAACTTGGGAGACTTACCCCCTTTCTCGCCCAAACCACATTGGATGCACATCAAACAAATGTCATGCAACTTCTACTTACGTGACCCACAACCACTTGCGCAACCACTACACCTGCGCAATAGGAGATATGATTTTCTCTAATTCTGAACTTCGTTCCGAATGAGGAGGGGTTGAACTCTATTTATAGGCATTAGGATACCCTATGCGACAGCACTCAAGTCTTCCCTCAGCGCACATGTTTCGGCGCACATGTCTCTGCCACATAAGTCACTTGTGTGGCCAAACATAAGACATGGGTTCCCTTCTCCTTTTTCCATATTTTCATGTTCTGATATTGAAAAACATATGGCGTTCAAGTTTCTTCTCCTTCGAGGAAACGGTGGGCAAGTCTCTTTGCCTAAACCACTTTTCTCCATTTGTTGATTTTCAGGCCCAAAAATATGGCCAACAGTGGAAAATGGTGCCACATTCAATACTTTTATATACTTGTTATATATGATCACTTTGATGGAACACATTATAAACATCCACTGAGGATTGATGACAACCACAAACCATACTCCAATTCATGCAAATAATGACCATGGTTCCAACATATGGTGCATTGAATAGAGAATGTCCTAGGATGATTAAACACAGTGGGATGTGATGGCTCTATTAATTCTGATATGTTCCCCCCCAAGCTCACATTTTCATCTTACCAATGTCTCATTCGGTGTGCACACATCTCCTTAGGAAACATTTCATATCATGGAGTTTGTTCCACAGCATCAATCAACATGATGTTTACCTGCACTATTTTTTGAATGTTGTCTATATTTCCTTATCTAGTTCGATTTCCATTTCTATCCTAGTTTGGGTGGCCCTTTGGGGAAATAGAAGAGGAATGGGTTTCCTAGTAGACTCATCGATATACACACCCTTTCCTTTGGAATGGATTCTCCTAGAACATGGTTTTTGAGCATTTGGAATATTTCTAATGATTGGGAAAGGGTTTTAATTAAGAGGGGTTATCTCTGATGGAGGATTCACCTATTTCCCACTCATAAGTGTGATGACACTAACATTTCGTTTATCTCTAGGGTTGACTACTCGTTGAGATGGTAGTTTACGCGACCCGTGACATTGAATTTCACCCATCGAGTTAGATATTTTTAAATAATTGGGTTTCGGGGTCTTGTATGGATTCTTAGGTGGTTTGTTGGAATTAGAGATTGTTGGTAGCCATTTGTTTAATCATATATTCCTTTCTAGGATCAAGTTTGGGAGGGAATAGATTCAAATCCCTTTTGGGAGAGTTTAGGATTTTTGGGTTGTGGTGGGGGATGACTACTCTAACTATATTGGTTCCATGGTTGATGAGACTGGTTTGATACACCCCTTGACATTAAGTATGGTATTCTTTCCACCCAGAGTTGGATGGGTAGTATGGTTCTTGCGTAAAGGGGAATTATAGGGGAATCCTGGGAAGATTTCCTCACAACTCTCATAATTGTTACTCAATTGGTGGAATTGGTCAGAATAATGGCTGTCAGAAGAGCAGACTCCGAAATGGATGGGAGGAGGAGAATGAGATTTTCCGTGGGAGGGAGCAAGTTGTCGTAGAAGGGTACTTACCTCCTCAAACTTTGTGTCCACCTTAGGATTGAATTCTGTAATTTTCACCTCACGGATTCCTTAAATGGCTATACTGGACTTTGAACAAAATTATTGAGTGTTTTTCTCCATGTTATAAATTAAGTTCCTTGTAGCAATTGGGGTCTTATCTACCATTTCACCACTAGCAGTAGCATAAATCAAGTTTCTATCTATAGGGATTATACCTTTATAAAAATATTATATTAAAAGTTGGTCACTTATAGGGTGGTTTAGACAACATGAACACAATATTTTAAATATTTCCTAACATTCATGAAATGTTTCCATTTTATATTGTCTTATCACATAAATTTCATTCCATTTTGTTGCAGTTCTAGAGGCTAGGAATTTTTTTTCAAGAAAAAAGCATTTCATGTCCGCCCAGACTCTTATTGGGGAATTAACATAATTTAACAAATATTCTACTGTATCTTCTAATGAAATGGAAAATTCTCTAAGCTTTAAATGTTCTTCATCCACATAAGAAAGTTTTAATATATAAAAAATAATACAATTATCTTTTTAATGATTGTGTGGATATTATCAAGCGAGTCCCTGAAATCATGGTAATAAATTAATTAGACAAAATTTTAGTTCAAAATTAGGTGCCTCACCTTGCATTTTAATGTATGTGGGTTGAATATCAACATTAGTTTATGTTAGTTATTTTACTAATAGATTGTTTTTATCCATCTTATAATCGTAAATTTTAGGTTATAATTTAGTTCTAGAAGAAGTGGTGTTTAGAAAAGTCTCATGTTGGTGTGTATCCTCCTTGAAAGAGTTGTCTTCTGCATCTCGGGGCCGTTGACGTAAGATCTTCTCCTGTTTGGGTTTTAAAGGTTGTAAATCTCCTAGATTAGAACGTGTCATGCAGAAAACCTACAAAATAAATAAATCAGAACACAAATATATCAGTAATGGTATAAGAAAAAATAAATAAATATTCACAATATTTACAATAAAATTTATCCAAAACAGGAACTAAAAACCCAAGTGCACCCCTGCAACAACGCCCAAATTTGATAGAGTTACCATGACAAGTCAAATTGATTATGATTTTAACCTTGATTTATAGACTAGGGTAGACCCTAGGTCATCTATCATCGAGTTTTGATAGGTTTAGAGTACGTGTATTTAATAAAAAGTACTAAACATGGAGGTGATTTTGAAAACAATTTTAAAAATAAAATGAATTAATTAAAGAGTTTAATCGTTGACAAGGAAAAGTGGTGTCTTATAATTATGATAGAAACGGGTTCATTGTGAGTTCATCAAACACTTTCACATTCCTCATTCTTGGAGATTAATTTAGTTTTGAAGTTATTCTTCGGTTGAAATTAATTGGAATCATGATTAATTCCTATGCCCTTATTTCATTGCTTAAAAAACCAAACCTTTTCATAACTATAATATTGTTATGGTACAGAAATTATGCATGGAATAAGAGCACTAAAAGAAGGTTGAAATATCAATAATTTTTGTATGAAAAGGATTCTTGCGATGTCCAATTGGAACAACACAAGTCACACACTCAAAACCTCACACTGATCTCTTAGAAATTAAGAGTATACCAATCACATGCATCAAAGATGATGAGAAGACCCACTATTTAGCTCAATATCGGGAGGAGGAGGTTGCTCAGGTAGAACTCCTTCTTCATTCTTGATCCCCCTATGAGGATAGGGGCCTATAGAACATCAAAGATGATGAGAAGACCCATCTAGGATTTCAAAATTTTAGATATTCACTTCTTCTCCAAAATACCAAATGAGAAGCCCAAGCTTCCATTTTATAGGCAAAGTGGAAGGTGGTTTTGGGCACACAGATTGTGTAAACAACTTGGCCGATGGTTTTCGACAACTTGATAGCCGAATATCACATTGAAAAAAATAATAAAACATGGTGTGCACCACTTTCATATCTCCACATAATCTTTGTAACTATTTGTAAAACTACAACTCAATATATTGATAAAATACAGAACACCACATTTGACATTGTCCAGATTTGATTATTTGGACAGAATAGTTTGGATGGGAATTGTAAAGGCCGAATGAGGCCTCAGTTCCTTCATATGAAATGTATAATATTAAATTTAGGACCATATAAAAAACTTTCAGCCCATTTGGATGCACTGTTAATTAGAAATATTCAGTTTAGTCAACTAGTGTGAATGGATCCTTCAGATTTTTTCCCATTTTCTTTTGATATCCTCAAAGGCCCTCTCAATATCCTCCTGCTTCAATGATTTTATCAAAACATGTATCATTTCCATTTTTAATAGTAATAAATAAAAAAAATTTAATCAAACATGATGTTAAATATGTTATTGTTTTTATTATTTTCAATATAAAACAAGATTAGCACAGTGGTGTAAGGGTGAAAATGAAATAGTGAATCATGGTCTGATAACCCCTCATGCACCTGAGTAATCAGGCTCCACCATCTTCCCACAAATACCTGAATAAGGCTCACTACTAATACCTCTATCTAGAAGAGAGGTGACCTCAATAAGAATAAGACACACATCAATAACTTCATACAGTCTTCAAGTATCTGAGGATCTGTCTCACCTCAGAACATGGGAGGTCACTATCTCTAGAACACGTGCAGTACCATAATACACCATGCACCCTCTACTAATGAAATCGGAAAAAATTTCTTCCCTTCAGGTGATGATATCTTTGTTAAACCATCGGGAGGTGCTATATCTAAAAAATTTCAATGCAATTATTCCTCATAACTCGGTGGACCTTCCTCGTGCTACCACATATGAATCCTGGATGGATACCTATGTGAAAGAATCCTGAAATAGAAAAATACATACCATGGTAAATATATTATACATGGTGAGTTGAATTTGACTCGTGAAGGACATTAGAACACAATGAATTCATATATGAAAAATGAACCATTAATTTCTCATACAACTAGTACTTTCATGTACCTTGTTGGAAACCATAATTAAATATCATGGTATATGGATATATTGACTACCTCAACTACAATGGGGTCCATAGCCTGAATTTCGAACATTAAAAACATAACATTGAAACCCCAAAACAAGAGTAAACTCACTGCACTCAGACACCACTCTATCATGATCTGTCCCTTGGGGCCCATTTTGTTACTACCCCAATCCCACATCCCATATGGTAGGGTATGAGAATAGTATCGAGTATTCATATCAGGCAAATGGGATGAACTTTCCATAGTAGTTTTAAGCATGCTCCCATATCCAAGAAAATGTTGAAAATGAGAACACTAAGTGAACATGGATTCAAACCACTAAGAAAAACCACTCATAGTAATGTAAAAAAAAGGGTCAAGAATACAATCCCAACTAAAACAGAAACATACAACCTCTTGTATCTCTTTATTTGAAAAGCATACTCGAAGGGCATGTACAACAAGAAATAGTGATGTTTCTAAAGTGTGCCTCATCCATCGGGTCACCCTAAATCACACCTATCTCAAGCCCACCAAGGACCCTATCGAAGTACCCAATTGTTTTCACAAGACATGAAAAGTGTAGGTGAAGCCCATGTAGGGGTGAGTAATACAATACTCAGCAGGGATAGGGGAGTACCGAATTTGTCTTCGTATGACACAATGTCTTGATAGGACTCATAGTTTAGTTAAGCCACACATTCTAGATAATCATAGAGCTTCAAGGTCATAGACAACCACAAGATTTAGTCCGTAATAGGATCCTTCAAGGAGAACCTACTCATTGATCCAATATTTTCTACTATGACTTCCATGGCTACTAACATAGAGTATATCAAAAGGAACACCACATCGAAAGGGTCCCAACCTTATAAACATATTTTCAAATGGACACAATGTTTGATTTTTATGTAAATTTAAGTAAAAAGGTGCTGGATGGGTCCAGGTTTGTACCGACTGACTTAGATCTCACCTGACTCAACTTACTGGGTCCAACCCGACCCACCGGGTTGAGCCACCCCATAGGGCACAACCCATTGGAGTGGGCTGGCTCATCCACCTGGATGCGGAGTGTGCCACTACTCTACTAGGTCAACATGGATTACCACTACATTTAATGTGGCTGGCTATCACGTGAACATCCCCACAGCGGTCTAGCTAGACCATAACTCCTTACCCCAAGAGATGGCTTTGTTTCGCGTCCTGTAAATCACACTCCTAGTCATCGATTTGGAGGGCCTATCTTCCACTTGAGGTAGTTGTCGTAGGATCCTCTGCTACTGGCTATCAAACTAGAGAACATCTGCTGTCGGGCGACAATGCCACCGTACACTGCTTCCATCTACCCTCCATCCATGGGTCATCAATTTATCTCTTATGCTCTATTTTTTTCAAAATGGGACCATCTACATGATCCCCGGATCATGTTCTTTACTGCCATGGAATTAATTTCTTTTCTCCATCCTTGTGTGGGTCTACTTGCCTTCCAAACCTCCCCAAAAATCATGTCATGACCATAGGGGTCCATTGGTGAAGAATTACAATAATAGCGAAATGATAATCACCAATAGATAATGAAAGATGAACAATATCCTTGTTAGTTTCCAAATCTTTTCTGCCTGTTTGAGAAAAAGGGAACAAAAAAATAATCACACTTATTAATCATACTTTAATCCTGCTCTACAGAATACCCACCCACATACATGATCAAACTATAGATCAATCTATTCATGGGTTGGTACTCTATTGTCATTGGAAATGATAATGGGGAATGAAATAAAGAATAAAAAATAGACCTCTTACCTAGGATTGGATCGTTTGATGACATGGATCTGTTGTTGTTGATGATCCATTGATGAACGATCTCGATCAACATCACAGATCCTGATTTGTTAGTGTTTTTCCTCGAGGGATGATATACTCTATGTATCAGGGAAACTTCAGGGTTGTGGTGATAAACATTGCTCTCTTTAAATGAACTTTTTAATAATGATGATCTTTAATGTGTCCAAATTATTTTTATTTTAAATATTTTAATAACATTTACGTCCAAAATCTATCTTTTTGGTCTAGCATGTTCCAGACGATGTTAAGCCTCAGCAAAGAAAAATTCCACAAGATGAACATAACATTTGTATCAAATTTCAAATTGGAGTCACTATTCCTTAGTTATTACAATTATAAAATAAAAATAAATTTATTTAATTATTTTATTTATGAGTTCGTCTATTTAGGATTTTTTCAATGTAGAGCTGTGCTAAATATAGTTACATCACGACTAGGGTATATCAGCCATCCTAAATGAAGGAGTGACCTTAGATTTCAGATTCGGTCCCCCTTATAGGAGTTATTCTACATTTGTTTTTGGAAAAAACACACACGAAACTAATTAAAAAAATAACAGTTTTTGTTGAACCATTATGGGTGCACCGGGACTTTGAATCGCACATCATCTCTGCGCCTAGTATCAGAATATTCCCATAAACTTTCCATAAAAAAATTGGGAATATCTAATTTATTATATTCTCCCCACCACGAGGCTTTATGCCCCGGAAATCCAAACTAATGGATAACCAAAGAGATAAGGGTATAATCACAAACCTAGACCCCGGAACACTCCCATGTGAAATTCCCAAGATTCGTTTGCTGCCACCAGGAAAAAACTAAAGGAATCAACTACCCAAAGAGGGTCCTATCAAACTGAACATCGATCACCATATCCAATATACAATGTGAGCATTCTGATAAAAAACTATCATATATGGAACTCCATGAAGTCAAACTATCTCATATACATACATGTGTCCCAAGATATCTACTGAAACCTATTATTGAATTGGTAGGATGTTGGATGACATGGTGGGTTGGTAAATGATCAACCCGATGGTATAATTCCCCATGGATATAAGTTGTAATCCCATCAAAATATCCATATATATTCCATCCCACATCCACTCTGGAACCACAAGGGGTTGATTCAAACACCCCGGAACTGGGTGCTCGGCTTTCACTTACTAACATGCGTGGTTTCTAAAGGCAAGAAATTCCACTCCATTATTCAGGCTCGACAACCAAAAATGATGTCAGAGGTCCAATGAAATCTTTTCCACACCTGGATATCTGGCCAATGGCCATTTTTGTATCACCCTCAACACCTCCTCCAATAACATCACTAGAACAACTGTGCATCCTATGAAAAATATGGTGTGATAACCTCCTTTAAAATATCAATTAGGGGCATGAAAAGTAGAAATCTTAGCATATGTAGTCTCTCAACTGATATCTTTGAGTTGTGCCTCCCATAATCATTCTATGAGTGGACGGGTTACCACCATTGACTAGACATCAACTGATTCTTCTCCATCCAAAAAGGATCATTGATTGAGGCCAACTACTCCGAGGCCTCATTCAGTAGCTTTGAACTTGATATCTGAATGATAGCATATGTCACCATGTTCCCCTTCCCATGATTATCAATTACATCACTATCATAGTCTTAGAGGAACTCTAGCCAATGATATTGTATTAGGTTCTGATCCTTTTGAGAAAAGATATACCTGAGACTTTTCCGGTCTGCGTAAATGATAAACAATGCTCCCATAAGGTAGTGTAACAGAATATTATAATTAAACACTACCATCAAAAACTCCAAATCAATGGTTTTGTAGTTTTGAACATGTGGTCACGACTACCTTAAACCGTAGGCAATCACTACTTTCCCTAGAATAAGAAAACAACCAATCCCAGTCCCTAATTCAATGCAGGACACCACATATGTGAAACCCTCCTCTAGAAATCTCATGATGGGAGCCCTTGTCAATCTCTTTCTCATCCAATGAATGCTATCTAGGATGCTCTTCCTCTATATGAAAGGTTTCATATTTCATTTCAAGGATTTCTTGGATGCTTCTACTCTAGAAATGTCGGGTACAAACCTCTGATAGTACCCAACAAAGACAAGGAACGTTTGCACCATGGTAACCTTCTTGGGTGACTCCCAAGAAAGAACCACCTATATCTTTTTTTGATATACTACAACTCTAGCCTCCAAAGAGTCATGTCTCATAACGATAACTTTTAGTATCCAGAACTGAAACATCAATAGCTTCCCATAAATATGGTTCCCTCAGAGTAAGCCCAATCCCATCCATAAGTGTATTTTGTGCTCATAAATAGACATTGCGTACACATGATTTGATCAATTAAGACCACTAAAAATTCGTCCTTGTAAAGACAAAAGATCCAATTCATGTATCCCATAGACACTCCTAGGGCGTTCATTATCTCCTATAGAATAACTATGTACTCATAGTGGTTGTAATGAAAAATGAATTCCATCTTTGGGATGACCTCATCCCATACTAGAAGCAGATTATAGCATAAAATATGGTCTATCAATGAGAACCTTTTTTATCTATTTATCTTATTGAAGTGTCCATAAATCCTTGGTAGTGGATACCTATACTTCACAGTCACTTGATTCCAGCAACATAAGTACAAACATAACCTAATTATCCCATCTTCCAACATGGAAGACAATACTAGGGTTACCCAAGCTAAAAAACTAGGTTTCATGAATATCTTTCTATTTAAGTCCTATAACTATATCATCAATACATGAAGCTCTCTAGGAGTCATCCAATATGCTGGTGTAGATTTTGGTACCATTCGAGGGAATATGTCAAAGTGGAAGTCTACCTCCTTATGAGAAGGTAGTCCTAAAACATCTTCCTGAATGATATCCGCACACTCATTCACCACTAAAAGAAATTTAGAACTCATCTCATCCACTACACTGAGGTTCATGCTTTCCAACTGATGTGTGATCAGCTGCACCCTCCAACATGTATGTCGATCCTATACAACATGTGTCACCCTTTCTACGATAATGGAAAACCCAGTCCCATCCTTCTAGACACACCACACTATGTTAATAAATAATTATATCTGAGAATAAAATGTGGATAAACCTTATATACTATGAACAATTTCATAAGGCCTCTATGCTACCACCGGGATATCCCAACAGAAACTCCAACCCCCATGTGTAAGGCAAGCTATTGACAACAAAATATGATTGTTGAATCTCCTCCCATAATAGTCTCCAGTCATAGGGATTGTGTCAATGGTTCCATTGTATTGTCCATGTCTCATACAAGGGTAATGGAGAGAAATGAGTGATTGGAACCTGTGTCAATCAAAATAGCAACAAGGGTGGAAAATACACTTTCAATACCTCTAATAATCATGGGAGACAAAGATCTTAAGCCTCCATCACATGAAGATCGCCTCACCCATATCCACTAGCTCCCTGACCATGGGGTGTACAACCTAGGGGTGGTAGTGGTAGTGCCTCAAATGAATTTCCACCTCTCATTGATCATCCGGATCTATTTCCACGTCCACCACATGGAAGAACACCCTATTCATGCCTTTTATGCAGCCTCTGTAGTCCTCCGACCATCTATTTGTCATTCATAGGGCTGGTTAGACAATCTCTTTCCAGATTCCCCTGACCATCGCACGAGTAGCAAGTTTTTTTTCTTCATCTTATTTTCTCTTCCCTAGGATAATCGTAACATTGTACCCATGTCTTAAGGTCATCCCATGGACTGAATTGCACACTTTGGTCCGCACATCATCTAGTGGCTACCTACTTCTGAAGACTCTACTACATGTCGCATGGTGGCTGCTACTACTATCATTCCCTACCCTGCAAGAAATATCTCTACCAAGAGGGCTCTTTCAAGAACCCCAACATGCATATTTATTCTAAGTGATATTATCGACGCCCTAACCCACTTTATTCTATTCAATAATTTACAAGCCCTTATGAATGGGTCATGCACCGTGTAAGTAGTGTAGTGAGATTGATCCTTGATTCTTGTTGAGTACTCTACTACTGACTGGTTTCCCTGATGCAGGTGAATTAACTTTTGTATATTCACAGAGCATAAAATCATTGGAAATAAATCCTCCCCAAAGAGGCACTTGAAGTATATCCAGGATAGTGTCACCTCCTTATCCGTCTATGTCATCCGGCTCCACTAACTTCCCATTGAGCACTAATGAATGACAATGACTAGGACTGCCATCAGGTTTGGAGGTGTCCCCACTATGTAGAAGACCCGTGCCACTACCTCCAACCCATCCTCAAATATTTGTGGATCCTTCTCACCTTGGTACATAAATGGTCCCAGTCTCTAGAATGAAAGCAATGAACTATGCTTGAAGGGATCCTCTACCGATAACGCTGGTAGGAACAGCTGCTCCCCGGGTGGTGGTATTGCTGGTACACCATCGGGAGGCTCTACCTCTAGCAATGATTCGTGCATTGATGCCTCATCGCTCAATGGTACATCCTTGTGGTGACAACCAGAAATCCTGCTTGGCTAACTATGTGGAATCTTCTTGAAATAGAACAATATGCACCACAATCATTAGAGCATATATTGTGAGCAGACTCTAACTTAAGCAACACATGAGAACACACTCAATTCCTATATGATGAATCCACCATTAATATCCCTTGAAATATAGTGTTTTCATGTACCAAGTCATAATGAAAAATTCATGGTCCTAGTGTATGGATATAGCATCAGCCAAACCAACATTTGGTTCCTGACCTTGAATTGCAAACTCAAAACACTTTCCACTGTAACCCAAAAGAAATAGTAAAATAGAGTACCCTCTAATACCACTAAGTCATGACCTATCCCCCGGGGCCCATGTCGCAACTACCACAATCTTGTCTCTAATAGGCCAAGTGTGGGAAACTAGCACCAAGTGGGCATATCCCAAAAGTGGGAGGAATTTTCCATAGTACATTTATGCACACACCTGTATCCAAGAAGAGTATAAAACTAAAAACACTATATATATATATATCAATGAAACCCACTATGAGCACCCACATTGAGTGTGCTAAAAAACTGAATGAAAAAGGGGCTGAAATATAATCCAAACTAAAATAGAAAATTATATGCTCTTGGATATCATATGTAGAAAACCCTACCTGGAGGGCAGGTATAGTAATCCGTCTGGATGTCACTGAAGCATAACGTGCCCATCAGGTCTCTCTGAGGTGCCATTGAATTTGGCCCACCATAGAATCCATCAAATCTTCCAATCATTTGCACAATATATGACATGTGTGGGAGAATCCCGTGTAGGGATGAGTAATACAATACTCATTAGGGACACCAAACCAAAAAGGAATTACACAAAGAGACCCAAGAAGAATCATAAGATATAAAACACAAGAAAGATCACTATGAAATAAACCATGTAAACTACCAAAGAGATACATGAAGAATAGCCTCTATGAAGTATAATAAATAGTTTCACTAGAGTCATATAACACCAAGTATAGGTATATGGTATGTGAGAAGGATTGTAGTAAGAATCCACATTACACAGAAGTAGTAACATGTGGAGTGTTGGTAACTCACAGAGTGTATGTAAATCACAATGTGTCGGTAACACATGGAGTGTAGGTAACACACAGAGTTTCAGTAACACAATGAAGGTATATAGCAAATAGAGTACCGTCAAGCACTTTAGGACCTGTAAGCTGGTGTGATAGAAAAGTACTTACTTAGTGTTAGTAATACATAATGTCTAGATAAGAAAAATTTCCTATGTAAAACATGTAGTCTATCTAATCAAATAGATTTTAGGTTGTAACAAGAAGTTGGATTATTTTTATAACATGCTCATTTCAGGAGACCATACTCCTCGAGCCAATAAGTCTTAAACCTACTTCCACATAAAATCAATTAGAGTATCTCAAAATAAAAACATCATTGAGAGGGTACTAACACTAAAAAAACTCATCAAACAACACATGGGATGAGAGTATCATTCATTTTACTAAAAAGGGGATGGTTTAGTCTGGATCTAGTTTGACCTAGTCACACGTACCTAAACTTACCATATCTTAGTCTCACATGACTCAGCCGGATATACTTGTCTACAAAGGTGACATGCCACCTACCCAACCAAACATGTTGGAGCAGGCTGGTTCGTATGCCCGGATATGTCGTGTGTCATGTCCCCACCTTGTAAACATGGTTGAACACTAAGTTCAATGTCGTTGGAGGTTGCGTGAATAGCCTCATGACGGTTATTGGGGGGGGGGTGTTGCTGAAGTCATTATGGATCATGGTTCCTAGCCACATGAAGTGGCTTCATGCTACGTCTCATTGATATTACTAACAGACATCAAGCTGGAAACCCGGTTAGCCACCGACAGTGGTTTCCATGGGTTTCTATGCCTCCAGACATCGAGGCAGTCGCAATATGCTTATGGGAAGGAACTCCACCGCACACCACAACCAGCGGGCCTCCTCACATGGGTCATTGATTTCACTCTTGTCACCCCATTTTTGAAATGAGACTATCCTCGCGATCCACGTATCACGTTTCTAAATTCCTTGGCATTCATTTCTTCACACCATCCCTCTGGGGGTCTGATCATGGGGTGATCCTTCGTGAAAATCGCACTGCGACCATGGGGGTCCATCGGTGAAGAATGACAAGAAAAGTGACAATAGAATCACAAATAATACCCAAATGTTGAATGCCAACTTTGTTAGTTATACACTTCATTCATCCCATTAGTGAAGTAGAGAATGAATCAATAATCACACAGAGTAATATCCCATCAATCCCTTAGTATATATTACCCATTCTGTATGCATGATCTAACTGTGGATCAACATGTTTGTGGGTTGGTGCACATTTTTCATTGGAAACAATAATGAGGAATGAAATCATGAATTGAAAATATTCTCTGTACCTGGGATTGGATCATTCCCTTCCATGTATTCATTGTCATTGATGATCTGTCAAAGAACATTATCAATCCACGTCTCTGATCCTGATTTTCCAACATTTTCCATCGAGGGTGCCTATCCTCTTTTTCATAATTAAAATCCAAGGTTTTGGAGATAACCTAGTAATCTTGAAAAAGATTTATTTAAAAATAAATAACCCCATTGTGTCAAAAATATTTTTATTTAAAATATTTTTAATGATTATTACGTCCAAAATATAACCTTTTTGTCTAGCCTATGCTAAATGATGTTACGCCCCTCCTAAGTAAAACACCACATTACAAACACAATGGTGATCTCAGATTTCGAATCTGAATAACCATTCATGAGTAATTAATGTTTTAAAAATAAAATATATTTATTTAAATATTTTATTTATGGTTACATAATTTTTTGGTTTACTCACTAGAGACCCATGCCGACTAATGTTATATCATGCCTAGGATAAGACATCTCTCTTGAAAGTAAAGGATCCCTCTTATTTCTGAATTTCTCCATCATTTTAGAGTTAATCCACCTTTTCTATAAAACCACACATGTGCGTAATAAAAACCTAATTGTTTTCATCAAAACCATTTTAAGCACACCAGGCCTCGAAATTGCAGGTTGTCTTTTCGCCTAGTCTCATGTTATTTTATAAAATTTCAAAAAATAAAAAGGGCTAAATTCAAGTCATTACATATTAATTTAAATGTTTTAATTATCATATTCAGAAATTTAATTATATTAAAAACATTCAAATTTTTTAATCATCACCTTGAAATTATGTAAATATATAAATATCATTTTTTAGAAAAATCATCAGTTACTGAGCTAAAATTGAGTTTCAAAGGATATATAAAAAAATTTAAAAAGGACTAACCCATGATTAAACAACATAAGATGTCATGAGAACATATCATAATATTATGTGGATGAGGAGATTAATTAACCAGAACCATTAGTTTCTACCATTTCTCCAACATAATTTTAAACAGACAACCTTATATGTTAAATAATAAATATTTGAGAACATCCCCCATAAATATAGAATATAAAATAAATCATCCACAACACATTACAATGAACTCAAAACATTTAGTTAACTCTTTAATCAAATCATATTTTATGTAAAAAAATATATCATGAAAATTTTATTACATATTAGACAATAAATAAATGATAACTCCTTCATTATAAAGGAAATCATATCATACAAAAGGGAATTCATTAAGTAAGTAAATAAGTTATTCTAAAAAATATTAAAATACATGTTAGTTCCATTTTTATGGTTGTAGTGGCTTGAGGGGTTTGGGTGAATAGTCATATTTGAATGATTCAAAATCATTAGTAATCTATCATTGTTAGAATAGTGTTAAAACATACACTTGAAATAAATCAAATAACATTTAATGTTTTTATAGAGGATCAGGTCACAAATATCCATGTCCTCCCAAAAATATAATCTAATCCTTGAGAAGAATTGTATAAACTAAATCATCAATTATTAGTGGGATTGATAACCTAATTACATACAAATACAAAACTATATCCCCCAAGTTGTATAACCCCTAATTTTTGAAGGATTCACAATATATGTTCCTTTATTCATGGAGGAAGAACCCAAAATTTTTTTTACATGGGAGGAATAAATCTATGATAACATATAGATTGAAAAAAGATAAAAAAAGAGTATAAAAAACGTGTGATATGTTTAATTATAATAGTGAAATAACAAACACAAATAAAATAACTACTTAGAAGTTGTTTTATAAATTCGGGGTATCTCGTGTTTCATGATAATATAGAGGTGGAAGATTAAAGTGATGAAGATTATTAGTGATAACAATAAAATAATAAAATTAGAATATGATTATTGATTTATTCAGAGCAACTAAAATTATATCATTAAGAATTCTAAGAATGACTTGCATTGGTGCATGTTATTTATCAGTTAGTTGATATCATAGATCATTAAATACCAATCATTTAAGAGTGTATCCATAACCAATATCTACTAGATACTTGTTAGGTTATAAAGTTATTATTTAATTAAAAATAACTTTTATTTGTTAATTTCATGTTGTAACCAAAAGGCAATAACACATTACATATATTCATGAATGATGAAATAATGAATTTAAAATTTTAACCGTAACAATTCTATAAACATTACACTTGTAAAACAATTTAAATAAAAACATAATCTTCCAAATTATAGATTCAACAAAAAGTATAGAAATACCAAGCATCATACAAACCGAAAAATAGTGAGTATTAGTGCCCATAATAATAATGAAACAATTACTTTTTATATACATGTATATTTATAGATCAATATACTAATAATAAAATATTTAATAAAAGATTTATTTTAATAATATCAATTTAAATAATGCATAATAAGTTATAATTGAATATTAAAAAATGGTTACTCATGAATCACTATTGGAACTGTATAATACTATAATAACATAGAATTACCAACAATTGAAATTTTAAGGGAAAAAAGTAATAAAAAATTTAATTCCATGAATTTTCACAGTAAATGGATTCCTGAGAAGAATAATAAATTATATAACATTGGATGTCCAACAGTGACTCATGAGACACGTTTGGGATCCAACAATGACTCATAAGACACCCTTGGGATCTAATGGTGGCTCATTGAAATATTTTAAAACAATATGTATGATATTATATGTGAATAAAATATAATAATTTTTATTCAAAAAATCATAAAATAATAAAAAAATGAATGAAGGTTAATATTATGTTTCTTTGAAGCCTCAATGAACCTATGGAAATAAAAATGCACGAAGATCTTAATGATAAAAATAACTCAAAACATTCGATTTAAAAAAAGAAAAAAGGAAAATCCAACTTAAAGACTAAAATATGAAGGCCCAAAGAATAGGTAAGATCTCATGTTATTTCTTTTATTATTCTACTTCTATAATAAAGAGTTACATTATTCAAATGTATTAATAGAACATAAATAAACAAAAAATTTATCTAAATTCGATGGTGAAAGGAGATGATCGATGGATATACTACCATGATATATATATTAAAGGATGAAAAACTAGTGGAGAGAATGTAGCCCGACATTGATGTCCTACAGTGTGTAAAATTACACACCGCTGAAATATAGTTGTAGGTAAGGACCCACCATTGGGTATCAACAGTGACTTGGGACTCACAGTAGAGGTTCCAATGGCGGATCCGGTCTCACCATTAGTTTCCAATTATGTATCATGACTCAAAATTGGTTTCCAAAATTGTCTCATTCAGTAACGAACTATGGATAATGATTTAGAAAAAATAATAAAAAAATGGCATGATAGTGCTTGTGAGAAAATTGTGTAGAATATGTATTGTATAACAATATGAAAAGGTCATGAAACTGTTAGCTAAAGTAAAAATTCATAAAAGTCCAGATGAAAAACCATAGAAACCCCTAGGCATGAATCAACACAATATTGATCAATATGATATATTGAAGATCATAATAGTATATTTGACAGTTGGACAAGTAAAAGAGAAAAGTCGAGGAAAAGAAGAATGAATATTAGGAACAAATAGATTAAAACTAGGGATGTCAAAAAATAGCATGATATATGAATGAAAATTGGATGGCCACCATAAAATAAAACTGATGATCAAGATTAAAACTGATAAATAATAATCTTAACAACACAGTCCCACATTAAATTCATGATAAAAATGTTTAATGGTATATCAAAGATAATGTGATGGTTGTAGGTTAGAATAAAAACAAAACACATAAGGCTTGTGGGCCAATGGGGTCGACCCCATACCCAACTCATCACTTTGTGGCATGCTAGTAAGGCCTTATACATGGCCCCACATTTTAAATGTGTGCATAATTGTAATGACATATGTCCTAGTATCTTGGAGGCAATGCCTTAAATTATTATATTCTTACTATGTACAATAGATCGAATCCCAAATGATTGAATAGTTAAATATATTTTGAAAACCTAAAAGAATCACAATAAAAAATTACAATAGGAAATGGAATATGACATTGTGTCTCCATTGGAATCACCCCTATTATCTAGATTTTACCTACATGTCAGTTATAATATACGTCTTGGAATCCCCACAAAAATAATACATAAAAAAGGAGAGTTCATAGATACTCGGTAGGAGAACATATATTGAATAAACTATATTAAAGAAATATATATAATAAGAAAATATGAATAATAGAGACAGATGTCCTTAAAACATAATATTGAGTATAATAATTGTGGAATAAAATTCGATCAAATAATTTCATATAAATAAGAGCATAATATTTTAAATTAATCATGGATATTATAAATGTTGAATTATCTAATGTATTATCAATAACATATCTTCTATTGATGAAATGAATAATGAATACATCATAAAACCACCACCAAGGCTTTAGTAAATACATCAAATATAATTAGGCATGACATAAAATAATACCAAAACTCGGTTGTCAGTTGAGACCAGTTACTTCATCTAGAGGCTATAGTTGGGGATATGAAATAAAATTCCACAAACAATATGCCAAATCATAAACCATGCATTGTAATATGATGAGTGGTAAAAAAATAGTAGGCCCACGGTCAAAATGATTATAACAATTTTAATACAATATTTTATATGGAAACATAATAGATCAATGTCAATTCAAAATATGCTCCCTCAAATATTTTTGACATTGATTAAATTACTCTAATAAAATCACTGAGAATTTTTTGTGAGAAATTGCTTTTTACAAGGAAATGATTAATTAAAATGTTGTGCATTAATAAAAAAAACCTATTCATTGAATATAACATTGTAAAAATTCATAGTATTAATGAATTAATTATAGTATCATGAATTTAGTAAAATCGTCTCAAGCTATAAAATTTAAAAAAAACATTTGTTTTGTAAAATTTTAGAAAGAAACATTTAATAGAGTATCATTAAAATAAAATTTGGGCATTATCAAAATGAATCAATTATGTTTATGATATGAAAATAGACATATTAAAATTTTAAATAAAAAATAATATAATGAGATGTTTTTTTGACACATAATAATTTACTTACTTGTCAATGGAGTTTGAATTTTCCACCAATGAATTGAAATTGGGTTGGGAATTCCCTCTAAAATTTGTAATTAGTCAAGACGTATTCCCAACTAAATTAATGATCATAAAATGGATCATCGAATTACATGGAGATAAATATATTCTTGATAAGATATATGTAATGTTAGTATGCACTAAAAACAACATAAATAAGGGTTTAATAAGGAATATATCTCATAAAAGCAATACTGAGATAAGAATCCCTTACCACTTTGCAATCAATCAAATCACACACTGTATAAAATTGATGATAATGAAATAAAACCTTAAATAGAATTAATATATATTGATTCATGTTATTTTATATCAAATTAATGTATGCATAAACCATATTAAACAATTTTTTTTGGGTGATTAGTCATATCTCCCAAAAACAAAAAGTGAGACAAAAAACCCTTACCATATATCTGAACGAAATAAGAATGTATAACCAATATACTTGAAAATAAAATTATATTAATAATTAAATTAACTATAACCCTCTAAAACATATATTTTATTTAGTATAATTTTATTAGGTACATATATGTTCATTTTTATGATTTATTATGTTTAATTCAATTGTTCTAGGATAATTCTTTAGATGGTTATATGGTCGGTTCCCTTGAGTATAAATATAGGATTTTTAAGAAAATTGGAATAAATATATAAAACTAAAGTTATTTAGTATGAATTATGTTGTAGAAGGTTAAATTACATCTGATATTGTTTCTTTATATGCTATGTAGACAATCAATTTGTTAAAATGTTGATGAAAATTTCATAATTTATTTTGTCACAGTTAAAAACCATCAGAATCATGGGAGATTTTTTTAACATTATGTTTATATTAATTTTAAAGAACATGATATATCTAATAATATGTATATTAAATATACTATTTGACCATAATAAGGGTATCATGACCATTCCTTGATGTTGTTAATGAAAACAACGTCGTCCACCAAGGTGATGAATTGATACATCAAAGATGATATTTCCATTATTGAAATTAACCCTGAGGAGTATAGATTTTATGTTGGATAATCCATTAGATAAATATAATTAATATATATATATATATGATAATACATTTAACATTCGAATTTGGATAGTGTAAGTGAGGATATAATAATAAGAGAAAATAATTATTATAGAATGAATGAGGATTTTACCTCTTGAATATCATCTCATTGAGAACATCCTCAAGACACATGGATTTCAACTTTTGGTAAGACCAATAGGTATTGGACGTAGAGAAACTAGTTGGAAAGGGAATTTTGTAGAATTTATACATGCTAATGTCTTAGATGGTGTGAGGATAAAGAGTGGTATTTATTAGGGAGATGGGTGTTTTATGATTATTTTATTCCATTATTTATTATATTGGTTCAAGAATAATTACTGGGTAAATTATAGTGACTACGTATAGTAACTAGTGAATGTGTGTCAAAACTAATGTGTTCATATATCTTCAATGCCACCACTATTATTTATTTAAATTTTAATGATAAATACTATAAATAACCATATTTCAAATTCATAAAAAAATCAACAATTTTAATAAACTACTAATCATGCACCCTAACAATTTTTAGACATGTTTATTTCAAAATTGGTTTCCATTTTATGAAAACAAATATTCAAAATATGATAAATTTAATTTATAAATAAAAACAAAATTTATTTTAATTTTTTTAATATTATAACTGATTTTATGAAAATAGGATAGTTTAATTATGGTATTATAAAATTATATTATAATTTAAATGAAAAAAATATTTATCAATGAATTTATTTTTTGAAAATAATTTTATATATATTCTATTTATCATTTTGAAAATCGTAAAATGCATTTACATTTCATAAAAATACTCAAACATAATTTCTCATTTTTGTAACATTTACTTACTTTTTCCCTGATAAAAATATTCATATTTTAATTAATGAAATACTAAAATTATTTTATAATTTATGAGGATTTTTTATTATTCTTAAAGCCATATTACTTTTCCTAATAGGAAAATTACTATTCACATGGTTGTGTTACTATTTAACAGTATTTCACGATTCGTTTATGATTGCTGTTATGAGCATCATAAGATATAGAATAAATTAATTTTTCTTCCAGATGATACATAACATAAAATACAAGTGTTTTATATTTTTCCCTCCATCGAACTATTTATTCCTCAAGAATTCTCAATATTATTAACTTCAAAACATATGATGTATCTTTTTCTTCATTTTATCCTCAAGACCCCTCATTGAATCATCCATTTTATGGTTTCTATAAATATTATTTACTTGTTGAGTCATTTGATTTCTCAATAATTTCACTATAGTGTCGTGAATATCTATAGGATCTTCCTAGTTAGACAAATCAGGTCCCAATTCAATTTATTCCTAGGTGTGTATATGAATTGGGTATATAATTTATTTCCATAACCAAGAGATGTTGAATACATTTTGTACTTTATAAGGATTGGTGTAATCACTAAATGTTATGCCAAAACTCCAATTATTTCAAGAATTTCAAATGGTACGATGTTTAAATGGATTTTATTCCCATTCATACTTAACCTTAGGACACCCTTCCATGGAGATACTTTTAGAAAGATAGGGTCTCCCACATGAAACTCAAAATCTTTCTCTAGTTGTCATCATATTTTTTTTCTTCATATATTGAGATTCTTCAATATGATCCCAAATAATCCTTATCATTTTTGTAGTATATTATATATGTTCTAGGATTGTAAGTATCTTCTCCTCAACTTCATCCCAATAAGTTAGATGATGAAATCTCTTTTGTAAAATGGTTCATATGGTGGAATCTTAATTATGTAGAGAAAACTAATAATGTAAGACAAAACTACAGAAGATAAATATTGATCCAAAAACCATTGAATGTAAATTGGGAAGGATCTCAACATTTCATATGATGTATTAATTGTCCATTCAGACTATCCATTGGTTTGTGGGTGATAAGAAGTTCTCATATAATTATCAATATCCGAAGACGTATGAAAAATCCTCCAAAATAATTATATAAATGGATATCTGGATCAGACACAATAGATTGAGGTTCACCATGAAGTCATAAAACCACATTAACAATGATTCATGAAAGGTGCTGTAGTGGAAAAACATCTTTTATAGTGATGAAATTTTTATATTTGATACATCGATCAATTACCCATATTGCATCATTATTTCAATGAGTATTAAATATTCTATTTAAAAAATAAATAGTAATTACCTCCCATATCCATGTAGGAATATGTGGAGTATTCATTACTCGTCTTTAATTATGTCTTTCTATGTTCACCCATTGAAACATTAATCATTTTGATACCCAATTCGTAGTATCCAACTTAATATTTTACCACCAAAAGGTTCCTTCAAATACATATACATCGTAGTTCTATTAGTTTGTATAGATATATTAGAGAAATTATAACCGTCCAAGAATTATTTTTTAGATCCAGAATAGATTGAAAAAAAATACCGTTACCAAATTTCAAATTTCCATATTCACATATTAAATTTACCAATTTCCCCTCATTCATAGAATTACGTATTCTTAAAATTTATCATCATCAGATGGATAAATTTTTAACATTTCAATAAAATATTGTTTTGGAGCCATTAAGAAAAATTACTTATGATTCACATTTATGTAAAATTACCAAATACACCATTATTAAATAAATGTACAAATGATACTTATCAATCATTATTTTGATCAGATCTCCATGATCGTTCATACTCAATTCATTTGCTATATTATTTACCTTCCCATTGTGATAGTGTATTGTACTATCAAAATTGTTGAGTATCTTGAGGTATCATATTTTCCTCATTATATGTTCTTTCTCTGATAAGATATATTTCAAACTATTGTGATCTATATATTTTTTCACATTTTCTTCCATAGATATAGTGTCTCCATATATTTAGGAAAAATATTACAGCTGCTATATTAAGACCATGGGTTGGATTTTTCTCTTCATTTGTTTATTACATTCTGGATTCAAAGGAAATAACTCTATAAATCAACATAAGGGTACAAAAAAATATTCTATTTTATGCATCACTAGAAGTAAAAAAACCACCATTTCGTGGTTGAATATTCAAGATTCTATAATTCACTAATATATTCATTTAATTTTAAAATAATTAATTACATTTCATTTCCAAATAATTGCAACCACCTTTTGAGTATGCCAAGATAAACGGTTATCTAATTGTTAAAAATTATAAAAAAACACACTGATAGTATCATGTTAATCCAATGAAAAAATGTTCATAAAATTTGTTGGTTGCTGGAGACCATTTCAAGAATATGTTTTTCTTCATAAACTAACTAAGAATACATCCATAGAGAATATATGGTTATGGAGAGAAACAATTTGAAACCAGAATTCACACTTTCTAATCCTTCTATATAATTATTTTCTTCTAAGAGTCGCCATAACAACACAGAAGTGGTTCCAATGGACCTCACTACTTACTGATTACATCAATATACCATTAATTAATACAATTAAAAAAATCATTATATAATTTGAATTCTCTATTCCATTGAACCATTAATAAAGAGGTTTCATTTGTCAATAAAAACGGAAGGTCAGTAAGCTCATAATATCTATACCTTGTTTAAAATGTTGTCTTCAGAATATGTTCCTCATTCAAATTCAATTGTATATATCCATATTGAAGATAAATTTTGTAAAAATATTATGCATCATGATGTTGGTAAAATAAGTTATTAATTTGAGGTAGAGGATACTTGTTCGATTTCATAATATCATTATTCTCCCTACAGTCAATAAAAATTTGCATAGATATATCTTTCTTATTAATTATAACAATATGATATCCCTGTGGTGAAACACTAGGGTGTATAAATACCTTAGTTGAAAATTCCAATAATTGTTTCTTTAACACCATTAATTCCGAAATGTCAATTTTTTATAGAGTATTTGATATTAGTCTATAATCAAGGATTAAAAAAATTTCAAACTAAACACCCAAATCTATAGGATGTATAGGTAATTACTCCAAAAATATTTCAATGTATTTCTATTAAATAAGTGTATCACCAATTTTATGATCACCTTTTTCATCAGTCACTTTTATCTTCTATTATTATATGGGAATCTCATTAAGAAGAGCTAATGGAGGTGGATCCAGATATGATACAGATGATGAAGCCTCCCCTATAAAGGTGATAAGTTCTATATCTTCATCATGATTCCAAATTTACTTCTCTTTAAAATAAATTGTAAAAATATATTTTGAAATCATGTTTTTAGAAAGTATTACATATAAAAGAACAATATTAATGATAATAAAATCAACAATTAGATAATAATTATGAGTTGTAATAGGAAACGCATGACACATATTTATTTCAATGAAATTTTTACTAGGAGTTTTCACTAAAAATTTCCTTCATGGAATGATTTAATTGATATAGTTTTCATTCTATGCACAAGGACCATTTATATACAATTTTGTATACTAGATTAGATAATGATATTTTATAACATGGGAAACACTTAAAATTTTCATTTATAACTAATATCAAAATTGATTTGTTTAGTTTCATTGTAAATATTCCCAATGTTAGTTATATGGGTATATTTCCCTAATATATGTTTTCCTAGATCTATTTTCCCATTTTCTTCTAGTTTTTCTGTAATACTTACTATAATGACCACAACCCTAGTATCCTAGATCTAGTGATTTAATTTTTTTTACATTTTTACAATGTACAAGTGATTAAAACCAAATTGAATAAATTTTTTAGTATCATTTGAATATAAGCAACAAACGTAGTATTATATTACAACATTAAATGGAATAAAACATAATAACTCCCTTGGAAACACCCAAATTCTCCAAGATTTACTTTAATATCAATCAAAATATATATCCTAGTATCCTAGAAAATATAAAACATAAGAAATGGTTGTTATAAGATGGCTAGTAAGGGTAAAAATATAGAATAATATTTGATAAATAATCATAAGAAACAATAAATGGTCAATAAATAAAAACAAATTCCTATAAAACATATTATTGAGCATAAAATGAAAGGAATAAAAGTTGATCAATTAATACCATATAATTAATCACATGATAATTATTTTCGAAAATGGTTTTTATAATAACTGAATAATTAAATTGATTTTAAATAACTTATATCATTATTGTAAGAATTTATAATTAGGTACATCATAAACATACTATCATGGCCTCGTCTAAGACACCATACATTATCAGTTAAGGAATTAGACAATACCCATACCAGTCTGTCTCGCGAGACTTACCACTTCATCGAAGATCTTTATTAGGACCCACCCATTACTTACTAAGTCCAATGAATTCCTCCTATTAAAGCAGTGTAACATAATAAAAATACACATTCCCATAGAAACTAGCATACAAAATAATGTTCCCTAATCAAAAAACACAATATTAAGCAATCTATTGTAATATGATGAACGATATAAAAAATTGCACATCCACAGACAAAATAATTATAAAACAATTAATTAAAATATGTTATATGATATCATAATATATCAAACTCAATTAAGCACAACACCCACCAATGTATTTTTTTATACAAGAACATACTCAAAATAGACAAAGAAAAATTATTGAGAGAAATAACACATTTAATTGAAATATTTTTTTAAAAAAAATATGTGAAACTATAAAAGAATAAATTCCCATTAAATGTAATCCTGTATAAATTTAATGAATTCCTAAATATATTAATGAATTATACATCTGGGAAAATTATCACATGGTGTATATATTTAAAAAAACATTCCATTTATATTTTTAGAAATATATATTTAAAAGAGTATTTTTAAAGAATCTGTGAATCATATGTAGGTGAATTTTTTTTGTGTATCAGCTATAAAGATACATAAAACATGTGAAAATATAGTATAATGTAGATAAATGTTGTTTCATGTAAAATTGGAGCATGAAATAATCAATAGAGGTGATGTTTATACCATAAAACATATATTGTGTTATGAATTCCCATAACACATTATAATCAGTCAAACTAGTTTCCCCAGATAGTTAATGATCATAAAATGAAATATTATATTATAAATAGATAAATAGATTCATGATATGATATATTAAGTACACCAAACAATATAAAAAAGGATCTATTAAGGAATATGTTTCAAAGATATAAATGTGGGATGAGAATCTCTTACATCTTTGTAATCAATCAAAACATATACCCCATGAAATTAATGATCGTAAAACAAAAAATGGAATACCACAAATATTAATTGATTCATGATATGATATATCAATGATAAGTATTAAAACAGCCTAAATAAGAAATTAGTGGTGGATAAGGAATATCTCATAGAAGTAAAATTGAGATGAGAAAATATTCCATTATGCCTCAGAGAATTCTTCACTTATACTCATCTTCCATGAAAATTAAATTATATTAATTAACAATTTAACTAGTAACCTATAAAATATATAATTTTTTATATAATTTTGTTATGGTCATTTATGGACATTTTTATGTGTTATAATTTTTCCTTTTGTTGGTCTGGGAGTGTTCATTTTAGGGTTTTGTGGTCAGTTTCTCTATGTATAAATATTTGAGTTTCTTTTAAATGGGAATAACTTCTCTAAAAGTTTAAATGTTTAGAATAAATGAACATAAATAGTATTAAATGGCCACATATATGACTGGTATATATGTTCTCAGGAATACTCATTAGATAAAATGTTGATGAATATGTCTTAATTTACTTTTTCAGTTTTTACAGCCATCATGAACCTGTTCCATTTGATTAAATTTTATAATCATATATTGGATAAATAACATGATATAACATCTAATATGTGTATTAAAATATTATGTTACTATACTAATATTATAATGATAATCCTTTATAGTGGAAATTAAAAGTCATTTTCCTTGAAGGCAGTGAATCTACATATCACCAATGATATATTCATTTTTAAAATTAAAGGAGAGGGGAAGGGATTTAATAATGGATAATATTCTGATAAAATAAAATATCATTATATATATGATACCATAGTTACCATATCACAATGGATATGTTCGGTGAGTAGATAATAATAAAATAAAATAAATTAATATATAAAGAAGGAGGATTTCAGTTCTTGAATATCATCTCTTTGGGAACTACCATTAGACAAAAGGATTTGAACTTTTGGAAATAACAGAAATCCATGGAAATGAGGAGGATTATTGTGAAGGTAATTATGAATAATTTATAAAATGTTAAAGGCTTATAAGGATTGAGAATATGTATGGGTTAGGGGTGGTATTATTTGCTAAGGAGAGGGTTTTTGTGAATTATTTTATTCCTTTGTTTATTATTTGGGCACATGAAAATCAATAATACTGACTCTAATGATTGAGTAGAATACCTAAT
This sequence comes from Viscum album, assembly GCA_963277665.1. Lineage (NCBI taxonomy): Eukaryota > Viridiplantae > Streptophyta > Magnoliopsida > Santalales > Viscaceae > Viscum > Viscum album. The sequence continues at coordinate 2,001,816,558 of OY728152.1, forward strand.
GTATGGGGGTTTAGATATAATTGTTTATTAAATCATTCTATGGGTCAAAAAAATGACAATATTGACTTATGATTTTTAATACTATAAATTATGGTATTTTAAAATTCATAAAAAATTCAACTACTTTATAAAATACCCAAATATTTACCCAATTTTTTTTTGAAATGTATAACATAAAAATGGACTACTATTTATGAAAATTTGTTTTCATCTATGAGAAATGTAATTATTATTAAAAATCACCATTTATTAAAAAAATAATTATTTCAATGTTATAACTGATTTTACAACCATTGGAAAAACTAATTATGATCTCAAATAAATATAATCTAATGATAATAAAAAAAAACTTGAGAATATATTTTTTTAATATAAATATTATTTTAAATCATTATATAAATTATAAAATTTTATATAAAATTGATGTTTCTAAAAAATTCCTAAAAATAATTTATTATATTTGGGAACATTTATTTACTTATTCCATGATATAAATTTATCATATTTTGAGTTATATGATACCAATATTTTACTAATATATTATTGGGTGAGTTTATTATTATATTGACCACATTACAATTTTTAATGGTCATATTACTATTCCATTGTTCATGTTAATATTGAATATTAAATCATATTTTTCATAAGTTCGTTGTTGCTTAAAAAATAGTCTACCAAATGGAAAGAATTAATTTAAGAATATTCATAATGAAAAAAATTGGGGTGTTATAACTATTCTCTACTGAACCTCAATGTGGAAAGTGAGGGTTGAACCTCTCATGGGGGCTGACCTACGGGTCCACCCATAAATGTGGCTGAAGGTTTGACATATGTTGTTTGAAAAGATGGTTAATTTTTTTGTAAAAAATAGAATCAAATAAGGAAAATAAGAAAAAGTAGAGAAAACCCAAAGATCAAAATAAAAAATTACTTCGTGATAATAAGAAATATAATTTGTGAAAAAAATCAATTTAATTATATATTATGCATGACTAATTTCTCAAAACAAAGAGTGTTTTAAATGGGTTAATACACAGTTTGAAACATTACCTTCTCATATCCTCTCTTTATAAACATTTTTCACCACTTAAATGAATTAATATTATAAATATAATTCTTTAGATAAAATGGTATTTCAATCATATAACTCTAAAATTTTACATAGTCACTATTATAAGAAGTTATTGTTTTAATTAGTTTAATCACATATACAAAATGCCATAGCATGATTATTAGTTTTCCTATGAATATGTATTAATATAGTATAAATGGTATTATATTATACTCATTATTGATATATTGGATGAATATGGTCCAACATAAATGATATAAAAATTAAGGAACACTATAAACTCACGGTTATCAATAAATTGTCCAAAACATGCTCGTAAGGATTCAATTATTTCAAAACATACACATACCTTCAATGAAATAAAATGGTAATTCATAATTTATAATAATATAATGATTATGGTTTCATTATTAATTTTTGAACTATAATATATGAATTAAATAACAAGTATGAACATCAACATTATAGAAAATGTTTAAAATAATCAATATAACAAATAATAAGTTGTGAAAAAAAATTATAACTAAAAATTATATTTGCAATTATTTGTTTTAATTTATGTCCATAAATTATAACATATGGGAATAAAAATATTTGATAATTTATCATATTATAATGTTCATTATATTAGAGGATAATATGATTTCTTTTGTGTAATGATTTAATGTAATGTTTTCTTATTTAAATTTTATTTTCATTTCCATTTGTTCCATATTCTCCACCTATAATCTCTTGGGTGGGGAAGATAATTCACATATGGATTTATTTTTTCCAATATTACATGATATTATTCATATATAAACATGTATATTAGTTAATTATTTTAAAGAAATTTTTCTCAAAGGTTATCAAATCCATAATTTTTTTTGGAAATCTCATCTTGAAATTGTCATTCTTTATATTGGAAATTATATTTGGAGAAATTATATTTTACTATAATCAAAGAACATGTATTTTATTATCCACTTATAATTCAATGTTTTTCATGTATTCTTAGTGTTTTATATTAATCTAGTTTTCAATTCAACTATAAATATGCCTATAAGTAGGAATGACCTTATCTGTTATTTTTAGTCAGGAATCCTTGACCTCAATGTCCATTTTATATATTTTATTTGTTTTTTACATTATATATATTTATCTTTACTATTATATAAGGTTTATTAACTTGGTATTTCTTTTTTAATTTTTTTGAAATGAATCCTTTAAATATTTTTCACACATGTCATTTTCTGTTGATATTTAATATATATAGAAAAGTATGAAAATAAAATTCATTTTTAATGTATTCAAATTAATTCCTCTCAAACTATTATATTTATTTTTATATTAAAATACCCCTACTAAAATGTTAGTTTATTAAGAATAAATTTTTATTCTCATTATTTCAACACGGTTCTCCTTGACCATAGTTTTATTATAAATATATATATGGATATTTTTTCTCATATTTAAATATATTATTATAAAGATTATTTCATCTATATCCTCATTCATTAATATTTTTATTAATAACAAGAGATATTAGATATTGGTTCCAGACTCCTTTATCATTGGTATTGTTTATAATATAGTTTCATTAAAATCATTAAGGAATCTTTTTCATTGTCCCTTGTAATATAATAAATTATTGAATATTTAATGTTTTCTTGTTCTAATACACATATATTCCTGGATTATAATTATATAATGGGTCATTACATCAAATCCATATAATTATTTGGGAAATGTTTAATATCTTAGGCTATACTTATAGGTTATGGGTGGTTATCATATGTACAATATGTTTTGCAACATTAGTGATTTTCCATGTCCAAAAACATTTGAGAAGGTGGCCAACCAGGTCCATCAAGATATGATTTCAATGTATTTATTATTAACATATGATATGATTTATATACCTATTATTATTCCATGTTAATATATTATTCAATTTTAATATATAGTTTTCTCACAGATCATGATTAATGAATCATGTTTACACACAAATGTGACCCATGATTAATGTCATGTTAATGTCTATATACCATTAATCATTTTTTTATAATATATTTTTAATTTGGTATGATTTTTTAATTTTATGTTTATACACTCTTAGTATGTTATCATACTAATATGTTCATCTTGATCCCACCTGTAATATTCCATTACTATATCTTATTTTCAACTCGTTATTAGTATCAATTCTTATATATTATTATGTTTCTATTCCCTAGGTTTTAAAAAAGAGTTACATATATGATATTTATAAAGGTGTATAGTGAATGGATAATATTTTCTGGAAATGATAAATAATGATTGTAAGATATGTTTATAATTTATCTAATCTCTAAAGACATTAAATATATAGGTTTTGGGTGCGTATTTTGTTGTCATATGTAATGGATTCTAATTTGTTTAATATGTATCTATGTAGTGCTTGGGATTCCTAAATTTCAATTATAGTGGGGTATAAAATATTATACAAACATGGGTATTAAGAATATTAAGATAGAACATATACCAATCTATGATAATAAAAAATAATTTATCACGAACCTATAATATTATAGGATTAAGTGAATGCGTCATATTTTAGGACATAATGGGATCAATTTTCTTTTTCATGTGATTGATTAAGCTATATTGTTACTCATAATAATTTTTTATAAGGGATTGAGGTAAAAAACATGAAATTGGGGTGGTGATAGATACAATATATATTGAAAATATTTTTTTTTCATTGATAGTTTATTGAATTATATAATATTTTATATGATATCTATTACTATTAAGTTATATCCCTGATGGATATATATTTAATGAACTGTTAGAAATACTCATTTTACAATGATTATATCCCTTATTTATAACTATCTCATAATAGACATATATGGAAAATACGTATCCTAAATATATTATTATTCCCTATTTAATTGAATTAAAGGAGGACTTAGTAATGGATTGAATCTATCTAGATTATTCAAATATTATGTTTTTTGGAAATGGAACATATATTCAATACCATGAATCTACCTATAAGCATCTATCTGTTTTAGGATAACCATGAACACCCTCTGTAGATTACAAAAAAATTATTATAATTAGTACCCAATTCAGAGTCAGACATAAATAAAATGGTTGGGGAAACATGGTATTTATTTTACGACTATTATGAAGTAACATGTGGATGTATTACGATAAGATTTTGTTGGTCCTCACCATGGTTTAATGTTGATGTTTTTAATAGAAATATTACTAGGGTGAACTCCTACATCAGCGTGTCAGTATAGAATAACTCCAATTTAATTGGGGTAATTCAAAATTAATATTCAAGAGAATATATAAAACAGGTTTACAGAAACATTTGATTGACCAGGGTTTACAAAAATACTCTTTTTCTAATGTGGAGATAGAATAACGTGTTTCTATATTTATTATATATAACTTATATTAATAATGATTAAAAATAACCATCCTCTACCCAAAATTGATGATAGGGTCCATTTTTTTAGTGGATCAAAATTCTATAATGATTGAACTTTAATAATAAAATAACAAATTACGAGTGAAAAGAGTGGTTATATCGAATTCATCCATTCATAAAAGATATAATAATAAAAAATTCATTTTTATTTCATTCAAAATCAAAATAAATCTATTTTCACCACGGATATTGTCAATATAGTCTTTAATGATTATTTAAAAAAATTATTATAGTTATAAATAATTATATTCCCAAATTTTATAATATAAATTAATAACATGAAGATAATTTGATGAATTTTATATATACCTTGATAATGTAGAAATTATAAAAAAATTATTAAAATGGTTACTTATATATATTAAATGTATCATTTTGTGTGATCTAATTGAAAATAAGGGAATATTTATTGATACATCAGTGATATAGGTGAATAATGAATGTTATATACAAAAAAAAATCACAATAATCCATTTTTATCATAGATTTCATAATATGATAGGTTTTATATGATATATCATATAACAAAGTTAAATCGAATGGGAGTCATATTTTTATAGACAAATGAATGTGATGAATACTTTATGTAGCTCAAGATGAGGTACCTTACTAAACTATTACTCACACAACCCTACAGTCGTGAAGTGTTCATGACAAAAAATTATGAACCAAATAATGGAACATGAAATTTACTCTAAAATAATTATATAGTGTTATCCAATTCCACACATTAATTAGAATTTATTGAGTAAAAGTGCCTGATACACAATTGGGAATCAGAAGAAATAATATTTTTATATAAAATAAGAATTAATTATTATTAGATTGATTAGTATGAATTATATACAAATCATAAGAGATAAAAAATTTTATTCACTTATAATTGGTTCCAAATTATCCTAATGAAATTGTTTTAATTGACTAACAATTATGGTAATGTGATATATTACCACTATTGGAAGGAATACAAGGTTTTCTATTCTATTAGAAGTATTAATCGTGATTCCATAACCATGACGAGTAATTAAATAGACTTAATACTTATTGATTGAAATATTATTGACCATTAATTATTAAGGTACTGATAGAATTAATATCTTTCCAAAATGATGAATGAACTATCAATCCATGTAACGAACTATGCAGTACATAAGGAGGATATTTCACAGTAGAAGTTGGTAGGGAATTACTAGAAGTTAAACATAATAAATGAGGAGATTTTAAGAAATAAAAATTAATATTTGTTTGATAAATATTATAATCTATGAATGAGATATTCAAGGATTCACATATATCATTATTGTCTATCTTTCATGAAATCAGAGTCATATAGTGAATCAATAATTGAATTTTTTGTGGGACAACATGAAGAAGGACATACCTGAGTGCATACCTCATTTATTGGTATAAAAACACGAAATTGTTTAAAGATATAGGTTTTAAAGAATGATTTAAAGATTAATTTTACATGCTTGTACATCATTTATCATCGATATGGATTTCATTATATGACAAACAATAACTTGTCTAGGTTATAATTTAATTTGGGTTTTAGATTATCGCATTAATAATACCACACAATTCATAGAAATTTTGTAATATTTATCACTCAATTATCATTCCAAGATATATATCAATGTTTGAAGAATCATTAATGTATTACTACTCTCAATTTTATCCTACTGATATTTGAGGATTACCTCTCTGTTACTCAGAGATAAAACATTATGAAATGGGTACATAACTAAATATTCAAACCAATTAAAATCCTAAATATATTATGTGTTTTAATGGTCCATTCAAACTCATTAATTTATACTTATAAACTTACAAATGTTTTTATATGGTGGTTGGGATCCAAACCTTTCCCAGCTAGTGTTTTCATGTAATAACAGTTTTCACTATAGAATTAAAATTGTTGTCTATAAGGATCTATATGGGAATAAGTGAAAATTAAAAATATACTAAGATGAATTTAGAGAGAATATGTTAAGGAGATGTTATCTTTATCAATAAACTAAGGAGAAGATATATACCATTCTATGTCACATTATACTTTCATAGAGATGACATAACAGATATTCTAATAATTGCGGATGAGATTAAGTTGGATGTTGGGGTCACTGTTTTTTTAAAAGATAACATGGAAAAGTATTAATTGATTTTTAGTTAATTAAAAGAAAATCCCTTGATATATTATCTCCTTAAAAACCCATGATCATGTGGGGATGGTTTCTTATCATCTAACACTTATAATGAACATCTCAAATGTTCATGAATTCTTCCATGTATTTCTATTTGAGTATGTACATACAAGAAACACATCTTTTTATGAAATGATATGAAATATAACAAGAACCATACCACTGAAATGATGAAAAATAGTTAGAAATGATGCCCTATAAATATAATGTAATAAAAAATAAGACCACATGCCTGGTAAATCATCTTGGATGGAATCATAATTTTGTAAAATATATACCGGAACCTAAATATTTAATTACATATAAGTAACCCATCTTTTTTTAATTTTCATAATTTTTTTCTTGAAAAAATTATTTCACGAGATAGAAAGTAACAACAAATGTATTTACTCTATATTTTATCAAAATAAATTACATATTTAATGGAGTACATTGCATGAAACACTGTATTGAAATAAAACCCAATAAATTTTATTGTTGTAAAACATTAGAATACAAAACAAATATTTAAAAATTATGAGAATATAATATGGGTACTTATTAGGAAAATTACCAGTTAAATAATTACCTAGGTATATGATTAAATATCTAACATAAATATTTCTCACTATAACGTATATATTATGAATAAATAATACAAAAACTAACTTATCTATGTGTATCTAATGACTTTAATAGATTTTTAGAAAACATTATATATGTAAATATGGATATTAAATAAATTATTAATATTATTATGTTTATTATAGATGAGGTTAAAACACCTATGTAAGAGTTAAGGGTTCAGGTAAGCGATTATCTTCCCAATTAACCATTTATCCTGATATATTACATATTAAAAAACTATATTATTATTATTATATTATATATATCCCCATGGAATTTTTCTTCATAAATTAAAAGATGATTAATATATTTTAAAATATATAATATTATTTCTTTAAAATGAATTTTTTTTCAATGGTTACCAAATACGTATGGTTTTACTTATAAATAACATTTTGATCTCAAGATTATTATTCTTTCAACAAAAATTTGGTGAATTTTTATATTCTTTCTCTAAATATTACATATTTCATTGTACTATTTTCGTACATTAAATTACAATATATTATTACAATTTAACATTACTTTGGTTTATAATTTAGCTTAAATAATACATGTAACTAGATATGACCTTATCACTTATATTATATTGTTAATATTTATCCTCCTTGTCAATATTCATTTTTTTTTCAAATTAATTTACTTATCAAAAAATATATTAATTGTAGAGTTTTTTATATTTAAATGAATATAATTTTATTTTTTTTGAATGGAACCAATTTTATCATTTTATACATGGGTCATTTTCTATTCACTTTGAATCTCATTATAGAGGTTTGAAAAGAATATCGCTTTTAATGAATTTCACATGAACATTATTTCCAACTAGATATTTTGTTTTCATAATCTTAGTTTACATTTTTTTCATGGTTTTCAAAATGAAATCCTATTTTCCTAATTTTTTTTAAAATTTATTCATCAGGATATTTGATATTAAATACATAAAATGATATTTATAATATTTTTTGAAAGTATTTACCCAGTGTTCTTATTTTTTTCAAAAACATTAAAATACTTTAATTTTGATTTTGACTTACTCAGGAATAATATATTTACTCCATCCACCTTATTCCTCTATATGTGTTTTAATATTATTTTACAGAATTTGTAATGGAAGGCATTTAATTCTGATATTCTAGTTAAGTAATGATCAATTTATAAGGGTTTTAATATTTTTAAGGACCACATTTGTATGGTTTATCATTATGTTATGGTGGGGCCACTATATACAACAAATGAATTGGGTAATTCTTTAAATATCTTGATATTATGATTTGATAATCTGGGATAACATATATCCACTACGTAAGGGATTCATTTTATTATCCAAATTCCATAATTTTATAGTGTGGTCCGGTTTATTATGATATAAATATCTTTAGGTATGTAACTAAAATATTTTATAATTTATATTCTTATTTGTTAGACAAATTATTACATTATTCAACAGACCATTGTTAATTCTCATAGAGCTTGATTATTGAATCATGTTTCCTTACTCTTAGGAGTCATTTTTTATGTTATTCCAGAATCCTTATGCCTAAAACATCATTAAAATATTTATATATTTTATTGTGAATGATTTTTTAATGTCATGTCCATCAATATTAATTATGTTCATTCACCCATTTTATCATATTATACTCAATTATTTTCATTTATTGAAATCTTATATGTTCACCACTTATTGAGTATTTAACATGATCCTTTCTTAGATATCCATTCATTTGGTTACAAAGAATAATATCATGTATGATATGTTTATAAGGGTATCATGTTCAAAGAATAATTTTTGGATATTTTAAAGGTATTCTGAAAAAATAATTTACTATTCATATATTATCTTAATACATTGAACATATAGATATTGAGAGTGTGTTTTTTTATATATGTTATTAATAATAATGTAAGTTGATTTAATTTTTATGCATGTAATTCTTTGGTCACCACACACATAACCCTTTATATTGTTATATCATTGTATTATATCCCACTACTTAAAATAAGGTTATATATAATATTATATATTCATTTTAATATTTGTTCTTATGAAATGAAATCCATATCAGAAATTATAATACTTTTAATTTTATTTTACCATATATTATTTAAACCCATATTATTAATTAAACATTTGGTAAAGTATTACTTTATATGTATATATATCTCAAAATAAAATATATTAATGATAATTTAATTTTGTATGGGTATTTAATGAAATCAATTATTACTATTTGAAAATGTTTTAGACATTTAAAATTATTTCAAAATTTCATATAAGTTATTAATACAATGTTATATAAATTTTAGGGAATGAATGTTGTTCTATTTCTAAATATAAATTATATATAAAAAATTAATTTTTTATGCTTATTATATAGTCTTAATGTTAAATTTATAGATATCAATAGTTGAAATTGGTCATAGGATGACAAGTGATTTCTATAATTCCTGAAAGGAATGATTTATGCAATATTGATGTTTTTCAAAATAATGACTATAAAAATTACTTAATACTAAGTGAAAAAATTATAATAGAAAATGAATTCATAAAATGTAATAGTCTTTCAAAATTTATTGCAATATAATGGTTCTATACTGTTGAAAATTACTTCAACTCATTCTTGAGATGTTTTTTAGGATCCGAGGAGTTATAATAAAAAACCAAAAAATGAGTTAAATTTTAACCCATTTATTCATGATCATTTAATATCACAAAGGAAAAAACATTACATTTTTATGTAAGATTCAATTTTAAATAATGGAGAATTAGAAAAGGTCATAAATAATGGTTATCATGAACTATAAAATTGAAATTTTACAGTGTCATGAATCACACAATGATATGATGGGTCAATAATTAAATTGAAAAATAATATCATATTTTTAATGTAATATGTGTATGTAATCGAATGGAAAATTTTAAAAAAAATACCATGTCCCGAAAATGATATATTTGGGTAAACTTTTGATGTACAAAGTATATAATGATTCAAGAAATATCCAAATTTTAATATCACCCAATAAATAATAGTCTTTTCATCTCTCCAGATATAATAATAATTGTTCTTAATTTTTATTTATTTTTTGACACAAATAAAAGGAATTTGATTATTATTATTTCATAAAAAATTGGGGAATATAAAAATTAAAAATTAAAAAAAAAATTACAAAAATTAAAAATCTATTATATCTGTATAATTTATTTTAAAAATTTTCTGAATTATAATAAAATATTACTGTTAAAAAATTTAAGTATTTAAAGAATCTACAATAACAATCAAATCAAAGTCCAACCAATACAAGATGAAGATTAATGGGATATAATATGTAGGAATAACTAATATATGATAGATTAATCATTTTTGATTTAAACAAAAACATATCATATTCAATCAATTCTCACATAAGATTAAGAAAACTATAGAATAAAACTATTATCAAGTTCTATTAAATCTATACTAATGTTAGGTTGGTAGACTATTCTAGAAGAATTTATTTCATTATTTTTTTGATAAAAATGTTATTCTAATTTTAAAAACTCATGTAATTTATGAGAAAAATAAATTCTATATTATGAGCTATTACATTTTCAAATACTATATATGTTTCTTTATATGGTAAAAAATAGTGACCTTGGTTGTGTATGGATTGATGAATTATATTTTCTGCTATTGCCTAAGTAATCATTAGCTGAATTAGGTGGTAGTTTAAGATGAGTATTTCAATTGTCATTATTTGGGGTTTACCAGTGGGCATGGTATTATATAATAAAATATGTATTACATGACAATACTAAAATAATTTTATGAATATATGAATTTTTTTTATAATAATTGGTTTACTACTATAAAGTAGTATAATGATAAATATTTGTGAGCCAAAATTTTCAAAATATTAAGATCAATGGTTTATAAATTTCTCATGTGTTTTGAGTGAACTTAAGCTGTAGAATTTTTAGGTGTTGTAAAGATCCCACTATGGCTAGATAAATATCTTGGACTAGGTGACATGGTCAGGGGACACTTTAGATTTAACGTAATGATTTTATTTCACAATTTAATGATGTGCAGTTTGTTTGAGAGTTTAATGAAATATCACGGGTTTATATATCAATTATGCTATTATATGAGTAAAATAATTTCTATACCTTTCTTATTTTGATGGATATCTAGTTCCCAAATATTTAATGTACTTATAAGGAACCCATCATGATTTACCTTTACAAATGTAGTGTTTTTATTTTAATTTTCTTAAATAGTGATGATATATTATCTGAGATCATAATTCAGTTCATGTTAGTGAAGATGAAATATGATAATGTATATTGACATTTTTTTCACCCACTAAAATCTATCAGAACTAGTTAGAAATATCGTACGATGATATTCAATAGATTTTTAATATTTTTTTTAAATGAATAAAATTTAAAAACCAATTAAGTGTTTTAATCAGATTTTATAAAGAGTTGTAAAACATTGAATCATTTAAATTTATTCTAAATAATATTCAGATGTTTGGAAGTTGATTGAGAATCCCTAGATGATATATTATTTGATTAGTTTCTTATTTATGTTCTTTTAATGATGAACATCATAAGATCTTATTTTTAATTAGGCAAATTATTTACCTTGGATACATGATTTATTCAATTGTAACCTAATTAGAATGATAACCATAAATGAAATGATTCAAATTACTAACCTATTCTTATATAATTGAACAAAAACATTACATAAAACCATAATAGATATATTTTATAATTATATCCCTTCGAATTGAACAAATCAAAATCGTTTAATAAAAATTAAATAATATTTTTTATAACATGTAAATTCATTGAATGATCATTATCCTAGAGAATCAACATTATAAGTACTGAACTTGAAATAAAAACTGTCAATAATGAAGAAATAATTTTGTATATTACTATATGGAATTTTATTGAATGATAATTTCTGTCCTAAGAATGTAAAAGATAAATAATTTATAATATATAATAGGGATAATATAATCATTATATAATTTTTATACATATGTATATAACCATTTGTTATAATACCATAAATTATATAAAGAGCCAGAAATAATCCACACATTGTTAATGTAAATAAAATTTATTTAGATATCCAAAAAAATCATTATCATTTATTAATAATTTATTTGAAATAATGTAATTTCTTTTCCAGAATAATGATACTAATTTACTTCAGAAAATACCATTGATTATAATGAAAATATTTTTATTATATATTTGTTATTTTATTTTAATATTTAAAAAATTATATAAATAAAACCTATAGATATAATTTTTGGAAATATTAGTGACATAATTTAATAAGAACCGAGAAATATTTAAGGAAATATTGAATATAATAATATAATCATGGATTCAATGAAAGATTTCACTTAAAATTGATATTTTTATTTTATGTATTTTTTAAAGAAAATTATTTATTATTTGGATAATAAAATTTAATTTGATGTAATCTATTAATAATAAATTTAAAAAAAATATTCTAATTATCAATTTATTATAAATAAGGAAAATATTATTTAATTGTTTTAGATGATATTTTATAATAATTGTTTTTTAATGGTGACATTCTTTTATATTATTAAAAAATAATTATAAAGTGGTCAAAAGATGAATTGATTGATATTAAATTTATATTAGTATAAAAAATATATTCTCACTCATTTTATGGTTTATTATTTATATTAAATATAAAGAATAATACCATATGATTTAAATATAATTTTTTTTAAAAATAAATTTTTCCCAATATTATATGTTTTCAATTAAATGTAAAATTTAGAATAAATAGAAATTGAATTAGATTAAATTCATTAAATAATTTTAAATATATTTAAGATGTTTTTCACAATTTAAATTCCATTTTTATGCATAATATAAATTTACTCACATGAGAAACTATGTTACCAAAGTAGAGGTGATTTTATTAAAATAATGGGTAATGACATAAAATATCATAAAAACATATCATTTAATGTTAGGAAGAGGGTATTATAGAAATAATCTAAGACATTATATTAAATTTTACACTTTTAATCAACTTTTCTCTTAAACCGAAAGCCTTATTAATTTATGACTAGAAATTTGTACAAATTCCACTCAAAACCCACTTATAAAATATCCCTTACTCTACCCCTCAAAAAAACATGGGTCCGTTTCATCACTAATTAATACCATAATATTTTATTATCATAATGTATTATTAAGAATTCAGTAGGAGATAGTATCATGGAGTAATCCTAAAACATTCATTTAAATGAAACGAATTTCGAGTAGGCGAGAATTATTCAAGGTAATTATATATCTTCTCACCATCCTTTTCAATTATATTATACTATTAAATATTTATATATTTCTTTAGAAACTATAATAATTACATATTAAAATAATTTTTCTTTTTTAAATATTTTATTACTTTTATTAAACACTAAAATTATAATAATTAATTATTACTATTTATTATTATTTTGGTCAGTTTACCCACATACACGAATGATTCCACACCAATATCATTATTTAGATCATTAATAATTATTCTGACAAATTTAATAGTGATATATCATATGAATAATAAATCAATGTATGAAATATACTTCTATGACATTGTTGAAATTAGTATAAATTTTATTTTACATTTTTCTCATCAAAATACTACCAGAAATTGGATCATCATGGATTCCATTCACACGACCCAACCCATAAAATCCATCAAATATTGATGGTAATTTATAATTAATTGAATAAAAATAATTCCACTTAATTTAATAATTTTGGAATTTATAACATGTTTTCAAAAAATGTGGATCAACATCTCCATTGTGAACCTTATACAAAACAATAGAAATTACAATCATTGGAAGACGAAAATAAATAACAAACTAGTTATGCCTAATTCCTGTTAGAAATCAAAGAGTTTAAAATTAAATAGATATGAATAGGGTTATAAAATAAACAATTTAAATTTCTGTGTTTGTTATATTAGTTTTAAATATCTTCCATGTAAATTAAGTGTAAAATTATGGGTTTATTTTCCTTTAAAACACTGATGTCAAAATTATTTAATATTAAATACAAATTGGTAGAAATTATAAATTCTACTTCTCTAAAATAACATTTATTTTCTTAGAGTAATTTTATATCTTCATTTTACATGTGTTATCAGTAATTTTTATTCTTTTGGTTGTCAATTTAGATGAAATAATGATTTTTGTGAATAAAACCATATCTCCTCTTTCAAGTCAGCAGTCATTATACATTTTGATCTTGTTGATTATATATTTAATTAATTTACCAATAAAAACTAATATGATTTTGCGGTCATTTTTTTATAGAAAAATTTCATTAACAAAACATTTAATGAATATATCATTAATGTTATCCTGATGGGTTATTTACTATTTACATTTATTTTACTTAAAAAACTATCGATGCAAGTATTTTTTGACATATTCCAATGTAGAAAATTTTCAAACATTATTATTCCATTTTCATTAAGAAGCTTCATTTTATTTCATTTATGATTTTACAAAGTAATTTTTAATCCATTTTTTAAAAAAATTATTTCTTTTAAAATAAATGTTACAGAAAATGTTATTGACTTTCAATCATATTTCCCAATGTAAATTTAAATTATCTTAAAAGTGGTTTTCATCAATGTTAAAATAATTTAATATTTTTTTATTTAATTGGGATAATATCAAATGATATAATAAAAATTCATACTCTATAGAGATTATGATCTTTTTTAGTGGAAGTCATCATAAATCCATTTTATTTCCCAGTGAGTAATTCATCCTGTCATGGGATTCTGAAAATTTTTAGGTTTATGTGCTATAAAAATGTATTGTTTATAGTTTTGATTTTTTGGGGCCAATAAATCCCTATATAAGTTGGATAATTTTATTATATATACTAAATTTATACTAGACCATGGTTATTTTACAATTTCTAAAATGATATATATAATGGGTGGTTAGCTGTAGGACACTATATCTTGAGAATATTGATATCATAGTCCATAATGAAATATAATTAACTATGGTTAACATTGAAATATGTTAGGAATTATATTATTATTTTCTTATAACATTCTAATTGTTTAAATAAACCTATCCCATGTTATCATGTCTCGTGATTATAGACTCATGTCTCCCAACTCTAATGACTAAATTATTTTGTTATTCTAAAAAAATAAAATAACAAATAATGTTTTAGGATAAATTCTTTATGTGTATTATTTACATAAGTTATGTTCATGTAACATGATAATGTATTCATTCCCACATTTTCATATTATTATAACTTATGGTAGACAATTATTATCTCTTTTATTTAACATAACTAATATTTTAGCTCAACAATTTCTTATATTTCAATTACTAAGGACATATGGAAGTAAATAACATATGATATGTCTAAAAGGTTATGTAGTGTGTTGTGAATATGTATAAAATTAATATTGTTATGAAAAATTAAACTATAATACAGTGAATATATTTCATATGGGGTGAAATTTACAATGATTTTTAATGAATATTTATATGAAATGAAATATTTTGTAATTATTATATAATAAATACATGTATGTTTGTATCATAATTGGGATTCGTTATTTTTTGTTATTAGGGTATGATGAGTAATAGGAAAAAACAATAAACAACTTATGTGGACAAAACATAATGATGAATGAACCAAAAATGTTATAGGATTAAATAATGGTGACATAATATAGGAAATATTGGGATTTATTTCCCTTATAATGGGAATAAAAATGATAATTTTTGTAAAAAGGTTCTCATACTAAACATTTAGGTTTTATTCAATAGAAAAATCCTTGGAAAATCGTTTTTCTAATGATTTTTATGATGGTAGAAACAAGAAACCAAACAGGGTGGGAGTTTCAGTGAAAAATAACATCCCCTTTCTAAAAGAAAAATTTCATGTTATTTTTAACAACATGAACCATGTAAAACACTAAAAAAACACCCAAAAAGAAAGAAATTTTTTTATACATGTTTTTAAGAGTAAGTGTATATATGAAAGAATGTTAAACTTACTATGTGTCATAGTATTTGGACGATGCACACAAGTAAATGTGTTAAATGAGAGGGAATAGGTTTTTTGTTTGGTAACAATAAGAATAATGAAATGAGCTCTTGGTGAAACATATATAGTTAATTTAACAAAATAAAAAAATTACATTTCCCTATAGGAACCAACAATTTTTTTGGTTTTAAATGTGAAAACATTTTGTGTTATGCATACTACTGCACCAATCAACGATATAATCATGGAAATAAATATTAAGAAATAATTAATTCCGAGAACAAAGGGAATGATTATGTAATAAAAACTAATGATTTGTGTTATGAAAATGAAGTTTATTAACATGTACTCTTAATCTATCAAATATATTTAAATATACAATTTGATTCATGTTCTACCAAATCCATAAAATAAAATATGATTTCTATGAATATTAAATCACTATGCTAAAAAATAAAATTTTAAAAATAAGTGAATGATCCAAGTGGTATGATGAATTAATAATGGGTCTTTAATTTCATTATGTTATATTTTTTAGGATATTTTTCCTGAAAAATCATATTATTATCTAATATATAGAATTTGATTTGATTTTGATACTAGATTAGTAATATTCTTAAAGAAAAGATATTAATTACTAGGATAATGATATCATATTTCATATCCCAATTAAAATATAGAATGTTTTTATAAGGATGGATGACTAAGAACTCCCTCTAGGAATTACATATGTAATATCGATCTTAATAGAGAATCATACAAGAATTTTAGATCAAATGGTTAGAGAGAGACAACATATTGAAGATATTTTGATTGTGGATGAGTACATTTATGTTTTTACTAGAGTGATAAGTGGAATCCATTAATATCATTAGGTGGATTTTTTAGTTGAAAATATACACATTTATATTACTAAATCATTGAATTCATATATAAATATGCTGACCATGTTATAGTAATTAAAGAAACTCATATAATAGAATATAAATAAGAGATTTATATTCCTCTATTGTACACTAAGGGGTGAACCAATCCATTTTGTTTTGATGAATTACTATTCAAAACATCATTATATTGGTTTCATTGAATATGATAAAATAAATATCACTGAGAAGTACCATTTACCCTTATATTGTTGACTTGTTTGATCAACTATAAAGGGAAAATGTTTCCCAATGTTTTACCTTTGATTTAGATATAATTAATTTAGCATGAAAAGGGATGATATATATAATAAATCCTTCTACATAAGATATGTACACTATTATTTCATAGTGATTCCATTAATACATATAAACCCCCTCATTATATAGATATCTATCATGAGTGGATATTTAGGGATTGGAATGATAAATTTTTTGTGGTATTTGTAGATTAAATTCATATATATATATATATAATTATAAAGGAATATAATGAATATCTTATTTGAAATTTATTAAATAACTTTTATAATGAGAAGTTTTATTTCAAATTTAACAAGTGTGAATTTTATTTATTGAAAATATAATTATTAGCTCAAATAATTCCAGAGAGGGAATATATGTTCATCCTTAATGGTTTGAGTCAAATTAAAAATGGGACAATATAACCATTTTGAAATATATGCATTACATTTTTGTATCTACTAGATACTATGAATTTTCTGTATAGAAGGTTTATAATTAATTTTAGTTACATTAACCAAGTTAACACAAAATTAATTCCTACACCTATAGACATCATAATGTGAGTACAATTTCTGGTATTTTGAGAGAATAATTGTAACACCATGAAATATTACTATAAAAACATTATATTAAACAGAATAATTTTATGTTAAATTGATGATTATTAATAGGTTTAAATGATGTATTTAAATATATATTAGAAATCATATTTTACTTATTAACTATAAATGAATATGGAATCCAAATGAATATAACATGAATTATTTTATAAAAGAATATTTTTATGTTAAAAGATAGATTAATCAAAATAAGTTTAATTAATAACTATTGTTGAATGTTATTACATAAATCATAAATTATATATTCAATAAAACATTTATGACATTCATACAATAGTATTTATAGACATATGATAATAAAAACCCAAATTTTACCAATAAGAATTTATATTTTTATAATGGTAGGTTTATTGCCATTTAATAGAACACCTAAATTTGAAACAATTTTTAAAATTTTATAAATTTAATATAAAAAAGAATTTCATTTTAAAAATCAGAATTTCAAAATTATGTTACGGTGAAATTATTGTATGTTTTGTGATATTTCAATTTTTAGATAAATAATGTAAATACTAAATTATTATTAATTTTTTTTATAATTTATTTATAATTATAAATTAAAAAATTTATCAGTTTTAATTTTTAATTACATAATTTTTATATAAAATAATTCAATTTACATAATTTTGACAAATTTTACATTGAAATTAGAAATAAACTATAGAAAACGTTTGAATATATTTACCTTAAAACCCTTCATTGTTATCCCGTATACATGAGTAATTTTAAATTAATTTCTGACACTTTAATGATTGTACTATGAAAAAATGGAAAATATATTTTGAAAAAGAATATTTTATAATTTAGAATAATTTCAACTTAGTTTTTTTCCAAAATCAGTAGTTAATGTGATTAAAATTCAATACAATGATTGGGAGAGACATTATCTTAACAGGGGATTAAACCTTAATCTTAATAGCTAAAATGAACTAGAAACTTATTTTAAAAAAATGTTATGTTCCTATTTTTATCATAAAATACATTTATATAATGTTTATCATTATTTTAGCCATGAATCATTTTGAAGATGTTTGTGGAATTCCCTTTTAAAAAAAATTCAATAATGCCACTCATCCTCTACTATAAAATAGCACTCAACCCTCCCCCTTATTCACACTAAATCCATTTGGGTAACCCAATGTAAGATAAAATATGAAATGTAAATCCATACCTTCATTATATAAGTAAATATTAGGGAATAAATCCATCCATTAAATCTCATTTGGTGAAAACAAAAATGAGTTTCCAAAACAGATGCAACATTAATATTTGAGTTCATTTGTTTAATTGTAATTCTCCACCCAAAAAACTATTCTCATTAAATGTTTTACAATATCATTAGCATCCTAAATATAATTATATGTTCCAATTAGAATGTTTTAGTGGAAACTTACACACACTTCTATGTAATTGGTAATGAACAAAATGTTCTTGTGTACAGAAAACTACAGCCTCATAGAACTTTGTTGTTCATTCATCCTTTACCACCGCTCTTTGTTGAGAATTATAAATCACATGATTATTATATTTGATATATATGATATTTATAATTTATTTATTTATTTTAATTTTTTATAAAACATATAAATTCATGATTTATATTTCAGTAATTGCAATAACATCGTTTATGGATGTGTGGACTACCTCCTCCTCAAAGCAATTTGATTCGTCGACACTATTCATGGAATGTATAAACTACGGTTACAAATTTAATATATGTATCAAAAAGGAAATAAGTAATATATTAATATCATAATTACCATTAGTTAACTATAATATATCAGTTTTTTATTACCCTATTGTCATAGTAAAAAGTGATAATGTGAGTCATGGACATGTCGATTACTACCGGTTTGACCCAATGTGATTCATTTTACTTCAAAAAAATTATATGTAAGTATATATAATAAAATAAAATTTTATATATGAGATAATGATGATTATTTTTATATATAATGTTTCTAATTTTATTTTAATAACAATCATTAAAACATGTTATTGTTATTAATGCATGCGTATGACCTACCGTCTCCATGATTGTAACATTAATTCATTTTTAAAAACCATGTTTCATGATTATGTCAAAAATTAGTTTTATTGTTGTATATATATGATTATTATTTTATTATTATTATTTTACTTAAGTTTTTATTAGGACAAATTTAATCATATTTTACCTACCAAATACATTGTTCACACATAAACCCAATATGGTTAAAACACCAGACATAAACTTAATTTTATAATGAACTGTTTGCAACACATTAATAAGTGAAATAAATGTAATTATAATCATGAAAATGGTTCTGAGGAAAGTAAATAATTAACATAATATTATTATTATTAGGGAATATAATTACACTTGTTACAATTCATACTAAAAGTAAAGGATTTCGTCACAATTTACACTCTACTGAGATGTATAAGTTATTGTGCACTAAATCACTTTTATATGGTCTACATACACACCTCTTATATATTATATCATGAATATACATATTATAATTATATTATATGTTTCCTTTAATGTTTTTCATTCTTGGGTATTATGATCCAACTTCTTCAAAGTGGTATGAGAGACTTTGGAGTGTTTAAAGGTTATAATCCTCAAGATTGCTTTTAATAATATTTCACTGGTATTTCAATTAATCAACATAAAAACCCCTTATTTTTAGTCATAATGAACCAATTTAATATTGATAAATACGTATTATTTATTCAATATGGTTGTTTTATATGGAATATTATTATTGTGATTATATTGATGTGAAGAATTCTTTATACATACAGTGATTGATGGGTCTCATACTTCATATAGCACCTCTATGCATCAGCAGTTCTTCATGGGACAACTAGGTTAGACATATAGAGTAGATTTCAAACCATAGTTTTAAAAAATATTGTTAAATTTATAGATGGTAAAGTTTCTCAGGTACCTCAAACATAACTACCAATAATCATGAATTTACATAATAGATATTATAGTTATTGTTTTTATTATATACATGGTTTTTATTTCATAAAATGTAAAGATGAATTTTATAATTAATTTATCAATTTAATGGAATTTGATTCTGGTTACTTATCTTTCGATATTTATTATTCATTATCCAGTAATTTTAATGTCATGTTATATTAATTATTTATGTTTCCATATTAATTTTGGACCATTAGATCATTATTGATTCTAATTTATTTGTCCTTACTAATAATTTGTGTGCAACCTTATTATATTTCCTTTCCCTGTGTTATAAAGAGGACTAATTTTAAAGAGTTTCGAGGATGATGAGTGTTTACTTTTGTTAATTTTTATTTTTAATTTATACATGTATTATGGGTATCACGGTTGTAATTTGGCATTCCAAAATTGCTATATTTATTGGTACATCAGGATTTTATTCCATGTAATCCGGGAAACATTATAAAATAATGCAATATCTTTTGGCTTTCGGTTTCGGGGAGTTATATTTGTAATCAATGTATGTTTAATAAAAAACATGGAAAACTAAATTTATAAAAAATATATTAGAGAACATAAACCTAATATAGATATTGAGGATAAGTATATAATAATATAAAAGATTTTCGGTATGGTAGATATTATGAGGTTATTCCTAAAAAACATCCATGTTTTGATAATATAAGTGAAAATGGTTCTAGAATATATATAATTTGGTGTAACAACTCCTAAATGGTGTTTTGAGTCAAACTTATTGTAACTTGATATGTAAAAATGGGCTTTATTTCAAACCATGTTTAAAACTCAGGCTGGATAAAATTAGGACAATTCACATTTTTTTACAAACCATTTAAAAGAATTCAAAAGTAATAAATTTACCCAAAAAACATTATTTATGATTATGAGATTATATAAACCTAAAATTTTCAATTTCAGTTATGTATTAAACTTTTCTTTTTGAAATTATAAGTTATGTTATATAACGTTATGATGTAATCCAATATATGTCATTATTTAGAAACAAGGAGTAGAAGGATGAATTGTATCAACACTTGTAGACAATATAAGGGTTTACCTACTAAGAAAGAAAATATAGATGGTATTAGAACTCATAAAGTTATAAATATATTCATGATTATTAATAATGGTATGACTCATAACATTTCCCTAATGAAGAAACTAATTCCACAATGTGAATATCAAATGTTGGATCAATTTTTTAAAATGAAGCCCAAATTATGTAGTGAGACTACTAAGCTAATCATATGTGATCAATGGATTATAACTTTTTAGATTATATTCATGGAATTAAGATGTTTTGAAAATGAAAATATACACTCATAGTCTATTCTATCAACTTTTATGTTGATCAATAGCGATTGTTGATTCCTAATACTTAGGAAGAATAATGAATTTAACTCATAGAAATGATTACTTTTAAGGAGATATTTTTACATAAATACTTCATTCATGATCACTCTATTAAGACAAATAGAAAATTCATCAGGTTAAATAAAATGTAATAAGAGACTCTTGTAGATTATGTAGCTATATTTACATGGTTATCAAGGTACGAAACAGATCTCATATTCATCACAGAATGTCACATTGATCATTTCATTGAATGACATGAGCAACATACCCAAAGGATGCTGATGTCTGAAACCTTTTCTTCATATTGTGAAATAATTTAATAATATATTTTGATATAGAAATAATTATCCATGTCCTATGTATTCAAATGGAAATGAGAGAAGAATAGAAAGGAATAGAAATTAATAGATAACTGTAATGAGCGAATGATGTGATTTTCTATATGTGATATATATAGAAATAATCACCCTAGATAATTTATGAAATGGTTGGGAGTTTTTTATGTCTGGAGAAAAGGGTCACCAGTAAAAAAATAAATTGGAATAATGAAAAAGCATTTATATAATGTTACGACTATAAGGAGATGTGGAGCTATACAAATGAATTCCCTATGAGTCAATAGAGTCTACCCCAGAATAAATAATGGGGTAATGCCAAAAGTATGACATTGATATGGATAAAATGTAATGGATATTATTGTTTTTTTATTTGGATCCACGAAATAATTAGTATTTTTATTCCATCAAAAATTTTATGAAATATATAATCCTTTTACTGAAGAAGTTTTTCATAAAATATTAGAGATCATATGTTTAATGGTACACTAAAATGTTATTAATCACTAAGTTGAAGATTTTGGAATAAATGGTTCAAAGGAAGATAATCATTAATATATTCCTAATGTTTTGGTAATGAAATTTGGATAAAGATATGATTGATTTTGATAATGTAAATTGGATATATATTGACTACCATGGAACTGATTAATGATTTTTCAACACAGAGGTTTATGCAATTATTTATGGAGTTCAAATAATTTTTGGATTTAAGTAATATATATAATAATATATTTTTAATTTATGAAATATGATTAATGTATGTTTTCAATAATGTTTTATGGTAATTCATATTGTTAACATATTCAAATGTCTAGTATTTAATGATTAAAATCCAAATTATGTTATTTTAAATGTTCTTTTTGGATATTCAGTGAACTTATTTATAAATAGTTGGATCATAATCTTTTGGAAATGTTATCTATTTACTTAATGTTTTATGTTTTAAATTGGATGCAATTTTTGAAGTTAATGTATTACATCAATATATGAAGCAGGTTGGCTATGAAAAGTATTATAAATAGTTCATGACACATCCAAAGGATAATATTGTGTTTTTTCAAATAGATACTATATTTAAATATATTCCTATAGAGTGAAATATTTTCTCATCAATGGGGAAGAATGGTATAGAAAAAAAACTATCATGTTATCTTCATTTCTATGATATTAATGAACATTTTGATAATAGTGTTTTTTGTCATTATGGTTATGAGCTTTCAACTGAACATTTTCTCCATCACTCTCTTTGAGGACTTTATTGTAATATTTTTCTTCCATATTTATGTTTATATTTTTCACCTATGTTATCCAACTAGGGGACATAGTTAAATATACAATGTACTTCCCTTTCACTATTATTAAGAAGATGTGTTATTAACCTTATTCATAATGTGAGGTTCTCAACAATTGTTTATATATATATCCCTTGATTACTGAGATCTAGTTATAATTTCATAGAAAAAATTTAATTAATGTGGGGATAATGTAACACTCGGAAATTTTAATGTAATAACATTGTGTTTCATAGCTAGTGTGACATGCAAAATCAAGCACAAAAAGGAATATATCCACCCAATACATTACAATATTTTCCTTTTAGAATAAATTTAATTTTAGTTCCTATATTTATTTATATGAAACACATTGTAAATATTATGTTACATTTCAAATATAATGTAACATAAAATACACAAGAACACTACTGTTATCCTGCGTTAATTGAATGAATGGTTGTCCCCGATGGCTTATGTAACATCCAAGACTGACGTTTTGGGAAAAATATTATATTATTAAAATATTAACAATTTATATAATAATACTTAATGTAGTTATTAAATTGAGGGTATTGAATATGATTTAATAACTTATGAATATATATTTTTATTAATTTATTAAGAATTAATTATAATTGAATATAGAAACCAAATGAAAATAAAGGGAATGATTTTTAAAAGACAATTTTTATGTAATAAAATGTTATTTATCTTAATATGTTAAATTAATTACTATTACTGAATTATTTTAATTAGATTTATAATTTATATATTCAATAAAAACATTATTTCCATTCACTTAAGTATAATTATTAGAATATGATAAGAATAATCCAAATTTTACTCATAAAACCCTTTATTTTCAGAAAGGAGTTTTACCCCCTTTTATATCGATCCAACGTATAATGTGAATTTAAAATTTTTATGCATTTAATATGAAAACAATGACTAAATATTTTAATGATAAACATCAAAATTATTTAAGGTTGATTTATTTGAATTTCTCACTAATGTTTCATTTTCAGATGAATGATGAAAAATAATGAATTTAAAGCCAATGAGCATGTACACAAGTGGTATAGGTTCATTCATGGCATCCAAAAGACCCAGGATCAAATCCCTGTAGGGACGAATTTCTGAGGGTACTATAGCGGTACTGCAGCAGTACTATAGTAGCGATGTAACTATAGTTGCGAAGGTACTGTAGCTGGTTCTATAGAAGCATGAGTAATGTAGCTATACGGATCACCAAGGGGTCCTTTGGTCCCAAAATGGGAATTAAAGCCTTCTATTCTAGCCACATGGCCCTGGGCCTTCAGGATATATAATTTGTATCCCTCTACCCAGTCTTAAAGAGATATTTTCTTTTAATTATTAATTGGGACTTCATCCCCAACCTTTAAAAAATTAATTTTAATGCAAAAATTAATTTTCATTTAATTTATTTATAAGGTTGAATTCAATTTTTGATTCAATTATAAATCATAATTATATAAATTTTACATAATATAATACAATTTTTTCATTATGTCAATTTTAACATGGGAGATGGATATATGAACTATGTAAACATTTGCATATTTTTTCATTAAAACATGAAATGTCACCCCATCCAAGAGATTAATTTTAATTTAATTTCTATGATCCCTCATTATGAGCCCGTATAAGGAAGATTGACGCTAGGGTTCCCCCCGCACTGCCTTCCTCTCCACCACCGCAGATTGGCTGTAGATCCCTCTTTGGTGCTCTGATTTGGCGTGTTCATGGTGTGAATCACCATCCAGTAGCGGCGTCGTGCGAGATCATCTTTTTCAGAAGACTCCACCGCTTTCTTTTCATGGCGGCGCGGTTTTGGTTCGAAGATCGAGCTCCAAATGTTGCGGCCTAGGATTTCCGTCACGTTTTGTGTCGGGTGTGGGGGTTCTGGGAGGTTCTGCTCTCTCTACATAGGATTCATGGAGGCGGTGGGATCTGTGACTTTGGTCCTCTGCGAGGTTGGTGGTACCAGGAGTGGTCGTGCTTCTTTGGGAGACCATTCATCTTAAAACTCTACTCTGGCGTCTTCCTCCTTTGTCTCTCTCTGAGTCGGTATGCGGTGATGGTCTCAAGAGGCTCCGGAAGGTGCTGTTTGTTCGGTATTTGGTGTTCCAGGAGGCACGTTTGTTGTCGAATTCGTTCTGTACAGTGCTGTGTCAGATGTTTCATTGAATATTCATCGATGTTAAGGGTTTTTTGCGCTGGTTTTCATTCAGTTTGATTCTTGGAGGGCTGTTAAGCCTTGATGGTGTTGATGTTTTTGGTGAGGTTATGCAGTTCTCGTTCTATTTTGATGTAACTAGTCCTTTTCAAGGGCTTCGGATTTCCAGGGACGTGACGATGATGAGGAGTGGAGTCATTCCCGCAGCATGCCTTGAGGATGAACACAGACTGAGGAGATGCCTTGTATGGTTTTTGAAGGATGGATCCTGATTTTTATTTTTGAATAATGAATTTGTGTTTTGATGTTTTGGTGTGATTTTGGTGCCTGTATTTGGTTCTCGTCGGCACTGTTGGTTTTGTGGTGGTGATGATGAATGGTGGTGTTCAGCTGAGGGGGTTTTGGCGACGACGCTTCTGATGGTCTCGCCGGTGACCCACAGTGATGGATATGCTCTACTGATGTTACTGACGGTGATGATGGCGTTGGGGGCACGGCTCGAGGAGGCCGATCGTGGATCTATATCGCAAGGTGCTTCGCTGGCCATGTTTTTGAATTTTTATTCAATTACGAATTTCGTCTGTGTAGATTTTTTGGATTTGGTGTTTCAGTAATGTCGTGTTTGGTTTTCGTTCACCCAAAAATGTGGTTTTCAAAATCAAATAAAAAAGAATATTCAGTCAGTCTGAATTTTGTAATTTGTATTTGGAAAATTGGAATCCATATTATGAATATTCATAATTTATTGTGTTTAATAAGATAAACACAGATTTTTACCAACGATATTTTTTCATGTGATTAAAAAATATAATTATTTGGAGAAAAAATAGCTTAATAAGGGACAAAGCTTTCAAATTAAAGACAAAAATGACCTTGATACTTTTAAAAATACTATTAACATTCATATTAAAACCCTATACTAAATTTTAATTTTTTTATTCTTGTTGGAACCTATTTTCATTGGAAAAAGTGGGTGGAATTCTCTTTAAAAACATTTACATGAATTTCACTCCTCATCCACTATTTACAGGAAGTATCCCCCATCCCTTATCAACAACTCTCACTAATATTTAGTCTAAAAAATATGATTAATTTAGATATCAATATCCAAATAATAATCCAAGAATCCAAATATTAGATAGAAATTCATCCAATTAATTCATTTTGTACAAAAAAAATTAGTTATCGAAAGAAGAGTTGACAACCTCCCTCAAGCTCCTTTGTTTTATTTTCATTCTACACCCAATATAATATTATTAGTCCTTCCTTTATATTATAACCTAATTATCCTATATATACTATTATTTTTTTATTATATGTTTATGAACTACAAAAATGCACTCTTCTATCTAATTTGTAACAAACTTATAGTTCTTCTGAACAATATACTACTATATCCTGAAATGATGTTGTTAATTTTTACATTACCACCTCTCATGGTTGCAAATTATGAGGGAAACTTTTTTATTTAAGATATATTTTATATTTATAATTTATTTTTTTTATTTTGTTTATAAAATATTTCTCCATGGCTTCTAATTTTTTTAATATATGATAACATCTTTTTTGAAAGTGTAGACTACCATCTCCTCAATTTTATGTGATTTGTTCACATTATATGTAGGACATGTAAAATATGGTTTTAATTAATTAAAATTAAGACATATGAAATAAATATGTCACTCATGAACTAATTTCATTTTAGGAAATAGAATATATAATTTTCACTATGATATGTTTCACACACTACCAAGTGATAATGTTTGTCATAGATGTGAGGACTACAGCCTCTGCGACATGATGTGATTCGTTTAATATTGTAGGAATTATATATAAGTATAAATAATTAAATAACATTTTATTTATGATATAATGTTAATTACATTAGGATATATAGTTTCTTACATTTTTCCATAACGATAAATGGATTATATGGACATTACTCTAGAGTGTGTATGACCTACCATCTCTATGATTGTAACATTGCTTCTTTTTCATAACCATATTTCATTATTGGTTTTAAAATTATAATTTATGAATAAATATCATAATTAATTCAGGATTATTAATATGGGTATATTTATATAATGACCAATTTTATCATAGTTTACCTACAAACATATTTTTGGACACATAATCCATATTTGGTCAAAACAACATATATAATCTTAATTTTATATGTAGTTGTCTAAAAATAATAATGAGATAAATAAAATAAATTATATACATGAAAATGGTTTTGAATAAAATAAAAAAGAATAATATATTTTTGTTATTCATAAATATAATGACACACATGATAGGTTGGACTAAAAGTAATGGATTTTTTCTCAATTTACATTCCATTGACACCTTTTTATATACAAATTCACTTAATTATGGTCTAATACATCTATATGACATATTATAGCTTGAATCACCTAACTCTAATGATATTACATTTTTTTAGTTAATGTTATTCATTCATGGGGATTATGATTAAAATGATTCAAAGTGGAATGGGACACATTGGTGTGTTTGAATATTATATTCATCAAAAATGTTTTAATGATATTTCAATGGTATTCTAATTCATCAATTCCAATAACCATTATTGTTAATTATCTTAAACTAAGGAAATATTGATTAATTAATAATATTTATTCAATAACAATATTACATAAAGAATATTATTTAATGATTAAATTGATATGAAGAACTCTTTGGATAGGAAGTGATGTGTGGGGCCAAGATATTATATAGCAAGATGACGGATCAAATAGATATCAAGAGACAAATATGTTGACCAAAATAAATGTGTTTCTACTAATAGTTTTAAATGATCCTATGAAATGTCTGCATGGTATAGGTTTTCATGTGCCTCCGACATATCGTCCAATATAATGCATTTCAATCATAGATATTTCAGTTTCCAATTTTATTACCCATGAGATTCTTATAGGATTAAATCTACGAAGGCATTTCATTATCATTTTATTAAATAAATGGGATATGTTTTCAATTTATCGCCTTTCTATATGGATTATTTTTATCCAGTTATTTTAATAAAATGTGTTTTCAGTTACTTACCTCTCGATGTTAATTTATTTTCACCAATTCATTATTTATTCTACATTACATACTCTTCTATATAATATGAGGTCACCCTCATTATGTTTCCTTTCTCTATGATATGAATATAGACACATTGAATGATTTTCATGTATGAATATTTTTATCTTGTGTCTTGTTTTATTTTATTCTTCCCATTGTATTATGGATATCATGTATGTAATCTAGCATTATAGAACTTCTAAATTGATTGATCTTTTGGGATATGATTCATTATAATCATGATAATGTAATTAAATAATGTATCGACTCTAGGCTTCCATGATCAGGGTGATACAAGGGGTTTCACTTCACTTTTACCCACACTGACCTATATTGTAGAATGGTGTTGGATATACATTGATCCATCAGATATGTGATGGGGATGTGTTTACTTGAATGATGATATAGTGGTAGAATATTCTTCACGTAAAATCATGGTTCATGAGGAAAATTAATAAATGTAGGATATGGAGCTATAAGAGGGAATATTTTTTTAACTAATATAGAGTCCTATATTTAAATATTTATTTTATCATACTGAAATGTTAATATATTTTTATTATTAAGGGAAAGAATAATTTTAGGCATTAACAGAGAAAATAGGGTTCATTTCACATTATAAATTATATCAGGTAACCTGAATATTTTAAGAATACTCAAATCTATTATCCCTTTTATAGAAATTAATATTGCGAGGAAAAAATTTATTTAAGGATGAGAATGTAATATCCCATATTTAATTAGGTATTATAGTTTTATATGTTATTTGTTTTAATATTTTGAAACAATAGTAGGAAACGAACCTTAGATGAAATGAATTGAATTTATAATAATTCATTCACTCAAGATATAACATTACAACCAAAAGACATAATACAATGTATTATAGAATATTTGTCATTATATATCTAATTTTTTTCTAAATTAACATTTTAATGTTAATAAAAAATGTTTTTATAACTATGAAGTCCTTGGTTCTGTTATTACCATTGATAATCATCATTAGTAGATCTAAAACAATAATTTCAAAAAAATAAAATGAGAAATAAATTTATAAAATCCTAAAGTTCAATTGATTGAATGATAATTGTTACTTTATAATATAGAATAAAATTCATTTTTATAATATCATATGGGAAATATAGTTTTCATATAGCCATTATACAATGGTATATTACTATTGGGTATAATTCGAGTAAACACGTTTCTATATTAGAGTTATTAATATTAAAAAATATAGATAAAAATTATTTATATTTTTAAAAAATATAAATTCTTATTATAAATATTATATTGATGGAAAAATTAGATATTTTATATAATAATATATACATTTTTTTGGGAAAATACCACTAATTCTAAAGTGATTGACCTTATTTTTTTACTAAAAACATTGATATCAGTAAAAATTCCCAACAATATTTGATTAATTATTACTGAAATAAATTCATAATATCCAATGAATAATTAGAAACCTATATAAATACTAATTTAATTATTTATTAACATAAATTCTTTTCCAAAAACATTATTATTAATATATTATTTTATTTATAAGAGTTTTTTTGATAATGAAAATATTATATTTAGTTTAATTTATTGTATATATATATATGAATCATTGATCTAGTTATTTTGAATAGGATAAAATTAATAGTAAATAAAATAATCATTTGAAAATATACTTTTGTAAAAAAATTGCAATGAATTAAAATTTTTAGTACTAGAATACTTATTATAATGTGTCTTATGGATAATTTTATAAAAAAATCAATTTTTTTATGTATAAATACATAGGGTATAAATAATATAAATTTTTACACCCTTAGTTTACTAAAATATAAATATGTGTAATAGTGTATACCACATGCAACACTTATCTCAAAAGAATTAGGATTATTTAAATATGGACATTATAACCTAGCCATTAAAACTAAAGGTTTGTGGATGAATAAATAATATTTTAAATATATATAATATTTCTTTTTTAAAATAATTAATAATAAAGTAGCTCCCAATTTAAAATAATGTAATTTATTATTTAAAAATGTATGTTTTCATAACAAATCATTTTTACTTATTTTTGTGAGAATATATTATTACTAATATTTGTTAACAACTATTATTTTTAACATAAATAATTATAATCATTTTTATATTATTATATAGATATTAAAAATGGGAGAAATATTTTGATATTTTGAAAAATATTTATTTCTAAAAAAAAAGTTAAAAATACCAATTTTTAGTAAAATATAACTATATTAAATTGAATAATTAAACTTTCATATTAGTATTTTTATTTTATTTAAAAATATAATAATTACTATCTTAAAATTTTATTCTAATTAATTACATTTAAATCATATTTATAATATATTTTAACCTCTGTTTATTTTTAAGTGTAAAATACATTTTTCTGAAAACTTTTTTAAAGTGCCTAATATTTTTCCATTTTATCAAATTTAAAAAATCCCTAATAATGAAATTACATAAAATAAATTTATATATTTGATATCTATATATGTTATGTAAAATTTGCTAATTTATTAATACTTATCTTATAGTTGTTGTTGGATCATATTATCCTTCGGAAATGAATTTCTCCAAACTAATTTTCTATAAATGCCTACATGTTTTTTTAAACTTAATTTAATGAACATATATGAGTGTAAGTTGATAGAAATGGATTGAAAAATATTAACAATCATAATTTATATTATATGATATGGTCACCTTAACTTTGGCCCTAATGTTTGGTAAAAAAACTACACAAACCAGTTATGGTGTTGGGAAAATAACATGGAAAAATTTGAGTAACCCTTTAGGTGAATGAAATAACATGTTTAAATTTTTTTTTCTATTTATTTGGTGTTTCTAACCCTTATCACTTATACTCTTCTTTCTTTTTTATTCTTATAGAACATGGCATGATAGTGAGTGAACATTATTGAATAGTTTTAAGTATTCACAAGATTCCCACTTCTCCTCCCATATAATAGGGCACCCTATATCCTCTCTTGTTCTAACCATTAAATCAATTTGGATCAAAAACCCCATAAAAAAATATCTCAAAAAAATTATAGGAGTAATTATAGAACTTCTACTCATCCGAAAAACCCTAATATTTGGTCCTTAATATGAGATCCCAAGGAGGTTCTTCTAGGAGTAGTTGACCACCATCAATAATATAATTCATTCTAAATATTATTTTTTCAAGTACAATTATTTCTTTAAAATTAAAATATAATAAAATATTATATCCAATACAGTGATATTTTTTTATGATTAGGCAATAATATTTATTTCACCCCTCTTCCATCAAATGAGAATCAACAACGTTGTTCATCTGTATTGAGGACTACGGCATCGAGAACCGATATATTAGTTTTCAATCATTTCCTCACAAATATATTCAAAATAATGGATTTATCTTAATATATTATAATAATTATATTTTAAATATTCTTGGAAATTAAAATATCATATAATTTATTAACTTACCACCCATTAGAAATGATAACATCATTCTTGTGTATGGTGGACTACCACCCATTGAACGATGTGATTCTTTTATTTTTTTTCTACACATCAAATGAATTGAATATGTAACTATATATAATAAATTAATACAGTATTTATCAAATAATTGCAATTAATTATATATAAAATATCAATTTAACTATATCCATCCTGATTATTGAAAAATGGGAACATTAGTCCTGTATATGAATGACTTATTTTCTAGATGTCTCTCACATTGTTCAGTTTTCATAAAAAACATTAAATGTTGATTACAAAAATAAAAAAAAAAATATAAAAATTCTCATTATGTCATTATTTTTATTCTTTATATGATTAATTAAAAATAATTTTTACCATAGAGAACATAGAAAAGTATTTTTTTCATATGATTTGATCATCATCAAAACAACTAATATAAACCAAATTGATTATTAATTTAATATATCATGGTAATGAATAAAATAAAAACGAATAATAATATCAATAATTTTATTATTAAATTAAATAACTAAAATAAGTTAATAGTTTAGGAGTATAATTAATACATGTGATAAATCAGACTACTCAAAGAGTATCTCTCAAAATCATAATTATCTTCGTGTTATGTTCACTCACTCTCTAACTCACATTATATCTATATTTAATGATATTGAATGATTATAATTTCAATATATATTTCACTTATATATATTCAATGATCAGTCTCCCGTCCAATGATGGCTTAATACATTTACTATGACTATTTCTCAAATTCCCTCTTTAAGGGATCTCTTTTGATTAAGTTATGAGAGAAGGTTATACGACCCATTTTTTTCCATTTGAAATTCTTAATTTTTTCCATGATTGATATATTTTTGTGGAATTAATATTCATGTGTATTAAATTAATATAATGGGTGGACCCATTATTATATATCCCTCCAAATCATTTGTTAATTTTTTAGTATCATGAAACATCAGGTGTGTGATATGGGGGTGAACTTATTCCATTATGGGACTCTTTACAACTTTCTATGTTGTCCTGGTATTCATCCTTCTCTTATATTTCTGTCATGTTTTATTTTTTATGTTACATTTACTATGATATTATGATCTTATGACACCATATCCTTTATAACATTCTCCCCATTTATTACTCATGTACCTTCTATCTTATGATATCATGTTATACATTTGACTCACATGTTATGCCAACTTATCATGGTCATTTCCTTACTGAGATTTTTTCTCACCATTTCATTCAGGAATATCCCAGATTTTAACTTAATTTTTTTGGATATATATTGGATTTTTCATATCACTATAGAGATCTAAATATGGATTCCATGTTTTATGTTTTATTTCTCATAATATGAACTTTGTCTTCCAAGGGAACTAGGAATAATAATAATTGGGGTTGTACATGTTGTATATTTATTCATCAAAATATTTTGTTAATATAAATGAATTATTCAGTTTCTATAGTTGGTATTAGAGATAAGGAATAATTATATTTTCGATAATGGATGATAAAACCAAACTGATAACCATAGGGATATGTCTATGAAAAATCTCAATGATAAGCTAAGTACAAGAAAATTTCATGAACTTTTGCTAAAGTATAGAGTAGGTGAATTCTAGGCAATTACTTTCATTTTTGGATACATCAAATGTACGTGGTTCTAAAATACTTATAAATGGTGGTAATAAATATGAAAATGGTTTGTCATTTTTGACAAAAGAGCTACATGGTGCCTGAAAATGGGCCTTAATACGTGCCTCATTTGACACTCCATGGTTAAATGCTTTCTAAAATAAAAAACTCTATATAAACCATTATGTAGAGAACAAAAAATAATTTAATATTTTATATTGGAAAATAGATCATGGATTACATTAAATAAAACCACAAAATTTATAATTTGATGAATACTTTTTTTATGAGTTATCCCTTTAATACTCCATGTTTCCAGTTCATTAACATAATTTTATAAAAATCAATACCCTAATTATGCATTTATTTCAGTAAACAATACATAAGTAGAAGAAATTGAGTCGAAATCCACTGTTGGGGGTAATGAGATAACTTCCCCAATGAGATTCCATAATGATAGAAGTAAGAGTCCAAAATAATATAAAAACATTTCTTTACTTATATTTTGATCCAAAAAAAATCAAGCAGAATGAATGTGTCATCCTAATAAAGATAAAGATTCAATTATAACCATTATGGGAAAAATTGCTCCAAATTTTAATGGATATTATTATATTTTAATTATTGAATAATTGGCCAAATACATTGAAAATATCTTCTATTCTCCAATTCTATGAGTAAGATATGGTTGTGATTGTTTTTATAGTATGGAGGGATAATCCTTTTTAATGGTGTATGCTGATAAAAAATAGAAATCCTAAGGAAAAGATCAAAGAGATTGTGTGGATGCAATTATAGAAAAGTATTTCAAAAAATATTTTCCTTACACTAGCTGACATAAAATTGAGAGATATTTTATTAGTCTAAATTAAAATTATGGTAAACCCATTGGGGTTATAAATAAAATCTCCTTAGACTTTATTAAAAAAATTATGGATTTCTCATCTTCTATTAATTTTATGTAGACATGTTTTTTATTGTATTAAATCCAAGCCTATAGAATGATTGGGATATTTTATAAGTTTATCGTTATGAGAAAGTTATCAAATCTGCCCCTGATTTTGAAATGATGATTATTGAATCTCAATGTTATCATGTGGATATGATCTTGAAAATGGAGTTCCACTCTGCAGCAATGAATGAGAAATATAATAGTGGTAAGAATTCCCAAGATCCCGATTATCAAAAGTGTGGGATGAATCATTTTATGAATTATATATAGGGGATCAATATTTTTTTAGTTATGGTATGGAAGGATACAAAACTAGTGATTCTCAAGGGGAGAGACATGCTAATTGGACAGAGGAAAATAATTCCCCCACCAAACATTAGATTTTTTTATCATTTTTGAATTATAGGGAACTAGGAAACTATGTTAACTAATGAACTAAGCTAGGGTTTCTCAATGAAAACTATTGATAATAATCCAACATCCTATAGAAAAAGTGTAATCATTTTCCATAAAAACTATGGTGGCACATCTCGATAATTAATTGGATAAAGATATGCTATTTATTCAGTCATTAATAGAGAAAACCCTTTTTTGTTCTGGTTCTACGGATTATTTCACATCACTTGATTTTAGAAGAACTATTCATGAACCACCTCTAATCGTGGAAGGTGTGTTAACAATGATGATGGTGAATGGTTCAAGTATAGTATACCCTTCATATAACATACCCCATGCACATATTTTTGGGATGAACTTCAATATTATCTTTTTATGCTTACATTAATGTAATTGATTCAATTTTTGGCGTGGATTGGATTTCAAATTATAAATCGAACACAATATTCTAAGTGAAGGTAATCTCCCAATAAATTGAAAATCTCCCTCCAATTATATACATGTTCAAAGAGGGAGATGAATTTTATTTTCTATCATCTTATTAAGAATTATTATTTTTCCTTTTTTATCAATTATATCTTTATCATATGATTAAGACTAAGGAAAAGATCATGTTTGAAGGAAAGTTCATTGTGAGGGATTATACCAATGTATTTATCAATGAGTTTCGTAGTCATTCTAAAATATGAGAGGATGACTTTCCCTTCGATCTAATACATGGATCTATTCCAATATCTAGGAAACTATATAAAATAGGCATTTTATAACATGAATATATAAAGAATAATCTATTGGATATAATAGATAAATGATTTATATGGCCATGTTCATCTCCATGATTTTCACTAGTCCTCCTCATTATGAAGATGGATGAGTCAATGTGGATTTAGAATCATTATCATGAATAAAAAAAGATCATGATAACAAAAAATTATCCCTAGGAATTGATATATGATTTTTTCGATTAGCATGTGGATCCCCATATTTCTCAAAGGCGGTCCTTCAGTCGGGATACAACCTATTAAGGGTGATGAAAGAAGATATTTCAATAAAAATATTTCAAATGATGTATGGTCTCCAAAATTTAATAGTAATGCCTTGTAGACTCACTTATATCCAAAACAATTTGAGGATTTAATGAATAGCCTTTATATATTACCTATAAAAATTGTGGTAGAATTAATAGATGATATAGCGATTCACTCCAAAATAAGAGAAGAGCATGGGGTGATGTTGAATACTATACTAACCAATTGATAATGGATAAGATATATTCAATGTAAAAAATCATGGTTTCTACATGAATGAATTATCATTCACTGGGTATACTATAAAAAGGGATAAATATGGACCATTCTATGGTAGAGAAGATTGATTAGTGGTTTATACTAATATATATAAGAAATATTCATAGTTTTTTATAATTTATGGGTGTTTCTGGTTATTTTTCTGAGATTATAATGATTTTAAGACATTAAAACCAAGATATAATTATTTTAAATAGCGATTTTATAGAACAATTAATGTGAAGACAGCTTTAAGAAGTCAAAAAGATGTTTATAACTACAAAATATCTCATGTTTCCCTCAAGTGGTGACCCTTTTTTGTTATATAATGATTATTTGGAGAAGGTTTTAGGTAGTAAAAATGACAATAAAATCAATGTGATTTTCTATGTCACAAGGTAGAAGAATGTTAATGAGAAGAGCTATATAATGGATGATCTAGAGTTGGGTTGAGTGACCCATTCGTTGAATCATTGGGGAAATTATTTCAATGGTGAGAAGTGTAAAATTTATACATATCACAAGATCCTAAAATATATATTAACATAGAAGAATCGTAACTTGAACTATCCATTATGGTGGTAGATGACCAAGTATTATCACATATCAATCCATTAACGAATTAATACAAAGTCGTCGATTCTTTATATAGAGTGGATCCAACAATTTTGTCAATGATTACAATTGAGAAGGATAAGATCTTTGTATAATCTAATAGGTGGGATATTATACTATTAAAAGTGTCTTCATCCGACCATTATTAAATAAGTAAATTCTCCAAAATCCATTTTTTAGAGGATTAGGTATTTGAAAAAGGGGATGAGGTTTTAATAAGAGGAAGAGAATGTTATAGAGTTGAAATTTTCTGAATATGGGGTTATATATTTTTCAACAAAGATATTTGTGCCATGAAAAACAAATATGAATAGGGATATTTTGTATGATGATCCTAACTCAACCTTCTTTATTCATCCAAGAAGCACTAGTATGTATTTAGGCTCAAAGAACCAATTCATGGGTGATTACATGAATAGGGTTATTACTAAATTTATAACCCAATTATTGGTTTTAAAAAATAACAACTGAATATAAAATGTTCTAGTGTATGAATAAAAAATTTCCCATACTATTATATAAATTAAAAAACAAAGGATTTTATGATAGGACTCCCCAACACTCTTAATGTAAATACCACTATCAAGGTGGTATTTGGTCTTCAAAAAAAGTCATCACATTTCACTACTACCACGAATGATTTTATCCTTTTCTTTCTCATCATGGCATGAATAAGGGAGATGATACGATTTCAGGGAGTGTAATAATCCATTATATATGATCAAGATATGTGGTTTACCTATCTATTTCGAAGATGACTTTAGTAAGTATTAGATAAGAACTCAGTTTCATAATTTTTTATCACCATCATAAAGACAGTTAGTTTTAGAGAACTACACAAAAAATAGAGAATATGTCAATTTACTGTTAAAATGTTTTAAAAGTATATTTAGAGTATATACATTCCTCAGTAGAGATATCATATAATAAAAACATCATACTACAATTAAAATGAAAACTTATATGGCTTTTTAGATGCGGTGGAGTCAAAATTTTACTTACTATAATGAAATTTTAAAGTGGAACCTAATGGGTCCTTATATTTATAATGATATAACATAGAAGGTTAAAACTGTTGATGTTAATATGAAATCAATATAAATATGATAGAAAATATATGAAAAAAATTGATAAGACCAAGAGTTTTATGTTGGAGATCATGGGTTCCGTCATTTTTTTGATTCCTTTGTCGGGGTCTCTACACTTCTCATCTTCCAAATCTCTGAGACACTAATTATTTGGTATAACCATATTTTCATTTTCCATATTCGGTTATCATTCAACTCTTTCATCAGTGATTCCATCAAATTGATTGAAATTGGATGATGGGATATCAGTTCAATGTTCCATGGGTTTCAACTTGGATATCATTTCCTAGTTCGTTTATCCATCATAAATTAATGTAATGTTCATAGAACTCAATCCCAATGTTATATTATGATATTCACTAGTTAAAAACACTTCTTTTATCTCAGTAGGGGAGAAACCTTGGTTTATGGTGAGTAGCCACATTGGGATCATCCTGGAATGTCTAGACATTGGCTATATTGTTAAACAGTTAATTATTAAAATTTGGAAGGCAACACATATTAGTAATCTGAGTCATGGAATCCATGGTATATCATGATAGTTGTGAGGTAATTGATTCCATGGGAATAAGCCTTCTGTGGGTTATTACCTTAGGCTTTCCTTTTTCATTTCATGGGGAAGGGAATTTGGATTAGGGCATGAGTGTAATGTCTTTTGGAGATTGGAATAATGTTAATGTCTCATTGGGAATGGTTGGTAATATGTTTAAAATAATGTGGGAACAATATAGGAATAGTATTAATGTCTCATGCGGACAGGTTGGGAACCTGATTAACATCATGTGGGTATATGTTGGGTGCAGGTTTTGCATCTTTTTGGGATCAGTTGATCATAGTTCTAATGTATTTTGAGGAATTTTCAGTTTCATGTTTAAAAAATATTTATGGAGAGGGTGGGAATATGTTTAATGTTTTTAAGGGGATATGATTCCTACAAGATTAACATCTTGATGGGTCTGGATGTGTGTAGTTTTAATATATTATAGTGAACGGATGAGTACATATTTAAAATATTGCATGGAAAGGATGTGGGTATGTTTAATGTCTCTTGGGGATAGGTTGGGAAGAACATTGACATCATGAGGGAGCAAGATGAGTGGGGTTTAGCATCATGCTAGCCCAGGGTGAGTGTATTAGTATTGTCCTGAAGGTAAAATATGGGAACATAATTAATATCTTTTGGGGAAAGGGGGAGTGCAAGTTCAAAATCCTATAGGGAAAGATCAAAACGTCCTATTGAGATGGATCAGAGGTTGTGTCCCTAGTAGGTATTATTTAACAACTGGATGATGGATTTAAGGATTGAACCTTAGAAAGGTGTCTTATATATCTTTTTTAAATAGTTATTGATTAAAACCCATGTTTTTTATGATTCAAATTAAGGTTCAGTTATTAGGATTATATATGTACTTTATCTTCATGTGTTAATGAAACTCAGGTTGTAAAATTCACGTCGATGAGGGTTGGTGTGGGGATTACATGTAGAAGCTACCCATTTCAAGTAATCACACTTTGCAGAACCATTTTTGGATTACGCCTAGAATATTCCCTTTAGAGAAGGATCGTCCCACAGTGGAAGAGAAGGTGTAATCATAGTATGATTATACATGGGAAATACTATGATTTTCCCACATGGTATGAGGTGTGGGTTTATCCCTTGTGAGCAATGCATTAGGAATCTCATGTTCATCACACAGTTCTATTGTATTATCTTGTTTTCTATGATTAGGATGACGTCGTGAAGTATTAAATAATACAACATGGATGTATAGTTAGGTGGTTTTACATTATTCATCTTGTGCATCGATGGGGTCACTCAGCAAGGGGGTCCACGTACAGATCAGAGTTAAATCCTTTATAACGACCACATATGAATACACATTATTCCACCAATAGGGATTATCTGTCCAACTCTCTTGCTCCACTGTGTGGGATATGGCTTTTTCACTAACATGGAGGAGTGGTCATTATGATGCCCAACATTATAGGCCCTATGATTATGAGAAATGGGAATTATGGTAGCTATACATAAGATAAATAGGTAGAGTAATTTCTATACTAGAATCCCAGGGAATATTAGGTAGGGTACCACAACAATATTTCACGAAGCCTTGATATTTTGAAAAATGGAATTTTTATAATATAGGTGCTATATCACAAGAGACACTCATGGATTCAAGGGCCATTGTTGCCCGCAAGATATAGTGTGGTGCATAGACCATGGTTTCATGATGAACGATTATCTTTTCACTAACCCAAATAGACATATTGGTTGATTAACATGATCACTTTACCACATTCTATATCACGTTTGGTCCAACATGAGGTTTTTCATGAATGTTATATACCATTGAGTGTCTACTTCCTTATATGTTGCGTGCAATCATGGAGGTTAGGGAGTTATGCATAGTGGAGTGTCACTTCTCTTTCTAAAGATTATTTTAAAGGTGTTGGGGGTGAGTTTCTATTAATAACTGAAATCCTCAACTACTAGCATTTGAATTCATGGGTGTGGAAAATTATCAGGGGATTCTCAGTCTTTTTTCAAAAGCTTGGTTGCGAAGGTTATATGGTAGCACATTTATTTTTTCTAAAAACAGGATGGTTTCCTGATGGTCTTATATGAAATTGTTCAATATGGGGTACAACATACCTTCCATGCATTCATAAGATTTGGGGTTCCATAAGCCTTGGGATAATCCTTAGAACGCAATTGTGCCTTAGGTGTGAATGTTATTTACACAAGAAACAATATCTTTATGCACAATTGCTTATTCTTGCGTGAAACCTAATTATTAGTATCTGAATATTTATTTTGAGGAGGTCTTTTTTCTATGTTCATACAAAACAGTCCATTTAGATAATTGAAAAGATTTCATATCCTTGAAAACCCCCCAGAGAATCAGAGCTAAAAGGGGACTATATGGTAGGTTTCGAAGGGAAATATTTGAGAGGGTGGTTCATTTCTGTGTGGTCGCTGAAATTTTACATATGGCCTTTAAATATTGTTGGGTTCTATTAGAAATATATTGAGTGTATCCCATATATAGGTGGAGTTTCATATCATAAATTACTATGACTTCCTCATGTTACATGCCTCCTCTCACACACGAAACACTTCCTTTTCATAATATCTTGAGCCTCATCCATGACATTCATCCCACATTACATTTTGAGAATCAAATTCCACAACCAAGGGGTAATTTCGTGTGACCTCTCCCAATGAATCCTAAAATTATGAACATTTTCCACCCGAAGCTCATATTTTTAGCCATTTACCCTATAACCTAATGGTTCCATCAAAATGGCTAACCTACCAAATAATGCTATGATTAATGTAGATATCACCACCTAGAGGGCCCAGAGAGTGGGGAACCCAGGGACTAAAAATGCCATGAGGTTCATTTTAGACACGAAGAACTTATGGGCTTGAAGAATGATTCGTTGTGGAATTTTAAGTTTAGAAATCTTCTCATATTAAATAAATTTAGGTTGATGGATGTGGAGTCCATACATTCCATTAGAGTTAACACACCATATTTCACATTTAGCTATCACAAAGAGATATCATTGTTGAATATCACCATTCCTTGCCACCATTCATCATTGAATGAGGACATAAACATCTATCCACTCAGTGGATAGATGGTTACCGTGGTGAAACCGGATGTATAATAGTTCCTATACCATGAGGACATTATCATCCAAATAATAATCCAACAAAAAAGGGTCTTGGTACAAATATTGGGACATATGGTAGTAAGTAAACATCATAATTGTGTCGTCATAGGTGTACTGGGTACGTTTCACCATACCAATGTACATGGCTGAGATGAACCATATCAGATTGTATGTTGCAGTGTGAAAAAACTTTTTCCCATATGTATCTTCATAATGGGGTATTTATTAAAATTATCTTTTATTGGTCTCTTGAAAGACACATTCCCCCTTCGCCAGGGAGAGGTGTCAATAATCCCATGGAAGGTGCAGTGCATATATGGCATCCTAACGATTGGGTTACAATATGATGAGTTTCTCGTGGTTCCAAACACTTAGGGATACAAGAAGCATACCCCTTTTCCTTTACAACAACTTTTGTGGAAATTAGGAATGAAATAAATCATTATCCACCCTTCCACAAGGAAATCAAATTCATGGCATGGATAGGTATGTTTTTGAAAAGAAAAAAGATTTTAAAATTATAGGGTGGTCAAATCAGTATCTTGCAACATAAAAAACATGGAAGTTGGGATCCCGCTTTCTGATGTTGGAGGGGGTTCAATGAGTAGTGGGGATAAAACATGGTGGTTGTCTAGGATATAGTAGTTCACTTCAAAAGATTCCTCGAAACATTCTAATATTGATGGATGATTTTTGTCTAATATAAATGAATGGTCTTTCACCAAGGGATGTTTATTATGGGGGTGATCATATCATCCTGTAACACAGAGAATCTAAGAGTACATGTACTGCAATAGGTTTACAACTAGTTGATACTTGTAGTGATATGGATAATTCCCAAGGGGATATGATTACCTGTATAGTTTCAATAATTATTAATTATAGAGAACATTAGTGGCTATAATTTTTTTGAACACTATCCACTAGGTAAATGTTTCCCTGTAACCCTCACTAATCAACATTGTCAGGTTTTATCCATTGATGCTCAGTGAGGTCGAGGTCATGATTATGATCGAGTAAATATATACCATTAATTAACACCCATTATTAACCCTTTTTGGGGATACTAGAGGACAATTTATGAGTATTAATGGGTACCACAAGTAAATTCAGACCATTTGGATTAGAGTACATGTGGAAGAGTATATAAAAACACATATTAAGAGTCATACATGCCATCTTGGTTTTCTTGAAAGTTCAGATGCATCTAGTAGTTGATAAAGATATTCTACACTGGATTTTGTGGGGAGTATTATCCTTATATCCTTCATCAAATCTGGTGGATCTTCACATGCCAGGGATCAAGGGAGAACATCCTTTTGTTGCTGACTATCATCAAAACTAGCCTCTCCAAAACATATTTTAGATACATGTTATCATAATATCCTAGATTAATTCTATGACAATGGTTTAGGGTATTCACAATTGCATGATAGGTTTCAATGTATCGTAGTTGAAGTCGAGAACCTCTTCAAGGGGTGACCCATGTTTCAAGGGAAACATAAGTTGGAACTATAGCGGGGAAAGAACAAGGATCCATTTACACCCTCCTCCTGAAGGTGAGTTCCTTACCATGAAGTGGTCATTAGAATAGATTAGGGATCTTGTGTAGGAACTAGTAGGCCAAGGGAGGATCCTAGTAGAATATTTTGAAATATCATGTAGAGTAACACAATGTATTCTTTCCTCATGCACAATGATGCCTATGGATTACAAAGGATTAAAATGATGTTAGAACAGCTATGGTGAATGATGACCAAGGAAGTGTCTGATTTGATGGTAGTGGATAATGAAAAGATCACTTCCATGGTTAACATCCACATTTGTTTTCAATACATGGAAGGTTTATATTTTTTCACATCAATGTGCAATAATTGGTATTCCTGCTTTCCATGTTTGTGGGACATTAAATGGTTATCTTGACAATTGGGAGACTCCATCTACTATTTATTCAATTGATGAGGTTTCATATTGTGATGATATATAGGGATCTAGTGATGGTAAATCATAGAGTGTGGCCATTGGTCAAGATAATCCCTGAGGGAGTGGTGAAATCAATTATACAGATGATATCAAATAGGTCCAACTCCTCGAGGTAGCCTTATCAATTTAATTGTCTCTTATAATTCTTCCACTAATTTTATCAGAGGATATAACTATGATTTCTCATTTATAAGAGAAATATGATGATGGAAAATTGGTCCTTGATAGATGGGATATGGGAAA
The DNA here is from genome assembly GCA_963277665.1 of Viscum album. NCBI lineage: Eukaryota > Viridiplantae > Streptophyta > Magnoliopsida > Santalales > Viscaceae > Viscum > Viscum album. Next base: position 2,001,861,413 of record OY728152.1, read on the forward strand.
AATTGGGTTCTAGATAGCTTACTTTGAGGCCCATGATGAGGTTTCTCAAACATGATGTCCAACCGAGGAGGTTAGAATGGCATCCTCATATCTACAGGTCCTCCAAGCCATCAACAACTGAGTACAAACTAAAATCACAATAGAGGTAACTACTTCTTGAAATTAAGTTCTCAAATGGAGGATCATTATCATGATTCCTCTAAATTATATTATGACTAAATATCAATGAACCATTCCCATGTTCAAACATACACAATAGTTTATCATAAATTTATTTTCTTTTTTATTTTCATATATTACTGGAGATGAGAAAGGGTACCAGTGCAAGTTACTGAGGTGTTGACTATTTTTGAGGGGTCTCATGTTGTGGATATCCCTTTCAATACTTTGAGGTGAAGATGTTGTCAAAATGAAGTCCTATTTTATTCTTTTTCTGTTTCACAAGATCATTTTTCTAAATTTTTTGTCACCAATAAAAATAACTGACATTATATTTTTCATGTAGAGATCAGACGGGCACACTCCCAGTAAGTAGAAATTTTTTAGGGATCCATGGAACATTTTTTGATCATTTTTCATACTATTTTGGAGTTGGTCATCATGGATTATTAGACCTTTGTCCTGGGAGGATGACATTCTTTGGTAGGTGGGGATTTCATACAGTGGTGGAGATTGAGGCGGGTGGAGCTGGTGATGTCGATGATAAGTCATTTGAATATATTTGACAACTTTCCATAGATCAAAAAAAATATACATGATCACAAAAGATGACCATTATATTTATATCATTGTTTACTTCCTTGAATATGAGATTGAACCACTCCAGAAGATAGGTGACTCTGGGACTAGAATATTTTAATAGAACTGCACAATTTGATGAAGTGCATGGAGGAGTGTACAACATTTCATCACTCATAAATCATATCCATACCTAGTGGTCATTATGGGGTCCCTTCTCTATCAGATACATAATTTGTGCACCCTACGGTTGGATGCTTGCACTCTCCATGCACCAAAACTAAAAAACCATGCCAAGTGTGAGTATGTGGAAATCCATAATAATAAATTCACCTATAACATGGATAAATATGATAGAATGAAGATGATATAGTAGTCCGACCAAGAAATTCCATATCAAGAGGAGTAAATGAACATGAACATAGAATTATACAATTACCAAGAAAAACATATTAGCTAGTTAAAGGCTCATCTAGTGATGAATGAGGATCAAGTGAATGAGGAAGTATATTTAATGGTTGATTATCTATTTGAGTAGGAATGCGTATGAATCAGGGATGCTATTCTTTTTCTAGTGGATGATGAGGACGAAGCTGACCCCGTGAGGCTATAATGGGTCAATTAGGTAATGTGATGTTTGATATCTAGGCTGATTAAATTGATTTTTGAGGTAGAGTCATAAGGGTATTTTATCGAAGACATAATAGAGGATCTAATGTGTCGATGTACCTTGAAAACTTATCATTAATCTCTATTTTATAAATTTCACATGCATGGACATATTTCTCAAATCCCATTTTGTTATCGTAATACAATAATACTTGTTTGAAACCCACTGACCAATCCCAAATCTCATGAGACTCATAATTGATCTGAGAAAAAAGGGAATCCCATGTGATTGATCATTTATATGAGAGTGTATGATAATAATTAAATTGTAAGGGCCTTCATTTTTTAACAATTCTATTGGAGTGCTTTGGATGAAAGTTGATATGGATGAATAATGGGTATCAAAGAACATCCAATTTTGATTTCTAATGTTAGCTTCTAAATGAATTGGGTAACTGTAGGGGCATTAAATCATACACAATCAAATGGGAATAAAGAGAATTAATGGAGATGAAAAATACTTGGGACACTAGGAGACACATGTGATAATAAGGGATAAATGTTGACATTATTTGAGACACAACATCAATTATTGTTTTAATTGGAGGGGAATAATATGGGGGTTGATAACTGACCATGTTCAAAACATAGAACCTATCTCAAGATGTAATATAATGTCTTCGAGGGCATTTACACATGATGATAGGTGAGCCAGTGGGCCATGGGATCACAATATAGCAGGGTGACTACTTGGAAATAGAGGTGGATAATAAACCAAATAAAGGGACATGTGAATCAAAGAGATGAAGTGATGTAATGTTCAAATTCAATTATACCATCCTTGATTTATGCCTCTATGTATTTGAAAACATTTTGCATGTGTTTTGATATGATGAAAGTTAAAACTCGTCTTAATGGAGGAGTGTATACTATAATTCGTAGTGATGGTCAAAGAACATGAATGATGTGGTAGGTGACTAGAAATTTAAGAAAAGGATTCTTGAGAAATGACCAAATATGACTAGCATTTTAAAATTTTCTAATTGGTAGAACAAATTCATAGTTTCAAATTGTACGGCAAGGATGTTATAAATGCACTTTAACATCATATGGTGTGGAATTACACAATGAAATTTAACATCATAATTTGATGATGATGGAAAATTTTTTCAACATCATACTATGAGGTTGTTGTATCACCTAGTTCAATAAGTTGTTATTGGGACAAAGGAAACATAGTATCATATCATGAAGTTAGGATGATATATCGCATAGTTCAACATTGTGTGATTGGGATGTGATCACATAATTTAACATCATGTGATGGTTACTTGAGATCACATAGTATAATTTAATGTTACTAGTATCATTATTACAATATTTTAATGTCATTTTATTTGGACTTGATCACGCTATTAGGCAGCATGTGGTTGGGATGTGTGAAACAATTTGAGTGACACCTCACCAATCATACGGGTGGGGGGAATTTGTGGAGAGTAAAACAATGCACCTCCCTATAGTAGAAAAATAGGTATAATAATCCTATAATAATGTGAGCCAAGAAAAATAATCTTGGGAATGTCACACATAGTTTAAGGAAATGAATCATGGACCATAGTGTTTTATGTATGAAAAGTGATATGTGTGGCCTATGCATCGGTAACCTTATATGATGGGAGGGGACTATATTGCCTTATAACATACAAAATATTGCTTATAAATTTTGCAAACATTTTAGGATTGTGATTCTTTAACCATGATGATTAATTTTAAGTTCATAGGTCTTATACCATTATGTGTGAATCCCAAAAGGACATGAGTAGCAAGTCAGAGAGATAACCTGATGTGAATTAATGACCAGTAAAACATCTTATTACACAACTAATTCCCAAATAGAATTACAAAAAGTTATATTTCATGATTATTTGACATGGGATCCTTGTATATGGTCATAGAGTTTGACCAATATTAAATATAATGTGTTTGGCATGATTTTAAATAGTAGTAACCATTGTTGAATGAATGGCCATGGTAGTCCCCACACAATGTGAAACACTAGAGAAGGTAACAATTTGTTTTAAGTCTCAATTCTTAGACCTATAGTCCTTGTTTAGGGTGATAGAGCTTGTACCATGGGCCTATGTTTATGGTAATAGAGGTCAAAAAAATAAATAAAAGAGTTTATGTTCATAATTTGGGGACCATATTGATGTTTTTTCTTAAAGAATATGAACGGTATTGATGAATGATTAATAGATATGAATAGAGGGAACTATGGGGAACCTGATAAAATAGAGAACATTCCTTACACAACATGAACACAATTTAAGGTCATGATTCATGTTAAATGAATTTCAGTATAACTTCTAGATGATTGTACTCTAGGTTGTCATGTATAAAAGGAAAAAGTTTGACATCATTAGAATGTATACTAATGTGATAGAAGGGTCCTAAGAGGCTTACAGATGGCACACTAAACATATCTGAGACATGTTTCACATATTTTAATGTCATTATTCCAACACCAAATGGGTAAGAATCTCAAATGGACATGTATAGTCTGGTTGAGTGATATAAATTATGTGATTTTAGGGATGAGGAGGGATAAAACCACACAACAAAATTTTAGGATGACTCACACAATATTTAGTGTCATAATTCTAAGAATAATTTTATAGTTTAACATAAAAGATTTTAGAATTGAGGTCACTTGAAAATTTTAATCTTTCATGAGGAGAACTTCCTCCAAAACCCTAATACCATGTGAGACTTGCTCTATGTGAGACACAATGATCATTCTGATGTTTTTATTTCTTTCCAGGGATACCACAATAATGGTAGGAAGTGAATGAAAACTATTTTAAGGGTTATTATATCTATAAAAATTAGGATTGTAAAATTGGAGTAACCTAAGGATGGGGAAAACTATTGAAAATTAGTGAATGATAGGTTCCATACTCTCATTAGTTTAGGATGGAGAAAAAAGTGGTAAATCAACTACGAACTGAGATTTAAACATTGGATCTATTGTTTGTTTCTAATGTATCATTGAGGTTTTATCCTAGAATGGTAGATGATCTAGTGTGTCAAGAGATCATTCTGTTGTAGGGACTATTCAAATAAAGGGAATTATGATTATCTAAATTGGTGTAATTGAGAAGAACTTAATCATTACTGGGGGATTTATATGAGGGCATGTTATCTTCCCTCGAAGTTATTCCTCCACATTCATGAGCATTCTATATGAACATGTTGGTAGGTGATAATTAAAACTATATGAAAGTGGAAAGGCCCCAATGTTTCCCAGTGGAAGGGATGGGTACATGATGTAATATCTGGGATTCACTACATATCCCATAAGAATTGGAATGAAGACACATATAGTTCAACAATGAGGTGAGGATAGAGGACAACATTGGTGGAGTAAAATTCTATATATTGCAGACTTCAATCCATCTCATATTAGGAGGTGTCATTATATTATATGAGGTTATTAATTATTCATATCATACATATCATATGGGTAATTATAGTATTTTATGTGGAAATATAATCCTTTATTTAGAGGAATCCTAGTTTTATAGTAGTTAAAATTCATTAGGATTGGACTATAGAATATGTTTGATGTTTATGGTCCCTTGTATTTGAATAAAGGGTGGAAATGTGTCTTAAGTGAACCTTTGTGGAATGATATTTGGATAAAATATCAGGAATCGATGGATAGAGTGGTCTCCTTCCTCACAAAATTTTACAAACCATTCCGATATTCAACCAAATGATTTATATAAAGAGAGGGCCTTGTAAAATGTCAAGGAAGAATGTTGGAACTATGATAGAATATCCAAATATCACTGTGTATCCCCTAAGGACAATAATCAATCCACATATAATTCTAGAAAGTTTAATTATATATGACTGATGCTAGAAGGTGATACCCTCTCTAATGGGGATACTAAATCGTATCTTATTAGGATATGAGGAATCTCAAATTTAAATGTGATAAGGATGAAATTTGGCATCATTTTTTGAGGTTGTTATTATTATGGAATTATCATACATTTCATATTGGGAATCCCTATTTTTAAAGGTTAAATAATATCACACTAAGTGGAATCCCAATTGTGTGTGGGGTAATGATATATTTTAATGTCATTTGATGAGGACATTGGAATGGATTTGACCTCTATCCACCACATCATTAATTCTAATTTTTGAGTTATGATGGAATCTTGGACCGTTAATGTATCAAGGAAAATTAATACAAAATATAACTAAAAATGAGGCCCAATGATTTTTTGGGGTGACAATACTACATGTAGAAGATGGAATTTTAGTGAATCCATAGTTTTTTCATTAATATTGATGGTCTAGAAATAAGTATGTGTCCTGTGAGGATGGGAATCTAGTCCCACATAGTTGTGGAAATATGTGGAGTCATAGTTTTATGATTAAATAATTGATGAAGAAAACTATGTAAATTATGGGTGAATGAACGCAGTTTAGGGCCATGTTTGGACCAGGTCTCTTATATTTATGCCATAGAGCATGGACAGGGGGAAGTGGAACCACAAATGTTTGTGTGGTGTTAACGATTTTTGACCCATGGTGAAAGTAGACATTGAGGACTTTAATAATATAAAGTAGTGTTGAATATGGTATCACATAGTTTAATGTCATATCTTATTGACCACAGAAAATATCTTAAATTCACGATTCTTGGTCTATTAGATAGTAATTTAATATCCTGATTCATTTACTATGGAAGTGTTTTTTAAAGGGGACGTGTATATTTTAAGTGTATTTTTGTGTCCTAGATGGGTTAGAACCCAATGTTTAAGGGGAGAAATTCGGGTCGAAAAACCAAATAAATTCTGTAAATGGAACTGCATATATTTTAAGGTCGTTAAACAAGGATAGTAAATGGGGCCATGGGGCCAAAGGGGTTATAATTTTCAACTCATCCTTTAGATATTTCCTCAATTAACCACTATATATTCCATGGGAATAGAAATCATTCCATGAATTATTTGGGAACCTGTGGTGGTATGATATTAATGCAATATGTGGGAGAAATCTTCTCAGATAAGGTCATTTAATGTTCATAACAAGGGGTAAGGATAGATTTTATCATTATTTTCTGAGGATATTTTTCTTAATCACATATCATATGAGGCATCTTGATTCCATTTGGGGTAAGGTTTTTGGCCATATAATACATATATAATGAGATGTATTAAGAAAAACCTAGAAAGACTAGAACTGGTTCCTACTACGATTGCATTGGAATCATTGCATGGAATCAAATCTTGATGGAATGAGAGTTTATTGGTCATAGAAACCTGATACATATATTCACCGTGTCTTCAAGATTAATATAGTAATTAAAATACTTTTTTAAATAACATCAAGAAAAACATTATTCCATCTAATATGTCCCTTTATACCATTCATTGTATGATTCTGATATTCCTGGGTAAAATAAAACAAAATAAGGGTGGCCTAAAATTCACAGTAAGGTTATGTAATTTAGATGCAATATTGACATAAGGAGAATAATAATTCTAACATGATATATAACTAAACTCACATGAAATATAATTTATAAACTGAGAATGAGGTGTACAAAAAATTTATATTGGTAATAATTAGAAACATATTACTTTTAAATAACTAGATAAGGATAGATAAACATGGCAATGTAAAAAATTGAAAACATTCTATTTAATCAAGGAAATAAAAATGAAATGTATACCTAAATATATCGACACAAAATATCATGTATTAATTATATCTAAAAATAAATGATGGAAATGCATAATTATTGATTAACATGTTTTCTAGGTACACATAACAACTATCATCAAGGAATTTTAGAAGACAATTTATCATATTCAGTAAAAACCCATAAACGTTTAACAACTAACTCCTCCCATGCGACTATCGAGGCAACAAGGGGATATCTATAATTGGGACCCACCCATAAGTCATTTTGTATAAGGTCCAAAACCTTTAACATACATGTCCAAATAAATCCTCATATAAAATAATCAAAAATAAATAATATGCCTTATCAAATAATACTATATAGTAGAATTTTGAGATTTATCAATATTATCCAAATTGATCAAATAAATTTCATTATAAACACTATATGTATAAATGATATATAGTTTTGTGTATTAATAATAACTATTGTTTGAGTATATGGTTAAAAATGGATATTTAAAATAAGTAATGATTTAAATATATTTATTTTTTCAGTAGAATGTTAACAATAAAAAAGGAAGGGAGATTGATTAGATAATCATTTAAACATTTTTTGTGTAAAATATCTATTATTATAAAAACAATGTGAACTTAATTTTCTTGGAAGAATTTTTTATTAAAAATTTATCTTTTTAAAATGAAAAGGAATCATTGATGAAATGATGGTGGAAAAATCTGTACATGTTGTATGCGGTAAAAACAATCATTTTGTTCAGTAAAAAGGTTAGCACAAAGGCCCTATCCAGAATGTGATAAGAATATTCCATTAAAAGCATTAGTAAAATAAAAAAGGTAAAAATATCATTAAAATATTATTTTAAATTCATTTTTGATAACTCATTAACAGAACTTGTTTTTTATAAGAAAATATTTTCTTTGACTAAAGAGATAAATGGAGGCAGGTTTTCTTAAAAAAAATTCTAAAACATATTAAGTACCAAAGAGTAGAAAAAACGGTACTAATACATGAAAATGGTCATGAATAATCAAATTATTGTAAAATTAATGGTTTTATAATACAATATTGATATAATTTCTTATAATGGAAATACCACTAAAAGATCATTATAATTACACTTGAGGAAAAAAATCCTTAAACATTCCCATGTGTCTCATTACTCTTTGGAACATTTGAATCATATGCCTTATGAAAGAATAAAATTAAATTAAAGATTTAAATACTATTAAGGTATAAGTATAAATGATATATTATTTTATAAGGGGTAGTAGGTACACCCCACAAAAAAAGTAGGTGGTGAATATGACATTTATCTCACGGGATTAAAATATGAAATGAAAATCCATTACTCTGACTATAACATATTTCATGTGCCTCTTTTTTCCTGAATAAAAAATAACAATTTAATTTACTAGGAATATTTTTCATTTTAGTAATAAATTTTATTTCACTAGTCAATATGTTTTTTAAAAATACCTAAAATCTATTTTTATTTTCGTTTCTTTGACTAAATTCTGTTTATGTGTCAAAAACAAATTTGGTAAGTTAACAAATATCAAAGGGTTAATTATATAACATACAATGGAAAATAATTATCATCTTTATTCATAATTTATACTTTAAAAATAATTAAATATGGTTATTAATAATTAATCAACATTACAATCATAGAGATTGTAGGTAGAACGTGCGCATTAGTAATATTTCCATTTTACAATGATTATTATATAAAGAGTATAAGTAACACCATATATTCCCAAAATGATTTTTATATAATAAATAACATTTTATTTTATTATATATAATTACATATATAATCATTTAAATATAAGATGAAGCACAACATGTCAGGGAGGTGGTAGTCTACAAGTCCACGACTGACATTTTCACTTTTTAGTGTGTGAAAGGGTAATAAATAAAATGATATATATATATATATATTATATATAGGTACATATTTCATGAACACTATATATTTCTTATTCATTTCACATATTTTTAATTAAAAAAAATATTTATACATTCCATGTATCATGTGATCAAATAACATAACATTTAATAGGCGATAGTCCACACTTTCTCAAAAAATGTTATCATATTCCCACAAAATGGACTCATAATGATATCTATTATAAAGTAACTAATTAATTATAAATATATTATATATATAATATATAACATATATATATATATAATGAATTGTAATATCCACCATGAGAGGCCGCAAAGGAAAAATGAATAATCATTATTTTTTAAGGCGGCAGTTCACTATACACATAAATAGTATGTTCATTACCCATTGGATGGAAGATTGTGTAATTATGGAGTTGAATAATATCAGAAAACAATTTTATTCTTATTATACATTTTATTTGTTATAAAATATTTTAATATAAAAATGTAAGGTACTATAGAATATAAATAAAACTATAAAGCTTAAGGAAGATTGTTACCTCTTTATTCTGTAACTCCTTTTGGTTTCTATGAAAAGGCTTTCTTGGATTTATTCCTTCAAAAAATGAAGCCTTATAATATTTTGAGATTCATTTTTGGAGATATTTTGTAGTGGATTGGTGAATCCACAATGTCTTGAGAGTTGTGAGGAAGTGGGGGGAGAGGAGGCCCTTTTATTATGGAAGAGGAGTGACACTCTTCTAATACATTGAAAATGGATTTAAATCGAAGTTTTTCATGTTTCATGTGGATCCTAAAAGAGTAACATTTATATAAAATTCGATATAGTATAGATATATATCAATCCAATTTCTTTTGGAAGTGTTTATACAACATTTTGACACTTAATATTAGTGTTTTGTCCCCTATTATGCTTAATTTTAACTTAATCACTGAAATTAATTTTAATTACATTAAACAATATTTGTGGTAAAAAACTATGTTAACCATATAAAAAATTATAAAAAATTATTAATCCAAAAATGGAATACATTTTTCAGATTTCAAATCAAATAAGTGGAAGAAATTAATTTAAATTTAATATCGTAAATGAGACAATAATGTGGGGTTTTAATGGAAAATCGTTTGAATGTTGTCCATGTTTTTTAGTCAGTTTAAAAGTTATGTATATTATAATGAACTTCATTTGATTAAATGGTAATATTTTTTTATCTAATTTAACTTAAATACCAATTTAAAATTTAATCGATCCATATAAAAAAATTAGATACAAATAGAGGGTTTAAACTAAAACTCGCTATTTTTTCATTATTCATAAAAAATGAAACATAAAAAAATAAAAAATACAAAGAAAATAGTTTTGATACAATTTTAAAAAATAATTTTAATTTGACATATAATAATCATTAAAGATCAATAAATCAGAATTAAAATTTGATCTTCATTAAATGGGGGTAAAATATCCTTAATAAAAATAGAATTTTATCAATGAAATTACGTTTCATCTTATCATTTGTCTATAAAATCTATTAAATGGAAAGGAGTAATAATATATAGAATATATAAAATATTTTTTCTCATTAATACCACTCACTAATTTTTATTATTTTTATTTATATATATATATAATAGCATTATATGCTTTAAAATAGATTTCTATCATATATTATATTTATATTCAATTGGTTCTTATATTTAGTTATAATTAATTTTTCATTAATTAATTCATATTATATTTTGTTATTCCATGAATATTCATAAATTAGATAATATTATTCATAAGGGCTATTTTATATCTTATTACAAAAAATAATAATATTATAATATTATAATATTGTTTGGTAAAAACTCAATTTTGCATGTAATGCAAGCCATTAAAGAAAATTGTTGTTGTATATGTCGCACAGTAACTCAGTATCATATACATTGAAAGATGAAGATAATACTGAATTTATTTATAAAATTAAATATATTATAAATTATTTCGATAATATGTTCCTTTTTTCTCTTGTTGTTGTGTGTCATACATTCTATCGAATAAAATGTTCCAACAATAGAATCTTGAGCTGTAACATTCTCCAAAGCATAATATAATTACATCCTCCCAATTTATATTCATTCTTGTTAATATATATTTTTGATATATCTAATGTGTGAAATACCACTTGGTTATAATGTTTCTTAAAACATCCTCTATATAAATAAAAAAACAAAAGTACAATGGTCACGTAAACTAACATATTAAGAGTTCTATAAGTAGAAGAATATTAATGGAACATAGAGATACAGATATTAAGGAAAAGTATAAATATTTCTAAGGAGTGAGATATGTCATATATAAAAAATATGTAAATGATTAATATAATTTATAAGTCCTCAAATCCAGAAATTGTAGGCGATTTATAAGACCATTGGTTCCCCAAAAATTGAGGTATTAGGACATCATTTAATGTTAAATTCATTTTACTAATTTTGGGTAATTCTTTTAATGCATAATAATATTAAGAAATTTAATTTCATGATATGTTTTATTTTCATTTGGACAATTCCTTCATTGGGATGTTCTTTGATAAAATTCTTATTCATACCTTGTTTCATTAATTGTATATAGAAAAAATTAAACTGATTCTTGATGAACTAAAATAATCATTTAAAGAATCTTAAGGAATATCAAAGAGTAAAAAGATTACATATTTTTCTCCAACTATTCTCCAAGTTAAATTTTGTTAATAAATTGAACTCTAATCCAATAAATGTACAAAACTATTTCATCATTTATATTTATTAATCATTTTTTTCTTCAAAAAACTATGATCTGAAAATAAGGAAATTACATAGATCAATGGTGTTTGTAAAACACATATCATCCCTTAGTCAGAAGATTAAGTATTGCAGCCTTGATATATATATTTTTCACCTGGAATGCTTGTTGTCCATTTTTAAAAAACATTTTAGTATAATTTCAAAAAATAGTGTTTTGGGACATCTTTGAAATATTGGTTTCCACTAAAAATACTATTAAAAATGGTTTCTAATACTACCCTAACAAATCACCCCCAAACCACTTATTTTCATATAGATCCTTACATGGTATATGTTTTATAATCCAGAAGTGGTAATTGACATGGTTATCATCATTCTTCCCCATATTTATGGAAAAATACTATAAAGGATTCCTTAGGTTTAATTTCATTTCCTTCAATTGCCCTCAATAGTTTCCTTGTAAAATCATTGCTTTAGGTCCCTCTTTCCGACACACACATAACCTTAAAATTTAATTCAGACACATTCCTAGGTGTCTCATTCCAAATTTCATGAATGAGGGAAATAATTAATTCTCTCTATGGTCTCTATCACTTGAGCTATTGGAAACCTACATGATTCTATTCTTTGGTTAGACTGGGAATTGGTGACAGTTTATGTTGTTAATCATATTTTAATAAAAATGATTAGGCATAAATATTATTTAATTCACTGTTATCATCAAGTCATATGGTTTCTCATTTTCACCATATTTTCCTTCTTGTTAAATTTTAACACGACTCCATTGGGTATCATCAATTTTCGAAAACATGAAATCATGTTGTAAGAAATAATATTCATTGAAAAACATATAATCATTTGTAGGATATATAAATCACAACACCATATCTTCAATTGAAAACAAATTAAGTTTAAAAATTGTTATCTACTTCCATCATATGTTTAGATACATCACAATTTTTTGTAGATAAAAAGGTGAATTAAAAAAGGATTGTCCATTCGGACTGTCAAATCAAGTGTGCATTAAGGCATGTTATCATGTACCAAGTTATTCTGAATCAGGAATGACACACATTGTCAAATATTTTTATCCTAGGTAAATATGTTCTAGAACTTCATTCACTTTAAGTATCCATATTGATATTTATTTATATAATTAGCCACATAATCTCTACTTTACCTAAATTGAAGGCTATTTTTCTGAACTTATCCTCAAATTTTACTATAGTTTTACATTATCTAATCTATGTTTTCATAAATATAGTTCCCTATGATTCTACTAAACTTCATATGATACCATATTTGTCTAGCCAACCCCTGAAATTGCATAACTAATGACTAATACAAATACATTAACATGATTACATGGAATCATATCCTGAAATACAGAGATTTTAATAATTTTGGTAAACCAGATACATACATGAATCGTGTATTAAAATTTTTTCCCTAATTACCGTATAATTTTTTTCTAAATAACTCCATAATGATATCATCCCATTTATTATATCCCAGCATATATGTTATAGTATTATTAATGCATTACAAGGGGAAAAGGAAATAAGTAATGGTAAAATCAAAATCTTACTAAGGGTTATATATTACGAAATCAATAGTGAAATAATAGGAATAATAATTATTAATTGGTAAATAAAAGAAATCACGTTCCATATAATCAGTAAACATTGAAGTCTGTGCATAAATATAATGGAAATAAAAACATATGAGATTAAAATAATTAGACAATGAATAATATATATGGCATTGTAAGAAACTTAAACACATGCTATTTATCATTGAACATAAAATAAAATGTATATATAGATATGTTGAAAAAATTATCAAGAATAAATATTAAATAAAACTAAATTAGGGGAAAAATAATTATAGTACTACATGTTTCCATGGTACATGGAACGAGTACTGTCAAGACAATTAACAAGGTTGTTTGGCATATCGGGAAAAAACCATTTTAACTTGTGAAACTAATTCAACCCATGATTCTACTGAGGGATAAATGGGATATCTATAACTAGGGTCCACCTATATATATTTCCTTAAAATGTCCCAAACCCATGTATAAAATTTCCATAGGAATACTCATATCAAATAATAGAAATAAATAATTTTCCTTATCAAATATGTGTATGGTGTAGAAGATACTAGTTTATCAATATTTCTAAAAGGATATAATAATTATAAATGTAAACACTATATATAAAAATGAAATATGGTTTTGGTCATAAAATAATCCATTTTATGAAATATGGATATCCAATTATATTTACATTAAAAGTTGTTTACAACAGAGTGATTGTTTCAATAGAAAGTTAACAATAAAAAAAGGAAGCGAGACAACAAGGATTGTCACTATGAACATTCTAGAAGAAAATATACTATGTTTGAAAAAAAAATTGAAAACAAAATCTATGAAAGATATTTTAATGACAACTACCCTTTTTAAAATTCAATGTACCCTTCAATGAAATGATGGTGGGAAAATCATGAAATTTAAGACGTGGTAAAATGATCAATAATTTTTAATGGTAAAAAGTTTAGAAACAATTACTTGTTATGAAAGGGAAATGAAGATTCCTCTGAAAACATTTGGAGATGATAAAAAGGATAAAAATTTATTTACAGAATAACTTTAAAGGAAAATTTTAGAACATTTTAATAAAACATTGTTTTTATTAGAAAAAAGGTCGTCCGACTAAATAGATAAATGATGTCGGGTTTTCTAAAAAACATTTTCTAAAAGATTTTGACTACCAATGATTATAAAATATAACTAAAACATGAATGAGGTCATGAATAACAATATTATTGGAATATAAAATTCATTTATAGATAAATATGTCATATATGTTCCTTTAATGGAAATACCATTGAAGGATCATTAAAAGTACTCTTTAGTAAACTAATCCTTAAACATTCCAAAGTTTATAATTATACCTTGTAACATTTAATCATAACACTCGTGAAGGAATAAAATTTTATTATTGATTCAAATACCATTAAGGTAAAAATTTTAATGATATAATATATCAAATGGGGTAGTAGGAACACAACAAAAAAAATTGAAAGTTGTGAACACAAAATTTATATGACAAATTTATTATTTTTTATAAAAATCCATTACCTTGTGTCTAACATGTTTCTTCTGTCTTTTTAATCATGAATAGAAAAATTATGTTAATTTTTTATTTTCAGGGGGAATTTTTCTATTTTTATCATTAATTTTATTTCATTTATTAATTTGTTTTATACAACAATTTAAGAAACTACGTTTACATCTATTTTTTAACAAATACAATTTATGTGTCAAAAAAACTTTTGTAGGTAAAATAAGGGGAAATGGTTCATTATATAACATAAATAGAATACTAATCATGAAATTAAGTTCATATTATAAAATAATTACATTAAAAATCATTTATTCAGGTTATGAAATATGATTTAATGATTCAATGATTTAGACATTCGGTCACACATACACATGAGTAACGTTCCAACTTTTCAATGATTATTATCGAAAGAACGTATGTAACACAATATATTCCCAGAATGCTAATAATATCATATATAACATGTTATTTAATCATATATACTTATATATATAATTTATTTGATGTAAAGGTAATCACATCATGTCCAGAAGGTGGTAGTTCACACATCCACAACCGACGTTATCACTTTTTAGTTAATTAAATGGTGATATAATATATATATATATATATATTTATAATATTTCAAGAAATATTTTTAATTAATATCATATGTATTTTTTCGAGGTCACATAATTATTATATAAATCCATCCATTTTTACATTTCATGTGACATGTGATCGAATCAAATCGCTTATAGGATGCAGTAGTCCACACATCCTCAAATGATGTTATCATATTCTCAAAAAATATATTGAAGAGAGATATGTGTATTAAATTAATTATAGAAGTATGAAGACATTATAAATATCATATATAGAATAATATTGATAGTTTCAGTGATAATGCCTACCTTTAGGGGAGGTAAAGGAAAAAGTGAACAATCACCATTTCGTGAGGTGGTAGTTTACTGTAAACATAAACAGTATGATCATTACCCATTAGATATAAGTGTGTGTTAGTGTAGGTAATAAACATAGAATATAATATTCTTATTATAGTTATGATAAATGTTTTATACAATCATCTCATATGAATAATTGAGGGACTAGATGCATGGAACAAATTGTAAATTCATACACAAGTTTGTTACCCCTTAATAGGGTAAGACCTTTTGGTGCGTTTCAATAGTATTACATTGAATGAATCCATACCAATTTTAAAATTATTGGCTGAGGGGAGGAATTTTATAGATCTATTTTGGAATATCAGTGTCACGAAATAGTGGCATGAGATGTGTTAGGATGTTTTATGATAGGAGGCCCATTTATAGTTGAGGAGGAGTGGCACTCTTATAATATTTTGCAATCGAATTCCATAAACATTTGTAACATATCCATTTTCTCCCATAATTGTCCCATTTCGAGAAAAGTCTAGATAGAATAGAAATATGTACATCAAATAGTTCTTGTAAAATTATCTTTCTCATTTGGGCCTTTATGATTATGGTTAGTGGCTTATTGAGATTAATTTTACCGTAATCGTTGTTATTAATTTTAATTACATTCAATTATTTTTTTGGTAAAAGAGGTAGACCTTTTAAGAAATTAGAAACTATTATTAATCCAAATATTTAATCCATTTTTAAAAATTACAATCTTATAAGCAGTATAAATTAATATAAATTTAACCTACGAACAAGACATCAATTATGGTTTTTAATGTAAAAACATCCAAGTGTTGGCTATGTTTTTATTATCAATTTCACAATGAAATTGATTATTATGTACTAAATTAGATTAATTGATAATAAATGTATAAAATTTACATTAAAAAAATTTTAAAATTTAATAAATCATTATAAATAAAATAGATAAAAAATAAGTATTAAAATAATATTAGTATTTTCACTAATCATTAAAAAATTAAACATATCATAAAATACCATAAGATAACCCAAACAAGATAATTATGATTTTATATAAAAAAATTATATTTATTTTTAAATCAAATATTTATAAAATTTCCGAAAATTTTATTTAAAATATGTTCCCCATTAAAAGGCATTAAAGGTTCCTTAATAATAATATAATACTCTTTGTTTAAAATTGGGTTGGTTCTTTTATAATAATTATTGAATAAATTGGATTGATATTAGAAATATTATAATAAATAATATATATATATATATTACACTGATATCACTCTATAATTGTAATTAATTAAATTTATAATGACAAAACATCATTTTGAGCATAAAAATGATTTTTTATAAAATATAATTTTTCTATTCAATTTGTTATTATGTTCATTTATAATTAATTTTTCACTAAAGAATTATTATTATAATTTTTAGATACATATATTTTGAAAAATTATACAATACTATTAGTTACAGCTTTTTTATGTCTTATAATAAATAATAATATCTTAATAATATATTATTGTTTCGAAAAATATGGTCATGCGTGTAACATAATCCATTGATGAAACATGTTTTTGTGTATAAATGACAACTCAGAATCATTTGCATTGAATTATATATAATATATTTTATTAATTTAAACATTAAATATGTTATAAATTATATGAATGTTATATTCCCTTTATTTCTTGGTGATGCTTGTCATATATGATATCAAATAAAATGTTCCTACATTGGATTTTCAGGGCGTTACATAAGGATTCCCTTTTGTATACATGGTATGGATTCTTGTATCATCCCATACCTATCATATGGGCATTCTTTTTGTATATGGTTTGAGACCCTAATTTATCTTTGTGCACTATAGAAATCATTTTTTTAATTTAACATCCTAAAATTCATACTATTGGTGAAACTAATAGTTCAGTGTTATAATGCGTAGACTTATTGAAAACAGTTTATGATTGTAATACCTGGACCCTAGAGCTTCTATTAGTTAAGGTTCATAAATCAAATAACCCTTTAAAATAGTTTTTGAGATAAAACAATGAACCATGAAAATAGATTATGTTTGTGATGTGTAGACCATAGAGATCGTTATGTGAAGTACTACTTGAGAAACATTTCCTTCATGGGAGGTGTTATATGCTCTCCATTTATTGTAATAAAAAATAGGCATTTGAATATAAATAATGAATAATGAAATATTCTTCCCACATGATATCCATCTTTGGTGGCTATTTCATAGTATCATTGGTGTTCTGTGATCCAATACAAAGACACTCTGGATGAAGGAGAGAAGGTGAACCCTCTTGTTGAACACTCTTACTATCCTATTTTGGTGCCTCCGTATATTATTCAACACCTGAATTTTATTTTAGTGATGGTATTAAAACGTTGTTATGTAGACTATTTCCATTTTTTTGGAATATTATAGTCATAAATTGCTTTTATGAGCATCTAAAACTGATCCTTGATGGGAAAACGTTCCTATGTTCTATACACCTGGGAGTATGTGTTGACATTGGCAGAATTTTGAGTCATTTTCAAAAGGATTTGAGAGTGTGGGGATTATTTTCTAGGAACATATTATTATTTATGATTTTTATTTTCTATAGGATGTTAGAGATGGACTCTTTGAATGAGTCAATATTTCAATTTTTCGGTGCATGGTAGCAAGTTGTATTGATGGACATGAGGTTTTATTTGGACTAAAATTTATTCAAATGTACATCAAGGAATTCTATACCATTTTTTGTGAATATAGTGTGAGGAACGTAATATTTATGGATGATGTGGGGTATCATGAACTCAATCATGGATTGAAATTTTACTTAATTAAGAGAAATTAAATATTCCCACTTGGAGAATAATTTTGCTGGGTCCATAAATAACATTCACTAGCTAGATATCATTAGAGGGTATGAAACTAAAACATCATGTCCCCATACTACATAGGGTATAGTATACGTGGTGGCTTGTAGAACCCATGGTTTTCAATGAGAAAAGTTTTCACGAATCTTACACGCATCAAACCTCTAGGAAAGCATGGTGAATTCATATACCATGGTTGGCCATATGTAGCCCATCCTCCGAATATAGTCAGAGGGATACAATCCCATATTATAGGCACCATGTTATTTGATAGGGAATTCCTCCATAACATCAGGATCTCTTATTCGTGTTTATAATGGATGATAATTCTATCAAACCCATTAAAATATAGATTTGTCTCACGGTTAAATTTAATTCCCTATTTGAAAATAATAAGAATGAAATAAATAATGAAATTATTATAAATTAAATGATATTTAAAAAATCAAACTTATGTTTCCAATACATTAATAAAATTCTAGCAGACATTGTGAGGGATAGATAACCACCATTTATGTTACTTCCCCTTTTGACAAATAAAACCTAACATCCTATGTCCAATGATATAAATTTAAATTTAATGTTAGTATACATTAAATTAAAAGATATATTACACTTACTGAGATATAACTTTCATTATTTTGATGATAAAGAAACATCCAACATTTGATAGTTCATTTCTTAGGAA
Source organism: Viscum album (assembly GCA_963277665.1). Taxonomy (NCBI): domain Eukaryota; kingdom Viridiplantae; phylum Streptophyta; class Magnoliopsida; order Santalales; family Viscaceae; genus Viscum; species Viscum album. The sequence goes on from OY728152.1 coordinate 2,001,880,757, forward strand.
ATCGTTCATCTATATAAAATTTACTTTCTAGTTTAGTCTTTTTCATCATTATTGTTGAAATATATCATTGGTTGATATATACAAATACATATTCATTGTGATGATACTCACAAATTCTATAGATATACAAAATAAAATACCAATTTATGTATCAGGTTTATGTGTATAAAACCTAAAAATACATTAATTTGATGACTTATTTGAAAAACATACATCATTTTTGTACCCACCTAATCTCCAGTTAGAAGTTCGTGGAAAATATTTTTCAAAAGAACCAAAGTCATTGAATTACCAAAAAAACATTATTTTTAATCTTATAAACAACCTTAAAAAATAGAATTTGTTTAAAATATATCTAGAATACAAAATTTTTTATAGGAAGTAAGACAACTTTGTATTATTGGTTTTCTGTATACTGTTTATATAAATTAAAAGTATTCCTTTAATAAATAGAAATATCTAAAAACATTAAATTTTTAAATTTTTTTAAAAAATTTAAATAAAAGATAAAATACAAACAATAGATTATGTAAATATGATGAGCAAGCGAAGATGGAAAAAAAATTCTGATTCATTGGTAACTATACTCACCTCATTTGTATGTAATGGAACTGATACTAATCTGTATATAATATTCTATACAGTGAACCTATGATTCCCCATCACTGTCTATTTATGATAAAAGTTTTATCCAAAATAAAATATAACTCATATGAATCAATATGATAATGTGGATTAAAAACATATAAAGAAAAATAATTGAGAATTTGTGGGGGAAAAGTAAGATAGTAGTATTTGTATGAGTGGGGTCTTCCGGCAGTGGTGGTGGAGTGGGAGCTATTATAGGAGGTGGAGTAGTGGGATATGTAGTATGAAACTATCTTTTAATGTCTGAAATCTATAACTAAAATGAATCTATGATCATATCCTCCATCGTCAGATGAATTTCTAGAACATGACCTTATAAATATTCAATTTTTATATAAAAACACACCACCTAATAATACATATAAGGTGTGAACACTTTTTTATCTAATACACCTATTGGATATCCTCAAACATAAACTATTTGTTTTTTATTTCATAATGTTGTAGCAAAAATATTCTTCTTACTCTTGGCAATAATGATCTAGTATGTGATACTCTCCTCAAGAGAATCCAATGATAAATATTTGAAAATAAATCTGTAATGAATAATAGTATATTAATAATTTTATTAACAAAGATAAATAAATAAATAAATCATATTCCAATCCTATTGGCTATAACCATTTATTCAACCCTAATATATTGTCCATTTTTTGATAATCTAAGCCATCTTCTAGTTCATATCTTCTTTGGCGAATCATCTATTTATCCAAATGACACAACTTATACAGTTTTACATTTTTAGGAATCATTGGTTCTTCTAATGAAATATACCATACCTGATATAGTGTATAAGGGTATCCATTTCTCGATTGGATCTCATGATGGGATCTCCTTAGTTTTTAAAAAATTTTAATAAATAAATCATTAATAAGATTATTAATATTAAAAAATCAAAATATTAACATTTCAAACCACAAAAATTCTTATCATCTTATAAATTCAAAAAATAGAATCCATGTAACATCATCAATAAATTAATACATATTACAAGGATCAAAATGTTTCATATTCTCAAAAATAAAATATGATGCGAGGGTTTATTTAAAATCCCTCTATCTTCTCATAGCCAATTACAAAAATGTCAATTGAACTTCTCTAGTATCAAGTATATATTATTTCATCTAAAAATAAAATGGAAAACGTATATTAAATTATTCATTTTATGATAATAAAAACAATAACAGATTAGATTAGAAAAATGGCATCCCACAAGCGACATACTATCACTTTATTGAATAATTCTTCAACCATATATCAAAATACAAACATTTATTAAATACTTCACTAATATAATGCTTTGGATTTTTTTTAATTTATAACTATTGGTATATCATTTCATTAAATTTCTTCATGTATCCTCTTTCCATGGCTATGAGAAACTAATTTTTTTTGTAATTTTATATAACCAAATTTATCAACACTTAAAATCTTCTTTGGATTTGTGGGTGTGTATGTCTCATCTATAAAAGAATGTGTCTTGTAAATAGGAGAATGTTTATATTCCTTACATGATGTTGGAGTATGATCATATCTAGAAGTATGACATTGTTCTATTTGTAGATGTTTCATGAACAAGCAAATCAAGGCAAAAAACAATAAATTAAAAGATATAAACATGCATAAATTAAATACTAATTGAAATTAAAAATTAACATTTTTCAAAAATAATGTAAAATAAACGAAACATAACACATTTTAATTCAAATTTTTAATAGTAAACTAAAATACTAAAAAATATTGACATATGAAATGGAATATATAAAATTAAAATAAATCAAAAAATAGTGTGTGTATAGTGAAATTCTCTAATCTATAAATCATTTTTCACTAAAACTATTTTTCATATTTATATTTATATAATATATTTTTTTGTTAAAATATTATGTTTAAAATATTTTTTTTGAAAAAAATAAATTAATAGTTATGTTATGTATAGGTGAACATTGACAAAAATGAAAAAATATAAACAAATCATATAACTTAATAAATATAGTACTTATTTTTATAATGAAATTGAAATATTTTACATTTGATGAGATTTTAAAAAGTAAAAATGAAATAAACATATAATAGTTGTAATATTACAAATTTACTATAATATTTCTTTTCCCAAATTCCTCCATCATAATTTTTCTATATAGATAATCCATGTCTATAATTTTATCATCAATATTATCCATTAACAATTCCAAGGAACTTGGGATCTAACATAAATAAAAAACTTCAAAAGTTTATTATCACAAACATAATATTTTTTCCATGTAAAAATTTACAACTATATATTGAATTTATCAAGAATATAAAAAATATTCATCACATGTGTTTCTTTTATAAAAGCATCAGATGTGTTTTCTAATATTTTCAGATCAACTATTTCCATCAAAATTAATCATGTCTAAAAATGTGCTTTTTGTTAGACCATTTTCTTTTAAACAATGGAATTTAAAATTTAATCTAATAAACCTCCCATATTTATCAAATGACTTGATAATATGCACTCAATGATGAAATTGGGTTTTTTTCTTTATCACTCGAAAAAATAATTGTTTTTGTGAACACTAATATAATATTTTTTGATTGTCACATCAAGTGTACAATTCATTGGTATGAAATGTATAGACACTAATGTAATACCCCAAACATGTTATCTTATTTATAAATTGACCTTCCACTAAAAATCCAATGATTTTGATGCTTCTGATCTACCAAGCACTGTTTGTTTAAACCATGAATATTTTTTAGGCACATTAAAATTCAGCATTTATTTATTCCTTGTATGAAATTGTTTCTACACCTTAATATAAAGTGTTTTATATGGATAAAAATCAACTATGTTTTTAAATAACTATAAATTTCCCTTTAGTAGTTATTCACCTCTCAACAATTTGACTATCATACCATAGATCCCCTTAACCGGTAATTAACTCCACTATGATGAGATACATGAAAACCAATGTTCTATACTACATAATTGTAGCTTGTACAAAACATCTCAACATTATTAGAAATATAATTATCAACAACAGAGGATTCATGTCAATATGTATTTTTAACATACCCAACAATATATTCATATACATTTTAGAAGGATACATCGAATGAAGATATATATGTCTAGAAATATATATTTATCACCCAAAATAAATCATTAAATTGGTCATAAAAAGTAGGAGTAAAATATATTTCAAAAAGAAAAATTATATAAACTATATTATTCCCTAAACTTTTCAAAGCATTCATATCATTCCCATTATTAAAAATTAAATTATAAATTTAAAATAGCTTCATTAGAGTAATTTGACATGGATGGGAAATATTCCATGAAATTTAACTAGTAGGGGTTGTTTCATCATGATGTGTGTATCTTTATATTTCATACATGTCAATATCTAATCCATTAAAAAGAATTTTTTCACATTTGATGAATAAACCTATGGGAATCTGATATTATTTAGTCACTAAAATAATATAGTTTTCATCCTCTTGGATAATGTATGACATAATTTGGGATGGAATTCTCACATTCTCTCAGGGGTTAGAGCTAACTCTAAATGTTATACCATTGAGATAATGTCTAATATTTCATTCAACCCATATTTAATCATTCATTAATATATAACAATTTTTCAATCAAGATTTTATTGATATTAGTCTCCACATTCATTACACTAATGTTATGTTTCACATTGTGATATCTCAAATTTTTTATCTGATATATCATTGATTGTCTCCCCCAAATATTTGAATCATTATTAGAAATTTGTGTCATTATGAATGTCAGATCAACGTTTTTCACCATCTCAAAATACAGATCATTGGATAATGGTTTTGGAGAAAAATAAAATTATTTTGATCCATTGAATTCATTTTATAATCATACATAAGTGTAATCTATAGCAAAAAACCTTCAATAAACCATGTAAATGTTTTTTATCCGATGATTTAGTTGATAATATGATGTTAATTATTCAAAAATTGGATTATCCTTATTCACCTTAACACTGTCAGCAGAAATATATATATATGTTGGGATGTCATTGATAGTGAATGTAATCATTTTATACCATTTATTACATTCAATTTTATAAGAACAATACACTCTAATAACATCATCTCTTAAAAGTATCAAATCATCAACTAATAATTACAAGAAAAAATCAATATCATTTCTAGGATTTTTTTGTCCAAAAATAATTAACCTCAACATGGCATACATGAACTTCATACAGAATCTGGGATATAAGTTTTAAATTACCAATAAAAATTGTCATGAATAACATGTTCCGCTAAAAATTCTACATGGATTCATTCTATCCATGCACAGACCATGTTTTAGAATTCAAACATCATTCAAAAATTATATCAACTATGTAAAAGTCATATAACTCAATCCATGTTTTGGATTCAATTTATTCAATCTTAGAAACATCAACAAAACTATAATTTATTTACTACCCATATATATATATTTTTTTAGATATTACCATATAGATTCACAAATTTCATTTCATTATCATGTATGTCTAATTTAATATCTCAAATCATTTTACCAATACAATCAGTGTAATAATCATGAAAATGATATTTATCAATATATCTAATATTCTTAAAAATTTCACTATGCCAAATCAAAGGGAATTATCATGGAATAAAACAAGGAAAAATTAAATAAACATTCATCTCTATTCTTTTCAACTTCTTCATATTAAAAAATATTATACATGGATTGAAAAAAATTGTTGTTTGGAAAATTTTAATTTTTAAATACTTAAATAGCATTAACACCATCCTAAAATTCATCACTTAATTTAAGTGTTTTAATATAGAATGGACTCATTATTATCAATAAAAAATAAAAAATAAATATATTGTCCGAAGTATATAGTGGTTACAAAATTTGTTAAAATGGAAATAATATATTCTTTCAGTGATAATCAATAAGACATAATTGTGGTAGAATTCATCTATGAAACTTCTTTATGATTTTCAATAATAGTTTATATATATTTTAAAATGGAAATAACAATGTGGATGAAACTAAATGACAATTTGAATGACTACACAACAATTAAATTTAATATAATGTAAATTTGAATCCATGATGTCATTCTTCGGTTGTAATATATTCATGAAATATAAAAATCTCATATTTGGAAATTATAAATATAAATTCAAGAAAACAATGTAATATACATTTAGCTGTTATTCGTAAATCATAAAAATAATTTTCTGGAAGTAATTTAACAATGAAAATATAATTATTCTATTATAACATTATTCACTTTATTCTAACTTAAATTAGATAAAACATGAAATTTTATAATATTGAACCAAATCCAATTAGATAGTTTGTATAAGGGACCCACTTCCCCATGTTTTTTCCATTATATGTGTAGTTTTTTTATTCCAATCACAAAATACTGATTTCATCAATTGTTTTTAGATTTTTATGTTAAACCTTATTATTTGTTTGAGTGAGTTTTTATATTTATTTAGTTAATTCTAAATGAAGTGCTCATTTGTTTCAATATTATATGTGGAGAGGTACTGAATGTTATTTTAATGGGGGAACTGAATCATGGACTATTGTATTATATCAATGCTCAATGTTCTGGTTCATTGGAATAATGTTTTTAGTGGAAGTCAATTCAATTCCATGGTGATTGTATAATTTTTTGGATTAAATTTTGGGTGTTTGACATTATAATATGAGGTTTTATTATTCCCATATAATAACTGAATTTATTGATGTATTTTAGTGAATTTTTCTAATATTATATAGACTATGGGTAAATCTATTTTTTTTAATTTCATGTGCTATGATAATTTTGAACCATACAAAGTATACTTGAAATTATTATATACATCAATAAAAAGTAAACAAGAATCTCAATGTTTAGAATTTAACCCAAATCTCAACTAGGATGTTGATCATAATCTGATCTCATTCATATAATGAAAAGTAATTCATTAATAATTGTGTATGTTTTTCCAATAATCCTTTTATTAAATATATATATCTAGATATTTCACTAACCCATGACATATCTAATTATGTTACACAGTGTTAATTTTTGATAAATTGATTCATGTAAATGCCTCTGTCACCATTAATTACCATTCTACACTAATATATCAAATATTTATAAAGGAACCAATTGATAGTTCATATTTCATAATCACAAATAACATAATTATCATATATAATGTAACTCACCATCTGTAGATTTCATATTTAATATATAAATTTTCAAAATAATAATATACTCACATCACAATAAATTTGTCTATATCCATACACAACTACAAATACCCCTTTTATCAGTGCTAAAAATGTCTTTTAACAGTGCTATAAAAGCGATGTTAATGCCAGTGTAGATAAAGGGAGGGTCCCCTTTATCAGTGCTCCAAAAAACAGTGATAAAGACCCCTTTTATCAGCATTAAAAAAAACATTGATAAACGGGTCCTTTATCAGCGCTTTATTTTTAGAACTAATAAAAGACCCATTTTATCAGTAATTTTTTAGCACTGATAAAAGTTAAAAAAATTAATTTTATCTTAAAAAAATTTGGGCAATCTCAGGGGGGATTTTAACAACACTTGAGCATCCCCTTTATCAGCTCTTTCCCGCACCTCCAGCGCCCCAAGCATCCCCTCCACCCTTTATCAGTGCTATCCCCCACCAATTATCAACACTAGCTCCCATATTCTCCCATGAACAGGCGCCCCTGCCTCCACCAGGTTTTGAACTCGAGACCTCCCCCCTTGCGCGCCTAAGCCCTTACCTCTCCCTTATTTTGATTTTTTTACCATTCCATGATATCTCTATTTATATATATACAGTTATATTTATTCGTATAGTAATATATATTTATATTAATATATATATAGTTAAATAAATATATATATATATAGTTATATTAATATATATATTCATAGTGATATTAAGATATATATTTATAGTTATATTAATATATATATATATGTAGTTATATTAATATATATATATATAGTTAGATTAAATATAGGTATATAAATATCAATATATTTTTATTTTAAATAAAATCGATATTAGTTATTATTTAGATAAATCTAATATATTTTATATGTAAATATATTTTATTATATATATTTATAATTAAATTTTTATGTGTGAATATCTAAAAAATATGTATATATTGTTATATATTTGATAATAAATAAGAGTGCATTATAAAAAACGATAAAATTTCAAAGAAATAATATCCATATGAGTGTAATACCTTTGAATAAAATCATTACCCACCAAAAAAAATCCAATAATACCCTCTTATATGAGGCTGAAAATCCACAAAATGATAAAAAAAATTGGGGTATCCAGACTAAAAACTCAGTTATCAAGGCCTTATAGGCCTTTTTTGGCCTCAAAAAAACCTTGACTAAGGTCCCCCAAGGTATCAATGGTATAGAGCTTGTCACATGCTTCAATTTGATATATGGTAGAGCTAAAACAGACACTCGGATCAAATGTTATGGTTGTTTGAAGTTCGAGTTGCGTTTTCAACATATTTTGGATATTTTTATAATTTTTTAAATTTTATTTATCTTTAAATTATTATTAAATGACTATTAATCCATAATAATTAACAAATTATTAATTAAAAATATTATTTTTTATTACCCATTTTCACTAAATATCTTATATATTGAGTGTAACTATATATTAATACTTATCTAAAATATATTTAAAACATATTTATTATATTTATATCAATATAACTATATCTATATATTTAAATATTAATATATTTTTTATAGAATTTTTTTTTTGAAGTAGACCCTTTATCAGTTATTTTTAAAAAATCACTGAAAAAGACCCCCTTTATTAGTGCTACTAAAAAAAGCGCTGATAAAGGGGTACCATTTAACAGCACAAAAAAGGCGTTGTTAAAGGGGGTACCTTTATCAGCCCTAAAAACGCGCTTATAAATGGGTACTTTTATCATCAATTTTTTAGCACTGATAAAGGTACCCCCTTGATCATCGCTTTTTCGTTAGTGCTGATAAAGGGTGGCGCTGGCCTTGGCCCATTTTTTTGGTAGTGATAAAAACTAAATATATCATATTTTATATAGAACTGCATTTAAATCGAAATTTATTTATTTATTTTATTTGAATATTTATATGTCATTGATAAATGAGTATCACTAATTAAATAATTTCCATATACATTGTAGATTATGCGTAATAATTAATGATTAAATTCACCATCCAAATTAGAAAATTATTGAGATTAAGTATAAAACATTAAGATGTTTAGTATTATAAAAATATATGAATCAATTCAGTGAAAATTAATTACAGGATATAATAAATACAAAAAAATTATGATATAATGTGTAAATATATGATCTGAAATAGAACATTGAAAAATAATGAATTCCAAATAGTGATATAATTAAATCAATGCCTAACTAATGTAAATTATGGTTTTAATGTGGGATTGGAGATAAGAGTATTTTTATCCAAACATGTAAAAATGAGTCCCAAAAACCCTAAGGGTTAATAAATATGATAATGTGATATTTGATTCACTTGAATAAAAAAATCAAGTGTTAGGGAATCCATTCCATTGAAAGATTTAAAGACGTAATTAATGTCAATGGATTAAATGGAATATGAAAAGGTCAAAGGAAAAATAATGATCCTGTGAAAAATGAGGAGTTATGATGATGGAATTCAATATTGTATTACATTGGATTTACCTAAAAGAAGTCTAGGGATTTTATGTGATAGAAATGTGTCTCCATCCAAGAGAATGAATAATCATATATTTATTAAAATAGATGATTCATAAAAAACATTATTGGTATTTAATGATATATATTGTTTGAACAATGTTAAAAAATACCTTTTGACATTGGTTATAGGATAACCTATGTGATAAGGTAGTTATCAGTATTTTTCACATCTGTTATTATATAACCCATCTGGAAAAGAATCTTTGTCACATCATTTATTATAAAATCGACATGAAAAACTTAAATATTCAGATAATTCATGTTTATTATTATATAACTGATGTGATAAATAAAAAAATTTATCTTCAGGTAAAGTTTAAATAACAAACATGATAAATTTAATGTGATAAATACTGTAAAAATAGTTTTTTCTGATTATGTAGTCAACATTGATATATCTAATGACTAACATGGAGTCTACCTTTACAAGTAAATAAGGTACCTCAATATCATGATCCAAATAAAGTCTAGTAACAAGGGATTGATACTCTAAATTTTTATTAGTGCATTATTATTAAAATAAGAACAACCATGTCAGGAAGGATTATGCTTAAGTGATTATGCTGATTCCCATGATTAACCTATTAAGATGGGGATTGTTTATCCTTCCACTAGATAGTCTCAAGGCGGAACCTGCGTTATTCATCTCCCAATATGGCATGAATTGATCAACTAAGAGGATAGTCTCATCAATGAAATCAATTTCAAGGGGTAGTATATGAGGTCTCATATTGGAATCATGAAAATTTTCAAGTGTCATCCAATTGATGGATTTCAATGGGATGAAATTGATGTCAAACTATTGTAGGATCAATACTAAGAATATCAATCATCCATTTATCAGGGTTTTATTGATAATATACTTCATTGAGTCTACTCCGGACACCTAATATATCTCATGGTGTTAAAGATAATGCTATAACGTTTATATAGAAACAACCTATGTGAGGGTACTTTTTATGATAGGGATTAACTACTCTCCATGTTTTGAATCAAGAAACAAAATAGTTTAAATTTGTTTCTCTTCCCTCATTGTTATTATAGGGTGGATATTCACTATGGAACATTTATGTTGATATACATAGGGAACCTGAGGATTTCCCAAAATAGTTGAAATAAGAATCATAATTTAAATAATGTACTACTTCATATCCACAAACATGATATAGAACTCCCCATTCCATGGGTAAATATTGAATTTATTTTTGATACATAAAAATTTATTAAACTAAATGAATAGTTTCACAATAAGTATATTTATGTATGCAATTTGTCCTTGCTAGCATCACAATTCCCAGATATTTCCCAAGGTTCGAATTTGATGGATGGTCTTGATCTTCTCTTTATTAATCTCAATGCATCTATATCTTACAAAAAATCCGAGAAACCACCCAGAGGCAACCCCAAATACATAATTTAAAGGGTTCCTCATGATTTAGAAGGACTAGAGGAATCCAAACACATTCTCAATGTACTTTAGATCATCATGGTAAGGGAAGGATATTTCAACTAAATCATCTACATAGCATTCCACCAGGGTCCCCAAGATTGGCTTGAAATTGTGATGCATGGATCTTTGATTAGTGGACCCATTGTTTTTCAAGCTAAAGGGTATCACAAAATTGTATAAAGTTCCTTGTCGTTCCTTGATGGTTTTCTAATCCCCATCAATAGGTAAATTTTTATTCCAATTGAAATTATAGAGACCATCCATTAATGATTGGTCTTAGAAACCTTCTGTAGCATTGATCAATATTAATATCACTATAAGAGTAAATTAATACTCTATAAAATGTTAGTTGAGGTCTTATATGACAATATAGATTCTAATATGCTGATTTTTCTACTTGATTGGGATAATGTTGGAGAGACATCTAAGGTATTGTAATAATCTAATGATGTTGGATTTGATAGGCTTATCGACTTCAACCTCAACCATAGCACAGTGAGAGTGGTGTATTAATATAAGAGGTTGTCTGATCCCGTTAAGGATCATTGGAAAGGAAAGGTGATTAAAAATTTCCTAAGGTTACATCCAGGGAATCCCATTATAGATCTAAGAACAGACATTGAAATTAAATATTTGGAAAACCTTATATAAATTCTTCTCTTATAGAGACATGATAGAAGTGATCATTATTGGCATCTAATCTACGTTGGTACCAGGGATAACTAAGTTCATTTCATCAATTGTGGGTGATAAACCATCTTCAATTTTTGGTGGGATGTATTCTAATCCCACTACATTGTATAACATATAATAATTAGATGGAGGTGATGGCTCTTTTAGGCCATCCTACTCTGGGTAAGCACTGGTACGTTCTCTGGAAGATACAAAATCCTTGATGAGGGCTACCCATTCTACTAACACCATGGAAACATAATTTGATGTTCCAAATCCATATGACATTCTACCATGAGGACAATTATTTAAGTCAAAAAAAATTGGTGATTTTTTTAAATGGATTCAACCCTTCACATCTATAATGGTTGGAGTGGTGGATAATAATGGTCATAGGTTAAACATATATTTTCCTCACAGGTGTACGCGTTATTGGTTTAACATGTTCCTATACCATGTAGTACTATGAGGTAACCTGTGGGTGATCCTTATTCACAGGGATATCTAGAACCTTTTTGGCAGTGTTAATGAAACATCCCACTAGGCCTGGAGTTATGGAATCTAACATATTAACCAATATAATGATGTTTCTGTTGGATCTGAATCTACGGATTACACACAAGAGGGGGGTGAATTGTGTCTTTTCAAAATTATTACAATCTCTTCAATTTAGACAAATTCTGTCCACTATGCTTTAGCACGATTAAATATGCAGCGGAAAAAGTAAAAGCATGAACACACGGATGTATAGTGGTTCGGGGAACAGAAGGCCCCTAGTCCACTCCACCAACGCTCAAATCCACGAACTTGGTGATTTTCACTATCTGGTCCTCGTTTCCACAGACCTGTTCACAACTGAGTACAGGCAGTTGACACCTTTACAAGTTTCAGGCAAACACAGCCTTCCTGGTTCAAACACGAACCCACACAGCTTAGAACGAGAAGCTGATCACTCAAAAATAAAAAGGGTTTAGATAAAGAAAACACTTCTCCAGTTGTTCTTCACAATTGCAACAGAATGCAATTGACAGTAGATAGATCGTCGTCTTCAATAATAAAGATCTGTAATCAAAACAGTTCTGAGTCGATCCAGTTGCAATAGATATTACAAGAAACTTCACAACTTCAGCAGTAGTAGATTCACAACAGATAGTCGATGTAGAACACGTGAATCTGCTATCAAGATCTTCCTTCGGTAATAAAGGTTTTACACTTCTTCTCGATCACCAGAAAAGAACGCCTTCACACAGTCTCTGTTTCTTGCTCATTAAAAGATCAATCTGTATATTTCATACACTTTTCTGTGTATATATATATCCGAAGTTTCCAAGATAGAACATATATATTCAAATCTGAGAAAATCTTCCGCATAAATAGATCCATGAAAATCTCCTTTAGATTCGCGATATTAAATGAAATAACAGAGCCGTTGTAACTCCCCTGAAGAATCGGCATAAAAATCTCCGTTTAAATCAATCATTAATCCGTTGAAAATCGTCTTTAATTCAGTCAAAGTCGTACTTAAGAATCGGCTCGAAATCCGCTTAATAATCCGCCTGTTTGACCAATGCAAAAGGAAATATCATCTGTCAAAAATATCCTGACGCCAAACGTAGGGTTGATGACGTGGCTCCAAACGTAGGGTTCACAAACGTAAGGTTCAGAACGTAAGGTTCAGAATGTAAGCTCAAACGTAAGGTTGAACATACATACTTTCTCTTCAGCATTCAAACGTAGGGTTGATCATCCATACTTTGTCTTGCTTCAACTCTCCAAAGAACGTACGGTTGATTATAAAAGTAAGGTTGATGATCCATACTTTTGAGAAACAAACTCAACACTGAAAACTAACGTACGGTTTCTCTTCCATACTTGTCCAACAACAAAAACATAAGGTTCCTTCCAAACGTAATGTTCTTCTTCCATACTTTTCAACAACGTAAGGTTCATTAACCATACGTTTCAAAATAACGTAAGGTTCATTAACCATAAGTTTCTTTTAACATAAAAAGTAAACTTTTCATCCATACGTTACGTTCATCAACGTATGGTATGAACAGTGATTCCAGTACGCGCTAAAACTGATCTCGCGCTACAGTGATTCCAGAACGCGCTAAAATTGATCTCGCGCTACAGTGACTCCAGAACACGCTAAAATTGATCTCGGAATAAAATGAAGTATGAAATCTCGTTTTATGAAATAAATAAATAAAATAAATTCCTGCAAAATACTCAACGAAATAATTAGTAAATAATTAAGGGTAGTTGTGAGCATCAAAATCATCATAAAGAGACAGAGTATTATTTAAAATAATCTCCCCCTTTAAAAAACATTATTTTGAATTGTTTGAAAACAATACATTGCTCAACAATCTCCCCCTTTTTGATGATCAAAAAACCCATAAAATAATAGAACTAATTTAATTGCAATCGTTATTGAAAAATTAGTTTTATAAAATTTTAGAATTTTGAAAGGATTAAAACAATATTTAACTATAATAAAATTTCTCCCCCATAAAAATAAATTTTCAGCTAAAAATAGATAAAAGATAAATGTCGTATATATCCAAATTCTCCCATATATCCAAATTTCTTCATAGGAAACAAATGAATTTAAATGTTGTGTTTATCCAAATTCTCCCCCTTTTTGTGATATCAAAAAGAATGAAAAATTACGGATTTGAACACATTCAATATTGCACTGAACTATAAGTAAATGCTATAATTAACTGTGTATGAATAAGTGAATTTGTTATACTGGATAACTCAATCATAAATCAATAAACAACGAAACAAAAAAGAAGTAAGAAAAGAATTTTCATTCACAAGCTATTATATATAAACGATTGTGATATACAGAGGAATCAAGGTTCATAGATAAGACAGGGAAAAAGGTGTCTATCTCCTTTGAATCGCGGTCTTTATCTCTGTAAACTGTTCTCTGAGCCTCTTCATCATCCCATCTCCTAACTTGATGATAAGATCTCTGTTCTCTTGAGTCATATGAATATCTTCAATCAAATTAACTCTGAAAAACTCATGCATTCTTTCTTCTTTTTCAACAAAAAGAGCCAGTTTTTCTGATAACTGATTCCATAGAATCCTAATCGGTTGCTCTCCAGATGTCAACTGATCCACTAAAAATCTCTGATTATCTAGCAAAACTGACAAAGGGGCACTATTACACTGAAGATCGTGTAATCTGTCACTCATATTGCTCATTGCTACAGTAATTGCTTGAAATCTCAGAATCAAATCAGGTGAAGAGCCTGATCCACTCACATCACTGTTTGCAACAGACTCAAATTTATTCTCCATGTAAATCTTCAACTCAGACAAATCATCTTTCTTTACCATCTCTGATTTTAACTGATCAACAACATGCAGCATATCAGTCTTAAACAAATCTACTTCCTGTCTTGAAACAGTACATTCTTTCAGCTTCTGAAACTTCAACTGCTCTAACTTCAGAGAATTTATGAGACTAACATTCTCAGATTCTAACTGAGAGATACGCTTGTACAACTCAACAACTTCTTCTTTTCTCGAATCAGGGGCACCCTGTGCTCGATTCTCATGTCCAGAATTAGGTTGATGAAGCAGGGCAAGTGGTAAGGAATCTGCATCTCACTGTTCTTTGTCCTTGTCCTGACATGGTTGATCCACTGAACTATCTTTTGAAGCCTGAAACTCTTCCACTGAAAAATCTTCCTGAAGTACCTCTGTATTAGCTTCAGAAGTATGTTCATCACGAACAGTAGTCTCTCTGACTTCTACTGATTGGTCAAGAACAATATTTTCATGTAAATCTTGAGGTCGGGCCACTTCTTCACCAGCCACTGCCTCCATAAGTTGTCCTTGTTGAATTACTTTTTCAACAGCCACAGCAGCAGATTGAGGTTCTTTTTGAGTTTCTGTTTGAGCTGCTGGTTCCTCTATCGGTGCAGTCCGCTCCACAACAGCTTCTCTCACAAATTAATAAGAAAGTAACAGTTCAGAGGATTTCAAGGCAGGAGAGATAATTTCTTCATCAATTGACCTCTTCCTTCTAGATTGAAGTCCTTCTTGACTTCTCTCTTCCTCAACTTCCTCCATCTCAAAACGAATTCTCCTTGCCACTGTACTAACTCTTGATTCTGCTTGTCCCTCATTGGACTTAGCCGGTTGAGCCTGAGCACTCTCCGAGTTTTCCTCAGCTCCAACAGGTAAGAGTTTTCCTTTAATTGTGATCCAGAAGTATCCTACTTTCCTCAAAGTTCCAGCATTAAAAACATTACTGTGGTGACATTTCACCCCAGCATCTACCAATCTGATCATTCCTCTTTTAAACAAAAACAAAGAAATGAACCTTCCTTAAGGGAAAAAGGTCATTCTTGCTTCACTCTGACAGCAGTAACTCAGATATCTTATCATAAACCGAGGAAAATTAAACTTAATATCACACATCAGAAGATACATTATGTACATGTCAGGGTATAGGATTTTCTCCATCTCAGCCATTCTTGGTGCTAAACCAGTCTGAACAAATTTTACCAAAATTTTCTAATCGGGCTCCAAATCCTTAATAAACATCTTCTTTATCACTCCTGTTCCAAACAGAAAAGACATAATGTCTTCAGACTTATGTACAGAATCTCCAATATTCCGTAAATCGAAATGAAAAACTCCTTCATGAGGGCAGTTAAGAATTTGACTTATCTCTACAGATGATATTGAAAAGTCCTTATCCTCTATTTGAGCCAATAAACTATCCTCTGTATCTCAAAGACTAAACTGAACAGTTCTAAAGAAATGTCTCATTTCTGCCTCATATAGAAACTCAGAATTTGCACTATTAAAAGCTTGCTCAAGGCTTTGAAACGACAACACTTGCTTCAACAGTAAATTAGTTTCAAACATCCACTCTAAATCTATGACTTTACCTTGCAGTATTTTCCGACTAACCACCTTAGGTTTCTTTGCAGCACTGCTCTCGGCTTCATCTGGACGCTTAGTCTTTGCCATTCCAACAACGATTTCTGAAGGTTCGTATGTTTAGGGTTTGAAGATACAGAAAAGGGTTTTGGAGCAGATGTGTGGTTTTAGGTTTTCGAAAGGTTTTCCGAAAAAGGTGAAGCAGTTTAGAAGGTGAAACGGTTCTGACAGCCTTGATTCCCGTGTAATCACTAATCATTACTTTTATTTAAAACAAAATAAAATTACTTATAGCGGGAAATAGAAATTAAGCAGAATTCGAAAACAAGATAAGATTTAAAAAAAAACTATTTAAAATTAAATAAACCTAACTCCCCCTTAATAAATTCAAACCTTGCCGTGGGAAGTGGTTTAGTAAAAATATCTGCTAATTGATTTTCTGTATTTACAAATTCTAAAAATCTATCCTTTTTAAACACATGATCTCTTAAAAAGTGATGTCTTATATCAATGTGCTTAGTTCTAGAATGACTAATATGATTTCTTGAAATATTAATTGTACTAGTATTATCACATAAAATAGCTGTATTATTGAAATTTAATCCAAAGTCCATAAGAGTGTTTTTCATCCACAACACCTGTGCACATCAACTACCTGCAGACACATATTCTGCCTCGGCTTTTGACAGGGCAACTGAGTGTTGTTTCTTACTAGACCATGATACTAAAGACTTCCCTAAAAAGTGACATGTTCCTGAAGTACTCTTTCTATCTAATGTACAGCTTCCAAAGTCAGCATCTGAATATGAAATTAAATTAAAATCAGAGGTTTTTGGATAAAGCAGAGACTGATAAATAGTACCTTTTAAATATCTAAAAATTCTTTTAACAACAGTTAAATGGGATTCTTTTGAATTTGATTGAAATCGAGCACAAAGACATACTGAATACATTATATCTGGTCTACTAGCAGTAAGATATAACAAACTACCAATCATACCTCTATATAACTTGTTGTCCACTGATTTTCCAGTTTCATCCAAATCAAGTTTTATATTAGTACACATAGGAGTTGTAAATGGCTTGCTGTTTTCAAGTCCAAATTTCTTAAGTAAATCAGTAATGTATTTGCATTGATTTAAAACATTTCCAAAATCTTTTTGAAATATTTGAAGACCCAAAATGAAATTTAATTCTCCCATCATACTCATTTCAAATTCTTTTTGCATTAATTCTGAAAATTCATGACAAAGAATTTTATTGGTTGATCCAAAAATTACATCATCAACATAAATTTGAACCAACAAAACATTATTTTTCACAGTTTTCTTAAAGAGTGTTGGATCTGCCAGTCCAACAGTAAAATCATTTTTCAAAAGAAAAGAACTTAGTCTTTCATACCAAGCTCTAGGTGCTTGTTTAAGGCCATAAAGAGCTTTAGTAAGTTTGAAAACAGAATCTGGTTTTTGAGAATTTTCAAAACCAGGAGGTTGCTCAACATAAACTTCCTCCATTAAATAACCATTTAAAAAGGCAGATTTAACATCCATCTGAAATAATTTAAAATTCATATAAGATGCATAGGCTAAAAGGATTCTAATGGCTTCTAACCTGGCTACAGGTGCAAAGGTCTCATTATAATCTATTCCTTCTTCTTGATTATATCTTTTAGCTACTAATCTTGCTTTATTTCTAGTTATTATCCCTTGATCATCCTGTTTATTCCTAAAGACCCATTTAGTTCCTATTACTGGATAATCATGTGGTCTTTCAACTAATTCCCAAACCTTATTTCTCTTGAACTGGTTCAATTCATCCTGCATTGCTATTACCCAGCTCTCATCATCTAAGGCTTCTTCTATGGTCTTAGGTTCTCGTTGGGATAGGAAAGCAGAGAATTCAACTATGTTTCCAAGGTTTCTTCTAGTTTGAATACCAGTCTCTAAGTCACCTATCACAGATTCTAAAGGGTGAATCTTTAAGGTTCTAGACTGTCTAGGCATTACACTCAAAGGTTCTTCAGTGTCATGTTCTTCTGAACTGGACTGAATTTCTTTTATATCATTTTCAAAATCATTCATTAAATTCTCAAGTCTCATGTTTTCATTAGAATCATGTTCATCTATTTGTTCTATCCTTTTCTCAAAAGGATCAGATTCATCAAATTTCACATGAACTGATTCTTCAACCATCCTTGACTTTTTATTATAGACTCTATAAGCATTGGAGGTTGCAGAATATCCTAAGAAAATACCTTTATCAGATTTTGGATCAAATTTACCAAGATTATCTTTGGTATTCAAGATGTAAACCTTGCATCCAAAAACTTTAAAGTAATTTACTTTAGGTTTTCTGTTATTCCATAGTTCATAGGGTGTCTTTTTCAAAATAGGTCTTATTAAAATTCTATTCATTATATAACAAGCTGTATTAACAGCTTCTGCCCAGAAATATATAGGTAGGCTATATTCATTTAACATAGTTCTAGACATTTCTTGAATAGTTCTATTTCTTCTTTCTACAATCCCATTCTGTTGAGGTGTTCTTGGAGCAGAGAAGGTGGGTTTAATACCCATGTTTGAGCAAAAAGAATTAAATTCATGGTTCTCAAATTCTCCACCATGATCACTTCTCAATGAGATTATATTAAAACCTTTTTCATTTTGAATAGATTTACAAAAACCTTCAAATAAACTAAAAGCTTCACTTTTAAATTTCAAAAAGAAAATCCAAGTAAATCTAGAATAATCTTCAACTAATACATAAACATATAATTTACCAGCTAAACTTGCTACTCTTGAAGGTCCAAACAAATCCATATGGATAAGTTCTAGAGGTTTAGTTGTATAAACTTTATTAACAGATTTGAATGATGATTTGTGTTGCTTGCCAAGCTGACATGCATCACAGAATCAGTCATTTTCAAATTTGAGACTAGGCAAATCAGAAACTAGATGTTTCTTAGATAATTTATGTAAAGCATATATATTGCAATGACCAAGTCTTCTATGCCAGATCCAGGATTCACTTATATTAGCAGTTAAGCAGTTTACTTGTTGTTTACACAGGGAATACAAATCCAAAGTATAAACATTATCAGTTCTAGGTGCTCTAAACATAAACAGTTTATCTTTAGAAACAGTACAACTATTGTTAGTAAAATCATCAGTGTATCCATCATCACAGAGTTGAGAGATACTTATCAGATTGTGTTTTAACCCTTGTACATAAAGTACTTTGTTGATTGAGACTGTCTCTGGATCTCCAACTGTTCCAATACCAATAATCTTTCCTTTGGCATTGTCACCAATGGTGACAAGTCCTCCTTCCTTTCGAGTAAGAGAAGAGAAATTAGCTGAAGTTCCACTCATGTATCTTGAGCAGCCACTGTCCATATACCATATTTCATTCTTTCTTTGGTGACCTGCTACCTGCAAAGACATTCAAACAAATTGCTTTGGTACCCATATTTTGTTGGGTCCAGGAGTGTTAGCAAGCAGTGATCTGGGTATCCAGATTTTCATTGTTTTCTTAAAATTTATTGAATCATATAGATCATTGGAAATATAAGCTTTCTTAATTCCACATATTTGAGGTTGTCTTAGAAAACAGTTTTTATCTATATGACCTTTTGTTCCACAGAAGTTACAAATAACCTGTTTAGTGCTAGGAACAAAATAATTTTTGTATAACTTAGGTTTTTCTCCTTTACTTCCAATTCCAAACCTTTCCTTTTTAATTACAGTTTTTCCAAGTATCTCATTTAAGGCGTTTTCTCCTTGTGTAAAAACTAATGCAGCCTTTTTATAAGATTCTACTTCATCCTGTAGAGTTTTTATTTTTGATTCAAAATTAATTTTATTTGAGTCAGCAAAGTTGTATTTGTCAATTAATTCCTTATGTTGTTTTAGCAAAGTATTTCTCTCATCTGAAATAGCTTTATGCAAGTTCTTTATAGATTTATATTTTTTAAATAATGAGTCATACCTTTCTTCAAGAATATTGCAGTAAGCTGCATGTTTTTTATTTGAGAAGCTTGTTTCAGAGTTTGATTCATTATTTGAGTCAGAGGAGTAGTAGGAGTGTACCTCATCAGTTTCAGCCATGAAACACATATTTGATTTTAAATTGGCTTCCTCCTTCTCTGAGCTTGATTCAGAAGAATTACTTGAGTCTTCAGAAACACTCCAAGTAGCTTTCATAGCTTTCTTGTCTTTCTGCCCATAATCATCTATTTTGAAGAATTTCTTCTTCTTTGCATCTTTCAATTTTGGGCAATCCGGTATGATATGTCCCATCTTTTTGCATTCATAACATCTCACTTCCTTGCTATCCTTCTTGAAGGATTTCTTGAAGTCTTTCTTCTTACTGTAGAACTTTCTGAATTTTCTGGCTAGCTGAGCCAGTTCTTCATCCGAATTTGAAGAATCAGAGCTTTTTGATTTAGCACTTACTTCTCTGTTCTTCATCTTTCTATCCTTTTGTTGAGAAGTCACTTTCAAAGCAGTATTTTCCCTTTTTATGTAGACTTTATGCTCATTTACCTCATCTTGCATTTCAGCCTCGTACATCATCAATGTACCAATCAGCTCTCTCATAGTTAGATCTTTAACAGAATTTGATTGTCTGATTGCTGCAGAGATTCCATTCCATCGAGTAGGAAGTACTCTCAGTACCTTTAACGCTTGATCAGCCTGCTTGATTGGTTCTCCTAGAGCTGTTATATTATTGACAATTTTTGTCAATCTTCCATTCATCTGAGTGATGCTCTCTCCTTCAATCATTCTGAAAGTATCGAATTTTAATTTAGCAGTTGCATATATCATCTGTCTTACATTATCTATTCCTTCATAAGCAACAGCTATTGTTTGCCACATTTCATATGCAGTCGGGCATTGAGATACTCTGTTAAATTCATCCGGTCCTAGACCACAGATGATTGCATTCATAGCTTTTGAATTCATGTCATACTCAGCCTCTGTAGCAGCACTCCATGTATCGGGATTTTCAGGAATTTCATAGGGAGTCAGAATCTTTGAATAGACTTTGTAACCAAGATTTTTCATATAAATAATCATACGTGATTTCCAGCAGCCATAATTATCTCCATTAAAGTAAGGTGCTCTGACCATTGACATTCCCTCTCTCGTATCAGCCATGATACACTATGTATAATCTTTAAATACTTCTAGCTTGATAAGACTTTAAAAATAAGAAGCTCCTCCTCTGATACGAATTGTTGGATCTGAATCTACGGATTACACACAAGAGGGGGGTGAATTGTGTCTTTTCAAAATTATTACAATCTCTTCAATTTAGACAAATTCTGTCCACTATGCTTTAGCATGATTAAATATGCAGCGGAAAAAGTAAAAGCATGAACACGCGGATATATAGTGGTTCGGGGAACAGAAGGCCCCTAGTCCACTCCACCAACGCTCAAATCCACGAGCTTGGCGATTTTCACTATCTGGTCCTCGTTTCCACAGACCTGTTCACAACTGAGTACAGGCAGTTGAAACCTTTACAAGTTTCAGGCAAACACAGCCTTCCTGGTTCAAACACGAACCCACACAGCTTAGAACGAGAAGCTGATCACTCAAAAATAAAAAGGGTTTCGATAAAGAAAACAATTCTCCAGTTGTTCTTCACAATTGCAACAGAATGCAATTGACAGTAGATAGATCGTCGTCTTCAAAAAATAATGATCTGTAATCAAAACAGTTCTGAGTCGATCCAGTTGCAATAGATATTACAAGAAACTTCACAACTTCAACAGCAATAGATTCACAACAGATAGTCGATGTAGAACACGTGAATCTGCTATCAAGATCTTCCTCCGGTAATAAAGGTTTTACACTTCTTCTCGATCACCAGAAAAGAACGCCTTCACACAGTCTCTATTTCTTGCTCGTTAAAAGATCAATCTGTATATTTCATACACTTTCCTGTGTATATATATATCCGAAGTTTCCAAGATAGAACATATATATTCAAATCTGAGAAAATATTCCGCATAAATAGATCCATGAAAATATCCTTTAGATTCGCGATATTAAATGAAATAACAGAGCGGTTGTAACTCCCCTGAGGAATCGGCATAAAAATCTCCGTTTAAATCAATCATTAATCCATTGAAAATCGTCTTTAATTCAGTCAAAGTCGTACTTAAGAATCGGCTCGAAATCCGCTTAATAATCCTCCTGTTTGACCAATGCAAAAGGAAATATCGTCTGTCAAAAATATCATGACGCCAAACGTAGGGTTGATGACGTGGATCCAAACGTAGGGTTCACAAACGTAAGGTTCAGAACGTAAGGTTCAGAACATAAGCTCAAACATAAGGTTGAACATACATACTTTCTCTTCAGCATTCAAACGTAGGGTTGATCATCCATACTTTGTCTTGCTTCAACTCTCCAAATAACGTACGGTTGATTATAAAAGTAAGGTTGATGATACATACTTTTGAGAAACAAACTCAACACTGAAAACTAACATACGGTTTCTCTTCCATACTTGTCCAACAACAAAAACGTAAGGTTCCTTCCAAACGTAATGTTCTTCTTCCATACTTTTCAACAACGTAAGGTTCATTAACCATACGTTTCAAAATAACGTAAGGTTCATTAACCATACGTTTCTTTTAACATAAAAAGTAAACTGTTCATCCATACGTTACGTTCATCAACGTAGGGTATGAACAGTGATTCCAGTACGCGCTAAAACTGATCTCGCGCTATAGTGATTCCAGAACGCGCTAAAATTGATCTCGCGCTACAGTGATTCCAGAACATGCTAAAATTGATCTCGGAATAAAATGAAGTATGAAATCTCGTTGTATGAAATAAATAAATAAAATAAATTCCATCAAAATACTCAACGAAATAATTAGTAAATAATTAAGGGTATTTGTGAGCATCAAAATCATCATAAAGAGACAGAGTATTATATAAAATAATCTCCCCCTTTAAAAAAACATTATTTTGAATTGTTTGAAAACAATACATTGCTCAACAGTTTCCAATCAAGTATTCCAGTGGATTAACTAAAGTGGTTATTAAATCATTTGGACATATTATTCTCTCAATACAATATATATTAACCTTCATTCGATCCATATTGTAATACTTGGAATCTAGATAGATCAATTTTTAGGACTCATAGGGGAACACATCACCCTGGAGGGACCATACCTGACCAATTAGGGAGTTCATGAGGCATTTGTTACACAAATAAGGGACTGTTGGATGAAAATTAATCTTGGGTATACCCATTACTATGATGTAATAGATCTCCTCCCTAACTACCTTGAATTCATTGGTCAATATATTTCCATGATACTATGTATTTAGATGATGATTTCAACTTGGATTCTTATTATTCATTTCATAACATTGAATCTCCATGTTGAGGGGATTCTGATCTTCTTCAAATAATCTTATCATTAGGAGAATTACAATTTGAGTGTGTTTTATCCCTTAAATAACATTCACAAAAAATGAAAGGATCTCCACACAATTTAATTAGATAGTGATATATATATTGGAAGTATATTTCCAAAAACAAGAGTTGTAATGACCTGGACCCGAGAAGCCACCTAAACAATTCTAAATGGGTCAGGTGTTACTACCTTTGGTGCACATACCTGAATGCCCAAAGGGTACCGACTAACAACAAGGGTCTTATGGGTATAGTTGGTAGGCTATACCCTCTCAGGGGATGCTAATGGTATGAGTTCGATTGTAAAAATAAGGATGTTGTCGAATAAATGACTCAGCAGACTCGAACTAGACCAACAGAGCGGAAGAACATTGAATATCTATAAACAAAAAAAGCATTAAATATAAACAACAGTACTAGAAAGTAAAGGTAACCACATGTTGTTCACCTGTAACTATTACTAAAAAACAAACATATATCCAAAGCAGGTCATACATATCCATGTAAAGGAGCCAATGTATAACCAACTATAGCTACATAACAAGTAATCGTGCTGACATAGGAAAGATGGGAAAACAATGTAATCTCTAGCAAGGCGAGACCCCATGGTCCATACCATCTCCTTGCAAAAGCTAATGCAGTCCAACTACTGAAGCAGACCTATTTCCTACACATAAATCATAATTTCTGCAAGCATCCCAAAGGGCATGTGTAGGGTGTGAGAACAATCTCAGTTGGATACCACCAAACGGTGCGAACCTAATATAAGTGTTTAATCAGGAATGCATTAATAAGGAAAACTCTAAACTGTATGATGCATATAAAACAACAAAAACTCCACTGGTCCTCAGTAGACACCATATAGTGTCACATGCTTCGGCCAATGCCCTTATCTCTGTCATGTAACCCTGCTCCATGTGCCCCCTGACACTGCATGTCTCAAGTACCGACGTCCCAAAGGCACGCCCAAGAAATAGTAACTTGGAGGAATAGCAATGACTATCCTCAAATAAATTACCAGAGGTATAGGGATGTTTTCCCTCAAATAAAGTAACCAAAGGGATAGTGATGCCCTCACTCAAGTAGATTTATCACAGGAACAATGTTGTCTGCCATAAAATAACGGTGAACATTATCCACCAACCTGATAGCCTCAACATTATCCCCTGAAGGCTCTGCACCTTCTACATAGCTTCATACAACTAGCAACCCCATAACAATTGTAACTAATCTGCAACTACTGGGGCCTCTACCCACACGATTGGTCAAAACCACCTCATCATGGAGTCTCACTATGTGCACACCACTCATTTTTCTAGGTGAGAAGTAATCACCAAAGTAAGCTCTCAAGCCACAACCACTCTGACACCTCATGCCCCTACGACCAAGAAGCTCTTGTCTGAGGAAATTTCCATCCATGTAACCCAAGCCATACCCATCCTAAAAGTCACAATGCCTCTAGCCGATGTATATGACACCCAATATCATGGTCATAACCACCCAATGTTACCCGAGCCATGCCAAAATAGTGATCATCATCACTCATGAAATATTCAGGCCATTCCCGAAACAACCCAAATATTCCAGCATGTGCAATTCATAAATTACATATATAACAAATTTAAACAAGTCAAATAAAGAGGAAAAATAATCTAACTAGTTTAATTTCACTAGCCCAATGGTTATCACCAAGATAAAATGAGGTCTTGAATTCCTGTAAACAATGTAATCATGCTTTACTAGGTTAAACATACCTGTTTTAATCAATGTAGACCAGTTATAACCATTTTGGCACCCCAGGAAAAAATGTCCCAATGTGAATCAGTCTCTCACCCAGCCTTTCTCAAACAGTATAGCAAATAGCACATGCCAAAAGGCATCCCATGGGTCTACCAATTAATTCAATATGTAAAAGAAGATAAAACAGGCCCCGCTAAAAAATACCTGACAATGCTCCAAAAGTTGTGCCACCCAAACTTCAACAAAAACACAAAATAAGGTATCCCCCACCTACCTGAGACGTGTATGACGATACTCCTTCGATAATAGCCTCCAATTAGATCTAAAAAGTGGTATATCTACAATAGAAGCATAGATGATCAAACCCCTATAACTCATCATAGAACAGAAATCAAGAATAATGGCTCAAGAGGAATCAATGCTTACCGAGTGGGTTCTAACGCATCTGACAGAGATTGAACCGGAGTTTGGATGGACTATTGGGAGAAAAATTAATCTCTGACTAGATATCCCCTCTCAACACACTGAGGGTTTGGGTTTCTACCTCAAAACGAGGATACTTTCCATTTTAGTGAAAAAGGATAATACATAGCATGTACTTATGACCACATGCAGTGTATCATTTTACTGATCATAAGACAGATGATATTTCACTGAGGACTTTCCGACTAACTACACTTCTTATACCTAGGGGGTACACGACGTGTACTTCTATACCCAACTAACATCCCCAACACACCTTGTATATCCCCATACACGGCCGCTCTACATGATGTGTACAAATAGTACACTGCAGGGACATGCTAAAAACATACTCCTCATCTCACAGGCCTAAATTCCATGTATGGCCTCTACACTGTCACATGTACATGGCGTGTCAATGAACACTAGACACCGTGTAGTTAAAAATTCCTACATGGTCACCACATGACATGAACTCGGTGAGCACATGTCCAGTACATGCATAATCCATACACGACGTGTACTTTAGAGTACATGGTGTATAGTCTGTAAATGTTAAGAACATCTTAGGTTTTCCTAGTTTTCTCAGAATCCATTCAAAAAAACCAATCAGGGTCGGTATTTTGACCCATTCTAAAAACTGGGGTGCTTAAAATCTCCCCACCATAACATATCTCATCACCAAGCTATCAATCACACCAGGAGATGGTACTAAACGTTACACACCTATAAAAGTAACCATGACTCTCCCGGTCTCATGGTTCTGTCTAAATTCCCCATGGGGCTCCCCACCTTAGGAATTTTCTAACTCGGTATCAACCCTACAAAAATCAACAATCCAAGGGTTCAATAACCTTTTTCTGGACTCACGGTCCTCTCATGATGCATCATCACCACTACACCTCATTTTTTCTCCCATGTCACTCCCAAAACCCCAAACATTTTCCGCACAGCATCGGTGACCACCCCACGAGATCCTACATCCAATGGATTCTTAAAATGAACCTAGGGCCTATAACCTCAAGTAACTTGCATCCTCGATGTCCCAATGCCAAAAAATCTCAATTAATCTGAATCCTTGATGCCCAATTCACAAGGAACTACATGTAACCCGCATCATTGATGCCTCGATGCCACGCATCTCATATATATATATATAAGTATATATCACACACCTGATATGGTGTCAATACCACTGACCAATATCTAGTTAGTCCAGATTAATCATGTAAATCTCATGAACTCGAAACGGACATTCCTCAACAGGGCATGCCAAAAGAATATAAAATTAATGGCTACACTCATAGTGTACCTCTTACCGTTGTTGGCTCACTATCCTGATCAGCCACTAGCAGCTCCATGGTGTGCACCTAGACTAAAGTACGACTACCTAATGTCAGACCTCCCTGCGGTGCTGCTTCAATCACTGGCCACTAACCCTTCATTTGGTTCCCGATGACTCTATCACATCCTCTATGTGCAGTTGAAGTTCTGCTACCCTCACCTAGTATAGAACCTTATCCAGCTTTTGATGACACCATCTTTCTTGGTCCCTGCCTACCAAATGTTTGGGAATGTTTCCTGCAGAACGTCTCAAGATGCCCGACATATCCACATGTATGAAACTCATTTTAGAGGCCAATCCATTGAGTCCGAACATATCCCGGTTGTCCACACTGAAGATAAATCACTAAGGAACTAATACGAGGTGGTCTAGGTGAGTCCTTGGCCTGACTGCGCTGCTGGAACTCATCTCATCTTCACTTCCTGCTATCTGAACTATCACCTAAAGCTGTCATTTGGCCATCTAGGGCCATATCCATCTTTTTTCCCTCCACTATGAACGGCTAATTTACTGCCTCTGTGAAAGAACCCAACCTGAAAATATTTACCTAGATTCGAATGACATGATGCAATCCATCGTCGAAGCACATAACCCCTATCGCGTCGTCAATTACCATATCAGGTGAAAACCGAGATATCTCATTGATAGTATTTTAATAGTCTATGATGGACATGTCTCCCCGCTGATGTCTCAAGAACTCCCGAGCTATCTCTGCCCCCAGTGTGTCTGGTAAAAGTGCTCAAAAAACCTGTCCTCGATGTCTTCCCATGTTATCCTCTCATTCCTGCGAGCTAAGACCAGTACATCCCACCAGCGCTTTGCTGGTCCTCCCAGCATGTACGTTGCCAGCTTGACCCTCCACCCTGGAGGTGTCTCGAGCAACTCAATAATCATCTACATGCTCTGTATCCAGTTCTCAGCTGCCTCTGGACCACCCTCACCCTGAAAAAGAAGCGGGTGATGTGACTGGAACTCCCGCGTCCAATATGCCATAGATGGCTATGTACCCAACACACATGTGCCAATCCCTTGCATGAAACATACTAGGCTAGCTCGAAGATGCTCGTTGGGCCATGGTCTGAATGCTTCTAAACCTTGGTGTTGTCCTGCCTGCACTTGATCTCGGACATGTTCCTACCCATGAGCCAGTACTTGTTGCTCATGCTCTGCCATCATCAGATCTGAAACCAAATCCTACTCATGTGGCATTGTACCATCCCCCACCTAATGCTCCATCAGAGTCGACAAAAAGGAATCCACTGAATACTATAAATGGTCAGACATCCCATGAATATATATATATATATATATATAACAATATATATTCAACACAGATAAGAAAATTAGAAAAGAGGTAGCATTAAACAACTACCCGTACACTCTCCTATAGATACCCATTCCCATGGAATCCCGACCTCATGGCCTCCTTACCCGCCCTCAATATAGCCATGTATCAAAAGTACCTCAGTCCATGCCCATCCTGATAACCAATGTTGCCTCAAAACGAAGACCGAGCCACCCAATCCTGATGATCAAAATAACATTGACCATAGTACCTGCTTACTCATACAAGAATCAGGCCCAGATACCCTACCACAATAAATTTAACCAATATATAATTAATGGAATAACACATTGCAATAAACTAGTAATTCTATCATAAATTTCACCTATTCACATTTTAAAGATTACAATGAATGGAAATTTGATATTTTTCACATGGAATTATCACTTCACAAAGAATACATGTATTTATGAAATTTAAAGACCCCAAAAATGTTAAAATCAAAATCAAAACAAACAGCCTTTCTATACATGGACATGGTAAAATTATCCCTTATGGCATCAGGTCTAGGGTCACATATCACAATCAAAAACATCGCACACCAAGTGATCCAATAAAGTAGAAATCATATAAACTGTAATCAGAGTAAAATAAAATATCAATTCCCACCCATGGAAACATGGTCCATCTCTCATACCTGGGGATTCAGGCACCCATGCACAAGCTAGAAGCTCAGTTCCAGTAACAACCTATCTTTAGTCTAACATACCCTAAATAGTAAAACTGGTAGATATAATAGAAAATCCTCAAACTCGTTAGTAGCCAGAAAAATGTTGCTACTAAATATTTGTCAGGAACTCCTCTCATACAACTTTGTAATGACCCGGACCCAAACAACCTCCCTAACAGTGCTAAACGACTCGGGTGTTACAACCGTAGGCACACCTCCCCAAACGCCGAAGGCTGTAGACTAGCTGGGAGGGTCTTATAGGTATAGTGGGGAGGCTATACCCTCTCAGAGGATGGTAACAGTATTGGTATGAGTGTAAAAATAAAGATGTAGTGGAATAAATGACTCAACTGACTCAAACCATATCTGCAGAGTTGAAACACATTCAAGTTCGATAAACAATGGAAGCAATAAATATAAACAACATTAGCAGAATTTAAACACAACAACATGTTGAACACTTGTATCTGCTAATGAAAAAATAACATACATAAAATGATGGTTCTACATATCCATGTTAAGGCACCAATGGTTGACCTACTATAGCTACAAAACACGTAAGCATACTGACACAGAAAAGAAAGAAAAAACAAAGTAAACTCTAGGTATGTAAGACCTCAAGGTCCATACCACATTCATGCAATAGCTAATGTAGTCCTACTCCTGATGCTGGCCTCTTTCCTACATATAAATCCATAAAGTTTTCACATGTCCTGAACTGCCCATGTAGGGTGTTAGAAAAATCACAGTAGGATACCATCCAATGGTGCGTACCTAATATATGTGTTTAATAGGGCATGCATAAATAAGGATAAAAATAAATAGTATGATTCACCCAAACACTCACAGACTTCACTGGTGCTCATCATCCATCATGGAGTGTCATCTTCTTTGTCTAACATTGGAATCTCTATCAGGTAACCCAACACCATGTTCCCCTAGACACTACGTGTCTCAAGTACCGGTGTATCGAAGGCATGCCCAAGGAATAGTAACTTAGAAGAACCGTGATGTCTGTCCTCAAATAAATAACCGGAGGGACTGTGATGTCTTTTCTCAAATAATGTAACCGAAGGGATAGCATTGTCTTCCCTCAAGTAGAGTAACTGGAGGAACACCGATGTCTACCTTCAAATAACGGTGATCCTTTTCCCCCAACCTAATTGCCTTAATGTTATCCCGTCAAGGCTCCTCACCTTCCAAGTGGCTTCCTATGACCAGCACCCTCGAACCATTTGTACCAAAACTACAACTACCCCGTGCCTCTACCCACACGAGTGGTCCAAACCACCTCATCATGGACTCTCTCTGTGTGTACACTACAAAAGGTTCTGGGTGAGTGGTAATCAACAATGTATGTTCCCAAGACAAAACCTCTCTGACACATCGTACCCATGAGCCAATGCCTCTCAAGTTAGATGACCTTGCTATCCATGTAACCCAGGTCATGCCCAACCTAATAGTCACACTGCCTCAAGATGATGTCCATGATGCCCAATATCGGGGTCAGAACCACCCAATGAAACCCAGGCCAAGCCCAACCTGTGATCAGCATCAGTCAAGAAATATCAAGGTCATTACCTACACAATCCTATGGTTCCATCATATGAAATTCAGAAATTATGTTTATATAACACTTTTAAAAAAGTCACATAAATAGTATAAACAATCTAAACTATTGAATTTTACTAGCCCAAAAGTTACCACACAACATCATTGAGGTCTTGAATGCCTATAATCAATGTAATCATGCTTTACTAGATTTAACATACCAGTTTTTAACAAAGAAGACCAATATAACCATTTTTGAACTCCAGGACAAATTTTCCCAATGTGCGTCAGCCTCTCGCCTGACCATGCACATGTAGTATAGAAAATAGGGAATGCTCGACGACATCACATGGGTCTAACAATTAATTGAATATGTAATAGTAGATTAAATGGCTCCTGCTCAAAAATTCCTAAAAATGCGCCCAAGGCCACTGTAAGAAACCGGATCTTCGTTTCAGGTATGTTCTTCCCTTTTCAGGAGTTTTTAATAAAAATTAACTTTCAGGAAATTTTCGAAGTACACGCCGTGTACTTTCTGAGTACATGTAGTGTACTCTTCTCCGGCTCGAAGCCATGTGCTGGTTGTGCCCGGCCCACACACACGGTGTGTAGGGGTGACGTGGAGGCCGTTTTTAGCGGGGTACGGAAAAATCCACTACAGGCCGTGTACTTTAAAAATACACGGTGTGTAATTTTTTTTTCACTAAACAGACCGGGGTCGCACCTCATCACAATATTTGCCTTCTTCTAGGTCTGGTTCGTCCAAGAGTGACCCGTACAGCCGAATAATTGATGAGCTCCTGCATCTTCATTTGTTCTCCTATTCTAGCTCGGTCGATTGCGTTGGCATCGCAACGGTGAGTTCCTCCCTCTTATTGAGATTTTTTTATAATTCCTCCTTGTTTTCAAGTTATCATAGGTTGACAGTTTTTGTCATTTTCATAGATCTATGACGTTCTAGGGGGAATAATTCATCGTGGTTCGAGTATATCGATTCCCTGACATCAAGGTAGGTGGTTTGTGGCTTTCTGTTGAAAGTCTATGAGTATTTTGTGCAAATTCCACAAATTCCCTTGGGCGGGAATTGTGGGTTTTGTGTTTTCCTTCTGCTGTTTTCCTGCTTTGCTTGATTTCTCTAGTAGAGGTTTATGCTTGTGAGTAGATTAATTTATTTTGTGCTCAGGTTGATTTTCTATGCTTTCTTTTCCTATTTTCCATTTTTCCAGTTGCCATGCCTAGTTATAGGAGAGTGTAACTGTTTCTTTGTATTGCTGCTAAGCCTTAGAATGATATCCAATTAGTTCTTGAGGTCTACTTGGATGTTGTACATGCGCTGAACATGTTTATTTTCACGTAGGACTGTGAGAACCTAGTGTAGTAGACCACATTGAGAATAGATGTAACGTCTTCTCCAGAGTGTCTTTTAATACGATGCGAGACCACAGGGGGAATTGACGATGAGTACTTCCTTAGAGAGTATGTATTTCCTCGACGCGAGCCACAGGGGGAATGAGACGTTGAGTGCTTCCCCAGAGATCATTTAGCATGATATAAGACTATAGGGGGAATTGACGGTGAGTGCTTCCTCAGAGAGTCTATTGTTAGATATACCAAAGGGGTGAGACTGTGTGTTCCTCCTAGAGGGTTTCTAGTACTTGTAGGTTGAACCATAGGGGTTAGGCTATGAGAGATACCCAGAGGGTTTCCTATTTTCATCTTATTGATGTTGTTACCTGTGTACTTTATATGCTCTAATTATATATTGTAGCTGCTGTGTGGTTTTCTGTTTACTACTTCCTGCACTTTTACTTGCCTTGTATTTATTGACTGTTAGGCATAGATCTTTGGGTGATTGCCTACTGGGACTATATCTCACACCCTATTTAAGCCATGCTTTTGGGCCCAGGAAGACTTTGTTGTTGCAGGAATAGATAAGGTCAAGCGCCCTTCTACTTCAGGCACTTGATTGCACTGGAGCTTGTGAGAATGGGACCGAGCCGAGGCCCACGATGTTGAGGAGTTGATTTTGTTTTTCTTTTTAACTTTGTTTTTCAGTTGTACTTCAGTATGTTGGTTTTGTTTTCTACTTTCCATAGA
Organism: Viscum album; assembly: GCA_963277665.1. Lineage (NCBI taxonomy): Eukaryota > Viridiplantae > Streptophyta > Magnoliopsida > Santalales > Viscaceae > Viscum > Viscum album. The sequence continues at coordinate 2,001,913,879 of OY728152.1, forward strand.
CATATGTACCATGTTGCATCATCATTAATTTATACATTGCTTCCGCTATTCAATTCAGTTGTTTTATGCTGTTTATTATTTCCACTATTGTGTCTGGTTGTTCTTCCACTATATACTTTACCGAATGAGGGAATAGTTTCCCCAATGACTCACCAAGGCCCTCGCTGCTAGTCGATAGCCACTGGTGTTTGGGGAAACTCACTTGATGTCATGTGGCGAACCGAGTATGGGGCACCAGCAGAGGGGCTCCAGATTCGGGTTGTTCAAAAGTGGTATCATAGGAGTTATTTTCTCTTGACTTACTATTTAGAGACTTTAGTCAGGGATAGGATGGATTCGGTACTTGTTATTAAGCCATGCTTGGGAGTAGCTAACCCATGTACAGGGAAAAGTCATACTACCTCGTTAATTGAAGTTTACTAGTTTTGAGTTTTTATGGTTGATATGATTTCACCTTGAGTGATTCGCATGACTTGTGCGGTTAATGTTTTGATATTGAGGTTCTATTTCTATCGCAACCTGATGAGATGAGGGTATTCTGTCTCATGCATCATATAGGAACTTGTAGAAATCACATTCCATGCATTATTTCCATGCCATCTAGGGTGAATTAGCAATTTCATTCTTTTGTGATAGGCTTTGTGTATATTATGCATGTTGTTGTGATAGATGCTTGATAGAGTATCCGCTGATATGTTAAGGGACTGTATGTTTTGTGCGTTGTTTAAAATGAATGTCATATTTTGGTTCATGAGGTGTTATGGGCCCTCATTAATTGGAATTTGGTGGATCATGATCTTGTTTTCTCTTATTTATGACTGTAGGAGATGCCCAGATTTGATTCGTGGGAGTATGGGCCCTCATGGATCGGAATTTGGAACCTCTTTACCTTGTTTTTAGTGTTTCTGGAAGTCTGTGCAGTTTCTAAGCTACTGCCCAGAAAAACCCAGAATACACGACGTGTACTTTTTGGTTACACACCGTGTAGTTTTCAGGACGTTTCACCGACCGTGTGAGTAGAACACAGCGTTGTTAAAGTATCTTTAGTAACACACCATGTATGGTAGGTGCACGCCGTGTAGTAATGAGACATGTACCCGACCGTATCACTAACAACACGGGTCGGGGAAGCTCCTGTCACACACGCCGTGTGTTGTATGAACACACTGTGTATCCTTATCCTCAGTACCCGGTTGTGTAACGAACAACACGGGATGGTGTTATCTCCTCCTATACACATCGTTTTTTTCGGAACACGCCATGTAAGGGTCAGTCGTGTACTTGGCTGTGTCTCCAACAACACGGGTCAGGAAAAACCTTTGAGTGCATGCCATGTTTGTTCAAAACAAGCCGTGTATTCTCAGATGTGTAGCCAGCCGTGTAACTTACAACACGGTTCGTTGACACCTTGTCTACAACATGTCGTTACCATAGGGAACACGCCGTGTAGTCTCTATCAAAAAAGACCGTGTGGGTTAGCCATGTAAAAGGACTCGGGCATGGGAGTAGAGTTCAAGTACACGCCGTGTGCGGGGACAAAACGCCGTGTAGTCTAGAGTTTTACATGAACAGGGGTGTCATAATCACACGCCCATGTCAGTGGTTTAAGTGAACATTTCATTTTGTTTTTGTACACGTCGTGTAGTCATGTTTTTTAAACTTGTGTTTCTTCCTTACCATGTTCCCGTTTTGTACTCTTGTGTTCTATATCCTTGTTTTTCTGATATAAGGTGTGCTTTTGATCTTTTAGAGCTATGCCTCCAATACATCCTCCAGTTGTACTTCTGTCGTCAGATAGTCATCAGAAGCCAGATATAGTTGATCAGAGACTTCCTGTCGATCATCCTGTCGGGCCAGCCTTGGCACCGGCTTTCATACCAGTTGCAGGCACTGATGCGCAGTACGGGGAAGTTTTTCTGGGGATGATGAACATCGTTAAGGGAGCACCACCTCCTACCTCGACTATGGAATATTTTACATGGTTTTTCCAACAGCATCATCCTCCCACGTTCTCGGGAGAAGGAGGACCACAGGCTGTAGAGTCATGGCTGGAATGCATTATAACTATCTTCGAGCATCTGGAGACACCTCCAGAGAGGCGGGTCAAGATTTATACCTACATGCTCTGAGACTCCTCCAAGAGGTGGTGGGACTTGATCTCACAGGCGGGTTACCCGTATGTTATGTCTTGGTAGGAGTTTCAATACTTCTTTTATGACTACTTCTACCCGGAGACCCTGAGGGCCGACAGAGCATGGGAGTTCATGAGCTTAGAGCAGGTTACTCTTTGTGTCATAGATTATCCCTCTCATTTCACTAAGATGTAGAGTTTCACACCATTCCGAGATGGGAGTGGGGTGTTCTTAGCGAGGAAGTTTGTGGATGGTCTCAGTCGGGAGATCTGCTCGCAGGTGAATATCTTCCAGTTGACTTCCATCACTTCCATCATCAACTAGGCACTGATTGCGAAGCACAATCTATGAGACTACAGAACTGTGAGCCAGGGTGGTTCTACGTCCATAGCTAGTTTTCATCCAGATGACAGCAAGAAGCGTCATAGGGAGTCTATGCGAGGTGATCCGAGGAAGCGAGATGCATCATCAGGTATCCAGGTGGTGATCTACCTGTGCGGCCAGTCAGGGCCCACGAGGCCGCAGTGCCAGAGAGACCCTATGGAGTGCCGATATTGCAGCAAGATGGGTCACCTTCAGCGTTTCTTCCAGTTTTTCTCACCAAAAGCTAGTGACCAGGGTTCTTCCATGACTCATCATTCGAGAGCAGCACCACCAGTTTCTCACCAGTCAGGGAACTGGAGTCCTTCCGGTCGTTTGGGCTGAGGTGGAGGTCGAGGCCATGGCGGTCAGCCACCAGTCCCTTAGAGTGGTCTACCAGGGGCGCAGGGCCGCGGTGCAGGCTAGTCCTTCACTGTGGAACAAACCTATCTGGAGCATAATCCCATCCCTTCTAAAGTTCTAGGTATGATTTTAGTAGCTTCAGTTTTATCTTCATTTGTATTCGATACTGGTGTTACACATAGTTTTATCTCTGTTGCTGATATGGAGAGCATTGGTCTCTGTGTCTTTTCTTCTGCTGACTGATTGACACTAGACACACCATTGGGAATGAGGACATCTAGTGTACGCCAGTGTAGAGAGTGCCCTCTCGAGGTTATAGGGTATCGTTTCTCATGGGATCTATGTGTCCTAGAGATGATAGGCTATGATGCCATCCTTGATATGCACTGGTTGATTCCCTTCCATGCAGTCATTAACTTTTATCTCCGTAGAGTCAGTTTCATCTCACTAGAGTGTGAATCCTTTCTTCATAGAGGCAAATGGGATGTTTATGTGAGTCGAGCAGGACTCGAGCATCATGATCTAGGAGGGGTGACGACCCAGATTTCTATTCATTATCTGGATGATCAGGGGACCCCACAATTGGAATTTCCTCCAGTGGTATATCATTTCCGAGATGTCTTTCCAGAGGACTTTTCAGTTTTTCCTCCGAAGCGTGAGGTAGACTTCTCAATTGAGCTCGTTCTAGGAGCGGCACTAGTGTCCATTCCTCCTTATAAGATGGCTACACCTAAGTTGCAGGAGCTCAAGAAGTAGTTAGAGGAGTTACATGCAATGGTTTTCATCCAACCCAGTACTTCTCCTTGGGGTTCTCCTGTCCTGTTTGCGAAGAAGGCAGACGGTACCCTTCTTCTTTGTGTGGATTATCAGAAGCTAAACTAGTTGACGGTCAAGAACCGATATCCCTTGCCGAGGATCGATGGCCTCTTTGATCATATTTGAGGAGCCTGGGTGTTATCAAAGATCGACTTGAGGTCTGGTTTTCATTAGTGGCATGTTAGACCATTAGATATACCTCTTACAGCCTTCAAAAGCAGGTATGGTCTATAAGAGTATACAGTCATGTCGTTCGGTCACACGAACGCACGTGCTGTTTTCATGGCACTGATGAACCAAGTGTTCCATCCTCATTTGGACTCCTTTGTCATGGTCTTCGTGGTTGATTTCTTGGTGTACTCTCACACTCGACACGACCATGGCACACATCTTTTGATCATTTTGAGTACACTAAGTGAGCACCGTATTTATGCTAAACTCTCGAAGTGCCACTTCTGGATGGATTAGATTCACTTCTTAGGTCACGTCATCTCAAAGGTAGGAGTATCTGTGGACCCAGGGAAAGTGAGAGATGTTCTTTCCTGGGAGCATCCGAAGAACTTCTATGAGGTACGGAGCTTCCTAGGGCTGGCAGGATACTACAGACACTTCATTCAATACTTTTCTCATCTATCAGCACCCATGACAGGTCTGACCAAGAAGGGGGTGAAGTTCTTATGGTCAGATTCATGTGAGTCAGCCTTTCAGGAGCTAAAAGGTAGGTTGACGTTAGCACCGATACTAGTCTTGCTAGAGCCAGGAAAGAGCTACACTGTTTACTGTGATGGTTCAGGTATCGGGCTAGGAGCTGCGCTTATGCAAGAAGAATGAGTCATTGCATACGGGTCTCAGCAGTTGAGGTCACATGAGAGGAACTACCCTATGCAGGATCTGGAGTTGGCAGCTGTTTCTCATCCCTCACGTTGTTGGAGACACTATCTACTGGGAGAGCACTTTCTAGTCTTCACCGACCATAAGAGTCCCACGTATATCTTAACTTAGCGTGATCTGAATCTGAGACAGCGTAGGTGGGTCGAGTATCTTCAGTCCTTTGATTTCGAGCTTGCCTATACACCAGGAAAGGGCAATGCAGTGGCTGATGCATTGAGCAGGAGAACTCAGGTTCAGGAGGTTCATGAGGCCAGCAGTGAGTGGCAGCTGATGGCTCTGTTCTCTGAGATGCATCTGGAGGTGCACGAAAGACAGGGACTGAATTTACTTTCTTCTGCAGTTGTTACCTCTACACTTCTTGATCGGTTAAGGATGAGGCATCTATCAGACTCATAAGGCTTAGTCCCATGGGAGGGTGTGTCAGAGGAGGACCCTCTTCCTGGGTGCACAGCGAGCGAGGATTAGATCTTGCATTTCCAGGGATGTGTATGGGTGCCAGCAGGCATACACAAGGAGCTGATGCATGATTTTCATTCCTCTGTTTGGGAAGTTCATCTTGGCATCACCAAGATGTATCAGGATCTTCATCGCCAGTACTGGTGGCCAGGTATGAAGAAAGATTTTGCTGGTTTTGTCATGAGATGTTCTACTTGTCAGCAGGTGAAAGCAGAGCATCAGCGACCAGGAGGACTTTTACAGTAATTACCCATTCTAGGGTGGAAGTGGAATGATGTTGCGATGGACTTCGTGATAGGGTTGCCGAGATCATCTCAGGGAAACGATGTTGTTTGGGTTGTCGTCGACAGGATCACGATGGTTGCTCACTTATTTCCGATCATGGAGACCTTCAGTGTCGATGATTTGGGACGACTTTACATCCGATGTATTTTTTTTCTGCATGGAGTTCCACGCTTCATTATTTTACACAGGGATGCACACTTTACCTATCGGTTCTAGCAAGGACTTAAGAAGGCCTTGGGTACACAACTACTTTTGAGTATAGCATACCATCCCCAAACTGATGGCCAGTCCGAGCGCACAATCCATGTGCTAGAAGATATGCTCATAGATTTCATTCTAGACTTTGGTGGTTCTTGTGAGAAGTATATTCCTCTGGTGGAGTTTGCCTACAACAATAGTTTTTAGGTGACCATTCAGATGGAACCGTACGAGGCTTTGTACGGTAGGCCATTTCGATCACCCTTATACTAGCTGGAGGCATGAGAGGCAGCTTTGCTGGGACCATGTCGTGTTCAGGAGACTTCAGAGCAGATAGAGATTATTCAGAAGCGGATGGCTACAGCATAGTCTCGACAGAAGTCTTATGATGATCAGCGGAGATGAAATCTAGAGGTCGATTTCAGAGACAAGGTTTTCATGTGTGTCACACCGAGGTTGGGACACAAGAGGATTCAGAGACAGGTTAAGCTTTCACCATAGTACATCGGGCCATTGGATGTATTAGAGAGAGTTGGGCCGGTTGCCTATCGGTTGCAGTTAACTCAGAGGTACTGGGCTATGCACAACATCTTCCACATATCTTAGCTCCGACGTTACTTTCTAGACCCGTATCATGTCTTTCATCTTGAGGAAGTTGAGCTTGAAGCGGATGCGTCATTCGAGGAGCATCCCATCCGGATTTTCGATTATAGTACAAAGGTTCTCCACAGGGGGTATGTTCCTCTAGTACAGGTGCTATGGCAGCATGGGCGAGTATAGGACGAGACCTGGGAGAGGGAGGCCGATGTACGATCGCAGTGGCTGGAGCTGTTCGGGGTTTCTTTTTCTACGCCTCTCTAGGGAAATTCGGGGACAAATTTCTTTAAGGGGGGAAGTTTGTAAGAACCCAAATTTCGTTTTAGGTATGCTTTTCCATTTTCTATATTTTTTAAGAAAAATGAACTTTCTTAAAATTTTCGATGTACACGCCGTGTACATTCTGAGTACACGCCATGTACACTTCTATGGCTCGAACTCGTGTGCTGGTCGTGCCCGAGCCACACACATGGTGTGTAGGGGTGGTGTGGAGGATGTTTTTAGCGGAGTATGGAAAAACCCACTACAGGTCGTGTACTTTAAAAATACATGTCGTGTACTTCTCTTTTTTTCACTAAATGGATCGGGGTAGTGCCTCATCGTGATATTCATCTTCTTCTAGGACTGGTTCGTCTGAGATCGACCCGTATGACCGAATCTTCGACGAGCTCCCGCCTCTTCATCCATTCTCCGATTTGAGCATGGTCGATTGCGTTTGAATAGCAGCGGTGATTTCTTCCTTTTTCTTGAGCTTTGTTTTCTGATTCCTCATCGTTTTCAAGTTTTCATAGGTTGAGAGTTTTTTTAACTTTTCTTATATCTATGACATTATAGGCAGAATCAATCATTGTGGTTCATGTATATCGATCCCCTGACATGAAGTTAGGTGGTTTGTTCCTTTCTATTGAATGTCGATGAGTATTTTGTGCAAATTCCACAAATTCACTTGGTCTGAAATTGTGGTTTTCCTGTTTATCCCCTTCTATTTTCCTGCTTTGCTTGATAGTTGTAGTAGAGGTTTATGCTTTTTATTATTGTAATTTATTTTGTGCCGAGGTTTCCTTTCCATGCTTGCTTTGCATGTTTGGAGTTTTTCCAGTTCCCATGCCTAGTTATAGGATAGTGGAAATGTTGCTATGTATTACTGTTGAGCCTTAGAATGATAGACAAGTAGTTCTTGAGGTTTACTTGGACGTTGTACATGCGATGGGCATAATTATTTTCACATAAGACTGTGAGAACATAGTGTGGTAGACCACAGGGAGAATAGACGTAAGGGCTTCTCCAGAGTGTCTTTTAATTCGATGTGATACCACAGGGGGAATTGACGATGAGTGATTCCTCAGAGAGTCTGTATTTCCTCAATGCGGGCCACGGGGGGAATGAGACGTCGAGTGCTTTCCCAGAGAGCCTTTAGCACGATACAAGACTATAGGGGTAATTGACATTGCGTGCTTTCTCAGAGAGCCTATTCTTAGCTGACCTAGAGGGGTGATACTGTGTGTGCCTTCTAGAGGGTTGCTAGTACTTGTAGGTTGAAACATAGGGGATAGGAAAGGAGAAATACCCCGAGGGTTACCTTTTTTCTTCTTGTTGATGTTGTTACCTGTGTACTTTATATGCTAGAATTATGGATTATAGGTCCTGTGTGGTTTTCTGTTTACTGCTTCCTGCACTTTTACTTGCCTTGTATTAATTGACTTTTAGGCACAAATATTTCGGTGATTTCCTACTGGGATTGTATCTCACACTCTATTTGGGCCATGCTTTTGTTCCCATGCATACTTTTTTGTTGCTGGAATAGATAAGGGGAAGTGAACTTCTACTTCAGGCTCTTGATTGCACTGGAGCTGGTGAGCATGGGACCGAGCCGAGGCTCGCAATGCTGAGGAGTTTATTTTGTTTTTCCTTTTCACTTTGTTTTTCAGTTGAACTTTAGCATGTTGGTTTGTTTACTACTTTCCATAGACATATGTACCATTTTGAATCATCATTATTTTATACATTGCTTTCACTATTCAATTCAGTTTTTGTATGCTGTTTATTGTTTACACTATTCTGTCTGGTTATTCTTCCGATGTATACTTTATCAAATGAAGGCATAGATTCCCCCACCGACTCACCAAGGCCCTTGCTGCTAGTCCGTAGCCTCTGGTGTTTGGGGAAAGGCGATTGAGGTCATGTGGAAAACCAGGTATGGGGCACCAGTGGATGGGCTCCGGATTCGGGTCATTACAACCACACACCCAGACATCAAAAAAACAAAACAATATATGTAGCACCTTCCTGAGACTCATATGATGATACTACTCCGATAATAGATTCCAATTAGGTCTAAAACTTGGTAGATCTCCAAAAGAAGAAAAACTGGCTCAAACCCCTATACATCATCTTAGAATAGAAATCAATAAGAACGGGTCAAGAAGAATAAAGGACTTACCGATGGGGTTCTAACGCATCCAACAATGATCAAACTGTGTTCTGATTGATGATTGAGATAAAAAAAGCTCTGACTAGCTCTCCCCACTCAAAACCATATAGGGATTGAGTTTCAACCTCAAAACTTGGCTACATCACATTTTAGCGAAAAGAAGAAAATACATGGTGTGTACATATGACCACACACCGTGTATCATTTTTTATTCATAAGACAACTGATATTTTTCTGAGGACTTTACAACAAACAACACAATGTGTACATAAAGGGTACACGACGCGTACTTCTCTACCCATATGACATCCCCAACATGGCATGTATATCCCCATACACGGCCCCTCTATATGGCATGTACAAATAGTACATGGCGTGAAATTTCTAAAAACATACTCCCCAGCCCACTAGACTACATGCCATGTATGACCTCTACACGATCATGGGTACACGGCGTGTCGAGCAACACTACACGTTGTGTAGTATGAAATCCTTACAAGGACACCACACCACATGTACTCAGAGAGCACATTATTGGTATGCATATGACCCATACAGGGCGTATACTTTAGAGTACACAACGTCTAGTCATGAAATTTCCATAACATCCCATATTTTTCCAGTTTCTCAAAAACAATTCAATAAAATCAAACAGGGTCAGGATTTTGACTCGTTCTAAAAACCCGGGTTTATATTAGAACACCCACATATTATATAGAAAAAACATTGATGGATTGACATTCCAATTTCAGGGCCTCCTCAATAGTGTAGGATTATGCGGAATCTACCATAGCTTAAAATTGGAGAGGTCCTATAAAATTGTCTTTAAGGGAATCATAAAATTTCATTGACAATATTATGTACTGAAGTATCAAAATCCTCACTATTTTGAAAATAAGGTGGTCTAATACATCATTTTTCCTCATAAAGGTAATATTTTTTCTTATGGAGAGTCACACATTGACATGGTGTATAATAGATGTTGTTGGCTAAAACATTGGGGTCTGGATATACCTATAAATACTATTCTTTATAGTAGAATGATTTCCCTAGAAAAATATAAATGACTATCTATTGTTTAAGGTCAAGCTATAGCTAGAGGCGTCTGATCATGATGATGGCATGACTGAGCTTCTTGGAAAACTATCATGCTCTGTTGTGGATGCATAAATAAATGATAATACAATGAAGAAAATTCTTAATAAAATATAAGGAAAACCTATTTCATTGTCTCAATGTAATGAATGTCCTAGTTTGGGATACATTCTCCATCTCTATAATGACTGACATGCCCTTGACCATTCCTACATCGGAATCAATTAGAGGAGCAGAAGGGGTTTTTAGGTAATTTTTCACTGTAGAGTTTTTTGAATCATTCTTCATGAAAAATTAAATTCATTAAGGCATACTCTTACTCATCATTAGTGGGTATTCTCTGATTGGGGACACCCGTGGCACATATCTTAACTCAGGTGGAATGAAAAATATTAGATTACAAGATGGATTTTTCATAGATGTCGAAAATTGATTTTACATGTGTCATCAGTGCCTAATCTACTGAGATATAGGAAGGATAGAAAAATTATTGTGCAGGTAGTGTCTGGAGAAGGCACAAAATCCAATGGAGGTTCTATATTTCCCAGGAGGGGATAGATGACTTCATGACTATGAGTGACTACCTTTTGGGACAATGATTCAACATATTTCTATATACCACAGTGAGGATCTTGCTACCTTTCAATAGATTCTTCACTATCACTATCATTGTTAGAGCAAAAAATCATCACCTAAGTCAGAACAACATCCAACATGAATAATACATGATCCACTTATTATTGGATCCAATCATTGGACATGGAGAATTCCTTGATGGTGAAAATAATGATTTTGTGGTATCAATAATAATCAGAATGTCTTTTGATTTAAGTATCAAGAGGCCTCCATCACTCTGATAATTTAATAATTCCATTAAATATGGAAATACTAATTAAACTATGAACTATGAATCCATGAATGCGTAGGTAATATTTATTTTTTATAGGAAAATCACTCTCATTGAATATCCTTGATGGGGGTTAGAGCCAGATTATATCATCATGATGGCAATTTTTAGTGATGTTTGTAACATCCCAATCTTCTATAATACTTTTCCGTTTGAATAATGTAGTAGCTTGCAATGTACGCCACTTGGAGTTTCAATAAACAACGACCAATCAAAGTAGTTGTTATGAATAGTAATACCCACTTTTTGAAATTTTATAAATTTTATTTTTCAATATGTTCTTCATTTTTGGATTCGGAATATCAAAATTATTTTTTGGTGAATTTTGGTACTTTTCTGAAAACATTTATTTATTGATGAATACTAAAAAAATACTAAATTTCATTTAAAAATAACTTTTTTAATCAAAATAATTTATAGCGATAAATTTTAAATTTAGGCAGTTTTAAAGTATTATTATATTATATTTTTATCAATTAATATAATTTAGGTCATTGTATGTAATTTCACATTTAAACTGGACATAAAAAAGTGTGAATCTTTTGATAGTTATTATTTCTTAAAAACACTATTTTTGTTTTAACAATGGGAATTAATTTTAAATTAATTTTAAATTAATTTCTTCCACTTATATGTTTTGAATTTGGGAAAATGGAATCCATATTTGGAATTATTTTGTCCAAATTGAGTAAATATGTAACTTTTATATTTATACATTATTAATAATTACTTCGGTAAATATTTTATTTACCATTGTTAAAGGGTAAATCTGATAAATAAGGGTAAAAAAATATTATCATAATATTAAATTAACCTAACATTGTTCTAATCTTATTTGTTGATACAATTCAGACCATCGGAATCCTTGGGTCGATATTGGGACCCCATGGAACCACTTTAGAGTGATAATGACACATTATATTAATTAATTTAATGTATAGGAAAAATGACATAAACAAATATCTTTTTGTAAAAAAATTTTTAAATGGGGTTATATTAGTTATCATTTCGAATACAAATTCTCCGTAGAAAGAGAAAACAATTTCATACATAATTTAATTTTATTTATAAATTTTAAACATTAAATAATTAAATTCATTTATGATAAAATTGTGATGCAGTAATTACCTTATTAATGAAAGAATCCAATTAATGGTATTATAAATATTAAAATAAATATAATTTCACTATTTTTATGACATCCATGAATTTTCTAGGTCAGTATGACATGTTAGGGGCTATTGAATGTATTTGGTTCGATGTAATAAAGTTGTGATGACTTTCTCAAAATCCAAATACTATATAGTGTCAAAATTGACATAAATGAGTTTTTAAAACAAATATTAAATTATTAAATGAAATAATTGTCCAAAAAATATAGGATTTGGAAAATTAACTTATATAATAAAAAATATATTATTAATTAACCACTTGAGTTTATGTTGGAATTTTATTGTAATTTTATTAACCAATTATTTTTATAATACAATAATACATAGTAAAAGATAAACTATTTAACTAAGAGTTAAATCTAAAATATAAGGTTAATATGGTGACCCAAACCTATCTAAAACTTATGGTTTGAGAGTGTTTAGACACAAAACAATTTTATTCTCTAAAAAAATTATTTGGGAGCCATTATAAACCAAAAATCATTTTATTATAAAATAATATTTCTATCTTTTCATAAGGTTCCCTCACCTCCCTTATAAAAGGGCACTTCACCTTCTCTCAAAAGCATACCTCCAACGCCATTTTTCTCAGCCAAAACCGGCCCAAATACCATCCCATCTTCCATCAATTCTATATATAGGCCTTAATTTGATCAGAAATCCAACTTAAGGAGCTCTTTTGATCAACTCAAAAGGAAACACATGAAAAAAGAGGTAATAATTTCACCACCCTCTATCAAGTTCTTTTCATTTTCCACTAAATCTTTATTTGTTGTTTCCATTATAAAATAATAAATCTATTATATTATATATACTGTGATTTCATTGTACGAAATTTGCATCCATATTCATTATTCTATCCATTATATGAATGACAATGTCACCATACGTGCGTACGTACATCTTACCATCTCCCCCTAGTGGTGTAGTTTATTATTCAAACACTTCATTATTTGGATGGGTATAATAATGAGTATAACTGATATAAATAATAAATATAACATGTTACTAGTTCGGAATATATGATATACCATCCAATTACACACTATTTCACCATCAATATAATGATATTGTCTCTTATACGTATGTACATATTACACTCTCCATGAATGTGATGAGATTCATTCCCCATCATAATCATTCAAGAATAATTTTCATTTTATGATTAAAAATAATGTTTAATAACTTAATATCATTATAGATATGAATAAAATACATCCTTTACATAACTATCTTGGATTACATAACCTAGAATATAATGGAAAACGGATCAGTTAACACATGAAACAATGACACTTCTGAAATATTATTAACAGAGAAATATTAGAGGTTCATATATGATATCATATTTTTATATATAGTTATTGTATAATTTAATAAATTTTTTAACTATTATAATGGAGGTTAACATAAAATTTACTATGGAAAATTACAATGTAAGGGTTAATTCTACAATCTCTTTACTTATTCTAGGTTGTTAATATGCAAGTATCTATTGGGACATCATTATCATCCACATCTATATTTTCTTAAAATGTAATTCAAAACATTTTTACTATTTAATATACTATGGTTTAATGTCATTTATACCGTTATTTGACCATATATGTCTTGAAATGAATCATTCCATCGTTTTCCAAACAAGGTACATTATGACCTTTTTGACAAAATTAATGTAAGAATATCTTTTTAACTTATATGGTGGGTATAGAAATTATCATCTATAATATCATCTAAAAATCCTCCCATACAATATTATAAGAACAATTTCAAAAAAAAAATTTATTTCAAAATTATACATCATTTAAATGATTTCAAAATAGAAATATATATTTATCTAAAATAGTTTTGATTTCATCTAGGTTAAAATCCTCTGATAGATTTTAAGATTGTTTGAAGTTTATTTATAATGATACAAAACATCCATATTGTTTTGAAGGTTTTGTGATATGTTTGACTGTGGATGTGTTATTTTTACACCATTCATGGTTTATGGTTAATGTATTGACATTTAATATTCTATTTGTAATATGAAGGCTTATGTTATGTTTAAACCATTTCATATGAGGAATGCATTGGACTTAGTAAGTGACCGGGGGAGCCCTCTATAGCTATTCGATGTATCAGTAGGTCTAATGAGACAAACTAGTGTCTTGGTATAAGGCCTTAAAAATATCTTATTTTTAGTCTTGCCACACGACCTTGACTATGTGGCTATGAAGTCTGGCACTATGCATTCCATCATTAGGAAAGTGGCTATTGATATTGAATTTGATTATTTGACTAGTAGAATATACATGTGATTAATTAAATGGAATTATTTGATTTTATCATTTCCATATTATGCTTATTTTTATGTTTAAAATTATTTTGTTTAAGTATTACACTTTTCCTTAAATGTTTATGCTTATTTATGAATGTTTCCACTATATTGATTATCCTTACTAAACATCTAAGCTCATCCCTTTCTATTTTTTATTTTTCCCAGGATGTGAAGAAATATTTTATGGTTGACCTACTAGTATTGGATAAGGACATAATCGTGTTCAAAAGGGGACAAAAGTTTGTAGATGTTTTTATTTCATTATGTAATATGAAACTTATGAATGTATCTTGTACTTCCATGCCTACTAAACTGATCAGTCTTTCGGGACATGATTCCTTGTATCATGCCAATGTTATGTAATAATTATTAAATGAATCTATGTAACTAGGGTCGGGGCATTACAGTTGGTATGAGATAAAATTTAGTACAAACCTTGGACTCTAGATTTAGAAAAACTCTGATTAGAGAACACTATGCTAAGATTTACTTTGCAGATTAGTATAGAAGAACCTCTTAGCATTATGGTATTGTATAGATTCTATGAGTTATCTAATAAATTCATCCATGTATGGATAAGAGTAGGTAGAGTCAGCTCTGGCATAGATGTACCTAGGGGTAAAACTCTAAAACAACGCTTGGAGCTAAACTCGACTGGGAACTGGTGCAGGACAACGTGCCTTACTGCACTCTGGGTTACGACACTCCTGAGAGATATTCTTAGGATAATTACCATTTTGTTTAAAAACAATTATGAAATATTTATGAGTATATAATTCCTCAAAGAAAACATTTTTATGATTATTGATTATATCCATAAACCGTTCAATTTATGTTAACAGTATTACAAGTTTGGAATTATGTATTGCTATTCATAAATTAGTCTAGTATATGCCATTGTATAGAAATAGTTCCTAGTAGAAGGAATGGAAACCATATCAGTGCACATAATCCATGAAGGTATTTCTCTCCTAATCAAGATAATTATAGTGGAGTTGGTGAAGTAACTGGTGATGATCAGCTTATCCCTATAATGGGACAACTATCTCAGGTTATGAATAATAACATTACCCGTATGGATCACCCTGATCTACAACACGGAGGATCAATGTTAGAATGCTTCAAGAAGAAAAAAACCACCAAAACTCAATGGGAGTACCAATACATTAGTAGATGAGTAACGGAAAAATTCCACAGAGAAAATATTTCATGCTTTGGGGAGTAGAGGAAGGGAAAAAGTTGTCATTCTTGTTTATCGCCTCACTATAGATGCAGATCAATGGTGGTCATTAATCCAAGACACAAGAGAAGATGAAAGAAGCATCAAACATGGAATAGAGGGACTTTAAAGATATTTTTTTTAAAAATAATTTTCTTGTGACCATCGAGTGGATATGGAAATACCATTTATGAGTCTGAGGAAATAGGAGAATGAGAATGTAGAAAAGTATGAGGCTAAATTTACAAGGATTGCAAGGTAGGCAGCAGATTATATACGTAACCCGATGAGTAATATTGATCGATTCTTTGATGGGATAAAATCATTCCACTGTTGATCATTATTCCCACAATCCTTCTCATCATACATAGATATAGTCTCATGCGCTATCATGATAGAAAAGTTATTCTCTAAGACCGGTGACTTTAAAGAAAATAAAGATAAAAACAGATTTTTTGAACACTTTGTAAATGAAAATAAAGGGAAGAAGGGAAATGTTGTATATCCATCCTGCATTAAATGGGGGAAGAAACACCGCAGTACATGCTTGAAGGGAATGTATGTCTGTTGTAAATGTGGTGAAAAAGTAAACCAAGCTCGTGATTTCAAGGGGAAGAAAGAGGCTGTTAATGTTGAATGCTACAATTGTAGATAAAAGGTGCATTATAAAAATGAATACCCTACGAGAAAGGGGAACATAACTCCAAAAATTCCTAGGTAGCATGTCCATGCATATGCAATCATTAATGCTGAGGTTGAATCTCCGAATGACGTGATAGCAGATACTTTAATGGTTTCCTCAAGTTTATCCAATGCTTTATTTGATTTTAGATCATCGAATTGTTTCATATCTTCCCAATTTGCTAAAAATATTAGACATTTCCAATTTGACTTAACAAGGGAGTTGTGAGTCAAAACTCCTAAGGGAAGTATCATCACAACAATTTTTGGTGAATCAGTTCCTATTAGGTCATAAGAAGATCTTTATATGCTGATCTCATTGTCATACCCATGATTGAATTTGATATAATCCTTGGAATGGATTATATTTCGGACCATTATGGAAAAATATGTTGTAAGAAGAAGGAGGTTACAATTTTCGATGATGATAAGGATTACCTTATCTTTATAGTAGAAACGTCTCCACCTGATTATTATCAGGATACACCCCTAGTAGATCTACTAAATCCAATTATTGGGGATGTAGAGAATGAAATCACTATGGGTGAGGAAAAGAATGTTCGAATAGAGGATGTACCTATTGTGCAAGAATATGTTGTTGTGTTTCCAGAGGATTTACCTGGACAACATCCAAAATGAGAAATTGGGTTTTCTATTGATTTAATTCAGAGTTCAAGGCCCATATTGAAGACCTCATATAGAATGGCCACTGTTGAATTAATGGAACTAAAGAAACAACTAGAGGAATTGAGCAACAATGGATTTATTCTCCCTAGTGTTTCTCCATGGAGATCCCCTGTACTTTTTGATAAAAAGAAATATGGATCAATGAGGATGTGCATTAACAATAGGGATATTAATGCTATAAAAATAAAGAACAAGTATCCCCTATGTCTCATTGATGATTTATTTGACCAACTTCATGGAGGTCATTATTTTTCAAAGATTTACCTTCGATCTGGATATCATCAGTTGTGTGTGAAGAAGGAAGACATTCCGAAAATAGAATTTCGAACTAGGTATGAGCATTATGAGTTTACAGTAATGCCTTTTGGATTGACTAATGCACTCTCTGTATTCAATAATCTAATTAATATAGTTCTCAAGGAATATCATGATGATTTTGTAGTGGTATTTATTGATGATATTTTTGTATACTAAAAAATCTACAAAGATCATAAAAACCACTTGCGCATTATCCTAAGGACTCTTAGAAGAAATGAATTATATGGGAGGTTTAGAAACTGTGAATTATGTCTTCATGATATTTCATTTGTTGGCCATATTGTCTATAAGGATAAAATCCTTATTGATCCTTCAAAGACTAAGTCAATCCATGAATGGCCAACACCGACGAGTATAACTGAGTTACACAGTTTTATTGGTCTAGCGGGTTATTAGGGATGTTTCATCCAGAATTTTTCCCAGTTGGATGACCCATTAACCAAGATCATGTGTAAGGCATTATATTTGATTGGACAAAATAGTGTGAATACGGTTTTAAAAAACTGAGGAGAAGATTAATTAATTCTCCTATATTTACTCTGCCATCGGGGAATGATGGATTTATTATTTATATTGATGCATCAAAGAAAGGGAAGTCTTGTTTCCTTATGAAGAATGATAGAGTTATTACCTATGAATCACAACTGCTAAAAATTTATGAACGAAACTGTCTCACTAATGATCTTGTGTTAGCAGCTGTAATCATTTCTCTGAAAACATAGAGACACTATCTCTATGGTGAAAATGTGAGATTTATACTAATCAAACTATTTTGACGTAAATTTTTCAAATAAAGAACTCAATTTGAGGAAACTATAATGGATATAACTACAATAGGATTATTATTGCATAATACACTACCACCTAGGGAAGGCAAATAAAGTGGAAGATTCTTTGAGTAGAAAGGATTGTGGTGTTTTGACCAATATGAGAGTTGAAAGGGATTCTATTTTCACTGATCTAGTAAAGATGGTTATGGGAAAATCCATGGATGGTGAAACATCGTTAGTTTTTCAAATGGTTTCCAAACCATCTTTACTAGAAAGGGTTAAATGTTCTCAAACTATTCAAAATAAGATTAAATCTTTAAATGATGGGATATTGAGTGACTTCATATACGAAAATGGAATTTTCAAATTTGGGAAGAGGATTTGTGTTCCTAACATACCTAATCTATAAAAAGAATTTTAGGATTATTTTCATAGCCCAAATTTTTCTATATACCATGGTTGCACCAATATGTATAGATATTTGAATGAACATTTTTGGTTGGACAACTTGAAGAGAGAGATTACTGATTTTCTATCATGCTATATGCTTTTTCAAAAAGTGAAAGCTCGAAGGAAAAAACCTGAAAGAGTCATGAAACCTCTTCCCATACCTGAGTGGAAATGATATAATATTATGATGGAGTTTTTCATGGGTCTACCAAAAACTACTATAAGGAATGATGCAATATGGGTCATTGTTGATCGTCTTACCATGTCAGCATATTTTATGGATATAATAGTAGATTTACTACTTGAATGTTTATAAATAATGTATATTAATGATGTATTAAGACATCATGGAGTACCCCTATCAATGTTTTCTTATCGTGATCCCGATTTTACATCATGATTCAGGAAAAGTTTTCAGATATCCATGGATACTGAACTTCGTTTGAGCAATGCCTTCCACCATCAAACCTATGGACAATAAGAGCAAACTATTTAATCCTTATAAGACATGTTGAGGTCATGATAACATGACTTCCAAGGTATGTGGGATCAATATTTACCTCTGGTAGAATTTTCCTATAACAATAGATTCCATTCAAGTATTCAGATGGCACCATATGAAGAGTTTTATGGAAAGAGATGCCGCACACCAACTTGTTTGGATGCTGTTGGTGAAAAAAACTCGTAGGCCCAAAACAAGTTGAGGGAAAAATGGAAAAAGTGATGATTATCCAAACCCACAGAAAATAAGACCAAAGTAGGCAAAAGAGATATGTCGATACCCAAATAAAGGATATGGAATTTCAAGTAGGATACCATCTTTTCTTGAAGGTATATTTATGGAAAGGTGATATAAATTTCTATAATAATGGTAAATTGAGTCCCAGGTACATCGGACCTTTCAAAATTTTAGAATGAATTGGAGTTGTGTCTTATCATTTGGGAATGCCTCCAAGTCTCTCCAAAGTTCATGATGTGTTCCATGTATAACTGTTGAGAAAATAATACCTTACCCAAATCATGTACTGACATATGAAGAAAGTGAACTAGAACCTGATCTTTCTTATTTTGAAGAGGATGTCAAAATTCTTGATACCAGAGAACAAGTGTTTTGAAACTGGTTGACTCGTCTGGTAAAATTTCTATGAAGAAACCATAAGATGGAAGAGGTATTGTGGGAACCCGAGGAATATATAATGATGAACAACCCAAATATTTTTATACATCAATATTATAGAAATTTCGAGGATGAAATTATTTTAAGGATTGGAGAATGTAACACCCCAATCTTCCATGGTTCGTTTTCCTTTGAATAATGCAATAGCTTGTGTTGTACACAACTTAGAGTTTTAACACACCACGCCCAATCAAACTAGCCATTATGAATAGTAATACAATCTTTTTGAAATTTTATAATTTTTTTTTCAAAATGGTCTTCATTTATGGATTCATAATATCAAAATTATCTTAGGGTGAGTTTTTTGTACTTTTCTAAACACTTTTAATTAATGGTGAATAGTGAAAAATACTAAATTTTAATTAAAAACAACTTTTTCGGTCAAAATAATTTACAATGTAAAATTATACGTTTCAGTGGTTTTAAATTATCATAAGATTATGTTTTTATCATTTAATATAATTTATTTCATTGTATGTAATTTCAAATTTAAACTGGATATAAACAATTGTCAATCTTTTGATAGTTATTATTTCTTAAAAACACGCTTTTTGTTTTAACAAAAGGAACTAATTTTAAATTAACTTCTACCACATCTGGATTTGGAATTTGGTAAAATGGATTCCATTTTTTTAATTAGGATGTCCAAATTGTGTAAATAGGTAACTTTTATTTTAAAAAATTATGAATAATTTCTTCAGTAAATATTTTATTTACAATGGTTGAAGGAAAAATCAAGTAAATAAGGGTAAAAAATCATATAATAATAATATTAAATTACTCTAACATGTGTCTTATTCCAATTTTTTTATATATGTTTGACAATGTGCATCCTTGGGTCAATTTTGGGACCCCATGGTGCCCCTTGAGATTGATAATGACACTTTATATTAATTAATAAAAATAATGACCAAAATGACATAAACATATATCTTTTAGTAAAACCATTTTTATATTGGATTATATAAGTTATCATTTCGACTATACATACTCATTATAAAGATAAAAATATTTCCTACATAGTGTAATTTTATTTATAATTTTTAGAAATAAAATAATTAAATTTATTTATGACACAATGGTGATACAGTAATTACCTTATTAATGAAAGAATAAAATAAATGGTATTATAAATATTGAAATAAATATAATTTCAAAGTTTGTATGAAATAAACGAATTTTATAGGTTTATATGACATGTTAGGGTTGATCCAATGTATTTCCTTCGAAGTAATCAAGTTGTGATGACATTAACAAAAACCAAATTCTAAATAGTGTAAAAATTCACATAAATGAGTTTTTAAAACTATTAATATAATATAAAATTATATAATTGTCCTAAAAATATATTGTTCTACCAATGGAATTTTATAATGATATTATATAATTAATTAACCACCTTAAGTTCCCTTGGAATATTTTTATATGTTTATTAAACAATTATTATAATAATACAAGAATACATGATAAAAGTTAAACTATTTAACTAAGAGTTAAATATAAATTATATAGTTAATATGGTGACCCAAACCTATCTAAATCCTATTGGATGGGAATATTTCGACCCATAACCACCTTAGCCTCTAAATAACTCCTTTTGGATCCATTATAAACCGAAAATAATTTTATTTTAAAATAATATTTCAATTTTTTCCAAAGTATCCTCTCACCTCTCTTCTAAAAGGGCACTTCCCCTTCTCTCAAAATCACACCTCCAATTCCATTTGACTTAGCCAACCCCTGCAAAAATATCTTCCCAACTTCTCTCACTTCATCCTAGAGTCCATAATTTGATCAAAAATCCATCCTACGTATCCCTTTTGATCTACTCAAAAGGAAACACCTGAAGAAGAGGTAATAGTTTCACCACCCTCTTTCTTGTTATTTTCATATTCCACTTCCTCTTTATTTGTTGAATTAATTATAAAATAATAACTATAGTATATTCTATATATTGTGATGTTATTATAAAAATGGTACCACCATATTCATTATTCTATCAATCATATTAATAACAAAGTCACCATACATGCGTACGTACGACTTACCTTCTCTATCTCGTGGTGTAGTTTGTTATTTAAACACTTAATTATTTGGATGGGTATAATAATGAGTATAACTGATGTAAATAATAAATATAACATGTTATTGATTCTTTATTTATGATATACAATCCAATTACTTATGATTTCACCATCAATATAATGATATTGTTGCTCATGCGTACGTACGGATTACAGTCTCCACGAACGCAAAAATTCATTTCCCATCATAATCATTCAAAAATAATATTCATTTTATGATTAATTTTTTTTTAATAACTTAATCTCATTCTGGATATGAATATAATACATCTTATCCATTAAAAACATTTATTATTTAACTGATCATATAAAGGAAAATAGATCAGTTAATACCCGAAACCATGATAATACTAAAACATTATTAACAAAGCAATATTAGAGGATCATATATGATATCATATTTATGTATATAGTAATTTTATAATTTAATAACAATGGTTTACCTATTGTACAGGAGGTTAACATACTATAAACAAAGGAAAATTACAAGGTAAGGGTTAATTCTATAATATCTTTACCTATCAGTGGTTGTTAATACGTAAGTATCTACTGGGACCTCTTTATCATCAACATTAATTTTTCTTAAAAATGTAATTCAAATTTTTCTTAATATTTACTATACTATGGGTTGAAGTCATTTATACCCTTATTTTACAATATATGGCTTTAAAGGAATCATTCAGTCGTTTTCCAAACAAGGTATTTTATGAACTTTTTGGGAAAATTAAGGTAAGAATTTCTTTTTAACTTATTTGGTGGGTGTGGTAGTTGTTAGCTGTTATATCACCTCTGAATCCTCCAATAAAATATTATAAGAATAGTTTCAAAATAAATGTATTATTGTATATTTTTATAAATTTTAAATGATTTCAAAATAAAACATAGATATTTCTCTAAAAAAAATTTGATTTCATATACGGCCATATCCTTTGATGGAATTTAAGCTTGATCGAAGTTGATTTATTATGATACAGAACATCCATATTGTATTGAAAGTTTTGTGATATGTTTTAGTGTGGTTGTGTTAGTTTTACACCATTCACGGTTTATGGATAATGTATTGACATTTTTCATGCTTGTTTTAAAATGAATGTTTCTGTTATGTTTAAACCTTTTCATATGAGGAATACATTGGACTTAAAAAGAGATGGGTGGAGCCCGCTATAGCTCATCGATGCATCAGTAGGTCTCATGAGACATACTAGTGTCTTGGAACAAGGCTTTGACAAAATCTTATTTGTAGTCTTGGAAAAAGGCCTTGACTATAATGTTATGATATCTTGAATTATGCATTCCATCATTATGAAAGTGGATATTGATATTACATGTGACTATTTGACTATTAGAATATCCATGTGATTAAGTAAATGAAATTATTTGATTTTATCTTTTCTATATTATAATGAAGATTAAGTTTAAAAGGCTTTTGTATTAGTCTTATACATTTCCTTAAATGTTTATGCTTATTTATGAATATTTCCACTATATAGATTATTATTACTGAGCATCTGAGCTCACCCCTTTATATGTTTTATTTTTCCCTGGATGTGAAGAAGTATTTTATGGTGGACCTCCAAGGATTGAATATGTATATAATTTTGTTCAAAAGGGTAGAAAATGATGGAGATGTTTTTATTTAATGATTTAATGTAATACTTATGAATGTATCTAGTACGTCCAAGGCTACTAAACTGATCGGCCTTTCGGGACATGAGTCCTCATATCATTACAATGTTTTGTAATAATGCACTGACTCTGGGTAACTAAGGTTGGGGAGTTACAATGTGTTTCCAGATTGGTTGTGAAGGAAGAGGATACACCTAATAGGGATGTCATCATAGAGGATATTATTGAAAAGGGGATACTGGGTGTACTATTTTGTTAACCTATTCAAGCATAGTGGTGGAAGTTTGTAATTTTTAAGGTCTCCTCGAGGGAGGAGGAATGTGCAACAATCATGATTCTTGTCTAGTAAGCTGCAAATATTTCTCCAGACACTGAACAATTATGGAAGTCACCTAGAATCCACCTTAGAAGATTTGGTTAAGAAGGGTAGCGACCAATTTACTCTTTTGATTCACCATTGGAATTGTAAGAAACTGTTCATGGGACATTGTCATGTTGGGATAATATGTGATACCCTTCCAGAGGGAGAAAAAGTATGTGGCTCTCTCATTATGAATATTCTAGTACATAAATATGACAGTGATATTTGTCTTGAGTGTGGTGGAGCTCATATGATTAAGGATATTTTTATGAAGGGGATATCAAGAAGAAATGAACCATTTTTGAAGTAGTATATCAAATAATAATAATGTCCTCTCATGTTTTTGAACAAAGTGTAACTGATTATTTTCTTGCTACTAGTCAGGGGTCCCCAATATATGTCCAAACCTTGAAGTAGTGTGCTCCATGTGCTATAGTGGGTCAATTATTTCTTTTAACTTGTTGAAACTAGGAATTTCAAACAATGGGGGTTAATGTACATTGTCCACCCAAACTGGTAAGACTTTACATTAGTTTCAATTAGTAGGTATCATGTTTTTAGTGGATAATGATATTATTTAAGAGAAGTTATCATGTCATATTGGTATGGATTTATGGCCATAGGTGCCATGAAAGGATTATCAATTCCTGGAGTGGTGTCATCAATTTTTTAAGAATAAAAATCAAGTATCCTAAAGAGGATAAATATACTTTTTTTCTATAGTCGACTACACATACTAAGTCCCCATTAAATATAAGAAGTCTTATTCTTTAACTGAATGCACATTACAACCAAGATAGTACTCATATAATTATGCATGGAGGACTAGATGACACAATAGTGGAGAGTTGTGTTAAATTTTTGAATTCCCATAATATATGAATCACTCATAAATTCGATAAGTGGTGATATTTTTGTATTCCTCAAGTTATAAAAAAATTATTGTGGGTTATATCTCTAATTTCAGTGTAGCCTCTATTGAGTAGGTTGTTTTAACAAGTACCATAAGTTAGATAAGATGATTATGGGGTAATATGATGTATCATTTGGGGGATATTTGAGGAAATGATCCTTCTTCTTCTAATGAATGAAGACAAATTCTAGAGGGTCTTTTTAGTAATGAATCACCCCTTGAGGTGACTATTACCTGAAATACCCTACATTGGTGGCCCTTTTCCTCAAATCCTCTAGAAGATTTAAGATAATGATATTTACCAATATGGTATCCAAAGGATAATATTCATCATCAGTTGATTTGATAGACTATCATAGTACCATGATAAAATAGAGATCATCATAAACTCCCCATACACGAATCTGTTCATGTGGAGATGCTTCTTCCATAACATAGGGGAGCACAGTGGGTTTCTTTATTAAGTTCTACTGAATGGAATATAGGTATCTATAAAAATCAAGGAATTTTTTTACTAATATTCTTGTTATATTAACTTTTTTGTATTAATGGTCGATGTAATTACCTTTATTGTGGATCCCCAGGTATGCTAATTAATGATCATGGAGGCGGTGAAACGTGACCTAGATAATCTAAAGGGAACACACTACCTGGTACTCTATGTGGGAATCTGAGAAGTTAATGTATTGAGTTCAAGGAATACAGAACCCCACTAACAAAATATCAGATGCCAAAGCATACCAAATTCCCTCTTGATCGAAGGAAGGGCCTTATCTTGATCATCCCAAACCTGATCATCACATGCCTATATATTTGTGGAAACACCAATGCATAATAATTATAAAACTATTTTACCAATGGAGGATTCACTACAAGAGTTAAATTACCTTATGTAACACCCCATGTTTTTATGGATATTTTATTAAATAAATTAAAATTTTCATTTATATCTTTCAATACATTATGACGATCATTCCTTTTACTCTCAAATGAATTGTCTTCTATTTCACTCAACACCGAGTTGCCATACGATACACACAACGCTGAGTATAAATTTGGTTTACTGTATAAAAACACTATGTTTGGATTATTTTATATGTAACACCAAAATAATATTGATCTATAAATATCACTAAATTTTTTTTGTTGCACACAAGAGCAACCTTCCTCGATATCATGCATTGTATGTAGTCCTGAGTTTCACTAAAAATGATACATTATGAAAATTTTATTTTATAATGGTATAAAACTAAAAATAATGAAGTGTGTTTACCACATTTTGAATTTAATATAACATTAAAAGTTATCTTATTCATTGTCTACACAACATATAAGAAGAAATTATGATTTTTGGATAAAATCTTTATTATTCAAAGAAATACAATTTTACCGCCTTTTGATGGAGAACCCATTTTAAATGTAGATTTTGAAACTTTTTTAAGATATATTTGACTTCATAAATTTATTATTTGGATGTGGGAAGTCAAAATTTACCTTGTTTTAAATTTTGTTTTTTAATGATGAAATTCACATTTTAATGAACACAAAAAATACAGCATTTTAATTAAAAACTAACATCACTTATAATTTATATATATAGTTAGATTATTTTTTAATTAGTTTTAAAGTGTAATTGGGTTTTGTTTATAAATATAATCCAATTTTTGTCATTGGATGTAATTTCACATTTAAATTTGACAAAAACATATGTCTATCTTTTGATAGTTTTAAATTCATAAAAACTAACCTTCTAGTGTTGACAACGAAAAATAATTTTACATTAATTAATGAAACTCCTGTATTATGAGTTTTGAAAATTATATTCCATATTTGGAATTAGTTGGTTCAAATTTTGTTAATCAGTTAATGTTTAGAGGATATTTTGAATAGTAACTATGATAATTTTTATTTAACATAGTTACAGATAAATCAAGTAAAATAGGGTAACTACCAATATGATAAAAATATTAAAATTACCCCATCAACTAAAAAAATCCTATTTAATGAATTAAATTCGTCAAATATTCCCTAAGGGTCGGAATGTATTCATTTAATAGAATTTTTCTATTAAAGTTGTGTAATTATAATTAGATCAAAATACAGTGAAAACATGTAACTCTCATATGTCTAATAAGTATAATATTTTTAATGTAGTGATAATCTTCATAATACATTGATGATAAATATTATAAATAAATCTAATGAAATTATATACATAATGTGACTTTATTTATAATTTTTATAGAATAAATAATTATTATTAATGATGACATAACAGTGATGGAGATATTAATTTTTTAATAAAAATATAAAATAAATGGTTTTAAAAATATTAAGAGAAATATTATATGTAATAATTAATGATATAAACTAATTAATTAAAATATTATGACATTTTAAGAGTATATTAGAGATTTTCATTTGAATTTATATTTAATGTGGATTTTATTAAATTTTCAAATAAATGAATAGTGTCAAATTAACACTATTTATATTTTATAAAAGCAAAATATGATTAATTATTTAAAAATGACAAAAATATTTAAAAATTATGAATTGAAAATTATATGTTCTAAAATTTTATAAAGGATCAAATTATGATCAATTTACCACACATAAGTAAATATTTATAACTATTTAATATTTAGAATATTATTACCACAAATAAAATTAAATTTATTTAAAAAGAATAAATAAGTATGATTAGATTTATAATAAAATTAAAACATTTATAAATTTTATTGGTTGATATATTTTAGACCCATAATAATCATTCCCCTTAAATAAATTCATTTGGTATCATTATTAACTGAAAATCAATTTATTATAAAGTAATATTTCACGAATTTCTTAAAGGGCACCTCCACCCTCTAAAAAATGGCCCCCACATCTACCAAATTAAAAAAACCTTTAAATCACAATATATTATCCAAAATATTCTAAAATAATATCCCAATATCCATCACTCCCTCTTACAGGCCACACATTGGGATGAAATCCATCCTAGGGAGACCTTTTTGTGCCAATTGAAAGGAGATACTCAAAAAAGAAGTAATTGTATTATCACCTATTTAAAAATTTATTTCCTCTTATACATCCTATTATTATTATTTTTAAATACTAAGGTAATAAGTAATGTATATTATACAATATTATATGTTATTATATTTATGAGAGAACTGTATACCTCCTTTTATCCATCCTATAAATAACAATATCATCATGTAGGCATAATCATAACTTACCGTCTCCACGCCGTGGTGAAATTGTTACCCAAAAATACGTAATTTTGATGGGTATATTGATGATTATAATGGATATAAATAATTAATACAACCTTATAATTTTTCTTTTAAATTCATATACCATCTAATACAATACTATTTAGCCATCAAGGGAATGATATCATCGCTCATATGAATGTATGACTTACCGTCTTGACTACGTGAATAGATTCATTCTTCACATTAACCATTCCATAATGATTATAAGCTATATATAATGAATTACCATGATATATATGACATAATAATTCTACTATATTGATGTATATATGTATATATATATCATTTACATTCTACATTCAATTTAATAAAGAAATCAAAACAAATTTCATGTGTACGCACGACCTATTGTCTCCGTAAACAATGTATTATATTTCATTTATCATTCTATTATTTATAATTATACACGGAGTATATATGATATATAAATCATTTTATATATTATGGATGTATTTAAATCATGATCTAATAATAATATCAAGAATTAAAATTCAAATCATGTATGATAAATAACATGATTATTACCCAAAACATTGCTTTAACGTGGAATTGGTAAATGAACAGGTAATATAAAGTCCAAAGTGAATAATATATGATTTCATAAATATTATTATGGTTCCATTAAACATTAATAATATGTTTAATCCCACTATACTAATGTTTTGGACACATACAGAATAAATAAGATCTAAAATAAGGGATAACATGGAAATTATAATTTTTATCAAAAATGTTTATTTGTATGTATTTAATGGTGTATATTTATAATCCATTTCAATTTTTCCTAAAAATTTATTAAAATATATTCTGTATGTCCTTCTATAATTTTTTTATTATAATTTTATGCATTGTTGAATTATTACTAATTGGTATGAAGGGAATCTTTTGTCGATTTTTGTACGAGGTACTTTTTGACATTTCCAGTAAAAGTACGAGAAGAATATTTTTTTAACTTGCGTGAAATTAATGGATTTTTATTCTTTAATAATTCTTTATTTCCATGAATATTACCCTTAATTTTTTAATTTTATTTTTACATAAAATTATATCTTCTAAAGTTGTGTAGCATTTGGAGTAAGGAAAACGTTTCTGAAGAA
This sequence comes from Viscum album, assembly GCA_963277665.1. Classification (NCBI taxonomy): domain Eukaryota; kingdom Viridiplantae; phylum Streptophyta; class Magnoliopsida; order Santalales; family Viscaceae; genus Viscum; species Viscum album. The sequence goes on from OY728152.1 coordinate 2,001,942,572, forward strand.
AAAATGATTTTTCCTGAATAATTAATTTCAAGTGTTTTCTCAAAATTAATTTACATCTATGATGACCCTATTTAAATAGTGTTATATTTCAATATCTGTTATTATTATTATTTTATTTGGTTTATTATGGAATGTTATTTAGTAAATCCATTTGTTTTATATCTAGTAGGATGAACTAATGTTTAAGAAACCCATTTTATTTCTTAGTTTATTCAGTGGTTAATGATTTTATATTTTTTTGGCACACATAATAATTGTTTTATTATGAGATGGGTGGGATATATGTCTCCCTAAAATTATGTGGTTGATGATTTATATATCATGAGATTGAAATGGCTGGAAAGACAAGTAAATCCGGTTCGGTAATACAGGTCCAGAATGACAAGTAAATCCGGTTTAGTAATACATGGCTGGAATGGTATGTACACCTAGTTCAGTAATGGAATTTTTCCATTATGATGGTATTTGAAACATTTCCTTGGCTACTATAGAAATCATATTATGTGGTTATTTGTTTTCCATAATTACATGTTTGATGAAAATGTAATTTTATCATGGATAATGATCCCTTATGATCTATTCCATATGTACAACCATGATTTATTCCATGACCCATGATTTTGGTATGTTTTTTTTTTCAAAAGTTATGTTCATTTATTGACATTCATATGTTTATTTTTTGTTAGATGTTTTCCATGCTTACCATTACTAAGCCATAGAGATCACCCCTTTTCAGGTTTCTTTTCACCCAGGATTTGAATAAGGGAATTATTTTATATGTGTCAAAAAGGTGTTATAGTTATAAAGGATAAATAAAGGGATGATGTAGATTATATATGAACCTGTTGTTTGTGTTTTCACATTTCGAAAGGTACTAAAAAAGTATGGTCTTTAGGTATCTGTTTGGGTCATGCATTATGTATTCCTCAAAATTATTGTAATGTCCATTTATGTCATTCTTGGGTATTAATATTTGGTATAACAGCAAATGTTAAGTTAACCTTTGTAAAATAAGGTCTAAAAACATTAGTGAGCCCCATAGAGATATTTCTAAGGTATGTTAAGATATATCCCTGAGGTAAAGTCTAACTATCATTTATAATTCAAGAATTATGATAATGATCATGAATATCCTATGATTATTTATATGATTTTGGAGATTGAATGTACTCTCCCTTGATTATTTTGTTTTCCCAGTAGGATTTTTTCCTCTCACAGTATTCATTTTGGGTTTTAAAAAATTGCTGGATATATGGGATTCATGTTAATTGATAATATTATAGACAATGGGATGATATTATTAATGAGAAAACAAATGAAATGGGAGTTGGAAGGTGGGACTTCATTGTTATGCCTAATCAAAAATCTCAAAATATGATCAATAATCATAGCTTTGGTGATATTCCTGACCCAGATAATAAAATAAAGATAATGTTTCATGGTTGTCAGAGAAGAAAGAAAGTTCAATTTTCCTAATTTAAATCATGTGGGAAGAGGAATTAAGGAGAATGTGTCATGACCCGTCCCCCAAGGCCCATGCCATTACTACCCCATGCTCGCCTTCCATTGGCCCGGGGCTGGAGACGAGCACTGAAAATACATTCCCAAAAACTGGGAAGCCATTTCCTTTATAACTAGTAGCACACTCTACCATGCACCCAACAAGATAAGAACTCAAGTAAACTGAATATTAAATAGAGTTAGAAAAGTATGTAAAAAGGGGCCAAAATACAAGACCAACTAGAAAGTACCAGGAAAACAAGAAAGTACAAGTAAACTAAAATAACTTCTATGATCCCCCCATGGATCCTACCTGAAGGGTAGGTACAACTTTCGAATAGTTGACTTCACAGTACGCCTTGTCTATGGTCCACCTTCGAGCTACCTCCAATCTTGGCACTCTCATCCTCAGTCAGTGTTGTCTGTGGTCTGCACCGAACACAACAAGGTGCGGGCATAGGTTGTGCAGGCGTGAGTATAACGATACTCAGTAGGTACCCCGAGACCCTCAAGGTCTCACAAAATCCAGCAAGGATAATCCAAAATTCATGGAATCCACTGACATTGCTTCTTAGGTATATGCCCATACATATACCAAAGTTATCAAGTATACCCATCTCAAACATGAGGAAAAAACAGAGTCCAACTCAAAACCCAAATCTCAACAGATCCACAAATGAAGGGATACCACGAAGGCAAGTACCACACATGTATGGAACACAAAAGAATACCACCAAGGTATTACCACGAAAGAAAAATACTACAAGGTACATACTCTTCTCACACCAGGTATTACATAGGAATAGTAGTAGAGATGATTAGATATAACTACTGAATCATATTACTCTATTAAGAGGAAGAACCATGAAGGATCATTATACATCATCAGATCCACGTAGGATCTCAAGGTTCTAACCCACACAAGATCGCTCGGTGCTGACCCACATAGGATCTCTAGCTGATAACCCACACAGGATCGCTAGGTTCTAACCCAAACAGGATCGCTCAGGTATTCCCGCATGGAATCCTAGAGCGGTTCCATGAGGGAAACTCAATCATAGACCCATGAAGGATCTCTTCCTTAAGTCACAGCCAGCTACTGGGTTCCCATGCTAAGATTTCTCATCTCTAAGAGGGTCCACTCCTCAAGCCACTGGTCAATACTACAATATCCATGAAGTTTCACAATGAAGTATCTCAAAGGACCGCTATGTCATAGGGGTCTCAACGCAATATAAATTGAATCAATCAGACGCCTAGTCTATTAGTTATTAACCTTTTAGTCCCAAGGGCCTAGTTGGATTCGTGCTCGATCTAACCCGACCATTCCTAAACTTTACCCAAAACTCTAGTGGGGTATACTCAAACGGACCATCTTGCTTGAAGGATTATATTTACACTAACTATTTGTCAAAAAGACATATTTTGACAAAGTTATGGTCAAAATAGTATAAATGGGTTGATGTGGGTACGGGTCCGGTCCTACCTGGTCGAACTGACATGGCCAGACCCGACCTGGGCTGACCAAGTTTGGGTGGACCCAGCCCGTTGGGCGGCCTAGACCACGCTAGGCAGTTCGGCCCGCCGGTGGCCTGGCCGGGTGGTGCGGCATGTGCAGTGGCAATCAGGGAAGTGCAAGGCCGTGAGAGCCGCGACACAGCGCGAGACCACTGGTGCCACGGAGTTGTAAGGTCGTGGATGCCGAGGGGTGGCATGAGGCCGCGAGCACGGTGGGCGGTGAGGCCCCGGGTGAGGCGGGGTGGCGCGGGGCCATGAGCGTCGCGGGAGCCGTGGGGTGCTGAGGTCGCATATTCCGCAGTGTGTTGAAGTTGTAGCGGCACTACGACCATGGGTGGCGGGGGCCACAGATGGCAGAGGCCGCGGGCGGCAACAGCATCGGGGCAGTGGAGCGCTGCAAAGCGGCTAGGATTTGTGCCTATGTTGGTTGTTGGCTTCACCGGCCACCATCTGTTCGACGCCTTCATTACGGTTCTCGAGTTCCACCAGTGGCAACAGCCAGCACTGATCTCCATCATCCTTGAAAAGATTACACAATGATCCATAAGGGTTGTGGAGGGTTCATGCCCTGTTTGTTTTACCCATACCTTATTCATTAGGGTGGTAGCATATGGCTCGACAAAGATGACTCAATGTGAGAGGGAAGTTAACATTGATCCAAATAAAACACACCCCTATCTTGGAGAATTTTTTACGAAGATAGTGAGATGGGAAGAGTGAAGGTGAAGAGAGTGCCAAAGGTCATTGCTTCCGCGGCCACACATCTAAAGTTGGTTCAAACATCGTCCATGTTCTTTAATTCTGGAGTGTGTTCTTCACTGGAGAGATTTCTCCAAAGTTATTCTCCCCCCAAATCCACCAAAATGAAAGGTATCCCACATAATATAACATGTTATCTGTTATGTTTGTTGGAATAATTTCAAAATATCTTAATTAATTAATTGATGGGATAAATTATTTAATTAAAGTGGAGAGTTGTCATAATTATGTGGGGGCCCAAGAAGTTTCTCCCAATTAAGAGGGAGTTCAACGGGGTTAAAGGGGTTTTAAGTCTCGAGTGTCCCCAACCAATATAACCTATTATGGGAGGTTTCATCTAGTTGGTCCCCACCTATGAAAAATCCAAATGTGAGTTTCAAAACAAAAAAAATAAACCGTTACACCATTTTATTTTATGTTATTCTTTCATGAATAAGTGAAAAACAAACTTCCACCATCAACCTACAGCCGTCGAGGTGAAGGTCTCTTTAATCAAATATTTGCGCTGCTAGTTCAATGGTGCCCACAGATTTCAATTCTGAGCACCAGTTAAAATGTTACAAAAACCCACACGCAGGTTTACTGAATGTAACCGAATAAAAGATCAGAAATTCATCCTGGGCACTCCAGGCCTCGGAATCATGCACCGTCAATTTTCTCAGGCTCATAAAATTCCCATTTAATTAAAAAAAATTACAGTAATTTTCAATTATTTACATTCTCCACACCTCAGGGTTTTACATCTCCATAAACCACAATTCAAAACTAGGAAAAAAAGAGGGGGTGCTGAGCACGTATCTAAGCCACCCGCTCCAATGTTCCCTCCTGGTGGTTTCTATGATGGAAACAAACACACACTATAGTTATCGAAATCCCACCAAGTAGCTGATCATGTTTATCCTAAATATCTAATAGAACCTCCGTAAATGTCTCCCCTTCATCGATGTCCATCTTGTTGTGGTCGATGATATGAGACGGGTCGTGCACGTATCTCCTCAACTGGGATACGTGGAAGATGATGTGCACCTGTTGACACTGCGGTGGAAGAGAAAAGTGGTAATAAACCACACCATCTCTATTGAGAACATGAAAAGATCTGATGAACCTTGGATATAACTTGACACCTCGTCCAAATCTACACCAACCTCATCAGGGTGAGACCCGTAGAAAGACATGGTCACAATCCTTGAACTCTAGAGGTCACTGTCTCCTATTGGCATAAGACCACTTCCTACTCTGTGCAGTCTTCATCCACTCTTGAATGACCTAAACCTTCTATGTAGTATCATGTACCATCTCTTGTCCCACCAGTGCTGATTCCCCTGGGTCAGTTCAGCACAATGGTTATTTGAAAGGTTTCTCGTATAACGCCTCAAAATGAGTCATCCCAATGGTGGAGTGATAACTATTATTGTATGAAATCTCCACCAAAGGCATGTGATCCTCCCATCTACGACCGAATTTGTGGACTCAAGAACGTAGCATGTCTTCGAGGGTCTGAATGGTCTGCTCAGTCTGAGAATCAGTCTAAGGATGGAAGGCGGTGCTCAAATGAAGCTGCGTCCCGAAAGCCTCCTGCATCCCCTTCCATTGTTGGGATGTATAATGTGTATCACGACTAGAGACAATCGTCGAGGGTACTCCATGTTTCTATAGAATCCCTTGCACATTGAAGCATCCCAAGCTCTCTACTGAACTCTTCTCTCTGATCGATAGGAAGTTGGTCGACTTGGTGTGTCGGTCGACGATCACTCAAGTCGAGTCATGACCCCTGGATGTTTGTGGAAGTCCTGTCATGAAGTCTGTGGATATCCCATATCACTTCCACTCTGGGACCTCTAAAGGTTGAACCATGCTTGTTGGTACCTAATGATCCACCTTCTCTTGCTGTCATGTGAGGCATCTAGAGATAAACTCTGCTACTTATTTCTTCATTCCCAGCCCCCAGTGATATGATCAGAGATCCTGATACATCTTTTCCAATATAGGATGTACCACTAGAGGGGACATGTGAAACATCCTAAAAAGTACCTTCTGATGTGACACTGGTACCATGATACGTCCTCTGAAGAGGATGATGTGTTCCCCACCATCATAGAATCCATCAGGTGCCTTCCCTGTGGATATTTGAGCCCATCGAGCCTCGCAGTCAGCATCCCCAAGCTACACCTCCGTTACGCACTGAAGAAGTGGGGGAGTGACTGTAAGAGACTGAATTAAAGCTGCTCCATCTCGATCCACATAGGATATCTGCAATGCGTCCAGCTGCTCTATCACTTCACCTAGTATCTGTATACCATATCTCTCGCTGAGTGCATCTACAACAACGTTTCCCTTCCCAGGAGTATAGATTATCTCGATGTCCAAGTCCTGGAGGAACTCAGGACTTCGTCACTGTCTATGGTTCAAGTCTTTCTGAGAGAATATATACCCGAGACTCTTGTGATCAGAGTACACTGTAGAACACCCAACCATCAATTAATGTCACCACATCTTCAAGGTGAAGACCACTATTGCTAAATCTAGGTCATGGGTAGCATAGTTCAACTCATTATGTCTCAGCTGTCGAGAACCATGAATGATCATTGCTCGATCCTCATCAGGACACATCTATGACCGATCCCAGATGCATCTCAGTAGACTATGTACGCCACACCCTTCTCGGGTACCCTCATGATGGGTGCACTATTCATCCTCTACCTCAACTCCTGAAAACTATGCTAGCATCTCTCCGACCAAATGAAGGGTTTCCTCTTCTTCGTCAATGCTAATCGTGGTGCTACAACTCTGGAGAAATCTATCACAAATCTCTGATAGTATCTAGTCAAACCCAAGAAACTTCATACCTCCATCACACTCCGGGGTGGATCCCATGAAAGTACCACCTCAATCTTCATTGGATCCACACCAACTCCAGCCTCCGATATGACTTTTCCCTGAATGCGAACCTCTCAGATTTAGAATTGGAACTTCAAGATCTTACTATAAAGCTGGTGCTCTCGGATTTTGTCCAGTATTATCTAAAAATTATAGGCATGATCATCCCCATTATTCGAGTGGATCAGAATTTCCTCGATGAATACCACCACAAAGCGATCATGGTATGGCTGGAAGATACTGTTCATGACTCCCATGAACACTGCTGGAGCATTGGATACATCAAATGTCATAACCAAGAACTCGTAATGGCCATACTAACATTTGAAAGTCTTCTTCCAGACATCCTCATCTCGTACTATGAGCTGGTGATAGCCTGATTTGAGGTCTATCTCTGAGAACCACCGTTCTCCCTTCAGCTTATCAAAGAGATCATCAATCCTTGGAAGCGGGTACTTTCTCTTCATGGTCACCTGGTTCAGGCGTCGATAGTCAACAAAAAGTCTCAAGCTCCCATAGGCCTTCTTAGATAACAAAATTGGGGCTATCCAAGGGGAAACAATGGGCCGAATGAACCCCTTCCATTGTTTGTCTCCTAGCTGTACCCGAAGCTCACGAAGCTCCGTGGGAGCCATATGAGAAGCTGGTGTAGATATCGGTGTCTCCCTGTCGTACCAGTCAATGTAAATTTCCAACTCTATACAAGGAGGTATACTCGGAACATCATTAGGGAAGATATTCTTGTACTATTCCCCCACTACGGGATAGCTCAGACTCTCCACATCAACTGCTATGAGGGTAAGGTTATCAAACTGATGAGTGATCGGCTGCACCCTCCTCTAGGTACGTCCATACTATGTTGTGAAGGCTCCCTTATCGTCGACGAAGGTATACCTAATCCCATTCATGCAGACAAACCGCACTTTGCACCAACTATAGTCATTCTGAGTATGGACTGTAGAAAACCAGTCCATACCCAAGATGACGTCGTAAGGCCTCGATGCTGCTACTTGGGGATCCAAGCTGAAGCTCTCGCCTCCTAGATTATGCTTACAATTCCAGCAATAGTGCATAATCATCAAATCCACTCCAGTATGAGTCTCTACCAGAAAGGATCGAGCTAATGGATCCATCGGAATCTCTGATCTCTAAACGAGGGCAATGTCAATGAAATAATGATTGGTACCTGTGTCAATAAATAATGTAGATAAGGTGGAGTAGACATAGATCATACCTCGTATCATCTTCAGAGCACCATGGTTGTTGGCCTCAGCTACCTAGAGAGAGCTGGCCTTTTTCCACCTGCTCCCTATGGTCAGGGTGGAAAAACTTGTGGTGGTGGCAGTAACATCTCAAATCATCACCCACTGTCAGTTGCATAGCCTTTTCTTCTGCCACGTCTACCTACTCCCTACGGACCTCCACATCCAAATATCTGTCTCTTCTTGGGTGGTCCTTTGACCATATACTGATCATCCTCATGGAGGGTCAGATTGTCATGAGCCATGTGAACCTACTCGCCGCATGCGTAACACTGCCTGCTCCAGGCTTGACTGGCTCTGCCTTTGGTGCCCCCGCACAACCGACCCTGAATCCTACGGTCTCCCACCTATAGTTCTGGTCCTCATGGACCTCTGTGTCATTTTTCTACTTCCAGCATCATAAGAATACACTATGTGATGACTGGTAGTGGGTCTTGCTGATGGTGACTTCTCAGCAAGAAAACTCTCTACTAAGAGGGCTTTCTATAACACCCCCACTTGTGTTGGGATGCTGAGGGAAATCATCAAAGCCCAGATCTCCCACTCGAGTCCCTACTCGATGGTTTGGGTCATGAAGAATGGGTCCCACACCATATCTATGGAGTATCATGAGAGGTCAAGGAACCATGCTGATTATTGAGCCACAGTCATGTTTCCCTGCCGTAGAAGAAGCAACTCCTGAATTCCCACTACACATAGAGTAGCTGGGACAAACTATGCCCGAAACATGATCTCAAAGTCTTCCAAGAGAAGCATCACCTCCTCTTGAGCCTGGAGTATCATGATCGGCTATCTGCCCGCTGCTGCAAAAAATAAGACTAGTGGAAAGGATATCCTTTAGATCAGCAGGTGTCCCTACCAGTTGATAGACTCTCACCACAGCCTCCAGCCAATCCTTAGCTGCCTATGGGTCTATCTATACCATGATCATAGGTGGCCTCTAGCGCTAGAACCTATGCGACAGACTCAAGCAGCGTGCACCCTCTTCTGCTAGGGCTCGTGGCATTGGTGTCCCAATGGGAAATGGTATCACTGGTACCTCCGCTGTTGCCTCTACTGGAATAGGGCCTTGCATCGAGGCCTCATCGCTCGGTGGGCTGTCAGTGCATAATACTCTTGGTACCCTAGCTCGCTGTTTACATAGAGGAATCTTGAAAAGAAATAGGTGCTCTAGGGAAAATAAGTTATACTTGGTGATATTACTGAAGAGATCGCAAAAAAACTCCTAAAAACAAACACACAATCAGTGTTTTCGTGCACCGAGTCAGAAATCAGATGTCATGGTACTAGTGTATGGATACTCCTGCTACCGCACAAACACTAGATTCCCTAAAATGATAACCACACTCAATAAAATTAACAGTATTTCAATTGAAAAGATCAGATTTAATGACCCGTAAATTTCAAGGAATATTTTTTCTTAAATTCTTCGGGATTTTACGAGTATGCAGTTTCTGACGGAATCTGATTCTGAGGCCCGGTGTGCCCAAAATCAATTTTTGAAGTTTAGCTCGGGTACGTTCAGTGAATGAACGAGCAGGTTTTTCTATCTTTTGAACTGGTGCTCGGAATTGAAATCCGAGGGCACCAATGAACCCACAACGTCAGTAATTTTTTAAGAGGTCCTTTACCGAAGATGTGTTTGCATGGGAGAAGGAGTTTAATTTTGTGGTTTAAATAAGAATAGAATAAAAATTGTAGATCAATTTTTATTCTTTATTCTAAGTGGTTATATCCTAGGTGTGGGAGTTGGGGTGGGACCCACTAGTTACTAACTACCCTTGAGAGGATAAAGGTGAGGTGGGACCCACACGAGCCCCAACTCTTCTCATTCCCTAAATCCCTAACTCCCCCACCCCCTTTATTTGAGTTACTCCCATCTCTCCCTCTTTAATGCTTGCCAACATAAGACATAATTAATTAGACAACTCATGTTAAAATAATTAAGTGTTTTGGAATTTGTATTTGTAATATTTGAATGCATGGAATGAATTAATAAAATAAGGAGGATCCTTATTTTATTTTGTTGGCTGGCCTGTTGTGTGAGGATTTTGGAGGAGTGTTCATTACTCTTATTTGAAATAACTTAATCCTCCGCGAAGAACGTCACTCTTGAAAGAAGAACACCAAATTCTATGACGAAGAACGTTGACTCGACGGTTCCGATTTTCCCCATCCTCTTATTCCTCTGTGACAAGGGAGTAGACACCGACGATAACAGAAATGATGCGATCATCTGTGGCGCTTGACAACAGAGAACTTCCTTAGAGGTAGGGGTTAAGTTCAATTTTAATGAATTAAATTTGTGCTTGTTTTATCTTTGTGGATCTCTTTTGTTTTGGACGCTTGTTATCAACATAACGGGGGAAAATCGGACCGCACAAACACGGCTGATCCTCCTCCCCTTAACTTGTTAATCTTTATTGATAGTTGTGGCGAAGGCGGCGCGATGTCGTTGCACCGCGTAGGACCGAAAAGGACCGTGACCGAAGAGGGATGTGACGATGGTGCGTGTCACCATCGCGCCATGCCAGTGAGGCCGAAGGAGGTCGTGGCCATGAGCAGGACGCAGTGGAGGGGCGCGGCACCGTCGCGCCGCGCCGGTCGGACAGGAGCCGCGGCCAAAGGCCGTGGTGGTCTTCAAAGGGGTGGCTGGCTGAGTCAGCTGCCAGCGCCACCTAAAGGCAGGGGCCCACGGGGGTCCCGTGGTTACACCCATGGTCGGCCATTACGGCCAACCGTTTTAGAAAACTAGGGGGGGTGTAACCCCCCCCCCCCCCCCGACAGAACCCTAGGGCAGACTCCAATGGGTCCGCCGTTTCAGAGACAAAGGGGTGGCGCACCCCTTCACACCTCGTTCGGCCACGAGCTGAGCTGCGGCCAGCTTCCGAGTCGGGCCGAACCCAGACCCAGTTCGGGTTAACCTGGTTCGGGCTGACCCATGGGGTATTGGGCCGGGTCGGACCGGGCCCAGACCCCCTATTTTCGGACCAAGTTCGTTCAGACGCCCATATCATGGGATACAGACCATTGATCGACACACTGTCAGTTGCGTTGAGATCCTTGGAATGAGATGGTAGCTTAATTATATTACACTCAAGATTCTGGTGATGTTTGGGTATGGGCAGGTTGGTTCAAACTCGAAACCAACCGGGCCCTCAGAGCAGAAACACTCATAGCTAAAGGACCGGACGTCCGATTGATGTGCCGTCAATTGTATTTGATTCATCATAGTGAGAAGATTCTTTTGACTTACTCCACTTGTGGTTTGGAAACATCTGGAGTATGGTCATGTTGGTTTTATCTTAAAAACCAACCGGGCCCCTGGGATGAAAAAACCAATATCTCACAGACCGGGCGTCTGATTGACGCACTGCCTGTCGCGTTGAGTTCCTATTGACGAGACAAAATGTTGTGATACATCAACTCTGGACTTCGTGATAGATGATGTATCGACCCTCATGGATCGTGGAACGGGACCTCCCAGAATCAAGCATGCTGTGTGCGGGAACCATAGATCTTGCTGGGACTACGACGACGATGACAACTGTACTTGGATTTTACGTGGGTTCGGCAGTAAGGACGACTGTACTTGGATCCTATGTGGGTTCGACAGCGAGGACGACTCTACATAGATCCTACGTGGGTTCGGTAGTGATGGTTACTGTACTAGGATCCTATGTGGGTTCGGCCGGGGAGATGATTCAGAGGCTACATCTATCATATCCACCCCTCTTCGTGAGTAGTATACATGTGTGAGATGAGTCTTTAATTTCAATCATTATCTTTGATATGATTGTCCTACATTCCTGTGTGGATTGGGTTATTCTTTCCTATGGGGACAGGGTTGTACTTGGGCTCGTGAGTTGGAGAAGAACTGGAATTGGTGACTTAGGTATATGTATGGGCATATACCTAAGTAGAGTTGGTTGATACCTTGTGATTGTATCATTTCTTTATGGTTTGTCCTTTGTGGATTCGGGGAGACCTTCAGGGGTCTCGGGGTCCCTACTAAGCATCGTATACTCACACCTGCATGGGACATGGCCGTACTACATTGTGTTGGTTGCAGACGACGGACAACGCTGATCATAGTTGAGGCATGTAGAGCGGGACGGTACCGGAGGTGGACTATCATGCGGGACATACACGGAGAGGATGACCGGACCCAAGGAGATGAGATGACCTATGCACGGGCCATGCCCGCACTACTTTGTGTTGGACGCAGACGACAGACAACGCTGATCGAGGTGGAGGTTTGTGGTGTTGGACGGTACCCGGAGGTGGGCCACTGGACGGGATGCACACGGAGCGGATGGCCGGATCCGAGGAGCTGAGGAGACTATCTGTACCCACCCTTCAGGTGGGATGTCCATAGTATGACTCAGTTATTTTTCTTTACTTCTCAGCAGATGTACTTTCTTTTCAGTTGTTATGTACTTTCATTTGGGTTTGTATACTGGCCCATTTACTTTTCAGAACTTACTTTTGTACCCAGTTTTACTTACTGCTTACTTCACTTGTGTACTCTATTGTGTGTTGTTTACTTTATAACATCAATGCCTTCCCTTTATCAGGATTTACACCTTCGGTGCTAGTCGCCAGCCCCTGGACTATGGAAGGTGGTCTTGGGGTAGTCACGGCATGAGCCCCAAGGACGGGTCAGGACAAATTGGTATCCGAGGAGTCGGTTCTACCACAAAACACAGAACACTGATCATTATTTCAGGGAAGAAATATTGTTTAGAGTATTGACTGTGGTTATCAGTCCCGGGAGTCCAGTGTTGGTGCAGCGACCGATGTATCCATACACCAGGACCCTGAATTCTGATTTCCGACTCAGTGCTCAAAAACACTGATTGCCTATGTGTTTAAAATGTTTTCTTTGTGTTTACTTTGTGTCAGCTCACCAAGTATACTGTTTAACCGTGGCACACCTGTTTCTTTTCTAGATGGCCCCACGAAGGCAGCCTGCTAGGGTTCCGAGTTACATGTGAGATTGTATCCCACCAAGCGACAAGGCCTCGGTACAGGGCCCCATTACAGCGGAGGCACCTACGGTACCATTACCTGCTGGGCCACCTATAACACTGGCCCCTCAGTGGAGAGTGCCCATCACCAGATCATGTTGTAGGAGTTTCAGAAGCAGAGGCCTCTAAGGTTATGAGACGAGACAAATTCCCCGGCAGCAGAGGATTGCAAGGTTGACATAACTACTAGTGTTTTCCCTATGAATGACAATGAGGTTGGTCCAAATAGTGATGAGGCTATGGTATGTGAACAGATGCATGAGATAGCACATTAGGGTAGTGTGTCAGCTATACATCACTACCTGTTGGACAACATTTACAACCGGCAGTACCGGTAGGTGACACATGTAGGCTTACTGCCTTACACATGTTTTAACATCAGATGCCCCTTAGGTTCTGAGGTGAGCCCTACACTCAGGCGGCTGAGGAATGGCTTGAGGATGTGGATGAGAGTTTTCCTAGAGCTTATACATCTATGATAGAACAACGTGTCTGTATCTAGGTATTCATCGAAGTGTATCGATCATTCCGGTTACTCGATGAATATGATTCAATCAGTGCTATAGTGATCAGACCTCTGAGCGTGGGGTGTTTAAAGATATCTGATCCAGAACCTTTTCCTCTATGCATTCCTATCAATGTTAGGATGCTAGAGAAAAAATTTTTAGTTGAATGTTCTTTGGATGAATGGATATATCTAAAGAATGTTTGCAGTGGAAGAGCATGGAACTGGCACCGGTCTCATAGTCTTGGGCGTGTAAAATGTTTCAAGAATAGAAAGTGTTAAGGACATATGAATCTGCAGAGCAACAGACGTGGAAGTAGAGATAGGAGTGCAGCATGAGGTGGTGTACATTTCAACATGTTACAACCACCCACTCTTGTAGTCCTCACCAGGCTCAGGGAGCTAGGGCGAAAGGGAATAGAATAACTGCATGCGGTCAAGGAGTGTGGCCCAAGGGCTCTATGAAATATTTTAGGTATAGTCTGTGTCTACTACCAGCTTCCGTATCAATAGACAATGTAACAATCATTCCTACCTTCCACGAATCTTGTCCCAGAGCTAGATTTTTCGGTTAAGATGTTGACTTCACCCTCACGTCTGGAGATACCTTTTGAAGAAGACTCGATAATCACACTTACAAAGATGGTGTGATAGGACCCTTGAGGCGAGAGTTTCGGTTGGAAAATCATGGTGGTAGTATCGAGGCCTTACAACATTAGTTTGAGTATGGATTGGGCAACCACAGTTCATACACAGATTTACGGTATTAGGAAAATGGGTTGTGGTTTATCTATAATGTTGGGAAGGGTTTTTACTTGGTCGACGAAAAGGAAAACCCAGGCAGCATAGGATAAACTCATGCATAGGAGGGTGTGGCCGATCAACCTTGAGTCATCCAACCTTACCCTCGTGGCAGTAGGAGTTTTTAGTTTTCAGTTCCAAACAGGGAACAGAGGCCTCAAGAGTGCGAGGATGGCGACCACATCTTTTACGGGTATCACGACGACGAGGTCTACGGAGATTTTTCTGAAGCGACAAGTTATCTCTGAGGTTCATCGGACCCTTCTAGGTCCTCAGCAAGGTAGGCAAGGTGGTTTACCGCTTGACCTATCCACCATAGTTTCACTGGGTGCACGCTGTCTTCTACATATCTCAACTGAGGAGATACGTGAATGACCCTTCACACATCATCGACCATAAGGATCTGGACATCAATGACAGGGTGACATTCACAGAGGTTCCAGTGGAGATCGTGGATCGACAGGAGAGGGTCCTACGAGGATGGTCAATTCCTCATGTGCGCTTTCGCTAGCAGCATGAGAACCACCAAGAGAGCACATGGGATCAGGAGGCTCAGATGTGTACTTGGTACCTCCTTTGTTTTCCCTAGTGTGTGTTGAAGCTTTACGGGGATATAAAGCCCTGATGTGGCAACAATGTAAAGACCCGGAAATTACAAAGAAATTTATATTCTTAATTCTTGGAAATTTTACAAGTCTGTGGCTTTTGACAGCACCAGATTCCAATGCCCGGTGTGCTCGGAATCAATTTCTAAAGTTTAGCTCGAGTACATTCAGTGAATGAACGAGCGAGTTTTTTTTCTATCATTGAAACTGTTGCTCGGAATTGATATCAGAGGGCACCGATGAACTCGCAGGGCATGTAATTGCATAAGGGGACCATTACCGCAGTTGCGTTTTAAGCGAGTAGAGAATTATTATATGGTGATTTAGTTTATAATAAATAAAATTGTTGAACAATGTAATTTTTATATCTTGGAAGTTAAAATCTCCCATGGGAAGTTTCTGGTGGGGCCCACAACCACCCAACTTCCATGTGTGGATAAATGAGAGGTGGGGCCCACACGAGCCCCACCCTCTCATCTCCCATAACCCTCCTTAAACTCCCCTCTTATTTATGAAGACTCTTCCTCTTCCTCTCCCCATCTTAAATGTTTTCCAAAACAAGTTAATCAATGAATTATAACTCTTCACTTAATTAAATTAAGTTGTTTGAATTTTGAAATACTTGTGTGAATAAAATAATAACTTAGCTATTATTTTATTTTGGGCATTTGTTGGGTTGAGATTTTGGTGGGAGCTCCGGAGGAATAGATAAGGGTGTTCTTCTCACAAATAAAGAACACCACCCCTCTTTGATGAAGAATGCCTCCGACGAAGGACTTTCTCCCTCAATGAAGAAAGCCTCCAATGAAAAATGATGCGCCTTCCTTTCTCTTATCCACGACGTCGTTCTTCGCAACACCATCTACCGCGACGTTCGTCTTCCACAGATCGAAAACCTGCGACGTCTTTGCGAGGTAGGTGAATATTGTATATTACTCATTTATGTGGTTTATTCCCATGAGCTTGAGTGTATATTTGTAGGATTTATCTTTGTGAATTCCTTACCTGGTGGAATTTTCATGACGAACATGAATTAAATGAATTAATTTGCGGATCGAAGAGAAAGGGGTCGAATAAATTATTTCTTCTCATTTATCTTGATATTGAAAATCTTGAAGTGTTATAAATATCTATTTACCAATTACATGTGTTCTTGATTCTCAAAGATGATGGCCAAAAAAACATGGCCATCAATCCACACAGTCCATGACCCTTTTTTATTTCATTCTTCGCACATTCTCCGCGCGTTCTTTCACACCAAATAGTTAAGCACGTCAAAACAAAGATGTTTCGTTAAGCGTGATATATGAACGTGGAGATCACGACCTGAGGATTGTGAATCTACACTTGTCAAAATTTTCGGACTTAGATCGGAGATGCGACAACCCACGGAAGGGGCGACATGGCGGTGTGATTATCGGCCCGACAGTGCGCAGTTCAGGCGGGGCAGGCCGAGGCGGCATCCGACGGTGCGGCTGGGTTGCGTGGCAGCAGCATGGTAGGCTGGAGGAGCAGCAGCGTGGGAAGCCAAAGGTGGTGCGGTTATGGTCGTGCGGAAGAAGGCCGGTTGATTGGGAGAAAAAAATCGTGAAGGATAATGAATACTGGAGAGGGAATGTTAAAATGAAATGGGAAAATAATAAAAAGGAAAAAAAGAAGAAGAAATCCAATCAAGGTGGGGTATGGTTGGCATGGAGTGAAAGCAAAGGAGGATCTTTTAATTTGGTGATTATTTCTAGCGCTCAATAGAATTATCCAATGTTATTGAATTTATAGTTAGAAAAATAAATAAAAAAGTAACTAATAATAGTAATAAAATTTTGTTATTATTTTTTTGATGATAAAACACCTTTTGTTCGCAACTTCTTCATGCGATCTCGATTTCACGAAATGTTAGTGGCAGTGCGACCCTGACATCCAGATGGAATTTATGAGTCCAATATTGAATATCTTTTTCAGGATTTTGGATCTGGTACCCGAAGCGCTCAGAAAATAATAGATTTAAAATTATTATTAAATCTTCGACCTGCTATAACACAAGCGTGAGACGTCCGATTGGCTTGCCGTCAGTGGCGATGTAATCTAGTCTTTAACATGATCGATTCAATTCTAATGTTCGATAATAAATTCTGGTTCGTGGGTTGGGTCCACGAAACACCCAATGATAATAATAATATTATTATTACGGGATCTTGTATCTGGCATATCTCTCTCATTCGGTGTTGGAATAACGAACCGTCTGCGGCGTTGTGACCCTGGAATTTAGACGGATGTTTCAATATAAATTTTATATATTTAAGTCGAGGTTGAAGTGCGGGCCCCACGAGGCCGAGTTCATGTGTGTTGTGATGAAATGCAACTTTTTTTCATCGGCTATCCATTTTGGACCATGTATAGTCCATGTCGTGTATTTCTTAGTATGGATCACAATGGTGTGACCGGTTTGGTTAACTGGTGTCATTTGAAGTACGACCGGGTTGGTTTGAACAAGAAACCAATCGGGCCCTTGGAGCGGAAACGCTTATAACTTAAAGACCGCACGTCTGATCGATGCGCCGTTTACGAAACTATGACCCTTACGACGAGAAGGTTCTTTTGTGATACTCTAAGTGAGTTTTGGATGAATTTGGATATTGGAAGGGCTAGAAATGAGCATATTTCTAACCAGGCCCTTGGAACCGAAAAGCCATTATCTCTCAGACCGGGCATCCGATTGACGCGCCGTCTGGTCGTGTTAAGTTCCTATTGATGAGACAGAACTTTGGGATACATAAAATTTGGACTTCGTGACATTTGATGTATCACCCATTGGATAGTGGAGCAGACCCTCCCAGAATCGAGTGTGTTGTGTGCGGGAAACATAGAGCTGGCTGCGACTATGACGACTACCGTGCTGGGATCCTCCGTGGGTTCAACGACTGTACTTGGATCTCAAATGGGTTCGGCAGAGATGACTACTGTACTTGGATCCTATGTGGGTTCGGCAGCGATGAAGACTGTACTTGGATCCTCCGTGGGTTCGGTAGCGATGACGACTGTACATGGATCCTCCGTGGGTTCGGCAGCGATTCTTACTGTACTTGAATCCTACGTGGGTTTGGCAGCGACGACTTCTGTACTGGGATCCTATTTGGGTTTGGCAGAGGATATGATTCGGAGTCTACATCTAATCATCTCCACCCCTCTTCGAAATTATTATACCTGTGTGAGTTGAGTCTTGACTTTACAATATTTAAAATCGATGTGGTTGATCTACTTTCCTATGTGGACTGGGTTGTGCATTCATTTGTGGACAGGGTTGTGCTTTCCTGTGTGGATTGAGTTGTGTTTTCCTTTGTGGACTAGATTGTGCTTTCATGTGTGGACTGGGTTGTGCTATCCTGTGTGGACCGGGTTGTGTTTTCCTTTGTGGATAGGGTTGTGCTTTCCTATGTGGACTAGTTGTTCTTGGGCTGAAGAGTTAGAGCCAAAATGAGATAGAAAATTTAGGTATATGTATGGTCATATACCTATGTAGGGTTGCTTGATACATCGTGGTTGTATCTTTCCTTTGTGGTTTATCCTTCGTGGATTCTGGGAGACCTTCAGGGGTCTTGGGGTCCCTACTGAGTATCGTATACTCACCCCTGCATGGGCTATGCCCGCACTACGTTGTGTTGGATATAGACGACGGACATCGCTGATCGTGGTGGGGGCTTGTGGTGATAGACGATACCCGAAGGTGGACTACATGATGGGACGTACACGGAACGGACAGCCAGACCCAAGGAGCTGAGGAGACTATCTGTACCCACCCTTCAGGTGGGATTTCCAGGGGATGACTCGGTGTTGTTGCTTTACTTTTCAGCTTCTGTACATTATTTTCATTTGTATTTTACTTTGAGTGGGGTTTGTATACTGGACCATTTACATTCTAGCACTTACTTTTGTACATAGTTTTACTTAGTGCTTACTTCACATGCATACTATGTTGTGTGTTGTTTACTTTATAAAGGCAATGCCTTCCCTTTATCGAGATTTACGCCTTTGGTGCTAGTCGCCAGCCCTTGGCCTATGGAAGGAGGGCATGGGGTAGTCACGGAATGGGCCACGAGGTCGGGACATGAAAATTAAAATTGAACATAACTCTTAACTCGAAGGAAGTTTGTGGTTGTCAAGCGTCGTGGATGATGGCATCGTTTCTGTCGTCGTCGGTGTCTCCACCCTTGTCGTGGAGGAAGAAGAGGATGGAGAAAACCAGAACCGCCGAGTCAATGTTCATCATCCTCGAAGAAAGTCACTCTTCAATGAAGAACTCCAAATTCTCCGACGAAGAACGTTGACTCAGTGGTTCTGGTTTTCTCCATCTTCTTCTTCCTCCGCGACAAGGGAGGAGACACCGACGACGATGGAATCAACGCCATCATCGGCTACCTGAGGGTCCGTCTCCCCACGGAACATGGGCAGTCTCTGATGCTGAAACTCATGTAGTGCACTCAGGTGATGTGCTCTCTCAACTGCTGGGGCTGGTGGCATCGGTGGCTCGGCGGGTAGAGGTACCGCCGGTGCCTCCACTGTAATGGGGCTCCGCACCGAGGCCTCGTTGTTCGGTGGGCTGCCATCTTGAACAATGCTTGGAACCCTAGCAGGTTTCCATCGTGGGGCCATCCTGAAAAGAAACAGGTGCACCATGGTTAATACCGTATACCTGGTGAGCTGACACAAAGTATTCACAAAGAATAACTTTTTGAAACACACATGCAATCAATGTTTTCGTGCATTGAGTCGGAAATCAGAATTCAGGGTCCTGGTGTATGGATACGTCAGCCGACGCACCAACACTGGACTCCGTAGACTAATAACAACACTCAATATCCTTAAGAGTTTTGTTTCACAAGAAGAAATTATCAGAGTCCTGAGTTCTCCGGTAAAACCGACTCCTCTGATACCAATTTGTCATGAACCGTCCTTGGGGCCCGTGCTGTGACTACCCCAAGCCCGCGTTCCATAGACCAGGGGCTGGTGACTAGCACCAAATGCGTAATTACCGATAAATGGGAAGGCATTGCCTTTATATAAGAAAACAAAAACCACAGTGTACGCCAGCCGAAGTAAACACTATATAAACAGAGTACAAAAGTAAGTGCTGGAAAGTAAATGGGCCAGAATACAAACCCAACTAAAAGTACAGTACAACTGAAAAGAAAGTACAGTAGCAGTAAAGTAAATTAGCAACCATCAAGTCGTCATCCGACTATCCCACCTAAATGTTGGGTACAAATGGTCACCTCACCTCCTCGGGTCCGGCCGTCCTCTCCCTGTACATCCCACCTAATAGTCCACCTCTGGGTACCGTCCCGCTCCACAAGCCTCAACCACAATCAGCGCTGTCCGTCGTCTGCAACCAACACAACATAGTGCAGGCATGGCCCATGCAGGGGTGAGTATATGATACTCAAAAGGGACCCTGAGACCCCCGAAGGTCTCCCAGAATCCACAAAGGATAAACCACAAAGGAAGGATACAATCACGAAGTATCAACCAACTATACTTAGGTATATGCCCATACATATACCTAAGTCATCAATTCCAGTTCAAGTCACGACCCGTCCTCGGGGCCCGTTCCGTGACTACCCCATGCTCACCTTCCATAGGCCAGGGGATGGAAACTAGCACCAAAGGCATAATTCCTGATAAAAGGGAAGGCGTTGCCTATATATAAGAAAACTAACACCACAAAGTACGCAAGCTGAAGTAAACACTAAGTAAACTGAGTACAAAAGTAAGTGCTGGAAAGTAAATGGGCCAGAATACAAACCCAACTGAAAGTAAAGTACAACTGAAAAGAAAGTACAACATAAGTAAAGTAAATCAGAAACCATCGAGTCATCCTCCGGCTATCCCACCTAAAAGGGTGGGAACAGATGGTCACCTCATCTCCTCGGGTCCGGCCGTCCGCTCCGTGTACATCCCTCCAGATTGTCCACCTCCGGGTACCATCCCGCTCCATATGTTTCAACCACAATCAGTGTTGTCCGTCGTCTCCAACTAACACAATGTAGTGCGGGCATGACCCGTGTATGGGTGAGTATACGATAATCAGAAGGGACCTCGATACCCTCGAAGGTCTCCCAGAATCCACAAAGGATAAAACACAAAGGAAGGATACAATCACGAAGTATCAACCAACTCTACTTATGTATATTCCCATACATATAACTAAGTCATCAATTCCAGTTCTTCTCCAACTCACGAGCCCAAGTACAACCCAGTCCACACAGGAAAGCATAACCCAATCCACACAGGAATGTAAGACAATCATATCGAAGATAATGATTGAAAGTCAAGACTCAGCTCACACAGGTATACTACTCATGAAGAGTGGTGGAGATGATAGAAGTATCCTATGAATAATCTCCCCTGCCGAACCCATGTAGGATCCAAGTACAGAAGTCGTCGCTGCCGAACCCACGTAGGATCCTAGTAATGTAACCATCACTACCGAACCCACGTAGGATCCAAGTATAGTCGTCCACACTGTCGAACCCACGTAGGATCCAAGTAAAGTCTTCCTTACTACCGAACCCATGTAGGATCCATGTACAGTCGTCCTCGCTGTCGAACCCACATAGGATCCAAGTACAGTCATCATTGTCGTCACTGTCACAGCCAGCTCTAGGGTTCCCGCACACAGCATGCTCGATTCTAGGAGGGTCTGCTCCACGATCCATGACGGTCGATACATCAACTGTCACGAAGTCTAGAGTTGAGGTATCATAAAGCTTCGTCTTATCAATAGAAACTCAACGTGACAGATGGCGCGTCAATCAGATGCCTTGTCTAAGAGATATTGGCTTTTCTATCTCAGGGGCCCGATTGGTTCTTAAGCTAAAAACCCCTACCATACTACAGATGCATCTAAACCTCAAGTGGAGTAAGCCAAAAGAACCGCCTCACTATGAGTAATCCAACACAATTGACAGCATGTCAATCGGACGTCCGGTCCTTAAGCTGTGAGCGTTTCCGCTCCGAGGGCCTTGTGGATTTTGAGTTCGAACCAACCTGCCCATACATAAAGTTCATAGAAATCTTGAGTGTAATATAGAAAAATGACCGTCTCGATCCAAGGAACCCAACGAAACTGATGGTGCATCGATCGGAGGTCCGAAACACAAGATATGGTCGTTTGAACAAACCTAGTCTGAAAATAAGGGGTTTGGGCTCGGTATGACCCGACCCAATACCCCCGGGGTCTGCCCGGCCCGGCCCATGGAAGGGCGTGGCCTGCATCCCAACTCATATGTCGTCCGTGGCCCGGCTCACGGCCGAATGGGGTGCGAAGGGGGGCACCATCCCCTTGTCTCTGAAACGACAAACCAACTGGGGTCTGCCCTAGGGTTCTGTCGGGGGGGGGGGGGGGGGGGGTTACACCGCCCCCCAATTTTCTGAAATGGCCTGCCATAAGGGGCGGCCTTGGGTGTTACCGCGGGACCCCGCGGGTCCCGTCTTTAGATGGCTCCAGCGGCCGGCTTAGTAGGCCGCCCCTTTGAAGATCGTCGCGGATCCTGCACGACCGGTGTGGTGCGATGGCGCCGCGGCCCGCCCCGACCACGGCCCAATGAGTCTCCGACACGGTGCAACAGCGCCGCACCCCTCCTCCATGACCCTCTCCTGGCTGTGGCCTCATTCTCCCTCAGCAGCGCCACGCGACGGCACCACGCGCCTTCTCCGCGGCCCGCTTTGACCGTGGTCCTTTTCGTGCCCGCGCGGTGCAACGGCACTGCGCCGCCTTCGCCACAACGATAAACAAAGATTAACAAGATAAGGGGAGGAGGATCATCCATGTTTGTGCGGTCTTATTTTCCCCCATTATGTTGATAACAAGAGGATATGATCAACGATAAAACAAGCACAATTTTATTTCCTTAAAATTTAACTTAACCCCTACCTCGAAGGAAGTTCGTGATTGTCAAGCACCGCGGACGATGGCGTAGTTTCCCTCATCGTTAGTGTCTCCTCCCTTGTTACGGAGGAAGAAGAGGATGGAGAAAACCAGAACCGCTGAGTCAATGTTCTTCATCGGATAATTTTTCGTTCTTCGTTGAAGAGTGATGTTCTTCACGGAGGATGAAGTTCTTCCAAATAAGAGGAAAGATCTGTCTTCCAAAATACTCACACAACAAGCCAACCAACAAAAAAAATAAGGATCCTCTTTATTTTATTAATTCATTCCATGCGTTAAAATAATACATATTAAAATTCCAAAACACTTAATTAATAAAACACATGTTGTCTAATTAATTATGTGTTATGATGGCAATCATTAAAGAGGGGGAGAGGGGAGTTTCTCAAATAAATGGGGGAGTTAGGGAGTTCGAAAGGAGAATAGTTGGGGCTCATTTGGGCCCCACCTCACCATTATCCTCTCAAGGGTTGTCAGTAACCAGTGGGTCCCACCCCAACTCCCACAACTAAGATATAACCACTTAGAATAAAGAATAAAAATTGTTCTACAATTTTTATTCATTTCTTATTTAAACCACAAAATTAATCTCCTTCTCCCTTGAAAACACATTTTGGTAAAGGTCCTTTTAAACAATTACCGATGTTGCGGTTTCATCAGTGCCCTCATATTTTAATTCCTAGCACCGGTTCAAAAGATAGAAAAACCAGCTCATTCATTCACTGAACATACCCGAGCAAAACTTCCGAAATTGATTCCGGGCACACTAGGCCTTAGAAACAAGTGCCGTCAGAAAATACGTACTCGTAAAATCCCAGAGAATTTGAGAAAAAAAATTCTTTGAAATTTATGGGTCTTTACATTACTCCCACCTCAGATATTCACATCCCTGTAAAGATACATCATAAACTTGGGAAAC
The DNA here is from genome assembly GCA_963277665.1 of Viscum album. Classification (NCBI taxonomy): domain Eukaryota; kingdom Viridiplantae; phylum Streptophyta; class Magnoliopsida; order Santalales; family Viscaceae; genus Viscum; species Viscum album. The sequence continues at coordinate 2,001,966,290 of OY728152.1, forward strand.
AAATGAAGGTACTCTGCATACATCTGAGCCTCCTCCTCCCATGTGCTCTCTCAGAGGTTCCCATCCTGCCACCTGATTCACACTAGAGGAATAGACCATCCACATAGGACTCTCTTCTGTCGATCCTCAATCTCCCCCAGGACCTCTGCAAAAGTCACACCATCATCGATGTCCATCTCCCCATGATCAATGATATGCGTGGGGTCGTCCACGTATCTCCTCAACTGAGATACGTGGAAGACATCCTGCACTTGGTGCAACTGAGGTGGAACAGCCAGGTGATAAGCCACCTCACCTATCCTGCTGAGAACCTGTAATGGTTCGATGAAGCACAGAGATAACTTGCCGCCCCGAAGAAATCTTCATAATCAACATTGAGGTGAGACCCATAAGAAAACGTGGTCGCCATCCTCGAACTCTAATGGTCTTAAACTCTTGTCAACATAGGACTTCTGTCAGCTCTGGGCATTCCTCATCCCCTCCTAGATGATATGAACCTTCTCCGTCATGGCCTGGACCATCTGTGGTCCTACAAGTGCTGACTACCCAGGGTCTGTCCAGCACAGAGGTGATCTACAAGGTCAGACGTACAATGCCTCGTATGGTTCCATCCCGATGGTGGAGTGGTAGCTGTTTTTGTACGCAAACTCTGCTAAAGGTCGGTGATCCAACCAGATGTGACAAAAGTAAAGAACACATGCAAGGATCATGTCCTTGAAAGTCTGAATGGTCCTCTCCGTCTGACCATTTGTCTGAGGTTGAAAGGCGGTGCTCAGATGTAGCTGCGTCCCAAGTACCTCCTGCAACCCCATCCAAATCCGGGAAGTAAAGCGAGCATCTTGATCAGAGACGATAGAAGATGGAACACCATGAAGCTGTACAATCTCTTGAACGTAGAGGCATCCCAAGCACTCCATTGAGCCCTGCTCTCTAATAGGTAAGAAGTTGGCCAACTTGGTGAGTCGGTCGACAATCACCCAAATGGAGTTGTGTCCTCTGGATGTTCATGGAATCCCTATCATGAAATCCATAGCTATCCCATACCACCTCCACTCCGGGACCTCTAAGGCTGTACCAAGCCTGCTGGTACCTAGTGCTCCGCCTCCACCTGCTGGCAAGTGAGGAATAATGAAACGAACTCTGCCACAACCTTCTTCATACCTGGCCACCAGTTCTGTCGTCTGAGATCCTGGTACATCTTCGCTACTCATGGATGTTCCTCCAATGGGGAAGTGTGAAACTCTCTCATCACCTCCTCCTGTAAAGAAACAGGTACAATGGTATGTCCCCTGAAAAGGATGACATGCTCTTCTCCTACAGAAAATCCATCAGGTCCATGTCTTAAGGATATCTGTGCAGGTCGCATCTCATAGTCAACGTCCCCACATTGTGCCTCTCTAACCTGCTGAAGTAGTGGATGAGTGACTATAGAAAGTATACTCCATCTCAATCCACAATGGATATCGGTAATGTGGCTAGCTACTCTGTCGCCTCTCCAAGTAGCTGAATGCCCAATCTCCTGCTGAGAGCATTAGCTAATATGTTATTCTTCCCAGGAGTATAGACCATATCAAAGTCATAGTCTTGGAGGAACTCGATCCATCGCCACTATCTCAGGTTCAGGTCCTTCTGCGAGAAGATGTACCTAAGACTCTGGTGGTTAGAGTAAACTGTAATGTGCCCACCCATCAGATAGTGCCGCCACATCTTCAAGGCGAATACCACTGCCGCTAACTCCATGTCATGGGTAGCGTAGTTCTCCTCGTGCTACCTCAACTGTCGTGAACCAAAGGCGATCACTGCACACTCCTGCATCAGGACACATCTAAGTCCGGTCCCTGATGCATCGCAGTAAACTACGTAACCTACGCCTTCCACCGGTAGCCTCAAGTTGGGTTCACTAGTCAATCTTTGTCTCATCTCTTAGAAGCTCTACTGACATCTATCTTCCCACATGATGGGTTTCCCCTTCTTTGTCAAATCTGAAAGCGGTGCTGAAACACTAGAGAAGTCTGGCACAAATCTCCGATAGTATCCAGCAATTCCTAGGAAACTCCGCACCTCTGTCACGCTCCTGGGTGGCTCCCAAGCTAGTACTACCTCGATCTTCGCAGGATCCACCGCAACTCCCACCTCAGAGATGACGTTCCCCAAGAATTAGACCTCTCGAATCCATAACTGACACTTCAAGATCTTACCATAAAGATGGTGCTCTTGGAGTGTGTCTAGTACAACTGGCAAGTGGTAGGCATGCTCCTCCTCAATGGTCGAGTAAATCAATATTTCATCGATGAAGACTACGAAAAATCGATCGAGATAAGGCTGTAAGATCTTGTTCATGAGACTCACGAACAGTATTGGAGCATTGGTTATACTGAAAGGCATAACCAAGAACTCATAATGGCTATACTGACACCTGAAGGCCGTATTCTGCACATCCTAGTATAGGAGAGCACATTGGAGCAGGAGGCTCAGATGCGTGCATAGTACCCTCATTTGTTTCCCTAGTTTATGATCTATCTTTACATGGACATAAAGATCTGAGGTGGGACTAATGTAAAGAACTGTAAATTCCATGAATTTTGTTTTCATAAATTCTTTGGGATTTTACGAGTAAGCAGTTTATGAAGGCACCTGATTCTGAGGTCCGTTGGGCCCAGAATCAATTTCCGATGTTTAGCTCGGGTACGTTCAATGAACGAACGAGGGGGGTTTTATATATTTTGAACCGGTGCTTGGAATTGAAATCTGAGGGCACCGATGAAACCGCAATGTCGATAATTGTTTAAGAGGACCATTACCAAAGATGTGTTTTCACGGGAGAAGGAGTTTAATTTTTGGGTTTAAATAATAATTGAATAAAAATTGTAGAACATTTTTTATTCTTTATTCTAAGTGGTTATATCCTAGGTGTGGGAGTTGTAGTGGGACCCACTAGTTACTAACTACCCTTGAGAGGATAAAGGTGATTTGGGGCCCACCCGAGCCCCAACTCTTCTCATTCCGTAACTCCCTAACCCCCCACCCATTATTTTAGAAACTCCCCTCTCTACCACTTTAAAGCTTTCAAACGTAACACATAATTAATTATACAACTAATGCTTAATTAATTAAGTGTTTTGGAATTTGAATTTTTAATATTTGAATTCATGGAATTGATTAATAAAATAATGAGGATCATTATTTTATTTTGTAGGTTGGCTTGTTGGGTGAGGATTTTGGAAGAGATCCCTTTCCTCTTATTTAGAAGAAATTCATCCTCTGCGAAGAATGCCACTCTTCAACAAAAACTGCCCAATTCTCCAATGAAGAACGTTGACTCAGCAGTTCAAGTTTTCTCCATACTCTTCTTCCTCTGTGACAAGGGAGGAGACACTGATGACGGCGGAAATGACGCCATCATCCACGACAATTGACAACCGCGAACTTTCTTCGACGTAGGGGTTAAGATCAATTTTAATGAATTAAAATTGTGCTTGTTTTATCGTTGAACATCTCATTTGTTTTGGCCACTTGTTATCAACATAACTGGGGAAAATCAGACCACACAAACATGGCCGATCCTCCTCCCCTTAACTTGTTAATCTTTGTTGAGCATTGTGGCGAAGGCGGCGCAGTGCCGTTACACCACACGGGAACGAAAAGGACCGCGACCGAAGCGGGCCGTGGAGATGATGTGTGGTGCCGATGCGCCGCGCCTGGGAGGCCAAAGGAGACCATGTCCAGAAGCAGGCCACGTGGGGGGGGGGGGCACCGTTGCGCTGCGCCGGTCGGATAGGAGCCACGATCAATGGTCGCGGTGGTCTTCAGAGGGGCGGCCGGCTATGCCGGCCGCTGGCGCCACCTGACAACGGGACCTGCGAGGGACCCACGGTTACACCCAAGGTCGGCCATTACAGCCGGCCATTTTGGAAAACTGGGGGGGGGGGGTGTGTACCCCCCCCCCCCCCCCCAACAAAACCCTAGGGCGGACCCCACTTGGTCCGCCATTTCGGAGACAAGGGGGCGGCACCCCACTTCACACCCAGCTCGACCACGAGCCGAGCCAGGCCACAGTCCATGGGCCGGGCCGCACCTAGCCGGGCTAGACCCAGACCCGGGTCGGGTCGACCCAGGGGGTATTGGGCCAGGTCAACCCGGGCCCAAACCCCCTATTGTCATACCGGGTTCATTCAAACACCAATATCCTGGTATATAGACCTCCGATCAATGCACCGTCAGTAGCGTTGGGATCCTTGGATAGAGACAGTCGTTTTGGTATATTACAATAAAGCTTTTAGTGAGGATTGGGTATAGTAGGGTTCGTTCGAACTCGAAACCAACCGGTCCCTTGGAGCGGAAACACTCACAGCTTAAGGACCGAACGTCCGATTGACGTTCCGTAAATTGCGTTGGATTACTCATAGTGAGATGGTTCTTTTGGATTACTCCAATTGAGTTTTGGATGCAGCTAGAGTACGGTCGGGTTGGTTTTATCTTAAAATCCAACTAGGCCCCTTGGATGGAAAAGCCAACATCTCTCAGACCGGGAGTCTGATTGACGCGTCGTCTGTCGCGTTGAGTTCCTATTGATGAGATAAAACTTTGTGATACATCAACTCTAGAATTCGTTATAGTTGATGTATCGACCCTCATGGATCGTGTAGTGGACCCTCTTGGAATCGAGCATGCTATGTGCAGGAACCTTAGAGATGGTTATGACTGCGACAACTATGATGACTGTACATGGATCCTACGTGGGTTCGGCAGCGAGGATGACATTACTTGGATCCTACTTGGGTTCAGCAGTGAGGAGGACTGTACTTGTATCCTACCTAGGTTCGGCAACGAGAAAGAATGTACTTGGATCCTACATGGGTTCGGCAGTGATGGTTACTGTACTAGGATCCTACGTGGGTTCGGTAGCGTTGACTTATGTACTTGGATCCTATGTGGGTTCTGCTGGGGAGATGATTCAGAGGCTACATCAATCATCTCCACCCCTCTTCGTCAGTAGTATACCTGTGTGAACTGTGTCTTGAATTTCAATTATTATCTTCGAAATGATTGTCTTACTTTTTTGTGTGGATTGGGTTATGATTTCCTATGTGGACTGGGTTGTACATGGGCTCGCGAGTTAGATCAGAATTGCAATTGAAGACTTAGGTATATTTATGGGAATATACCTAAGTATAGTTAGTTGATACTTCGTGATTGTATCCTTCCTTTTTGGTTTATCCTTTGTGGATTCTGGGAGACCTTCGGGGGTCTCGGGGTCCCTTCTAAGTATCGTATACTCACCCCTACACGGGTCATGCCTGCACTAATTTGTGTTGGTTGCAGATGAAGGATAGAGCTGATCTTGGTTGAGGCATGTGGAGCGGGATGATACCCGGAGGTGGACTATCAAGCAGGACGTACACGGAGCGGATGGCCGGATCTGAGGAGATGAGGTGACCATCTGTACCCTCCGTTCAGGTGGGATAGCTGGAGGATGACTCAGTGGTTGTTGATTTACTTTACTAATACTGTACATTATTCTCATTTGTGTTGTACTTTCAGTTGGATTTGTATTCTAGCCCATTTACTTTCAAGCACTAACTTTTTACTCAGTTTACTTAGTGTTTACTTCGGCTTACATAATCTGTGGTGTTTGTTTTCTTATATAAAGGTAACGCCTTCCCTTTTATCTGGAATTTCTCCTTTTGTGCTAGTCGCCAGCCCCTGGCCTATGGAAGGCTGGCTTGGGGTAGTCACGCCACGGGCCCCGAGAATGGGTCACTCCTCCAATACATCATCATGTCAAAGAGGCACAACGTGGGGATGTTGACTGTGAGATTCGACGTGCATAGGTAACCTCAGGACAGGAACCTGATGGATTTTATGTAGGAGGAGAGCACTTCATCCTTTTCAGGGGACATATCATGGTACCAGTTGCATTACAAGAGGATGTGCTAAGAGAGTTTCACACTTCCCCATTGGTGGTTCATCTCGGAGTAGCAAAGATGTACCAGGATCTCAGACACCAGCACTGGTGTCCAGGTATGAAGAATGTTGTGGAAGAGATTGTTTCACGATGCCTCACCTTCCAGAAGGTGATGGTGGAGCACCAGGTACCAGAAGGCTTGGTACAACCCTTAGGGATCCCGGAGTGGAAGTGGGGAAGGATATCTATGGATTTTGTGACGGGGGTTCCACGTACTTCCAGAGGAAATGACTCCATCTGGGTGATTGTCGACCGACTCACCAAGTGGGGCCACTTCTTACCTATCATAGAGCACGGCTTAGTGGAGATCTTGGGACGCCCATACATTAAGGAGATCATACGACTTCATGGTGTTCCATCGTATATCGTCCCCGATCGAGATGCTCTCTTAACTTCCCAGCTTTGGAAGGGGTTGTAAGAGGCATTTGGGACGCAGCTACGTCTGAGCACCACCATTCACCCTCAGACGGATGCTCAGATGGAGCGAACCATTCAGACTCTCTAAGAAATGCTCCGTGCATGTGTCCTCGCCTTTTGCTGCAGTTGGGAGGATCACCTAACTTTGGTGGAGTTTGTGTACAACAGCAGCTACCTCTCCACCATTGGGATGGAACCATACGATGCATTGTATGGCTGACCATGCAGATCACCTCTATGCTGGACAGACCCTGGGAATTCAGAACATGTAGGACCAGAGATGGTCCAGGCCACGGATGAGAAGGTGCAGATCATCCAAGAGAAGTTGAGGACTACCAAGAGATGATATAAGTACTATGCTGATAGGAGGCAGAGACCACTACAGTTCTTGGATGGAGACTACATTTTCTTACGGGTCTCACCTCAACATGGATTATGGAGATTTGGCCGGGGCATCAAGTTATCTCCATGCTTCATTAGACCATTTCAGGTTCTCAGCATAATATGAGAGGTGGCTTATCGCATTGCTCTTCCACCTCATTTGCATTGGTCGCACGATGTCTTCCACGTATCTCAGCTGAGGATATACGTGCATGACCCGACGCATATCATTGATCACAGGGAGCTGGACCTCGATGATTGGGCGACTTTTGCAGAGGTCCCAGTGGAGATCAAGGATCGATAGGAGCGGGTCCTATGTGGATGGTAGATTTCTCTAGTGTTCATCATGTGGAAGCACGAGATCCTCTAGGAGAGTACATGGGAGCGGGAGGCACAGATGCGTGCACAGTACAATCATTTTTTCCCTAGTTTATGATGTATCTTTACGGGGATGTAAAGCCCTGAGGTGGGAGTAATGTAAAGACCCGTAAATTTCATTGAAATTTTTTTCTTAAATTATTTGGGATTTTACGAGTACGTATTTATTGAAGACACCTGATTCCGAGGCCCAGTGTGCCCGGAATCAATTTCCGAAGTTTAGCTCAGGTACGTTCAGCGAACGAATGAGCGGGTTTTTCTATCTTTTGAATCGGTGATCAGAATTGAAATCTGAGGGCACCAATGAAACTATAGCATCAATAATTGTTTAAGAGGACCTTTACCAAAGATTCGTTTTCACATGAGAAGGATTTTTATTTTGTGTTTTAAATAATAATTTAATTGAAATTGTAGATCAATTTTAATTCTTTATTCTAAGTGGTTATATCCTAGGTGTGGGAGTTGGGGTCCGACCCACTAGTTACTAACTACCCTTGATAGGATAATGGTGAGGTGGGGTGCACACAAGCCCCAACTATTCTCATTCCCTAACTCCCTAAATCCCCCCTTTATTTGAGTAACTCCCATCTCTCCCTCTTTGAAGCTTTCCAACTTAACACATAATTAATTAGACAAGTCATGTTTAATTAATTAAGTGTTTTGGAATTTGAATTAGTAATATTTGAATGAATGTAATGAATTAATAATATAAGGAGGATCCTTATTATATTTTTCTGTTTGGCTTGTTGTGTGAGGATTTTGGAATAGATCTCTTTCCTCTTATTTGGAAGAACTTCATCCTCCACGAAGAACGTCACTCTTCAATGAAGAATGCCAAATTCTCTGATGAAGAACGTTGACTCGGAGGTTCTGGTTTTCTCCATCCTCCTCTTCCTCCACGACAAGGGAGGAGACACCGACGACGACAGAAACGATGCCATCATCCACAACGCTTGACAATCGTGAACTTCTTTCATGGTAGGGGTTAATTTCAATTTTAATGAATTAAAATTGTGCCTATTTTGTCATTGAGAATCTCGATTGTTTTGGCCGCTTGTTATCAACATAACGGGGGAAAATCGGACCGAAAAAACACAGTCGATCCTCCTCCCCTTAACTTGTTAATATTTGTTGATCGTTGTGGCGAAGGTGGCGCGGAGTTGTTGCACCGCGCGGGAATGAAAAGGACCGCAGCCGAAGCAGGTCACGGCGAAGGCGCACGGTGCTGTCGCGCCCTGCCGGTGAGGCCAAAGGAGGCCACGGCCAGGAGCGGGTCGCAGCTGGGGTGGGTCGTGGCGGAGGGGCGTGGCACCGTGTCGCCGCACCGGTCGGACAGGAGTTGCGACCGTCTTTAAATGGGCGGCCGGCTGAGGCGGCCGCCCGCGCCACCTGAAGACAGGACCCCCGGGGGTCCCGCGGTTACACCCAATGCCGGCCATTACGACCGTCCATTTCAAAAAACCGGGGGGGGGGGTGTAACCCACTCGATAGAACCCTAGGGTGGACCCCACTATGTCCACTGTTTCAGAGACAAGGGGGCGACGCCCCCCTTCGCAACCCGCTCAGCCATGAGCCGAGCTCCGACCGGCTTCCGAGTCGAACCGCAGGCCGCGCCTGGCCGGGCCGGGCCTTGGCATCCAGGCCGGGCCGCGCCAGCCAGGTCGGGCCGTGCCCAACCGGCCCGAACCCAGATCTGGGTTGGGTCGACCCGGTTCGGGCCGACCCAAGGGGTATTGGTCCGGGTCGGACCGGGCCCAAACCCCCTATTTTCGGACCAGGATCTTTCAAACGCCCATATCATGGGATACAGACCTCTGATTGACGCCCCGTCAGCTGCGTTGCGATCGTAGGATTGAGGCGATCGTTTTAGTATATTACACTCAAGCTTTTGGCGAAGTTTCGGTACAAGAGGGTTGGTTCGAACTCAAAACCAACTGGGCCCTCGGGGCAGAAACACTCATAGCTTAAGGACCAGACATACGATTGACGTGCTGTCAATTGCGTTGGATTCCTCATAGTGAGACGATTCTTTTGGATTACCCCACTTGAGGTTTTTACACAGATGAAGTATAGTCGGGTTGGTTTTAGGTTAAAAACTAACCGGGTATCTGGGACGGAAAAGCCAATATCTCAGACCGGGCATCTGATTGATGCTCCGTCTGTCGCATTGAGTACCTACTGAAGAGGTGGAAATTTGTGATACATAAACTTTGTACTTTGTGATAGTTGATTTATCGACCCTCATTGATCGTGGAGCAGACCCTCCCAGAAGCGAGCATGCTGTGTGCGGGAACCCTAGAGCTGGCTGCCACTGCGACGACGATGACGACTGTACTTGGATCCTATGTGGGTTCGGCTGCGAGGACGACCGTACATGGATCCTACGTGGGTTCGTTAGTGAGGATGATTGTACTTGGATCCTATGTGGGTTCAAAAATGAGGACTAATGTATTTGGATCCTACGTGGGTTCTACAGTGATGGTTACTGTACTAGGAACCTACGTGGGTTTGGCAGCGATGACTTCTGTACTTGGATCCTATGTGGGTTCGGCATGGGAGATGATTCAGAGGCTAAATATATCATCTCCATCCCTCTTCGTGAGTAGTATACCTGTGTGAACTGAGTCTTGACTTTCAATCAATATCTTCGATATGATTGTCTTACATTTCTGTGTGGATTGGGTTATGATTTCCAGTGTGGAATGGGTTGTACTTGGGCTCGTTAGTTGGAGCAATACTAGAATTGAGGACTTAGGTATATGTATGGAATATACCTAAGTATAGTTGGTTGATACATAGTGATTGTATCATTACTTTGTGGTTTACCCTTTGTGGATTCTGGGAGACCTTCAGGGGTCTCGGGGTCCCTTCTGAGTATCATATACTCACCCCTGAATGGGCAATGCCCGCACTACGTTGTGTTGGTTGTAGATGAGAGACAACGCTGATCGTTGTTGAGGCTTGTGGGGTGGGACGGTACCCGGAGGCAGAAAATCTGGTTGGATGTAAATAGAGCGGACGACCGGACCCGAGGAGCTGAGGTGACCATTTGTACCCACCCTTCATGTGGGATAACTGGAGGACGACTTGGTGTTTGCTGATTTACTTCACTACTGATGTACTTTCTTTTCAGTTGTACTGTACTTTCAGTTGGGTTTGTATCTGGCCCATTTACCTTCCAGCACTTACTTTTGTACTCAGTTTACTTAGTGTTTACTTTTACTTCTGTACTCTGTGGTGTCTGTTTTCTTATATAAATGAAATGCCATCCCTTTTATCATGAATTATGACTTTGATGCTAGTCGCCATCCCCTAGAATATAGATGGCGAGCATGGGGTAGTCACGACACGAACACCGAGGATGGGTCACTCCTCCACTACATTAGTGGGTCAGAGAGGCACATCGTGGGGACGTTGACAATGAGACGTGACATGCATATATATCCTCCGGACAGGCACCTGATTGTTTTTCTGTAGGAGGAGAGCACATCATCCTTTTCCGGGGACATATCATGGTACCCGTTGCTTTACAGGAGGAGGTGCTGAGAGAGTTTCACACTTCCCCATTGTTGGTACATCAAGGAGTTGCGAAGATGTACCAGGATCTCAGACGACATGGCTGGTGGTCGGGTATGAAGAAGGATATGGCAGAGTTCGTTTCACAATGCCTCACCTCCCAGCAGGTGAAGGTGGAGCACTAGGTACCAGAAGGCTTGGTACAACCCTTAGAGGTCCTAGAGTGGAAGTGGGACGTGATATCTATGGATTTTGTGACAGGGCTTCCACATAATTCCAGAGGACACGACTCCATCTAGATCAGGTGGTCGCACGAGAACATCTAAGAGAGCACATAGGAGCGGGTGGCTCATATGCAAGCACAGTACCCTCATTTGTTTCCCTAGTTTATGAGGTATCATTATTGGGACGTAAAGCCCTAAGGTGGGAGTAATGTAAAGAGCCGTAAATTTTAAAAAAATATTTTTCTTAAATTATTTTGGATTTTACGAGTATGCAGTTTCTGACGGCACATGATTCTGAGGCCCGGTGTGCCCGGAATCAATTTATAAAGTTTTGCTCAGGTACGTTCAGAGAACGAACGAGCGGATTTTTCTATCTTTTTAACTAGTGCTCGGAATTGAAATTCGAGGGCACCGAAGAAACCACAACGTTGGTAATTGATTATGAGGACCTTTTCTAAAGATTCATTTGCACGGGAGAATTAGTTTAATTTTGTGGTTTAAATAAGAAATGAATAAAAATTGTTGAACAATTTTTATTCTTTATTCTAAGTGGTTATATCCTAGGTGTGGGAGTTGCGGTGGGACCCACTAGTTACTAACTACCCTTGAGAGGATAAAGGATAGGTGGGGCCCATACGAGCCCCAACTCTTGTCATTCCCTAACTCCCTAACTCCCCCTTTATTTGAGTAACTCCCCTCTATCCCTCTTTAAAGCTTGCCAACTTAAAACATAATTAATTAGACAACTCTTGTTTAATTAATTAAGTGCTTTTGGAATTTGAATTTGTAATATTTGAATGCATGGCATGAATTAATAAAATAAGGAGGATCCTTATTATTTTTATAGATGGATTTTAGTGTGAGGTTTTTGGAAGAAATCTCTTTCCTCTTATTTGGATGAAATTCATCCTTTGCGAAGAACGTCACTCTTCAACGAAGAACGCCAAATTCTCCGACAAAGAACATTGACTCAGCGGTTTTGGTTTTCACCATCCTCTTCTTCATCCGTGAAATGGGTGGAGACACCAACGACGACAAAAATTATGCCATCGTCTGCGACGCTTGACAACCACGAACTTCCTTCGATGTAGGGGTTAAGTTAAATTTTAATGAATTAAAATTGTGCTTGTTTTATCGTTGAGCATCTCATTTGTTTTGGACGCTTGTTATCAACATAACGGGGGAAAATCGGACCGCACAAACATGACCAATAACCCGCCCCTTGACTTGTTATTCTTCATTGATCATTGTGGCGAAGGCGGTGAGGTGACGTTGCACCCGCAGGAACGAAAAGGACTGCGGCTGAAGCGGGCCGCGACGACGGGGCGCGGCGCCGCTGCGCCGCGCCGGTGATGCTGAAGGAGGTTATGGCAAGGAGCAGGCCATGGATGCGGGGCGCGGCGCAGGCATGCCACCCCAGAGATTCAAGGGGCCACAACAGAGGGGCACAATGCCATCGCGCTGTGCTGGTCAGACAGGAGCCACTGACAAAGGCGCGGTGGTCTTCAAAGGGGCGGTCGGATGAGCTGGCCACCGGCGCCACCCGAAGGCAGGACCCACAGGGGTCCCATGGTTACACCCAAGGACAGCCAATAATATCGGCCATTTCAGAAAACTGGGGGGGGGGTGTAACCCCCCCCCACAAATAGAACCCTAGCGCGGACCCCACTGGGTCCGCCGTTTCGGAGACAAGGGGGAAACACCCCCCTTCGCACCTCGTTTGGCCGCGAGCCCAGCCGCGGCCGGCTTCCGAGCTAGGCCGTAGGCCGTCTCCCAATGTGGGTTGGGCCAAGCTAGAACCGTACCCCAGTCTGGTCGAACTGGGTTGGGCTGACCCAAGGGGTATTGGGCCGGGTCGGACCGGGCCCAAACCCCCTATTTTCGGACCCAGTTCGTTCAAACGCCCATATCGTAGGCTATGGACATCCAATTGATGCACCGTCAGTTGCATTTGGATCCTTGAAATGAGATTGTAGTTTCAGAATATTACACTCAAGAGTTTGTCGACGTTTGTGTATGGGTGGGTTGGTTCGAACGCAAAAACAACTGGGCCCTTGGATCGGAAATGCTCATAGCTAAAGGATCGGATGTTCGATTGACGTGCCGTCAATTGCATTGGATTCCTCTTAGTGAGACGGTTCTTTTGGCTTACTCTTCTTGAGGTTTGGATGCAGCTGGAGTATGGTCGGGTAGGTTTTATCTTAAAAACCAACCGGGCCCCTCCGACCGAAAAGCCAATATCTCTCAGACCGGGCGTCTGATTGACGCGTCGTCTGTCACGTTGAGTTCCTATTGACGAGATGGAACATTGTAATACATCAACTCTGGACTTCATGATAGTTGATGTATCGACCCCCATGGCTCGTGGAGCAGACCCACTCGGAATCGAGCATGCTGTGTGTGGGAACCCTAGAGCTGGCTGCCACTGTGACGACGATGACGACTGTACATGGATCCTACATGGGTTTGGCAGTGAGGACGACTATAAATTGATCCTACGTGGGTTTGGTAGTGAGGATTACGGTACTTGGATCGTACGTGGGTTCAGCAATGATGGTTATTGTACTAGGATCCTATGTGGTTTCGGCAGCGACGACTTCTGTACTTGGATCCTACGTGGGTTCAGCAGGGGAGATGATTCAGAGGCTACATCTATCATCTCCGCCCCTCTTCGTGAGTATTATACATGTGTGAGCTGAGTCCTAACTTTCAATCATTATCTTCGATATGATTGTCTTACATTCCTGTGTGGATTGGGTTATGATTTCCGGTGTGGACTGGGTTGTACGTGGGCTCATTAGTTGGAGCAGAACTAGAATTGATGACTTAGGTGTATGTATGGACATATACCTAAGTAGAGTTGGTTGATACTTCGTGATTGTATCCTTCTTTGTGGTTTATCCTTTGTGGATTATGGGAGACCATTGGGGGTCTCAGGGTCCCTACTATGTATCTTATACTCTCCCCTGTATGGTTCATGGCCACACTACGTTGTGTTGGTTGCAAACGACAGACAACACTGATCGTGGTTTAGGCTTGTGGAGCGGGATGGTACCCAGAGGTGGAATATTAGGAGGGATGTACATGGAGCCGACGGCCAGACCCAAGGAGCTGAGGTGACCATCTTTACCCACCCTTCAGGTGGGATAGCCTAAGGATGACTCAGTGGTTGCTGATTTACTTTACTGTTGTTGTACTTTATTTTCAGTTGTACTGTACTTTCAGTTGGGTTTATATTCTGGCCCATTTACTTTCTATCACTTACTTTTGTACTCATTTTACTTAGTGTTTACCTCGGCTTGCGTACTCTGTGGTGTTTTTTTCTTATATAAAGGAAATTCCTTCCCTTTTAATGGGAATTACGCCTTTGGTGCTAGTTGCTAGCCCCTGGCCTATGGAAGGCAAAGTTGGGGTAGTCACGACACGGGCCCCGAGGATGGGTCATGACGTCAGAGTCCTATTTTCAACGGGAGAACTGACTCCTATAATACTAATTTGTCACGACCCCTCCCCTGGGGCCCATGGCATGACTACCCCAAGCCCGTCCTGCAGAGGCCAGGGGATTGTGACTACCACCGAAGGCATATTCCCCAAATTGGGGAAGTCATTTTCTTTTATAACTTTTAACACACACAACCATGTACACATCATGATACGAACTCAATTATACTGAATAGTAATTAGAGTGAGTACAGTAAGTAAAACGGGGATAAAAAATCATTCCAACAAGAAAGTATAAGGAAAATAGGAATGTAAATGTAGACTGGAACATTTCCTATTATAACCCACCAAGAATCCTACAATAAGGGTAGATACAGCTCTCAAATGGCCGTCTCCATAGTATGCCTCGTCCAAGGCCCACCTCCGAGTTACCTCCTGTCCGAGTACTCTCGTCCTCCATCAGAACTATCAAACATCTACACCGAACAAAACAAGGTGAAGGCATATCTTGTATAGGGGTGAGTATAAAGATACTTAGTAGGACATCAAGACCCTCAAGGTCTCATAAAATCCACAAAGGATAAACCATAGAGCATGGAATAAACTGAAAACCCTACATAGGTATATTACCATACCTATTCCTAAGTTATCAAGTATACCCATCTCAATACTGATGAAGACACAGAGTCCAACTCAAATCCCAAAGCTCAAATGATCTACAAAAGAAGGGATTCTATGAAGGAAAGTACCACATAAGTACGCCACATAGATGAATACAAATAAGGTAGTACCACGAAGGAAAAATACCACAAGGTACATACTCAGCTCACACCAGCTATTACTTAGGTACACTATAAGATATGATTATATATAACTATTGAATCTTCTTACTCTATTAAGAGGAATACCCACGAAGGATCAATATTCATTATCAGACCCACATAGGATCTGTAGGTGCTGACCCACACAGAATTGCTCGGTGTTGACCCACACAGGATCACTTGGTGCTGACCCACACAGGATCGCTCGGTTCTGACCCACACAAGATCACTAGGTGATGACCCACATAGGATTGCTAGGTGATGACCCACATAGGATCACTCGGGTAGTCCCACATGGAATCATAGATTGGTTTCATGCAGGACCCTCAATCATAGTCCCACGAAGGATTTCTTTTTCAAGTCACAACCAACAAAATGATTCCCTTGATAAGCTTTCTCATCTCTGGGAGGGTACACACCTCCAACCACTGGTTAATACTCCAACTACCACGAAGTCTCATGGAGATGTATCTCAAAAGACTGCCATGTCATAGGGATCTCAACACAATAGATGACACGTCAATCGGACGCTCGGTCTGTGAGTTATTAGCCTTTTAGACCCAAGGGCTCGATTGGATTCATGCTCGATCCAACCCGATTGTTCGTCCACATTACCAAAAACACTAGTGGGGTATAATCAAAGGGACTTTCTCGCTCCATGGTTTCTAGCGACACTAAAAATTAGTAAAATGGACATCTGGTGACAATGGTGTGGCCAAAAGAGGGTAAATGGGTCGATGTGGGTTCGGGTCTGGTCAGACCCAGTCAAACCCGTCCTGGGCTGACCTGGTTTGGGTGGACCCAGCCCGACCCAGTGGGACTGGCCCGGCCTGCAGTGCGGCCTGGCCAGGTGGTCTGGCCTGGGCAGCGGCCCATGGGGTTGCGCGAGGTCGTGGGTCCATGGGGTGACACTAGGCCGCTGGTGCCGCGGGGTGGCGAGGCCATAGGTGCCGCAAGTGCAGCGTGATGTCGTAGGGGCCGTAAGGTGGCAATGTTACGGGGCGTCACGAGGATACGAGTGTAGAGTTTCGGAGAGGCCGCTAGTACCGTGGGACGGCGATGCCACTGGGGCCGTAGGGCGGCAAGCCCGTGACGGCATGGTGACCTCGGGTGGCGGCTGCTGCGGATGACAAAGGACACAGACGGTGGGGGCAACAGGCGGCGGGGGCACGGGCTGCGGGGGCCGCGGGGTGGAGGAGCACCACGAAGTAGTGGGGCACCATGCCTTCATCGGCGACTAGCATGACCGGCTGCCCTCTGTTTGGCGCCTTCGTCAGGGTTCTCGAGTTCCACCAATGCCAACCACCGGCACCATTCATTGTCATCAATGCAATGGTCACAAAAAGGTCCACATTATTTTTGGAGGGGTCAAGCCATGTTTGTTTGGTCTGTACCCTCTGCGTTAGGGTGGTAGCATAGGGCTCATGGAAGTTGATTCAATGTTAGAGGGAATTTAACATTGATAAAAAAACACACCCCTACCTTGGATAATTATTTACAGAGATTGTGAGATTGAAACAATGAAGGTGAAGAGAGTTCCAATGATTGTCTCTTCTGCAGTCACGCTTCCGAAGTGGGTTTGATCATCATCCATGTTCTTCAATTCTGGAGTGTGTTCTTCATTGGATAGATTTCACCAATGTTATTCTCTCGCCAAATCCACCAAAATGAATGGAATCCCACATAATACTACAAGTTATGTATTATGTTTGTTGGCATAATTTTAGAATTGCTTAATTAATTAATTGATGGGTTGGATTAATTAATTAAAGGGCAGAGTTGGCATAATTAAGTGTGGGAGCTCAAGAGGTTTCTACACAATAAGATGGTGTTCAAAGGGGTTCAAGGGGTTTTATGTCTTGGGTGGTTTCCACCACCATAACCTCTCATGGGTGGTTTATTCCAGGTGGTCCCCAACTATGAAAAATCCACATGGGTGTTTCATAATAAAATAAAAATAAAATGTCACACCTTTTTATTTTATTTTATTCTTTCATGAATATCTGAAAAACTGACTTCCACCCTTGTCCTATTGCGGTCGATGTAAAGGTCTCCTTGAATGAATATCTGTGTTGCGAGTTCAATTGTGCCCTTGGATTTAAATTCCAAGCAGTAGTTCAAATGTTACAAAAACCTGCTCACACGATTACTGAACATACCTGAATAAAAGTTCCAAAATTCACTTTGGGCACTCCGGGCCACGAAATCACACAGCGTCAATTTTCACAGGCTCGTAAAATTCCCATTTAATTAAAAAACATTTACAGGAATTTCCAGGTCTTTACATAATATTTCAAAGGAAATGGAAGATGATTTGTGTATGGAAAAGAAGAAGGCAAAGCTGGTAAATGCAAAGTAAATAGTTCTGTTAACACAATGGACAAGTATAATGGACTTTTTAAGACATCAATAAGAGATAAATGTTTTAAATGTTGAATGTATGGGAATTATGAAAATTGATTACCTATGGGAAATTCGCATTTATAGAATCTTCATGGTCATATGAGTTGTATTTTTGTTGATGATGATGATGAGACTAGAAATAATAGATGATATGAAAGAAGTAGTATGGAATAAAATGATGAAGCATAGTCAGTGGTTCAAGAATATATTAGATTGATTATATGATTATAAAAATTTATGTTGTATAAGTAATTATATGGGATAATGGAATAAATAACATCTAAGGACTATTAAAATATTGTTTTTCCATAATTATTTGAATGTATATGTTTAATGATACTTCTAACCATTAACATTTATTTTGATATTATTAGAAAATTCATGATATGTGTATAATGATGGGATAAAAATACAAGGGGATGTTTGATAGTATTAATGAACTCCTGACCGATAAAAGGACAATTTGATATCATGGTTTTAGTGTATAAATTTTTTTTGGGCATTTTTGGTGTGTGGAAAGATTTCATTTTTACCAATTAAATGTTTTCCCTAAGGTTCTATGGAAATTCGAGTTATTATCTTGTTTCAAGAGAATAAATGATTAAGGTATTCACATATTTGGAATGTAAACACCATGAAATACCTAATTAGATATTAGATATTATTTCTAATTATATTTATTTCACCTATTTCTAAGGTTTTATATTTTCAGTTTTTGGAAGAATTGTAATGCTATCAATTTATGGATAGTATCAGTTATATTCCAGTTGATGTCTGTTATATTAATGTATTATATCTGTAAAAGAAGACTTATGGATGTTTAAATACCTAGTCTAACCTTATATTGAGATTGGTTGATTTACCTATCATTATATTTCATTTTCTGTTATCATTTCAAGAGTGAAAAATTCAACTTCATTTATTCAAATATGAGATGATGTGAATTTTTTTTAAGGAACGACCAACTGTGAGATTGTACTGAAATCAAGTAGGAATTTATTATCATGAAAAATTTCATTGTTTTCAATTCCCACCTAAGTTATACTGTCTGGATTCCCATTATTGAGATACATAGGGTAACCATTATGTTTAACTTTCTTTTTTAAAATTAATTTTTATTTTATCCTTTCCATGATGTGGTTTACCATTAACAAAACTTTCAAGTAGTATACCTTTTATAACCCCAAAAAATTTCAAGGGTGAAATTAATTGTAAGGGGAGTATAATGTAAAACCCCAAAAATTTATGGACCATTTTTTTAATAAATTAAAATTTTCATTTAAATCTTGCAATGCAGTAAGTCATACATTCCCTTCACACTAAACATACTTTTCATACATTTCACGCTACACCGAGTTGGAGTACGATACATAAATCACTGAGTATAGATTTTGTTAAATGTATATAATAACTAGGTTTGTTTTATGTTATATGTAACTCCAATGGAATATTGTACTATACTCAACACTTACTTAGCTTTTGATGCATGAAAGAGAGACCTTCTTCAATAGTTTTCATTACACGCAATACTAAATTTCACAAAACATCTATATACTATTAAAATGTTATTATTTAATGGGATATACACTTATATTTTTGAATAGTATTATCATAATTTTGAATTTTATATTACATTAACATTCAAATTATTTCTTATTGAAATGATGTTAGAAGAAATTCAACTACTGGGGTAAAAGAGGTATTTTTCAAATAAATACAATTTTAAAGAAATTTGCTGGCGTATTGTTTTTAAATGTAGTTTTGAAAATTTTAAAAGTTCTATTTGATATACTAAAATTTTTAATTGGATGCGGGACATCAAAATTTACCATGGTGGAAATTTCTACATTTCCCTTGTGAAATTATATTTTAAATGAAGTGTGAAAATGTTTCATTTTATTTCAAAACTGAATTTTATTTTAAAATATAAATATAGTTAGATTATATTTTTAAATGGTTTTATGGTGTAATTTGATTATGTTTTTATCATTTAACCCAATTTTTTTCATTTGATGTATTTTCACATTTAAATTTGACAAAATCAAATATCATTATTTTAATTATTAAAATACCCACTTCCTGGTCATATCAACAATAATTAATTTTAAATCAATTAATGAAACTTATTTTTATTTGAATTTTTAAAAATGGATTACATATTTCGATTCATTGAGTCCAATTTATGTTAATAGGTTACTTTTATTTTTCTTGGATATTATGAATTGCAAATACGGAAATTTTTATTTACCACAATTAAAGATAATTCAGGTAAATTAGGGTAACCACCAATATGAAAATGATAATAAAATTACAGTATATCTTTTCAAAGTCTTATTGGATGAAATAAATTATGAAAAATATAATATAAGGGTTGGAATTGATTATTTTAATGGAATTTTTAAAATGAATGTGATGTAATTACAATTAAAACAAAAGAAGGTGACCACAGGTCACTCTCATATATCTTTTAAGTATACTAATTTTATAACAGTAATATCCATGCAAAAACAAGGAAAATAAATTGTATACAGAAATAAAATAAACATATATAAATCTTGTGTATTTATTTATAATTTATAGTGATTAATGAATTTCCATTAATGATGACACAATAATTGTGGTAAAATTATATTATTAATAGAAATATCAAATAAATTGTTTTAATAACATTAAAATAAATATTATATCTACTAATTAATGTGATCCATGAATTTTATAGTCCACTATGACTTGTTATAAGTGTATTAAATATTTTTTTAAATTTATCTTCTGTGTAGATTTTATTTTATGTCAAACAAATGAATAGTGTCAAAATTAACAAGATTAATATTTTATTATAATGACATTTGATTATATTATTTAAAAAACATGAAAATATTTTAATGTTACAAATTGGAAATTATATGGTCAAAATTTTCATAATTAATCCAATAATTGAAATTTGAAAACACATAAATATATATTTATAAATTTAATGTTTATAACATTTTTTACACTACTAATGTTATATAGAATAAATAAAAATAAAAAAATGATAATGTTTAAAATAAAATCAAAACCTATCTAAAATTTATTTAATCAGAGGATTTAGACCTATACTTATCTATCCCACGAAATAAATGAGTTTCAGAGCATTAAAATCCATAAATCAATTTATAAAAAATTAATATTTCAAGAACTTCATAAAGTGAACCTCCACCCTCTAATAAAAGGCCACCAACTCTACCCACTTACTCACATATTTCAAGCCATTTGGATAATCCAAAATCGTATCAAATAATCTCTTAACATCCCAACCATCTTTCTATAGGCCTCACATCGTGCATAAATCTATCTTTGGGAAATCATTTATGATAATCAAAAGGAGATACTCAAAAAAGAGGTCATTATTTTATAACTTTTATCAAAAAAATTCATCGATTTCATCTTATTATGTTTTTTCCATAATAATTAAATAACACTAGAATAATATACATTTTTAAACATTATTTTTATTATGGTACAACATTATACCTCTTTTTATTCATCCTTTGAATAAAAATATCATCATGTGTGTGTATATAAGTCTTACAGTCTCCACACTATAGTGTAATTATTATAAAAAATACTTAATTTGTATGAGTATATTGATGAGTATAATCGATTTAAATAATTAATATAACATAATTATTATTCTTAGAATTCATATACCATCCAATTCCATACTATTTAACCATTGTGGAAATGATATCAATGCAATTGCGTACATATTGCTTACCGTCTCAATAACACGATTAGATTCATTCTCCACATTAACCATTAAAGAATTTTTATAAGGTATATATAAAAAATAATAACTAAATTTATGGAAAAATAATTCAACTAGATTTATGAATATATATATATATATATGACATTTACTTGCTTATCTTCAATTTAATAAGGAAACAGAAACATCGTTCATGTGTACGTACGACCATCTATCTTCATGAATAGATTATTCCATTTATTTTATCCATCTATTAAATATTTTAAAAGACTGAATATATAAGATATATAAATAATGTTTTAAAATCTATAAATAATTAAATCACTATCAAAATAATAATATCATTAATAACAATCCCAATATATACGATAAATAAAATAGTTATTAACAAAATCATTTCATCAACATGGAATTGATAAATGAAAGGGTAATATTAAGTAATAAGTGAATCATATATGATGTGATAAATATTAATGTTGTTTTTAGATGTAAATAATGTTTTTAACCCCATTTTATAATAGTTTCTGACATTTATGAAAGAAATCGGTCACAAGGTAAGGGATAAATTTGCAAATCACGTTTTTATCCACGATTGCTTATTAGTAAGTATTTAATGGGTTATATTTATCATCATCATCTATGATTCCTAAATAAGTATTTCAAAATATTATTTATATCTTTATATAATTGTTTCATGTAATATTTTACCCATCAGTGAATTTTTTAATAAATTGCACGAATGGAATCTTTTTGACATTTTCAGTACAAGGTAATTTCTGAGTTTTTTCGGAAATCGTACGAGAATAGTGTTTCTTAACTTGTACAACATGAACAAATTTTTATGTTTTCATAATTCCATATTTCCATGAAGCTTCCCCTAAAATCTTACTATGTAATTTTCACATGAAATTATTTCTTCTAAAATTTTGTTGCATTTTGTGTAAGGAATTTTTTTTTATGTTGAAAGGATATTTTCCATAAGACTTAATTTCTAGTGTTTTGTCCAAATTATTTTCCATCTTTGTTGAAACTATTTCAATAGGTTTATATTTATATCCTTATTATTACTTTGATTTTATTGTATTTATGATAGAATGTAATTTAGGAAACCAATTTTATTTATATTACTTATGATGGAATGCTGTATAAGAAACCCATTTTATTTCATAGGTTATGTTATGGTGAAAGATTGTATGTTTTTGTGGAACATCTAAGAATGATAAAATTATGAGATGGTTGGGACCTATATCTCTCTCCAATGTATTTAGAAAATATTTATATCTCGTGAGATAGACATTAAATGAAAAAAAAGTAAGTCTGGTTCAGTAATATTGGACATGAAGGAATGGTAAATCTGGCTCCAAAATAAATGTATGGAATGGAATAAAAACTCCATTCAGTAATGGACATTGTCAACAATAATGGTATTGGAAACAATTTCTTGGTTTCTATAGAAATCATATTATGTGCTGATTTTCTTCAACAATTCCACGTTTTCTTCTAAGTTTATTTTATAATGGTAAGGTCCCATTTTGATATATTTCTTATTTACTACCAAGATCTATTGCATGAATCAGGATTTTGGAATTTCTTTTAAAAAATTATGTTCATGTTTTTACATTATAATTTTTATGGGTTTTAAGAGATTTTAAATGCATACCCTTACTGATAATTAGAGCTCACCCATTTTAATGATTCTTTTCCCCCGAATTTGTAGAAGTGGATTAAGTACAATGTGTCAAAAAGGGTTTCTAGTTATGAATGATAAATAAAGAGAAGATGTATATGTTTTATAAACAAGTTGTTTATGTTTTCCAATACCCAAAGGCAATAATATAACACTACTAGAAATAAGATCTATACCAATAGTTTTGGGAAAACAATTGGTATAGTTCACTTATATGGACCTATACCAACGGTTTTCCCAAAAGCATTGGTATTGGTCACTAATTTGGACATATACCAATGGTTTTCCCAAAACCATTGTTATAGGGGGGACCTATACCAATGGTTTGGGGAAACCATTGGTATGGGTCACTTATATGGACCTATACTAATAGTTTTGGACAAACTGTTGGCATATGTCCACCCTATACCAATAGTTTGGCCAAAACTATTGGTATAGGTCTTTGAAATAGAGAATCTATACCGACGATTCTCAAAACCATTGATAGAGGTCTATACCAACAGTTTTGAGATCCATTGGTATAGTTACATGTATGTTTTAGGGAATCCTTTTATAGATAACACTAAATTAATCAAAATTTAAAATATTTATGATAATACATATATATATTTATGAAATTATGTTTACAAATGTCATGGTAGGTTAGTGGTTAGGTCGTACAATCATAATCCAAATGTACTGGGATCAAAACCAACATAATTCATCTCTTTCTAAATTTGAAATACATATACCAATAGTTTTATGGAACCATTGGTATAGAATTTTCATATTACTTATTCAAACAGCTTGTCCAAACTGTTGGAATTTACCTATCCCCACGGCCTACTAGCCAATAGTTTCAAACCGTTGGAATAAGGTATTTCTCTAGTAGTGTAATATGGTCTTTGGGCATCTGTTTGCATCATGTGTTATGTATTCCACAAAATTAATGCAATTTAAACATATGTCAAGCTCAATTATTTACACACTGCATGGTGTAACATCTCTTGTGGGAAGTGAAAATATCATCATTTAATCCATTCATAAATATGTATTCACCATGCCCTCACGTGAAAGTGTAAAAAGCTCCAATTTTGACCTAGAAGAATTATCTTTTTCATTTCATGGTATTATCCAAAACCTTGAAATATCCCCAATATATCAGTTTTAGGTAGAGTGGAAGTAAACTAGTGGTGAAAAGATAGACTCACTATGATCCCTCGGAAAGGGGATATAACATATTCCACCTCTAGAACCCTATAGAGGTATCATGGCATCCTATAGAAATGAGATTCCAGAATTGCAAGCCCCAATCACTATAATTCATCGCTATACACAAGTATCATGGGTAATGTATCCATCATTAAGTCATCCAACACCTCAAAATCAAAGAGGTTAATGGTGTCATGAAGATTCATTGGATTTCACCTCTAATGGCGGGGGTTCTCCCTTCTAAAATGAGATGTTCCACCCTATAAGGTTATATCATCAGCATTGGGAGGACTTTTTTCTATTTGGTGTTAGAGAAATGTGGACATCTTCTTTTGTTGGTGATGTCCTTGGAAGGATCTCCATGTGAACTAGTGGTGGTAGCATAGGGAGGAACTCTAAATATATTGGAAGGGAAATGAGGTGTATATATATATATATATATATTGGATAGTGATATCAAGGGGATAACTAATGTACTAGATAGTTGTGGTGTGAGGATGACCTCTGCAGTGATTCATATCATCATGGGATGGCCCTTAATGGATGTTTGTGGTCTTGATGATTAATACAATCATACTATCCTTTCTGTGAAGGGGCTAGGATCTCGATCCCATTCATGAAAATGGGATCCATGTTTACCTAATTCATAGATATAGTGGGAAACATCAATGATGGTGTGGAATACAAGAGTTTTAGAATGTTATCTTTATCGAGTAGCATCGTAAGCCTTCCCCCTGTATCAACATCAAGTGTTTGGGACTATGTCCATACAAAGCATAAATGAAATCAACCAATTCATTGCCACGTGGGACAAATTAGTGGTGGTGATGATGAGATATGGTGGGAGACCTACTTGGAGGACTATGAGAAACAATTTCTACTGGTGTGGTTTGGACATCTAGTACCTCTATAGAGCATGGGAGTAACCTGCCACAGTTCTATATGGGGAGGCTACTAAACTGAGTCTTCATTGGAACAGGGGTGGTTTCCCACAATGTGGCCCTCATGGGAAGCATTGTTGATGAAGTATTGAGGCCTCCATGTACTAGAGGGACATGCCCCTAGTGGGAAAAACCCCCTTCATCCTCAAATCTATGCATTAAGATATATGTTTTCCTCCTATGGATGATCATAATGGGTTATTCATTTCATTGGAACCAGTTTGCAGGAGGTGATGCAAATGTCATGGTAGATGTATAGTGTTGTAGGATCACCGAATAATGGTTCCTCCTACCCCAATGCCTATGGGAATTGGGAATCTGAATTCCCATAGAATGATTCATTTATGAAATGTGGATTCATATATATTTATTGTTAGAGTAAATTGATTTCCAATTCAACAATTTAATCCAATCTTTTAATAATAGATGAGGGCTCCACAATTACGATGTTGCAGACTGATTATTCAAAAGGTTAACCAACCCAAATCATTGGTGAATTTCATAATGGGCTTACCATTTTCATTGTGGAAACTATTAAAAAATTTCTTGATCCTTTTACTTGAAAATTCATTGTTGTTCCAATGTTACTAGTCCCCATGGTTGAGGAGAAGAGTTTCAAATTGGGTTCACCATTCTAATTTCTGAGTATTGCATCATATTGTAGTGTCTTCCATCATCCTAAAAGCTTAAAAACTTCATTACTTATTTCAAAAAACTCCCACATTACAATGGAATGTATATTTTATTGAATTCCCTATAGATATATTCTTCTTAATCAAAACAATATGATGGGATGTTAGTTCCTCCATGGAAGGATTATTCCTCCGATCATGTTGCATAGTCCAAGTCTCCCTCACAATTTAATTACACTACATTTTTTTATAGGGAAGAAACCTTCAGGAAAGTTGAGTTGTCATGTTGGGAACTTCCTATCATGCTTGAATATTTAGTTAATTGTGTACTTGAAAATTATTCATCTTTGGAGGGAGTATCATATACGGCATCATAGGTGTGGGACTCAAGGATTATCAGGACATAAACTAGGTAATCTAAGGTGTAGGAATCTGTTTTATATGGTTTTACCTTATAAATACCACATTTACTGTAATAGGGTGGGATATTTGAGTAGGAAACCTAGTTTTACATTTTTTGTAGATGAAAAAATGTGAATGTCTTGTGGTGACATGATTGATTTACATTTTATTTCTTGTGGGAACATTATGGGTTCTATGTTAATGTCATAGAGGGGAAGGCTGGCTATAGGTTTAATTTCTTACAATGAGAGGGTTAGAGCATGTATAACATCTGGTTGGAACATGTAGGGCATATGATTAATGACATGAAAGATTAGGTCAAGGGAATTTTTATCATCTTACAGAGAATGGATGGGAAAAATATTATGGTTTGGAGGGGATATTTTGGGTTATGATTTAACATATTTCAGGGATATTATGGAAATATTTTAAACATCATGCGATGATAGGATGTGAACATGTTGAACATCATGTAGAGATAGGATTGAACATGATTAACATATTTGGGCGATATGTTTGTCCCATGCTTAATTTATTTTAGATATAGGATGGGAAAATATTTAATATACTATAGATATATCATGGAAATAGGTTTAACATTATATTGATAGAATACGTCGAAAGGATTAAAGTCTTACATGTACATGATGGGTGAAGGGTTAATGTAATTTGGGGATAGATCAAAACATCATACAAAGACAGATTATTGGGTGTTCTAACCAAATTTTCAAGATTTCACACCATGATGAGGGATGTAATGATTGATCCTCATGGATGCATCCTACATACCCTAATTAAGAGACATGTATATAATCCATAGTGTTCGATTCAATTTTTTATCGTAGTGTGATTGGATCGATCATTGTAGCTTAAACTCATGTGCTGTGGATGATCATGCCATATAAGGAGAATCAATGACAGATAGTGTGGGGATTACTCATCGAAGCATACCCTTGCATGATGATAACTAATTGAAGAACCTTTTTGGTATTATTGATTTAAGATTCCCTTTGGGGGATGACCATCATGTGATGGTTTATCATGAAGAATACCATGATGATTATACAAGGGGTATCATGTGTTTATCACAAAGGGTAAGAGGTGTGGGATCTTCCTAAGTGGGTCATCCAAGGGGAATCTTGTGTTAATCACATGAGGAAAGAATACAGTTTTACATTATGTTCTAATTAAATTGATGTATAGCTTAAGGGAATATGACTAGGACATGGAGCTACATAGTTAAATATCATCCAGCTAAAACATTGATGGGGTCACTCATCAAGTGGGTCTTCATCAATGGAAGAGGATGATCTTGAATAAGGACCTCATTTAAACATGGGTGCGGTGTTTCCCTAAAAAATTCCACCTATATCGATTAGCTAACCACCTATAATGTTCCAATGGATGGGTCAAGGTGCTGGAACTACCATTTAAAATTGACCATCATGAAGCATATAATTAGGGTCCATATGCTTTGGTGACATTGGAATAATGGTACCTATTCTTAGGAGAAACATGTAAGGCAATTGGTATACTATAATAAAAGGGAATTTATAGAAGGGGACCTAGAATGTTTTGAGAACAAATTTTTTAATATGCACCCAGGGTTTATATATGAAAGGCTTATATTATAAAGGAAACATGTGTATTCATGGGGTATATTTTCATTGATGATTTGGTGTTATGCATAGACCAGTTATGAATGAATGTATTTTCTCTTTTTAAAGACACAACTAGAACTAGGTGTGGTTTATTTTGGGTCACACTACCAAATGAAAATTCATGTTTGGGACCATAAGTTGTATTTTTTTATTGTCAGCTACCATTCAGTGTCCATTGCCTCTTGTATTGTCCACTCTCATGGAAGAGAGGGATTTTCATGTAGTGTATCATTGCTTCGACAACCACAAATCATCTCAATAGTATGGGTTAGGTTTTATTTATAGATTAAGGACTCATCTATTATTTCACAATATATTTGGTGTAGAATACTCTTGCAGGTATCTTAGTCTACCATTGGATCTTGGGTGTGTAAGAGCGTAGGTTGGACATTTTTGTTGTTTCGAAAATGGATGGTTACATAATGGGAAAGCAAGAAATAGTTCATTCTGACGAAAAAAACCATTATTACATGTATAGTTCTTGGGTGTTCCATTAACCTTGGCAGAATCGTTTAGAATCAATTTTTACCATTAGTGTTCATGCAATTTGAGAATAGAACTATACATTTTTATGTAATCACTCAATTGTGTGAGCAAACTAGTTTATTTCCTCAGAATGTTATTTCTGGGTAGGTCATGTGCTCAATTCATCTGAAACTATCCATAAGGATGCTTGAAATGATTTTTGTCACCTATATAGTTTTATTTGACCACACAAGAATGTTAGACGGTTTGGGAAGAAGAAAAATCCAAGAACTAGACATGGAATCCCCTTGGAGATCCCTAATCACATTAGTGTGGTGGTTTATCAAATATCACTTTCAATAAAACAATCTAATGTAAATGATGTGCTAACTGTATCCCTCTTTAAGGTGTACATACTAAACCCCCACATGTACTAATTATAGCGGTGATACAATTATATAATGAAATTTTATATAAAGAGAAGCCGATAAAAATCCTATATCATAGTGAAAATGTTCTATAAAACAATACAAAAAACCTTGTCAAAGCATTATAGTGAAATCCATTGTTTAAAAAAAATATGAGAAATATAAGTGGTGATGAATTAGAACTACACTATGGATTTTTCACTTTATTTTGTAATATATTTTGAGGGAAAAAATCCTTTAGGGGGGAAGAATGTAACACCCTAAGATCCTAAAAGGGAAAACAATGTCTTATAGAATGTGCAACACACAACCCAAAAGAACTATGATTATTTAAATGTGATCCTTATAAGGAAGTGCGTAAATTATCATTTATGATTATTATTAAATAATTAGTTAAAAATATATAAATTTTATACTCAATATTACAATTCTTTTCAAATAAGAAATACATTTTTAATAGAGGCATTTATTCTCCAAAAAGTACTTTTTCTCCGTAAATGATTTTTATTGATTTTTGTTGTAATATATTTTAAATATTTATTCTTGAAAATTTAGAAATTTAATTTTAGAAAACAAAAATAATTTCTTAAATCAGTATAGGAATATTAATTTGGATTAAAATATGGGCAGTTTTTTAGAAAATTGTGATTTTTATTAATAGTTCAATATATGGATTTTTAGTAAAAGTATTAATTTTTTGTTAAATTAAAAAATTACAAAGTAAAATTAATAATTAATTTTTTTTAAAATGGCATTAATATTTTTTAAGTATATTAAAAAATATAATTATATGTAATTCATCATTATACTTCATTTTTATACATGTTTAATTTTTGCTTAAAATTTTTTTTAAACACTATTTTATAGTGCAAAATCTCTCTCCATTTTATCTAATTAAAGTAAAAAAATGAACGGTTATTTAAATTAAATGTTTATATTCTAAAAATAAATGTATTACTTGATACTCCATTTATTATTATTAATTTTCATACAATTATTATAAGATCATCTTTTGCATGAAAAATGAAGTTCATGGATAACTATTTTCTTAAGATGTCTAATTTTTTTATTTTAAATTAAATTCATTCATATCACTGAATTACATCTCAAAAATAGATTTAGAATTTTTAATCATCATAATTTATATTATATAATAATTGAAAAACATTTTTTGGACATAGTCAAATGAAAAAATAGTAAAAAATCTATTTAGCATGGAGAAAAAATAAAATGGTAAAAAGTCAGTAAGCTTAGAGGTAAAGGAAATTTAATTTTTCAAATATTTTTATTTTATTTTATTTTTCATTGTAACACCTGAATGTTTTTAGGAAATATTTTCTTTAAAGAGTTTTTATTATGTAGTATCTTTCTTTCCACATAATCATGAGTTTAAAAGAACTGTGAGACACCCATATTATAAAATAATTATTATATCATATTCGTTAGGTTAGTGGTAATAGTTAAAACTAACTTATGAAAATGCATTGTGAATTCATTGACTATGAATTTTTTATGTAAAATATAATTAAATTCTTTATTTTTTTTTTTGTGTTTTAATTTTTGAAATAAACTTAATGTGATGTAGATTTTTTATATACTTAATAAAATATTTTTTATATTCATACAATTGGTATTTTTATCATAGGGTTTGAATAGAACCCAATTTTATGTATAAAAACCACTTTTTATAAAAATCATATTTTACACCGTTGAATGGAAAACCCCTTTTAAATTAATTTTATGAAACATTAATAAATTTTATATGACAACATAAACTTGTTATTTTTATGTAAGATATAAAAAATTTATTGGGATGAATTTCTGACATTTTTTTGATAACATTCATGTTCAAATAAATAGTAAATATTTGTTACAAATTAATTGAAAATATCATTTTTCACTGAAATAATTTATATTTTTAAATTATATTTTTGAAGGATTACAATGTATAAATAGAACATATTCTTACCCTTTAATTTAATGTATGTCATTGGAATTAATTTTACATTAAATTCATATCTAAAAACATTTCAATCTTTTGCAATATTAAAAATTTTCAAACCCATTTTCTCAATTGAACAATGGGATTAAATTAATTATTTCAACTTCTATGTTTTTAATTTTAAAATATTGATTCCATTTTTTTGGAATCAGTATGTCCAAATTATATTAAAATGGTACTTTTATTTTTAAGCATTATGAATAGTGACATTGGTAATTATTTTTATTACCATGGTTAATGTTAATCATGAAATTAATGGTAAAAATAATATTATAAAATTATATTAAAACCTATAAAAATACTATTGGATGACTAAATTTGACCCTTATAATTTGTTATTATAAATTTAATAATTTAATGTTCACTTACTTATGAACATGACATTAATATAACAAAAAACCAATGAATGTTACAAAATGTCACAATCCCATTTTATATGAGTATATTAATTTTACTATATAAATAAATAAGAGATAATATTTAATAAATAAATTATATGAAAATATAAAATTATTACCTACATCATATAAATTTATTTATAATTTATATAGATAAAATAATTAACATAAATGAGGACACAACAGTTATATAGAAATTATTCTTTTAATTGAAATTAAAAAAATGGTTCTTATAATTTTAAATGTAATATCATAGGAAATAATTAATGTTATCCAAGAATTTATTCAGTGAATATGAAACGTTAGTATTGTATTAAATATTTTTTTCTAATGTTTCTTCTTTATGGATTTTATTTAAAGTCAAATAAATGAATACTGTCTAAATTTACACTTTATTTGTTTTATAAAATTAAAATTTTATTAATTTATTTTAAAATTGTAAAAATATTTAAAAATTAAAAAGTGATAATTATTATGTCCAAAATGCCCAAAAATAACCATTTATGGTTAATTTACACCATATAAGTAAATATTTTTAACCATTAAATATTTTGAATGTTATAACACAATTAAAATTAAATACAATAACTAAGTGACAATTTAAAAGATATGGATTAAATTGAAAAAATAAATTTTCAAAATTTGATTGTATTATTAAATTATAACCCTTCCTCTCATATCATATTAAAAAATGGTTCATTTTGGGTGGTTTTGGGTAGGTTTGTATTTTAATAGAAATTATTATTTATAGAGATTCCAAAAGTACAACTCATTTCAATTATAAAAGGGCTCCTTCTTCCTCACCACTTAAATTCACATTGATCATTCAATATCAGCCATACCCTACCCTCTTTCCTTGTTATCATTCGTAATTTCATTCTAGATGTTCTGTAAATCTTGAACGACCAACTCTACTTCCCTAAGAATATATTTAGAGGAAGCACATCGAGGATGAGGTAATCTATTCTACCGAATAATTCAAATTTTTTTTTCTTCTACATCTTCTTAATTAGATGATTCATTATAAAGTACTAACATCAGTATAAGTCTTATAATAATATGATATTATTAATATGAGACAACTATAATTCATCTTCTATATGTCCAATGAAAAATGAAATCATTGTGTGTGCGTACGTACAACTTAACGTGTCCACACAGTGTTGTAATCTGAATTTCACTACAACCATTAACTAATGGTTATATTGGTAGAAATAATAAATATTTAAAATTATTATAACATGTTACAAATCCTGAAATATTATAATCCATCAACTTCAATACCATTCAACAATTTTGGAATGATTTCATCACTCGTGTGTACGTATGACTTGCCGCCACCATGCTGCGATGTGATTCATTCTACATAATATTCATTGAACCATAATCATATAAATTAACTAAATGAATATATATGAAATATATTATACTAATATCATTAGATAAGTTATTTATCTTTTTCTTACAAAGTGGACCATGATCTTATTTGACAAATCTTGTATTAGATCACTTAGTAGTTAATATCTCAATTTCGAGTGACATTGAAATGTTACTTAAAAATATGATAATATAATCATATAAGATATCACAAATATTATTATGATTCTAGAATAAGTCGATAACATTATTTAGATCATTGTATAGGAGGTTCAGATACATAAGAAGGTTATTCGTCCTATGGTAAGGGATAACATTACAATCCCAATTTTATGTAATATTATTTCAATGAAAGTATTTACTATGGATAATTTTAACATCCATGTCCCTTATTTCTAAAAATATTTTCATAAATATTATATTATTTTCAATGTGTTTTTAAATTCATATTTGCCCATTTTTTACTTTTAATACATGGTTTTTATGTAATCTTTATTTTATTTACCATATCAGGTACTTTGTTACTTTTCATGTAAATGTACGAGGAGAATGATTCTTAACTTATACGACATGAAAAGATTTTCACATATTCATGAAACATTATTTGAATGAATCTTTCTCTATATGATTACAATATTTATTTAGACTAATATCTTTTATTTTAAATTTTCATTTGCTTTTTAGAATAGAAACCATTAATATGAAGAAATAATATTTTCTATATAATTATGATCAAGGGGTTTTTCAAAAATATTTTCCATTTATGATTTCACATAGATATGTATCTATCTCTATTATTAAGTTGAATTGATTAATTATGAAATAATTATTTGTATTAAATACATTTATTTTGTATGGACTTTTTGATAAAGGAATTATTTTTAAGAAACCCAAATTAATTCTTGGGATATACTATGATAAATGATTTATGCTTTTGGGGCCAACATAAAAAGTGTTTCATTATGATATGGGTGGGACATATATCTCCCCTAATACATTTTGACAATATTTATATCTCATGAGACAAACATTAATGGAATGTTAAGTAAATCTGGTTCAATAATATATGGCCAAAATGAGGAGTGAACTCAGTTCAGTAATAGTCTTTGTCTCCTACGATGACCTTGGTGAAGAGCCTTGAATAATATGAATTTATTTTCTATAATTATCTGTGAATTCTAAGAAAATAATGTCTTATGTTATGAATTTTTAAGTTACATTTCACTTTTATGATTTATCACATGACATGATATTCTGATCTTTTATATACAGGATAATATTTTCAAATGTTATTTCCTTATAATATGATTAATATATCCCTTTTTTACCCTTACTGACAATTTTAGATCACCCATTAATATTTTTCCCCAAGCCATGAAGAAGGGTATTATGTAAGACATGTCAAAAGGGAGTCTAGTTTTGAAGAAATAAGCAATAGACATTGTACAATTTTAATGAACTGATTGTTTATATTTCCCAGTTTCTAAAGACAATAAACTTATATGGTCCTGACATGGTTATTCTTATGTCATGTAATAAATATTATGAAATATTGAATTGATATTTACATGTATTGTATGGACTGTTATATTTGGTATCATAGCTAAGTTATAGTTAACATTTGGAAACTAGGATGATGAAACCCTAGTAAGAATCATAAGGATAAGTCAACGTATATGAAAAAATATTATCCTAGGGTTTTAAAGATGTTCATGAATAACCAAGAAAAATTCCTAATGTGTCAAAAATTGATAATATATTTTTGAATTAAATGGATTTATGATTAATATTAGTGTTTATCACACTATGATTCTTGGTCTTAGTAAATGGATGGAACTCGAAGGAACCGTGTTTATGCTGAATGTGATGGGAATGCAATGATTTTACCCCCTAGGAACCCAAATGTTTTGAGATTTATAATGATAAAAATTATATCCATGCTCACACAAAATTCCAAATATATGAATCATTCTTGAGTTCCAAACGAGAAAACAAGGGAAAACATTCTTTTGATCCATTCATAATGCAGCATCCACCATCATTCAATGGCTCTTATGATCAATTAGTGGCTGAACAATGGATTTTTACCAATAAAAAGTTATTTTTAGTTCTAAAATATTCATAACATAGTAATGTAATTTTAGGAGTATATCATTTGGAAGGTGATGCTGATCTATGGTGGAATCATATTAAGAATATGAGGCGAATAGTTGAAATTGAGTCCATGGCATGGGATGACTTCTAGAATTTATTTTTTTAATTTGTAATTTCCTCTTATTCATTGAAAATATATAATGATGAAATCTTTTGAACATATGAAATAGGATGATGAATCTGTTGGTACCTACAAAGAATCTTTTTCCAGAATTGCATGGTACTCTTCTTGAATTATTATCCAACCCGAGAGTAAAATAGATCGATTCTTTAGTGTCTTAAAACCATGTCTCTATAGGCTAGTAGATATAAGGTATTTTATGAGCATTGATGATATTTTTTGATGTGATATGAAGGTTTAAAGGGAGATTAGAGTAACCTGTCACTTATAAGGGTTGGATAAGAAGACAAAAAATTAAATTCGAAGGAAAACATGAAGGACACACTA
The DNA here is from genome assembly GCA_963277665.1 of Viscum album. Taxonomy (NCBI): domain Eukaryota; kingdom Viridiplantae; phylum Streptophyta; class Magnoliopsida; order Santalales; family Viscaceae; genus Viscum; species Viscum album. Next base: position 2,002,001,370 of record OY728152.1, read on the forward strand.
TAAAGTAGACGAGTTGTCCCTTATGCTCAATGTTTGTAAATAATAATGGAGGTAATTTTCATAAATGGATTAGAAAATGATTTAATTGTGTAAAACAGGGTAATTGGGTATTTGAATGCCAAATTGATAGGAAAAATATGTCTAATGATGCAAACAAAAAAAATACTACACAGAATGCACCTCCTACACTTCAATGCTACAAGTTCAAGGATATGGGGAATTATGTCAATTAATTCCCTAATATAAGGGTTATTAATGATAATCTATTTCAAAGATCACATAAGGATAAAGACAATGTAAACTCACAAGAAATCACTATTGGGGACATGTAGTACAATAATGAACTGATGAATGATACACTTAACATCCAATCTAAATTAGAAAATATTTTATTTGATTTGGGATACTCCTACACTTTTATTTTTGAATAATTTTATAAGGTTATAATTGCATTACCTAAATAAATATATGTTGGGTTATCTGTGAAAACATCTAATGACACAACGATTGTATAAAATGTTTATAATTCTTCTTTGGTTAATGTTTGTGGGAAAGTGTTACCTAAAATCTTGTGATCCATCCTATAGTGAAAGTTTATATGATTCTTGTAAAGGGTTATATTTCTCTACATGGTTCACATATAAATTTATAGGGAATGGAAGTCACGTTTCATATTCTAGATCAATCAATTATCATATATCTATCCAAATATTAATATAACCTTCCATGAAAAATTTATTTCAAATAATGGGTCATGATACCTATAAATAAAAGTAATTTGTATCCAATGGTTGGGGAGAAACATTCAATAAAGAATACACCAATTGTATGGGAGTTTTATGATGTCTTTTTGGAGGAATTTTCAATTCTTCCACCAAATTGTGAAGTTTTTTTTTCAATAGAAAACATTTTGGGTGCTATGCCTATTTCCAAGACAGCTTATAGAATGGCCCCAATTTAGTTGCTTGAATTGAAGAAGAAACTCGAAGAGAATCCTGATAAAAGAATCATACTCCCTTGGGCATCACCATGGGGAGCACCTATTCTGATTTTTTTGAAGAAAGATGGATCAATGAGACTCTTCATTTATTATCAATAACATAACAAGATAACTACCAAGTAAAAATATCCTCTTCCCCACATTGATGAATTATTTGACTACTAATGAGGAGCTCAATATATTCTAAAGAATGATATTCATTTAAGCTATCATCAATTAAGGGTAAAAAAGGATGATATAATGAAGACATCATTGGATAAAATGCATGAACAATATGAATTTATAGTGATATCATTTGGAATTACTAATTCCCAAACTATCTTCATGGATATAATGAATAGTGTCTTTAGAGACTATCCTGATTGGTTTGTGTTAGTCATTATGGATGATATTATTTTCTATTCAAATAGTAAGGAAGAACATGAACATCACTTGAGAATTGTACTGAATACCCTGAGAAAGGAGAAGAATAATGCCTAATTTACCAAATGTGACTTTTGGATTCATAATATTTCATTCTCGGGAAACATAATCTTATGTGAAAGGATATATGTTGATCTAGAAAAAAAATAGCTAATTGAATGAAAGTCCAGAACAACATTGGAAGTCGAGATTTGATGTTTTCTTGTTTTGGATGGATATTATAGATATTTCATGTTGGATTTTTCATGATTATCTAATGCACCATCCATGTTTACTGAAGAAGGAGTTTTATTCATTTGGACATATGAATGTGAAGAGAATTTCAAAGAACTAAAAAGAAAATTATCCAGTGCATCTATGCTCACACTAACTTATAGTGGAGAATGGTTTGTGATATACCATGATGAATCGTAGAAGGGGTTCATATGTGTTATTATAAAAAAATTATATAATGATAACTTATGCCTCACAGTAGTTGAAAATCCATGAGTAAAATTACCCGGCTCATTATTTAGAGTTAGCTGCGGTAAAACATGCATTAATGATATAGAGGCATTTTCTATATGATGAAAGGTGTGTTATTTATACTGATCATAAATTTTAATATATATTTTTTTAACAATAGGAGATAAATATGAACCAATGATGATGGTTGGAGTAGATTAATGATTATGACTAGTTAATAAATTACCATCTTGGAAAAGAAAACAAGGAGGAAAATGCATTAATTAGACAAGACCATGCAAGCCTATCCATGATGAGGATCACAAAAGATTCAATATTTATGGATTTCCCAAGATGGGTCTTGAAATTTTAACAGAAAGGGGGAAATCAAATACTTATTAAATGAATGTTCAATCAACCATAAAAGAGATGATTAAATATTGATTGGGGGAAAGATATAGAGATACAAAAGTAGATGAGAAATGTTCGTGAATTCATCCATGGTTGTGATTAAATTTTAAGGTTCAGGATATGGGTTTTTATTCCTCCCATACCATAATTAAACATGGTTATATTGGAGTAGACTCCTAGTTATTCATTCCCTATTCACCCTAGAAGCACAAAAATTGTACATGGGCCTAATAGAGTACTTCTAGTGGGATGGAATGAAAAGAGATATTGTTGAATATGCCTCTCGACGCTTGATTTGTCCGCAAGTTAAGGGTGGGAGACAAAAATACAGGGGGATGTTACAACTACTACCATCACCAAAATGTAAATGTTAAAACATTACTATTGGATTTGTCATTGGAGAAACCAAAAAATACATAGGCAATAATCCTATATGGGTTATATTTGATCACTTTACCAAGTCGGAACACTTCATTTATATTATATAGGATTTATCTCTTGAATAGATTTAGAGGATATATGTAAAGGAAGTGGAAATATTTCATGGTGTACCACTTTCCATTATATTGGATTTGGATCTAAGGTTGACCATGATGTTCTGGTGAAGTCTTCAATATGATCTGGATTCATAGATATGTTTCTTCACTTATTATCATCCTTCGAAAGACGATCCGTCCGAGATGACAATTAAAATGTTGGAAGACATGTTGAGATCTTATTCTATGAATTTCAAAGATGATTGGGATCAACACCTACTATTAGAGAAAACTTTTTTACAATAGAATCATTCACTCTGGTATTCATATTGATCCTTATGAGGCCCTCTTTGTAAAAAAGTGCAGAACTATAACTTCCTGGGATGAAGTTAGGGAAATAATGCTATTACGACCTGATGTAGTTGATGAAATGAAGAACTGTCAGATATATTCAACAAGTAATAAGAGAAACACATATTCGAAAAAACATTATGCAGAATATCAAAAAAATACCTAGAGTTTGATGTGGGTGATAAGGTGTTCTTACAAATATCTCCCTGTAAGAGAATAATGAGATTTGGAAATAAGGGAAAGATGAGCCTTAGGTATATCATTTATTTTGAAAATCATGATTTTTTTGGAAGGTAACTCACTGATTCATGCTTCCACTGAATCTCCCATAAATTGGTGATGTGTTCCATCTATCTCTCCTAAGAAAGTACATACTCAATCCTTCATATGTACTATTCTCAGAAATCATTCATATGGAGCTAGATAAATATTATGAAGAACAATTGATAGTGATTGTGGATCAAAGAGAAAAACATCTATGAAACATGACCACTAGCATGGTTAATGTTTTATGAAGGAATCAACAATTTGAAACTGCTACATGGTAACATGAGGATATAATGAGGGAGAGGTATTATCATCTATTTGTTTCTATGTGATGAATTTTGGTTGAAATTCTATTTAAGGGAGGTAGAAGACAATAACCGAATATTTTTATAAAATATTTTATTTAAATAAGATTGATTTTTCAGAACCGTTCATTGCATGAAATCATGTGTTCAAAAAAACCATGTGATTCCCTTTTTATAAAATTACTGTTATAGACATGCTATTTTTTCAGCAAGAATAATTATATATAACTTATGAAAATGCATTGTGAATTCATTAGCTATCAATTATTTATGAAAAAATAAACGAATTAGATTTTTTTTATTTTTGATTAAATTTCTTTTCGTAATGAAATTAATGTTATAGATGTGTGTTATATTCTTAATAAAATATATTTTATATTCATCCAATTGATATTTTAGTCATAGGGTATGAAGAAAACCCTATTGATGTATGAAAACATATGTTTTAAATGTTTCTTTTTACGCATTTCAAGGGAGAAACCATTTTAAATTAATATTTTGATACAATATTATTTTTATATAAAAAAATATACATTTTATTTTTATGCGGGAAGAAACTTACTTCAGATGAATTTTTGATATTTTTCTGATAACTTTCATGTATTGAGTAATAAAAATACGCAAACTTTTAATTGAAAATGACTTTTTCAATGAAATAATATATATCGTTAGATTTTATTACTGAATTTTTTAAAATAATTTATATAATATATTTTTTCCATTTTATATAATCTAGGTCATTGGAATTAATTTTATATTAAATTCAGATTAAAAACATATCAATCTTTTTCAATATTTTGCAGTTTAGAACCCATTTTCTCATTTCAAAAAAGTGAATATCATAATTACTAAAACATATTTTTCATTAATTTTTCAAAATGAATTCAAAATTTGGAATTCATTAGATCCATATTATTTTAATTTGAAACATTTATTTTTGGGCATTATGAATTGTAACATTGGTAATAATTTTTATTACCGTGGTTAAAATTTAATCAGGTAATTAAAGGTAAAAATAATATTATCAAATTACCTTAACCAATGTAAAAATCCTATTGGATGACTAATTTAGTCCCATATAATTTATTTTTTGAAATGGAATAACTAACTATCCATTTACCTATGAATATGACGTGAATATAACAAATACTTATGAATGCTACAAAATATCTCAATCTCATTTTATATAAGTATATTTATATTATCGTATAGATAAATATGAGATAATATCGACTATATAATATATCTACAAAAATAAAATAATTACCTACATCTTAGATATTTATTTATAATTTTTATAGATTATATAATTACAATTAATGATGACACAATTGTGATGTAGTAATTATTTCATTAATAAAAATATAAAAATATGGAGTGAAAAATATTAAAATAAATATCATATGATCTAAATAATGTTCTACATGAATTTCATTGCTGATAATGACATGTTAGTAGCGTATTAAAAATTTTGGTTCGAATTTATCTTTTGTGTGGATTTTATTTATGAAAAAATAAATGAATAGTGTCAAAATTGACAGTATTGATATTTTCTAAAAGAAAAATTCTTAAATTCGTTAACAATCATAAAAATATTTAAAAATTATCAATTAATTATTTTATGGTCTAAAATTTAACATAATATCCATTTATAATTAGTTAACACCATAAAAGTTAATATTTATAATCCTTAAATATTTTTAATGTTATTACTGTAATTAAAATTAAATAGAAAAACTATGTTTCAATTAAAATAATATTGTTTGAATTGACAAAATAACTTGTCCAAAATTTATTTTTTGATGATATTACAACCCTATATATTCTAATCCTTGAAATTGGGGTATTTGGGAGGATTTTGGGTGAGGTTTTATTTAATTAAAAATTATTATTTATGGAATATTCAAAAGTGACCCTCACCCCAATTATAAATGGGAACTTCCTTCCTCTCCTAATAAATTACTTCTGAGTATTAACATATTCCATCCCCTTCCATTGTTCTTTATAAACTTACTTATTTTTATTCTATAGGTTCTGGTCATCTTTAATGACCAACTCTTGTTCTTTTAGAAGTGATTTAGAGGAATCACTTTGAGGAGGAGGTAATCTCTTCTACCAATTCTATGTGACATCATTCATCTTCTAAATCCTCTTCACTAGTTGTATGCTAATAAATTAAAAACATCAGTGTCAATAATATACTGATATGTTATTATAAATATCAAACAACCATATTTCACCATCTATCAATCCTCTGAAAAATAAAATTATTGTGCCTGCGTACGTACAGTTTACCATCACCACACTTTGGTGTATTCTATTTTTCACCACCACCTTACATGGATGGGTATAATGATGAAAATAATAACTATACATTGTTATTATAACATGTTACTAATATTAAATTATTATAAACAATCCAGTTTAATACCATTCAACAATTTCTTGAATGATATCCTTGATCATGCGTACGTATGACCTACCATCTCCACGATGTGATGCTATTCATTCTCTATGATCTTCATTAAACAATGATCATATAGATGGATTTAACGAATAAGTATGATATATATTATACTAATATCATTCTTTAAAATATTTAACTGTATCATATGAAGTGGACCATGGAATTATATGATAAATCATGCATAAGAACACAAAGCAGTTAATATCTGAATAACGACTGAAAATGAAATGTTACTAACATACAGAAGATAATATAATAATATATGATATCATAAAAATTAATATGATTCTGTAATTAGTCAATAACATTAATTAATTCATTATATAGGTAGTTTGGATCCATATGAAGGATATTGAACCTAAGGTAAGAGATAATTTTTCAATCTCATTTTCAACCTAGATAGTTTAAAGGTATGTATTTATTAGGGATATTTTTATCATCCATATCCAGGATTTCTAAAATGTTTTCATAAAATGTTTTAAATTATTCTCTTTATTTTTAATGTAATTTTTTTTCTATTTTTAACTTTTACTACATGGAATGGAATGAAACTCTATTTTTTTTATCCAAAAGAGGTACTTTATGAATTTTATGGTAAAAGTACGAGTAGATTTTTTTTAACTTATACGACATGAAAATATTTTTTTCATATTCATAAAAAATTATTTTCATGATGATTCCTCTAAACTATTTCATGTTTTTTAACACTAAGTTCTTTTCTTTTAAAATTTCACATCATTTTGAAAATATAAAATGTTGTTTAAGAAGAAAAGATATTTTCATTAGGATTTAAGCTCAAGTGTTTTATCAAAATTATCTCCAATATAATATGACTTTGGATTTTGTGTCTATACATAATATTATATTGATTTGATTTTCATTAGTGTTGAATTATTTTTATGAAATCCATTTATATTTTATGGAATATGTTATGATTGAATGATGTTTAAGAAACCCATTTCATTTATTGGGTAATGATAGGATGAATGATTTATGTTTTTTTGGAATACGTAATAATAGATTCATTATGAGATGGGTGGCACCTATATCTCCTTTTAATTTATTGGTTATTTATTTATATATCATGAGATAGACATGTCTGAAATGGAATGTAAATCCAGTTCAGTAATACATGGCTGGAACGAGGAGTGAACTCAGTTCAGTAATGGAATTTCTCCACTATGATGGTCTTGGGGATGATCCTTGAATAATATAAAACTATTTTCATTGCATACTTGTCTAATACACTAAATTTCATGTCTTATGTTATGACTGTTGGGATTACATTTCACATTAATGATTTGGCCCAGGAAAAGACATTATGATCTTTTATATTCCAGATTAGATTTTAAAATGTTATGTTCTTATAATATTAATGATGTTTTTTTAGTTTACCCTTACTGAGAATTTGATATTACCCATTCATATGTTTTTCAACAGGTCATGAAAAAGGGTATTAAGTATGATATGTTAAAAAAGAGTATTGTTTCGAAGAAATAAGACGGAGACAATTTAGACGTTTTATGAACCATTTTTTTATGATTCCCAGTATCTAAAGATGCTAAACCTATGCATTCCTGGCATATAATTTGTTATGTTATATAATAAATATTCATCAGTTTTTTATGTAATATCTTCATGTGAAGTATGGGTCATTATATATGAAATCATAGTAAATGTATAGAAAACCATTGGAAACTACGAGGAGTGAAAATTAATAAGAACCCTAAGGAAATGTCTATGTATAGGTTAAAATCCTATCCTAGTGTTTTAATTTTGTTCATGAATATCCTAGCATGAAACCAATTGTTTCAAAAATGAATATATATTCCTGAATTATGTGGTTTTCTCATCATTATTTTTATTTCTAACACTATAATTCTTGTTCTTATTCAATGGTTGGAACCTAAAGGAACCATTTGATTACTGAATGTGATGAGAAACGAAATGATAACCCTCCCTAAGTAAAAAAAATGTTATGGGAGATAGAATAAATAATATAGTATATAGGATCACACAACTTCCTTGAGATATGAATAATGTTTGACATCCGAACAAGCAATGGAGGGAGAAACAATCTGGTGAATTCTTCATGAGGCATTTTCCAGCATCATTCAGTGGGTCTTCTAATCCATTAGTGGATGAATAGTGGATCCGTACCCCAAAAATGTTTTTTTCAATTCTATAATGTTTTGAACATGATAAATTCATCTTTTAAGTATGTCGTTTTAAAGGTGAATCTGATCAATGTTGTAATTTTCACAAGAATACGAGTCAAATAGTTGAAATTGAGTACATGGATTGGGATTTATTCAAGAACTTATTTTTCAATAAGTATATTCCTCAAATTAAACGAACAAAGGTAGAGAAGTAGTAGCTTGAACTAAAGGAAAAGGATGAGGAATCTATTGGTACATATGAAGGAAAATTTACAAGACTACCAATATATGCTTCTAGAATTAATATCCAACTGAGAGTAAAATTGATTGATTCTTTAGTGGCATAAAATCAAGTATTTGAAGGTCAGTATCCATAAGGGTCCTTAATTGAAATGAGGTAATACTTCAATGTTATCTCATAGTTGACATAGAGATTGTATTAAACCATTAGTCATATGGGTTTGATAAGAAGAGAAAACTGGAATTCAAAAGAAAATATATAGACCACACTAAAAAGAAGATGAGTTTTCCCTTATTCTCAATGTGGAGAATGAAACGTGGAAGGACTTTTCATAAAGGGACTATTAAATTTTTTATGTGAGAAATAGAAGGTCATCCAGAAGTTGAATGCCAATGTTATGGGAAAAATGTTATCCAATGATGTGGATAAAGAAAAGTAATCCAAGAATGCCCTTCCTTCACATCAACTCTACAAGTGATTGTAAATGGGTAATTATGCTAATCAATGCCCTATTCCCATTATTATTGATGTTGATCGATGTCAAAAAATTCTTAATGCCAAATACAAAGGAATGTCGCATGAAATAACTATCGTCGACGTGGATTATGATAAAAAATTAGATAAAGGTACACTTACCATCCACTCTAAGGTATAAAATGTTTTATATGATTCTAGATCCACCCAATATTTTATTTTTGATAATTCTCTAAGGGTATATTCATATTAACTAATAAATTTGATATTGAGACTGTTGTGACAACTCTTAATGTCAAAATAGTCGCATCAAAGGTTTATAATTCTTATCCAATTGATGTTGGTGGGAAAGTGATTCCTACAAGTTTGGTGATCCTAACAATAGTGTAATTTGATGTGATTCATGCTATCGATTGGATTTCTCTATATTGACCACATATCAATTTCAATGGAAGGAATGTCACATTTCATATTACAAATAAATATATGATTTTCTATAGATGAAAATTTAAATATAACCTTACAGTAGAAATTGAATACATCTTATGGGTCCTGATTCATATAAATGAAGTTTATTAGTCTCAAATGGTTGGGGAGAAACACATGAATAAGAATACACTAATTTAAAGAGAGTCTGATGATGTATTTCTGGAGTAATTTCCAATTCTTCCACTAAATCGTGAAGATGAGTATTCAATAGAAGTCATACCAAGTGATATAACAATTTCAATGAAACCATATAGAATGGATCCAATTAAGTTGTAAGTATTTCAGAAGTACCTCCATGAGAATAATTATAAATATTCATACACACTATTGTGTAATCATTGGGAGAACATGTTCTATTTATTTTGGAGAATGATAGATCGATTAGACTATGCATTGATTATCGAGAAATTAGAAAGATCATTATTAAGAACCAATATCCTCTTACCCATATTGAAGAATTATTTTACCAGCTATGTGGAGCACAATACTTTTTAAAGATTGTTCGTTGTTCAGGAAATCGTCAATTAAGTGTCAAAAAATAGGATATACCTCAGAAGACATTATATAAAAGGTATATAAACATTAAATTTATAGTTATTCTTTCTGGTATTACTAATGACTCCATTATCTACATGGGTCTAATCCATAGAAACTTTAGTGACTATCTTGATTGGTTTTGGTAGTTTTTATAGATGATAATATTGTATACTCAATCATAAATTAAGAACATGATGATCACTTCAGAATTGTGTTGAAGACCCTATGAATGGAGAATATTTATGTCAAATTTACCAAATGTGATTTTTAGATTTAGAATGTTTGATTATTGGGTCACATAGCCTCCAGAGAGGGGTATTTTTGTATCTTGAAAAAACAATAGTTAATGAAGGATTGTCGATGTCACAACCCCTTCTCCACCAGGTGTAGCCCTCCAGGGCTGGCAATGTGAGAAGAGAGATAATGACCCCTCATGTCCTACCTCTAGTAGGACCACATCTGGTGACTAGCACAGAGGGTTTATTAAAAACACAAATCAGAGGAATTACACTCTTAGAGAACACATGAAAAAGAGAGAGATAAGAATAACACCAAAAAACTCTAACTCATATAGTAAAATAAAAGAAATCCCAAGTTAAAATATGTAATTTCAGGAAAAACTACTACAACTGAAAGGGGAAAACTCTAAGTACTACAAAGAAAGTAAAAACATCTGCAACCAAGAAGCCCAAACAACTCCTAAAACACCATGCTAGTAGAATCCAGCTTGATCTCCATCATACTCCATGTTACCTGAAAACTGTTTGTATATGTATAAGGTGAGTATAATAGTATACTTAGTAGGATCAACTCTGGAGCCTCTAGTATTAATGTTAAGAAATAATTCTAAACCACAATTAATAAGAAGTGAAACTAACTCATCACTTAAAAAGGTATACTAATTTACCTCCCTAACTATGGCTACTCTCATCATGTATCGCATACTAGAGTATATAATATAATAAAGAATATCATGTGTACCCCATTAATACTTCCCCACGGGTTTTCCACTTTTCCCCGAATTCACATGTCTTAATCCAAACCTCTCCAAAAGATCTTGATCGAAGAAACATAGAAGAAGAATTATAACATACACCTCGTGCAAAAAAACCACCATGTCCACATAAGCAATGTTACCAGGTAGATTCTGGGATCCACCACAGCTTGCATAACGTGTATCATATGTTGGGAATTATACCTCAATATATTACATCCCAAATATTGTGTAAGGTTACTGAAGACATCACAGCCTATACATGTTACCCCTATAGTAGTCCATATGAAACTATATCCAGAATATATATCTACGAATAACAACAATCCATTACAACCCTCTATACCCATATATGGGGAAAACTAACCAATGTGCCTACCATCACAAGTAACCACCATGAGAAGAGAGAGGGGCCAAAGGGTGTAGTAATCCATCCATCATCCCATCGAAATGTTGTGGAAAACACCCTTAGGGCTCAGAATCCCTATGGTATCTATTTCCCTAACTGACGGGGAAGAGTAACATATAGAAACACAAAAATTAAAGAATATATTATTGCTCACAAACACACTATGGGCTTAACCTATTCTTAGACTCATATTTAGTGAACTTCTCTCAGACTCCTAGCTTCTACATCTATGAATTGGTATCCAATAAGCACAAATCCATTTAAAGAGATTAATTACATTACTTCATTCACTTTTTTAGTTGCACTATAAATTAAATAATTTCTTATATATTAATTAACCATTAATAATTTCAAAATTATTTTTATTAGAATCACACCGAAAGGTAATTTTTCCGTTAAATTGCAACCTCAACACTATGTTCCAGCAAGCTCTAACCCCCTAGGTTAACATCATTTATTCAACCATTAATTAATATCATTACATTCCCATATTCCCTGGAGTTGAAGAAAAACTTAATTAGATACTAAACACATGGGGATCAACACAGTGAGTATGTGAACTACCCATTGAGTATTTTCCACCTAAAGTAAGATCATAGACACATCCTCCCTTAGGAAGCAAGACACAGAAAGCATGTGGAATACCCAGGGTGTCATCACCCCTTTTGGAAGATGGGTAATAAAACTAGCTTCCTTGAGCATTGTGGAATGTATATTAGATACCCAACTAACAAGAATATGCAGGAATCCAAACATTCACATCCAACCCATTTCATTATACCTTGTGTCCCCCATGACACCCATATGTATAAACCGATGCATCTCACCACTCTAGGTGTCAACTGATGACATAGCCAATAAGTGTCACTAGCCCCACATAACACAACAGCCTTCCAGGCTCACATAACAACACAACCAACTACAAAACAATTATCATATCAACTAGGCTCTTGGCCCTTAAACATGCAAGAGGGTAGCTTATAAACCTAAAAACAATTATCTTTTATAAAATAACAAAATCTTTAATCCATATTGAATTAACTGATTTATTATTTATAGGGTCCAATTATGGGAAACCTATATAGTTAGTTGTCATAGGTAATTAAACATCCATACTGTATCAATTTGATAAGCATCAAATTACAAAAAAAACTGGATTCATTTTCATGCCTCATTATCTTTATCAAAAATAATTATCAATTATTTATGGGTTTACGTTCATTGACAATTTACTTCAAGAAAGAAATGATAATAAATGAAAGCATAGATATCAAACTATCTAGTGAAATAAGAGGCAATATCTTATGATAGATATCAATTTATTTATCTAGTTCAGATACATAACTTGTCAATTTCAATGTGATACAGTGGTATAAAACATGAGAACTCTATATTTCCACGTAAAAAATAGAGAAGAAACGAATCCCCTACATCCAATAGTTCTTGACTTTCTTTATACGAGATCAAGCCACAAAATGGGTTACGATCTCATCCCCCATGGCAACAGTATCCACCTGAGGATGCAGATCCACCACCACACCACTCAACTTCCATGAAAAATCCATTTTGAACATGGAGATAGCATTACATAAATAATAAAGGAGAAATAGAATGAGATGAACCCAAAAGAGTGACAACAGATTATACCTTATATCAAAGATTGATTGATACAACTTGGATTCATCAAAAACAGAGGGGAACCAATTGAAGGATGAATGTTTGATCGCACAACTCCTATAGGATGGAATGACAGGTTCGAGCATCTCACACCAGAGAATGAGGAGGAAGAACTAGAGAGTAAGATATATCATCCCTTTGGAATATTTAATAGAGCAGTAGTTTAATATATGTTGAACTTTCCAATAAAAATGAACCGCATTAAACCACTCCATTTGACCAAGTAAAATAATCTCGAGCCTTATGAAAATTAATATTGGACTTGGCCTTTGAATCATCCTTAGAGTCTTCAAAACGAGGCTTTAAATGAATTTTAACTCAAAGGAAACATCAAAGGGGAGAATCTGTTGGAAGCTGGCAACACTATTCAAGAACATGAAATTTTGAAAAGGATATAGAGGCTGTAGTTGAAACCTCATAGTTGTAGAATGATTGTTCACATAAAGATACCATTGGAACTGTTCAAATAAGTCATCCATTGGAACTATTCACATCGAAATACCGTTGGAACTGGTCACATAAATTTACATTGGAACTATTCACATCAGACTACCATTGGAACTGTTCACATCGGTCTACAATTGGAGCTATTCACATCAGTCTACCATTGGAGCAGTTCACATCAGGCTACCATTGGAACTGTTCGCATATGTCTACCCTCAAAACTGTTCACATAGGACTACCTTTGGACTAGTTTACATTAGCCTACTATTGAAACTATTTACATCAGTATACTGTTGGCGCTGTTTAAATAAGCCTACCATTAGATTGTGCACATCATGCTACAATTGGAACTGTTCACATCGGGCTACCATTTGAACATTTCACATTATCCTACCATTGGAACTGTTCACATTATGCTACTGTTAGATCTGTTCACAAAAGTCTACCATTGGAACTATTCACATAAGCCAACCATTGGAACTGTTCACATAAGGTTACCATTGGATGTGTTCACATAGGTCTACCCTTGGAACTATTCCCATAGGCATAATGTTTTAATTGTTCACATATTTCTACCAGTGGAACTGTTCACATCGGTCTACCATTGGAACTATTAACATCATGCAACCATTGGAAATGTTTACATAAGCCTACCATTGGAACTGTTCACATTAGTCTACCGTTGGAACTGTTCACTTAATACCACTGCTGGAACTATTCACATGGGTCTACTGGCGGATCCTCACTGGTCTGAAAACCTCATCAGTCTAGAAAAAATGTAGAACACGAAATTTGGTAGAGGAAATAGAGGCTTCTATTGGAACCTCACTATTTTATAAATACTATTCATGAACTCAAAATTTTGAAAAGAAAATAGAGAATGTTGTTTGAATTTCACTGTTCTGGAAACACTGTTCATGAACTCAAAATTTGGTAACGTGTTGGGAATAAGTCACCATAACTTCCCAGAACTTCTCAAACACTAGATTTCAGTAATGTAGTGGACCCGAGAGGTCCGTCCCATTTCATCTGATATCTCTCAAAACATTCTCAACCACAAGAATTAAAAACCCACATAATTGGAATCCAAAATGGTGTATGAAAAACCACCCATTGAGATACCTCTAAAAAGAGAGAAATACACTAGAAGCAGACAAATAAACCCATCTCATAAAAACAAAAGTTCTGCAACCAAAAAGCAAGCACATTTTTTTAACGTAAAAATTGTTTATCATCAAACAACAATGGGTACTGAGAACATATTTGTGACTCATGTTCCCAGGTACTCTCCTCCACATCACCGTATTGCCACAAGACACGAACCAAGGGAATAAAATGCACACACACCACATTCTCATTGTGGTTTAGGATCTCCACAGGGCACTCCTTGAATGTGACATCTTCATCAACATAGATCTCTCCCCAACTGATGATGTGAGTGTCATCATGAAGATAATGGTAGAGATGTGACACTGGAAAAACATTATGTACTTGGATCATATATTGGGGTAGTGATACTCGATACGGTATGACTTCGACATGAGCCAACACCTCTAAAATCCCAAAAAACTAGGTAGAATACTTACTCCCACGAGAAAAACATTGTTGTCCATGATGGGTAGTCATCTTCAGAAACACATGATCCCCAACCTCAAACTCCAAAGGTATCCTCCGTTGATCAGAATATGATTTCTACTAATCATTAACTGTCTTCGTACTCTCACAAATCACCTGAACCATCTCTATTGTAATCTACACCAGTTCATGTCTAATAATTGCTAACACTTCTACCCCAGTCCAACACAACAGAGAACATCAATGTCACCCATACAAGGCTTCAAACGGCCCCATACCAATGATGGTGTGAAAACTATTCTTGTAAGATAACTCCACCGAGGGTAAGTTCCATATCAATGAACCTCCAAATTCTAAGACACAAGTGGGTAACATGTCTTCATGATTCAAGATTTTCGGATCTGGCTGACCGTCCATCTTCATATAAAAGTAGTGCTATGGAATAGATGAGAACTGAAAGGATAATGAAGACCTCTCAATACCCTAGATGAAAAATGAGGATCTCTATCATAAAAGATCTTCTATGCGGATCTAGGAAGTTTAACCACCAACTTTAGATACTGCCTCGACAAAACAACCACTGAGCTTGACTCCTTGATCTCTATGAAGTGGATTGATTTTGTTAAACGATTCAATACAACCCATATAGCGTCGTTTCCTCCATGAGCTCAAGGGAAAACAATATAAATGTACATTTAGATGCCCTTCCACTTCAAATGAAGAATATACAATGGATGGAGAAAACCCCCAAAGACATTGTATTCGGTTTTCACCTTCTCGAAGACCAAACATCAACACGCAAACTCTGTATCTTCATACTTTATCCCAGGCCACAAAAAGTGACTCGAAAAGTATTGGTAAATCATTGTCACTCCATGATTCACTGTTAATGGAGAACTATGGAACTCTTGGAGAACCTTCTCGTGCATGTTAAAAGGAACAAATAGCCTTCCCTGATACAACAATCAGTGTTGTTCATCCTCAGAACATCTATCAGGGGCCTCGCCACAAACAACTCGGTCTCTCCAGACCTCCACCTATGGATCCCAAAATTGGACCTATTTCACTTGTTTCACCAAATAGGACTACACCATCATCTATAATAGACAACCTCTACCCCCAATTTCTCCCCTATGGTGATGTAATGGTGAATGTTCTTCCCTAACTCTCCCAGAATCCCTAGATTCACGCACTACATAACCACTTGACTTTTTTTTCAGCGCATTACCTACAAAATTTTTCTTTCCATGGGTATATTTTATTTAAAAGTTGTGTTCCTATAAGAACTCCATCCATAGATGTGGTCATTAGTTCAAGTCAAGCTGGGAGAAAAAAAATACTTCCAACTTTTATGATAGGTGAAAACCACAAATCGCTCTCCAATGAGGTATTTTCTCCACAACATCGAGGAAAAGGCCAAGGCTGACAACTCAAGATCATGGGTGGTATGGTTATGTTTATAGGGATGCAACTACTGATACCCATAAGAAACAACTGATCTCTGATGTATCAGAACACAACCTAACCCCAGATGTGATGCATTGTAGAAAACATCAAACTGAACTGCCTCTGCTGGTTGAAAAAGAAATAGAGTACTTACTAACTTCTAATTTAGATACTCGAAATCCATATGCCAATTATCTGTCCACATGAACACATTATCCTTCCTAATCAATGCTGTCAGAGGAGTCACAACACGAGAGAAATCTGCTACAAAACTCTTATAGTATCCTGTAAGACCTAGGAAACTTCACACATCTACCACAGTCATGGAGATTCCCATGACACAAATGCTTCTATATTCTATGGATACACATCTATGCCCTATGGGGACACAACATGCCCCATGAAACAGATTTATCAAGCCCAAAACTAAAACATCAAAAACATTCCAAATAGCTGATGTTGACCTAGAATTCCAAAAATAGTGTGTAGATTCTCCACATGCTTCTCCTCATATGTTGAGTACAAAATTATGTTGTCGATGAAAACCACCATGAAAATATCAGGTAACTCACAAAATATTGCGTTCATCAATCCCATGAACACAATGGGAGAATTTTTCCCACTAAATGGAATAACAGTGAACTCATAATGCCCGTGACGACAATAGAAAGCAGTCTTCATGATATCCTCATCCTCAACACACATCTGATGATATCCTGACCTAAAGTAGATATTTCAGAAGCAACTTCCACCCTTCATATAATTGAAAAACCCATAAATTCATCGAAGAGGATAGTGATTCATCACTATCACATTGTTTAAGTGATGATAATCGATACACAACGACAAATTATTTTCAACCAAATTCATGAACAATATTGGTGCACCCAACGGTGACACACAAAGCCGAACAGTACCGCACTGTAACAAACCATAAAACTATATACGTAGCTCTCGTAACTTATAAGTGGACATCCTAAATAGATACGTATTGATAGGATACTCTCTTGTTTGTAGCTCAATCTCCAACCCCATCTCTCATCGAGGGGGTAATGCTACAACCTCTTCTAGAGAGACATCAGGGTAATCTTCTATGACCCTAGGAAACACAAACTATAGAACCACTAGAGAAATTATAATGATCTCATCCATCATTGTTTAACTATACCGAACATGCCTTTGACCCATCTGAGGGTCTTGCTCACCAAAAAACACCACTAGATATCCATCCTCACGAATAACACAACAAGAATCCTGATGAAATCCATAATAGAATACAATGAATAAAACCAATCCATGCAGATAATGACTTCATATGTTTTTATTTGTAAACATAATAAGTCTTTGAAGGAGAGGTGTTTCCCTCAGCACTATCTCATAATATCTACATAGTTCAAAATAGTTTGCTCGACCTCCAACAGGAATAGTCAATGCCAAGGGCACTAGATGACTCTCTACCTCATGTCCCAAATAATAGATGAAGGTAGGTGATATGAAGGAGTGTTTCACTCCCGAATCAAACAAGGAATACACCATATTAGAAAAAAACTAAGGGTACCTCGAATGATGTCTAGCTCACCTGGTGCTGGAAACACCGAAGCATGAAGCAGACCATGACCTCCCCCACAGCCTCTCCGACTCTTATGGAGACCACCCCATGTCCTCACTCTACTCTATGTGGATGGGGAGAATCAAAAGGTTTTCCTTTACTTGACCCAACTACCATTTGTTTATCCAAAGCTGGTGCAACCAGCAGCTGCTACCTTAGATGGAACTACCTCCATAGAAGAACCTTAAGAAGATCAACGGGTGTATGATGATTGCTCTGAAATTTCATTAACTTTCAATCTTGATGACCACAACATCCAACATAAAAACAAGCACATGATCCCTTGGCCTAGCCATGACAGTCGCTACCCCTGGTGAAATGAGATGCTGAGTGTCGAGACCTAGCCTCGTCCGAATAGAAACACTTCTACCCTAAAAGCATAGAACCCTGGACCACAACTCTTCTTTGTGAGGAATCCTGACAACACCCATATCATGAAGATACTATTCTATCCAATGTCCTCCTGATGACCACTTCCCTCACCAGCACCTCATGATATGTCTTCAACATAAATTGGGTGACCTAGTGCTGGCTCTCAAAAGAAAGTGCCTCTTAAAAATGCATCGCCATAGCCTCCTCATCAGGAAATATGTCCAAAGCATATTGTAAAAAGTTATTTAAAGGGATTCCAAACACTCACACAATGGAGCTCCCCTGGAGAAGGGAATGAAGCTCCTAGAGTCTAGATTCCTTCATGATTGATGAACTAAAATAGACTCTAAACATGTCTTGGAACTCCTCCAATGAGATCGTTTTGTCCACGTGATACCAAAGGAATAAGAAACACCAATTCCTAGCTTCTCCATGTTGCATCATCCCAACCAAGGACAACCACTGGTAATTCCATGAAGGGATTCAACTGAAGCCTATCTCGACCTACTCTAACCAGTCTTCTATGACGACATCTGAAATGGGGCCCTCATACTTCGGCAGACACTGGTGCTAAAACTCTCAGTATTTCCTCCTCCATGTGTCGTCGTCGTCAACATCTACCTTGTGGTGATCTTCTAGCACAACCTACTAAACATCTTCTATGAAATCCTAGCGAGGACGTTGACCTAGAGCCATGCCTTCAAAATAAATAATAGTAAGAGCTCGTAAACCAAGAACATGGAAGAGTCTACATTAAATAATGAATAGTTTTCTTTTATTCATTTTATGTTAAACTATCCCAAGGTGTACCTTGTAAAATATAGGCACAATGAAGAATGATGTGGGATCAATTCCTAAGTCACTACCATGCAACTAGTATCACTTCATTAGTAACTAATGTAAACATAATGGTCTACACATCAGATCCTTGGGGGCCCTAAATGCCTATGTCTCAACTAGTCTCTAGTGTTTACATCACTTTCTAAACATGATTGACATTGTTTCCCTACCAACCCATAAAACCTCACTTGTTCATTACACCAAACTCCATCATATCACTCACCCAGACCTCTAATACAACTCTATCATGACCCCTTCCCACAAGGTGTACCCCTCCTCGGCCATCAGTTCGAGAAGTGAGAGAATTAACCCCTAGTCCCACCTCCAGAAGGCCTAGGGTTAGAGACAAGAACCAAGGGTATAGTAAAAATAAAAATGGGAGACATCACACTCTAAGAGAACAAATGCGAAAGGGAGATGTAAGACAAACACCAACCAACTCCAACTCCAACATAAATATAAAAGAAATCCCCCGTACACATAATTAATGTCTTGGGAAACTACTCCAATTGAAAGGGTAAAACTACAAACACCCTAAAGAAAGTATAAAAAGTAGCAACCACGAAGCCCAAATACCTCCTGCATACGCCAATCTAGTAGAAACCAGCCTTATCTCCATCATTCTCCATCTGACATGAAAAATATTTTATATATACATAGGGTAAGTATAACCTTATACATAGTAGGAACCACCCTGGAGCCTCTCATGGAAATGTAATGAAAGCATGCTAATGCACAGTGAACAACAAGTGAAATAACTCATCCCCTAAATAGGTATGCTAAGTTCCAAGACTCACAATGGCTACTCTAACCATGTATCCCACACAAGTGTATAAAATATAATTATGAATATCAGGGGTACCCAACTACTACTTCCCCACTGGTTTACCACTTTTCCCCAATGTCGCACGTCCTATGCTGTCTCTTTCCAATAGGGCATGCCTGCAGACACCTGTGTGAAGAACCACAACATGCACCTGATGCAACAAAACCACCACGTCCACATAATAAAAGTAACCATGTATTTTCTGGGTTCCACCAATGCATGACTAGAAAGTACAATACATCATATATTATACCTCAATCCCTTACAACCCACACACTATGTAATGATCTTCAAGCCATAACAACCTATAAACATTATACCTATAATAGTCCATAAGAATGTATATCCATAATATATGTGTGTGAATAAACACAATCCATTATGACCCTCCAAACACATAACTTGGGAAACTTAACCGTTGGGCCTACTGACACAAGAAACCACCAAGAGAACAGATCAGGGACAAGGGGGGTAGTTAGCCATCCATCCTCCCACTGCAATATTTGAAAAAACAGAACCCAGGGCTCAAGAATCCACAGGGAGTCTGTTTACCTAACTAATGGGGAAGATTAGTGTATAGGAACACAATACTTAATGAATTTACTATAGCTCACAAAAACACTATAGGCATAACCTATACTTAGACTCAACTGCAGCTAACATCTCTCGGACTCTTGACTGCCACTTCTAAGACTAGGAATCCTATAAGCACACTACAATTTAAAGAGGTTTATTACATTAAATAATTTCATTTTTTAGTTTCAATATATGTTAATTAATTCCATTAACATTAATAAACCATTAATTATTTCCACACTATATTTTATTAGCATCAAACCCAAAGATCACTGTTCATTTACATTTCAAACTCAGTATTACGTCCCAACTAGATCCAACACCAAGGGTAGTAATCATTTATTCAATAATTTATTATCATCATTACATTCAAATATTTCTATGCATTATAGAAAAACATTCTAAATTAATAAACACAATGGGATCATCATGGTTAGTAGGTGATATACGTGTTATGTATTTTCCACCAATAGAATGATTGTAGACCCATCCTCCAGAGGAAATCTAAAGATGGAAAGAATGTGGCATACCACTTGTGTCTTCACCCATTTTTGAAGGAGGGTAAGAAAACTGGAAACCTTGATTAGTGGGGAATGTAAAGGAGATACACAACCAACAAGAATCATCAAGCATCCAAACATTCTCATCCAACCAGTTTCATCATACCAAGTTTCCTCTCTGACACCCCCATGCATAACCGATGCATCTCGCCACACTAGGCGTCAACTGTTGCCATTGAAAATAGGCCTCCCCACCCCCACATAACCCAAAATCCTTCCAGACCCACATCAAAAAATGAGAGCATGAGAACAATCATCATATCCACTGGGATCTGGGACCTTAAACAGGAAAGTGTGTAACCCAAAACCCTAAAATGAATTATCTATTATCAAACAACCAGTTCATTAATCCATCATAAATTAATTGTTTTATTATTCATAGATCCAATGATAGACAACCAAAATATTAAGCTATCAAAAATTATTAAACATGTTTACTGAATAAATTTTGTTAGCATCAAATTACAACAACATCAACTTCATTCATTTTCATGCCTCATTAATTTTAGCCAAAATCATAATAAATTAATATTGGCTATACATTCATTACAAATTTCCACCAAGAATGAAATGATAAACAAAGAAAGCATAGATATCACACTATCATTCCAAACAAGAGGAAATAACATACGATCGATATCAATTTATTTATCCTATTCAAATATTTAATATGTTAATTCCATTGTGATCTAGTGTGATAAAACTCTATAACTCTATATTTTCATGTAAAAGAATAGAGAAGCAAGAAATCCCATTCCTAAAATGGTTATTGACATTCTATATTCAAGAATGGGAAATAAAACGGGTTACGATCTCTTCCCCCATGAAAAATATATCCTCTCGAGTATGCAGATACAACACCATAGCAGTTAACACCCAAGAAAAGTCCATTAGGAACATAGAGATGGCATTCATAAAATAGAAAAAATATATATAAGGATATGAACCCAAAATAATGATGATAGATCATACCTTATATCGATGATTAATCGATTCATCTTTGTTGTATCAAAAATGGAGGGGAACCAATCCATGAAGGAAATGATTGATCACCGAACTACTACGAGAAGGAATGAATGGTTTGAGAATCTCACACCAGAGAACAAGGAGGATGAACTAGGGAGGAAGATAACTCGTCCCTTTAGATGATTTAATGGACCAACAGTTTATGATACAATAGAGTTTCCATTAAAAACATACCACATTAAACCACACGATTTGACAATGTAAAAGAATCTCATGCATTAGAAAACTTAATATAGGAGTAATCGCCTTTGAGTCTACCATAGATTCATTTAAAATAGAATTTAAATATATTGTATGTTAGAAGAAATGTCAAAGTGGTGAAACTATAGGATTCTAGAAACATTGTTCATGATCTTGAAATTTGGCATTAGAAATGGAGGCTTCAGTTTGAACCTCACTATTGTGGAAACACTCTTAACTTAAGGCTTCTATTGGAACTGTCCAAATAAGTCTACCATTGGATCAGTTCAGGTAGGTCAACCATTTGACCTGTTCACATAAGTCTATCGTTAGAACTATTCACATCAGTCTTCCTTTAGAACTGTTCACATCAGTCTACCATAGGAATTGTTCATATCTGTCAAACATTGGGACTGTTCACATCGGGCTACCTTTGGAACTGTTCACATAAGTCTGCCATTGGAACTCTTCACATTGGACTACCTTTAGAATTGTACACAAAAGCCTAACATTGGAAATTTTTTCATCTGTCTACCGTTGGAACTGTTCACATGAGCCTACTGTTGGAACTGTTCACATCACAATACCATTAGCACTGTTCACATCAGGCTACCATGGGATCTGTTCACATAAGTTAACCATTGGAACTGTCCACATCAATCTATCATTGGAACTGTTCACAAAGCCTACTATTGGAACTGTTCACTTAAGCCTACTTTTGGAACTGTTCAAATAATGCTACCCTTGCAACTATTCACAACGATCTACCATTGGAATTGTTCACATAAACCTACCATTGGAACTATTCACATCGGTCTAATGGTGGCACTGTTCACATCAGTCTATCATTTGAACAATTCACATCAGGCTACCATTGGAATTGTTCACATTAGCCTATCGTTGGAACTGTTCATATCAGTCTACCATTAGAACTGTTCAAAAAAGCCTACAGTTGGAACTTTTCAAATTTGTCTACTGGTGGAACCTCACAACTCCAAAAACAACCCCTATCTGGAAACTCTATAAAACTCAAAATTCGGCAAAGAAAATATAGGCTGCTATAGGAACCTCACCGTTCTATAAACACTATTATTGATCTCGAAATTCGGGGAAGGAAATAGAGGATGTTGTTAGAACCACACTGATCTGGAAACATTGTTCGCAAACTCAGAATTTGGAATAGTGTTGGGAATATGTCACCATGACATCCTACAACACCTCAAACACCATATTCCAGCAATGTAATGGACCAGAGGGGTCCGGTCCATTATAGTAATGACCAAAAATGATAACTGAGATCTAATGTTTTCTTGGTGTGGCTAGATATTATCGACATTTTGGTAAACATTTTGCATGATTAACTATTCCACTCCCCATGTTGACTCAAAAAGGAGTTTTGATTGATTGGATAGAGGAATTTGAAGATAATTTCAATGAACTAAAAGGATAGTTATCCAGTGCACATATTCTCACAGTGCCTTGTTGTGGAAAAAGATTTGTGATACATAGTGATGCATCCAAGAAGGGGCTGGGATGTGTTCTCATGAAAAATGATATGGTGATAGCTTGAGTATCATGAATGTTGAGAATCCCTGAGAAAAATTATGCAACTCTTGATATGGAGTTTTCTGTGGTAATAGATGAATTTAAGATATGGAGTTATTATATTTATAGTGAATGGTGTGGTATTTATAATGATCATATATGATTAATGAATATTTTCACACCAACAGAGCTGAATATGTGCCAAAGTTGATAGTCAGAGTTTATTAATGAATACATCTAATTAAAACATTACCACATTGGAAAAGAAAATAAGGTGGAAGATGAATTATGTTGGCTAGACCATGATAACATATCCATGATAATGATAAAACATTATCCAATATTTATGGACTAGAAAAGGATGGTTCTTTACATTATAATGGAAGGGGAGAAATCATATAATTATAAAATTAATTTTAAACCTCAAATACATGTAATGATAATGGAGGTGCAAAAGAAAAATGTAGATCTAAAAAAGTAGGTGAGAAATGTTCCAAAATTCAACTATGGTTGTGATGAAATAATAAGTTTTAGGAACTGGGTTTGTATTCCTCTCATACCAGAATAAATGATGGGGCTATTGGATGAGGCCAATAGTTCATATTTCTCTACTCACCTGCATAAAGATATACATGGACCCAAAAGAGTACTTCTAGTGGGATAACATAAGAAGAGTTGTCACTGCATATGTGTCCCGAATCATTGTTTTTCAGCATGTTAAGGATGATAGACAAAAGTCTAAGGTGATGTCACAACCATTACCCATACCAGAATAGAGATATGAAAACATCACTATGGAAGTTTTCCTAGGACTTCCCAAAAAACCGAATGGTTATAATGATATCTAGGATATAGTAGATCACTATACAGTCTCTTCACACTTCATTTATATTAGAGTGGGTTTTCCTCTTGATCAGCTAGCCATGATATAAGTAAAAGAAGTGGAGAGATTTCATGGAGTACCACTTTATGTTATATCCGATCGGGATATGAGGTTTTCCTCGATGTTCTGGTGAAACCGTCTGTAAGCTATGGGTACTGAGTTATGTTTTTGGACTGATTATCATCCTCATAAAGATGATCATTCTATGATGAAAATAAAAACATGGAAGATATTTTGAGATCATACTCTATGGATTTACAATGTGGTTGAGATCAACACCTACCATTGGTGTAATTTTCATACAATAATATCTTTATCTCTAGTATTTGGATGGATCCTTATGTAGCCCTCTATAGAAAAAATGTAGAAATATTACTTATTAGGATGATGTAGGGGAAACAAATCTATCAGTACCTAATCTTGATGATGAAATGGAAAAAATAGTCAGATCTATTCAACAACACTTTAGAGAAGCTCAGAGTTGAAAAAACGTTATGCTGAAAACTAAGGAAAAGGCATAGAGTTCGAAGTGGGTGATAATGTGATTTTTCAAATATCTCCCTAGAAGAGATTAATGAGATACGGAATGAAGGAAATTCTTTTCCATAGGTATATAAGTTTTTTTGAAAATTATTAATCATATTGGGAAGGTTTCTTACTAATTAGTACTTCCAAAAAAATTCTCTCAAGTTCATGACGTGTTCTATGTATCTCTCATGAGAAATTACATACTTGATTCTACACATGTACTATTCTCAGAAGTCATACCATTGGAGCATGATCATTATTAAGAAAAATAACCAACAGTGATTCTAGATCATAGTGGAAAAGTCCTTTGAAACAAAAACACTAGATTGGATAATGTTTTATGGATGAACCACCAATTTGAAGAAGCTACATAAGAACTTGAAGAAATGATGAGGGGTGTATCATATTCTGTTTGTTTCTTCGTGATGTATTTTGGGGGAATAAGAATGTTAGGGGGGGTGAATGTAACACCCGAATGTTTTTATGATTTTTTTTTAATTTTTTAGTAGCTTGAATTGCACATAATTCTGAGTTCAAACAAACCATGAGATTATATTAATATAAAATTACAATTATAGCATATCTTTTAGGTTAGAATAAATAATTATAACAAACATATAAAAATTCTTTGTGAATTAATTAGCTATCAATTATTTTTTAAACTTATAAATGAATTAGATATTTTTAATTTTTAGTGAATTACATTTGGTAATGAAATCAATGTGATATATATGTGTTATATTAATAATATAATATGTTTTTTATAATCATACAATGGATATTTTACTCATATGTTATGAAGAAAACCTCATTTGATGTATAAAAAATGTTCTTTTAAAAGATTAATTTTACACCATTGAATATAGAACACCTTTTAAATTAATATTTTTACACATAAATTATTTTTATATAAAAACATAATCATGTTATTTGGATGTGTGATATAAAAATTTAATATGGATGAATTTTTAATATTTTTCTGATAACTTTTATGTTATGATGAATATGAAAATACCCCAATTTTTAGTTGAAAAAATCATTTTTCCTTGAAATAATTTATATGGGTAAATTATATTATTTAATGGTTTAAAATTATACATATAATATAATTTTACCCTTTAATATTATTTATTTTATTGGAATTAAATGTACATTAATTTCCAATGTAAAAACATTTCAATAACTTGC
This sequence comes from Viscum album, assembly GCA_963277665.1. Taxonomy (NCBI): domain Eukaryota; kingdom Viridiplantae; phylum Streptophyta; class Magnoliopsida; order Santalales; family Viscaceae; genus Viscum; species Viscum album. The sequence continues at coordinate 2,002,028,092 of OY728152.1, forward strand.
AATATTTCAACTTTTAGAACATGTTTTTTCATTTCAAAATGGGATTTAATTAATTAATACATCTTCTATGTATTGAATTTCTAAAAATGGAATCCATATTTGTAATCATTATATCCAAATTATTTTAATAGGGTGCTTTTATTTTTGTGAATTATGAATCGTAACATTAGTAATTTTTTTTACAACAGTTAAACAATAATTAGGTAATTAAAGGTAAAAATAATATTATACAATTACCTTAACCCCTATAAAACTCCAATTGAGATACTAAAATCTACCCTTACCATTTATTTTATGAAATGGAATATCTTGATGGACAGTTACCTATGAACATGACATGAATATATTAAAAACTAATGAATGTGACAAAATGTCACAATCTCATTTAATATAAGTATATAAATTTTAACATATGGATAACTATGAGATAATATAGTCATTATAAATTATTTCGAATTCTAAAATAATTACCTACATCATAATCTTTTAATTTTTAGAGATTATATAACTACCATTAATGACGATATAATTGTGACGTAGAAATTATTTTGTTAATAGAAATATAAAACGTTGATTTTAAAATATTAAAACAAATATCATATGAAATAATTAACGTTATACACAAATTTTATATTTTACTATGACATGTTATGACTATGACATGTTATGAGTGAAATATATAATTTTTTTAAAATTTTATCTTCCGTGTGGATTTCATTTAATGTCAAATAAATGAATAGTGACAAAGTTGCCACTATTATTTTTGTATAAAAATAACATTTTATTAAATTCATTAAAAATAACTAAAATAATTAAAAATAAATAAATTATAATTATAAGGTCTAAAAATTCATTAAATATTCATTTTTTTTTCAATTGACACCATATAAGTGAAAATTTATAATCCAACAATATTTAGAATGTTATTAACATAACTAAAATTAAATAAAATAACTATGTGTTAATTAAATTGATATGGTTAAAATTTAAATTTTAACATGTCCAATTTTTTTTTTGATGATATTAAAAAGCTATATCAATTCATCTTCAAAATTGGTACATTTTTTCGGTCTTTTGTGGGGTTTTATTTTATTAGAAATTTTTATTTATAGAGTTTTCATAAGTGACCACCACCCAAATTATAAATGTGAACCTCCTCACTCACCCCTTCAATTCATTTGGAGCCTTCAATATCAACCATCCCACACACTTTTCCCTTATTAGCTTCACTATTTTCATTCCATTAGTTTTGGTCATCTTTAGTGACCAAATCCAGTGCTCTAAAAAGAGATTAAGAGGAAGCACGTTGAGGAGGAGGTAATATCCTCAAACAACTCATTAAAACATATTTATTATTATACACAATCTTCATTAGTAGTTTAATTATAATATAAAAACATATATATCACTCAAAAAATTATATGATATTAAAAATTGGAAACAACCGTATTTCACCTTCTATCCTTCCTATGAAAAATGAAATCATCGTGCGTTCATTTGTATGACTTATCGTCATCACATTATGGTGTAATCTATTTTTCACAACCACCTAACATGGATGAGTATAATGATGGACATAGTAAATATATATTATAATTATCACATTTTAATAATCATGAATTATTATACACAATCCAATTCAATACCAATTGACAATCGGGGAATTATATCATCGCTTGTTTGTACGAATGACCTACCATCTCCACAATCTGATGCGATTCGTTCTACATGACTTTCATTAAACCATGACCATATACAAGAATTTAATGAATAAATATGATATATATTATACTAATATCATTATTTAAACGATTTTACAATATCGTAATAAGTATAACATGAACATATCTGGAAAATCATTCATAATAACACAGAGAAGTTAATATTCGAAAAACAAGTGTTAATGAAATGTTACCAAAAAATAGATGATAATATAAAAATATATGCTATAAAGAAGGATTATTATTTTTGAGTAAGTAAATAACATTATTTATATGTATATATATGAGGTTATGATACACATTAAGGATATCAGACCTAAGGTAAGGGATAATTTTTTAATCACGTTTTTATCCGAGACTGTTTAAATGTAAGTATTTACTATGGATATATTTATCATACATGTCCATGTTTTCTATAAATTATTTCATAAAATTAATAATATTATTATGTATATGTTTAAATTTATTTTTAACCATTTTTTTCTTTTACTATGTGGAATAGGAGGGATATTAATTTTTTAAACATAAGAACTACTTTTTCACATTTATGGAAAAAGTAAAAGATGAATTATTTTTTATCTTATATGAATGGAATGGATTTTTACATCATTATATTGTATTTTTTACATGAAGGATCCTCTTAAATATTTCATGTTTGTTTTCAAATAAATTCTGTAATTTTTAAATTGTATGGCATTTTTAGAATAGAAAACATTTTTAAGAAGAAAGATTGTTTTATTTATGATCTATGCTCAAGTAATTAAGAATATTATTTTTCATCTAAGAGGAAATATTTATTTGTTTATATCCCTATTATTAATTTAATTATATTTTTTATGATGGAATTATTATTATGAAATCCGTTTGTCTTGTATGGATTACGTTATGATGTAATGATGTTCAAGAAACCCATTTTATTTAATGGGATATGATATGATGAATGATTTATGTTTTATTAGAACAAATAAAATGGATTCATTATGATAAGTTTGGGAACTATATCTCCCACTAATTCATTATGTAAAATATTATATCTCATGAGATAAACATTACTAGAATAGAAAGTAAATCCAATTCATAAATAAAGAGCTAGAATGAGGAGTGAACTCAGTTGAGTAATGGAATTTGTACTCTATGATGGTCATGTGGATGAGACATGAATAATATGAATTAACATTATATTATTATGTGTGAATGACACTAAATTTCGTGTCTTATGTTATAAATATTTGGATTACATTTCAAATTTATGATTTATTCAACGAAATGAAATTCTGATCTTTTATACTTCGGATAATATTTTATAATGTTAAGTTCCTATAAAATGATTGATATTTACCTTATTTATGCTTACTGAGTATTTGATCGTATCCATTGAAATGTTTTTTTGAGGTCATAAAGAAGTGTATTTAGTAAGATACGTCAAAAAGGAGTATAGTTTTTCAAAAAATAATAGGGTGACACTGTAGATGTTTTATGAACCAGATATTTATGTTTCCCAGTTTTTAAAGACACTAAACCTATATGGTCATCACTAGGTATTTTTTATGATATGAAAGAAATATTCTTCAATTTTGAAGTATGATCTACCTGTAAATTAGTCGATTTTATAGTTGTTAATAGTTAAACCGTATAGTTAACCTTTGGAAACTAGGATGAGAGAAATTTAATATGATCTATAAGGATATGTTTAAGTATAGCTAAAAATCCTATCATAGTGTTTTAATGATGTTAATTAATAAAATAGGATAAAACCTACGGTTTCATAAATTGAAAATATATTATTAAATTATGTGGTTTTTTTATTATGATTAGTGTTTCTTACACTATGCTTATTTGTCTTATTCAAGGGCTAGAACCCGAAGGAACACTGTTTTTGCAGAATGGGATGGTCAATGCAATGATTGTCCCCCTAGGAAACAAATTGTTATGGGAGATGGAATGAAAAATATTATATCGATGAACACAAAACATCATCAATCTATGTATCATGTCAGAAATCCAAACAATCAAAGGGGTGAGAATTTTTTTTATTAATCCTTCATGTGGTAGTGTCCACCATCATTCAGTGGGTTTTATAAACTATTAGTGGATGAAAAATGGATTAGTACCACTAAAATGATATTTTTAGTTCTAAAATTTTCTGAACACAAAAAATTCATATTAGCATTATATCCTTTGGAAGGTGTAGCTAATCGATTGTGAAATCTTATCAGGATTATGAGTTAAAGAGATGAAATTGAGACCATAGAATGGGATGAGTTCAATAACATTTTTTCCATAAGTAATTTTCTCATTTTATTCAAATAAAGATATTAATATAGTTCCTTCAACTTATGAAAATGAATAATGAATCTGTTGGTACATATGATGAAACGTTTACAAGACATTCAAGGTACACTTTTTCTATTATTATCTAACCTAAGAGTAAAATTGATCAACTCTTTAGTGGATTTAAACCAAGTCTCTAAAGGTCATTATCAATAATAGAATTTAATAGAAACTTTGAAATTGTTTTATTTTCTCTAAAAAATATAATGGAGATTGGTGTAAACCATTAGTCATATGGGTTTTATAGGAAGAAAAATTTGAATTCGATGGAAATATAAAGACCACACTGAAAAGAATATCTGTTTTCTCTTATGCACAATGTGTGGAATGAAACATCAATGGGATTTTCATAAAGGTACTTTAAAATGTTTAATGTGTTGAAACAAAGGTAATCGAGAAGTTGAATGCCAAAGTGATGTGAAAGTGATTTCCAATGTTGTGAATAAATAAAAGGCTACTGAAAATGAACCTCCTAAATGTAAATTATATAGTGTAAGGTAATAGGGAATTATGCCAATAAATACCCTTATACAAGGTTCATTGATGATGATATATGTCAATAAACTCTTAAGAATAATAAAAAAGAAAGTCACAAGATATTAGTATCTGCGATGTGGAGTATGATAATGAATTCGTGAAAGGTACACTACCATCCACTCTAAAGTTGAAAATGTTTTATATGATTCTCTAACCACCACTTTAATTTTTAATATATTTTATAAGTGTATCTTAATATTTTTTCAATAATTTTATGTTGAGTTTGTTTTGACAACTTCTAATGGCACAAAAGTCTCATAAAAAGATTATAATTTTTTTCGAGTTGATGTTTGTTGGAATTTGAATCCTGAAAATCTTATGATCCTACCTATAGAAGAATTTTATGTGATACATGGTATAGAATGGATTTCTCTATATAGAGAACATATCAATTACCAAGGAAGGGATGTTTAATTTAATATTCCATATCAATCTATGATCAACAATCATTGAAAATATTAATATATCCTTCCAATAGAAATTTATTCCATATTATGGATATTTATTCGTATAAATAAATGTTATTAATCTCAAATGGTTTGGGAGAAACTCACAATTATGTGTAAATGCACTGTACAAGAGTCTGATTATTTTTTTCCCGAGTAATTTCAAGGTCTTCCACCAAATCATGTTGTTGAGTTTTCAATAAAACTCATATTGGGTGCTATGCCTATTTCAAAGACACCTTATACAATGACCCCAATTGATTTGATGCAAATAGAGAAAAAACTCCTAGGGGATATTGATAAGGGATTCATAAGCCCAAGTTTTTCACCTTGGGGAGGACTTATTATATTTTTCAACAAGAAAGAAGGCTCAATGATGCAATGTATTGATTAAAAAAATATAACAACATCATTATCAAGAAAAAATATCATCTACCTTGCATTGTTGAATTTTTGACCAGCTACTCAGAGCTCAAAACCTTTTCAATATTTATCTTCATTTAGGATATCATCAAATAAGGGTAAAAAAAGGTGGATATACCCAAGATGACATTCTGTAAAATGTATTGACAAAATGAATTTATAGTGATTGTTTTCATGGTTTGGCTCAATATTATCGACATTTTGTTAAATAGTTTTCACGATTATCTATTACACTCACCATGTTGAGATGGAAAAGAGTTATGTTTATTTGGAAAAAGGAATGCGAAGAGAATTTAAAAGAACTATGAAGAATGATTGAAATCAAACCTATGTGCAAATATTATTGTAGTTGAGAAAGGATTCTGATATAAAGTGATTTATACATGAAAAGGCAAAGATTTTTTCTCATGAAAAATTATATAGTGATAGCTTATGCCTCACGATAGTTGAAAATCCATGAGCAAAATTCCCCAACTTGTGATTCGGAGTTAGTTGCAGTAACCATTGCATTAGAGATATGGAGGCATTATCTTTATAGTGAATGGTTTGATATTTATAATGGTAATAAATGTTTAATGTACATTTTCACACAAAATAAGCTAAATACGTGCCATGAAAATGGATGTAGTTGATTAAAGAATATGACTACTCAATACTTTACAACCATAGAAAATAAGAGAAAGTGAAATATGTATTAAGTCGACTAGAACATGCAAGCCTATCCATGATGAGGATCACAAAATATCCAATATTTATGGATTAGAAAATGATGGATCATGAAATTATAAAGGAATGGGAAAAATATTATACTTCTCAAATTAATGCTCAACCACAAATACATGTGATTATTAAAGAGGTTCATAAAAATGACGTAGAGATACAAAAAATGTTGAGAAATGTTCTTTAATTCATCCTTGGTTTAGATCAAACTAGTACTCCGCCCGTGCGAATGCACGACAATAAAAAAAATTCTTATTATCAATAATAGAATACCACTTTTGAAACATAATAATTCATGTTAATATTTGTAATGTTTAAAAAAATGGGTGGTACATAAAATGGAATAGAAGGTACAAAATTAGTGGGAGTATGAAGTCATTTATTGAGATAGAAATAATACTGTACAAGACAACATGTGACAAACAAAAGCAAAAAATTAAGCTTCCAAAGAACACGAAGTCACCCAAATACTGCATCAACCAACCCCATTCTAGACCTATAAATGATACAGGAAAGAACCCTAGCAACAAAAAAAATTGGAAAGCACCAGAGCAATACATACCAAATTGCTTATCCATTTCATTATACAATGCATCATGGGAGAATCTGAAAATGGTCAGTGCAATGACATAGTTAGGAAGGAGATGAAATGGAGTCCTATAGAGGTGGCACAATAATTATTAGGAAGAGTATGATAGATTTATTCTTCATTCTAAATGAATCAATCCATTGGTCTTCATGGTTGGTGATGGATAATTAGTAGATGAAAACAGTCTCATATAAATGAACACAATTTTATATGGAACTCTTAATAATGAAAGGAAAAAACTATATAGGTGACACTTGAACACATGAACATTCTTCATCTCTTAAAATTGACAATAGAGGATAATTTTTTGTACATACCTGACCTTCCTCAAATTGAATGCTCTTGGTGGTAGACCCGATCCGGGTAACTAATTGCAACCTGTTAGAAATTTTTTTAACAAATTTGATAAGGTGCTAAAATTCACATAAATATAAAACAGATTATAATATATAATAACAGAAAAAAATTTTAATTCCTCTCTACAATCGAATAAGTGTATTTAAGGTATGTTTTTTGTAAGGTACTAAAACTCAGTGTAATACAAAACAGATTATAACAAAAACAATGCATAAAAACATGAGTATCCATTTCCTTTTAAAAGAAATCAATCTAGGAAATGATTCTATCCAAATAATTTTTTTATAAAAGATACACATTTAAATGGGAATGGGTACAAAATTATCAAAGGAGATGCCGAGAACAAAACCTAAAGGGGAAATCCACATGGGATGCCAATGAAGGGAAACTGGAAGTTATAGCTTGCCCAATCTCCAAGGGAACATTTAATTACCACAATATTTTATTTAAGTTCCTCCATACAATTCTTATCTCCATGATTGATTTTTCTACAATGATATAAATATACATTGTGAGAAGAAACAATTAATTTTTTCTTTTTTATTACTGAAATAAAAGTTGATGATTACTTGTCCAGCACATCCCAATTAGAATTTTCCATCTGGGTAGATTAAAACATTGATGGTAAACTGTAAAACAGAGAGATGATAAAGTATTCCAATATATGGATATTTTTTCCATTATCGAATGAAAATAATCCTTATGATTATATTAAAAGGAACTCACCATTTATGGTTAACAATTAAAATGGAATGTCTGTTTGTCTTTACATGTTGTATGTTGGTGTGATAGATTTATCTATAAGAAAACATTCAATAGTTATTGGTCATGAAACTATGATATTTCAGTAACAATATATATATATTCAGACAACAATAGGTTAGTTTTACCACTTTTTATGAAATTATATTTCATAATTGAAGAAAATGAAATTCAATGGACACAATATGAGGTTACCATCAATGGGTATAGGTGAAAATGGCATTCATGCTCCTATTTGAGTGCATCCTATGGGTGTTAGAATTTCAATTACAGTAATATTTTCAATAGATCATTATCCTGCGATAGTGTAAATATTTAAAATATGTAATCAAGTTGAATGATAAATAAAGGGACACTATAAGGGGTACATAATACAAATAAGATATCTTGTTTTTCGTTGTTTCCTGAGTAGTCTTCCTTGAATCCTTGCCTCTACATGTTGAAGGATATTTCATGTTTGTATTGTGAAAATTTATATTTAATTGTAAAGAAAGTGAACATAATAATGTACTGAAAACCATTACATATAGTCTAAATATAAACCACTATAATTTTTAAATAGTCCATGTAATAAGTGATAGTTATAATGATCTTAATGAAATATATATTTAATTATAGCAATGAAAGTGGAAGAATTCTATATTGAATGGAATAGGATACAATTATCAGATTAGGTAGTAGACATTGATGTGATGAGGAAATCAAGATAAACTCTCATAAGAATGAATGTTGATGAATTAATAGTCAAACATATGTATGGTAGGGGGAGCCGGAGTAATAGAATATAAAAACTATAGTAATAGTGTCTCATTAAATCTATGTTAACAGAAAATAATGTATAATGTACAGAAGGGAGTAAATTTCATCAACATTAGGAGAATATACCTTCTCTAAATCTTTAGATATGTAATATGTCTACATAACCTGTCATTGACAGGAAGGGAGTCCTAAATAACTTTGTGCGCTTTATCCATAGTAGTAGATGGTGACGCCGAAAGTGGAATGGATTGTGCTAGAAGAATAGCCATGATGTTTAATATAGGGTACTAAAATAAAATTCTAGAATAAACCTAATAGGTATCTATAATTTCATAAAACCTATAATGATTCTGGGGATAGAAGGCAAACCCGAGTGAATATTTGAAAAAAAATAGATACTGTTTGTGTGGATGAATTGAGGCCCCATCCTCTTCAATAGAACAACTAAAAATGGGAGGACAATGAATTGACAATGAATCAATCAAAATTTAAGAGTTAAGAACATTAAGGTAAATTCATGGTTATATCCTATTTAAGCAACAAAATTCCAGAGCCGAAGCTTTATCGAAGGAATCGATTGATATCATATGTAAATGATGGATGCTGAAGCAAGTAGTTCAAAGTAGAAAGTGCGAACTCAAAGTCATCCTTCAAATATGATAACCTCTTGAATATATCAGTCTAATGGAGAAATATAATCCAGAATATTTAAGTGTAATTTTGTAGTTTGTTACTAAACATGAAGCGTTGTGAAAAAATGTGCAATAAGAGTTTTTTTATTAGTTTTCTAAAATGGAAAAACAACAGTAGTGAAGTGCATTGAATAAAGAGATATTTACATAAATAGCCTCTGAAATATCCATTATGGTGATCATTAAATCACATATTGGATAATAGTGACCTTATACCTACACATTAAATTTCTTTTAGAGAAACCTGCACAATTAATGGGAAATGATTCACATATACTTTAAAGAGGAATGTGTATACCATAAACTACATTGAATTCAATGTAAAAACAAGAACCTTGATGTTTGTATCATCTTCTAACAGTATGAATCGATATTCAACAGTTGCGTGAGGTGTTGTCCAGTTTTTTCCATCCCATAAAAGAGGAAAAAAGTGTTATTAAGTAAAATATTAACTAAAAAAATAAAATTAAATGAAAGGGAGAAGAATTTTTGGGTTTATAACCCCCAAACAGGTGTTATAGTTTACCTGTCAACAGCTGGACTGTTCCTGCAGGTCAACTCCAATCTATTAGTGGGTGTGGTATTCAGAGTAGGAACCACCAGATCCGGGTATGTACCCCCTTCACATGCACTGAAATAATGAGAAACTGAAAAATATTAGTTCAAAACACAAATATATCCTATAATAGAATTTCACATGATCAAATCAGAACTCTATAAAATAAACACATTAGCATGTCTTCTTAAATGTTGTTCCTATTTTAATATTATCAATAATTTTTTCATGTGATTGATTAAATATTGTTTACTAAAATCATTCCATACAAGAGGTTGTCAATGTCTTGTTAGTAAGACGATGGCATGCATGTGGGTGGGGGGGGGGGGGGGTACAGAACACATGTTCAGTTATCTTTAAATATGTTCTTCAATAATACAAAATCAGTAATGGAGCACACCAAAAACTGAGATATTTACCTATATAGTCTCTCAACGGTCCATTGCAGAGATGAGTAAATCAAATCTTGGATAACAGTGACATCAAACCTGCACTTTTAATGACCTTTAGAGATACCTGCACATTAAATCATAAATGACATGCATACACTATAAAGTGGAAGATCTAAACCATCCAATACATTGAAAACAAACTAAAAAACAAACCTAGATGTCTGTTTTTTCTTCCAACAACTAAATGATTCGATCTTCAACAGGTGTGTGAGGTGCTGTCCAGCTGTTTTCCTGACGAGAAAAAAGAAAAAAATTGTTATTAAATAGTAAAATAACACCTTATTCATGTCAGTAATACTCTAGGTGATCACATATGTCAAGGAATTGATTTCACTCAGACATGCAGTGTTAAACAAAGATTCTCTTTGATATACTAAGGCATTAGATATGCTCCCTTCAACAGTAAAGATCGCAGTTTTAGTATAATACCGATTCATACTAATAAAAACTGTAGGATGTTAATGAATGAAACATGATATTGAAATTAATGAAACTGTTGACTAAAATATTAAAGGTCTACTGGGAATTGTTTTTGGATCTAATTTAACTAAATTGCATAATATTCAGGTGATGTAGTAATCCAATAAAATCTCAAAATCAGAGTAACTGTTTAATGTGACTGTTCATTTAATATATTGAGATCTGTCTAAATATTTATATGAAAACATTAATATATTTTCCCACAATAGTAACATCCATGGGAAATTAGTGAACATAACATACTCACTTGAAACACGTCAACTATGGTTTTACAGGATCGTGGAAAATAGTACAAACTACCTAAAAACCTATTTTCAAGACAACTGAAGTAGGCCATGGATGCATCTTCTGAACAAACATGTCCCTTGAAGATAATATATAGCTAGGAAATAAAGTATAGATGTTGTGGCTTGAATAAGATTGATATCCTACATTGGATAGAGAATCTGGAAAAAATGTCATTGGAGGGTCCCAGAGATTTGATCCATGGGATGTCTAACTAGAGGTGTTATTTCAGTTTCGCCTTCTATAAACCTAAAACCACAATCTAGAAGTCAGTCATAAAGTTTTTGAATTGAAATGAACAAATGAAAAATGAAAAAATTACTAGAGTATAATCTATATGACATGAAAATAATCAAACTGAAAACCAAGTGTCTAGAATTTGCATATTGAATTTAGGAAAATTCATGCACAAATTACCTGCAAGTATCTGAGAGTTGAAACAGAGGTTAACTTCCCGATTTTACGACACAATACATGAATTCACTACCAATTCTGGTTGTTGTATTCAAAACTATGGGTAATACAATTAGATGATTGTGAAACAACATAGTGAACATTTTATGATGAGTAGAAGGGAATTAAATTTCATTAAATGGGTAACGTCCACTGAGAAAACCGTCCATAAACATGAAAAACTGAATGTAGAACATAACCCCCTATTTCTAATGAAATCTACTATGAATAACAGAAACTAAACAATATGCATTAAAAGGTCTAGTATCAAAAACCTCCACCATTTTCCTATTCTATAATGAGTAACATATATCTTAATGATAAAACATCGAGAAAAAAAATGATAAAAGACATCTTTCATGAAAACCGTCCAACATGTCATGAAAATAGTCCAGCATGAAAATCATACTGCATGAATATCATCCAGCATGTAAAATTTATAATCAACCTGCTGATAATTCATACTAAAATGTCCTCCATGAGAAATTCCAAATAAAAAAATATACATAACACTATTTATTTATCCTAGGTTTTGAAATAAAATGAATAAAAACCAATGAAACAATCAATAAATATTATTACCAATATAGTAGAGCAGAACATATCAGTCTTCTTTTTCATTTTTCTTATGCAAATCTTCCCTTGTTCTATTTTCTTGTTTCGTACAATGAGTAATTCATTTTCAATTTCGATCATAATAAATGTAATGTGGGAAATGAAATAAAAACTGAAGATAAATAAAAGATAAGAAAGTTGTTGTAATAATAAAAAAGATAAATGTGAAAATAAATGAGAATCCAAAATATTCATTAACTCTAATAATTCCTTATATACACATCAATGTGGAAAATAAGATAATAATCATGAATAGAATCTGCGCACCTGCATGTAATAAATAATGGACGTGTTTGAAAAAAATATGAACAGATTAGAAATAAAATGAAAATGTTAACCCTCCTATAATAAAAATAAAAAACACATCTTAAAAAAGTGAAATAACTTAATCCATGGGTGTTTCATCCTCTCATTGAAACCCGTTTCCAGCCAACCACATTAATTTTCTACAATCAGGTCATGTAAAGGAAGTTTCAAAGAGGTAAAATGATGCAAAACCTGTATGCACAGAAAAATATAAATATTTAGTGAATCATATAACTTCTTACATACTCATCAAAAAGGAAAATATGAGAGTATTCATGAAAGGAATCTGCGTACCTGTATGGAATAAAATATGGATCACTTTGACAAAAAAAATAAACAAATTGAGATGCACCAAGTGTGAGGAGAAGGGAAGGTGACGTTTTTTGAAACTGCAAAAAGACCCCAAAAGACCTTATAGGCTACAACAGAGAATAGAAGACGTTTTTTTATTTCAGTAAATGTAATATCATATAACCAAATAAGCATTTGGATATTCACATGAATAACCAAATTAATGTCGAAAAAAGTTAAAGGTAATTCAAACAGCAGACCATAGTAGAGGTTGATTTTTTCGAAACAGGTAATGTAATTTTAGACAATTAAATTTGAAGTTGGACATCAAAATACTAAACCAAAATGGAATGGAATTATGTTGCAAATAAATTGGTATAAGAAACCACAGTAGAAGTTTATTTCACTAAAAGTGTAAAAGAATAAGCACACAATAGTAAATGAAGCTGACCTGTTATAGAAATGAAAATATAACTGAAATGCGGTTCCATGAATTAAAGTTTTCCAGTACGATGTTATGTTCATACCTGAAGTGCGAAGATGATACGGGATGAAATATGAGACACATAATCCCTGAAAATAAGGGTATGTGACTTCGGATGAAATTGAAAACCAAAAAAACCCTGCAATACCTGCCTAAAATTTGAAACAGTTAGGGGGTCGATGGTATGGACAGACAACAGTAATAAGTAGCTACAATGATATTCACTGTGGGTGGAAGAAAGGGAAGGATTAATTTGGATGAATATCCTGACGTTTCTTTGTCTGGTGTAAAGGGATTCACGAGCTGGAAGAAATGTAAACAGATATCTGAGTGCACGATGGAACATGTTGGTATGGTATGTTGAAACTTGGAGCAGGAGAAAGACGATCTGAGGGATAGCCGGGAGGTGGACAACTCCGGCCAGGGAAGTATGCAGTAACCCTATGTCGTGATTAACGTAATCCCGATTGCGACACTAAAAGGTAAACCATGGATAGTATGTTCGAAACCTGGAGAAGAAATAGGGCGGAGACAAATTCCATGAATATCAGATGCTCGAAGGAAGGCGAAAGCTTGAAGGAATTTGGAAGCCGGGAACCCTAATTCAGAGGGATATTGGGAGAGCACATGGGGGGAGCCTGATAGGGTCATGGATGAAGGTTCAAGGTTTTCGGACGGTGGAAGGTAGCACAACGAAGGAACTCTCAATTAGAGGCTTCACAGGCGAGTGCACGAGGTTAAGGCCAATTGTATAGCGGGAGGGAGGATGTGAAAGCAGACTATTTTTGTTAGTAAGGGGACGTGGATCAAGGGGAAAGAGACACTTAGGTTTGGAGTAAGCCTATTTTAGTATAGATAATAGATAATAAGGTTATGTAACCAAGTTTGTATTCCTCATATACAAGAAATAAAGAAGAATCTATTATATGAGGCTCATAGTTCTTAATTTTCCACCTACATTGGAAGCATAATGATGTACAGAGACCTACTAGATACTTCTGGTGGGATGGAATTAAAAGAGATGTCACTGAATATGTCTCTCAATGCAAGGGATTTCAGGAATCTAAGGATAATAGATAATAGTATATGTGGATGTTACCACAAATACCCATTAATGAATGGAAATTGAAAAACCTAACTTTGGACTTTTTCATCAGACTTCCCAAAATATACAAAGAAATAATGCTATCAGGGTTATAGTTGACTAAATTACAATGTCATCCCACATTAATTCTAGTATAGATGGTTTCCATCTTGGTAAGATTTCCAAGATATATGTCAAGGAAGTTGAATTATTTCATTGGGTACCATTTTCCATTATATCTCATCAAGATCCATGGTTTACCTTGATTTTCTGGAAAAGTCCTCAGCATGATCTTGATACAGAGTTATCTTTCATCATTTATTGTCATCATCAGATAAAAGAAATATGTGATAGAAAAATTCAAACTCTTGAAGACATGTTGAGATCATTCCCAAGGGATTTCAAAGGGTGTTCGGATCAGAACCTACCATTAGTGGAAGTTTCTAACAATTATATCTTTTAATTCAGTAATTATATGTCTCCTTATTAATTCCACTATGGAAAAACGTGCATAACTCCAACATTATAGGATGATGTTGGGGAAAGAAAGCTACTAGGACGTGATCCTGATGATTAAATGGTTGAGAATGTATGATCTATTCAATAACTAGTCATAGTAGGCCATAGTTGACAAAAAATATATGCTGACAACTAATGAAAAGACCTAGTGTTTGGAGTGGGTGATAAGGTGTTTTTATGAATATCTATCTGGAAGAGAGTAATGAGTTTTTAAAAGAAGGGAAATACGAGAAATTAGTATATTAAATCTTTTTAAATTATTGACCATTTTTTAAATGTTTCATTCTGATTGATTCTTCCACAAAATTTCTCTCAAGTTCATGATGTGTTCCATGTATCTCCCCAGATAAAAGTACATACATGATCCTTCACATATATTATAACAACATTTCTTTTTATTACACATATAACATAAACTATTACACACAACCTTAACATGATACAACATTGAATGTTTATAGGTCCAATGTTTTTGGGTATTATAAACATTACATAACAACTTAAAACATAAAACACAAAATCTTACTGAAAACATATATTACATGACCACTACATTCCATCGTACTAATCATTGCATGGGATAACCTGAGGACATGCATAAAAAAAGTTGAGCTGTAATTCCCAGAAAAGTAGTATACAAGGAATTATGTAAAGAATACAATACATGTTTGGAAATAATAATATCAATGGATAATAAATGAATATTAACATAATGGCATGATATAGAATTATTATCATAACATGGTAATGTGGCAACACCACTTAACATAGAATTAGCATGAACCAAGGCTTATTGCACACATAACATCAGTAAAATATCATTGCACATGAATTATCATGAGTAAATCCACATTATACTAGAATTAGCATGAGTAAATCCTCATTTCACTTGATGTATCATTATACTAATCTTTACCCAATGCATTGGAGTGCTATCAAGGCACACCCCTCTCAATAATTTTTATTTCATTCATAAGTGTGCCAAATGGATCACAAAGCATGTATTCATTATCATTTATTCTACGATAAAATAATGTGGAATTAATTCATGAAAATATATAATCAATTTGTAAATTTTTATAATGGTGAATACCCTTGATATATAAATGGACATCTTATTCATTACACAATGAATTTATCACGAAAAAAACGTGGTGCAATTTCGACAGCATAACGGCGTGACATAAAAATTCATAAAAAAATGTTAAGGAATTAGAAATGGATGTCTCATAAAATTTACTTGAAATCAAAAGTTATTTGTTCATATAGATACATGTCTGAACATATTTGATTGAATTTAGATTCATAAAACAAAAGAATTTCGTAAATGTAAACGAGGAGAGAGAAATTCAATATGAAATTTTTTCATGGTAACATATATACTTGGAAGTCATCGATGAGAGAGAAATGGTTATATCACCATTAAAACAAAAAGAGGGAATTATAAGGGATGTTTGAAATCATACCCCAATATGTGTAATTGAATGTAAAATGGAATAACAATATTAAGAAACGTGGATAAAATGATAAAGGAAGGAATCCCTTAGGAAATTTCATCATTCAAACAAGTGTACATGGAATGGATTAATGAGATATAAAGTTGTCAATCATTATTAAAAAATAAGTACAGAAGTATATTAGATGTTTCAAATCATACAACAACATTTATAATTGAAAAATGGGCATTTCAATACTAATAAACATAGATAAAATGAGATAATAATGAATCCCTTACAGAAATTTGGCATGGCAACAAGTGTACATGAGAGGCATTAATGAGAGAGAAAGGTATGTTCCATCATTAAAACATAATGAGGGAAGTATAGGGTCGTTTTTAAATCATACTCTAATATTTTATATTGAAAATAATAGGGTATAACATTGTAAAGAAACATGGACAAAAATAAGGAAAGAACGTGAGGATCCCTTACATGGAAGTGTTATTCTAAATTCTAGGGAGAGTCTCGAGAGAGGCTTCATAGGAGAATGGGACACCTTGGGAGGATTATAGAGAGGGGATTTCCTTTTTTGGATAAACTCCAATGGCTTTTTTTAAGAGGAATTGGGAGCAAGGGTCGGATTATATAGGAAAGGAGAGGGGATTCATTATTATTTAGGATGGGGACACCACACATTAATCTAATCAAAACCACAAACCAGATCATGGTGTTTACCAAAGGGGAATGGAATAAAATATTATATAAGTCCAATGGATGATCTTCTTAGAATAATATGGTAGTTTATGGGGAGGTGAGTCACACCCTACTGGAAATCAATTTAAAAAGCTTGAATGTTTTATAAGTTTTAGAGGGTCTATTGGAGCATTGTAAAATAAATCAAACAATCCTAAAATCACATTCTTTTAATGATAAAACATATTTTGGCCTAAAATTTTGTTTATTTTATTTTATTACATCACTATTGGGTCATTATAATGTCATAAAATACATTATATATTTATATGGTATTTAATTTTTACCGAAAAATTCATTTGTCTCAGAAAATTTTAAAAAATTCACCGTTGGATAACTTTGATGTATTAACTCGAAAAAAAATACTCATTTTATTTAATTAATTTTCTATATATGTTGATTTTTAATTTTAAAATATAAATCAACATTATTGAAAAATCATCAGTTTTGACAAAAATAGCTTCCAAAACATAATAAAAAATTACAATTGTATTCATAAAAATTATACGATAATTTATACTTAATAAAAAGTAGTATAATAATAATATTATTATATTAAAATATTATTTAATTCCGAAATCCATTAATTTATCAAAATAGATTCCTTAGTAGATTATTAACTAAACATACCATTTGGGCTAAAAAACTATTTAAAAAGTAATAAAAATAACAAAATGAATGTAAATTCATTATTATATTAAAAAATAATTCACATAATTATAGTGCTAAGGTCTTATTGCATATCAAACTATATCTCCTACATAAGACTGATGGGTCAGGTGTGTGATGGTGACAGACTCCTGGGGTGGCTCAGATAACATCGCTCTTGTGATAATCTCTGTCAACATCAACTTATGTCGTAGGTAGTTCCGTTCAAGCATAGCATGTTGAAGCTCAGCATTGGATAGGAAAAGGGAGAAGCCCAATGATTCTATATCCTTTCTAAGCTCTGAAAAATGGGCTTCGTATAGGGAATGTCTACTAGATGAGGCCATCACTTCCTTTTTCTGAGTAAATTTGATTTCTTAAAGCCCTCTATTTATAATAATCATATGTTCACTGTTCATCAATTATATTAGCATCAGTAACAATTCATAACTGTATTTTAAAATCCATAAATATAAAACCAATGAATTGCATACATTATATAACCATATTACCAAATAAGACATTTAATTAGATCAAGATGAATCTCCATTAATAAAATTTTATGTTGTTACAATCTTCCCCCCTTATGAAATTTCTCCCTCAAAATTCTATTTTCCCACATAAAAATAGATTCATGTAACTCTGCTTCATCACATCCACTAGTTCCCACATTGTATCTTCAAACATGTGGGTTTTCCACAATAACATTACTAGGGAAATTGTATGATTTTATAGAACATTTCCTTATGATCTAAGATATTCACTAGTTGCTCCTAGTAAGAAATATCATCCACTAAATGTACAATCTCGGATGATTGTACATGTGAAGGGTCTGGTATGTACATCCTTAAGGGGGATACATGAAAGACATCATTTACATTGGCTATGGGGGGTAGATGTTCTAGTTAATAGTTCACAACCCCGGCATGATAAAAAATATTGAAGGGGGTGATGTACCTAGGACAAAACATCCCTTTCATTCCAATAATCATGACCTCATTCCACATAAATATGCATATAAATACCATGTCTCCAACATTTAACTCATCGTCACATCGATAATTATCTACATAACTCTTATGTTGATATTGGACGACCTTGATATGCTTCTCAGTGGTTTTAACCTTATCCACCATTTCATCAACCATTTTAGCTCCAAGAAGCTTATTCTCACCAACTACATCCCAAAATGCTGGTGTTCCACATCTTTTCCCATAAAGGGCTTCATATGGTGCATTTCAAATGCACGAGTGTAATTTTTTTTATTGGATAATTCAACCAGTGGAAGATGTTGTTACCATCCTCCATTTAATTCATAGAACATGATATTAACATATATTCTTAGGTATGAATAGTTCACTCAGATTTCCCATCTGTTTGAGAATGATCGACCGTACATAAGTTTAGTTTAGTGATTAGAGCATATTGGATACTTTTCCAGAACATCGAGGTGAATCTAGGATCATGATAGGATACAATTGATAGTGGAACTACATGCGGCCATACTATTTCTTTTATGTAAATATGTGCAAGTTGATCCAATGTGAAGTCCTCTCAAATCTCGATAAAGTGAGCTTTCATCGTACGACGATCTACAATGACCCATATAGAATTATTTTATCTGGATGTCCTTGGAAGTCCTATGATAATGTCCACAGTAATGTTGTCTCACTTCCATGTTGGTATGGTTACTTGTTTCGTCATCCCCATAGACTTTTTCCTCTCACACTTACTTGTTGACATACCAGGCACATTGGTGTATATTCAGCAATATCCTTTTTCATATTGCCCCACCAAAAGTTTACTCATAGATCTTGATACATATTTGTGATCCCCAGGTTAATAGGGAAGGTTGATCTATGTGTGTCATTCAGAAGATCCTTATATATATATGAATCAAATAATACACATAATCATGACACAAATATCATAATTCCATCCTTTCCATCCTAAAACACTGATGATTTCACATTTCTGATAGATTCCACCCTTTATAGATTTTCTACATCATTTCATTAAGAATCCTTTATTTTCTCCATAAGGGACGGTTGATCAATCATTTGGGAAAGGGTATATGTTGTTCCTCCCAAAATGATTACCATTTCAATCCTCTGCAAATCTATGAATATTGGATCATTTTGAATTCTCATCATTGATAATGATACAAGATCATTTCTACTTAGAGAATCTGCCACTTTGTTTTTCTTATTCAGATGGAAGTGTGATAACCAGTCAAAATCCATGATGAGCTATTTCCATCTTCTTTGGCACATATTTAGCTCTTATTGGGTGAATATATACTTGAGGCTCGTATGATTAGTATATATCACACAGTTCTTCCCATAGAGATAATGACACCATATTTTCAATGAAAATATCATAGGTTCTAACTCTATATCATGTGTGGGATATTATTTCTCATGGATTTTTCACTGGCTTCCGGTGTAGGCTATCACTTTATCATTCTGCATTAACACACAACCCATGAACTGTTTTGAAGGAACACTAAATACCACAAAATGTTCTCCACTCATGGGTAATGTGAGAACTGGCGCAGTGATAAGAATCATTTTGAACACCAGGAAGCTCTCTTCGCATTCTTCAATCCATGAAAAATTTACTCCTTACTATGTTATCTTGGTAAGAGGGATGGACTGTTGTGAGAAATTTCACACAAATCGTTGATTATATCTAGCTAACCCCAAGAATCGATGGATATCTATTACCGATGTTGGCCTCAACCATCACAAAATTTTATTTTTTAGAGGGTTCCAAATATATCCATTTGCATGTGATGATATGGCCCATGAATGAGACCTCCTTCGACCAGAACTGACACTTGTTGTACATTTCATAGAGCCTCTCCTACCACGAGTTCTCTAGTACAATTCATAGATGCTCCTCATGATCCTCCATGGTTTTGGTGTATATAAGAATATCATCTATAAATACTACAAAAAATTTGTCGATGTAATCTATAAAAACTCTATTAATCATGTCCATGATGATTGTATGAGCATGTGTGAGTCCCGAAGGAATTACTATGAATTTGTAGTACCCTTTTCTTGTACAAAAAAGGAGTCTTGGGGATATCTTCCTTTCTTCAATCGTACATGATAATATCCCAACAAAAAATCCCCATTGGAGAAGTATTGTGCTTAATGAAACTGATTGAACAAGTCAACAATTCATGGTAGAGGATACTTTTTCTTTACCATGATTTTGTTATGCTCACGATAATCAATTCAAAGGCACATTGACTAGTCCTTCTTCATGATGAAGAGGACTAGTTCACCCCATGGTGATGTACATGGGAGTATAATTCCTTTATCTAGATTCTCTTGTAGTTTTTATTTCATCTCCTCAACCTCCACAAAATCCATTTTATATAGAGTCTTAGATATTGAAAATGCCCCTAGTATAAGGTAAATTGCGAATTCAACATCTCTTTTAAGAGGAAGACTAGAAAATTCCACACGCATCACTTTAGTGAATTCAGTCAATATAGGCATGTCTTCAATGATTGATACCTCCACAGAATCAGTCATTTAAGCCCGATATGCATTCTCATTGGGCAGTAATATCCACGCTTAAGATTATGGCACTAAATAAGATTCATCTTACTTGTTTAACACGTGTAGAATTGGGGGTTGATTCTCCATAGGAAGTGTGATTTCCCTCTCACAGAAATTTATGTTGGATGTATATAAGTAAAACCAATACATGCTGAGAATTTCATCAAATACAACTAGAGGGAGTATTATGAGTTTCTCTGGGATGTTCAATCCAAAAATTATGATAGGGGTGGAATTATATTCATGGGATGCAATGATTTCCCCATTATCCATACTCACTAACATTATTACTTCCATGATTTGTGCTGGTGTGGGGATTGTTCTGATAAACATTTGGGATAAAAAAGAATGAATAGAACCATTATCAAAAAGTATGTTCACTGTTCTTGAATTGATAACTAGTGTAACATTAACCACTTAGTTTTTGGGGTTTACTTTAGCAGTAGCGATGGAAAAAAGTTCACCCTTACTGCCTTGGAGGTTGTTGGTTGCCTCCGAAAATAGTTGTCTTAGGGAACTAATTTGCATGGTGCCCTAGATCATTATAGTTGATGCAAAAAACAACATGTTGAGGTTCTAATACAGAGTTACTCTTCCCTATCACTTCAACTGGATTTTCATGTCAGCAGTTAATGTCCATGTGTCCTTCTCTTACACACCTAATGTATTTCCTTGTCCCAAACATGCAATTTTTGTGGTGCTTCTTTCCACACATTTGGCAACTAGGGTGTTGGATTTTCTTTGTACCATTGGATTTATCTGCCAGACCACTAGAATTGATGTCCACCTTATTCTTCTTATCCCCATGATACCCTTGAGATTCTCTGTTCTCCATTTCAACCTTGAGGGGACATCAGACAATTTCCTCATTGCTATCGATGTCTTGGATCGCCTAGGCTTTCCACCGGCTAGGTTTCAGCTCACCAATGTAGCGGTCAACCTTGCATTTAGGGGTAACAACAAAGCCAGAGGTATATCATGGATGTCTTGGAACGTTTTCCGCATATTCTCTGATGAATTCGTCATCCTTTTCCTTGAGGTTAAGTAAGTCCCTTACAATCATCAGTTATAGGGTCCACAAAAAATACTTATCGAAAAACATCTTCGAAAAATCCTTCCATTCCAATTCCTCGGTCTCCTCCTCAGTCTTCATATTTTTTAAGCAATGTCCTTGTAATGAGCCTCCAATTGTCATTGGCTTAAAATTACCACAAGTCATTACTAGGCCTTAAGCAACTTCCCCAAGACGACAAAGGCTGGAAATAAATGCCAAAGGGTTTCAAATACAAATTAGTTGACGATTTACCCTTTTTGAAATAACCCATAATCCAACCATAACCTAACATTTACTATATTATGAATGAACAAATGAAATACCAATAAACACTTCATTGATATCAAACTACATCAAGGTATAAAACAACAGAAGACTGAACTAAGCATCAAAGTACACAACATATGAACAATTCAAGACTCTCAGAAAACACTACAACTCTGTGCTCCACAAGCTTCAAGCTCTACAACATCTCCGAAGCATCCCCACAAGCCTCTATCAATAATATGCTTTTCCATTACATGTGACCTGGAGTACGACATCTGTAGAAGCACCAACGTGCCAAAGAAGGGGTGAGTATAAAACATAGCAGGTTTTCCCCATTGACTTACCTACTAACGCCACTAGGATATAAGAGTTAGCAATATTAATATAAAAATAGTTTATATAAAACATTTTCTTGAAAGTAGTTTATAACTAAATATAAATAAGTTTTGAAAACCATTTATAACCAAAGGAATTCCAAGAGAAATTGAAATCAATTTTCTAGCATGTTATTTTTTCTAGAAAAATAACCAAACAATCTTTAAAACTATTTCACAATCTATCCTTTTTGGCATACCCAAATATTTCAAAAACTCGTGAAATCTACCATGC
This sequence comes from Viscum album, assembly GCA_963277665.1. Classification (NCBI taxonomy): domain Eukaryota; kingdom Viridiplantae; phylum Streptophyta; class Magnoliopsida; order Santalales; family Viscaceae; genus Viscum; species Viscum album. Next base: position 2,002,051,299 of record OY728152.1, read on the forward strand.
ATGCTAAGTTATGACAATACCATACTCATGTGTGGTTTCTCGTCGATTTACCAAGCCATCACAAGATAATTGTTTCCCATGTTCCATTACACCTTTGGCACCTAGTAAAAGGTCATATTTCAACCAAGCCTCGTACATATAGTTACCAGGTGCGATTAAACGTTTGGCACTGAGCACAGGGTCCAATTTCAACTAGGCCCCGTACATTCAATATTAAGACACAACTCATGTTCCCATCAATCATTCCTAAACACCCTTTCAATAAAAACACATTTTTATTGAAAACCATTTTCATCCAAACCATTTAAATGCCATACCATTTAAATTCCAATCCATTATAAAAATCTATATTATTGAAAACGAATTAAATCAATGTCATTTCAATCTCAAACCATTTCAATAAGACACCATTTTTATTGAAAACTCATTTTCAAAAAACCATCTACAGTTTCATCAAATCCATAATTTAAAATCAACAAATTAAAGTAAATAAGCCAAATCACTTTTCACAACACTTCACCAATATTTCACTATCTCTTCAAAATAATAAATAATCACTAAATAAGATTTATTCTATGACTTTCACAATAAAATCCATTAATATTTACATATTTGAAACTAAGAAAAACAATTATATCTATAGGAGTCAAGAGAGAATCCTCCTACCTCAAAGGTTTTGATGAAAACCCTAACAAATGGAGAACGCACAAGAAAACCGAGTTTATTCTTCAAAAATCACCTTAGATATCTTCTCCTAGAAAGATCAAGACCAAATCTCATCATATTTAGAATCCAAAAACACTGACCTACCCATAATGGGTGTATATCTCAGAAATCGAGAGAAGAGGGAATGTAGATCGAAGTAGATCTAAGAAACCAATCATGAATGAAGGAGAACGATCACATACCTCAAGAATCCGGCTTCAATTAAATAAGAGAAGCATTCAGATCACCTCCAGAATGATGGGAGAACCTTATATGACCTCAGGAGAAGAAAAATACCAAGTTAGGGCTACTTAGGAGGAAAAACGAGCCACATAGAGGCAAAAATACGTGAGATCCACCAGTATAGGATCTCATTTAAGTTATCGCATGGTTTTCTCGCATGGTTAGAAAAATTGTGCGCTAACCGTGCGTTAACTACTTCCACGGCCACCCTTCTCGCACGGTTTGGATACACGGTTAGACAAACTGTGTGTTGCCCGTGCAAAAGCTACTATCTCCAAAACCAACAACGCACGGTTTGGCCGCACAGTTTTGACAAATCGTGCACCACCCGTGCGACTTCCCCTTTTGCCTCAAAACATCATTCCATGTTCTCCAGACTCTCGTATTCGTCACCCTTAAATTTATAACCATTAAAATTATGAAGAAAGGGTAACATACCAAAAACCAGGGGTACTAAATTCTCCTCACCATTGGTCTTTCCATCCTCGGAAAGTAGAAAACCTTAAGCCAACTGAAAGGGTTTCGGCCAATGCTCCTTCATTTTTTCTTCTCACGTTCCCAAGTCTCTTCATAAATCTGACCATGCTTCCATAAAACCCACACTAGACCTGTGCTTTTTCGATGCCATACATTCTCTTGCCTATCCACAATCCGTACTGGGATATATATCAACAAAGAATAAAAATCTATGTCAGCATGATCCCATCTGATCACATGGTCAGGATCAGGCTGATTCTTTTTCAATTGAGATACATGGAACACATTATGCACCAAACTAAACACAGGTGGTAATGCCAACTGATATGAAAAATATACATCCTATTCCAGTATCTCAAAAGGTCCAATATATCTAGGAGATAACATGCCCTGTTTCCCGAAACGACGATGTCCAATCCTTGGAGAGATCCTCAAGAAGACATGATCACCCACAACGAACGACAACGGTCTTCGACGGTGAACTACATAAGATTTTTATCGACTTTGAGCCATCTCCATCCTTTTTCTAATCATCTAGATTTTCTCCATTGTTTCTTGGACATGTCTCGGCCCAACTAGTGAAGTTTCACCAGTTTCCACCCAGCATAGTTTAGAACGAAAAGGATGTCTATACAATGCTTCAAAAGGATCCATGCGTATCGAGGCTTGATAACTATAATAGTATGAGAACTCCACTAAAGGTATTTTATCCTCACATGTGCCACCAAAATAAATTACACAATCCCACAACATATCTTCCAATGTTTGTGTCGTCTGCTCAGATTTCCCATCCATCTAAGGATGATACGCCATGCTCATAGTCAACTAAGTTCCAAGGGCTTGCTGTAATGATTTCCAGAAACAAGATGTGAACCTCATATCTCTATCTAAGACTACAGACACTGGTACACCATGCCTCTTTACCACTCCTCAGATATATATTTTTGAATTATCTTCCACTATATGAGTTTCACAAATTGGGATGAAATGGGATGACTTGGTGAGACGATCCACTATCACCCAAATTACATCGTGTTTCTGGACCATTCCTGGAAGACCTGTAACAAAATCCATTGCTATTTAATCCCATTTTCACAAGAGGATAGGTAAATACTATATCATACCAGCGGGTCTCTGATACTCTGATTTAAACTGCTGACAAGTCAAAAACTGCAAGACAAACTCGGCCACCTTTCTTTTCATGCCGCTCCACCAAAACTACATCTTCAACGCCTTATACATTTTCTGTCTACCTGGATGTATATCCCATTTTGAATGGTGGTAATCATGAAGGAGTTTTACCTTAAAAATCATAGGTACAACCAAACGATCCTTGAAACACAAAACCGAACCTCCATTAAGTTTCTAACCATAAATGGTCTCCCGACCAACGAGTTTTGAACTTACAACTAGACATTCTACATCTGATGTTTTTGCTACTTTGATCATCTTTAACAAATAATGAATAATCATATCTGAAAAAAAACTTACACATCACCTCGGTTTTTATATTCCACATGCTTCTCAGCTAAGATCAAAATCAATTTCCATTTATCTGATGCTTCTTTCTCTAACTGAACATATAAATTTCTACTCAATGAATCCACAACTGAATATCCTTTTCTCGATGTCTACATAAATTCAAAGTCAATCATTTGGAGATACTCCATCCATCTCCTTTTCCACTGATTCAAATCTCGCTGTGAGAAAACGTGTTTCAAGCTTTTTTAATCCGTAAACACAATATATTTCTCACCAAATATATAATGTCTCCATGTTTTCAAAGCATGGATGACTATAGCTAACTCCAAATCATGTGTTGGGTAATTTTTCTCATGCACCCTCAACTGCCTTGAACCGTAAGAAACCACACGGTCTACTTGCCTAAGAACACAACCCAACCCTGATCCCGGAGCTTCACAATACACCACGTACCCCTGACCTGATTCTGGAAAGATCAAGATGGGTTATGATATAAGATGAACCTTCCGTTCCTGGAAACACTTCTGACATTCTTCTTTCTATTGTAATGGAGCATTCGTTGTTTTACGAGCTGTTATTGGTGATTCTAGTCATGAGAAATCATGCAAAAAGCATCGGTATTAACCAGCTAGACCATGAAAACTTCGTATCTCGAACAAATTCTTCGGTGGTTTACAAGAGATAACGGCTTATATATTTTCCAGATCAACAGAAATGCCATTCTCAGAAATGATAAGGCCAAGGAAACGTACTTCCAGTATACAAAAAATCACACTTTGATAATTTGGCACACAAATGATGATCTCTCAATATTTGTAACATAGTTTCTAGGTGCACATCATGCTCAAGACTCATCTTTGAATACACCGAGATATCATCAAAAAAAACCACAACAAAATAATCTGGATATCACCGAAATATCTTATTCATCAAATCCATGAAGACTGCTGGTGCATTTGTTAAACTTAAAGGCATGCGTACATATTCTTAGTGGCCATATCTACTTATAAAAATTGTCTTGGGAATATCTTCCTTCTAAACTCACAATTGGTGATATCTTGATTGCATGTCAATCTCAGAGAACCACTGGGCTCCCCTTAATTGATAGAACATATCATCAATGCATGGAAGTGGATATCTATTCTTTATCGTAACTTGGTTAAGCTTATTATAATCAACACACAGACGAAGAGTTCCATCTACCTTCTTCACGAGCAATACCAGTGTTGCCCATGGAGAAGTACTTGGTCGAATGAAACTCTTGCTTTATAGCTCCTCTAACTACACTTTCAATTCCCATAACTCTATTGGTTCTATATTATAAGAAGGTAGGAAAATAGGACTCTTCCCCGAAACGAGATAAATCATAAACTCTTGTTCCCTTAGAAGTGGTAACCCTAAGATGTTATTGGGAAATAAATCTGGAAATTAATCCAGAACAGCTGGAAAAATATTTTCCTCAATTTCTTCCATTGATACCAAAGTCAATGCTGCCAGTTGGTAAAAGATCGTTCCCACCATTTGTTCCAATAATCTCTTTGCACCTTTTTTTTACCATCCTCTCTCCTCTGAAGAGATGGTCGATGTTGTCCTCAGTTGTGAAACTAATTGTTCTCCTATAATATTCGATGTGAGCCTTAAACATTGAAAACCAATCCATACCCAATATTACATCATCGACATCCATTTCCAACATCAAGAAGTCCCATTTTAACTCAGCTCCATCAAATGTTATAGCACATGCTCTACACACAATGGATTGACATTATCTTTCACCAAGAGGTGTTTTCAGTTTCAAAATAGAAGGAATAATTTCTTGTTTTATACATAGAAAGTAAAAAATATGAGAAGAAATGAAGGAATGTGATGCACCATTATCGAAGAGCACTTCCACAAGGGTAGAATTCAAAATAATCTTACCTCTCACCGTAGATGGTCCAACCTGATCATCAACCATCATCTACTTAGATATATACTATTTCTTCGTCGATGCATTGTTGTCCTTGTTGCCTTACTGAGATTTCCCCAGTTGAGGAGTAATGGTATTTTAAGAATTACCATGGAAATCTCTGTTATGCTAATGAGACTGACTCTATTATCCTCTTCATGTCGAAGCATACGATGCTTATGACGACTGAGAAGTGTCCCGAACACCCGACCTGGGAGTACTATGACAACAGCACTGAAGATGTCCCATATTTTTTCAATTATGACATGTTCTAGGGTTCTCCGTACACTCTCACTTTATGTATTTAGCCAAAACACATTGAAAGAAACCACCTTTGCTCTGGGGTCATAGAGGATGGTTCACTTATCCCGCCATCTGGTTCTGATTTCCACTTACACCGTGGAAATAAGTTTCCCATTTCCTCTTGTTCCCAATGGATGAGTTCTCATCATTTAACATAGGTACCAACTTGCCTCCTCCCATCAATACTGATATATCATGTTCAACAACAGATTATTTTTTCACCATCTCGGTATAATCCATAATACAGGGCACCGCAATCTTCGATCGAATCTCTTGCCTTAGCCTTGATTCGAAGATGCGTGCCTTCAACGACGCACTTGCCAAAACCTCTAGTGAAAAACAAACTAAATTAATGAACATATCCACATACTCTTTGACAGAGAGGATCTCATGATTCAGGCTGAATAATTCCACCATTTTCTTGATCTTGAACGTGTGAGGATAAAATTGTTTGTTGAACAATTCTTCAAAATCCTCCTATGTAAGGTCGTCATCCAATTTAGCCTGTACCACTAAATCCCACCACTGATGGGAAATATCCATGACCATATATGTATCCAACTTGACATTGAGCTCTGATGGTTTTCGGATGAAATTGAAGATACGATTCATACTACTTAGCCACACCTCCGCCTATTTGGGATCAGCATCACCTCAATTGTTCGGTGGATTTTGCGTCATGAATTGGATGGTAGGATCCATGTGTCATGCCTCATTCCTCTAGTTCCCCATATCCACAGCATGAAAAGATTATAAAATAATCTAAACCAACTCTTGGTTCTCTTGTGGATCAGGTGCAACTACAATCTCCACAGCTTCATCGGGTTGGTTTCGAGGATGCTAATTGGGTGCCATTTTCTAAACCAACAACAATCTTTGTCTATCTCACTCTCTAGAAAATGGTGGCTTATCATTTCAAATTCAATCACATCATCTATCACAACATTGTTTTAAAAATGACCTTTTTCCAATGTTAAAACATTTTTTAAAACATTCCTCATGACTTTTGAAAATCAACCCTATATCAAAATACAACAAATACCCTATTTTCAAATTATTTTACGTGGAAACAATTTTTGCATTTTTCAAAAATTCACACCGTGAAAAAAATCATTACTCATTTCTCACAATAGGGTATGAAATCCTACTGGGAAGTCATTCTTCTTCAATGCATGTCATGCTCATCTCATTGGCTAAACCCATGACAATGAGATTTCCTAACATTCTAGAAGTGTATCCAAAGCACTTATGTACCCAAAACCCAGGTAACGTGAAGTTCATCATAAAGAGGTTAGATTGGTCATTTTATGCTATAGATTTCAAGTTAAGATAATCCTACTCTTGTCTATGATTTAGACCTAAGGAGTAGACATAAATTAATTTCAACACCATGACCAAGAACATCGATGACTACTTGTTAGGCAAGGACCAAACAAGCTAATACCATTTGAAATGACCCTCCAATTCTCATCGGCTTGAGAGTACCACGACTCATTACTAGGCCTTAAGCGAAATCCCTAGGATTTTAAAGGCTGGATATAAATGTCAAAGGGTTTCAAATACATGTTGGGGGACGATTTACACTTTTTCAAATAACCCATAAAACAACCATAACCAAGAATTCACTATATGATGCATGAACAAATGAAAGAACGATAAACACTTCATTCATATCAAAATACATCAGGTTACACAAAAGTAGAAGACCAACCTAAGCATTAATGTACACATCGGATGAACAATTCAAGACTCTCAAAAGGCACTACAACTCCATGCTTCACACGCTCCAAGCTCCACTACATATCATAAGAATCACCACAAGCCACTGGCAATAAGATGCTTTACCTTTACCTGTGTGCCAAAGTACAACATCTTCAAAATAACCAACGTTCCAAAGTAGGGGTGAGTATAAAAATTAGTATGTTTTTCTGAATGACTTCCCTACTCATTCCACTAGGATAGAAGAGTTAGCAACATAAATATAAAAATAGTTTATATGAAACATTTTCTAAAAAGTAGTTTATCACTAAATATAAACATGTTTTCATAACCATTTATAACCAAAGGCATTCCATGAGCAATTGAAACCAATTTTCAAACAAGTTATTTTTCCAGAAAAATATCCATACATGCTTTAAAACCATTTCACAATCTCTCCTTTTTGGAATACCCATCCTTTTCACAAACCTGTGAAATCAACCATGCATGAAACGTTATAACATTTCCATACCCATGAGTAGTTTCTCATCGATCTACCATGTCGTCACAAGGTAATTGTTTCTCATGTGCCATTACAACTTTGTCACCAAGCACAATCTCATATTTCAACCAAGCCTCATACATATAGTTACCACGTGCCATTAAAAGTTTAGCACCGAGAACAAGGTCTTATTTCAACCAAGCCCAGTACATACAATATGAACACACACCACATATTCCCATCAATTATGCCAAAACACCCTTTCAATAAGAACACCATTTTATTGAATACCATTTCCATCAAAACCATTTCAATGCCAATCCATTTCAATTGCAATCCATTTCAATAAACCTCTCTTTTATTGAAAAAAATTCCATCAAAGTCATTTCAATCTCAAACCATTTCAATAAAACACCATTTTTATAGAAAAATAATTTTTCATCAAACCATATATATTTTTATAAAATCCATAATTTAAAATCAAAATTTTAATTTCAACTAGACAAATAACCTTGCACAACAATTCACCAAGATTTCACAATCTCATAAAAACCATAAATCATCACTAAAGAATATTTATTCTATGATTTTCACAATAAATTTACATACAAATTAACCAATTTGATTCTAAGACAAAAGATTCTATCAAGAGGATTCAATAGAGAATCCTCCTACCTCAAAGGTTTTGATGAAAACCCTAACAAACAGATAACACACATGAAAACCGAGTTGATTCTTCAAAACTCACCTGAAATCTCTTCTCTTAGAAAGGTGAAGACCAAATCACATCATATTTGGAATCCACACACTTTGATCTACACATAATGGGCATAGATCTATGATATCGAGAGATGAGGAGACATAGATCAAAGAATATCCAAGAAACTAATCAAGAATGAAGAAGAACGATCACATACCTCAAGAATCGGACTTCGATTTTCCAAGAGAAGCCTTCAGATCTCCTCCGAAAAGATGGGAGAACCTTCTATGACCATAAGAAAAGAAAAATCCCAAGTTAAGGCTGCTTAGGAGGAACAACAACCCACTTAGTGGAAAAAGCGTGTGAGATCCACCTTTATAGGATATAATTTATGTGGCCGCACGGTTTGCTCGCACGGTTAAACAAACCATGCGCTAACCATGCGTTAGATACTGCCCCAGCCACCCTTCTTGCAGGGTTTGGCCACAATGTTAGAAAAAACCATGTGCCACCCATGCAGAAGAAACTGCCTCCAAGACCAACAACTCATGGTTTGGCCGCAAAGTTTAGACTAATAGTGTCCCACCCATGCGACTTCCTCTTTTGCCTCTAAAAATCATTCCATGTTCTTCCAACTCTCCCATTTCCAACTATAACATTATAACCATTAAAAGCATCATGAAAGGGTTACATCCAGAAACTTGGGGTTATATAGTCCTCCAATGAGCATCTTCACCCTCCACATGATAAGCAACTAGAAAACATTCCCTTTTTTGGAACATTGATGGATGGAGAAGATCTTTTCAAGGGAGTGGATCCATTTTTCAGTGATTAAGGGACCAGATGATCAATTAATATCAAGAGGCCTTTGTGTAATCAAGATATCAATAGGGACTTATTCTTTCCTGGGGGGGGGGGGGGGTGAACGGACCTCTTGACCAATGTTTCTACACAAATCTTGACTTAATTGAGAGAGTATCATGAAAAAGGTCTTGATTCCTACTCCTATCAGATTGGGGATCTTATTAGAATAGTAATCACATTGATCTTCACATTTGTTTTTAGCCCGAGTTCTCTTATTACCTGCCATTGGCTAGAATAAAAGGAATGTTAGGGGTAGCACATAAAGGGTAAACTAAGAAAAAAAGGATGACATATAAATAAAATTTTTTCCTCAACTTATGAATCAATAGGCTTCAATCTAGGTTATCAATGATATACATGGAAACATATATTCTTAGGGGCATTTTTTATTTCCTTAATAATGGTTCATACTATGTTTTTAAGTTTACCAAACCATATACCCTGGGAGTTTCACAACAAAGAGTGCATCAATGACCCTTGTCATGTACCAGTATACCTCAGGTCAAGCTGGAAACTCCTTGTCGGAGTTTTCAATTCATGGTAAATCTATTCCAGAGCCTCCTATACCTGCTCGTATCCAGACAGGGATGTATTTTCTTGATAAACCACGAAATCAATACTCACCAAAATATATGTGTGTTTATATTATACGTAGTATTATCCCTAGGTATTTCACTGGCGTTTCGTAATACTAATAAAAAAATAACTAAACATTCCTCTGATACGAACTATAACAACTTTTCTTTTTATTAAGCACCTAACACAAATTATTACAAAAAACCATTACTAGATACAATATAGAATATTGATACGTCTAGTAAATTTAGGGATTATAGACATTACGTGATCAATATAAACATAGAACATAACATCTTATGGAAATCTTCCTTTATCTGACCACTACATTCCCTCGTACATAGTATTTCATGAGATTATCTGAGGACATGCATAAGAAAACGGTGACCCATAATGCCTTGTAATGGAGTAAACTATGCATGAAATGAAAAATACAATACAAGTATGGAATTAGTCATTTAAATGGACTATAATATAAGATGAACATAATGGTTTGATATTGCATGATTATCATAACATTGAAAGATGGAAACAACACTTAACAAAGAATTAACATGAGAAAAGGCTATTTGCTCATGGGGTATTAGTGACCCTCATTTCACATGATTAAGCATGATTAAATCCTCATTTCTATTGAATTATAATGAGTCAATCCTCATTTCACATAACGTATATTGATACTAATCATTACAAAACGAATTGAAGAGCTATCAGGTCACGCCATTCTAAATCATTTCATTTCATGCATAAGTGTACCACAAGGATCATAAAACATGGATTCATCATAATTTATTTCAAGTTAAAAGAATGTTGAATTCATACATGAAACTCCATAATAAATAAGTAAATGTGCATAAATTTTAATACCCTTGATATAGAAATGATCATGGTATTTACTACACAATGAATTTGTCTTGTTAAAACGCGGAGTAATTTCGGTATCATAACAACGTGACATAAAAAGTCATCAAAAATGGATGATTATAGAGAAAGTGGTGTCTCATCATATTTACATGAAATTTACAGTAAGTGGGTCATATAGATAGATTTACTAACAAATATAATCAAATATATATTAATAATACAAAAGAATTTCTTGAATGTAAATGAGGAGAGAAAAATTGCTTACAGAATATCGGCATGGTAATAGGTATACATTGAAGGCATAGATGAGAGAGAAAGGGTTCAATCATCATTCAAACATAAATAGAAAATTATAGTTGTGTTGATAAATCATTCCCCAAAATTTATAATTTAAAATAAAAATGAATAACAATATTAATAATCTTGGATAAAATAAGAAAGGAATGTATATCAAACAAAATTTCACAATGTTAACATGTGTACTTGAGAGGCATTGATGAGAGAGAAAGGGATATATAATTATTCAAACATAAGGAGGGTAGTATATGGGTGGTGATAAATCATACCCCAACATTTATAATGGAAAATAAAAGGGCAGAAAAATATTATGAAACATGGATAAAATGGGAAAGGATGGAATCTCTTATGGAAATTTGGAATGGAAATAGTTGTACATGGTAGGAATTAATTAGAGAAAAATGGGACTCCCATTTGAAAAAATAAAGAGGGATGTATAGTGGAGATGAGAAATCATACCCAAAATTTTTTAATTGGAAATAAATTGCTACAAAAATATAAAGATTCATGGAAGGAAATAACAAAGTAATGTGACGATCCTTTACTTGGAAGTGTGATCCCAAAGGCTTGAGAGAGGCTGGAGATCGAACTCTTGGGAGATTAGGATGCCTTGGTAGGACTCTATATATATGATGAAATAGGTTGGACGACATCAAAAAGCGTCGAGTGAAGAGGATGTGGGAGATTGGGTTGGATTATATTGGAAAGGAGACAAAATTATTTATTATTTAGGTTCAAGACACCACACATTTAACATATCAAAACCACAATCCAACCCATGGTTTTTCCCATGGTATTTTCCAATGGGGAGAGGAAAAAAATTACAAGTCCAATGGTGGAACTTTTTAATATACATTGGTTTCTTATGTGAAGGTGAGTCAAACCCTCATGGAAATAAATTTAAAAGGCTAAAATGTTTTATATGTCTTGGAGAATCCACTAATGCTATGTAAAACAAATGAAAAAACCCTTAAATAAAATTATTTTAATGGTAAAATTAATATTGTGGTAATAATGTTTATATAATTTTCTTACATCACTATAGGGTCATTATGATGTCATAAAATACAATATATATTTTAACGGTATTTTATTTATAACAAACAATTTGACTATCTCATAAAATTTTGAAAAATTCACCATCGGATAATTTTGATGTCCCGATTCCAAAAATAATATTCATTTTATCTAAATATTTTTCAAAATATGTGAATTTTTTTTATTAAAATATAAATCGAAATTTATTGAAAATTCACGGGTTTTGACAAATACAAATTTCAAACCATAATAAAAATTTAAATTGTATTCATATAAATTTTACGATCATTTATACTTAATAAAAAGTAATTTAATAATAATAATATTTTATTCAAATATTATTAAATTCCAAAAACCATTAATTTATCGAAATATATTCCTTTGTTAAATATTAACTAAAAAAACTATTTGTGCTGAAAAACAATTTACAAAGTAACAAAAATGATAAAATAAATGTATTTTATTTATTATGTACAAAAATAGTGCAAATAATCATTATGCTATGGTTTTGTAACATAACACCTTATAACACCCAAAAAAGACTGGGGGGTAAGGTGTGTGATGTTGACAAAGTCTTGGGGTGGCTCAGAAACTCCGATCAGGTGGTAATCTCTATCAGCTTCCAGTTCTCCAATAAGTGGTTCCATTTGTGCTTAACATGTTGAAGCTCAGCTTAGGCTTAGTCAAGATCCAAGCCTAATGATTCCACCTCCATTCCATTCTTTAAAAAATGGGCATCGTATGAAGAACATCTACTGGACGAGGCCATCACCTCTTTTTTTTCTAAGTAAATTCGATTTGTTAAAGCCCTATATTTATACTAATCATGAGATCACTATTCAACGACTATATTATCAATGATCATAATTCTTAACATTATTTTAAAATCCAAATACATAAAACAAAGAAGTTCATACATTATATAATCATTTTAAATAATATGAAATTATAATGGATAAAGTGGAATTTTTTTTAATAAATGATTGGGTCGGTACAAGTACTAATATCAGAAGTCGTACTACTAGAGAAAGATCATTCTTTTGAAGAACAACCGATAGGGATACTGGATCATAGCAAAATGTTCTATGAAAAGAGACCACTCACTCGGTTAGTATTTTATGGTGGAACGAAAAATTTTATGAAGCTACATTGGATCTTTTGGATATGATTATGGAGATTAATCCTCATTATATTGTTTCCATGTGATGATTTTTGTGGGTGAAATTATATTTAAGTGGGGTAGAATGTAATAGCTGGATATTTTTATGAAATATTTTCTTCAAATAAATTTTATTCGTTAGTAGAATTCTTTTCATGAAATTGTGAGTTCAAATGAACTATGAGAAAACTTTATTATAAAACTACCATTATTGCCTAGGCTTTAACTTAGTGAGAATAATTATAACTAACTTATGAAAATATATTGTGAATTCAGTAGCTGTCAATTATTTATGAAAAATATAAATCAATTATAAATTTTTATTTTTGAGAGCATTACTTTTTGAAATGAAATTAATGTGATATATATGTGTTATATACTTATTAAAATATTTTTATATTAATTTAATGGATATTATAGTCATATTTTTGTAATAAAACCTTATTTGATGTAAGCAAACATATTTTGAAGGATTAATTTTAAAAACATGAATGGAGATTCCCATTGCAATTTCTATTTTGAATCTATAATAATTATTACATATAAAACAAAAAAAATTTATTTTTATGTGGCATATAAAAATTTAATATCGATGATTTTTTATATATTTCTGATGTCATTCATGTTTTGATGAATAATAAAAATATGTTAAATTTTAATTGAAAATAATTTTTTCCATTGAAATATTTAATATGATAAAATCATATTTTTAATGGTTTTAATGTATAAATAAAATATATTTTCACCATTTAATATAATTTAGGATATTGGAATTAATTTGAAATTATATTCATATGTAAAAACATTTCAATATTTTGCTATATTTTATCCTTTAGAACCCGTTTTCTCATTTTAACATTGAGATTAAATTAATTACTGTAAGTTCTATGTTTTGAATTTTGAAAAATGGATTCCATATTTGGATTCAGTAGGACCAAATTATCTAAATAAGAAACATTTATTTTTTTCAATATGAATTGAATCATTGGTAATTATTTTAATTACCATGGTTAAACCTAAATCACGTAAATAAATGTAAAAATAATAATATAAAATTAACTTAACCCCTATAAAAATTCTATTAGATGATGAAATTCCACCCTTATAATTTCTTTTGAAATTTAATAACTTAATTTCAACTTACCAAAAAATATGACAAGAATATAATAAAAACTAATAAATGTGACAAGATGTCAAAATTAATTTTATATAAGTATTTTAATTTTAATGTATGGATAAATAGATGATATAATAATCTATACATAACATCTGGAATGTAAATAGAATTACCTAAATCCCATAAATTTATTTAAATTATTTAAATATTATATAATTACCATTAATGATTATATAATAGTGATATATAAATAATTTTATAAATAAAAATATAAAAAAATGGTCCTAAAAATATTAATATAAATATCATATCAACTAATTAATGTGTTCCACGAATTTTATAGGTGACTATTAAATATTATATGTTTATAAATATTTTGTATTGAGTTTATATTCTTTGTGGATTTTATTTAAATTAAAATAAATTAATAGTGTCAAAATTGACACACTTGATATTTTATAAAAATAACATTTGATTAAATTATTAAAAAAAAATATTGAAAAAATAATAATGTGATAATTATAATTTAGGAAAGTTCATAAAATCTTAAATTATGTTCAACTAACAACATATAATTAAATATTTATAACAACTATATATTTATAATATTATTTCAACAGTTAAAATTAAATAGAATAACTTAGTGTCAACTAAAAATATATTGTTTAAATTGACAATATTACAAGTAAAATATTTATGGGTTTTTGATATTACATACCAATATCATATCTTCTTCAAAATTGGTACATTTTGGAGGTTTTTGTGTCTGGTTTTATTTTATTATAAATTATTTTTTGTAGAGTTTCCTAAATAGCCCCCACCTAAATTATAAAACAGATCCTTCTCCCTCACATATTATATAAATTTTCAGATTTTATGCTAGTAAATACACTAACATTTTTTATTCTCATCTTCCATATTTACATTTGATAGTTTCTTGTCATCTTCAATGACCAAATTTAGAGCAGTATGAATAGATTTTTAGGAAGCACATCTAGGAGGAGGAAATCGCTTCTACCGATATTTTAAAAATTATTTAATATTATACTTCAACTAAATTCGTTGTTTAATTATAAAGTAAAAAATATATATCATTAATATACTAATAAGTTATCATAATTATGAAATAAATATATTTCACATTCAATCCAACTAATGAAAAATGAAATCACTATGTGTTCATACATACAACTGACTATCAACAGGAAATGGTGTAATCGTTTGTTTCACCACCACCAAAATTATAAGGGTTTACTGATATAAATAATAAATATAAATATTTATTATAACATTTTAATAATCATGATATATTATACACCATCCACACTAATATCATTTTTTAATTTTGGGAATGATATAATCGATCATGCGTACGTAAGACCTACCATCTCAACGATGCGAGGTGATTCATTCTACATGATTCTCATTAAACCATAATTATAAACAAGAAATGAATGAATAAATTATATATATATATATAATATAATTATTTAAAATATTTATCTATAATCTAAGATGTGGCTCATGAACTTATCTGACAAATCGTGTATAAGAACATAAAGCAATTTATATCTGAAAAATGTGTGAAAACGAAGTGTTACTTACATATCGATGATAATATAATCATATATGATATAATAAAATTTACGATGACTCTTGAATAATTCAATAACATTATTTAAGTAATAATATAAGAGGTTCAAATAATTACAAAGGATATTATACCTAAGGTAAGGGATATTTTTTTTAATCTCATTTTTATGTGAGATTGCTTAAACGTAAGTATTTACTATGGATATATTGATCATCCATGTCCATGTTTTATAATAATGTTTTAAAAAAAATAAAAATATTATTAAATGTATGTTTATTGTCAATTTTACTCACTTTTAACTTTTGCTACATGGTATGGAAGGAATCCTTCTTTGGTTTACCAAACAAGGTACTTTTGGACATATTTTGTAAAAGTACGAGGTGGATGCTTTTAAAACATATATGTCATGAAGGGATTTTTACATCATTATGATGAATTATTTCCTTAAATCTTACACTACAATATTTCATGATTGTTTTCAACTAAATTGTTTTCTTTTCCAGTTTAATTCTATTTTGAGAATAGAAAATATTTTTAAAATAGAAAGGATATTTTCCTTAGTAATTATGATCAAGTATTTTATCAAAATTATTTTCCACATAATATGTCATAGGTTTATGTTTTTACCTATATTATTACATTGATTTTACAGTTCTTATGATGGAATAATTTTTATGAATTACTTTGGATTATGTTGGCATGGAATGATGTTCAATATACCCTTTTTATTTCTTCGGTTATGCTATGATGAATGATTTGTTTTTTTAACAAGAAATAATTGTTTAAAAAAGAGATAGGTGGGACCTATATATCCCACAAATTCATTTGGTAAATAATTATATCTCATTAGATAGACATTACAAGAAAGGAATGTAAATTTGGTTGAGTAATACAAGGATGTAATGTTGAGTGAACTCGATTCAGTAATGGATTTTGTCTACTATGATAGTCGTGGAGATGAGAATTAACTAATATGAAATTATTATTATATGTTTATGTGTGTATTCCATGAGATTTCCTGTCTCTTTTTATGAATATTTGTATTAAATTTCACTTTTTTGATTTATCCCAGGATATGATATTCTGATATTTTATATTCTGGATAAGATATTCAAATGTTATGTTCATATAATAAGATTGATATTTACCTTGATTAACATTATATAGAATTTGAGCTCACCCATTAATATGTTTTTCACGTGTTCATGAAAACGTTTATTAATTAATATATGTCAAAAACTGTCTAGTTTTGAATAAATAAGTAGGATACAAAGTATATTTCTTATGAACCAGTTGTTTATATTTCCCATTTTCTAATGGAACCAAACCTATATGGTCCTAGTGTGGTCTTTGTTATGTTGTGTAATAAATATTCATTAATGTTGATGTAATATCTACATGTAAATTATGTGACATTATAGACATTATCTCCCCACACATCCTTTTTTTTTTAATTTTTTAGGAACATGGTATGAGAGTGACATACCATTATTGCATTATTTTGAGTATTTACGAAAATGCCACCTCCACCATTATAAAAGGTAACCCAATGATATCAATTAATATAAAATCTCAATCCATTCTTATAGTCCAAAAAAATATCACCATAAAATCACTGGTTGAAATATATATCCTATATTATTATCAAATTTCTAAATTTATGGTCCTTAAAAAGATAATCATATGAGGTTCTCCAAGCGAAGGAAATCTTCATCAACAATATCCTTCCATCTACTTCATCTTTTCATCAATTAATTATGTATTATAAAATAAAAAATAATAAAACCATTATATACTATATTATAAGATGATATTTTGTTCACAGAAGATAATTTACTCATATTCTCTTCCATAAAATGTGAATTGAACCCTTCATTCATGTGTACGGAGGACCACCACATTTCAAAACGATCTTATTCATTTTCTGCCATCACCTCATAAGGGTTTTAAAATAGATAGATTTAATTTCTATATAAGATAATAAGGAAATATTAAATAATATATATAATTTCAATATCATATAATCTATTACCCTACCATTCAGGGAAAATGATAACATCATTAATGTTTATCGTATGCTACTATGTTATGAAGTGATGCGATTAATTTATTTATTCTCCATGTCAAATTCATGATATATTTAAGTGTATTTGTGAAATAATATTATAATAATCATATAATAATCATTTTTAGTCATAAAATAACACTTTATTTCTTTCCATCACTATCATTTAAAATTTGAATAGTTTTTCATGTGTATGTATACCCTATTATATCCAAATTTCTAATATTTATCATTTTTAATAAACTCTCTTAATTATTAGTTTTAAAACTATAGTTAATTTATAATAATGATAATTATATCATTATTATAAATATATATATGAGAAATAAATTATCACTTTTACCTTAATCATCACATAAAAGCAATCATTGACATAGGAGTCGAATAACGTGTATAAATCAAACACGAACCAAAATGATTGTGTAATTTAGTAAGAAATATTAAAATATAACACAAAAAGAAAAATAATAATGAAAATGTTTATTAATAATTAATGTCATTAACAAGAAAATATTATTTAGGATGCAATGGAATACACATGATGAATTCGGTTCGAGGAAAGGAATCTCTTTAAAACACTATTCTTTTCAGGTTATGGACACTTTATCTACAACACAAAATATATTTATTGTTAATGACATGACATTTCTCTGAATGAAATAAATAATTCTTATAGATATATTCCTAGATCGGTATGCCTTCCTTTTCTGTGGTGATATATTCCTAATGAAAATTTATTTGATGCAGTATTTAAAGAATCTCTTTTTATTGTGTTTTGAGGGAATTTATGTAGAACATTTCATTACATATGTAATTACCTTTTTTATTTCTTATGATTCATATCCTTATTTGTCATTCAAATGAATTTTGAGGAAATTTATTTGATGGTTGGACAAAAATTATAGATCCCTCTATTGCCTTCATAAATTATTTTGACTTAAGAGACTACATTTAGTGGATTAAAGAGTGAACCCAATACATTTTGGGACTCTATAAACCATGCATCATTGTATTTAATGTTATATTTTTCTCATGTTTATGTCAGGATTAATATAGCTTCCAAATTCTGATGGATTATGTGATATTAAGATACTATTACATCTGTTCCTGATACAATTTTACTTCTCTGGTACCTTCTCTTTTAGGATATCATAACATAACCTTACCACAATTATAATTCCCCCTTTTCATATTTATTCTCATTATATAATTACAATATCACCCATTTTATGCATTTTTTCTCTACGATATCCCATTTAGTTATAAGCGATTTATTTTTTTGGAGATCTCTATAGGTAATAAAATATGGATTCTAAGTTTCATGTTTTAGTTGATGTTATATGAACCTAATATTTCTAAGGTACTAGGACTCACGATTATTAGGGATTTTTTTTATTTTTACATAAGAAAGTGTATAATTATGTGTTAATGTTTGCGTCACTATATTATGGTTAGTAATTAATGTGGAAAAATAAAGAACATAGGTCCTTTATAATAATAGTTTTCTACAAAACAATTTATTCTTTATATTATATGGTTTCACATAAAAGTAATATTTAAACGAATTGAAAAAATAATCGTATTAAATAGATTGAATCTTATTAATTAATATCTTAATATCAGGTAATAATAAATTTTAATAATTGTGAAATATACGTTACGTAGTAAAAAACGAGTTACAATGAAAAATGTATAAAAATTAATTTATTAGGTAAAGACCAATGATATAATATAAAAAATAATATGATTATATGAATGAGGAAATTTACATACCCCTCTAATCCATGACAATTTTTCCTTCATTAATCCACTATACGGTTTTAAAACAAATTTCATTAATAAATGAGTATTTGTGGAAATGTGACTAAAAACTCTACTATAAAAGGACCCCATATCTGACCCCTAGAAATCAATCTTGAACATAGGCTACCCCTTTAAAAATAATAATATTAACTTTACTAATGTATTATATGAATTTTTGTGTCCATTTCTCTCAAGATGGAATATTGAATCCTTCATTTTTAGGGAAACCGTTTTGAGAATGGTAGAATTCCACAGTGTATATATCAATTTTATCAACATTATTTTCAAATTCCATTTCATACCAACTCATTATAAATCTCATTAACTACTAAAATAATATTCAATTAACACCATTATTATCCCATGTAAATTAATCTACTATTATATAACTCTAATCCTTAATTCAATTGTTAGTATAATATGTTCGTATTTGTGTCAGTGGAATAACCTACCTAAATGATGTTTTACAAATATCATTATTTAATCCTTGAATATGTATCATGATACTTATACTGGTGATTTAAGATTTTATGGAATACTTTATGAAGCTAATATGACTCTATTACATTAACACATGAATAAATGGTTTTCAAATAGTAACATGTTTCCTTCTAAAAATTACCTGAAAAATGTTCATAATGGATACCATTATCATGAATCATATAAAAAACCCATTAAATAATCTTATAAATTTAAAAACAAATATATTTAGAATAATTTCACAATGCTTTATAATATTGTAAGAATGAAACGATATAAAAATAATGATTATTTAATCTTTAAGTGGAAACCTATTATGAAATAATAAAAATTAATAACATCTTATGATGAAAATAGACATTTAATAACCAATATGTGTGTGATGAATTATTTAAATTTAATATTATAAAATGTTATTGATATGAGTTTTTTTATTAAATATGAGAAATATAAGGCTATATTTATTATACATTGTGTTACATATCTTTTTTGGAAGATAAGAGTAAATAAAAGAGTTTTTTTCAATGTCTATTTCATATCATGATTATTTATGATTAAACATTAATTAGAGAAATTATATATTATTTCTCTCTAGAAAAATGTATATTTTATTATAATTTAAATTTTTTATGTTTTACAAGTCTTTTTACAATATAACCTATATTGGAGTAACTGTTAAACAAAATGGATTTTTGTAAGTGGAGTCAACCTTATCACTTCTATTATATTATAAAAACTTCTCCTCTATGTTCATATTATATTTTCCATAAATTTACTTATTTATTATTCTATAATTTCATTAGGTATTATTAAATTTATCTTTAATTATAATAAAATTAAAAAAATGAATTTAGAAATAACATTTTCTGCATCATTTTTTATGTATTTTCAACAGAAATCATTATAAAAGCATTAAATGAATATTTTTAAAAACATTTAAAAATGAAAACATACCCAATATCTTCTTTTGTTTTATTTATTATGTTTTCTTTTTCAGTATTCGTAGTTTTCAAACCTGATTTATCTTTCTTATTTTTTTAAAAAGTACTCTAGAATATATGTAATAACCCATGTAATAATTGTATAAATAATGTTAATATTCATTTTTAATTATTGAAATATGTATTCATATTCATTATAAATATATAAATTTATACTTAAAATAAAAATGGTTATGGTATTATTAAACTCATTACATATAATATTTTACATAAAAATAAAACATTAAAATTATAAAATTTTATTTGGAAATAATGAATCTAATTTCTAAAATCATAATTTCAATCAGTTTGAAATATTTAGAATTATCAAAAAATTATGAATTTTTTTTAATAATGATAAATAATATTCTATATCGAAACATGTATTTTATTTTTAATTTTTTTACACAGTTAACTGATTTTTGGATTAGATTAATTTTTTTATGTTTTATTTCGATTTAAAATAATATAATTATTAATTTAGAAATAGATTTTATACTTGAATCTGTTTTAAAACATTTTTTATGATAGAGATTATTTTTTAAAAAAAAATGAAATTGTTTTTTGTTGTCTTTTTCCTATTAAGTATAAAATTAATCTTTGAAACATCAATAATTATATTTTTAAAAAATTGACTTCATATTTGGTATCAGGGGTATAAATGTAGTAATATGGTCCCTTTTATTTTTGGACAATAAGAATAGTAATAATAGAAATTTTATTACCATTGTAAAGGATAAATCGAGATATTTTGGTATCAAATAAATTGATAAGAACCATTGAATGACTCAAACACATGAGTAACTCTTATTATATGAGAATATTAAGACCATAATCATCCATGGTTTTAGTTTATGTCTTTTTTTCTCCACATTGATGATATTATGACCATTTTAATATTATATATATTAATAAGTCAAACATGTCACAATAAGGTTTTTAAATAGAATAATATTTTTAATATGGAATAATCCAAAAGAATTTTTTACAATAAATTTTATTTTTATATCTAAAATACAAATATTAATAATTTTAATATATGATTTACTTTATTGTAAATAAATAATTTCCTTAAATTCTTTCATAATGCTAGTAAATAGATTACTCAATTAATTGACATGTAATATAAATGATATTAAAAAAAATATAAGTAATATAATATGGGATCAATAATGTAATAAATTTTTTTCATAGTTTTTTGACATATGATATTTTTAATCAATTATTTGATGTTTTTTGTTCTTTCTTTATATTATTAATTTCATTGTAATAAATATTTCATAAAATTGACATTATGGATATTTTATAGTAAATAATAATTTATTAAAGGATATAAAATATATATAAATTTAAAATATTGATAAAAAATTATTATAAAGATGAATATATACAACAGGGTCCATTTATTGGTATTTTATCATTTTATTGAAATAATAATAACCATATAAATAAAAAAAATGTTTTCATGATAATTGTATAAGAGGTTCAATAGTGGTTAAAACCATAAGATGAGGGTAGAAATATATTAAAATGTTGTAGATTTTTTATTCTATGAGGGTATTTCGACACTTTATAATATTATTATTAAATTAAATCAAATTGTAGGTGTTTGGAATTGAATACTACTTTATATTAAATTAATATTTTCAGAAATTCAAATAGTTCACCTCTCCTCTAATATAAATGAGGACATCTTCATCTCATTTCATCACCCTCAAAAACCAATTTTTTTCAAGAAATAAATTAATTTTTTTAGTATATAATCTATAAAACATTAGAAATTTCATTATATATGTATAATACCAATATTATATTGATTAAGGTGTTCACAAAATGAGGTTTTCACAAGAAGATGTATAATTTTCAATTGCATGTTTCATTTTTGATTATTCTTGCACATCTGGAAAATTATTTTTAACTAAGACATAATAATAAAAATATTATCTTATATATGATTAGGTGTTTTTATTGAGATACAATAACCTATATACATCTCTTCTTCCATTCAATTTGAATTAACAATCTAATTCTTGTGTACGGCGGACAACCACCTAGTGAACCAATATAATTCATTTCCCCTCATTATCTTCCATGTATTCATTATAATGACCGACTTAATATTTATAAATCATTTAAAATAATTTTTTATGCTTATTAAAATATAATTCAACCTTTATATTTTTACATTTTAATTTATTGATAAATTATAGTGTCATTCTTTCATACCTGTGGAATACAACCTCAACAAAATGATAAGATAAATTTTTGATCACATTATCATATAGATGATATATATAAGTATATTTAATTATATATTATGATAATTTCTCATATTATTGTCAAAATTTAATGGTAAAATAATTCTTACCTTTTCTCAATAATATTAATTGAAAAATAAAAATGTTACTCATGTGTACATATGACCTACTCCCGCCATGATTTTTACATCCTTAATTTTTCATAACCAAATGTTATTGATCGATATAAAATATAAATAAATACAAAATTTTATATTTATTTCAAGAAATTTATTTTAGATATTCTTTTATAGTTTATTTTTTTGACCATATTCAACCAACATAGTTCATTTTGGACATAAGTAACGAATATAATCAACACATCTGACGTGAGCATAGAAAAATTAATAATTTTATAAAATTTTGTAATAAGTGAAATAAAATATTAATAAACGTGATAAATTTAAATAAGAAAGTAAAAATTAATATAATTTTATTATTGATGATGAAAAATGAAATACAAGATAAAACTGAATCTAGGTAAGAGAAATTCTTTTAAAAATTAACATATTATAGTTCCTTCGTCATTTGATTACAAAGTAGACAATGGAATATTTTTTATCTAATGAAAATGAAATGATTTTTCAGGAATTATTATAGAATAATTATTTGAAGTTACCTTTTTCTTTTTACATGATTATTTTATAAAAAATCATTTCTTTAAGATGTTCATTGGTTCTAGGTTTTTTATAAAATAGATCATTTAGAAAATGGTATTATGATATACAAATATGTTTTTATTTTAGATTAAAAGTGTTTTTAAAAGGCTTATTTGATGAAAGGTTTAATAATATATTGTCTTATTAATGATATGGTACACTAGGATTATATGTGGAATGGGTGAGGTAGATATAGCTTGTTTGAATGGTTGGTCCTAATTATATATCATGGGTGATCCCGATAAACCTTTCGCATTGTGTGCACCTAGATAGAATCGAGTGATCCGGTTATAACATTTGGTGTTCCCAGATAGTGATATACTTATTTGTTTAATATACCGTGTCCATCAAGGCATGATGTAGTGCATTAATAAATGCTTTCATCTATTCATTTAACTAGTCTCTAGTTATTTATAACCCAATTTTAACATATAGTGCAAAATGTTTTATCTATGCTTCTAAAAATGTTTTTTAATTTTATTGATATGTGATTCAATGAGACAATTTAAATATTTTTTATGTCATAATTAATTAAATAATTGTTTATTATTTTTTTATATGAAATTTAGATAATGTTAAATATTTTATGGGTTTTTTAATTTTCACTAAACAGAGGTATTTGTTATCTTTCTTTAACTAACTATGATTTTTTATAGATTACATTTTTTAAAATAAAATTCATAAAGATTTAATGTTTTTTATGTCTTGTATTATTTCAAGATATATATTTTGATATATGTCATGAAATGAATACATGTTATGTTATTTGGGAAAAGTTATAGTGAATATAAGAGTCCACATGTAATGTATGTGTTTACTATGTAAGAGTTTGTCTAAATTATCTAAAAAATAGAATTAAAAATTTTTTGGGAAAGAAACAAGAATAATTCTATTCTAAAATCACTATAATATGTAATGATTATTGATTGGTCCATATTACTGTAATCTTACAACGATTTATATAACATTGGATATTATTACGTATTAATGGATGTTATTTGAAGAGTCATAGATAACAACATGGTTGAATAATGTTAAGGTAGATCACAAGTCAAATTCTATTGAAACTCATTATTTTGATTTCTGTTATAAAATTATAATGTGAATAATGATATTTTTAGAAAAATTTATTTTTAAAGCAATAATGTTTTATAATGTAATTAAATAAAAAAGGAAATGTATGAGATATCAGTTGAAGTTAAAAAATATCATTAATTATTTATATATAATGGTTATTTTTATGATGTTTTTTCACATTTATAAGAATTTTATTTAAATAATAGATTATAGAAAATAAATAAAACCTATAGGAAGAGGAACATGACATGGAATTTGGCAATTTAGTTAGTTGTAAACCCAGAAATGAAGGTATATAAGGTTGTATCACCTACTTATAGCTAAAGTGATGTCCCAATTTTTATAAAAATTTATTTTTAGATAAAATATTTTTTAGATAAATATTATGTTTATTTTGGAATCTTATTTTTTTATCACATAGCTAACCATGGGAAATAAAATTGATTTGCTGTTATGTGATTAATGTTATTTCCTTATATGTTGAATATTTTGGGAACCCTATATTATTATTTTAAATAAAATTAAATGTGATTTTATATGTGGAATAAAAAATGAATAATAATTACAAAAAACATGTGAATTTTTGTGGCTTTATAGTGATTTTGGTTATTTATAGATATGGTGATCATATCTAGAATATTAGGGGAATAGGTAAATTACATTCTTGTATGAGACATTAGTTTTCCCTGATGTGATTTGAAATAAATACAAAATTTTTCATTTAAGATGATGGGATAAAACCCATATGAATTTTTTATTTTAATATTATCCTAAAGTATTTTTCATGAATTTTCAGGATAATTATTTTTTGAAAGATCTATGTTGAATTTTGGATATTATTATTGAAATTTTTCGATTAAAATTTGTTTTTCATTATTTCATGGTTTATTCAGTTAGGAAATTTTTTTATCTTAATCTAACGATTTCGGTTTTGGTTCATATAAACATATTGGAGTAATATATTGTTATAATTTTTTTTAATTATTTTGATCCATTGATGTTGATTCTAGTGATTCTAGAATGAAAAATTCATCATAAAAAAAATCGTTTGGAGAAAAAGATTATATTATTACTTAAATTTATTAAAGCATGACACACTGCCTTTAGAGTAAGTATATTTAATTATGGTATTATTATATGTTATAAAATAATTCCTCATTATTAGGAAAAGGATTTCAAAAATAATAATTATTTACATTTCTTACCAGAAAATTGATGGAATTTTATCCCAAACGTGATTTGGGGGGTTTGAGATAGTTAACATTCTAAAAACCATGTTCTCTACCAGTATATATTATTCCTTGGGAGTCTGTTTTCCCTTCCACACCCATGTGTTCATTTAATAAATATGTTATCCTTGTTGAAAACCTAAATTATTTTATTCTAGATGAAATTAATACATTCATTTATCATATTTAATGAGTATATATTCTTAACACTATTTATTATGGGGGACTTCAAATATAGTATTTTGAATGGTAAACCCCATGGTTTTTGATTCTGAAGTCAAAATTTTAATGGAAAAATTTATAGGGTGGGGGGGATTTAATACCCAGTGAGAATATATAAAAAATCATTTAAAAATTTATTTTTATTAATCAATTTCAAATTTATATTAATTTTATATATATTAAGTAATTATTACATCCAAAAGGAAATGATTTTATTAAACTCATTAAATATATTAAATTTATAAAAGTAGAATTTTAAAATTATACAATTTAAATTTTAAAAAAATTGAATTCTATTTTTAATCCAATATTTCAGAATTATCTTAAGATTATTTTATCATGCCATTATTAAAACATATATTTTTCTACGAATAGTGGATACTATTAATTTTAATAGAAAATTTTATTTTATTTCAATGTGTTTATACGAAAAAATTTCCTATCAAATTAGTTTTGTATTATAGATAATTATTTTTGACTTAAAATAAAAAAAGTGGATATTTAAATGTAGTTTATTTTTGAATTTAGTATAAAACTATTACAAATAAAAAGGATATTATTCAAAAACATAATTTTTTTATGAAGTTATTATGGTTTAATTTAAAATAATATTTTAAAAATTTTGTCTTTATAACTATTGAAATTAGATTATATATTTTTAATTAGTGGTAATAAATTAATTAAATATTCCCCCTTTAATATTGTTAAATGTTAATTGTAAATTTTGTTTTTTTATTACGGTGAAAAAGGGTAAATCTTGTTATTTAGGCTAAAAAAATTATAAGAACCATTAAATGACAAAAACACATGACCAAATTTTATTGGATATGTATATATATTCCACACAAATCCAATGATATAATTTATATCCTTTTGGGGCCACTTTTACGTTATTATGAAGATTATATATTTTTCTATATAATATTAAAATATGTCACAATACAGTTTTCAATAACTGTAATAATTTTAAATTAGTTTTATCAAGAGGATGTGTTAGAAAATAAATAGTATTTGGGATGAAAAAATATTTATCTTCATCATAATAATTTATTTATTAAATTTTATAAAGAAAAAAATTCCTTAAATTCTATCATAACCATAATATAATGATTTTTCAATTAATTAAAATGTAAAATAAATGATATTAAATATATAAAAATTAATATAATTTTATTTATTTAAATTAATAAACAAATTTCCACAATCAATTTGACATTCTTGGGATATTTTAAATGACATGGTTCTAATTGTAGGTGTTATATGGATATTATGAAATTCTATATAATGAATAGTTCTTATAATTGACATTGTGGATTTTTATAGTGAATACAGTATTATTAAATGATAAAAAATTTGTATGATTCTTAATTTTAGGAAAGTGATTATTATAACATTTAAAATATCAACCATAATTAGTTTATGAGTTTTTTAGGAGTGTACATAAAACCATATGTATCTAGTCAATTCATGATTAATTTATATTTAATGAGACCATATAGAACCATATGTGTATTAGAATATAAAAAACTCACATACTAGTATTTTTTAATAGAAAATTAATTTATCCTAATTTAATATTTCGATAAATTCCATATGCATGTGTCCCCTCTATTATAAATGGAAACATCTTCTTATAATTTCTTAAAACATATAAACCCATTTGGTTCAGATAATTAATTAATATTTTCATTACTACAATAAATCCTCATAATATGAATTTATTTTTAGGCCTAATACAATTTTTATAGGACATATGGTGTTATGAAAATGATGTTTTCTAAAAGAATGTTCAATTTTCAATAGCTTGTTTTTGTTTGTTTCTTCTTACTAATCATTAAAAATAGATTAAAAAATTGAAGAATAAAAGAAACAATATAATTAATATTTTGAGATGTTATTATGTTAATATAATAACTTATATCAACCTCTGATTCCATCTAATGGGTAGTGAAACTGTCAATCATTTGTGAAGATGATTACCACCTCACGATCCAATGTAATTTGTTTTCCATCACCGTATATCATGAATGAATTATAATTATGGAATTAATGTTTATAAATGATATTAAATACATATTTGTCTCTATTAAAAGATAATATATCATTTAACTTGTTAACATTCCATGAACTAAAAAACAATAATGTCGTTCATGCATACATATGGACTACCACATTCACATGGTGATTTGATTCATTTTACATCACCACTTTACATTGATGATACATATAATTTTTTTAAATAATAAATATTATATTTATGATATTATGATAATTATGTAAAAATTAAAAAAATACAAAACGTAGTTTCATATTAATAATTGAAAATTGAATTGTCACTCATGCATACATATGAAGTAAAATTTCAGTGATTGTAACATATATAATATTTCAAAACCATAATTTATGGATAGATATAAATACATAACTGATTTTATAATTTATAATTATTTATTCATTATTTTGATAGAGATGATAGAATAAGGACCTTTTGACCATTTTCATCTGACCGACGTCATTTTGGACTCAAGTACATAATATAATAAAAATGTATGACCTATACTAAAATAATTATATAATTAAATGTAACATGGTAACAAGTGAAATATAGAGAATAAAAACATTAAAAAGGTTACAAATCATTTATAAATTAACCTATGTTTATTATTCTTGAATATAATCTACATACATGATAAATAAAGCTTGATTTAAAAGATATTATTTCGTAAAATCATCTTTTAACGTTCCTTTTTCCATTTTGATTACACAATCCAAAAAGATGTATTTTTTATCATATAAGGGAAAATATAATTTTCAGAGAATTATTATTATTTAATAATATTATTTTGTCTTTCTATGTATCTATTTTTATTTTCAATGAAAATGATTTCATAAGGGCGTGTGTAACATTTATGTTAATGAAATCATATTTAGAAGGAATTTTGACATACAATTATTTTATTTTTGGTTTAAAAGTGGTTTTAAAATGACTTTATTATTAAAAGATAATGAATAAATTTTTTTATTCATGATATGGTATTGTTGAATTTCATATGGAATGGGAGATCATGATATAACTAATACAGAGGGTTGATCCCCATTACATCTCACAGAAAATTGGTATGTGGACTGAAATGGTCCTTGGGAAAGGAAAATTCAATGGCTTATCGCAAACAGAATGATTTTTTGTGGGGAAAGGATGACATTTTAACATTCAGATATCGTAACCCCACATCATTTTCTGACTAATTCATATGTGGGTCGAGTAATGGTCATGGGATTCCAAAAATGGAGGATCATGGCCTCGTTCTATAGAACTAGATATATCAGTATCAAGTTCCCCACTTCTCTATAAATAGAGTTTGAGCGGAGCCAAATAAAGGACTGAAATTTTTTGGAGGATCGACAACTGGAGTATGAATTGGAAAGCTCTACAAAATCTAGAATCATTTGAAAAATACCTATAGGTAAAAACACACCAAAATATTGTGAGGAAGGGGAATAAATTAAAATTGGTATCTATGAAATAACGATCCATTGAAGGAATATTCCCAGAGAGACAGAGAACTAATGCACCATTTTTATCCTACCATCTAAAATGAAAATTTCAATGTGGATAGAACCATTCCCCGTGTAGAAATTCACTAGGAGGGAGGAATTTGACCCTATGTAGTAATGCACTATATGGGTGGAACATTGCCTTGTGTATCTGAATTCTACGTGGACTCTACCCTTTTTTATGTACCACAATGGTACATATACACCCATCTATCCAGTGTAGAAGTATGTGATGTGGATTAACAACAATACCATATGATAACTAGCCACATTAATGGGTGTAGCCTATTGCATTAAACACTCAAGCCCCGATCATTCCCCTTTATCACATCAACAATCCCTATGTAGACTCCTCTCTGAATTGTTCTAATAGTGTTAATCGGCGGCTGTTTCCAAAGCCACTAGACTTGTATGATAATACTATCAGGTATACTAGTGGGACATGAGATCATTAGATCCATTACCTCCTTTATTTATCACACCAAGAAGGACTCATGTGGGCATATAGGTTGGTGGAGGTAATGACATCCACTTTCCCTAAAGAATATTCATTCTCTATAAATGTAATCCCTGACTTCAATCAAAAAATTCATCTTACAATGTTTATTTCCAAGGAAAAACCATACCACAATGAATTTAATTCCCTATTAATTAGGATATATAGGAATCATCCATGTGGTCCAAAACATATATCCAAATGACCCTAATTTTTGCCATTCTACATCCCTAGTAGGGTCACATTTACCGAAGAGGCCATATCCCTTCTAGGTACCTCAAGATGCTTAAGCATAATCCCCACACCTCACTTTATCAACAACCATATCTCATATGTGTCCTTTCTGCATGATTTTAAACAACACGATTGAGTCCATGTGACCTGACCTAAAAATTTGATGAGTCTAATAAAGAGTAACAAAGCTATATGGGTTTTGATTTCCCCCATGAAGATATATTGGGAATCCAATTCACATAGGTTCGATCCTGACATTAAAATATCTCACGTCCCCCCCGGGATGATGATAAACATGAGAGCTCCACCCAGTTAGGATGGAAATTAGAATTTTCATAGAGAACACCTAGATAATCCTAGATTTATCCATAAAAGGATATCACTAATTGAAAATCATGAATACATTCAGATCTTTCCATCAAAGGAGAACCTCAAATACATCCACATGAATCCATTCCCATGCATATTGATTATTAACTACTGCCTTAGGTATATACCAAAGAAAAATTAATGGTAATGAACCAAGTATTCATGAACATATTATCATATCATAAATATATAAGAGAGTTCCTGAATAGGTAATTGTTCCTACCAAATGGGTGAGATGATCCTGAGTTCCCATCCACTTGACTAGTTTAGTTTCATAAGTGATTCTGAAAAAATAACCCAACAAACCCCTTCCTTATGAAATAAGGTCAAAAACTATTTGATATAAGATTCATGGAGTGCTTTTTGATCCACATAAAAACTCTTTGGAGACCATAAGAAACGTGGTAACAGAAGCCATAAATTTCACACCAATTAACCCCTATAATTAATGAAAGTAACCATTTTTTTTGCGAACCCTACATGAAATAATTAATTTTGGAACCTCCTTCATATTAAAAAAATGATATACCTCCCAGTTCCCATCAGGCCATTTTTTTGGGCATACCCATCTTTTAGAGAAACAAATATGGTGAACCCAATGTGAATCCATAACCAAGGAGGTTTCCTTAACCCACCAAAGACCCTTCGACATCAAAAAAAAATGAGGGTCGGGAAATATCATCAATTATGAATGTGATCAAGGGATTATACAATGATAAGGTTTTTTTGTACTTGTTACATATATTGAAATTATTTTGAGCTACCTAATATCTAAGAGAATAAAAAAAGTTCTCATAGACACATGTGTCGAACAACATACCAGCATATTCTTCCTTAAATCATAGGACTACATAACCCAACATGCATGTACAATGTTGGGTTTTAAACACGCTGATCTGGGAGTACCACTATAACAGTACTCTGAAGATAGTTGAGGTTGCAGGGATGACCCTACGAATGGTGAAACCTCACCAACTACCTCTTTATATGTGGCCTAAATTCCAATATAGGGTGACCCAACTATCCATCTCTAATAATATCTAGAGACTTTACATGCAATTTTACATTGAGTACCTACATTATCATAAAAAGGTGAATGAGGATGTTGTCAATGACTTCATCCATGATTCACAATAGCCCTAGTTGCAGGACCCAACAAGAAGTCATGCCACCAACAACCTGTGGCACAACATCATCACATTAAGGAGAAGACTGCTTCTCATGTTCCTATTGAGGGAAGATGGACAAAAGTTCCATGGGATGCCTATTGAAGGTGAAAAACATATAACCAACAATAGGTTATGAACCTGATTCTAGAAGTGTACATCCATCATTAAAATAAAGAGTCACCCTATGAGAAGTCGTATATTCGTAATCTCTCTTCTAATACCCTCCATGAAAATATTTCATAATAATATGAGAAAGCACATATTCCCATCAACGCACTTCATACCCTCAATGCAAGTAGGTAGGAAAATAATTTTCTTTTTAAAATCACTACTGGTGCACAAGAATATCATGATGAAAATATATTGGAAACCAGCTATATGTAGACCTAAATTCATAATGGCACACAAAAATCCCATTATATAAATTGGATGGAAAATTATGAGTACTCATTCAACCATTCCAATGCATATGAATCCCACCAGTCAGATATAGTGTCAATCCAAAGGAAGAGGAAAATTCCTTCATCTAAAAAATCAATCCATTCATTCAATTAAATTGGAAAAAATTATTAAAAGAGTCAAATTCTATGGATACAAATCAAACCTGTCTAACGTGTATAGTGGAAAACAAGAAGATTTAAATCCCTTCTCACATATATGAATCCCACCAATTTAATATAGTGGCCAATAGTGAAAAAGCTAGAATATCCCTACGATGAATCCCAAGATGACTTGTTCCTCTTCCCTGAAAGACGAGAACATAAAAATATATACCAGAAGAACATGGAGAACCATAGAAAGCACATATTCCCACTCCAATATCCGAATGAGAATACATACCCATTATAACAAAAGATGTCTCCCAATACATATTTGGAAATGATAGTGGATGAGGGATCAATTCCTGACCACATCGCCCAATCCTATTAATATGTAATCACATCTACAGAAAATAGTACGTAGTCGGGCCCTCAACATCATCTACCCAAGTGGGACGACTCACCCACATAACAACATGGGAACCCCAAAGTATATATCCATCCCTCTAATAGTCAAGGAGGGCTTTCAGCCATATTCTATGATAATAGAAAAACCTGATCAGGAACAAATACCCATTACTACCATGGGACATCAGTCCACCAGGGTGGGCACTATATGGGAACAATATTTCATTTCCATAATATATGATTTCCATTGGCATATCCTAGTGGCATCATGAGAACCACTTAAACCAAAACCCGTATATGATGATCATGACCAATATAAGGAAGCCCCAATCTCCTTTAAGACTGTTTGAAAATATTAAATGCACCAAGTCCAATAAGAAAGAGATAAGCACTTTCATGACATTCTTATTCTAGAAAATAGAGTTCTTGATGCTATAAAAAATTTGTCAATAGTTTTTGGATCCGGACAATATGTTACCAAATTAGGGAAGTTACAATAGATGTTGCAGGAATCCTCCCAACAAAATTATTACTAGAATCATTGAGTGTCCTCCCCAAATTAAACTCCTTGGATTATTACTTTATGGGAATCAAAAGATCAATATTGAGATATTATCTCTGGAAGATTATCATGGTTGAACTCTTCATGACCAGATGATCAGACTGTAGGAAGGACTGGCCCTTTCTACTATCTTCTCTAATAATCCTCCCTTGGGAATACACTTTAAAAATTCTCTATAGAGTTTGACGTTATGAAATGATTTTAGTCATCTCAATTATTGTAGTCAATACGATGTTCCTCCATGAAATGACATCAAAAATAATGAAGGCACTACCCTTTTTAAAATCCATATTAAAGTTCCTACCAAGGATACACAGAAAATATATTCTCTATGTAATAAAATACAAATCCTTGAGAGTTTCCCTCTCCATCACATAAATGGTTGTGAAGGTCCTACATACAGTCAAATTTTACACAAGAAAGAATGACTTCCCCTTGCTAAGGTCACAATGAGGAAACCCTCATTTTCCGTGGAACATGGAAGGATAATGTAAGAATTTTTAGATACCCTTTCATTGAAAAGTCATATCCTTTCCCAATAAGAAGATGGTCCAATGCCACACTCAACATTATAGCCACACCCATACAATTCACATATCAATGGGATCACCTTATGCCCCACTACATGCGATGAAATTACCTTGAAGTGTTCAAATTGAGCTGATCATGTAGAGGAATCTATAGAAAAATAAAAAATGGAAATTTTACTCGTGAGAAGACAATTAGGAAAAATGAAATAATAGTTATATGTCGGCCCACAGCAACATATTAGTTTGACATACCAAGGGAATTGGAATTGGAATGCATACATAAAATTCTCCTAAATGTATGGATAACCCTACAACAACTGGAGAACAAATCCATACACTACTATGGCTATACAGAACTTGTCAATGTAAAGGGGAGCATCGTCGAAAAATTGACTTGGAAGCTATTTGGTCAGTGAAACGACCACAACCAATGGTGAAAAAGAATGATATTTATCTAATCTTCCTCAATGTGTTTTATAAGTACCATCACCTAATTGTTGATTCCCCAACTGACGTTCATATCAAGGTACGGGGAGAGCATGGAGCATCCACTTCACCCCACATATTGTCTAGAAGAACCCATTTGAAATGAAATCCTGTAATTTCATCATCCAAATATGGTCATGAAATGAAATTATTGTGCAGGATAGGTGGTATCCTCGACATGAACTAATCTAAAATACGTCACAAATGAATTAGTCCAAATGAGAGAACCCCATTGAATGAGTATAGTATTTGGAAACTGATAAAATTAAGAATCCTTCCCAACAGACAGAGGACAATCAACAAGAATTTCTAATGTATTCAGAAATAAATAAGTCACACGTAGTCCTGGATCCATATCTGACTCGCACTCAAATGACAATGCATGGGATCAATATTTAAGAAACATTTAAATCACTTTCCGAAATACGGGAAGATCCATAGCCTACTAGGATGGAGAAAATTTTTAATATGAAATTTCCCCATGAGGCCATCGAATTTAGACTGAGGTATCAGGACAATGCACAAGTATAAACTATATCTTGTAGAGAAGGGGAATTTTTACATTATTCATCCACACAGTGTACATATGTCCTTTCCCTCAAAGGGAGGAATAAAATTAAAGAGGTCACCTATTCTGTTTTGTCTCTTGATTTAGCCTGCCCTAAAAGGGAGTCATATGACAAGATCACAACATAGTTCCCTCCATGTTACACTTTGAAATGAAGGGCGAAAAGAATTCCAGAACTGATGGGGATGTTTTAATAAGGAATTCATTAATCTCCCCTACCCTTCAACATTCAATAGGACACCTACAATAAGTTATGAATTACTCAAAATTGCGGACATCAATCCCATGGACCACACATAGTATGAGGAAAATTTTCAGGAGAAAGGAGATGTGGTTCCATATAGAATTATTTCCACACTGAACCTGACTATGTGTGTACTTGGAATATTAGGGATGTCGTATATTTGGGCCCTCCCATAAACAATATCCTATTACCTTCTTTTGTAATCACTAATAAAAAGAAACATAAATGAAAATTCATGTATGAAATACCTTCTAATCCCAATGATAACATGTCCCTTATACATGAGAAAATATTCGCTCAGTAAGAGGAATAGATGAAAGAGTTAAGGAAATCAATTCAAAGCTACTCCAGTCAAGACTTCCTATGGAGTATGCTTCTATACATACTTTGGAAAAACCTAAACGAATGATCGTTGTAGGTGTCTCTCAGACATAAGTGTTAATCTAGATGAATGATGTAAGGATGGGAGGTTTATTCATCACAACACTAGAACATCCATTCTACCTGAATCCAATCATAGGAGGATATATATATTTCCCACCATTGAGGAGAAAATTGTAAGAGGATTAGGAAATAAGTAAGGGATTCCCCTTGTTGGTACTCTCCCTCAGGTACTACCAACAGCGACATAACCAAAATTGATCCCTATTGCACCATCTCAATTTAATGTCAATCAAGACCTGCATCAAGGGATCATGAATAACATTGAGTAATTGGAATCATGATTGCAATTCAATGAAGGATGTAGTGATCTAATACAACTAGAATTTAAACATTACCAAAATATGGTGAGTAACGTTCTTCCACTTCCAGACATTGAGAACCTAATATTACTTGTACTTAAAGGCTTAGGTGTCCATAAAAATTCATCTGATGCATTAAAAATACTATTGTGATCTGATTATGGGAATCCAAGAGAAATAGTAAGTATTGAATCTTAGATGCTTCATTGGATCCCTAAAAAGCCCATCCATTGTATAGTACACCAGATTTCTAGCTCAGCATGTAATAATATTGGTGGATCTTTGATAGAATTTTCTTTTCTAGTTAACTTCAACACTGCAGAAGACAACTATAAATAGTCTCATGTTCTAAAAATAGCGAGAGAATGATATAGTCGGAAACATCATTTATAAGTGGAAGGGATGACCTAATCTTTTAATCGGCCACCACACCAATATGAGATGCAACTTATATTCATCGATAATATCCAGGATGATCTACGAACACCTATCAAACTAGTGAAATAAAAGTGGGTTCCTTCATTTCTTTTCCATTTCCCCCAAGAATAGAGGATTCCATATAGCAGACCACGAACAAGTCTAGGCCAGCCACACTAGCCCCGAGAACGTGGGTAGGAAGAGTTGAAACACCCTTTTTCATGATCAAGCCACCCTCCGCCCCTACTCCAGCTCTGAGGCCTCAAAAATGTATTGTAGGACCCCTAGTATTCAATAGATACCCACACTTCAATAAGACAAGCAAAGGGAACCGATTATAAATCAGTTATAAGAATTAAGGAAAAAAAGCATACTCATTCCGATATGAACAAGTCTATGGATATTTTATATCTACTATGAACTAAAACCTAATCCATATCCTGGGAAAAAAAGGGTCAATGAATTTGATCTCGATGACCATCCAGATTGTTTTCCCTTCCATTAAATACTGGGACACACCATCCAAGATATTTTAATCATTAAGGAACTATTGTAGAGAATGATAAATTCATGGAAATTGAAATTATGAAAATCTCTAGTGCAAGTGGTGTATATATCCACTGCTTCCCCCAAGGAGGGAGATGAGTTTCAAGAAGATGTTGGGATGTGATATTAAATGATCGATAGTTGGATGAATCTAAAAAAAACTGAAGTCATGGAATTATCTATGAACATTTGAAGCAATCAACTGTATCTCTAGGTGATCCTACTAAATCATAGCTAAAATCCTCATCCCAAAAATATTCCATAAGCTGATTGTCTATAATACAATTTGAAGGGGAAATCAATGGGAATGTATATCAAGATTAATTTATTTTAAGGGAAAAATTATCATTCACCATCTCATATTTCTTGAATTCAAATGTCATATAATGGGAACCATCCCACCAAATAACATGACTAGAAGAAATTGATCAGCTAGGGACATCATCTATGGAAGAGTTTATTTTTTTCATTGCTATGGTAATTCATTTAATGTAACAATTATCTGATGAAGTGTACAGATATGAACCCCGATACCCAAATCATGATTAGGTAAGTAGAGGAAGAGTCCGTAGAAGCCGAGGAAACCAAGTAAGATTCATCTGTAGTAGAAACAAAGCTTATGGATAGGCCCAAACTCAAATAATCAATGTTGTAGAAACAAAAATAAGATAACTCATTTAGACCAAACAAAATTGCAATTTTCCCCCACACATTACATAAGTAACTCATGTCCAATATATTTGGACTCTTCATCAATGGTGGAAAAAATTTGAACTCTCCCACAATGTGTAGGAAGACCAACATGGAAAAACCTAAAAGTCATATAATCACAACGAGCTCCTTTATTATGAGCCATTACTTCCACTTATAATTTAAATGTCCCTAATGTAGATGTGAATGAGTATCCCTATGTCAGGAAGCACCAACCATTCGATCTGAGGTATGAAATCCTAAGGAAAATAGCCTATGTATATGGAAAAAAATCAGTCCTACATACCCTAAAAATGTCATAGGATCTCCGGGAAACACTTATTTATTCGTTACAAAGTCACCATTAGATTTAAGCTGATGAGGCCATCACTAATGTCTATTGGATGGAGACTTATACAGTTGAATTTCACATAATGTTCTCCTTAAAAAATTAAGATGAAGAATCCATCATACATGGAAACATCATATCACAATACTTGTTGATTATGATTGATTGTTTTGTTGTTTGAAAAGTCTTCAATTGTAATGGATTTGTATTTAATCTCCACCCAATGCAAACATTTCATTTCTGGGTAGTAATGAAGATAACCTAACACCTTGTTGACAACCATATTCAGTTATGAAAAAAATGAACATAATCTTTTAGGCCAAATCAAGATCAATACTCGATTAGATGACCATGTAGCTGACTCATAATTTTTAGTGGTTAGGAAAAATCCAGTCTTCAATGCTCTTCTTGGAATGCATTGGTTTCACTGGAATGCATAAATTCCTTCTTCATACAAGTAGTGCATAAAGTATTTCACTAATGAAAAAATGAGACCTTTTATACAAATAATGCTCCATTTGAGTCTTGCGAGTTAAACTATATCGGTCTTGAGTTCTATGAGTATAATGGGAAGAGACCCTCAGTTAATGTTATTGATCAGGTCACCAACCCCAAATACAATGGAGATGGTCCCTACATAACCATTCATGTTTATCATCAATGAATATGTACTTCCCATCAATCAAGTAAGGTGAATGATTCCAAATTAATATCTGTATTTGATAGCCCCCATGATTTCAATCATGTCCCCAGTGTCTAGAAGCATTCACGAATGTGACGAATCCTAAGAAAAAATTTAATGCTCAAATGAAAATGCATCTAACCCAACCTCATAGTTCATGAAAATCCCTTCCTAAGTCAATGAGGAAAATAAGAAAAATAAAACATTCATCCCTCATTCCATCTTATTTAGAACATCACCCTCCACTAGCTAGGCTTAGAGAAGTCACATCATCCACTAAGAATCAAGGTCCAGACACTGCTTCTAACATTTTAGAGCTTATCTTAAAAAATTTATCCCCATAAAAAGAATAATAGGATGATGAAAATGATGAGAATGAAGAGTAGAAATTTCTCTAGGATTGCCCTACCACAGTTATTGAATACGACTCTACCATCATTGCTGAACTCAAAGAAATCAATCTGGGAATGGAAGAAGATCCATTTTATACCCTGATCAGTACAACCATTCCTTCTGAAAAAAGAGATGTACGCCTATTAATAATAAAATTATCGATAATTTTTAATTGGAACTAACATAAAATTCATCGAATCATTTATGTAGTGTTTGCACAAAACATAGAACT
Organism: Viscum album; assembly: GCA_963277665.1. Classification (NCBI taxonomy): domain Eukaryota; kingdom Viridiplantae; phylum Streptophyta; class Magnoliopsida; order Santalales; family Viscaceae; genus Viscum; species Viscum album. The sequence continues at coordinate 2,002,090,890 of OY728152.1, forward strand.
ACCAGAAGGTCATTGTGGTTAAAAAAGGAGGCCAAAAGAACTCACCATTCATATGATACCAAAATAGTGGATGAAGTTGGAATGATCATCATATCCAGCTTCATTCAAGAATTTTATTAACCCATATTGATGGAAAATATAGTCCTAGGTGAAAATAATAATGGTAAATTTCAAGAATTCATCTATTATGAAGATCTAAATTGGCATAGTTCGAGAGATGATTTCCCAGTCTCGATGACATAATTGATGATCAATGAAACTACTAGATATCATGATCTCTCTTGATGATTGGATATTTAGGCTAAAACCAAATATTTTTTTTGAGAATATAAGTAATCCACTACCTTTAGGGCCCTATAGTTTATTTTTTATAGGGTAATTCTGTTTGGTATAATGAATGTCATCCCCACATTTAAATGTGACATGAACTGGATTTTCAATCCCTTCCGGTTAAATATATTCAAATGTTATGTTAATGATCTGGTTGTTAAATCTCAACAATTTCAAGACCACCAGAATTATCTTGTAATAGTATTTGAAAACTATGACAACAAATCCAAAAATTGAACCCCTTGAAATGTTCTTTCTATATTACCTCATGGAAAATCCTCAACTTCGTTTTACACCATCATGTAATCGATGCTAACCCTAAGAAGAAAAATGATATATTTTGTATGTCACCTTCTCCCAAACTCATAGAGTTGATATGAATTTAAGTGTAACACCTTGAGATTTCATAGTGCATTATCTCGTTAATGTAATTCAATAACATGCGCTACACGGCACACTGAGTTTGAGCACACCACAACTTATCAAACTAGCTATTCAAAAAGCAGCTATGAATAGCATTAACTTCATTATAAATCTTATATACACTATATAATTTTAGGACACATATTATGTGTTTCTTATACATAATATGAGAAAAAATTCATTTTTTCAGATAAAAGAAAAATTTTCCAAAAAATGCAGTTTTACAACCATTTAATGTAGAACCCTTTTTTAAATAATATTTGACACTATTATATATTAAATTTAATGAAATTAATTTCTTCTATGGAATCTGAACATAGAAATTTAGTTTTGATAATTTTTTGGTACTAATCTGATAACTTTCATTTTTTGATGAATAGAAAAAAATACAAAATTTTAATTGAAAATAAAATTATTAATTGATATAATTTAACATGATAAATTATGAATTCGAATGGTTTATAAGTGTAATTAGATTATATATTAATAATTTAATAAAATTTAGGTCATTATATGTATTTTCACATTTATATTTGACAAAAACAAGGGTCAATCTGTTGATAGTTTTTACTTTTAAAAAACCCGCAATTTTTTATTTGAAAACTAGAATTTATTTTAAATTAATTAATGAAATTTATATGATTTGAATTTGGTAAAATAGACTTCATTTTATAATTTTTAATATTAAAATTATCATAGAGTGAATGTTTCGTATTTTTTGGAAAACATTCAATTTTTTGATAAATAGTGATAAACACTACGTTTTTTTAAATTGACATTTTATTTAAATAATTAGTTATTTTATTTAAATTTATTTAAATTAAAAATAGATATATGATACCTATATTAGTTAAATGTAATTAGTTAGAGTAATTTTATAAAATAATTATATTTATAATATTTTATTGAATTTGTTAACGTCATTTACCCACCTTCTAGGCATGTGACAAAATTTGCATAAAACCTAATTTTACCGCATATGTGAGTTGAATTTAAATTTTTTGAGACATATGGATGACATCAGCATATAAAATTTGCTTCAATAAAATAAAAATAATATTTGGTGAATTGTAAATTTTGACATTTTTTTACCACACAGTTAAAAGTAAATATGGTAATTAAGGGTAAAAAAGATATTATAATTACCCAAAAACATGTCCTAATTCTATTGGATAAGTGAACATAGACCTAAAAAAACCATGGGAATAAAATTTTATCCTCTTCGGTCCACTTTAATTACATTAGGACATTTATTATTAATTCATTTAAAGAAGAGTTAAAAGTGTTAAATTCACTGTTTAATAACTAAATCATTTTTAATATAGGGTTACACATAAGATAAATTCGATTATTAATATTCCTTATAAATATAAAAATATTTCTGAAATCATGGTATTTTATGTATTATTTTTACAAATTAAATAATTATTTTTATTTATGACACAATGATTATGCAATAATTACCTTATTAATGATAGAATCAAGTAAATGGTTTTATAAATATTAAACTAAATATAATTTCAATGTTTTTATGACATAAAATAATTTTATAGGTAAATATGAAATTTTACTATTTATTCAATTATATTTTTCTATGTAATCAAGTTGTGATGACTTTCACAAAAACCAAATACCAAATATTGTCAAAATTGACAAAAATGTGTTTTTAAAACAAATATTATATTATTAAATTATATAATATTAATAAAAATATAAGGTTCATTAAAGGGGCTTAATAATTATTATATATTTCATTAATGAACCAATTTAGGTTCTCTTGTAAGTTTAGAGAAATTTTATTAAGCATATAGTGTAAGTATACCAGAAGACACAATAAAAGTTAAACAATTTTACAAAGACTAAAATCTAAAAAATAAAGTTATTATGGTGACCAAAACCTGTCTAAATCCTATTAGTTGAGAGGTTTTCGACCCATACCAAAATTATCCTAGAAATAAATCATTTTGGAGCCATTAGAGATAGAAAATAATTTTATTAAAAAATAATATATCAAGATTTTCCTAATGTGACCCTCACCTCTATTATAAAAGGTTAATTCCCCTTCTCGCAAAATTACACCTCCTAATCCAATTGGCTCAATACAAACCTGAAAATATATCCACCAAAATTCCGTAAAATAAAACTAGAGTACTTATATTGATCATAATTCTATCTTAATGAGCACTTTTGATCAACTCAAAAGGAAACACCTGAAAAGATGTAATAATTTCACCATCTTTCTAGTTCATTTCTTCTTCCACTTCCACTTTCATTATTGTTTCCATATCAAAATAATAACTCCAGTACCATCTAAATAATGTGATGTTATTATAAATATGGTAAAACCATATATTTTACTCTTTATATCCTATAAATGACAAAGTCACCATACTTGCGGATGTACGACTTACCATCTCCACGTCATGGTGTAGTTTGTTATTAAAACATTTCATTATTTGGAAGGGTATAATAATGAGTATCACTGATTTATATAATAAATATAACATGTTAATAAATATGTATATATGACATAACATCCAATTACATATTATTTCACCATCAATATAATGACATTTTAGCTCGTGCGTACGTACGGATTACCGTCTCCATGACGCGATAAGATTCATTTCCACATTCATAATTCAACGATAATTATAAAAATATATATTATTAATAAGTGTGAAATATATGACATAATAATCCGACATAATATATATATATATATATATATGTGTGTGTGTGTGTGTTTGTGTGTGTACTTACATATATCTTATTCACTTACTTCCATTCAATATAATATGAAAACAGAAACATTGTTTTTGCATACGTGCGGCCTATCATCTCCATAAACAGTATTTTACTTTTCATATATCTTTCTATTATACATATCTATATTCTAAATATATATGATATAAGAATCACGTGTTAAATTCTAGAAGTATTTAAATCATTATCTAAATGATACGATCAAGATTAACAAGTTAAAACACGTATGATAAATAAATCCATTATTACCCGAAATTTTAATTTAACATGGAAATAATTATTAAATGGGTTGTATAATTTCATAAATGATTCATGTATTGTAAAATAAATATGAATATGGTTCTGGTATATTTTAATAAAATTCTATGGTCATTATAAAGGAGGTTAAACGTACCATTGACCAAAGTAATGTGCAAGGTAAGGGTTAATTATATAATCTCTTTTCTAATACGAGGGTCCTGATACCTAAGTATCTACTGGGACCTCTTTATTACCTACATCCATTTAAAAAAAATTATTCAAATCATTCTTACAATTTAAGAGACTATTGGATAAATTCATTTATACCCTTATGTTTTGAAATTAATTTTTCCATCATTTTTCAAATAATATACTTTATGACCTTTATGACAAAATTAAGGCAAGAATGTCTGTTTTTAACTTATATGGTAGGTGTAGATATTTTGTGTCATTATAACATTGGCAAAGTATCCCATACAAGATTATTAGAATTTTTTCCAAATAAATGTTTTCTTTTACAACTAAGTTTCATTTAAAATGTAATAAAATAGAAAGATTTATTTCTATAAAATAGTTTTCTTTTTATCTATGTCAACAACCTTTGACGGATTTTAAACTTCTGTGAAGTTGATTTATTATGATACAAATCATTCATATTGTATTGAATAGGTTTTGATATGTTTGAATATAGACGTGTTATTTTTATACCTTCTATTTTTATGGATAAATTATTGACATTTCTAATGCTCGTTTTAATACTAATTTTTATTTTATGTTTAAAAATTTTCAAATGAAGAATGCATTGGACATAATAAGTGACAGGTGGAGCCCACTATATATCCTCGATGCATCAGTAGGTCTCATGAAAAAAACTATTGTATTGGAATAGGGCCTTGAAAAAATCATTTTTTTAATCTTGGCCCAAGTCCTTGAGTATGTGGTTATGATGTCTGGATTTATGCATTTCATCATTATGAAATTGGCTATGGATATTTAATGTGATTATTCAACTAGTAGAATTTCCATGTGAATAAGTAAATGGAATTATTTGATTTACCTTTTCCATATTATGATGATGTTTAAGATTAAAGGGATTTTGTTTTACTTTTATACATTCTTTTAAATGTTTATGCTTATTTAGGAATGTATCTTCTATATTGTTATCCCTACTAAGAATCTGAGATCACCCCTTTAATATGTTTTATTATCCCACGATTCCAAGAAGTGTATTTTGATTGATAAGAAGGGCTAATCTAGAGGATTAATGGCATTATCAAACAATGATTTATGTTGTGTTTTATTTTCAAATGAGTACTATAACGTTCATATAATTAATCTAATTTCCAATACTGCCAAATAGATCGGTCTTTTGGGACTTGATTTCTTGTAATCATGAAAATGTTATGCTATAAAGCACCGACTCTAGGTAACTTGGGTCAGGGAATTGAATTTTGTAATAGAAGAAGTTTAGAAACAACCTTGGTTATATATTTACATAAACTCGGATTACAGAACATTAAGCTAAGAGTGACTTTGGGATTAGTATTGAATAACATCCTAGAATTTTGGTAATGTAGAGTTTTTCTGAATTTTCCATGTAATACATCCCTATCTGGAGAGAATTAGGTAGAGGCGGCTCTAGAATAGATGTACATAGGAGTGAAAACTCTGATAAAGAGTTTTGGCCTTGTCCAGGGGTACCCTAGTACACAACAATGGACTTTATTGCACTCTGGGTTACCACACCCCATGGGGATATGCTTAAGATAATTCACATTTTCATTACAAGCCATTATGAAGGATTTAGGAGTAAATACATCATCAATGAAAATATTTTTTTATTATAGATTATATGTATAATCATTTGTATTTACGTTAGGTATTTTATAGGTTGGAAATTATGAATTGAAATTCATAAACTATCCTACTGTTTTTCATTCTTTAGAAATGGCACCTAGTATAAGGAATGAGAATTCCAGCAATACGCATTATCGAACGATTAAGACAGATCGTATCATTCATGGTATTAATCCAACATTTAAAAGGGAAATAGTCTCCCACCTATTCTCATCAAATGAAGAAACAGTATCAAGTGTTAATAAGATATTTAAATAATTCTATGAGTCCTATTGCTTTGAATGGAATCAAGAGAAGAAAAGAATGGAAGAGAGAAATATGGATAAAGGGAAGAGGGGAAAGAAGTATTTTCCCATATGTGATAACTGTAGAAAGAATTACCTTGGTAAATTATTGAAGGGAATGACAGTTTGTAATTAATATAGAGAAAATGGACTCCAAGTATGTGATTTCAAGGGCATGAAAAAGGTTCCAAATGTACAATAAATCATGGTCATGGATTTGAGACACTACGCAAATCAATATCCAAATCATCGGAGTATACACCAAATGATGCTCTTGGATAATAATCATGTTATGATACTACCAAAGATGAAGAAGAATGGTTAGAGTTCATATGTCTTCTAAAATTTTTATATCATTTGAGTATTGTATTAATGATATACATGTTATAATAATTATAGAGTATATAAGGATTGTACCACAGTACTATTTCATTAAGGACTTGAGATTGTTAGGAACCAAGAAAAGTGACTGAAAAGAAGGATAATTTTTTTCAAAAAATATATGGTTGATAGAAAGATAAACCATAATATGGTTCTAATATAGAGGTAGTGATTTTGGAATAATATATGACTGATTTGGATAATCTATATTGGATATTCTTGACAACCTTGAAACTGATTAATGATTGGTATATTCCATCATTATTGTAGTTTACAACATTTTTGGATAGAAAGAGTATATCAATTATTCTATAAGTAATAATGGTTCATGAATTTAATCAACATGTTTTTATAGGAATTCAGGGTGTTACAATGTTTTAATAGAATATATGATGAAGGTATTCACATGTTATTACATGGCTAAAATGATCGTCATTATGTTTACTGTCCTGATAAATTTTGGACTGTGTGTTTGGAAAAAGGTATTTGGGATAAGTCTAAAGGTTGGAATTGATTATGTATGACATTGGATAGTATTGTTTAGGTTAAATAATTTCTTGAGATTATTTTTGGATTGTCATAAAAAGGACAACCCAAATGTTGAGTGAAAAACTAGTGGTTGAGCGACAACTCGGAGGTTGGGTAACAACCCGCAGCGTCCGACTAGGCCGTGAGACTTGAACCCACACTTGAATGGCGACAAGGGTGCATCACCTACAACAAGCATACACAATTTCCTAGTTTATATAATGTAATTTTTTAATGTTCTGGTAAATGAATTATATATTCATTATTTTTGGAACCTTATATGATTACGATAAATAGAATATTTTTGAATTCTATTATCTTTTGGAGTGAAAGATGAGTTTGTGGTAGGAATTATTTGAAGGATGAAACTCTACTTGTAATTTATACTTTTTTCACTTATTATATTGATTAATAAATTCATAAACATTAAGGGATGTATACTAAACCAAAAATGTGATATCATAATAGGTTACGATTTGTTAAACTAATTATATTTTAAATCATCATATATTGATGGCATTGAGGCCCTCAATTTTACACTTGTTTGTGACTGATGACTTCAATCACTCCCTATAAATATTTATATATTTCCTCCAATAATATGTCTCTTATTTCCACCAATGTTATCTTAATAGAGATCATTATTTGGTGGTGACCTTTTCATTTCCCATTCTTTGTTATTAAAACAAATTTTTTAACCCAATTTCCAATGTGGGGTTTCCAAAAAGGTTTTTTTCAATTTTTACCCATTTATTTTCAATGAACTATTTCAAATTGTGATGATACAATAAATTTAAGGAGAGGATAATGTAATACCGCATTATTTCTTTGAACATTATCTCATTAAAGTAATTCAATAACATGCACTACACACAACACCGACTTCAAGCACACAACAACCTACCAACCTAGACGTTAAAAAATCAGTTATGAATATTATTAAATGAATTTTGAATCTTATATACTCTATATAATTTTAAAACCCATATTTTGTGTTTCTTAGACATAATATGAGAACAAATTACCTTTTTCAAATAAATGATATATTTTTCTAAAAAGGCTATTTTAACATCATTTAATTAAAAAAACTTTTTAAAACAAATATTTGACACTTTTATATATTCAATTTAAATAAATTCAATTATTATTTAGAATCAGGACATAAAAATGTAGTTTGTATATATATTTTGTACTCATCTGATTACTTTATTATTTTGATGAATAATGAAAATACTAAATTTTAATTGAAAAAAACATTTTAAATCCAAATAATGTATAGAGATAAATTATGAATTTGAATGGTTTTGAAGTATAATTAGATGATATTTTTATCATTTAAAAAAATATAGGTCATTATAAGTAATTTGACATTTAAATTTTACATAAACACTTGTCAATCTTTTGATAGTATTTACTTTAAAAAAACCAACTTTTTGGTTTTGATAACGATAATTAATTTTAAATTAATTAATGAGACTTATATGTATTGTATTTGGTAAAATAGACTTTATTTATGAATTTAGGATATCAAAAATATCTTATGGTAAAATTTTGGTATTTTTCTGAAAACATTCAATTTTTTGATGAATATTGAAAACACTACGTTTTTTCTTAAAATTATTTTTTTATTTAAATAGTTATTTTATTTTATTTAAATATATTTAAAGTTAGAACATATAAATAATACATATATTAATTAAATTTTATTAATTGGAGTCATTTTATAATAAAATTAGATGTATAAAATTTTATTGAAATTTTTAACGAATTTTACCCATGTTCTAAACACGTTAGCAAATTTGCATAAAACATAATTTTATTGATTTTTTGAGTTGAATTTAAAAAAATTATGACACATGATCAAAATTAGTATATAAAATGTGGTTCAATAATATCGAAATATTTTTTGTTGAATAGTAATTTTCAAATTTTATTTACCATGGTTAAAAGTATATTGGGTAATTAAGGGTAAAAAGTGTATTATAATTACCTGAGAACATTCCATAATTTTAATAGATAGGTTAAATTAGACCAAAAATAACCTTATGAATAAAATATGATCCTCTTTGGTCCATATGGATAAGATTATGACATTGATTATTATTTTATTTGAAGAAGTGTTAAAAGTGTTAAATTCAACGTTTAATAACTAAAGCATTTTTTATATAGGGTTATACATAAGAAAAAATATACTATAAATACTAATTAGAAAGACAAAAAGTTTTCCTACATCATGGTATTTTATTTATAATTTTTAGACATTAAATAATTAAATTTATTTATAATACAATGATGATGAAGTGATTACCTTATTAATGAAAGAATCAAATAAATGGTGTTATAAATATTAAAATAAATATAATTTCAATGTTTTTATGACATCAAAATAGTGTCAAAATTGAAATAAATGGGTTGTTAAAAAAATATTATAATATTAAATTATATAACATTTCTAAAAATATAAGGTTCATCCAAATGGCTTAAATAATATTATATATGTCATTAATGAACCACTTGAGGGTCTTTTGGACGTTTAGAGAATGTTTATTAACAATATAGTGTAAGAATATAGGAAGACATGGTAAGAGTTATACTATTTAAATAAGAGTTAAATATAAAAGATAAGGTCAATATGGTGCCTTAAACATGTCTAAAACCTATTGGATGGGTGGATTTTGACCCATAACCACCATATCCTAGAATTTTTTTTGAATCCATTATAAACCGAAAATGATTTGATTATAAAATAATATTTCATGCTTTTCCTAAAGTGACTGTCACCTCTCTTATAAAAGGGTACTTCCCCTTCATTCAAAATAACTTCCCTTAAGCCATTTTTCACGGCCTAACCCTTCCCAAATATCATACCAACTTCCCTCATATAATCCTAGAGTCCTTAATTGGATCAGAAAGCCAACCTATGGATCCCTTTTGATCAAATCAAAAGGAAACACCCAAAGAAGAGTTAATAATCTCACCACCCTCTTCCAAGTTCTTTTCTTCTTCCACTTCCTCTTTCTTTGTTGTTTCCATAACAAAATAATAACTCCATTTCCTTCAACTTACTATGATGTTATTATAAATACGGTACAACCTTATTTGTTATTCAATCCATCCGATAAATGACAAAGTCACCATACGTGCGTACGTACGGCTTACCATCTCCACGTTGTGGTGTAGTTTGTTAATCAAACACATCATTATTTGGATAGTAATAATAATGAGTATAACTGATATAAATAGTAAATATAACATGTTAATGAATCTGTATTAATGATATAACATCCAATTAAATACGATTTCACAAACAATATAATGATATTGTCGCTCATGCGTACGTATGGATTACCTTCTCCATGATGCATTGAGATTCATTTCCACATTCACCATTCTACGATGATTATAAAAATATATTTTTTTAATATGTGATTAATATATGAAAGAATAATTATACTTAATATATATATATATATGTAATTACATATAACTTATTCACTTACTCCCATTTAATATGATATGAAAACGGAGTCAGTGTTTATGCGTATGTACGACTTACCATCTCCGTAAATGGTGTTTTTCAATTTTATATGTCTATCTATTATACATATTTATATTATAAATATATATTATATACAAATCATTTGATACAATCTTGAAGTATGTAAATCATGATCCAAATGATATGAATAATAATGACAAGTTAAAACATGTACGATAAAGAAAGTGATTATTACAAAAAAATTTAATTTAACATGGAAATCATTATTAAATGGGTAGTATAAAGTCATAAATTAATCATGTATGATATAATAAATATGAATATGGTTCCAGTATATTTTAATAACATAGTATGGTTGTTATACAGGAGGTTAAACATACCCTCAACCGAAGGAAAGTGCATGGTAAGGGTTAATTCTACAATCTCTTTACTGATTGAAAATTCCAATTTTTTATTTTCTAAATACCTGCTTTATGGGTAAGTGGTAACCACAACAACACAATACCCAAAAAAACATTACACCTAACGCGAGATCTGAATTAAAAAGGGTCAAAAATAAAAAATAAAAATTCAAAACAGCCACTAGACCTGAGGAGACCACGAGCCACGAGAACCCTTAGTTGCCAATCACGTCGCCCACCACCATCATGAATTCCAGTGCACATCATCGCCTACACAATCATCCCCAAAAATATATTCACCATCTTCACCAACAATTCATGAAAGAACCAACAACTTTGGTGCCGCTCTATCATTTCCCGAGTTGAAAACTATAGCTACCGAAAACATATAAACCCCATCATTTATGAAAAAAAAACTCTGACGAGTTGACCTTTATTTCTTAAGCTGGTAAGTGGAATAACCTTTTTTCCAACATCTCCATTCATACAGATGAATATTCAAAAAAAACATCAAACATCATTCACGTTCCACAATTTTCAAAATCACAAAACCGAAATGAAATCCCAGCCATCGTTGATACCATTCCTCCACCGCATGCTGAAATTGACCAATCGCATAACATAAATCTAGAACAAAACCACAAACCAACATCAAATCTAAGAAAAAAAATAAAAAACTAGAAAACGCAAACCAGGTAAAGAAGAAAACCCACCGCAAACCTTCCACCACCTTCAAGCACACACATTATGACAGAGTTTATCCAATATCATCCAAGAAGGGTGGAATTGTGGCGGCATCCTCACTGCACCAACTGAGAACTCCAGATTCAAACCGTCACCGCGCCGCCTGAGAGCCCTGTCCAATAAAGGGCGTGAGGAAGGCCATCATACAGTGAATTCTTTGGGAATTTCTAGACGATGTCTCCATAGTGAACTCCACATGCAACAAAATCGCCGATCCAAACCGTCACTATAAAGCTGAGCCACAGCGGGGAAGAGGAAGAAGGGGGAGGGGGAGAGAAACCCTAGCAGAGCCCCTTATGGGCACATCTTAAAATCCAATAAGGGGATAGCTACAATCTCTTTACTTATTATGGTTATTAATATGTAAGTATCTACTGGGACCTCTTTATCATACACATAAATATTTTCTTGAAAATGTAATTCAAAACATTCTTACTATTTACTAGACTATGGGTAAGAGTCATTTATACCCTTATGATTATAAAGGAATCATTCTGTCATTATCCAAGCATGATTCTTTATAACCTTTTAGACAAAATTAAATTAAGAATGTATTTTTTTTAACTTATACGAAGGGTGTAGCAATTTTCTGCCGTTATAACATCGTCGAAGATTAACATACAAGCTTATATGAATATTTTCAAAATAAATTGTTTCTTTTATAATTATGTTACTTTTAAATGGTTTCAAAATAGAATGTGGTATTTCATTCAAATAGTTTTCATTTCATTACCTTCAACATCATTTGATGGATTTCAATCTTGTTTGAAGTTGATTTATTATTATTCAAATCATCCATATTGTATTGATGGTTTTGTCATATGTTTGAATGTGGATGTGTTATTTTTATACCATTCATGGTTTATGGATAATTTATTGACATTTCGTATGCCATATTTAATATGAATGTTTATGTTTTTTTAACTTTTAAAATGATGAATGTATTGGACATAGTGGGTGATGGGTGGACCCTGCTAAGCTCCTTGATGCATCAGGAGGACTAATGAGACAGACTAGTGTTTTGGAATAAGGCATTGAAAATATCTTATTTTTAGACATAGCACATGTACTTGACTATGAGGTTATGATGTCTGGAATTATGAATTCCATCATTATGAAATTGGACATGGATATTTCCTATGATTATTCGACTAGTAGAATATCCATGTAAATATATAAATGGAATTATTTGATTTATATTTTCCATATTATGCTGATGGTTATGTTTAAAAGGATTTTGTTATAGTTGTATACATTTACATAACTGTTTGTGATTATTTATGAATGTTTTCGCTATATTTTTATCCTTACGGATCGTATGAGGTCATCCCTTTCTTTTGTTTTATTTTCTCCAGATTCCAAAAAGTGTATTATGATTGTTAAGAATGGGTAATGTAGGGGGATTAATGGAATTATCGAAGGATCATTAAGGTTGTGTTTTATTTTCTAATGTGTAATGTAACATTCATGTATGTAATATATTTTCTAGGACTTCTAAACTGATCGGTATTTTGGGACATGATTCCTTGTAATCTTGCAAATGTTATTTTATAAAACACTGACTCTGGGTAACTGGGGTCGAGGAATTACAAAAAGACATCTTTCTTACATTTTATGATTCAAAGGAAACCTTGTAGGAAAATACTTTTCCTTCACTAGGTTGTTGAAAAGGGGGGTTTAATATCAATGGATTGATGACTTCCATGAAGCATTCAAAATAATAAACAATTATCTCTTTATTCTGACATTTCTAATGATTCCCATTGAGGAAATACCACTCATTTTATATTTTACTGGCTTAGAATGATCCCAATGTTCCCTACTTATGTAGAATAATAATTATGGAAGTGTAAAAAGCCTCTATTATCTCATCCATACAATGAATTATGCTAAGACTCAATATTAAAAAATTTAGAATAACTATCTATCTCTAATCTTTGTTATCCGAAAGGAATGAAAATAACTACAGTACCATGATGTCTATTTGGTCTCACATAACAGCCCACTCAAGTATATTCTCAACTGTCCATTGTCAAATTGGTAGTTTTTAATGTGGGTGGTCATTCTATAGTAGTTTGACATCCATTTTGTGCCTCAAAATGCCGTCAAATTCCAGAAACGAGCATATTTCCAGGTACAACATCCATCAGTATAACTAATTAAATTGGATGAAAAAATTGTTAGATAAAGTATTTTGACTATAAAGGTATTCTCAAAATCATTGGAGATGAATTTTGAGTGTCCATACCAAATCCTAACATGTAAAATGATGGATGACCCCAATATTATCAAAGTAGGGAAGGGAATCATAATCATATCTCCTGGAAAAATAGTTATACCATACTCCTTCCTCTTATGGGGGGGGTGTTAAAACATAAGAATAATTATAGCCTCTCTTGAAGAATAACTGTAGTATCTCACTATAAGGAAATAACTGACACATCAAGTACAAGTAAAAATCATTAAAAAAATTGAATTATGGAATTGGTTATTAACCAAGTTAATGGTGATTACACCACAAAAATAGAAGATTTAATCCCTTTCTTTGATCATATCTTTGGACAGATAGAGTAATTTTTTTTATATCCGCCATTAAATAAATCCCCTAGTCTCAAAAATATCAAGCCGATGCATTGGAAAATGCCACCCCAAATCTGGATGACCCATATTCTAATGAAATAGTCATCAACATTGTGTACTTCCAGATGTTCTCTCGATCCATTTAGGTCTATACGGAAGAAATCATAGAATTCAATCACATCCCGGAGCAATATGGTCCCATCACTTATTAGATGAATCCCATTAAGAACTATTAATAAAAGGGATAACATTCTATTATATTTCAAAGAGAGAGAGAGATAAATATGAAGACATTAAATAATTTTGAATATATAGAATAGTTGAAGATAACAAAAGAATCTATGTAAATAAGGCATTGATGGGGTCTTTCTCATGTTCATCAATAGGGAAGTGACCACTAGCATCATGAATGAAGTGCACAATGGAACATGTAGTTCAAATCAATAAGGATCCTATATTTCCAATCAAATTTGATGGCTTAGAATCTAATGCCTAACTATTACACATGACCACACAAAAATTACCAAAAATTTACATTCCATCCAGGTACATGAAAATTTCATCCAAAAGCCCCTAGCGGTACTCCACACATCTATGTGGTCTTGCTAATTTTTTATAAGGGGAATATATATCATGAGACCTTATCCTCCATTTATAGCTATGAAATTCAAATGCATCCTCACAACAACTGAGTGATTTTATAAATTGGAAGAAGCTACATCCCTAATATATGTTAGGTCATGATTCATTGTCATAATTTTGAAAGTAAATATCAACACTACATTTATTCTCACTCATACAATAATAATGGAAAAAATTACCAGCATCAATTCATCAAAATATTAGAAATTATATCTGTAGTATAGAATCAAGAGGAACAATGTGTCCCGCTATCATGCAGCGGCTAATGGAAAGATAGAGAACTTCAATAATACGACATCAAATATAATCTAAAAGATGATATATATGATTATGAATTCATGTCTCAATAATATCTTCCATAATTTTTGGTATTATAGGGCAGCCATGCATACCGTTACTGAACCAACCCTATATTTGTTTGTATATTGGATGGAAGATGTCTACCGATCGATGTGTTTCTTACCTCACTCTGTGTTTTCATTTGTTTCCAAATTTACAAAGATGAGAAATATTAAAAGCAACTTGATGAATTAGAATAACTCAATAACATTTTAATTCATACCATCCACCATTAGAAAGTTTACCAAAACTGGAATGAATGAGGCTTTATAAAAAAGGTGCACCTCTGATCATTCCTGTAAGGAAAAATGGTTTTGGTCCTCATAACGCTGATGATACTCGAAATTAAACTTCAATAGATGGATTAAAAAAGTGATGGGAATATGTAATACATATGGTCTACTCAAATGGAGGATATTCCTTAATTTAAATTGATTGAGAACTCATTATAGAACAAATATTCTAGTTACAACCTCTAGCATACTGAGAGTTATGCATGGGGTTATGAGGCATGGAAATTCAAGGAACTAATCATAATTTATACTATATCAGGGAATTAAATTTTGTATTATAGATGGTATTTTTTGAATTAAAATCATATAATTATAGATGGGAGAATATGATATTATCAGTACATTGTTATGATCTCATTAAAGGGTACCTAAAGCTCCACTCATGGAGGGAAACCCATGTTTCTAGGGGTGGGAATTGATATAAGGTTTTTTGATTTACTATTTATTGACATTTCCACTAAAATTTGTAAACAGGGATATGTTTTTATTTGTTTATGAGGTTTTATCTCATTGAACAATATAGGGAAAGAGGTTTTGTGTGTTTATGCATCAACAACGGGACATCATATTGATAGGTCGTCCATATTTTTTCATTAATTGAGGGTTCATTGCGATTCATATTGTTGTATTTTAAATTTCATTTTTTGGATTATTCATGTCGATACTTCATTGAAATGGTTTTTAATGAAAATGTTTTGAAATATGAATTGGGTAAATTAGTTATTTTTGGAATGTTGGGATAATAAAATGTTTTTTGAAAGTTTAGATTTTTAGATATTAAAAAATCTAATGCTTCAAAATTTGAATCATTAGTTTATAAATGGTAAAGATCAATAAAAACGGAAAAGGTAAATTATGGGAACATAGTAAATGGGAAATGATTATTAATTATGTTATTATAAGAACCTTTTTGTGGGTAGTTTTGGTAGCGACTGTTCCCTCATTTGAGGACATTGTTACGAGTCAATAGTCTTATCGTGGATTAATTTAATGTTAAAGCGATGTAATATTTGTACCTCTAGTAAGGTAAGGACATTGGGTATTAAAGATGTTATCTAGTAATGTGTATGTGGTATCCCTTAGCGATTTTGATCATGTAAGTTACTTAGGTCCTTAAGAATAGGTGGTCTGGTTGTGTGGATTCTAATGGTGGTTACATTCTTTCATCTATGGAAACGAGATTAAATGTTATCTTGGGAGTGTGTGGAATAATACGATGTTTAGAAATTTGAAAATTGAATTTAGAAAATATTTCCTATTTTGGTTTTTCCCTAGTGTGCTCTGTGGTAATTCAATTATTTTAGATATGTGACATGAATTATAGTTATGTGTCCATGTTTTTTTTGGAGTCAAGGGTATCCTGAATGGAGGTTAACCCAATTTCATAAGTTTCCTAGAATGTGAATCACGGTTGGGTTCTAGAGAGGAGGAATCATCACATGGTGGTTCCATAGAATGTTTTTAAACATTCCTTGTCATTCCATTGATTCTTTATCTGGGGATCATCTGATTTATTTTTTTCAGTTATAAGGTTGAGTTTCAAATAGATAGTATCCCCTGGATGAATGAATCAAATATTTTAATTATTAATAATGAAGGAATTGATGATTAATTTTTTATGAAAATAAATTGGGGGAAAACCATTTAAAAACAAATTTTTATGTAAGATACACCCAATTAGAAGGTTGTAATAGTGTGGGTGGGCTTGTTGTAAGAATGGTTGATCTCTTATAATGAAACATTGAGAGGGTATTGAGTCCAGTGAGCATGATGTACCCAGAGGCATCGAATCATTTGTGAGTGAGAACTTGGGCATATCATTATAGATGTACTGGTTGTGAGATCTAGATTTGGTTTGAGTGAGTGTTCATATAATTCATCATTACATCAAGTTTTTTTATGACTACAATATTTTTAATTGTGCATGAGAGGTATGATTCCATGGGATGGTTAAATAGCTGTCTTGGGATAAGATGTTGTCATTTTCTATGTAAACAATGTGTGAGGCAAGTGCTATGTGACATATTATTTTGTAACGGACTAGTGAGGTAGATCATTGTTCTCTTTTGTTAATTTAAAATATCAATTTTTTATGAAATATAATAGTGTGAAAATAGTAGTTATCATGGTAATGATATAGCATGGATTCTTGATAGAGAGTGATATGGATTTGGTGTCTTATTGTTAGAAATCCTACTTAAGTGATGGTGGTTGAGACCTTATGATATGCTTTCTAATAGGGAATCCCAATAATTATAATGAGTTATGATGTATCCAAAATGGGTTGAGACATCAGAAATGGATTCATTGTGGTTTAATTCGTCAATGACGTCTTAGTGTATTTGTAGTCTCATTATGGTCATCGATAAAATTTTCACATTATTCTATTTACACCGAGATATATTTTGATAATGAAAGGGTATGTAATTGTATCATTCCAGTTATATTATGAGCCTTCATGAAGGTTTAACCCAAGGGTAATTTTAAAAGTGATTCCATGTGGTGG
This sequence comes from Viscum album, assembly GCA_963277665.1. NCBI lineage: Eukaryota > Viridiplantae > Streptophyta > Magnoliopsida > Santalales > Viscaceae > Viscum > Viscum album. The sequence continues at coordinate 2,002,108,703 of OY728152.1, forward strand.
GAGGTACCCCCCATCCATATCTAGGTGATGTTTAGGTGGAGGTCTATGTGTCAGTAGATGCTATAGTTGATGGTTTTAATTGCATCAGTGAAGAAATGGAATCTATAATGGATGGATTAGGATAAGTGATGGTTTTAATTGCATCATTAAAGAAATTATAATGACACCCCAAAGGTGGGAGTGATATAACCATCATAAATGTGTGAAGAAAATCATGGGTGTAATATGGTGGCATTGGGATGTGAAAAATGACCATGTGAGGTACATTTTTTGGTTTTTTGGGAAAGGAAAGGCGTTCCATTGATGTTTTTGTTGATCAAGCCAACTGTTAGACTTATGTTTAGAGTGTTTTCATAATAAATCCATGGTGTTTGTGTTGGGGATGTGTCAGTGGATTTTGTAGATAATGAAAATGGTTTGGGGATAAGTGGATTATATGATAGTGAAATTTAATTAAAATTCAAGGATATGATCTATTTTGTTATTCTTGATGTAGGTGGTATGCCCCATGTGAAAAAGTTCAATTGCTTGGTAAAGTGTTAACATACCAATAGTGGGAGTTAGGTATTTTTGAGGTGACTTGTCTGGGAATGGTTCAACTTATCTAGGTGAAATATACATATGTGGTGAGTTATAAGCCGAATATGGTACATATTTCATATATATATATTATTTACAGGAATGTTTGTTATATTTTAGAAAAATCATGTTATAATTGTTTTCTGTAAGGATGGTGGGTTCACAACTATTTCAGGTGGTTTTGATGGAAATGATGGACGCCAATGTTGGTTTCTTTTATTTTGGATGTGTGGGTACTATTACCTAGTAAACATGTCATTTCGTTCTAGAATCCCTATATTTAGGTTCTACTGGTCCCTTATGATGTATGAGGTTCTATACAACAGATGTGGCGTATTGTATGCTAGATGTATTATAGTGACCACCCTAATAATTGAGTGGTCATTTGATACAGTGACTGGTGCTAATGGATGTATGAGATAAGGTATCCGCCAATTGGAATTTCAGATTTGGTAATGAATGGTAGATCATATTTTGACCATTAGAGTTCCTTGAGATTAATGTTTCTCTTTGGTTGTGTAGTGGTTGTTCGTGTGTGGAACTAGGACACCGATACCTGAGTTGTGGACCGATGTAGGTTAGGGGATTTTGTTGTAAAAAATGTAGTTTCCAATTGGGTGATGATTTTGGGACTTCATTAGGATGAGAAAGTAGGACTTATTGGTAATCTGGTATGCTAAGAAATTTGGGGTTTTGGGTAGAATTAGACTAGAGATATATTTATTTTCTCCCTCGGGTTGTTTTAGTGTTTTGTATGATGCCTTTTTTGTGAAATAGGTTCAATGGTATTCCATAGACATTAATCTTATGGGTAGAAAATAGTGATGTTGGAAATGAGGTTTTTTTTGAATTGTAGTGTTTAGGATTAGGGTGAAAGATAATGATTCTAGCAAAATGTTGTGATGACAAGGTCGTATTCATAGGAAAATATGTGAGCTGAGAGATTATGGGTGGGCCCCATGGCTAGATCATTTTTATGGAGGCTTGGAGGTATTTGTAAAAGAATATCGAAGACAATATTTTATAAGGTGGGAGGTTGGAAGATATTTTTTCACGGTGTTCTTATTAATCATAAATTATTTTCAAAAATTATAAAAATGTGTTATAGGGGGTTTTCTAGATGCAAGAATTGACTCAGCAGTGTTGAGGTGGGATGGGTTATGATAATGTATGAAAAGTGTCGAATGTATGATGAGGGAATGGTTCACACATGGTTTTTAGGGATAATTCACCCAAATCATGCTACCTATAGAAGGGTGTACACTGTTTGGGAAACCATTCACGTTGTCCCATGAGGCCATGTGACTCGATCATCCCTTGGAATGTTTTGAGAACATGACAACCATAAGATTTTTAAACTATGAGGGTGTCTAGATAAACCATGTGGCTCGATTTCCTATGAGAAAATGTGAACCTCGTGGATGATGCATAGTTTTCCCAACCATGCGGCAAACCATGAGACTCCAAAAATCTAGAAAATTCAAAATCCATCATCCCTCATATGAAATGTTTTCCCCATTTTGTTCACCCCATTTGACCCCAAATAGCTTGGGTGTTGAACCCGCTACCTTATCCTCCTCCATGGAACTTATACATAGATTCATTGGAATTTCAAGTACATTATGATGTAAATTGATGTTCTATGTATGCAATTTAATATATTTCATTTCATTTTTAGACAGTTTTTGGGGGTTATTTTCACTCCTTCTAATGCTCTAATGCCATGTTTATTTACTGTTTTCTTCTTCTTAGTGGTTGAGAAAATTTTAGATTAAATTTAGTGTCAGATCTGGGAATGTAATCCTATATGAGAATGAGGTATGTAGTCTATAATAATTAACCAATAGTATTGATATTTTAATATGTTTATACTGTTTTTGGAAGATCGTAAATTTCTATTTATGTATTTAATTGACTAATTAATGATATTTTTTCTGTATATTGTGGTGTTTAACCCTTCAATGACCCCATTGGGTCAGATAATGATGTGATATAAACCGAGTTTTATTCATTAGGAATTCCAAATCCTTGAATATTTTGAAACGAATTGGTTAACCCTAAGATATTGAAATTATGAATGTTAATGGGTTATAATTGTCAACTAGTTTATTGGAATGGTTAAAATAGAATATTGAAATTTTAATATATTGGTATTCATGATATTATTTAGAGGAATTTGAAATAGTTAAAATTATTTTTTTTATTTTTGTCACATTGTTGTTTTAAATAGAGGATTTTGATGTCTCAAATGAAGGAATTATTTTTAAAGTAGGTGTTGACCTCATAGAGACATGAAAATGGGTTTTCTGATTAGAAATAAAATAATGAGTTGAAATGGGGGTTTCAGTTCCATTTTTTATGAAAATGATTCTGTGGATCCTTAAATGATTGTAAACGAAATAAAAAATACATTGAATGTGTCATTTTTGAAAATACGAACACCCTTGTTTTAAAGTAGGCCCTCTACATGATTTTTTAATGAGCGTTTGGTTTTATTTTTTTTGATAAGAAATGTTTTTATTTTATTTAAACTATGTTTTGGTTTTGAGGTACTATATGGATCATTATAATAGTATTGAAATATTAGTAAACATGAAAATATTAAATTAATCAATTTTATGTAGTAAATAATATTATAAGGGAATTGGAATGTTTCCATACTTTTATGGATCTGAATAGACCATTGATCCGGTTCCCACTGATGTATTGTATAAATAGAGGAGTGGACTAAGGATCCTACTCTTTGGGTCAGTTTATTGTGATTATATAGTCCCCAATGATGTTTTTAAATATTTAGGATGTCAGAATAAGGATCCATGGTCATAATGATTCCATGGGTTCGTGTGTTTGACAGAGGCTCTATGATCCTAATGTATGAACATGATTTGGTTACACAGACTGATGATCCATGGTCAATTGTTATATTTAATTGATTAATAAATTATCATTAGTAAATAAATGTATGTAACTCCATTATTATATAAATTAGGATCACATCAGGGATAGAGTGGTGTAGGTTGGCACGTTCATATAGAGGAACTTAATGGGTAAAATGGAAATTAATTTTTTTTAATTTTAAACAATATTTTTTGTGGCCCTCCCTATTTATTTTACCTTTATTACCTATTTAAACAATAATACAGAATGAAAATCGTTTTAGGAACCATTGATGGTGGATTAATGAGTTGTACTCACACCCTTCTCGGGCCTCCATAAAAGATGGGTACAAGTGAAGATGTAACATGTTTTAGGGTACATATTTAAAACATGGATGTAGTGTTTCGTTCGTGTATGGAATTTTAGGTTGGCTAAAGGGATTGGAGGAAAGAGTTGTGATTCATGACCATTTTTGGGATATTTTATTGTTTTGGTACATGAGATTTTAGTTTTATGAAATCCTGACATGAATTCTATAAATATTATTTCTGTAAGATTCTTCCCTTTTATTATTAATGAAACATTCCATATGGTGCCCATTTATCTTTACTATTGGTTGTTTCATTTGATAATGTTAATTCAATTATAGATTTACTCTGGTACGTGGGGTTTGTCTACCATGATATATTCAGTCACACGCTTCTAATTGGTATCCTCTAGAAAGTGGGATGGAAGTCCGTTGGTTATGTATTGAAATGTATTAGGGAACTATTCTTAATGGATATCGGGTAGCAGGGTTACACTAAAACAATAAAATAACAATTACAACCTCTCAGAATCTTCTATTTTCATCCAATATTCTATTTTCCTATACATAAAACCCAATGAGGTAATTTCTCACCAATTCAATGTAGTTCTCCTAAATTTATTATGTTTATTCATCATTATATCTTCTCATCTAATTTGATCTAAACATGTTCAGTATTTTTTATGTATTTTACTAATAAATTATTAATTCCTTCTTAAATGGAGTGTATTTTTCTTGTCCATATTCAAGGAGGTAAAAGATGATTGTTTTCTATGTATTGAATTTTTTTTGATATATGAAATTTATAGTGAGTTTTCAAGTGAATTTCATTGTATATAGATTAAATGATGATATTTTAGGTTATATAATATTAGGTCTATATAATTAATTGGTGAAATAGTTTATATTGGTTTTTTGGAGGTATTTTCACATTGTACCATGATTATTGAATTTAAATTATTATTTATATGGGTTTTTTAATTAATAGACAATGATTTTAAATTTTAGGGATCTTTTTAATTTTTATTTGAGCATGATCATATTTCAAATTTATTTTTATTGAATGTATTATCAACAACCATATGTCTCTTTGAATGTTTTATGTGTTATGACTAATTATTTTAAAAACATTAACAAATGATAAATATTTTTTTTCTGAAAATATAAACAGACGGTATTAGGAAACTTATTTCTTATTCAATTTGAATTTATGTTTATAACATAATAATTCATTATTATCCCAAGATAAATTATTGTTAGGATATATATATTATGATATTTCATAAAATTATTTTTGTTTTGATATATATATTACAATTTTATAAGATATTAATCCCGTCTACTTATCCCTAATTTTTAATTTATTTAAAACCTAAAACATGTTACCCTAAAAGATTCAAATCCACTAATAATGCTATGATATCATCATTTTTTCAATTAATTTATATCAAATGCTTAATTGTTTTTATTCTAATATAAAATAAATAATTTATTATGGACATGTATATATATATATATTGTTATATAATCCTAGTTATTAATGATAATTATCTCATTATTTTTTATTATATTGGGATTTATGATTATTTGATACAACCATTTTTATGTCTTCTGTGATCATTTTGTAAATTTTTATAATTAGAAAGTAAATAAATCCCTTAAATTTTAAATTTAACGAAAAAAAAATTAATAAACTATACCGTAGTTAAGTGGATACCTCCATTTCATGTTTCTGAAAATGATAAGTAAATTTGAAAGTAATGATTATTTATTTTGATATTAAACTAGTTTTTCATAAATAATAAATAATTTTTTGAAAAATACATTTACAAGGAAACAAAATTTTCTTATAAAATGAGTTATTAGTTACATTTTATGTCTATGATTTTGGTCATGAAGGTAATAAAACTAGGTAATTTAGGATAACTAATTTAGATAGAACTATTCTTAATATTCAAATTTCCACTTCATCCTATTTCCTCATCATTAAAATTTTACTTCGTGATTATTTGTAAGATGTTACATGCATTGTGATTATTATTATTACTCTTTATTTTTATCAATATTTAACTTTGTTTGTGTTATCGAGATTATATGATTCATTTATCTTCCTAATTCCATTCATCCTCACAGATGTTATCAATCATTAATTTTATATGTGTTTAATATAATTAATTTCTTTATATATGTTAATATATATATGTTATTTAAAACACCTTCCTTATTATTATATTTTGTTCTTAAAAGCATAACCATTATCATGAACTGGTTATATTATTTTTTTATATTATGATATATATTAAGGTGAGAGTTATTATTCTCTGGTTATATGGTAATTATGTTAGTAATGTTACAGATTGTGTGTAAAAAGATGGTTTTAGTATGATTGGGTATAATAAATGTTTATATTTTTAGATGTCTACTGAGATTAAGTTCATTTTTTATTTTAGTTAGTGGATTATATAGGATAAGTAGATTTAAATTACTCATTGTTTGAGTATTAAATCCCACATTATTGGTCTAGAATGGGGATGGTATTTTAACAGACATATTCAAGTATATGGGATTGAGATTATCCAATACGACAAAACATTATTTTTAATATTCTTAAAAACATTGAATGTAAATACCTTAGGTTAGATACAATTATTATTAAACAGAATGTTTTATCATCTAAAATAAAAACACTTTTCTAATCTATTCCTATTATAATTTTTCATGTGGAAATATATTCTTTTACAAAGATATTCATTATGATATATATTTCTATAAATCATTACTACATAGTATGATGTTATACAGTAAATATTTTATATAGGTTCTCCTATTGTTATATGAGTTTGTGAGCCATTTATTAATTATATTTTTATACCCATGGATATTTTGTATTTACTTATTGTTTGTTGTCAATTTGGTGGTTCCATTTTAAATTAATAGTATATTCCTTAAATATTTGATATAATTGTCATGATATTTTTGTATTTATTGATGTTAGGGTGGTTCTTTGTATAGTTTAAAATACTATATTAATATGATGTATTTACCCTTCCCCCATCAATAAACTGACATGTTACATGAGAATTTGCTTCATACAAGAGGAGAAAGTTCATTACCTTGATCATTTTACCATTAATTAGCATGATGATAACTTAATGTAAATTAATTTTACTTATTTTATGAGAAAGTAAATATAACTCTAATTATATATTATATGCTATGTTGAATTGTGGTATAGAACCTTCTGGTTGCATGAGAGTTATATATTATAATTTTATGACATATTATGTCGACTATTATCTCTTGTAGTTAGTTTGTTTACTGATTTTTATAATTAAAAATTATATGTAATTTGTGTTTGTATATTTGTAAATTTCACAATTTATTTTCATGAATTTAATTGATTATAAAAAATATGAGTTGTGGTTTATTGTTGTGATTACTATTTTGGCATCCTCTTACTAAGAATGTACACCTAAATGGAGAATTATTTTTGTCAACGAATATACACAAACCATAGTATCCCAAAGATGGTGGATACATTATTACATTATTTATATATATAGGAAATTATTTCATAAATTACCTAATGAATTAGTATCCAAGGAAAACTAAATAAATATGTAAAACTATCATTACATTCGACAATATAAAATACAAAAAATTATTTTATTTGGGATAAATATCATTCCCTTTAAAATATCCATAGATATCCATCATTATACATATCCTATAATCATATTGAAATGAACCATAAACAACTGAGCTCATAATCTCAATAAGGGTGTGAATATAGTGTTGGATAACATAGATTAAAAAAGGAATGGAAAATATACAAGGAATAAATGATGATCAAATAATTCTATATAAATACTTACTTCTGTTGAAAATTATCTATGGATATAATATCTTGTCCAATAAGATAATGCACATTAATAAAAAGATTCATCATAATGTAATGCATAATTTGGGAAATCTTAATGATATCATTGATTCCATATTCCAATAATTCTATATAAATGGGAAATGCCTTGACCAACTATAACAGATATTTTTCATCTCGTGATAAATTATGATAAATATAAGGGAAACGTAATTTCCTGAATCTCCCAACACAAAATATTTCCAAAAAATTTATCAAATGGATTAAGAATGCAACTAATTTCTCCTTTCATACAAACCAATAACTTCTAATATTAAAATTACTAGCATATGAAACTTCAATAATTTCCCTATTCAAACTAGTCAAAAAGAATTCAGAGAAATATTGGGGGTGTAATAATTAATGAATATGATTATTAAAAAATAATATTCAATAATGTAATTTTATTTAGTTAAAAATATTTCAAATATATAATAGGAAAACTAATTAAATAAATTACATTTTTCACAATGAAATAAATTATTTATATTAATATTTTTTCCAAAATATTAATTAAATTATTATTTGTAATAAATCAATTAAAACTTGTAATTTATGATTTAAATCAACCAATCCCTTGGATAGTGAAGAATGAATTTAATGAAATGTTTGTTTGAACAAATATTCCTTTCAAATTTTAGGTAATATAATCAATGAAATTCATTCAAAAAATGAAAGAAGAGTCCTTTTTAACATTTATCATAAAATGTAAAACATGGGTTAAAATTTCATTAAAAACTAATTTTATAAAATTAGAAATTATCTTTTGAAATCGTAAGGAAAATATGTATATTCATGAAAAAAATCCCTATCGAGTAGAAAAATAAGGCCATTATTCCCTAACACCACTTTTTGGTATATTTACTTATTAGAGGGAATAAAATGAAAGGGAAATTATATTTTATAGAGAAAAAAATAAGAAATAAAAATATTGGGATTATTGTAGAATGATTAAATAACACCCCATATGAAGACATAAACATAAAAAATACTAAGTAATTGTTATATAGTAAATTAATCCCTCTATTAAGGTTATATGTTCATTGTATGTGTTCAATCCACCTATGTATCAAAAATTTTATTTATTATACCTCCTGTGTAACTATGATCATTCCACCATACATATATCCTATAGTCGTGGAAAATGATATGTATCGCTACATGTAACCGGTAGTCCACATGTACACATGAGCATTACATTCAATTCCCATTTGATTGGATAAGGTGTGGATTGTAACAATCCAACTATTGTTCAAGTGAATCATTTTTATATCTTAGTAGAATTAGTTATTTTGATTTTATAATATTATATTCAATATAATAATTTCATGTAAATTTTAGTGAAAAGGTTAAATATTTATTTCTATCCAAATTGGATTTTCATATATTATATGATTATATATAAAATACCAATTTCAAAATGATAAAAATATTATTTGAAAAATTAAATTTATTTTTGAATAATTAATTGAAGGATTATATTTGGATTAATTTTTGATATTTTTTTGATATGATTTATTTTTCAATGAATAATGAAATAAACTACTTTTTCTGAGAACTGCAATTTATTTTAGATTATTTACCAAGTAAAATTATATTTTCAATTAGATTAAAAAACATAATTAATCCATTTTTATTTAAATTAATATTATTCCAATTTTTATATATTTTTTGTACTTGAATTTAGTATAAAAATTTAGCACATAAAATTGTATTTTTTAGAAGTTTTGCATTTCATCAAATTTTTCTGAAATAATTTTAATTAAATAATTTTATTTTTTATTAATACTGTAAAACAGACTCTATATTTCATATCTATGAGTCTGAATTTGATCAATAGACCCCATTTTTTATATTATTAATAGAATCCAGAATTTTGTTTTACCATGATAAAGTGTAAAATAGTAAACTATAGTTAAACAGGAAATGAATAGAACAATACGACACGCCTAAAAAATTATTAAATTACCTTGGATGAGTAATATAGGCTATAGTAATACAAGAATCTAATATATATATTGTTTTCAATTTAGGAATGATTTTATTCTTTATAATATTTTATTGAATATAAATCCAAAAATGTCACACACCTCCTTTTAATAACAGTATTTTTATATATTTATAAAACAAGGATATATCCATATATAAATTTAAATTTATAATATCAATTATTATTTTAATCATGGTAATTTTAATTGAATTACTAGTGAAAAAATATTCCTTTAATGTCATACAAAATGCTGATGCATTAATTATTCATGTAATAGAAAAAAATGATTCTAAAACGTTAAAAATATATGATACGAATATATATTTTTCCTCATGATTTTTATATATAAATATGACATTTTGAGTGTTTTTATATATTTATTTTGAATTTTTTAATTGAAGTGATTTTGTTAATGTCAGTATAAATGATTAGTTTTAAATTTGACATTAATGATATTTTATTATATAAAATATATTATTAAAGTATTTTAATTTATTAATATGAAATAATTATTTTAATTAATGTTGGAAGGTTTAAAATATCTAATAATTTCCATTCATTGGATTTTATTCAATTTATTATTTCTATATTAAACTCTTATGATTAAAAAAATTAATTTCAATATAATTAGAATAAATATTTATTAAGTATTGAAACAAAATGATAAGGATAATATTTTTATCCAAAAATATGAAAATTTAACTATATAAGATGGTATCAAATACAAATAATCTTATATTTGAATAATAATAATTTAATGTTATTTTGACATCAAAATACATTAGTATTAAATGTATATATTCGGAAATTCAACGAATACAAATCTCCAATCTCACAAAAGGGATCATTTTCTTCTCATTTCATCCAAATTAAAAATACATTTTCATTAAAAAAATAATAGAAAAAAATCCTTCCCCACATCCCATATCAAATATATGAGGCCTTGGTTATGGTATAGTATAAAAATTATAGGTATTTTGCTGTAATGAAAAGGATTCTTCTTGAAGAAGAGGTATAGTTCTTAACCGATCCTATTTGTTTTATTCATTCTTACATGTCCATTAAAAATATCATAAACATGATTATATAATAACTTAATATATTATATATATTGATATTTTTTTATGTTAATTTTATAACTTAAATCCATCTCCAACATCCACCATATCAGGCTATAATCAGTCATTTTGGTGTGTGATGAACTATAACATCACATACAGATGCAATTCAAATTTCATCACCTCCTCTCAAAAGGTTATAATTTTGTATTTAATGTGTATATATATATGATAACAATAATATAGCTTTCATTATCAATGTATAAAATTTCATTTAATTTTTTTTCCATATCAATACCATAAAATTTATAGTATTGTTCATGTGTACGTGTGGACAATCACCTCCACGAAGAGATATTGTTTGTTTTCATCACCAAATCTTATAGATGATATATATAGGAATTTCTAATGAAATAAAATTTTATTTATGATATAATTATATACACGAAGGTAAAATAATTTTTTCTTTCAACACACAATGTTTGTTTAAAATGGGAACATTACTCATGCATACATACAACCTAACATCTCAATGATTGTAACATAGTTCATTTTTCATAGTGATATTTAATGATTGGGTTTAAAGATATAATTTTTGTATTAAAATAGTGGTTATTTCAGAATTATTATCCAATAGATTATTTATATTTTCCCACTTTGAAAATAGAAAATATACCAAATCCATTTCAGTCTAAGGAATCAAATATCAAAAAAATGTGCCATGGGAAATTAACAAATTGAATAATTAAAAGTAAAATTTTAAGGGTTAAAATAAAGGGACTAATTAATATTAAAGTGGATAAAAATAAATTAAATAATTATCTAATATTTATTATTCTAAAATATATAGAATGTAACAAATTATTTAGAGTCAAGGTAAGTGACTTCATTTTACAAATCCTATTTTAAATTTTCCCTTCCAACTATTTTTATCAATATACATATTTATAAAATATTCCAATATTGATATATTTATATAAAAATATTAAACAAAAATTATATTTTATATTACATTCATAGGTTTTATGATGTAATTTTTTTATTTATTTTTTAAGGAAATTTGGACATTCTATACAAAGTTAAAAAGATTGATCAATTTTAAGGTATATAGAGACCACAACTTTTCCAATTGTGTTAACCATTATTTGAATTCACTTATAAGATCACATGTAAAAAAAACCATATTTCCCTATTTTTTTATTATTTAAAAAAAATTCAAAATGGAATTGATATTTCAATATCAAAAAATTTTCTCTTATGGGTACACATATTATTTTGATTATTAAAAAATTTTATGTCTTATGATAATGTTATTGTTCTTGGGAATTGATAATGATTATGGGTGGTTCTGTTGAATAAAATGATGGGTGCATCCATGATACCCCTATATATTATTCAGAATTATTTATATTTGGTTGTTGACGTGGAGGGTTATTACAAGTATTAACATGATTGTAATTTTAACTATAACACAAATGGTTACTCAAAGTACAACCATGATGGATATGCAATGCGAACAATGAATATCAATACATGTGTAACAATTTATCTTTTTTAATATCTAATAGTGATATTAAAATTATTCCTAAAGTAACATACATATTTTATCTTTGATTTATTTGGGTTCTATAGGAATATTATGGTTTCTCATGGTAAGATAATAATATTATGTTTGATGGAAATTATGGGTTACTTTTAAGGGTGAATATTATAAATTTGTGAAAGGTTTTTACGCTTTTTTCATTATTTCTAAGTGACATTTAAGTGATTTATTTTTCATTTAATATTTTTTATGAAATATTTGATTAAATATTTTAGCATTGAATATTATTTCCTATCTAAGAAAAATTTTATTTTGATCATAATGATTATTATGAATAATGCATATTTTTATTCTTATTCATGCGCTAATGGTTTATTGCTCACTTTTTTCCTTAATGATTTTTTTTACTCATTCAAAATTTTCAAATGTTTTTAATTGGGTTTATGTATGATTAGGTTCATAGATGGGTTCATGATAAAATTTCGGAAGGTATTTCATGAACGTAAAATAGGTTATATCTTAAAAGATTATTTTATTATAAAATGGATATTAATATAAAGTGTCCATATTATAGTTTATGTTTTTTTATGTAAGAGTTATGACGTAATTATCTAAATCAGTAAATATAAATGATATTTTCGAATGTAAGAATATTATTTCATGTTTAAATATTGTAAAATATGGAATATTTATGGCATTTTATATAAAGTTGGTATCCAATAAAGGTTTACGTAAGTTTTTTTTCCTAGATATTTCAAATTGAATAAACTTATCATATTCTACATTATTGTTAAGTTAAAATGTTATATAATTTTAATATTACCATGTTTTATCTTCAAAATTGTGTTTACTCAAAATGGAGATCCATTGAAAAGACTAGGAAGAAATTTCAGGAAGAAACCAAGAGAAAATATCCTCCTAAATTAGCATCCCAGGATGTTTGGACTATGAATGTAAGAGTTTTTCATAGTTCTATCTATGTTAATATTGGCTATGAATAGTAGTATTATCCATTCTTAAGAACTATTTTAACTTTCTTAATTTTTTATTTCATTATATTATAATTTAATGAGATAACACCCTCCAAAATTTAATTCATATTTTTACCCATTAATAATTGAAGGATAGATTAATTTCGTAGAGAATATATTAAATATCATGGGTTATTCATACCATCAATAGTATAAACTTTTTATTTACATTTTTGTGTTGAAGATGATCAATGGTGGTTAACATGTAAGAGTAATTAGGGATGTGATTTTGTTGATATATTTGAATGAGATAAATTTAAGAATATTTTCATTGAAAAATATATTTTTAAGTATTTATGACATATCATAGAAGAAAAATTTAGGGAATTTATGAATAATAAAAAAGATTATATGTATTCATAAAAAGAAAATGTCACTCAGATTTCATGGTACATAACAAAATTATTTGGGATATTGATAGTAACATTAATTTTTATTACTTAGGACTAAAACAAAGATAAAAAATATCATTTTCATCCCCTGAATTTAAGAGTTATGAGAATCATTTTCGATGTGATGAAAAGTATGACATAGTGTTTCCTAATAATTTCTTTCTCTTTTATAATAAGTAAAAAAGAGGTATGTGATGTAGGTAATGATAATTATCACTTCAATGAAATCTGGTGGTAATACAATCAACATTTCTTTATTTGATAGGTGTGGTAAAAATCACCCCAAAAAAGACTTATAAAATATAAAAAGTGAATCATATGTGGTAACTTGGGTTATATGACTCATGGAAACAATGAATGTGATATTGGTAGTTGTATGTCCAATTTTTATTACATAATTGTAATGTATTTTAAATAACATGAGAGTGTTAATTATAAATATTACTTTCTAAATAAGGACACCAATTATGGGAATCAATAATACAATAAGAAGAAAAATGTTTTTAAATACTTTATAACTACATTAGTAAATGTTGGGCCATCATATAAAGTTGGAATATGTACATTTCTGGGTTATTCAAATTCTATTAATGAATTTTTTGTCCTAGTTAAACATATCCATTAATTTCAATGATCTTTTCTAGTAAACTATAATGTGTACATATTTAAATAATGCCAATGGTTTTGGAAAAAAACACATTGATATAGAATAACGGAAAAAATATTTTATAGAAATACTTTTTCAGGGTCTAAAGAGATAATATACCAATAAACCATTTTTATTTACCCTAGAATAGTCTAATGTTTTATGAGTATATATGGGCTCTCAATTAACAATGTAATCATTGATTTTAGAGATAAAGATGTTTTGATTCAGAACAATATTTAGTTTCAATACAAGAATATATTTATAAATTTGAAAAAATGTCAAAAATCAGAGAAGCATTTTGAACACTAAAACAGAATTTATTTTTCATAAATTATTTAATGTAAGAGATCTCTTTATATTGGTTATTTTCTTGTCATAAAAGATAACCTATATGATTTTATTAATAATTTTCCTAGTGTTATACCATATCAAGATGTTGAATTTACTATAAAATTAGCTTCTGATGCTCAAATAATTTCACAACCCCCTAATAGAATGGGTCATATAGAACATATGTAACTAAAAGCACATTTTTATGAGATTATAAATAATGTTTTAATTCATCCTATAATTTCACCATATGGGATCGTATTTGGTTTATTAAGGTGAATTATGGTTCCACGTGGCTTTTCTTATATTATAGATCATTGAATAGCATAACCATTAAGAAATAGTATCCATTACCTTATATGGAAGATTTTTTTTGATCATCTCCAGTGAGCTCAATATTTTTCTATTAAAAAATTATTTTATAGGTATTGATATGTTATGGTAATGGTTGATAACATTTAAAAAATAGTTCAATGGAATAGATGCTAATTTTTTTAGTTAAGCCCCATGGTCTGACAAATCTAAGTGTTTTATTTATTGATATTATTAAAATTAAATTCATTAAATATTTTTATATGTTAAGGATATTTCCTTAATTATATTATTATTTTTTCAAACATTTATTTGGATAAAGAAAAATATATAAGGATTGTTATAAAACCCATGAATGAAAATATATTATATAAAAAAAATTTAATCTCTATTTTTTATTTCATTATGTTGAAATGTTATAAAAAAATTATTGGATAATTGTCAATCCCATTAAAATAGAATTTCATGATGATTTACCAAGGTCATTAAATGTTACTATGATTCATTGATTTCATGGACTAGATATCTCATAATAGACAGTATTTTAAGATAATTCAAGACAATAAATCCCATTAAATAAGTTAACATGAATAATAGTTGGATTAATATGGAAAATCAAGGTGGGGAATGTTTTACTGAATTAAAAATAAGATTATTTACTGCACCTATTTTCGATCCAGAATCTACAAAAAGTGACATTATTCTCTAAAATTATGCATGTTTAAGTGATAGGTTCTGTTTTAATTTATAATGATCAGGTAATTGCTTATATTTACATAAATTAAAACCAAATAATAATAACTATACTCCACATGATTATAAAAGTATAGTAGATGTATTTTCTTTTAAAATACATCGATACCACTTATAAGAATCAAAGTGTGAAATTTTTTCTGATAGTAAATATTTTAAGTATATTAACATAGAAATACATGAATATGAGGTATAAGAGATGGAATTAATTTATTAAGGATAAAAAATACTTGTTTATATCCATCTAGTAAAATTAAACATTATAGGCAATTCATTGTGTATAAAAATTATTTTCTTAATAATAATATTACATCTTACACATTATCATTTAATTAATGATTTGATATATTTTTTCTCAGAAGTTGTAAATGAAGGATCTATTACTATATATTTCATGTGTTAGTAAAATATTCTATATCATAACCAATAAATAAATCATAGATGTAAAACTCTATGTTACTGAAAAATGTATAATTTTATAGAATAGAACATTTCCTAAGTATACTATATTAAAATATTGAGTAATTATATTAGGAATTATATTTATTTGTGTCATGTAACTATTATTTAATGAAAGAATTATTCTATGAAGCTTATTAGTCCCCATTTTCCATTCACCATGGAAGTACTAATATATATAGTGAACTTTGGGAATATTACTTATAGGATGGAATGAAAGGGGATGGAGATAATTTTACAATTAAATATTTAACATATCAGATATTTAATGAAAAATAAAAATTACTAATGAGGTTGCTTCATCTATTTCTAGTACTATAGTTGAAATTGGGAAATATATCCATCGACTTCCTTGTGGTATTTCCAATAACTTCTACAGTAAATAATGCAATTTGGGTTATTATTGATTAATTTACTATGTATACACACTACTATCCCTTATAAGATATTCTATCATTAAATAAAAATTATAAACATTATCATAAGAAGATAATAAATTTACAGGGAGTTTATATTGTTAGTGTAATTTAATATGATCCTAGTTTCACTTCAAAATTTGTGAAAAGAAATTAGAAAAAAAATTCATTATATATCTACATCATCAATCTGAGGTATAGTCATAATGATTAAAAAATAATTTGAAATAGATGATCCAGGATTGTTAAATGGATTACCAGGGATGTTGGGATAAATATTGTTTTAGAATATTTTTTATATAAACAGAGCTTTCATTTCAATAAATAGATGACACCTTTTGAGGCATTGTATAGAAAGATGTTCTATGCCCTATCATTCAAGGATGAAGTAAGAAAAAGGAAATTGTTTGGCCATAAGTATTTCCAAGAAGTGGTTGATAAGGTTAAGTTAATTCAAAAACAATTTTTGATGGATCTGACATTGGAGAAATGAAATGAATATTAGGAGAAGAAAGATAACTCTTTTGTTATAGGTGAGCATGATTTTAATGTTTTGTGTCCCCGAAATGTTATTATCTTCTTTGGTAACAATTGGAAGCTAACTCCATGAATTTTTAGAAAGCATGAAATACATGAAATATTTAAATTTTTTTTTCAAGATTACCAAGTCAACATGTTTATACCTAAGAAACAACATTTTCCATGTTTAAATGTTTTTAATGTATTTGTTGGATTCATTGAATGTTTAGGTACTTGAATTTGTTCAGTAGGAAGAGAGAACATCCAAAAGGAAAACCCACATAAAATTCCTGAATATAGGGAGAAAATTTTAAAAAGTAAGTTAATTAATTATGTTAATATATTTTGGAAAAACCTATGGGTGAAGAAGGAACAAAAGAATTTTAAAATTATAGATCAGATAGATATCCCTACTTGTATAGTAAGTGGATAAAATTGGTAGTGGATACTTTTTAAAATATGGAAAAAATTAAAAAAAACACTATTTTTGGAATAAATAATTTTCATATATTATTATTATTCATCAGTAAGATTTTATAGAGTTATATTTATAATTATAATATAGACAATTTTTTCATAAAAAAATTATTAATTTCTTACCTCATAGAATTCTCATGTATTATGTGGTTTTAAAATATTTAATTTCATATAATAGAATTTTAATTTTAAAAAATGATATTAGTATTTAAATTTATCATATCATTATTTTTTTATGATGATTTTTTTCATAAATGTTTGAAAATATAAAGATTTCAATGAATAGTAAAAAATAATGAATTTCAATGAAAATTATATTTTATTTTAGATTATTTTAAGCGTAACATTATATATTTAATTAATAGATAAATTTTATTTTATTTATAATAATTCAATTATTTAATTTTATATCTAGTTTATAATTCAATTTAGATAAAACCATTATATATATAAAAGTTTATTTCTCCAAAAAAAATAATTTGTTTTCTTATTTTTGCAGAAAATTTTAAATAAATTTATTTTATTTTATTCAATCATGAATAATGGATTTCATATTTTATGTCAATGGATCCATATTTAGTGACTATTCCCCATATTAGTTTTGATTTGTGAATACAAGCCCCATTATTATTTTTTATTTCCTTGGTAAAAGGTAAATCATGTAATTAATGTAAAAAATAAAATTATACGAAATATAAAATAAAATTAAAATGTTGATTAATTTTTAAAGAGTACATATCATTCATAATAATCAAAAATTATAAAATTGTACAATTTTACATTTGGACATGATGTTCATCTATAAAATATTTATGTGAATAAAAATCTAAAAAACGTCAAACTCTTTCTTTTAATAAATATTGTTTTTTAAAAATTAGGACAAAAAATGTTATGTTTTGTTATATATAAAAAATTAAAACATATAAAAATCATTAATCTAGTTAAATAAATTTAATTTTTTATTTAATATATTATAACATAAAAGCTTACACAACCGAGATGCAACAAATTTTCATGTAATTGAATTAAAAATAAATGCAATTTAAAATGATAAAAAAATATTATTTAAAATTATCTTTATGTTTTAAAAAATATACAATTAGAACATTATTTATATTTTTATTCATTTTATAAAAATTTTATTGTCATATTGATGTTATTAAAGTCAATATAAATGAATTGTTCTAAAATTTACATTATTGGCATTTTCTAAAAAATAATATTTTATTACATTATATAAAACTCATAAAAATATGAAATCCATTTTAATGATTTGGATAAGGTTCAAAATATCTTACATGTTAATTTTTTTGGTTTTTATCTATTTTTAGCAACTATTTTAACCCATTATGAGTAATCAACTCTGAAATAACTTTAATTTTCAAAAGGGTTAATGAAGGGCTAAAAAAATAATAAGGGTGAAAATGTGATCCATATTTATAGATTTTTGTTATATTATATATTTTATACTGAAAATAAATTTATATTTTAATAATATTAATTTTAATCCATTTAGAAAGAAAAATTACTTTATATTAAAATAATATTTTATTATATTTCATGTTTACCCCTTCGCTCTCTCTTAAAAGGGATCATTTTCTTATCACAGCTTAAATATTAAAAAAAATTAGAAAATACCTATCTAAATACCTTAATTACATCTATATTAACATCTTATAATCCTTTTTTATTGAGGAATACAATCATTAGATGTCTTAATGTGTAAATAAAATGTCGTTTTCCAGAGTAGTGGTATAGTTCATAACGAAGTACTTTTGTTTTATTTCATCATTCACAGCCTTCAAATTTCACCGAACCCTGGTTATATATTAATATCAATATCTTAAATATAATTAGGTTTCATTATAAAAATTTCATAACTCACATACATTTTTCTAATCTGTTTAACTGGATAGAAATTCATCATTCATGTTCACAACATACTATAAACTCGTGGTCTGATTTAATTTTTTCCCATCAACGCCAATCATATATAGTTATAGCGACGAAATTAATGTTGATATTTTTTATTAATGAAATATTTTCCATTATAAAATGGTAATATATAATTTATTTTATTAAAACTCCATTCACTAAAAAATGATAATGTCGTTCGTACTAACGGTTTGAATACCACCCCAATTAAGGAATTTGATTTACCACATCTCTTGAATCATATATATAAGTATTTTTCTAGAAATAATATCATATTTATGATATATATATATATTTGGTAGTGATAAAATTATATATAAATTTATTCCATAATGATCATTTAATAATGAAAATGTCACTCATTCATGTGTATGACCAACCATCTCAATGATGGTAACACAATTCATTTTTCATAACCATCATCCATCATTTTTTTCAAAGTATAATTGAAATTTATAAATTATTATTATGTCAATATTAGTATTATTTTTATCATGTAATAATTACCACAATGACTGTAGTAACTTATTGAATCGATGTTGGACTTGTGAATTGAATTTCATGCTGACATACAAAGTGAATGTAATTGAATAAATAATTAATTATAGAATGTTATGAGATAAATTATAAGGAATAATAATCATGAAAACATTATTAATAATGTAAAAATATATCATATTATTATTATTTATGAATAAAAATAACGAACATGAGGATTCAGACTCAAGGTAAGGGATTACCTTTTAAAAATATTCATTAAGTGTTTATCCTTCCACTATATTTCTTCAATGTCAAAATTTTTTTAAAAAATATTTTATGTATGTATTTTTATAGAAATAAATTAAATGAATAAAATATTATATATGACTTTCAATGGATTCCAAAAGTAATAATTTTTATTTCTTTTTATTTTGAACGTTTTGACATTCATTATAATCAAAAGAAGAAATGTTTATTTTTAACATATACAACAACAATGTCATTTCCCAACAACATAACTATTTTATGACATAATTTTTAGTCTTATATATTCTATTTAATGATAAAATCTATTTTAATATGTTTATTTTATATTAATAAAATGTAATTGAATGAATAGTTTGATATAAAAAATGTTCTCTTATGACTAAAAATATTATTTCTAAATTTGAATGATTTTATATGGTATAATTTTGTTATGGTTCATGGGAATTATTTATGATGATGGTAGCTATATTCTAAAATAATGATGTTTGGTTTCATGATATATCTCTAATTCATTGTTGCTTTGTTTTAGTTGTTGACCATGAAGGTTGATCTATGTATAACCATTATGGTTATTTTTTGTGTAACTTAGAAGGTTAATTGAGGTATTAATGTGATGGGTTTTCCATGTGAACTATCATTGTTACTCAATGTGTATCCATGATGGTAATTCCATGTGTTATAGTTTTATGAGAATGATTCCTCATGTAACATACATTATTATCTATTCTTGATGTGGGTTTTATGGGAATCTTAATTTTTCTAAAGGTAAAATAATAACATAAGGTTTAATATAAAGTACATACAACTAATTAAGGTTGAAATTTATAAGCATACACAAAATTATTATGAGTTCTTAACGATATTAAAGAATCATATATGTTTTTTATTTTTCATATAATATATTATTGTAAATTGTTAATGAATCTATTTAGGTAGGTATGTCTTTTTCTTAGTTAATAAAATATCTATTTATGTAACAATGGTTATATTTAGAAGAGATATTTTTATAATTATTCATGAAATAAATATTTTTTTAATTTTCATTATTTACAAAATATATCCTTTTTTATGATTCCATTTTTTTTTATTTTCATCATTTTTAAGGATGACTATGGACTTGGATGTGGTCGACATAAAATTATTTAATATATGTCATTTAAAGAATACATGTTATATATTAAATGACTTTTTTTGTAAAAGAGAAAAATATTTATGTGTTTCAAAATTTTAATTAATGGGTTTTTTTAATATTTATGGCCTAATTAACTAATAGTATAAACCTGTGATTACTTTGGGAATTCAAGAAACTGAATCCTAGTCTAATTACACTAGATTAAGTATTGTTTAAGGATGGGTCATTAAATAGATATTTGTGGTTCCATGATCATAATAATATTATTGTATATTGAGCATGATAAAGATATTATTTCAGGATGAATAATATATATTTAGATGAGGTAGGAAAAGAAATAAATTAAAAGAGGCCAAGTTTGATTATTACCTCTAATTTAGTTGGCCATCTTTAGATAAATTCTAATGGTTTTTGGAATAGTTTTCATGAATTAAAAAACCCATAATTCCTTTATAGGGATGTTTTTAGGACAATTGGGTAGATATTGGTTGATTTAAATTTCCCATTTTTGTGTAATAACAAAAGATAAGTAGTTTCATTTTAAAATGGAGGGAAAGGAAAGGCATGAAATAACTAAAAAATAACTTAATGTTTATTTATTCTCACATATAATTATTCCAAGGTGACATATATGAAAATAAATTGATTAAATGGATAATATTTATTTAATTAATAAAATTTATATTTGTTTTGTGTCATTTTGAACCATATATTTGTGATTAACCATTTTTTAACCAAATTGTAATATTAAACTTGGTAATTAATTTTTTATTATTAACGTGTTATTATTTTCTATGTATGGTAGAAATTGGATAATAATTTTTAAATGGAGTAAAATTTCTACCATTAATTGTAATAAATACAATATTGAATGATTTTAATTATTTTTAACCTATTTAATAGAATATGTTTATCTTAAAAAAATATTAATGTCTTTTTACAAACGATCCGTATAATTTGAATATGAAAAAAACATGACATAATGGAATATTAATATAAAACATAAAAAAAATCCATAATATGTGATATTAATCTAAAACATTTATGCGACACATTATTTCTTCCAAATTGTTTTTTCATTTAATATTTTTAAAATAATTTATTTTATTTTCTATTATATCAATGTATACATTATAGATATTTTGTAATAATTTAACATAATTATTCAAAATAATTAAAATTGAAAATAGAGTCTAATAAGAATAAATTAATTTATATAAAAAATAATCATGTATAATTATACTAATCATTTTTGTATCCTAATTTAAAAAATTATAATGTCTAAAAAACTATAGAGTGATTTGTTTTTACTAAAAATAATATTATTGATTTTAATCAAAGAAAAATTGATCCAACAAGCCATATATTCAAGAAATAGATAGAAATGTAGAAACCAAACCCAAACAATATGATAAATTCAAGGTTTTGGTGGATTTTGAGACTATATATAAGGTTTTTTTTATCTTATTTTACCTATTTTACTCTTACCATGGTGGAAAATTTATATAATAGTTACTATTTAAAATTTGAAAATAAAATTGTTATATTTTCCAAATTTGAATGTGTTGATTTTAAATATTGTGTAACCATTTAAGTATTTTATATCTAACGGTTGCATAAATAAATTTTAATATACACCCTTAACACACAATGAAAAAGTGTTTTTAGAAAAATTTATTTTTATAAAAAACATTATATTATACTCATATCATTAATATTAGAGATTAAAATGTAATTAATTATAATTTTACAAAATAAAATAGAAAATAAATTAAATTAATTAAAATCTCAATATATTTTTTACATTTAAATTAGTTTATTTCATGAAAGGATTGGACAATAGTAGAAAAATAATTATGTTTCACTTTTCACTTAAAAGTCAATCATTTATGAAAAATTAATAACAATTACCAAGAAGTTAATTTTGAAATAATTATTTCGCAATTGATGTTTATTTATTAATTGAAATATATAAAAGTTGAAAAAAATATTATATCACTTAAATCTTAATATACACCCTTATTTATATTCCAAAAGTTACTCGATAGGTTTAATTTGAGTATAATATATATATATATATCATAACATTTTAATTTATACCATTAAATTTAACAACAAGGATATAATTTCTATATATAAATATAAATATTTTATGGTTTATTAAATCATTGTGATGCCTATCATATACAAAATAGAACATAAATCTACTCTTATAAAATATTGGGATGTTACAATATATCACCCATTAATAATTGAACCCCTTAAATTTTAAATGCTTATCTATAATCATGGTTTTTATAATAAAACATTCATTTATTGAATACCCACATAATAGAAAGTGTTAGAAAAACATCCTCTTGAAAAGACGGAATGGGGAATATAAATATATTTCAAAATAACAAAAATATTGATTTAAAATAGGATGACATTAGTTGGATGCGAAGCTATTTACTTGTATGAATAAATAATGTCTAAATAATGATTGATAGTGACTCTTAACCTTGATCATAATAAATTTAATGATAATCAGTTTGTTAATGATCATAACACACAAAATCAATAAGTTGTGGAAAAGAAAATCAATTCTTTATAAATGAAAGAGATAACATTTTGATACAATAATTTTTTCCAAAGATGATGAATTCCTTTACAGTCATAAATTAAATCATAATGATATATAATTTCATTCCAGGTAAAATTCCAACCTTCAATTAATTTTTACTACAATCTCAAATTTTCCTCCCAAGGATGACTATCAAGATGAATTCCTCATTCATAATTTAATTTAATCAACACCGTAATCTACAAAAGGATATTTAGTTATTCCTTCAGTACATAAATATTATCCTCTGTCATGAACCATCCCCCGGGACCCATATCGTGACAACCCCAAGCCTACCTTCCGTAGGACATTGGCTGGAAAATAGCACCAAATGTGTAAATCCTTAAACTGTGAAGGAATTTCCATTATTACTATAAAAAACACATCAGAGTACCCAACTGGAAGCCAAACACTAAGTAAAACTATATACAAAAGAATTTATGGAATGTAAAAGGGGACAGAAATACAATCACAACAAGAAAGAACAAGTACAACTAAAAGCAAGTACAACTAAAGCAAATTAATGCAGCTACTGGGCCATCCTCCGGGGATCCTACCTGAAGGGTACGTACAGATGGCCTCCTCAACACTCCACATCTATCAGCCTCCTCCATGTACCATTACACCGAGTTGTCCACCTCAGGGTATGATCCAGTCCAGCTACTCTCTTCCTCAATCAGCGATGTCTGTCGTCTACAACAAACACAACAAGGTGCGGGAAAGCCCGTGCAGGGTTGAGTATAACGATACCCAATAGAGACCCCATGACCCTCAAGATCTAAAAAACCCAACAAGGATAAACCTAAAAGTATGAAAACAATGTATAAACATTACTTTGGTATATTCCCATACATATACCTAAGTTATCTAGTAACCCATCTCAATCATTATGAAAACACAAAAGTCATTGACTAAGCTCAATCCTAGATTTTTATTATCAAAACCATAGCTGGTGGCGTACTCCTCCATTATCGAGTATGGGGGGATTCATGCATCACACATAGGTGCTTCAGACTATCCATGGACTGTTGAGGTACTCTTTCTATCAAGTACTTTGGGTTTGTTGTGCTCACACAAAGGTGCTCCCAACAACGGGTCTTCCGCGCTCACACAGAGGTGCTCCACCTAGTAGCCTGCAGAGGTACTCATCCGGTCGAGTAACGTGGGTCTGCTGCACTCACACATAGGTGCTCCACACCATGGGTCTACCGCGTCACATAGAGGCACTCCCCACAGGGTTAGTCGAGTCACTCCAAGTAGAATCAGTTAGGCAGTCGTTAGGTCTCAGCCAGCTACTAGGTCTTCGTACTCTTTCCGATCGTCTCTGGAAGGATCTTCTCCACAAGGTACCGGTCGATACTCTAACTATCAAGAATTTCCCTGAAGAAGTATCTCAATGGTCCACCATGTCCTAGGGGTATCAATGCAATAGACAATGTGTTAGTCAGATGCCAAGTCTGTTAGTTATTATCCTTTTTGTCCCGGTGGCCCAGTTGGATTCGTGTATGATCCAACCTTACCGTCACTCAACTATACCCCAAAATCTAATGGGGTATACCCAAAGGGATTAATTCTCTTCAAGAATACTGGCGTCGCTTACACAGGAAGAGCACGCAGGGCGCAGGCTGGCTGGCTAGACTATGTGCAGGCCGTAGGTGTACCGAGAAGGCTGCGGGGGCACGGGGAGGGTACGGAAGCTGCCGGGCAGGCCACGGGGGCACCGGAAGGGCGCCAGGAAGGGTGTGGGGTCGCCGTTAGGGCGCAGGGAAGGGCGCGGGGGTGCCGGTTGTGTTCCAGGTATGCTGAGGGGTTCGTGAGCTGGCGGGCCGCGCACCAGGAAGAGCACCGGGAGGCTGCGTACAAGCATGCCGCGAGCCGGGAAGGGTGATGAGAGGCCGCAGGTAGGGGGGCCGCGTGGCGGACAGGGCACCAGGAGGCCGCAGGAAGGAGGGTGGCCCGTCGGGAAGGGCGCTGGGAGGCCTCCGGTAGGCAGGAGGCACGCCGAGAAGGTTACCGGGATGCCGCTGGCAGGTGGGACGCATGTCGGGCAGTTCCCCGTGAAGCCGCTGGTAGGAAGGTCGGGCGCTGCTCGGGCTGGTGGTGGTCAGCCGGACGAATCAGTGGACAACTGGGGCGGCACAATCCGTGGTGGTCATGGGGAGTGTGACCTTCATCATTTTCTCCTTCATCGTCGTTGCCTCATCGCCTTAATGTAGAAAACCACAAGAAGAGAGAAATGATAGAGGATTTCAGTCCATGTTCGGTTGACCTGCACCCTCCTTGTTTAGGTATGTATCAATTGGATCATCATGATCATTAATACGACTTGAACAATCCAATTTTATTCTTTGAAGAATGTAAGGAAAAGGTACAACATCAATAAGTAATAAACCCCCTGCCTCTTGTTTGTCGCTTATTAGTGGAGATGCAGAAGGAAGACGATGAAGACCATCGTTCTTCGCATCCACCACATGTTCGCAAATCCAAGATGCATTGTTTCATTTACATCGTTGCGTAGGGTAGGTCGGTAGGTGTCCATGGTAGTAGGTCGAAGAAGAAACATCCCCAGTGTTCTTCACGTTCTTCATTGGGAGGGGAGTTCATCATTGGAGAGGACTAGTTTCTCCAAGTGCTCTTCCACTCCCATGTTTCCACCAAAAGAGAATGGAAACCCAACTAATAATAAAATATTGTCAATTATTTTAATGTTTTCACGTAATTTAAAATGGAGAATTAAATTACGTAGGATCCCCTTAATTAAACCACGAGTGTTGGCCCAATAAATTAAAAGGGGAAGGTGGAACCAATTAATGGTAGAGGAGGTCAATGGACTCCCCCACTCATTAATGAGGGGATTTGGGAGATTTTACACCCTCCCATTAATTGGGGGGTTTTAGTCTCTTGTGTTACTCACGTCGTAACCTCTCGTGGGAGGTTAAACTTTGGTGGGCCCAACCACTATAACCTCTCATGGGAGGT
Organism: Viscum album; assembly: GCA_963277665.1. Classification (NCBI taxonomy): domain Eukaryota; kingdom Viridiplantae; phylum Streptophyta; class Magnoliopsida; order Santalales; family Viscaceae; genus Viscum; species Viscum album. Next base: position 2,002,135,709 of record OY728152.1, read on the forward strand.
TAGGGTGTGGCGGTCCCACCTCTAGCTCCCATGTGGAGGTTTTAACCAATAAACACACACATGGAAGCGTAATATAAAATAAAGTGTTATACACTTTATTTTATTATTTATTAATAAAATGACAAAAACTAAATTTTATTCTCGGCCGTCTACCATCATGGTGAATCTCTTTTTAAGTGAATATCGGTGCCGCGAGTTCAACATTGCCCTTAGATTTCAGTTCCAAGCACTAGTTCCAAAGTTATAAAATCTCACTCGTACATTTACTGGAATTACCTGAACAAAACATCAAAAATTTATTCTAGGAACACTGGGCCTTGGAATCAAGCGCCATAAATTTTTCTGGGCTCGTAAAAATCCTTTTTATTTAAGAAGAAAAATTTCTACAAATTTTTTTTGTCTTTACATCCTCAATGTAATATTTACCACTATATTAGATAATATCCAAATTGTATAAGCATTCTAATTTAAATCCAAAATTAATTCAATGAAAATTATTTTTCCTCTAATATCATTTGAAAAGTAAACCTACATCTCAAATATCATCAATAACCTCAACATTAAATAATGTTCTAACCAAAAATATGACCACATACTTTTGATCTTACATCCCCCATTTATTTAATTTTATTATTTCCCAATCATATTTTTTGTTAAGTATCATCATAATAATAACGGTTAAATATACATAAATCTAATGAAACATATCCCAAAATATCATTAATCCCCCTAATGAGTGTTTTAATTAATTTATGTTAATAATAATATAATAAATAATATTTAGATACTAAACAGAAATGTATTTTGTATGTTGACTATAAATATCCTTGATAATATTTCTTATTCAAACCATCATGAAAATCTGTATCCCACAATAAAATCGAACATAATTTACATAACATCAAATTATGTGATATACCATGGGTTATTTAAATCACAATGCTATATTATTCCTCAAACATTGTAAATGATTCAAATCACACCAATATCACATCACATAAAACATTAATCTGGGTATCAAGGATTTTAAACTTATGATCAACCTTAAAATTATAATCAAATTAAAGAATAAAAAACCCTTATATTAACCATATATATATCCAAATATTCTTAAAAAAATTATAGAATTCTTATAAATAAATTAAATCATTGACTGTATCCACAAATCAAAATATTTAATACTATTCATCTAGGATGACATAAATTAATTTATCCTCAAACAAAAAAACCTATTTCAAGGATACCAATAAAATCATATTTACATTATAAATGTCAATAAATTATTTGTACCATTTAAAAATTATCACAATACAAATAAATATATTTTTTTATCAAAAGAAGTTAACACATGTTTTCAATTCTATAGAGAAAGTACAAAATGAAATAATCCTATGATGTGTCATGATTAGTTTATCAAGAACATTTATATATAACACATATACAAAGTAATTATCAAATATAGATATGTAAACACTTCAATCATCCCATTGTAAGGATTTTTAAAGAATAATTACGTACATGGTATGGAAACAAACCATTGGATTTGGAAAATTTCTAAACTAATTCTCATATTCCCTAAAAATAATATAATAAACTATAAATTGAACCATATGATGAACATAATTTCCCTCAATCAAACTCTTTATTTTTACTTTCTAATTACATTCTATATTACAATCGTTTAAAAATAGTAAACATGCTCCAATTATTTTTAGACATTAACATGGGGGATTCTTCTAATATTGTCAATATATAAGAATTAGAATATTCAGTTTTCCATGGTCTTGAAAAAAACCATTTTTTATTATTAACTTTTATTGGATTCCGGAAATGTAATTCATTTCTAAGCATAAATTAAGATAGATAATTAGGTAAAATAAAAATTCTACAACATACAACTACTATTTCATTTCATTTATCATGAGGAAAATCTTTCCATTAGAAATAAAAATTTACACTAACATGAATATTAATGGGTCAAATAATTTAATACAGCCATAAATCATTGTGGTTGCAAAATTAATCATAGTGGTATACTGCATAATCATGAAAAATTATTTTTATCCTGTATAAATGATGAAACATTCTATTCAAAATTTTAGAATATAGGATTATACTTGTCCATATATTATCATAACATATTGATATCCACCACAATTATCCATGAAGAATATTTTAATTAAAACAACAAAACACACCAAGAGGGTCAAATTAGGTTAAATCTTAGATAATAATGATCATGAACTATAATGATAGATGTGATATACTTACCCAAATCATTTTATGATTTTTTTCACAAGATAAATCTATAATAAAACCATCTCCAAATGTATTATATATATATATATGTATTTCTATGAAAAATAAACAATTTATACCTTACCAAAATGATAAGATGTTATCTTAATTGTTTTAATTTTCCTAAATGTTGGTAAGAGTGTAATGTTCCCAAATCTATGGTCTATTATATCTTCTTTTAATGGATTTTAATAAATTTATTATGATTACACATGTAATGAACCAATGCCAAGTGTCCATGAATAAGTTGTTAGATTGTTACATTGGAAATAGGTATAAGATATTTAATCCAAAATTACTAAATAGGTTTGAATTGGAAATAAATATGCATACGGAAGTATGACATTACATTTGATAAAATAAAACACTATCAATGTATTTTTCTTTATAACATCATTATTTACTCATGTTTAACCTTTAATATAAATTATAATTATATTCCAATCATATTTTGGAATGGATAAATAAGAAATTAATGAGCTCAAATTCTATGTAACGAGATTCATACAATGAATTCTAGAATGGAATAATTTAGTGATGGAAAATATGGTATTAATAAATGATGATCAAATAATTCCATATAAATAACCAATTATATTTAAAACTATCCATTTACATCATAACTATTATAATATTAAAATTTTATTTAATAGGTAATTTCCTAACAATAAAATGAATAATTATAAACATATTAATCTTACCATCATGTCCTTAAGTCATGAAAAATTTATAATTGGGTATGGTCTCATCCAAAAAAGAAAACATTTATTTATTATGAGATCTACCGATGAATCAATGTGATTTGTAATTTTGGGCCCGACCATTATTATAATGTGTATAATTAATTCAATATATGAATAACCAATTCAAGGTAATCAACATGCCTTAAAATCAGTATTTTTCCTTATTGTAAGGTCTAACTTACTTAATGTCAATACATTCCCTATAAAACTGAAACAAATGAATCCAGGAAAATATGGTAGATTCTATCATTTGACTGTAATATTTTGTAGTGATATCATTCTATAAAAGATAATGATATTTATTAAATTACATTAAAACTATTATTTGATAGTTTAATGAGAAAAATACCCTATCTAATTTGAAATAAAATATTTTAAATCTAAAACATTCTCAATTATAAAATAACTTTTCATGAATGGAAATTTTGTAACATGTATGGGAATATTCAATTTTTTGTGTGATCACGATAATAATATTTTATTTTAATTCAATTTATGTTAAAAAATGAAATAAATATTTTTATAAAATGGGAAAACTATGTTTATTATAAACATTTAGAAAAACTAAATTTATAACTTATTTTAAAAGATCTATAATTGGTAAAAAAAATTAATAACTCATTTTATTTTATTAAAAAAATTATTGTATAAATTTTATGGAAAATTTTTTTCATAGTATAAAATATTCTTTACTCAGTAAAATAGAAATTATTTCCTAAAAAAATAGTATCAAAACAATATAAAGAGAGTAATGTTAAAGAAAAAAAATTAAATTTTATTAATAAAAATTAAATAATAAAATATATTTTCTCATGATATAATTTACATATAACTCCCCTAACAAAGACATAAATATATATTATTTAGAATAATAATGATATTGTTAAATAAACCCATACTTCATGTCTAAATTCGGTCATGTGTGTTTGAAACTCATGTATAATAAACATATATTTGATATATATTTATTATATAACCATAATAATATATTATATCATATAATATTTATTTATAACCTTTAATATACAATTTATTAAAAATTCATTATTGAAATCATTGTTTGGGATAATAACTACTTTGTTTTTCATGTATGTCTTGGTCTAATAGTTTTATTCATTGTACATTGATCTTGGTTTAAGAATTTCCAAAATGATATTCATAATATATATATATATATATAATATTAAGTATATATTTTTAGTAATACATTGTAAATTATTCATAAAATATCGAGGTTGGAAATTGATTTACATCATTCCTAAAGATAGTAGGCCAAACATATACATGTACATTGTTTTTAATTGTCGATATATGGATTCAAAAATTTTAAAAAAATTAAACACTACAAAAAAAATTATATCTTATAAATGATATATATTAATAAATTGTTTCTTTATTTCAATCTATGTAAATTGTAAACGAAAACCAAATAACAATGTTTCATGGAGGTTAAAGTCGTCACATTCACATGAGTGACGTTATCAATTTTAAAAATTTGATAAGGTAATAAGGATGTTATGATATTTTCATTCCAAAAGAATAATTATCAAATAAATATAACATATAAATATCAAACCCATAAAAAATAACCATAAAATATGGTAATGTAAAATGATTTGTTTCACTGTGTGGTGGTCATAGTCCACACTTACGGAAAAGATATACGTTGAATTTAGATTGATGGGATAAGGTGTGGATATTGTTTGAAACATTCTCATTATTCAATTAAATTATTAATAATTCACTAAATTTATAATTAATAATGAATACCACAGTCGTATAAGTGGAATAAGTAGAATAAAATTAGAGTAGAGTGGATATGATGTTTAAAACTTCTTTAGTACACCCCCTTTAGATCCCTTCTAATATACCCTTGGAGTATTCTTTATAGAATAAAATCACATGTAATTCGTTTATATTGAATTTTATAAGTAAAATTTTATATTTTTTTATGTATATCACTCAATTTGGTGTAGGCAAAACATGGAATGAGCTTCCAGTTATAAACGAGGGAAAATATATAATTGAATGCACTAAAAAGATTAAAATTTAGGTGATTAATTTTCATGAAATAATATTCCAATTGGATAAAAAATTTAAAAAATATAGTTTAATGATTAAATTTCATCATCAATTTAATTTTATTTGTGTTTTGGGTTCATTTTAATCTTTTTCATTTTTATAAAACCCTCAATAAGAATTTTTTAATATTAATTGTGGTAATGATATCATTAATATTAAAGGGTAATAATTTAACATATAATGTATATATTGATTAATAAATGATCAATAGATAATATTTTCAACCATTTACAATCTTAGTTTTCCATTTTATACATTTTTATTATTTTAAAATAATTTAATAAATTATTTATTTCATTAGATAATATTATTTCATTTTGTTAAATATTAAATCAATTTGTGAAATAAATTGATGTTGATTATAACTCTCTATTCGCTGACTATCAGGTATTTTCTGATCACTTCTTCCAGGATTCCATTATTTCTTAGCTAGTGTTTTAAACCCTATATCAAAAGGATACCTATGACGGTGATGTCTATTATTTTTTGATTTTTAGATTTCCATTGACATTTATAATGACTGATGGGTTGTAACATTATATGTAAATGGATTACATGATGTATAATGTCCATGGGAATGATGTCATTAACTGGATTACATAATGTGATAATGTTGTAGATCATGAATTGGTTACACATTATGTATGGAAAAATATAATGGTTATAATACTACATGATAATTTTTTTGCATATCATGAAATAAAATAGACTCATGATGTTTAATTGTATTATATAACATGAAATTCCATGATTTCTAGTTTTTTGAGTGTTTTGTGGGTGGTTGAGGGATTGTTTTTCTTTTCATCCTTATGTTCACTAATAGAGAACATACAGTGTTAAATTTTTAGTGTCCTTCTTATATCTGAATCAATCCTTTTAGAAATTGATTAGTAGGGTTGTGATTTTAATCTCTCAAGATAATATTACCTCTCGTTTTCTCACTCGTTGGTGGTATCCGAAAAATTCATTATAGGGATTTTTATTTTGATTATGTATTCGTTAAATTCTTTTCATTCTTTGGTTGTGCCTTGTCTTTTGGATGGTCAACTTTTATTTTCAAATACCTTTTACAAAATATGGTTAGGTATTAAATTCTATTAGTGAAGGTGAATCTAATCAATTGTTCAAATTTTTTTATTTTTTTCTCGTACTGATTTCTAGAGATTTAATAGTTGTGAAATTTTTTTAAAATAAAAATGGAATAGGTTCATGATTGAAAAGAGTATATTTTTTGCATACATAATTTACCTTTAAATGGATATAGACATTTAAACGTTGAGCAAATTTTTCATGGCATTGATATTGTTTAGTAAAATGTTAGAATGGTTTATAAATTAGAAATTGAAAAAAATGGACTATGGGAAACTTGGGTATGTTGAGATAGAGACACTGGTAGTCTTATTGTGTTTGGAACAACATTGATGTGAACTATTAAATTTTTATGGCCTATATAAGTACTCAGTGTAAGTTCATAAAAAAAATCATTCCTTTTTTCTTATTATTGTCTACTACGTATTTTCCTATAGCCTATATCTTAGAAGGTAGGTGCATTAATGGTATAGGTTGTTTATTAATAGATAGTTTATTTCATGAATGTTGGCTCCCTTATAATTTTTTTTGGTAATCTTTAGTTTCTGGTTTATGGTTTTTTAATTGTGGAATGAAATTTGTGAAAGCTTAATGATTTATGGAAAAATGATTTCAAATTTTTTTATTTACAAAAATGCAAGTATGAGTTACTTTTTGTTAAGAATGGACTTCTGTATTCATTTTCATAAAAAAATGTATGGATCCATTACTAGTATCCCATTGGGATGTATTTCTCACACCGTACTTCATCCTATTGGTGGATGTAGACATTTTCTTGTAGTATTAATATTAATGGAATATAATTCATTATACTGTGGTCTTTACAGTCCGTTGTAATTTTTATTCAGGATAGTTTGGATGTGAATTTTGGTCACATGAAGACCTGTTTTATAGTATTCAATTTATTTACAATTTATCCTATTTGGATTAATTGTATAAACCATTTTTTCTAATTTTTCTCTAGTTTATTATTTGTATTCTTATATATGATACAAGTTTTGTTATCTTGGTTTTTTCCGACCCCATAATAGACTTGCTCGGGTGATTGGTTTAGTTGTACCTATTTGTTCATTTATTATTTCATATCAAAGGGTTATCACTACATATTGTTCATTAGCACTGAATATTTTAGTTATTCGTCTTGTTCATATAGGAACATGATTGTCAATATATGGATAGTAGGATACAAAAATGGGGATGGAAAACTGACACACATTATTGAAATAAAGATTCCATGGGTGGTATGAAAATAATTTCTAAATCCAAGAACAAGTATGTAGGATTATTTTAATAAAATTTTATCGTATTTTATTAAAATAAAACTATTAAATCTGTATAAATAGATTTTGTAACAGCAGGTGAATAAATTCAGTTGGGAGTTTATCTAGATGGACATTTCCATTAAAAAATTATTTCCTTTTTCAAATAGTATTCATAACTACATTTTGTTCTAATTATTTTAAATAATTATTTTGGATTCATTATTTTGGATCAATGGTTTTGGAATTTTCACATGGATGATTCGTTATTTTCTTGTGATTAGTAGAAAATGGCTCCTATAAGGACTCCTGAAAATATAATAGCGGAATCCACATGAAAATATCCATAGTTCGACCCTTTAGTGGGGCCTTCTTTGACTGGATTGATTCATATAATTTAAAATTTGGGATCACTACGTGTAGTGAACCTAGGATTTGTAGTGAATCATTGGATAGAATTTACCATGAAACATATATTTGTATTCTATACTGATAAATGACTTAAACTGTTAGAGGAGTTCCTTGAATGGATTTAGAGGTTCATAATTTTTTTAAAATACTCTTGATGATAATCATGTGGATTTTTTTCACTTATATGTTCGAGGGACTAAGAGGAATATGGAGGGATTAAATAATGTAAGCTATGTTTGGAAAGGCCTTCATGATGTTCCTTTTAATATGATATTCAATAAAATGTTTTATCTTGATACATTACAATAACCAGTGACCAGATAGATTTTGGCATCGAAGATACAGGATAATTTCATACCGGATTCCTCCTCATGCTTTAGTGAGTTTGTGAAACTAGCTCTAGTTCTTTCCAACAATTAATGCAAAAATTAGTAGATCATTGATATGGGGATACTAGATGATGTTTGGTTGATTCTTATTCATATGTGAAATTTTACCTTTGTTGAGGTAGTGGTTAAGACAACTTTATTTGAGGCAGATATATCTAGGAGGACATTCTTGGGTGGAAATACAGTGAGTGTAGCTGTTAGCTAGGGTGCTTCTTCAGGTTTGAAAACAAATATCCGGAGTGATCAGCTTTTAGAAGCACTCATTTAGGGGGATTCTAAAGAGAAAAAAGGTAATTTCCTTCTAGGTTCGGAGGCATAGTCATCCAAGGTCTCAATGTTTGTAGATTCCATTGACATGTCATATTTGTGGATGGATTGGCCATCTAAAGCATTTATATGATTAGATGTCCCCCAATAGTAAGACATGATCCACTTACACCAAGGGGTCTTGGTTTACGCTGATGCTCCCAAGGGTGGCAGGTCTTATTCTTAGACTAATGTTGATGTCCATGTAGCTATATATGGATAGATGTATATAACCGAGTGTGTACCAAAGGAATATGATGTTTGTCTAACTTATGTTCAAGGTCGATATTTATTTCATCTATTGTAGGATATACTTATTTGATACATGCACTACTCATTCATCTAAATCTGAAAAGTTGGTGGGTGATATTATATTAAATTAAGAGTTTATTCTTTTCGTATTTGACCATTCTCTACGATTGGGACAAATCATTGAACAAGGCATCAAATCTCCCACATAAAATGTTGTCATATGTGACATTGAGGTTGTTCGGGATTTCATAGTGTATGATCGGGTGATATTTGACATGATCAAAAAAATGGATTGGATGATTAGAATATGTTATTTCATAGATATTTATTATCATTGGGTATATTTCTTATCTACTGATTGGTTCTATCATATTTTTCAGGGTGAGGGTGACTATTAATCGGGAAGGGCAGGTCGAGTAGTTCAATATGGAAGCTCATCATATTCCATTTGAAAACTATTTATTGTTTTATATGATGTATTCATGGGTTGTAAGATACCTTCTATTGTGTGTGAATACCCTGGGGTCTTCCTGTATCGTTTTTTCTAGCATGCCACAAAATAGAAAGGTCATGTTTACTATTGATCTTTTACCTAGAGCAATTCCCATGTCTCTGATATCCTATCGAATAGAACAAGCTGAGTTGGTATCACATAATTCCAAGATTGAGGGACCAAATGATAAAATATTTATTCATCCTAGAATGTATATGTGGGGTTCATATGCAATATTTATTAATAAGGATGAAGTAAGTATTATATTTTGTAATGATAACCGAATGAGGAATTGGGGGACTATGAAGAACAAATATCCTTTACCCTATATCGATGATATTTTTATCATTTATAAGGGGATAATTGATTTTATTTGATTGAAATACTGTTAGGCTACTACTACATGAGATTCTGAAAAGTGGATCTATGCAAGAAAAAATTTCAAAATTGATTTTGGCATTTTACGTTTCTAGTTATGCCATTCGAACTGACTAACGCTCTTGCGGTATTTATGGATTTAATGAACTAAATCATTCATCGGTTCTTATAATAATTTATTCTTGAGTTTTTTATGATATCTTGGTGTACATCATGATTGATGAGGAGGAAATAGACCGTTTTCATATCATTCGAAGAACAATGATGGATCATCATCTGTATGGTAATCAATCTATGTGTGAGTTTTGGATCTAAAATGGGGAGTTTTGGGGGAATGTAATATCTGAAGTGCATCTCAATTGAACCTAAGAGGTTTAAAAAGTATGGTTTTGGTAGATTAACCAAAATGTGTTTTGGATCCAAATATTTTAATTTATTTTATCATTTAATTTTGATTATTTTTTCTAGGGTTATCCAATATTGCATCCTTGGTGATAGGTTTAATCAGTAAGGTTGTATTGTTTGAATGGAACGATATTAGTTTGATATTTTTCTGATCAGATTATGAGGATGAAAACGTCGAATGTATTAATTCATTTTGAACTAGGATTGGGTTATATTGTTTTCTGGGGTGCTTCTTTAATGGATATGGGATTTTTCTTGAAATAGAGGATCAAGTTGTGGCTTATGTATCATGCAAGTTACACCCTCACTAGAATAACTATTCTACCCATGATTTTTATTTGGAAACTGTTATGCATGAATTCAAAAGAAGGTGTCTCTATCCCTTTATAGAGCGGTTTTAGGTATATTATGATCACAAAATCCTAAACTGCATGTTCACACATGGAGATCTGATCATATGACAGATACGATGTGTTGAGTATCTTTAGACCTTTTCATTTGATATCATGTAAACCACCAGGAAGCGAATGTGGTGGAAGATGAGTTGAGAATAAAAATATGGACACAAGTGGTGAAGGAATAAATTGATACATGTTCTCTACATAATATTTTATATATGAAATTTGGAGTGGATGAGGTTGGTGGATAGGTATTCTTATCATGGACTAAGGTTGACTGTCCTTTATGATTTGTGATTTTGACATGATTATATGACAATCATCGAGAGCTGACACATTGGAGAAATCAATAGTAGTGGAGCGACATCAATGGAGTTTTCTCTAACTCCCATTAAAGATATGTCATTCTATATGGGTTTCCTTCCATATTTTCATTGAGGCAGCAGTTTCTAGAGAGTGTACCCCAGTATCATTGGTTCTTACAGCCTAGGAATTCTATGATGTACCATGATTTTAGTATTCAGTATTGGTGGAAAGGGATGAGGCATTTAGTTGTAGCTCTTTTACCACAACATCAAACCTATAAAAGAGTGAATTTTGAACATGAGATACTATTATGATTTTCTAATAAATACATTGGTGGTCCCATTTGATATCGTTGAGATATTATAGAGGGTTTCTAATTTGTTGTTGTTACCATCTAACTTTAAATCAATAGAAAAAATGTTACATGTTTTTATTTGAAGAGTTATGTATCATATCATTCTCATATGATTAGATTTTATGTTGTTTTCCTTTATCTCGGTACCTCTTTGGTTGAGTATCCATTTCTGATTATGGATCATCTAGATAAGGTACTAAATGGTAAAACAATTCCAATGGTCCATGTACTTTGTTAGTGCAGACATGATCACCATGAGATGTGTGACCATGATTCCTTGATGAGGTAGTAGTGACCTATGATAATGTGGGTCTATGATCATTAACAATTTTAGGGGAACACAAATCTTTTAGACTTGAATGATTGTAAATCCTTTACACCATTCTACCCTATTTTATCTGGTATTTTCTCTTGGGTTTATCTTTTTCATTGGGAGACTATTTTTGGACCAAAATTGGGTGGACACATATGATGGTCATTTTTGAGAATTTAGACATCATGTAATGATTTTACATGACATGTAATGTATAGAAGACAAATTTCATGAACTGGATTATACATCATGATAATGTTACATATCATGAATGGGTTACATGTAAATTTAGGTGAAAAATGATTTTTTTAATCCCAGGTGATTAGTTTTTTTGGTTAGACATGAAATATAAATGATTCAAGATGCGTAATGGATATACCTGACATGTAATTATTCATGTTATAGTTTTTGGGATGTGTTTTGTGGGTTTGAAGGATTATTTATTTGTCATCATTATCCACACAAGCACATATAGTACCTTAGCTGATATTTTGTGTCTCCCTTACATCAAGATTGATATGTTCAATGATTGATTAGCAGGGTTAGGCTCTTAATCTCATCAAGAAATATTTACACTATTTTTATCTCCCATTGGGTGTTTTGAAATTTTTATTGTTTTTATTGGAAATTGGAAAGTGATTTCTATCAATAGAATTTAATATTTGATCATTCCATGACTTCTAATATAGATATTCTAGTTCCCAACCCCATATCCAATGTTTTTTACGATTTCTATGATCCAGATGTAGGTGTATCAAATGATATATCCAAATTTTTTTAATGTATAGTTATCATATTGATTTATTGAGATTTTAATAGTAAATTCATGTATTGAATTAAAAAGGTAATTGGGAAATGATTAAAGTGAGTATTTTTATCGAATATTGAGTTTCTTTCAATAGGAATGTAAAATGTATTTTTTAACCCTAAATAAAATATTCTTGGATTTGAAATTGTTTAATAAAAATGTAAGCATAGTTTGGAAAAAAATTTACAATAATTGTATAGTGGGAACCTTGGGTACATCAAGAGATTTATATAGGTATCCGTAGTTTGTGTGACACCACTATGAGGTATTCTCTTATATATTGATGTTCTTTGGAAAGCCTCGACGTTATTTAAGATCCAATATTATTACTTTATTTTTATTGTGAGTTTCTAGTACATATTTTCTTTTATGTTATATCCCAATCAGTAGGTTCACTGTTGTATCTAGTTTTTTATGACATTATCGTTTATTTCATGGATGTTGGAACACTTATACAAATTTTTTTCGGTATCGTTACCGTCTTTTTTCTGTCATTGAATACATGGAATGCAAGTTGTGAAAACTAAAGAATTTTTTGAAAAAGGATTTCAATTTATTTTTTATAAAAATTATTATAATTGTTTTAATCGTGGACATGTGAATTATTGTTATTATAAAAATTTTTGGTAATATGTTTCTATCGTAGTGGGACTTGTTTCTCACACCATACCTTTTCCTATGGAAATTTTTAGATCATTTTCTTCAGGATTTAAATAAAGGAATCAGAATATTGTAGTATGTAGGCATCCCATTAAATTGTTATTTATTTTTGGGATAGTTTCAAGATGAATTTTTGCCACATGAAAACCTATTTTATATTCTTTTCATTCTTTATGCTATATCCAATGTGAATCAATTGTATCTTCCACCTATTGTATTCATAATCTGATTGTTTGTCTTTTATTCTTATATACAAGTCTTGTTTTGTTATATTTGTCTTACCCCATCCTATAATGGGATAGGTTGAGTGATTGGATTGGTTGTCTTGAGTTTTTATGTTATATTGACCTAATTAATAAATAGGTCCCTTTTGATTCCAAATATGAAATATATTTTTCATGATCGAACTTATATAATTGGAAAAAATTACTTTTAAAATGTGTTCAAAAAATCTACAAATATAGTTCTCATTGAAAAATTAGTTTATCATATAAGATGAATAAATACCAAAACAATATATAATTTTTATTCTTATAGATATTTGTTTATTATTATTAGTCAAAGAGGGGATGTGTTAAATAAAAATTATAAAAATTAGAATTTTAATTAAAAAAAACTAAAATAAAAATGGATTTATTATAAAAATAGTTATCTTTAATAATTTTTCCAAAATTGTTTTTCATAAAAATCCTGAAATTTCATCCTAATATAAATTTCACATAGTGATATCAAAAATTAATTTTTATTTAATATGTTAAATTAAAAAAAAAGATATTATATTTTACATATAAATTTATTATAAATGGAAATAACTTTTGATATGAGAAACATACTTTATATTAAATTTTAAAAATTATTATAAAACTATTATAATTAACATGAATTCATAAAATATATCAATAAATATTAATAAGATATGAAATTGATTTATAATTAATATTATAGCAGTTATCATATTTCCCACTTCGTTATTCCCTACGTTAATATAATTTATAAATTCATATAGACTCATGGACACATACAATATGATGTATATATAGTTTTCATAGTTCCATTTGATATTTTCCCTTCATGATTTTATGTATAAGGGATAATAAAAAATCAGAATATATAATTAAATCGGATATAATTTCATATATACTATTTGTTGTATCTAATTCTTTTAATTTAGGATTCTCCTCAAATGCTTTCACCCATTATCTTGGATAGATTTAATGATATATAACAGAGTTAAATATTATGGCTAGAATTTGTATATCTTGAATTTTGGAATACCTTGTCTAACTATGCTTATGACTACATCAAATAAACACTATATATATACATTTTTTTATATAATTTCCCAAAACCATGGTCAAAATTACTTCTTTTACAAATAATGTTCCCATTGTTTTAATTATCTATAATACTAAGAAAATATTTTTTATTTTTTTAAAACATGTCTGACATGGAGGACTATAGTTCTCCAATGAATCACTTTTAGACACAAGGTAAACTATTATCCATAAAAAACTACAATGTTTACTTATTAAAATGAGTTTTTTTTATAATTATTCATTCTTAAATCCATAAATTGATTTTTTGACTCATATATGTTATTTTAATTCGATGGTGTCACCAACCATTCTAGATCTATCATATAAACATATTATCTATGATTTTCATTAAATACATTTTTCTTGACATAATATTACCAATATAATTTCAATGTAATATTTCCATGGAATATATAAATTTAAATGATTTTTTCATGACAACTAGTGTATATATTTGTGATATGTAATATAGAAATAACACTTAAAACCTAATGTAACAAGTTGAGATATTTTAGTACTAACATATACTGTCTCTGTATATATTATTCTTAAATACCCAATAATTTTTATAAATCATCCAAGAAGCTACGAAAAAAATAAAAATAAAATTAAATTTATCAGAATAAATATATTAATTCCAATAATAATAATAATAATATTACATTAAAATTTTATAAAACCTGATAGGATACATTATTCATATCAAATAGCATTTCAACTTCCATAATTATTATAAAACAATGTATCGATTTTTAACATTCATATACAATTTATTTCTTATAGATATTTACTCCCAATGAAAATGGTGTTTTATTGCCTTTCTATGTTATCACATGCACATCTAGAGCCTAGTCATCATCGAATTATATCATTATCTAAATATATTAAAATGAAACTTCATAAAAATTAATTAAAAATTTGATTAATGAAAATAAATCATTATCCTATAAATAGTATTATGTTGAGTAATTATAGGATAATCAATACATATTCATTTAGAATATCCACCAAATACATTATTTTTTAATGGTGGTTGTAAATATGGTTCTCATGAAACACGTGAATTTATCACATAATGGATTCCCAAAATAAATTAACATATATGATGTAAATTTATAATTATAAATGACATAATTTTTTTTGTTAATCTATTATTTTCAAAATATTTATTAAATTCATGATGTGAAAATAAAAATAAATTTAGGAATCCTCATAGTTCTTTCTTATACTGACATCATTTTATATTATAATAATGTAATGTTTGTTTTGGAGTACAACCACTCTGTATTTAAATGATCAGTGAATAACTGGACATGGCATTCCTGAACAATCCCATATAAAGGATATTATATAATAATAGAATGTGAGTTCAATTTTTCTATTTTAAAATATTAAAATCTCTTAATGGAATATCATTAAGTATATTAATTTACTTTTATCATATCATAATAATAGTACACATGATCGTGATTAAAAATCTATAGAAGAAATATTATTATTCCTTCAACCATAAATGGTAATTTATATAAAAAATAATAAATAACTAAGTCAAAACCCTAAGAGTTATATCTATAGATAAAATAAAAAACCTTCTCCATATATATCAAAAAATAACTTTGAGATTTACATGAAATAAAATTTTCCATCATCAAATGGGTATGCGTGTTGTATATTATATAAATTATTCAGTACCAATATTGCTTGATAGTGATTTATGTACTAATGAAGTATTAGTTATCTTTGAAATAACATAATAACATCATTTTAAACCACGAAAAATTTTATCATCATTTGTATTGTACATTGAGATAAATATTTCCCGTATAAAAAATAGTCTGACTAAAATCAATCTAGTTGAAAAAGTGATGTCTTCTGATCCTCTTTTAGGACATAGCAATCACACTTTTTAAGATACATAGATATCCCACCATGGTTTATTTTTTTATTTAACATCCATAGTTACTATAAATGAATAATAATATATAGTATTTAGATATTTGTTCAATAAAAAAGTTTTAAAATAGAAAAATTACATGACATGATTAATATATATATAGTGTAAACTTCTTCATTAATTTTGAATTTATTATTGTTTTTTGTAGTAACATATCATTCAACATGAGAATTAGATACCAAAATATTCATTATAATATCATGTAACTTGTATCACCTCATGTTTTTATTAACAATTGTTTTAGAATAAATTAATATTTTCATTTATATCATATAATGAACTATGTCAAACAATCCTTTAACACTAAACAAACTAGTTGTATGTCACACATAGCACCAAGTTGGCATATGATACATAAAACACTGTGTATAGATATTATTCATTCTATAAATGAACTATGTTTGGATTACATTATAAGTAACACTAATGTAATATTGACC
The DNA here is from genome assembly GCA_963277665.1 of Viscum album. NCBI lineage: Eukaryota > Viridiplantae > Streptophyta > Magnoliopsida > Santalales > Viscaceae > Viscum > Viscum album. The sequence goes on from OY728152.1 coordinate 2,002,152,364, forward strand.
TATACAAAACACTGACTTGGCTTCGGTTGGATGCAAGAGTGACCTTCCTCGACAACTTGCATTACACGCAATAATGAGTTTCACTAAACAAAAATATATTATTAAAATATTATTATATAATTCAACACAAAATAGATGTTATTAATATAATTAACCACATTTTTTAATTTATATGACATTAATATACATCTTATGTATTTTCTAGAGATGGTCTAAAACCAAATTTAATTTTTTGGATAAAAGAAGTTTTAAAAAAAATACTACTTTATTATCTTTTGATAGAGAATACTTTTTAAATATATTTCTAGGAAAATTATATAATTTATATTTTAGATAATAAATATATTCTTTGGAAATGGGATGTAAAAATTTACTTTGGTTAAAAATTTGGTATTTTTATGATGAAAATAATATTTTAATGAATAGTAAAAAATACTACATTTTAATTCAAAACTACCTTATCTTCTAATTTATTTATATAGTTAGATTATCTTATTAATTAGGTTTAATATGTAATTGGATTACGTTTTCACCATTTAATTGAATTATTTTTCATTGGATTAAATTTCACCTTTAAATTGTATATAAACACATGTCAATCATTTAAATGTTATTTTTCATTAAATCCAGGTTTTTGGTTTTGGAAATGGGAATTAATTTAAGATTAATTAATGAAAAATATGTATTAATAATTTTAAAAAATGGATTAAATATATGAAATCAGTATGTCCAAATTATGTTAATGGGATAGTTTTTTTATTTACAACATTATTAATAGTAACTATTGTAATTTTATTTACAACAATTAAAGGAAAATCATGTAAATTAGTCTAACAACCCATACAATAAAGATAATAAAATTACAAAAATTGTAACCACCATTGTATTTATAGAATAATAATTTTAAATTACTATTAATAATTATGAATACGATATTATGTTTATGTTAAATGGGATTCTTTTTCCGATAGTGTACTCGACACGCAAACAAGGGGTTTCTCCGATATCATACGTTGTACAAAACAATGAGTTATAATAAAAAGTAATACAATAATATTATTATTTTAATTATAGTTAATGACTAGCCATTTTAATAGCGGGAATGAATAATATCAACTTAATTTTGAAATATAGCCACATATTTTTAAATAATATTTCATTGGTTACCAAATTTATTAAAAATGGAAATAAAAAGAAATTGAATATAAAGAATGTGTTTCTATGAAAACCTATTTAAAAGGAAATAATTGTGTTTTCATATCACACTTTGTAGATTTTTATATATGGTATATATTCAATTTAATGTTTTAAATTTATCATATAAGTTTTATAGATATGATATAATAACAAATTCAATTTTTCAGATCAAAGATTTATAGATTTCTAAAAATGTTTTTTTACCGCATTTTGATGGGGAACCATTTTTAAATATTGATTTTCTCACTTTTATATGTTATATTTAATATAAATAAACTGCTTTCATAGAGGAGGGACATCAAAATTTACAAGGGATGAATTTGTGGTATTTTTTGATAATGATCATTTTTTAATGAGTAGTGAAACAATACTACAATTTAAGTCAATATTGCCTATTCGAATAATTTATTTATATTGATAAAATGTCCTTTTATTTAGTTTTAAAGAATAATTGTATAATATTTTTATCACTTAATCCAATTTTGTTCAGGGGAATTAATTTCATATTGAAATTTGACAAGAAAACATGTCAATATTTTGATAGTAATTATTTCTTAATAACCCTCTTTTTGGTTTCAACTATGGTAATTTATTTAAATTAATTACTGCATGATGTGGGTTTTGAATTTTGAAAAAATTATTTGATATTTTGAATTAGGTTGTCCAAATTTTGTAAGAAGGTACCTTTTATTTTTATACATTATAAATAGTATCTTAATAATTATTTTATTTACCATGGTTAAAGGGTAAATCTGGTAAATAATGGTTAGAAAATAATATTATAACAATATTAAAGTACACTAATATGTGTTCTAATCCTATTGGATTATATATTTCTGACCCTGGGAATCGTTGGGTTGTTTTTGGGACCCCATGGATCTAGTTGGATGTGAAAATGTAATTTTTTAAGAATTAATTTAATGTAAAGAAAAATGTACCATAAACATGTTTCATTTAGTAAAACAATGTTTATATGTCATTATATAAGTGATCATTTCATCTATAAATAGTAATTAAAAAGGAAAATATATTTCCTACATAATTGTGGTTTTTATATAATTTTTATACATCATATAAATAAATATATTTATGACACATTGATGATGTAGTGATAACATTATTAATGAATGATTTAAATAAAGGAGATTATAATTATTAATATAAATTTATTTTGAATCATTTTAACCAATCCAAGAATTTTAGGTATTATAATAACTTATTATCTTTTATTTAAGGTAGGTTTTTTGAAAAAATATAGTTATTGTAGATTTTGTAAAAGTCAGGATATCAATAGTATATACATTGGCATAAATGTGATTTTAAAAACAAATAATATTTTATTATACGATATAATAGTCATAAAAATTTTGGATTCTCCCAAATTACATATATAAGGTTGGAAATGTCATTAATGATTTATTATGGGTTATATTGTCATTTTATAGTTACTATATTAACCATATAGTATGAATATACAAGAAGACCTGGTAAGAGTCTAATAAGTTAACTAAGGGTTAATGCTAAATGATAAGGTTAAATATGTATCATTGAATTTTCTAAAACCTATTGGTTGAGATTTATTCGACCCAAAATAATCTTTAATTTGATATAAATTTCATTGGGACCATTGGAAACTGGGAATTATATTACAATAAAATAATATTTTCAAACATTCCTAAAGTGTCCCTCCGCCCTCTTATAAAAGGGCATCACCAATGACCCTTTATCATAGCTTTCATGCCCACTAACTCATCCAAACCCTACCCAAATAATCTCCAAATATCCCAAAATTTTTCTTAGAAGCATTACCTTAGGATTAATGTATTTCAAGAAACAATTTTCATTCAAATCAAAGAGAGTTAAACATTTGAAGAGGTAGAATCTTCTCTCAAGTTCCTTTCCTTTATTTTAATTCTTCATTAACTATTGTATTCCTAATCATTGATTACATTAAAAAACCAGAATCTACAATATACTAATATTTCTTTAGGAGAATTATTTGAACTACAGTTACACCCACCTCCATCTAATAGATACAAATATTCTATTTCTGTGTATGGTGAACTACTGCCTCACGAAACGTTGATTTTTCAATTTTCCCCTACCAACCCTTATGGTGGATATTATGATGGAACTAGATTTATATATGATATATATAAAATTTATAGTGTCTCAATTAAACATTAATATTTATATACAATCATACCTTTATTCTTTTCATGATGTGTAAATACAATAAGTTCATATGAGGAAGTGCAGACAACTGCCCCCTGAAAGTGATATGAATCATTCATTACATACATGTAATGTATAATGGATGGAGTTAATGAAAAAATGTAAAAAAATTATCTTATGATATTATATTGAAACTATAATATTCAATTTTATTATTTAGTTTTTATTCCAATAAATTTGATAAATAACTGAAAGTAGAGTTCATGCGTATATACGACTTACCGTCTCCATGAACAATGAATTTAATTTATTATCTCCATTTTTTTGTAATATTATAAATAAAAATATATAATATATATAAATAATATTTAAATAATAAATATTATTCTGGACATAACTTAATTTTGACCACATGGAAAACTTTTAATTATAACAAGCTCATTTTTTACTCAAGTACCGAATATCAAAAAAATGACCGACATTAGCACAAATAATTATGTAATGTTTATTACATGGTATTAAGTGAGATTAGAAATTATAAACATGGAAAATATTCTTATGATAGTAAAAACTAAAATATTTATATTATTCTAGATGAACAAGGAACATACGTGACGAATCAGTCTCACGGTTAGAAAACATTCCACCCTCAACTTTTAGTCAATGACATATTTTAAGTTGAATCTTTTAATTTACATTTTTTAATGTTGTGATATTTTATTATATATCCTTATTTATGTAAATTATATTTCCATGGGATTAGAGAATATTTTCTCTCTCATCAACACATTATCTAAAATTTTAAGTGATGCTATTAGGCTGCCAAATATTTGTAATGGAATTTCTAAAATCAATTTCAACTTATTGGGTTTTAAGAAAACTTCATTGATTATAGTATTCAATGATTTTGTGTGAAATAAATAAATATTTATTTATATTTTAATTTTTACTTCCCTTTGTGTGGATATAATTTTTCATCCCATAATCACACCACTGATTAATTCTTACGTCATTTATAAGAACTTTCCAAGGTATATCATACCTCAATCACTATTCATTTCGTTAAATATCCATGTTAGTTTTTATTTTTTCGAGAATATGTGTGAATGATATCTTATTGTTATACACAAAATATCCACTTATATTGGGTGTATATAAATTTTTCAGACATAATTGTGTCATCGATTTATCCTTAATCTAAGGATACAATCACTATAATGGATTTAGTTTAAAATTACATTCCATTGAGACTTATTTGTTGTTATCCACCTATTCTCTTTATATAGTGTAAATAATTCTCTTTGAGATATTATATAATTAATATACATATTCTCATGATATTATATGTTCCTTTTAATGTTATTCTATAATTATTTTTCTTCTTGTTTTTCTATTGTGCTAAGGGACTCTTTCCCATGTGGTAAGGGACCCTTTAACTAAATCACATTTTTAAATGTTTTAAATATTTATTTTTATAAATATTTCTCATTAATTCCCATGTTTTCAAAATGTTATTAAGGATTTATTTATATGGGAATTAATGTTTCAAAATGTAAATTACTTTAAAAGTTTCAATGTGGTAGGAGAATCAGTGACTAAAAAATATCATTTCTAAATGTTTTAAATGGTTTTGGAAATAGATTGAGAATTTAAATATATTGAATTTATTCATTGTGGTTAATGATTTAAATTTCAATAATAAAAATATTTTATGTGTTATGTTTATGTAATGGTACTCATACATTTGGGGGGTGGTTACGTGATAAACCAAATATGGGTGGTTCTGTGATAAACCTATGGATGGTGAGCCCAATATAGATCTCCATTGCAATGTGTAATGTGATAGAGGAAACAGTATTGTTTCTCCTAAGGTATTTAGTGAATAAACTGTGATGGGTATTCTAAACATAACACCCTATGTATCTAGGAAATATACAATGTACAAATTTTATGGATTCTATATGTTACCATTATGATATATGATTTCTATTTGTTACTCATAAATCTTATGATTCCATGAAGTATGTTAAAGAGATTAGGTTATATGAGTTAAAATCATGATTTCATTAATTTGTACGAATTGACAGACTAATGTTTTATTTCAATATTTTATAACCATGACAGATATTTTTATAATCATCCCATGTATTTGAAATGTATTTCAAAGGGTATAAGAATGGATAAGTGAAAAGAATCATTCAAGAAGATTTATATCAAGGAAAGAAATCATGTTTTACTGAAGGAGTTTGATTGTTGTGAAATTTTTTGATAGAGTAGAAGTGTCTAATTGGTAATATTTGAGAAGTAATGTAACAGTTATGACTTAATATTCTATAAATATAAACCTAAAATATATTCCAAGTGAATGCTTTATTGAACTAAATATTAAGTAATGTTGTAATGTTGGGGCCTTACAGTTGGTATCAGGGGTCATCTTAGATAAATTTAGATTTTAGTGTGTTATTTAAGAATAAGTCACATATCTATAATGGTTATCTTATCAGAGAGAGTCATAGTTATTTTATATTAATTGAACGATTTTAAGATAACATTAATAGGCTTATCTTAGTGTTTAACCTCCTAATAAGATATTATATGATGATTTTACCGATATACTTACACAGAATTTTTTGGTTTTAGTAAATGGTTGGATTTATGAGGCACCAAAGTAAAATTGTATTTGATAGAAACTTTGCTAGTTTTCTGAATAATAAATAGAGAGGAATGAGAGCTTCAATGAGAACTCGTGTGGTTATTCATAACCAACTATTTGGATTCATGACTAACCACTTGAACATTGGTCATTTTTGTATGGCATCGAATCTGAATGTGAGTTCAGGTAATGATCATAATGGTAAGAATATTCAAAAACCTATGTGTACTGGATGTGGAAAGAAACATCTTGGGAAATATTCAAAGTTATTTGAAGATTTTTTTGATGTGGTAATGAAGGTCATATATCAATAATCTACCATGTAAAAAGGAAGAATCATGTTGTCATCTGGAATGAGGATAATGTTATTTATGATGGATCAATTGAATGTTTGTAAATGTAGTTGTCATGGTTATTAAGCTAATAGATGTCCAATAAAGATGTTTTATGAATGGGCTTAGTAGGACTGTAAAAATTTGTCAATATCAAAACCTAATACCATTCTAATTGAAGTTGAGGAAACTGAAAATTACATATGAAGGGTAATAATTATTTCACAGTTTATGTTTTGACATTAGTGAAATCTTAGTACAATTTTCATGATTTTGAATATTGTAATGAAGTATAAAAAAATAATATAGAGAAACATGCATAAATAATCATGAATAGTGTTTTAAAATTAAAATTTCTTCATTATAGGAATTGAGGAATTATGTTTGATCTATTGATTATAATATTTTTAAAACGTATTTCAGATGGGATTACATTAGAAGACTTATAGTATGTGTAACCCAGATGTTCGATATGTGAAAATGGTACTCAAGAAAGAATTATCTTTTCTTGTGTGGACATAATAGATAACCATTGTGGTTCATATGATATTTTTGTATGAAATTATGGCTTATTACTTTTTTGGATTCAAAATAAGAGGTATGATATGAATTTTGGAGTTAAAATATAAAATAGTTATTTTTTAGGAATTTATCTCAATTTTTTTAATATTAAAAAATTATATAGTTTTTGAAAAAGGAAAACACATAGACCATGTGACTACTCATTGCATTGGACAAAACTGTAAGAATCATACCAACAACCTAAGTTCTGTTTGGATTTATTACATACCACAGGACTACAAGAAGTACCTTGTTAGTATGACATATTTTTTTTTGTCAACGATTTAATGGGTAAGGAATAAGTTGATTTTTGGTATTTACGTTTCATCAAATTAATATACTTTTTATGTGAAAATGATTTGGTGATTAAGTGATAAATGTTATTTTGGAAGACATTCTCTATTTGGGGAAGGTAATATGTTTAAGGAAAATAGAATACCGTCGAATTACATTTGTGGAGTAGTGGTTAAAAAATAATTTTGGAAGAATCTATGTTCTTAATTTGGAAATTTGATGATCTGGGTTTTTTATGGAAACGATTAACCATTCATAGAGAATATTTTATTATGTTAATTACTTTTCAGTATGAGACATTATGTAATTTGTTAGACCCTCGTGGTCCATTACATTTTGAAAATCCGATACATGGGGTGGCTCGGACACCATGGGTGATTGAGGTGGGTGTAGGTGTTGGTGGAAGGCCATCATCAGAGTTTCACTTATTGATGAATCCCGATTGGTGACTCATGGATAGGTGGGTCACCTATATGTTAGTCCTGATCGGTGTGTCTCGATCATTGAATCACGATCAGTGTTTCTCTGATTGCGTTGTCCTAATTAGCGAGTCCCGATTGGTGCACCATGGTCGGTGTATCTTGATAGGTGTGTCCTGATTGGTGAGTTCGGATTAGTGCATCCTGATTGCTGCCTCCCGATAATTGTGTATTGATCGGTGCATCCATATCGGTGTCTCCTGATTGGTGTTTCCCGATCGGTGTTCCACCGATCGTTATGTCACCGAATGTTGTGTCACCGATACATCTCACTGACCGGTGGGTAACCTGATCGGTGCCACAGGGGGGTTGTCAGGGTTTACTTTCCTAATTTCCACCATAAAAACACCTTTAAGTTCTAATACCTCTTAAAATTTGATTAAAATCATTTTAAAGGCAATAAAAGATGTTTTCATCCCCCATTAATTGGGATACCATTGGGGTATCCCAAATATGTGGCCTCTTTCCTCTGTGTCACAATCCCCCTATTATGCGTTTTCTGGAAATCCATTAACTCACAGCCCTTATCACCACCTCCTCAATGAGAATTAATAAATAAAAATTAATTCCATCTTGTGAAAATTCCCAACCTCATGGGGGAACCCCGATCCTCCTTTAAGGACGTTCAGGGTTTCATATCCTGTAACTCCAGGATCTTGCCATTTATCACACGAATTTTCTCTATATCTAGGCTGGTCTCTTTTCTTTTCCATGGTACATTTAGAGTCCCTATTCTCGAGAATAGTTGTGTTCCTATGATGGATAATTTTCTACTCACTCTTGGAGTCCTTGGTGTTCTTCCCCTCAAAATTCGTGCATCCCTAGTTCCGAGCACAAGGAAAAAACATCAATCATTGATCATCCAAGTATGGTTCTTCCTACATCTCTCTTTACAATGTATCATGTGGGGGGGTGATAATGTTTCCTCATGGCATTGATAAAACCAAAATTTAACAAAGATAATAAAGGAAACTCTAAAGAATGAAGGGGTGGGAATGATAATATTTTTGTTGTATGTTACCTCTGTTTTCATGTTATTAATTGTATGAGCTTCTTTCCACTGAAAATCTTGGTATTTTGTGGTTCTTCCTTGAGCAATAATGATCTTATGTTTTTTTGGTTAATCTTGTGATTGAATGGGTGTATCATGGAAACTGAATAATCATAGAAACTCAGATAATTAAATGGATGCCTGATGAACACGAATCCACGTGTGATCACCCTGGAAAGGAGGATCTTAATGAATGGTGTGTCGAAATTTTGAAAAATCTATTGCTATGTTATGGTGATATGTATGGTCGTTTTTCTTGATTCTTGTGATGTGGCAAAGATGGAGATGGGATCCCTTGTATTTCAGTTGTTAGTTTGTGGATTTGGGGCCATGTGGGGCCGTATATTAGGTCTTGGTTTGGTTCTATTACTTCCTGGGCCCTCATGGATCCCTTTTTTGTTGTAACATTACAACAGAACACGGTGTGAATTATTATATAACTACATGGGTATATGGACCTGGGCTTAAACATTACATAATATTGAATTAAATGAATAATTCACATTGATGATCTTTTTTAGGTTTAGAGTTTTAGGGAATTAAGATATAAATATTAAATCTCAAAATATTACAAAGTAAGCACTTCTACCCAGAATCCACTTTTTTTTATAAAATAAAAACTCTTGAAAAAAAGGAATTTATAATTCCATGTTAAAGAGATCATGGCTTTTCCTTGATGCCATCCTTGACCCTATTCATCTTTAAGTCATGTGAAACACATTTCAAAACATGGGATGAGCTTAAAAGGCTCAGTAAGGGTTATCAAACAGTGAATGAAAATATTTGTTCATAAATACATACAAAACATGAACTCTTTTACTTACCTCATGAAATCATAAGATTTATGAAAGACACATTGAAATCATTAATCATAAAGGTAACATGTGGCACCCATACCATATGTACATTGTAGCTATAACAGCTACATAAGGAGTTACTTTGGAATACCCATCACAATATATTCCATAAATCTCTTAAGATAGACATTCACATTTACCTCTGTCATGTTACCCAATGCATTGGAGAGCTATCTCGGGCTCACCCACCCTAGGTATATCACAGAACCACCCGTATACGTAAATAATGATCAAGAACCATAACATGATCTTAACACATATCATAAGCATAAAGAAAGATAAAATTTTCACATTACAATAATAAAATATCATTTCACAATATTCCAATAATAAATCCATTCTCAAAATCATTTTCAATACCAAAATACGTATAAAGTTTATTTGGTATTTATTTTTCCATTTCAAAACATTGAGGCTTGTTATCGAAGCAAAAGATCAAATAATACTCATGGAAGCGGAAAGGTCGTTGTCATCGCTTACATTAAAGAAACATTCCTTTTTGTCGTTTAGTAAAATGCTTCGTAGAGAAAATATTCCTTTTGAATAGAATTAAAAGTCAAAGGGTTTTATACATCGTATAAAAGAAAACTAAAAATTCCTCAATGAAAGGAGATTGAGACGAAGTCCCTTACCATGTGTCCGACATTACTCGATCATTCTTTAATATCCTGAATAAAAAACTAAAGTTAATTACTACTTTCTTAAGAACCTTTTCCAATTTTATTATTCCTTTCATATCACTTACTACCATGTTATAATCATTATGTAATCATTTGTGTTAATAACGTTCAATTTGTCGATATTTGGTACTTGAGTCAAAAATGGAATTATTATAATTACATGTTGTTCACGTGGTAAAATATTCATTATATCCAGAATTATATTCATTATTTGGGTATCATATATTTCATATATATCCAGCATGTACATGTATTTATAATAGTACATAACATTTGGAGGTACGAAATGAAATGCATTGTTCATGGAGACGGTAAGCCGTACGAACGCATGAATGCTACTTTCATTTCTATTTCTTATTTTAATGGAATTAAATCATAATGATACATAGGTATATTATAAATCCAGTATATTATCATATATAATATCATTAAATCTATCCTTTATACATCCCACATAGGGCATTAACGAGTCACATCACATTGAGGGGGTGGTAGTCCGCACTTCCTCAAATGAGATTATCGTATTTACCCACCATGTAAACAATAAGGGATTGATATAATTGAGAAGTACAGAAGCATAAAGTTATCATAAACATAATATATATCATATATAAATACAGTTCCATCATAATGGCCACTATGATAGGCGATAAGATGTAATTGAACAATCATTGTTTCGTGAGGCATTAGTTTTCCATCCACAGAAACATTATGTTCTTCATCCATTAGATGGAGGTGTGTGTAAGTGTAGTTTTAATACTTATCATAATCAAATACAAGTATATTGAGGATACATGTTTTGTTACAAAAGAAAGGAAATAAAAAGAGTATAGGGGTTGGAGAAGCAAAATAAAAGAAAACAATTTAAGAGAAACTTTTACCTTTAATTTGGGTAACTCACTTTGGTTTGAACCAAAGGACATCTTGATGTGCCTTATTCCTAAGGTAAGGATTCTAGGAGGGGGATAGGGATGTGGTTAGCTTAATTTGTTAGATTTGGGACGATCCAAATGGCTTGAGATGTGTGAGGAATTGCATAGAAGTGGTCTCTTTTTATAAGGGAGAGGAGAGGTTCTTTTGGAAAAAGTGAAAATATTATTTTATAATATAATTATATTGGGTTTATAATGGTCCAAAAATCCTTATAGTAGAATATAAGATGACTCATAATCTAAATAAAATCATCCAATCGAAATTGGACATGTTTTGGATAATATTTAAATCATTATAATCTTATTTAATTAAATCATTTATTAATAAGGTAAATACTGCATCATGATTCTGTCATAAATAATATAATTTATGTGAAATCTAAAAATTATAAAACAAATACCATGATGTAGGAAATATTTTTATCTTTCCAATGAATATTTATAGTCTAAAATAGGACTTATATAACACCATATAAAAATTAATTACTAAACACTTTTGTTAATGTCACTTTTGTCTTCACGTTAAATTAATTAATCTAAATTGTCATTATCACTCCCAAGTGGCTCAATGGGGTCCCAAAATCGACCCAAAGATGCCCATGGTCGGACATGACTCATCAAATATGATTAGGACACGTTTAAGGGTAATTTTATATTATTATTATATTATTTCATTACCCTTATTTACCTGATATACCCTTTAACCACGGTAAACAATATATTTACTGAAGTGAATATTTAAAATGTCTAAAAATATAATTTAGCTATTTACACAATTTGTACTTCATAATTACAAATATGGAATACATTTCTCCAAATTCATAACATAGAAGTTGAAGAAATTATTTTAAAATTAATTTCCGCTATCAAAATAATAGGCATGTTTTTATGAAATATTAACTATCAAAAGATTGATTGTTGATTATTTACAATTTAAATGTGAAATTGTTTCTAATGATCAAAATTAGATTAAATGGTAATAATATAATCTATTTAAACTTTAAAACCAATTAGAAGGATAATATTACCATATAAATAAATTTGATTAAAACATTGTTTTGAATTAAAATACAATATTTTCACTATTCCTTAAAAAAGTTAACTTTATCAGAAAAATACCAAAAATTCACCCTAAGATATATTTTATATTACGAATTCAAAAATGATGTCTCTTTTAAATAATTCAAAACATATAAGTTACATTAATTAATTTAATAATTAATTCCCGCTATCAGAACAAATAGTGTGTTGTCATGAAACAATATATATCAAAAGATTGACATAAGTTTAAGTCCAATTTCATAGTGAAATTAATTCCAATGACCACTATTGGATTAAATGGTAAAAATATATTCTAATTTCACATTAAAACCAATTCAAAAGATAATCTTATCATATAAATAAATTAGATTAAATAGTGGTTTTGAATTAAAATACAACATTTTTCTCTATTCATTAAAAAATGAACTTTATTGGAAAAATACCAAAAATTTACACAAAATAAATTTTTTTGTCCCGATTCTAAAGAAGAATTTTATTTTGTCAAATATAATACATAAAATTGTCAAACGGTGGATTTAAAAGAGGATCGCCATCAAAGGCGGTTAATCGACCTTTTAAAAAATATTAAAATGTTTACGCTTAAAATTGCATTCATTCGCATTTTTAATCCTCTAACATTTATTGTAAAAAGTAAAAATATTTGAAAAACATATATAATCATTTTGTAGTTAGTTCGGTTCATTCCCGCCCTTACAACGGCTAGGTGTTAACTACCATTTAAAATAAAATTATTTTATTATTAGAGTGCAATGTAAGATTTCAAAGGAAATCGTTGTTGTGTACTAGGTAAACCATCGAACATAGTGTTCCATTTAAATTAATATTAAAATTTTATTCACAAATAGAGATAAATATAAAAATTTCATATTCTTTATTTACCTCAGGTGTTACATCCTTCCCCCCTTTTGGAAATTGCGTCCTCTCAATTTTAAAATTGGGCTCGGAAAATTCATTGAAAGTCCAATATCAGAAGAAGAGTCCGTAAAACAATCACTTTAATAGAAATAAAGATAACTATAGAGGTTACCTGAGTTAACCCATACTATGATTACATGTAGGAAAACATGGATATGGAAGAAAAAGAAAAGGGTCATGTTCTAAGGGAGAGTGATAGAAAACATTTTTAGGAAAAAGTTAGCCTTAAGAAAATCACAAACCTGTGGTGGGTTAAACGGTATTCGATTCCCCAGTAGGGAAAGTTAATAGACAACATTTTTGTTTGAAGTTACATTTCATTGAGGAATTTATTTTTGATCTTAAGGAAACATACTTACTTGTCATGTTGACTTTCATCTTTTACTAGATTTCTTACACAAACTCATACATTCCCCAAATGATGAGTATTTATGAAGACTTGTTCACATTAAGAGTACAATAATAAACTTATAGTGAATCAACTAATCCACAAAATAGAACTACATATTATCCATGTCATTATACCCTTACCAAAACCAAAATTGTTAGAACAAGATCATATAATCGAGAAAAGGATAACCCTTTATAAAAAAAATATATTCTTAATCTCCAAACATTGTCCAACAAAACCCATAGTTCATCGAGGACCATTCGATAAACAATTTTTCCATAAAATTATCCAAACCAAGATTGAAACCCAAATATTTGAAGGATTTATTCCCATAGTCTTCCAAGGTACAAATTAATACTTATCTCCAAATAACATCAGTTTCTCTAAAATTCTCATTTTGAAAAGTAATTAACCTAATCACATATCCTCCATGATAGGTTAATAATTTCCATAGATAACCCAAAATCAACTTACTATTAATTAATAAAATCATCTAACTAAAAAGAATAAGTCATAATAACCAGGGACTTCATTTAGTCCAGTGGTAGGCGATAAATACCAGTCGCACTTTGGTTGTGGGTTCGATTCCCGCAGCTTTGCCCAACACGACGGGTTGTCACACAGTCTGCGTGTTGTCCTTTTTTTAAAACTCCCAAATATCCCTAACATGTTTTAACCTAAATAGTTTCCTTATACCTCTCATTTTCATCCAAATTCATTATGATCTCAACATCTTAATTATTGAAGTCTTATTTCACCACCATAAATAAAACGATCCCCAAAATTAATAACGACATACATTGATCATGGCGTCCACTCGGTTTCATCGCCATCTTGTTCACGTAGGTAGAAGTCGCATGCATTACAAAAATGATTTAGATATCCTTCAAAATCATTTTCTCCCTCCATCCAAATACACCTTGTACAACATGGGTCATATGGGTGTTCATAGAAAAACAGTTTTGGAAAATAATCATGTATGACATATAAATCCAAAACAGCTGATAAAACATGATTTCTATAAAATAGTATGACAGAATTTGAGTTAAATCTTTCTATTATTGGTCCTTTTAAAAAACCATAATAATGTTCTGAGAGACTATATATTAATAGAAAATATAAATAGGTTGCGCAAGGGTCTCCTTCCTCAGCACCATTTTTAAAATCATAATATGCTTCAAATTCTTTCGATAAAGTAATATATTTTAAAATACATTGATAATATTTACCTTTCTTGAAAATATGAGAATATTGTGAAAATATTATTTTTATAAATACAACCCATTATCCACGATGATAATGAGGTATAGTTGAGGTTTTTGATATCTCAAACAATTGCTTGCAAGTGAGTTGTGTGCTAGAAAAAGTTTCACAATCATCCGAACATGACTTTGCAATAATTATTACATGCATGTCATCAAGAAGAGATAGGAATGTCATTTGAGATCCTCCTCCTTCCATTTGTAACTGAGTTTCGTTGATCTGAAAAGTTATAAAACAAGGATTTAACTGAAATAAGAGATAGGGACTAACCATATGTCTAACGAAAATTCCTAATCACTAATGTTGTATAAACCGACCTCTGATATAAACTATAATGATCCAGCCTTAATCATTACATAATATTGAATTAAATGAATAATTCACATTGAGGATCTTTTCAGGTTTAGAATTTTAGGGAATTAGGACATAACTATTACATCTCAAAATATAACAATGTAGTCACTTCTACCCAAAATCCACTTTTTTTATAAAATAAAAACTCTTGAAAAAAGGAATTTCTAATTCCATGTTAAAGAGAGCATGGCTTTTCCTTGATACCATCCTTGACCCTATTCATCTTTAAGTCCTGAGAAAAACAGTTCATAACATGGGATGAGCATAAAAGGATCAGTAAGGGTTATAAAACAGTGAATGAAAACATTTGTTCATAAATACACACAAAACATGAACTCTTTTACTTACCTCATGAAATCATAAGATTTATGAAAGACACATAGAAATCATAAATCATAAAGGTAACTTGCAGCATCCATACCATAATTACATTTTAGTTATCACAGCAACATAGGGAGTTACTTAGGAATACCAATCATATTATATTCCCTAAATCTCTTCGGATAAATATTCATGTTTCCCTCCGTCACGTTACCCAATGCATTGGAGAGCTATCTCGAGCTCACCCGCCCTAGGTTTATCACGGAACCACCCGTATACGTAAATAATTCCCAAGAACCACAACATGATCATAACACATAAAATAAGCATAAAGGAAAGATAACATTTCCACATTGAAATAATAAAATATCATTTCAAGATATTGAAATATTAAATCCATTCTCAAAATACTTTTCAATTCCAAAATACGTAAAAAGAGTATTTGGTAATTATTTTTCCTTTTAAAAACATTTCGCCTTGTTATGGAAGCCAAAGATCAAATAATACTCGCAGAAGTGGAAAGTTCATTGTCACCCCTTACATTAAAAAAAATTCCTTTTTTTCGTTTAGTAAAATGATTCATAGAGAAAATATTCCATTTTAATAGAAGTAAAAGTCAAAGGGTTTTATACATCGTATAAATGAAAACAAAAAATGCCTCAATGAATGGAGATTGGGACGAAGTCCCTTACCTCGTGTCTGACTTCACTCGATCGTTCTTCAATATCCTGAATAATAAACTAAAGTTAATTTCTACTTGATTAAGAAGATTTTTCAAGTTTATTATTCCTTCTATATCACTTATTACCATGTTATAATCATTATGTAATCATTTAAGTTAATAACGTTCATTTTGTCGATATTTAGTACTTGAGTCAAAAATGGACTTCTTATAATTACATGTCATTCACGTGGTAAAAAGTTCATTATATCCAGAATTATTTTCATGATTTGGGTATCATATATATCATATATATCCAGAATGTACATGTATTTATAATAGTACATAAAATTTGGAAGTAAGAAATGAAATGCACCGTTCGTGGAGAAGGTAAGCCGTACATACGCATGAACGCTACTTTCATTTCTATTTTGTATTTTAATGGAATTAAAATATAATGATACATAGGATTATTATAATTCCAGTATAATATCATATATAATACAATTAACTCTATCCTTTATACATCCCATATAGGGCATTAACGAGTCACATCACTTTGAGGGGGCGATAGTCCGCACTTTCTCAAATGAGATTATCGTATTTACCAACCATGGAAACCATAACAGATTGATATAATTGGGAAGTAAAGAATCCTAATGAAATAATAAAAATAATATATATCATATATAAATACATTTCCATTATAATGGCCACCATGAGAGGCGGTAAGATGTAATTGAATAATCATCGTTTCGTGAGGCGTTAGTTTTCCATCCACAGAAACATTATGTTCTTCATCCATTAGATGGAGGTGTGTGTAAGTATAGTTCGAATCCTTATCATAACAACATCCTAGTATATTTATTATACTGGTGTTGTTACAAAATAAAGGAAATAAAAAGTTTTTAGGGGTTGGAGAAGTAAAATAAAAGAAAACAATTTAAGAGAAACTTTTACCATTAATTTGGGTAACTCACTTTGGTTTGAACCAGAGGACAAATTGAAGTTCCTTGTTCTGAAGTTAAGGCTTATAGGAGGAGGATAGGGATTTAGAGAGCTTAATTGTTCCGAGTTTTGATGAGAGAAAAGGCTTCAGAGGTGTGAGGAATTGCATAGAAATGGTCTATTTTTATAAGGGAGATGAGGGGCTCTTTAGGAAAGAGTGAAAATATTATTGTATAATATAATGATATTCGGTTTCTAATGGTCATAAAATAATTATGATTGAAGATAAGATGAATCATAATATAAATAAAATCATCCAATCAAAATTGGACATGTTTTGGATAATATTTTAATCATTATAATATTATTTAATTAAATCTTTTATTAAGGAGGTAAATACTGCATCATGATTGTGTCATAAATAATTTAATTTATATGAGGTCTAAAAATTATAAAAAAAATACCATGATGTATACATTCTTTTTATATTCCCAATGAATTATTATAGTCGAAAATATAACCTATATAACACCATATAAAAATTAATTACTAAACATTTTTTGTTAATGTCACTTTTTTCTTCACATTAAATTAATTAATCTAAGTTGTCATTATCACTCCCATGTGGCTCAATTGGGTCCCAAAACCTACTCAAAGATGCCAATGGTCGGCCATGACTCATCCAATATTATTAGGACACGTTTCAGGATAATTTTATATTTTTATAATATTATTTCATTACCCTTATTTACCTGATTTACCCTTTAACCAAGGTAAATAAA
Source organism: Viscum album (assembly GCA_963277665.1). NCBI lineage: Eukaryota > Viridiplantae > Streptophyta > Magnoliopsida > Santalales > Viscaceae > Viscum > Viscum album. Next base: position 2,002,170,272 of record OY728152.1, read on the forward strand.
ATATTTACTAATGTAAATATTTAAAATGTCTAAAAATAAAAGATACCTATTTACGCAATTTTAACCTCCTGATTCGAAATATGGAATCCATTTCTCAAAATTCAAAACATAAAAGTGTCATAAATTAATTTAAAATTAATTCCGCTGTCAAAACAAAATGTGTGTTTTTCTAAAATATTAACTATCAAAAGATTGACAGCTGATTATATCCAATTTAAAAGTGAAATTGCTTCTAATGACCAAAATTAGATTAAATGGTAAAAATATAATCTATTTACACATTAAAACCAATTAAAAGGATAATATAACCATATAAATAAATTAGATTATAACATAGTTTTGAATTAAAATACAATATTTTCACTATTCCTTAAAAAAATGAACTTTATCCTAAAAATACAAAAAAATCACCTTAAGATATATTTGATATTCTGAATTAAAAAATGATGTCTATTTTACAAAATTCAGAACATATAAGTTACATTAATTAATTTTATAATTAATTCCCGCTATAAGAACAAATAGTGTGTTTTTATGAAATATTATATATCAAAAGATTGACACTAGTTTAAGTTCAATTTCAAAGTGAAATTAATTCTAATGACCACTATTGGATTAAATGGTAAATATTTATTCTAATTTCACTTTAAATCCACTTCAAAATATAATCTAATCATATAAATAATTTAGATTAAAAAGTGGTTTTGAATTAAAATACAACATTTCTCATTATTCATTAAAAAATGAACTTTATTGGAAAAATTCCAATAATTTACACAAAGTAAATTTTGATGTCCCAATTCTAAATGAGATTTTTATATTGTCAAATATTACACATATAATTTTCAAAAAGTGGATATAAAAGAAGTTCCCCATCAAAGGCGGTTAATCGACCTTTTAAAGAATATTAGAATGTTTACTTTTAAAATTGGATTCATTTGCATTTTTAATCCTCTAACATTTATTGTAAAAAGTAAAAATATTTGAAAAAAATATATAATAATTTTTTAGTTAGTTCTGTTCATTCTCTCCATTACAATGGGTAGGTGTTAACTACCATTTAAAATAAAATTATTTTATTATTAGAGTGCAACGTAAGATTTCAAAGGAACTCGTTGTTGTGTACTGGGTAAGCCATTGAGAATAGTGTTCCCTTTAAATTAATATTAACATACAAATATGGATAAATATAAAAATTTCATATTCTTTATTTACTTGGGGTGTTATATCATTCCCCCCTTTTGGAAATTGCGTCCACGCAATTTTAAAATTGTGCTCGGAAACATCATTGAAAGTCCCACATCGGAACAAGAGTCGTTAAAAAAATCACTTTAAAAGAAATAAAGAGAAGTACATAGGTCACCTGAATTAACCCATACATGCATTCCATGTAGAAAAAAATGGATATGGAAGAAAAATCCAAGGGTCATGTTCTATGGGAGAGTGATAGAAAACATGTTTAGGAGAAAGTTAGGCACAAGAAAATCACATACTTGTGGTGGGTTAAATGGTATTGGATTCCACAGTAGGAAATGTTAAGAGACAACATTTTTGTTTTAAGTTACATTTAATTGAGGAATTTATTTTTGATCTTAAGGAAACGTACTTACTTGTCATGTTGACTTTCAACTTTTACTAGATTTCATACACAAACTCATACTTTCCCCAAATGGTGAGTATTTAGGAAGACTTGTTCACATTAAGAGTACTATAATCAACGTCTAGAGAATCACCTAATCCAAAAAATAGAAATAAATATTTTCCATGTCTTTAGACCCTTACCAAAACCAAAATTTTTAGAACAATATTAGATAATCCAGAAAAGGATAACCCTTTATAAAAATAAAATCTATTAATAATCTCCAAAGTTTGTCTAAAAAAATCAAAAGTTCAACGAGGACCATTGAATAAACAATTTGTCCAAAAAATTATTCAAACTGTGATTGAAACCCAAATATTTGAAGGATTTAGTCACATAGTCTTCCAAGGTACAAATTAACACTTATCTCCAAATAACATCAGTTGCTCTAAAAGACTCATTTTGAAAAGTAATTAACCTAATCACATATCCCCATTGATAGGTTAATAATTTCTATAGATAACACAAAATCATCTTACTCTTAATTCATAAAATCATGTAACTAAAAAGAATAACTCATACTAACTAGGGACTTTACATAGTCCAGTGGTAGGCAATAAATACTTGTCGCACTTTGGTTGTGGGTTATATTCCTGCAGATTTGTCCAATGTGACGGGTTGTCAAATGGTCTGCATGTTGTCCTTTTTATAAAACTCCAAAATAACCCAAACATGTTTTAACATCAATAGTTTCCTTATAACTATCATTTTCATCCAAAATCATTACTATCTCAACATCTTTATTCTTGAAGTCTTATTTCATCACCATAAATAAAACGATTCCCAAAATGAATAACAACATACATTGATCATGGCGTCCACTCGGTTTCATCGTCATATTCTTCATTTATGTAGAAGTCCCATTTATTACAACAATGATTTATAGATCCTTCAAAATCATTTTTTTCCTCCATCCAAATACACCTTGTACAATATGGGTCATATGGGTGTTTACAGAAAAACTATTTTGGAAAATAATTATATATGAATAAAATTCCAAAACATCTGATAAAACATGATTTCTATAAAATAGTCGGACAAAATTTGAGTTGGAACTTCTATTAATGGTACTTTTAAAATAACATAAGTATATGGTGAGAGACTATATTTTAAAAAATATATAAATAGGTTGCGCAAGGGTCTCCTTCCTCAGCACAATTTTTAAAATCATAATATGCTTCAAATTCATGTGATATGGTGAAATATTTGAAAATACCTTGATAATATTTACCTTTCTTGAAAATATGATAATATTGTGAAAATAGTATTTGCCTAAATACAACCCACGATCCACGATGATAATGAGGTATAATGGAGGTGTTTGATATCTCAAACAAATGCTTGTAAGTGAGTTGTATGCTAGAAAAATTTTCACAGTCATCCGAACATTACTTTGCAATAATTATTGCAAGCATGTCATCACGAAGAGATAGGAATGTCATTTGAGATCCTCCTCCTTCCATTTGTAACTGACATTTGTTGATCTGAAAAGTTATAAATAAAGGATTTAACTGAAATAATAGATAGGGACTAACCATATGTCTAATTAAAATTTCTAATCACTAAAGATGTATAAACCGACCTCTAATACCAACTATATGGACCTGGCCTTAAACATTACATAATATTGAATAAAATGAATAATTCACATTGAGGATCCTTTCATGTTTAGAGTTTTAGGGAATTAGGACGTAACTATTACATCTCAAAATATTACAAAGTAGGCACTTCTACCCAGAATCCACTTTTTTTATAACATAAAAACTCTTGAAAAAAGGAATGTCTAATTCCATGTTAAAGAGAGCATGACTTTTACTTATTCTCATCCTTGACCCTATTCATCTTTTAGTCCTGTGAAAAACAATTCAAAACATGGTATGAGAATAAAAGGCTCAGTAAGGGTTATAAAAAAGTGAATGAAAACATTTTTTCATAAATACATACAAAACATGAACACTTTTACTTACCTCATGAAATCATAAGATTTATAAAAGACACATAGATATCATAAATCATAAAGTTAACTTGCGGCTTCCATACCATACTTACATGGTAGCTATCACAACTACATATGGAGTTACTTTGGAATACCGATCATATTATATTAACTAAATCTCTTAGGAGAAGCATTCACATTTACCTCCTTCACATTACCCAGTGCATTGGAGATCTATCTCGGGCTCACCTACCCTAGGTTTATCACAGAACCACCCGTATACGTTAATAATTCCCAAGAACCATAACATGATCTTAACACATCACATATGAATAAAGGAAAGATAACATTTCCAAATTGCAATAATAAAATATAATTTCAAGATATTTAAATAATAAATCCATTCTCAAAATCATTTTCAATACCAAAATACATAAAAAGAGTATTTGCTATTTATTTTTCCTTTTAAAAACATTCTGGCTTGTTATGGAAGCCAAAGATCAAATAATACTCGCGGCGGTGGAAAGGTCATTATCACCGCTTACATTAAAGAAACATTAATTTTTTTTATATAGTAAAATGATTCTTAGAGAAAGGATTCCTTTTTAATAGATGTAAAAGTCAAAGGGTTTTATACATCGTATAAAAGAAAACTAAAAATGCCTCAATGAAAGGAGATTGAGACGAAGTCCCTTACCACGTGTCTGACTTGACTCGATCGTTCATTAATATCATGAATAATAAACTAAAGTTAATTTATACTTGATTAAGAACCTTTTTCAAGTTTATTATTCCTTTTATATAACTTATAACCATGTTATAATCATTATGCAATCATTTAAGTTAATAACGTTCATTTTGTCGATATTTGGTACTTGAGTCAAAAATGGACTTCTTATAATTACATGTTGTTCACGTGGTAAAAGGTTCATTATATCCTGAATGATATTCATGATTTGGGTATCATATATATCATATATATCCAGCATGTACATTTATTTATAATAGTACATAACATTTGGAGGTACGAAATTAAATGCACCGTTAATGAAGACGGTAAGCCGTACGTACGCATGAACGCTACTTTCATTTCTATTTCTTATTTTAATGGAATTAAAACATAATGATACATAGTTATATTATAATTCCAGTATAATATCATATATATTATCATTAACTCTATCCTTTATACATCCCACATAGGGCATTAACGAGTCACATCACTTTGTGGGGGCGGTAGTCCGCACTTCCTCAAATGAGATTATCGTATTTACCCACCATGGAACCCATAATGGTTTAATATAATTGGGAAAAACAAAAGCATAAAGAAATAATAAACATAATATATATCATATGTAAATACAGTTCCATCATAATGTCCACCATGAGAGGTGGTAAGATGTAATTTAACAATCATCGTTTCGTGAGGCGTTAGTTTGCCATCCACAGAAACATTATGTTCTTCATTCATTAGATGGAGGTGTTTGTACGTATAGTTCAAATACTTGTCATAACAATATCCTAGTATATTTAGGATACTGGTGGTGTTACAAAAGAAAGGAAATTAAAAGAGTTTAGGGGTTGGAGAAGAAAAATAAAAGAAAACAATTTAAGAGAAACTTTTACCTTTAATTTGGGTAACTCACTTTGGTTTAAACCAATGGACATCTTGAAGTTCCTTCATTATAAGTTAATGCTTCTAGGAGGAGTATTGGGATGTAGGGAGCTTAATTGGGTAGAGTATGGACGAGGCAAATGGCTTGAGAGGTGTCCGGAATTGCATAGAAGTGGTCTCTTTTTAGAAGGGAGAGGAGGGGCTCTTTAGGAAAGAGTAAAAAATATTATTTTATAATATAATGATATTCGGTTTATAATTGTCCGAAAATCATTATTTTCAAAGATACGGTGACTAATATTCGAAATAAAGTCATCCAATAGAAATTGGACATGATTTGGATAATATTTTAATCATTATAATCTTATTTAATTAAATCAATTATTAATGAGGTAAATACTGCATCATGATTGTGTCATAAATAGTTTAATTTAGATGAGGTCTAAAAATTATAAAACAAATACCATGATTTAAGAAGGCTTTTTATCTTTCCAATGAATATTTATAGTCAAAAATATGATTTATATAACACAATATAAAAATTAACTACAAAACGTTGTTTGTTAATGTCACTTTTGTCTTCCCGATAAATTAATTAATCTAAATTGTCATTATCACTCCCAAATGGCTCAATGGCGTCCCAAAATCGACCAAAAGATTCCCATGGTCAGACATGACTCATAAAATAGTATTAGGACACGTTTAAGGGTAATTTTATATTATTATAATATTATTGCTTTACCCTTATTTACCTGATTTACACTTTAATCACGGTAAATAAAATATTTACTGAAGTAAATATTTAAAATGTCTAAAAATAAAAGTTATCTATTTACACAATTTGAATCTCTTGATTCCAAATATGGAATCCATTTCTCAAAATTCAATACACAAAAGTGGAAGAAATTAATTTGAAATTAATTCCCGCGGTCAAAATAAAAGGCGTTTTTTATGAAATACTAACTATGAAAAGATTGACAGTTAATTATGTACAATTTAAATGTGATATTACTTCTAATTAACAAAATTATATTAAATGGTAAAATATAATCTATTTATACATTAAAACCAATTAAAAGGATAATATAACCATATAAATAATTTATATTAATATATAGTTTTGAGTTAAAATACAATATTTTCACTATTGCTTAAAAAAAGAACTTTATCAGAAAAATACCAAAAAATCACCCTAAGCTATATTTGATTTTCTGAATTCAAAAAATGATGTCTATTTTACAATATTCAAAATTTATAAGTTACATTAATTAATTTAATAATTAATTCCTGCTATAAAACAAATAGTGTGTTTTTATGAAACAATATATATGAAATGATTGACACTAGTTTAAGTCCAATTTCAAGGTGTAATTAATTTCAATGACCAATATTGGATTAAATGGTAATAATATATTCTATTTTCACTTGAAAACAAATTAAAAATATAATCTAGTCATATAAATAAATTAGATTAAAAAAATGTTTTGAATTAAAATACAACATTTTTCACTATTCATTAAAAAATGAACATTATTGGAAAAATACCAAAAATTTACACAAAGTAAATTTTGATGTCCTGATTCTAAAGAAGAATTTTATTTTGTCAAATATAACACATTAAATTTTCATAAATTGGATTTTAAAGAGGTTTTCCATCAAAGGCGGTTAATCGACCTTTTAAAGAATATTAGAATGTTTACGCTTAAAATTGGATTCATTTGCATATTTAATCCTATAAAATTTATTGTAAAAATTAAAAATATTTGAAAAACATATATAATCATTTTCTAGATAGTTATGTTCATTCCTTCCATTACAACGGCTAGGTGGTAACTACCATTTAAAATAAAATTATTTTATTATTAGAGTGCAACATAAGATTTCAAAAGAACTCATTGTTGTGTATTGGGTAAGCCATCGAGCATAGCATTACCTTTAAATTAATATTAACATTTTATTCACAAATAGGGATAAATATAAAAATTTTATTTTCTTTATTTACCTGGGGTGTTACATCCTTCCCCCCTTTTGGAAATTGTGTCCTCGCAATTTTAAAATTGGGTTCAGAAACATCATGGAAATTCCCACATCGGAACCAGAGTTGGTAAAATAATCACTTTAAAATAATGAAAGAGAAGTACAGAGGTCACCCGAGTTAACCCATACTAGGATTCCATGTAGGAAAACATGGATATTGAAGAAAAAGCAAAGGGTCATGTTCTAAGGGAGAGTGATAGAAAACATGTTTAGGAGAAATTTAGCCATAAGAAAATCACAAATTTGTAGTGGGATAAATGGTATTCGATTCCCCAGTAGAAGAAGATAATAGAAAACATTTATGTTTTAAGTTACATTTCATTGAGGAATTTATTTTTTATCTTAAGGAAACATACTTACTTGCCATGTTGACATTCAACTTTTACTAGATTTCTTACACAAACTCATACTTTCCCCAAATGATGAGTATTTAGGAAGACTTGTTCACATTAAGAGTACTATAATCAACTTCAAGAGAATCACCTAATCCACAAAAGAGAACTACATATTTCCCATGTCTTTATACCCTTACCAAAACCAAAATTGTTAGAACAAGATCAGATAATCCAAAAAAGGATAACCCTTTATAAAAAGAAAATCTATTCTTAATCTCCAAAATTTTTCCAACAAAACCCAAAGCTTAATGAAGACCATTCGATAAACAATTTTTCCATAAAATTATCCAAACTAAGATTGAAACCCAAATATTTTAAGGATTTATTCACATAGTCTTCCAAGGTACAAATTAACACTTATCTCCAAATAACATCAGTTTCTCTAAAAGTCTCATATTGAAAAGTAATTAACCTAATCACATATCCTCCTGGATATGTAAATAATTTCCATAGATAACCCAAAATCAACTTACTATTAATTCATAAAATCATATAACTAAAAAGAATAAGTCATACTACCCAGGGACTTTACATAGTCCAGTGGTAGGCGATAAATACTAGTCACACTTTGGTTGTGGGTTCGATTCCCACAGCTTTGTCCGACGCGACGGGTTGTCACAGAGTCTGTGTGTTGTCCTTTTTATAAAACTCCAAAAATAACCCTAACAAGTTTTAACCTCAATAGTTTCCTTATACCTCTCATTTTAATCCAAATTCATTACGATATCAACAACTTAATTTTTGAAGTCTTATTTCACCACCATAAATAAAACAATTCCTAAAATGAATAACAACATACCATGATCATAGCGTCCACTCGGTTTCATCATCATCTTGTTCACGTAGGTAGAAGTCCCATGCATTACAAAACTGATTTAGAGATCCTCAAAAATCATTTGCTTCCTCCATCCAAATACACCTTGTACAACATGGGTCATTTGGGTGTTCATAGAAAAATAGTTTTGGAAAATAACCATGTATGACATATAATTCCAAAACATCTGATAAACCATGATTTCTATAAAATAGTCGGACAATATTTGAGTTGAAACTTTCTATTATTGGTCCTTTTAAAATAACATAAGCATGTGCTGAGAGACTATATTTTAAAAGCAAATATAAATAGGTTGCGTAAGGGTATCCTTCCTCAGCCCTAATTTTAAAATCATAATATGCTTCAAATTCTTGTGATAAGGTAAAATATTTGAAAATACCTTGATAATATTTACCTTTCTTGAAAATATGAGAATATTGTGAAAATAGTATTTGTCTAAAAACAACCCATGATCCACGATGATAACGAGGTATAGTGGAGGTGTTTGATATCTCAAACAACTACTTGCAAGTGAGTTGTATGCTTGAAAAATATTCAAAATCATCTGAGCATAACTTTGCAATAATTATTGCAAGCATGTCATCAAGAAGAGATATGAATGTCGTTTGAGATCCTCCTCCTTCCATTTTTAATTGACTTTCATTGATATGAAAAGTTATAAAACAAGGATTTAATTGAAATAATAGATAGGGACTAACCATATGTCTAACGATAATTCCTAATCACTAATGTTGTCTAAACAGACCTCTGATACCAACTATAAGGACCAGACCTTAAACATTACATAATATGGAAATAAATGAATACTTCACATTGAGGATCTTTTCATATTTAGAGTTTTAGGGAGTTGGGGTATAACTATTACATCTCAAAATATTACAAAGTAGTCACTTCTACCCGGAATCCACTTTTTTTATAAAATAAAAACTCTTGAAAAAAAGGCATTTCTAATTCCATGTTAAAGAGAGCAGGGCTTTTCCTTGATCTCATCCTTGGCCCTATTCATCATTAAGTCCTGTGAAAAACATTTCAAAACATGGGATGAGCATAAAAAGATCAGTAAGGGTTATAAAACAGTGAATGAAAACATTTGTTCATAAATACATACAAAACATGAACTCTTTTACTTACCTCATGCAATCATAAGATTTATGAAAGATACATATAAATCATAAATCATAAAGGTAACTTGAGACATCCATACCATACATACATTGTAGCTATCACAGATACATAAGAAGTTACTTTGGAATACCCATCACAGTATATTGCCTAAATCTATTAGGAGAAACATTCACATTTACCACTGTTACGTTACCTAATGCATTGGAGAGCTATCTCGGGCTCACCTACCCTCGGTTTATCATGGAACCACCCGTATACGTAAATAATACCCAAGAACCATAACATGATCTTAACACATAACATAAGCATAAAGGAAAGATAACATTTACACATTGAAATAATAAAATATAATTTGAAGATATTGAAATAATAAATCCATTCTCAAAATCCTTTTAAATAGAAAAATACGAAAAAAGAGTTTTTGGTAATTATTTTTCCTTTTAAAAACATTCCAGCTTGTTATGGAAGCCAAAGATCAAATAATACTCCCAGTGGTGGAAAGATTGTTTTCACCACTTACATTAATGAAAAATTCCTTTTTTTCATTTAGTAAAATGCTTCATAGATAAAATATTCCTTTTTAATAGAAGTAAAAGTCAAAGGTTTTATACATCGTATAAAAGAAAACTAAAAATGCCTTAATGAATGGAGATTGAGACGAAGTCCCTTACCTCATGTCTGACTTGACTCGATCATTCTTTACTATCCTGAATAATAAACTAATGTTAATTTCTACTTTCTTAAGAACCTTTTTCAAGTTTATTATTCCTTTTACATCACTTATTACCATTTTATAATCATTATGTAATCATTTAAGTTAATAATGTTGATTTTGTCGATATTTGGTACTTGAGTCAAAAATGGACTTCTTATAATTACATGTTTTTCACGTGGCAAAAGTTTTATTATATCCAAAATGATAATCATGATTTGGGTATCATATATATCATATATATCGAGCATGTACATGTATTTATAATAGTACATAACAATTGGAGGTATGAAATGAAATGCACCGTTTGTGGAGACGGTAAGTCGTACATACGCATGAACGCAAATATCATTTCGATTTCATATTTTAATGGAATTAAAACATAATTATAAATATGTATATTATAATTCCAGTATAATATCATATATAATACCATTAACTCTATCCTTTATACATCCCACATAGGGAATTAATGAGTCACATCTCTTTGAGGGTGCGGTAGTCCGCACTTCCTCAAATGAGATTATCTTATTTACCCACTATGGAAACCATAAAGGATTGATATAATTGGGAATTAAAGAATCATAAAGAAATCATAAACAAAATATATATCATATATAAATACATTTCCAGCCTAATGTCTACCATGAGAGGTAGTAAGATGTAATTGAACAATCATCGTTTCATGAGGCATTAGTTTTCCATCCACAGAAACATTATGTTTTTCATCCATTATATGGAGGTGTGTGTAAGTATATTTCAAATACATATCATAAAAAAATCCTAGTATATTTAGGATTCTGGTGTTGTTACAAAATAAAGGAAATAAAAAGAGTACAGGGGCTGGAGAAGCAAAATACAAGAAACAAATTTAAGAGAAACATTTACATTTAATTTGGGTAACTCAATTTGGTTTGAACCAAAAGACATATTGATTTTCCTTCTTCATAAGGTAAGGCTTCTAAGAGGAGGATACTTATGTAGGGAGCTTAAATGGGGAGTGTTGGTATGATCAAAATGGCTTGAGAGGTATGAGGAATTGCATAGAAGTGGTCTCTTTTTATAAGAGAGGGGAGGGGCTCTTTAGGAAAGAGTGAAAATATTATTTTATAATATAATGATACTCGGTTCCTAATGGTCCTAAAATCATTATGGTCGAAGGTAAGATGACTAATAATCGAAATAAAATCATAAAATTGAAATTTTACATGTTTGGGATAATATTTTAATCATTGTAATCTTATTTAATTAAATCATTTATTAATGAGGTAAATACTACATGAAGATTGTGTCATAAATAATTTAAATTATTTGAGGTTTAAAAATTATCAAAAAATACCATGATGTAGGAAATATTTTTAGCTTTACAATTAATATTTATAGTCAAAAATAGGTCTTATATAACACCATGTAATAATTAATTAATAAACAATTTTTGTTAATGTCACCTTTGTCTTCACATTAAATTAATAAATCTAAATTTTCATTATCACTCCCATGTGGCTCAATGGGGTCCCACAATCGACACAAAGATACCCAGGGTCGAACATGACTCATCCAATAGCATTAGGACACGTTAAAGGGAAATTATATATTATTATAATATTATTTCATTACTCTTATTTACCTGATTTACCCTTTAACCACGATAAATAAAATATTTACTGAAGTAAATATTTAAAATGTCTAAAAATAAAAGTTACCTATTTACACAATATGAAACTACTGATTCCAAATATGGAATCCATTTCTTAAAATTTAAAACACTGAAGTGGCAGAAATTAATTTAAAATTAATTCCCACTGTCAAAACAAAAGGCGTGTTTTTATGAAATATTAACTATCAAAAGATTGACAGTTGATTATATACAATTTAAATTTGAAATTGCTTATAATGACCAAAATTGAATTAAATGGTAAAAAGATAATCTGTTTACACTTTAAAACCAATTAAAAAGATAATATAACCATATAAATAAATTAGATTAAAACAAAGTTTAGAATTAAAATACAATATTTTCACTATTCCTTAAAAAAATGAACTTTATCAGAAAAATACCAAAAATTTACCCTAAGATATATTTGAAATTCTGAATTCAAAAATGATATCTATTTTATAAAATTAAAAAATTATATGTTACATTAATTAATCTAATAATTAATTCCCGCTATCAGAACAAATAGTGTGTTTTTATGAAACAATATATATCAAAAGAATGACACTAGTTTAAGTCCAATTTCAAAGTGAAATTAATTCCAATGACCACTATTGGATTAAATGGTAAAAATATTTTCTAATTTCACTTTAAAACCAATTCAAAAGATAATCTAATCATATAAATAAATTAGATTAAAAAGAGGTTTTGAATTAAAATACAAAATTTTTTACTATTCATTAAAAAAATGAACTTTATTTGAAAAATACCAAAAATTTACACAAAGTAAATTTGGATGTCCCGATTCTAAAAAAGAATTTTATATTGTCAAATATAACACATTAAATTTTAAAAAATTGGATTTAATAGAGGTTCTACATCAAAGGCGGTTAATCGAACTTTTAAAGAATATTAAAATGTTTACGCTTAAATTTGGATTCCTTAGCATTTTTAATCCTCTAACATTTATTGTAAAAAGTAAAAATATTTGAAAAAAATATATAATCATTTGGTAGTTAGTTTGGTTCATTCCCGTCATTACAACGGCTAGGTGTTAACTACAATTTAAAATAAAATTATTTTATTATTAGAGTGAAACATAAGATTTCAAAGGAACTTGTTGTTGTGTACTTGGTAAGCCATCGAGCATAGCATTCCCTTTAACTTAATATTAACATTTAATTCACAAATTGGGATAAAAATAAAATTTCATATTCTTTATTTACCTGGGGTGTTACATCCTTCCTCTATTTTGGAAATTGCATCCTCGCAATTTTAAAATTGGACTCGGAAACATAATTGAAAGTCCCTCATCAGAACAAGAGTCAGTAAAACAATCACTTTAAAAGAAAGAAAGAGAAGTACAGAGGTCACCCGAGTTAACCCATACTAGGATTCCATGTAGGAAAACATAAATATGGAAGAAAAAGAAAAGGTTCATGTTCTAAGGGAGAGTGATATAAAATATGTTTAGGAGGAAGTTAGCCACAAGAAAAGCACAAACATGTGGTGGGTTAAATGGTATTCAATTACACAATTGGAAAAGTTAATAGACAAAATTTTTGTTTTAAGTTACATTTCATTGAGGAATTTATTTTTGATCTTAAGGAATCATACTTACTTGTCATATTGACTTTCAACTTTTACTAGATTTCTTACACAAACTCATACATTCCCCAAATGATGATTATTTAGGAAGGCTTTTTCCCATGTCTTTAGTCCCTTACAAAAACCAAAATTGTTAGAACAAGATCAGATAATCCAGAAAAGGATAAACCTTTATAAAGAGAAAATATTTTCTTAATCTCCAAAATTTGACAACAAAACCCAATTTTCAACGAGGACCATTCGATAAAAAATTTGTCCATAAAATTCTCCAAACTAACATTGAAACCGAAATATTTTAAGGATTTAGTCACATAGTATTCCAAGGTACAAATTAACACTTATCTCCAAATAACATCAGTTGCTCTAAAAGTCTGCTATTAAAAAGTAATTAACCTAATCACATATCCTCCATGATAGGTTAATAATTTCCATAGATAACCCAAAATCAACATAATCTTAATTCATAAAATCATATAACTAAAAAGAATAAGTCATACTAACTAGGGACTTCATGTAGTCTAGTGGTAGGCGATAAATACCAAACGCACTTTGGTTGTGGGTTCAATTCCCGCAGCTTTGTCCGACGCGACAGGTTCTCACACGGTCTGCGTGTTGTCCTTTTTATAAAACTCCAAAAATAAGATTAACATGTTTTAACCTCAATAGTTTCCTTATACCTCTAATTTTCATCCAAATTCATTATGATCTCAGCATCTTAATTCTAGAAGTCTTATTTCACCACCATAAATAAAACGATTCGCAAAATGAATAACAGCATACCTTGATCATGGCATCCACTCGGTTTCATTGTCATCTTTTCCACGTAGGTAGAAGTAACATGCATTACAAAAATGGTTTATAGATCCTTCAAAATCAATTTTTTCTTCCATCCAAATACACCTTGTACAGCATGGGTCATATGGGTGTTCACATAAAAAGAGTTTTGGAAAATAATCATGTATGACATCTAATTCCAAAACATCTGATAAAACGTGATTTCTATAAAATAGTCTGACAGAATTTGAGTTGAAACATTCTATTATTGGTCCTTTTAAAATACCATAATTATGTGCTGAGAGACTATATTTTAAAATAAAATATAAATAGGTTGCACAAGGGTCTCCTTCCTCAGCACCATTTTTAAAATCATAATATGCTTCAAATTCTTGTGATAAGGTAAAATATTTGAAAATACCTTGATAATATTTACCTTTCATGAAAATATGAGAATATTGCGAAAATAGTATTTTTCTAAATACAACCCATGATCCATGATGATAACGAGGTATAGTGGAGGTGTTTGATATCTCAAACAACTACTTGCAAGTAAGTTGTATGCTAGAAAAAGTTTCACAATCATCCAAACATGACTTTGCAATGATTATTGCAAACATGTCATCAGGAAGAGATAGGAATGTCGTTTGAGATCCTCCTACTTCCATTTGTAACTGACTTTTGTTGATTGGAAAAGTTATTAAACAAGGATTTATCTGAAATAATAGATAGGGACTAACCATATGTCTTACGAAAATTCCTAATCACTAAATTTGTCTAAACCGACCTTTGATACCATCTATATGGACCCGCCCTTAAACATTACATAATATTGAACTAAATGGAAAATTCACATTGAGGATCTTTTTAGGTTTAGAGTTTTAGGGAATTAGGACATAACTATTACATCTCAAAATATTACAAAGTAGGCACTTCTACCCAGAATCCACTTTTTTTATTAAATAAAAACTCTTGAAAAAAAGGCATGACTAATTCCATGTTAAAGAGAGCATGACTTTTACGTGATCCCATCCTTGACCCTATTCATATTTATGTCATGTGAAAAACATTTCAAAACATGGGAAGAGCATAAAAGTCTTAGTAAGGGTTATAAAACAGTGAAAGAAAACAATTGTTCATAAATACATACAAAACATGACCTCTATTACTTACCTCATGAAATCATAAGATTTATGAATGACACAAAGAAATCATAAATCAAAAGGTAACTTGCGACATCCATACCATACTTACATTGTAGTTATCACAACTATATAGGGAGTTACATTGGAATACCCATCATAGTATATTACCTAAATCTATTAGGAGAAACATTCACGTTTACCTCTGTCACGTTACCCAATGCATTGGAGAGCTATCTCAGGCTCACTCTCCCTAGGTTTATCACGGAACCACCCGTATACGTAAATAATGCTCGTGAACCATAACATGATCTTAACACATAACATAAGCATAATGGAAAGATTACATTTCCACATTGAAATAAAAAAATATCATTTCATGATATTGAAATAATAAATCCATTCTCTAAATCATTTTCAATACCAAAATACGTAAAAAATTATTTGGTATTTATTTTTCTTTTTAAAAAAATTCTGGCTTGTTATGGAAGCCAAAGATCAAATAATACCCGCAGCGGTGGAAAGGTCATTGTCACCACTTACATTAAAGAAAAATTCATTTTTTTCTTTTAGTAAAATGATTCGTAGAGAAAATATTCCTTATGAATATAATTAAAAGTCAAAGTGTTTTATACAACGTATAAAAGAAAACTAAAAATGCCTCAATGAAAGGAGATTGAGACGAAGTCCCTTACCTCATGTCTGACTTGACACGATCGTTCTTTAATATCCTGAATAATAAACTCAAGTTAATTTATACTTGCTTAAGAAACTTTTTCAAGTTTATTATTCCTTTTATATCACTTATTACCATGTTATAATCATTATGTAATCATTTATGTTAATAACATTCATTTTGTCGATATTTTGTACTTGAGTCAAAAATGGACTTCTTATAATTACATGTTATTCAGGTGGTAAAAGGTTCATTATATCCAGAATGATATTCATGATTTGGGTATCATATATATCATATATATCTATCATGTACATGTATTTCTAATAGTACATAACATTTGGAGGTATGAAATGAAATGCACCATTAATGGAGACGGTAAGTTGTAGGTAAGCATGAACGCGACTTTCATTTCTATTTTTTATTTTAATGGAATTAAAATATAATGATACATTGGTATATTATAATTCCAGTATAATATAATATATAATATCATTAACTCTATCCTTTATACATTCCACATAGGGCATTAACGAGTCACATCACTTTGAGGGGGTGGTTGTCCGCACTTCTCAAATGAGATTATCGTATTTACCCACCATGGAAAACATAATGGTTTGATATAATTGGAAAGTAAAGAATCATAAAGAAATCATAAACATAATATATATCATATATAAATACAGTTCCATCATAATGGCCACCATGAGAGGCGGTAAGATGTAATTGAACAATCGTCGTTTTGTGAGGCGTTATTTTTCCATCCACAGAAACAATATGTTCTTCATCCATTAGATGGAGGTGTGTGTACGTATTGATCTAATACTTATCATAAAAACATCCTAGTATATTGAGTATAGTGGTTTTGTTAAAAAGAAAAGTAAATAAAATGATTTTAGGGGTTGTAGAAGAAAAATAAAAGAAAACGATTAAACAGAAACTTTTACCTTTAATTTGGGTAACTTACTTGTGTTTGAACCAAAGAACATCTTGAAGTGCCTTATTCCTAAGTTAAGGCTTCTAAAAGGAGTAGATGGATGTAAGGAGCTTAATTGGTCAGCGTTTGGATGAGCCAAATGACTTGAGAGGTGTGAGAAATTGCATAGAAGTGGTCTCTTTTTATAAGGGAGAGGAGAGGCTATTTAGGAAAGAGTGAAAATATTATTTTATAATATAATGATATTCGGTTTATAATGGACCAAAAATCATTATGGTAAAACATAAGATGACTCATAATAGAAATAAAATCATCCAATCGAAATTGGACATGTTTTGTATAATATTTTAATCATTATAATCTTATTTTATTAAATCATTTGTTAATTAGGTAAATAATGCATCATAATTGTGTCATAAATAATTTAATTTATTTGAGGTTTAAAAATTATAAAAAAATACCATGATGTAGGAAATATTTTTATCTTTCCAAATAATATTTATATTCGAAAATAGGACTTATATAACACCATATAAAAATTAATAACTAAACGATATTTGTGAACGTCACTTTTGTCTTCACATTAAATAAATTAATCTAAATTGTCATTATTACTCCTAAGTGGCTCAATGGGGTCCCAAAATCGACCCTAAGAATAAAATGGTCGGAAATGACCCATATAATAGGATTAGGACACGTTTAAGGGTAATTTTATATTATTATAATATTATTTCTTTACACTTATTTACTTGATTTACCCTTTAACCACGGTAAATAAAATATTTACTAAAGTAAATATTTAAAATGTCTAAAAATAAAAGTTACCTATTTAGAAAATATGAACCTCCTGATTCAAATTATGGAATCCATTTATCCAAATTCAAAACACATAAGTGGAAGAAATTAATTTAAAATTATTTCCCGCTGTCAAAACAAAAGGCGTGTTTTTATGAAATATTAACTATCAAAAGATTGACAGTTGATTATATAAAATTTAAATGTTAAATTTCTTCTAATGACCAAAATTAGATTAAATGGTAAAAATATAATCTATTTAAACTTTAGAACCAATTAAAAAGATAATATAACCATATAAATAAATTATATTAAAACATAGTTTTGAATTAAAATACAATATTTTCACTATTCCTTAAAAAATGAACATTATCAGAAAAATACCAAAAATTCACCCTAATATATATTTGATATTACAAATTCAAAAAATTATGTCTATTTTAAAAAATTCAAAACAAATATGTTACATTAATTAATTTAATAATTAATTCTCGCTATCAGAACAAATAGTGTGTTTTTATGAAACAATATATATCAAAAGATTGACACTAGTTTTAGTCCAATTTCAAAGTGAAATTAATTCCCATGACCTATATTGGATTAAATAGTAAAAATATATTCTAATTTCACTTTAAAACCAATTCAAAAGATAATCTAATCATATAAATAAATTAGATTTAAAAGGTTTTGAATTAAAATACAACAGTTTTCACTATTCATTAAAAAATGAACTTTATTGGAAAAATACCAAAAATTTACACAGAGTAAATTTTGATGTCCCTATTCTAAAGATGAATTTTATGTTGTCTAATATAACACATAAAATTTTCAAAAAGTGGATTTAATATAGGTTCTCCATCAATGGCGGTTAATCAACCTTTTAAATTATATTAGAATGTTTACCCTTAAAATTGGATTCATTCGCATTTTTAATCCTCTAACATTTATTGTAAAAAGTAAAAATATTTGAAAAACATATATATTCATTTTTAATTAGTTTTTTTCATTCCTGCCATTACAATGGCTAGGTGTTAACTAACAATTAAAATAAAATTATTTTATTATTAGAGTGCAATGTAAGATTTCAAAGGAACTCATTGTTGTGTATTGGGTAAGCCATCGAGTATAGCATTCAATTTAAATTAATATTAACATTTTATTCACAAATACGGATAAATATAAAAATTTCATATTATTTATTTACCTGGGGTGTTATAATGGGTGTTCTTCTTTACTTAGCTTATGGATGTGCCTGTTAGTTGCTCTTTAATGAAGATTTAATTTAAATGGAATCACTTGAATTTTAAAACATGAATGGGGTGAATGTGGAATCATTTCTAGGACTGAGTTGTGCTCAGGTTGTGGATGTTATGCTTTTGTATGAATGAATAGTAACAAGGTTGTTTGTGTATGTGATGGTTTCAGATCCCTTAGGTTGTGATGAGTACTTCTTTACCTATACGTATAAATTTAGTATTTTGTTTCTTATTTATACCCCACCCATGTTGATAAATTGGTGCCAAACACCCCCAATTCATGGGGGAATGTATTTTCCCAAACATCGTATTTGGTGGTTGATTATTGGCTCCTTTTATATCCCTCTACCGAGTATCCCAAGTATCATTAGGTAGGATATGATAACATGAGGTCCATTATAGGCCAAGATTCTTACGACAGGGTTGTTGGGGTGGTGGGCTCAGTTGTGTGCGGGAGGGTTTGTTTCCCATGTTCCCTCAAGATGAGTCCCTTGTGTCTTTGGGTGTGGTGGTGTATGTTCTGGAATAGGTGTCTCATAGTGTGGTCACGTATGTTCATGGTTTCACATTTTTCTGCGGGGGGGATTTATGGTTGTGGATCCCCAGGTGTTTGTGGTTGGGTTTTGTGGTTGTGGTGGCCCATGTGACTTCAAGAAGCATATATGGTTTTGGGGACCCATAAGGCTATTTTGTGGGGTAGTGGAACTGCAATGAAAATAACAAGGGAGGTCTTATGTGTAGGATGTCATCAATAACATGTGGGAAAGTTGTGTGGGGTACCCAAAAATCGATGTACTATTACTATTATATTACTTAACTAGTGTTATTTGGGGTGTGTGCCTTAGTGATGTTGGGTGGATAAATTCCTTGCTAAGTGCTTTGGTAATATCATTTTTCTCATGAGGAATTATAATTCCTCCCCACTTGTGCACAAGAGCTTTTGTTTTTCCCTACTGAGTAACTTGTATACTCACCCTACATATTTAAAACTACATTCAGGTTTCTAGGATGACTATGGGGACTGTGCAGGACCGTACAAGCTCAGACATCGGTGAAGTTTTTGTTGTTGTCTTCTTTCATTTGGTACATTCCTTTTGGAAATTCCTTGTACTTGTATGGGTTATCTTGGAGCATGCATATGGGAATGGATTTTGGTTTTACATTTAGAATTAGTTTTGGAGTTTCTGGGTTTTTAACATCATATCTCCCGATCCTACTAAATAAAAAGAGTAATACCTTTCATATTAACTATAATTCAATACCCTTAGTGCTAGTCACCACTATGGGGCCTATTGAAGGTGGGACTCGGGGGGTCATTATCTATCCTTCATCTTGTGGATGGAAGGGTCTAGCCATTTTCTATCCCCTTTCTCAATATGGTGAAGGTGGTTCATGGCAGAATCAAATCAATGGTGGTGGTACATGGATAAGATGGAGCTCAGGGGT
Source organism: Viscum album (assembly GCA_963277665.1). Lineage (NCBI taxonomy): Eukaryota > Viridiplantae > Streptophyta > Magnoliopsida > Santalales > Viscaceae > Viscum > Viscum album. Next base: position 2,002,190,854 of record OY728152.1, read on the forward strand.
TGGTATAATAATTATTGCATGGGATTGTATGGAAACAGTGTTAAGAAATCCTAGTGCGTGAAATAATCCAGGGAAGACCAGCAACGACATGGGATTTTAGAGCCCCCGTGATCTGATGCAAGGAATCTGCACCTACTGAACGCCAAATGAGGCTACATTAATAGCAAGGTAGAGATTCTAGGAATGGTATATGATTCATAATGACATCTGTTCTTTTGTTTCATGTTTTTTCTATAAATTTAAATAAATAAACATGTTTAATAAAATTTTTAAAAGAAATATTATACAATAATTGATCTTAGAAATTCTTTGTTTACATTATAGTTATGTAACCAAGATGATGACCACAAGTTGTGTGGGAAATTGATTCCCATGAGGATTATTTGGATGATTATAAGAGGTCTGATCAAGTGGAGGAGGATGGCCAGTGGTAGAATACACTTCGTACTTTTCCTTGATAGACCCTTGCGAAGTATAATGAAAGTGTCTCGGACATGGAGACAGAGAGATGGATCAAGGGGATGGGGATAACATTCAGCTTGATCTAGGCTACGATAGAGTAATGGGTTCCCTATGATGTAAGATATATTTGGGCAGCAGAACGTCAGTGTTGGATTCTCTATCATAGGGAGAAGAGGGAGGCTGAGGTTTTGTGGATTGACATCAAGTGGGAGTTCAAGGATGAATTCCTTTATTCAGCGTTGAAGGCTGAGAAGTGGAAAAAGATATTATCCCTTCCTCATGGGTGTTTGTTAGTGAGGGATCATGGGATCATGTTCATGGATCTATTTAATTTTCCTCTAGACCTTTTTCTAGATACAAAGTCTCGGGCAAGACATTTAGAGAAGTCACATTGACGTTATCTTCAGTATATTGCTACTCACTTTACTCTACTGAGGTACTTGGAGGTCTAGGAAAAGTCTGAAGTTATAGAGATGATGCACATGCTAGGAGGAGTACCATGAGAGGGGATCTAGTTGCGATCTTTAATAGGGATGGCTGTCAGATGTAGGCCTCTAGCATCAGGGCCATCCATGTTTTGACCAGTGGGGAGTATGCCACATCATTTCCAGTTTCGATCTCCCTATACAAACCCTTTATTTACAAACACATGTCCTGGATTCTTCAACTATGATAGTCGAGGCTACCTTCAGAATTAGTGCCCAGACTGAGATAATTATACAGTATGGGGGCACGTTCAGCACCCACCTCAGCAGCAGCAGTTTCTAGCGAAGCCCTTTCAGTATCAGTAGCAGGGACAACGAGCTCCTACTCCTCCTAGAGAAATCATGGCAAGAGGAGGCTGACCTCAGGGTGCTCCACATGGACCTTGAACATGGCATGGTCAGGGAGGCAACTGACAGTTAAGGGGTAGAGGATTTGGGTGTGGCCAGTTGAATGCCATAGAGGCAGTAGTTCCAAAATGGTTAGAAGTAATTCGTGGTAGAATCATATTTTTCAGCACTCTTTACTATGACTTGATTGATACAGAAGCATCAAAATCCTTTGTTTCATGTATTTTATCCTATGATCTGGATCTAAAAGTAGAGAGACTTCTCGTGCCCCTGGTTTTGAGTATGCCAGTTGGAAGTATGACCACGTTTTCTAATGTTTGTTGTGGATTCAAACTGATGATGGTGCCACGTCTGTCCCATGGGGAAATTAAATTGTTGTAGAGATAGTCGTATGTTGTCATTTTAGGCATCGAATGGATATTACCTATGTGATCCGTTATCAACTACTTCAGATAAAGGTACATGTTTTTAGATATGATCAGACAACATGTGACATTAATCAGTAAGCGGGGTTTCCAGGAGGGCAGCTGGCGAGTGTGGTGCCTTCTATACTAGTAAGATGAGCTGTATATGGAGACGTCATGATGTGAAGTTATGGATAGACTTCCCAAGAGAGGTGGTGAATCTACCCCCTCAACATGATGTTGTGTTTAGGATAGACTTGCATCCCGGTGCTCGTCTGATTTTGGTGGATCCCTATCAGATGGCCGCTTCTATATAGTCGGAGTTACGAATTCAGATTAATGATTTGGTGAAGAAGGGGTTTGTTTGACAAAGCGTGCCACCATGGGGTGATCCAGTCTTGTTCAAAAAGAATCTAGATAGTGGTCTTAGTCTTTTTTTAGACTACTAGAGGCTGAACTGGGTGATGGTCAAGAACAGTTACCACCTCTCGAGGATCTATGATCATTTGGATCAGTTGAAGGGGCAGGATGGTTTTCAAAGATTGAACTACGGTCAGGATGTCAACAGTTTTGGTTAAAGGTGGGTGACATCTGTAAGATTTTTTTTCAGTTGAAGATATGGGAACTTTACGTTCATGGTCATGTTGTTCGGCATAAATAACACAATAGTTGTGTTTATGGGGCTCATGAACAACATATTCTGGGAAAATCTGGATTGGTTCACAGTCATGGTTATTGATGACATATTGATCTACTCATGATAAAAGGATTATCAATTCAAGCATTTGAGGACGGGTTTATAGTTCCTCCGACAGAACCAGCTCTTCTGGAAGTTGTCCATGTGCCAGTTCTGGACACAAGAGGTGCACTTCCTTGGACATGTGGTGTCTTTACAGGGAATAGTAGTGGACTCATTTAAGGTCTAAGGGGTTGTCTTTTGTGAATCAATCGAGAAAGTGGATGAGGTTCATAGTTTCCGGGGACTAGCAAGTCACTTCTAGAGATAATGTCGAACTTCTCTTGAGTTGCAGCACCATTTTCAAATTGGACCAAGAAAGACCAATCCTTTGAATGGATCGAGTAGTTCCATGAATCATTCAGTTACCTAAAGGGGAATTTGGTTAATTCCCTAGTGCTATGTTTTCCAGAAGAATGGGTGACGTTTGTGGTGTCTTGGGATTCATTTGGCCAAGGCATGGGGTGTTTACTGACATAATAGAAGGAGTGATCCCTTGTGTGTCTAGAAATTTATGTCCCCATGAGCGTAACTATGACACCCACGAACATGACCTTTCATCAGCCATGATCACACTGAATTTCTAGTGGAATTACGTCATTGGATAACACTTCTTGGTCTTCACGGATCATAGGAGTTTGAGGTATATCTTCTCCCAGCGATACCGGAACCTATAACGGAGGAGTTGGATAGATTTTCTGAAGGACTATGTATTTGAAATCTATTTCAATAAAGGAATGGGGATTTTGGTTGGTGATGATTTGACCAGGAAGTCACAGAAGGGTTCAGTTAGAGAATCATTAGATGCTTGAAAAGCAATGGAAGAGTTGTCCTACATTCACCTAGATTCCAGGGTGGGTGATGGTAGAGGAAGTTTGTTCCAAATGATAGTGTATTCATCTAAATTGTAGTAGGTGGAGGAGTCTTATTGGTGGTACATAGAGGCTGTTGTGATGTGTGATCATTTTGACGAAGGAAATTCTCTGGATGGATTGTCGGAAGACGGAAAAAATAAGATGATGTTTAATTGAATGTTTTTTGTCCCATTGGAAATGTATGTGAGATTTCTTTTTGAGTTCCACCACACACCCATGGTGGTACACATGGAGCATAAAAAATGTACCTAGTCTTCTTGAGTCAGTTTTGGTGGCCCAGGGTGAAATGGGAAGTGGTCGATTTTGTGGGGATGTGCCTCATTTGTCAACTGGTGAGGGCTGAACACCGCACCCTAGAAGGTCTGTTGCAGCCTTTAGAAGTCCCCGAGTGGATGTGGAATGACATCTTGATGTATTTCATCATTGGGATACCCAGGGTTCATGGAGGTTATGATCCCATCTAGGTAGTGGTGGACCAGCTGACAAAATAAGCTCACATCATGGAAATCAAGGAGTCGAGTGCGGTGAATACCTTAGCACAAAGGTACGTGGACAAGGTGGTGGGGTTTTATAGAGTTATGAGGTTCATAGTACAAGATCAGGATACATAGTTTACCGAATGAGTTAGGTAGGTACTGCATCATTCTTTTGTCACCCAACGATGCCTCAACAGTGCCTTCCACCCCCAGACGGATGGGCATGAAGTGAGGACCATCCAGATGTTGGAGTAAATGCTATGGGCATGTGTATTGGACTTACTAGGGATCATGGTTGTGGCACTTTCCTCTGTCAGAGTTTTCCTATAACAGTAGTTTTAACTGAACCATTGGCTTTTCTCCATTCGAATCCTTGTATGGGAGACTTTGTCGCTCAAATGTGTGCTAGATAAAGGTCCGGGAGGCTAGTGATCTTCGCCTGAAGGTAGTGCAGATCACAACAGAGAAGATTCAGCCTGTAGGATAGGGGATGAAGGCAGCTCAGGTCTTGTCGAAGTTGTATACCAGTAATAGGAGGAGACCCTTGGTGTTACAGGTTAGGGACCACATGTTCCTGATGGACACCCCTTGATGTGGGTAATGAAGGATCGACATTGGGAGTATGCTCTCTCCTATGTTCATTGGACCCTTAGAGGTGTTGTGGTAGGTATGAGAAGTGGCTTATCAGCCAGCGCTACCACCACAACTATAGAGGGCACATGACTTCTTACATTCATCTCAGTTATGTCCTTATATACATGATTATTAGCACATCCGTGACTGGAGAAAGATAGATATTGAGGATGATTTGACTATCGTAGAGCGGCCTGTGATTATCATGGATCATTAGGAGAATGTGATTCTTGGGAAAACCATTACCCTAGTAATTGTGTTATGGAGACATGGTTCCCTCGAATAGAGTACTTGGGAATGGGAGGTGTCGATACGTGCCCAATACCCATAAATGTTTTTAGTTTTGTTCTGGGTTTTTTTCTTCAGTGTGATGTAGTGCATGACCTTGTTAACAATAAAATATATTGTTTCCCGTGTTCTCTGAATATGTGTAAATATTCCTAATTGTGGGGAGGGAACCACATGATCCCTAATCGAGACACATTAAGGTAGATGTGATTAAACCTGGATGGGAGAGTCAGCGCATCCCAAAATGGATAGTATCTTGACATGGAGAAAGGGACTCTTTAATTCATATGTCATGATCTGGTGACCTTTGTATAATTACTTGGTTACTTGTGGTAGGGGGTAGAATGTGTATCTGCAGTTGTTCATGAGGAATATGAGGGAGAGTATTTCCAAGAGATCGAGGTTTGTATCTAATCTATACGGTGGGTTTATCCCTAAGAGGTAGTTTAAGAGGTGGTTATTCATACCACACTATTTTTTTCGGGTATACTCTTGATTCTCTCGGATGATAATTGTTTGAGAGGTATACGATGTAATGGCACAGACCCTCGTGGTCATTACTTTGTCAAAATCTCATGCATGGGGTGTCCTAGATTCCATGGGTGAGTGTGGAGGGAATTAGTGTTAGTGGCAACATAACATGGTGGTGTCACCTATTTGTGACACAAATCAGTGCGTCCTGATCGGTGGATCATGATTGGTGAGTCCCAATCGGTGTGTCTTGATGAGTGCATCCTGATCGGTGTGTCGCTGATTGGTTTTTGAAAATTGGTGTGTCCCTGATCGGTGTGTCCGGATTGGAATGTCCCATATCTTTATGTCCTGAGAGGTGTGTCACTGATCGGTGTGTCCCGATCAGCGAGTCCTGATCGGTGCCTCTCGATCGGTGAGTCACCGATCGATGCACCCCAATCTGTGTGTCACTGATCTATCTCTACAACTGGTGGGTCACCCGATCGGTTCCACATGGGAGGTTTTAAAGATTTATTTCTCCATGTATCCCCATAATGGCACCTTTTATATTTTAATACATTTTAAAGTGTTTTAAGATCATTTTAAAGGTAGTTATGATGTTTAAAATTCCCATTAATTGGGCGACCCTTGGGGTTTCCAAAATATGTGGCCTCTTTCTTCGGTGTCACATGCCCCCAGTTACATGTATTCTAGAAACCCATTATCTCATGGACCATATCACCACCTCTCTGATGAGAATTACTAAATTTCAATTAATTCCATCACATGTAACCACCCAACTATGTGGAGAAACAACGATCCGTCTTTATGTCCGCTCAAGGAGTCATATCTCGTAACTCCAGGATCTCTCATTTTATTGCACAAAGCTTCTTTCTCCTTCACGGCTTGTTTCTTTTTATTTCCATGGAACATTTGGAGAGCCCCTTCCCAAGGCTAGTTGTGTGCCCATGATGAAGCCTTTACTACACACTCTAAGAGTCCTTGGAGTTCATCCCCTACAAGTCATGCATCCCTAGAGCAAGACATGAGTAAAAACAATGATCGTTGATCATCTCACTACTACAAAAACGGGAATGGGAAGTGCCACCATATAGCAGTGCTATGAAAAAATGGCTAATTAAGAAACCCTTTATCATCCCTTTTCTAGCGCTGATAAAGAGACGATTTAACAGCACTAGAAAAGTGCTGATAAAGAGTTCCTATTTCAGCACTATAAAAGTACTGATAAAGCCTCCCTTTATCATCACTAAAAAAGAGCTGATAAAAAGACCCCTTATCAGCACTAAAATGTTATCATTGATAAATGAAGGATTTATCATCTCTTTTGAGGTCTAAAAAATAGGACCATTATCAGTGCTAAAAAAAGCACTAATAAAGGATACATTTATCAGTGCTAAAATTTTAGCTCTTATAAAACCATAGTCCATTTTTTATAAAGTTGGTCACAAAGTTCCCTCATTTCATCGCGAACTAAAGCTCTCGTGGTTCCAGAACCCTGTGACTACCCTCCATTTCCTGCTAATCTTTACATTGTTGGAACTCCGCTGCCCTCGAGCTTCTCATTGCCGGACCACTACCGCCCGCAGACCTCCGTGTTTCCGTACCTCCTCCACCCTCGAGCTTCACTTTGTTGGACCTTCGCCAGCCACTGAGCATCATGTTTCCAGACCTCTGCTGCCCGCGAGCTTCACATCACCGGTCCTCCTCCACCCGCTGAGCTCCGCGTGTTGGACCTCCGCCGCCCATTGAGCTTCACTTTTCACAGTCTGAAAAATCTATGAACCACATTATAGTGTCTTATCACAGGATGAATGGTTTATTTGGCCTAATGACATGATTTTCCCAAACAAAAATCCAACCATGAACACCCCCCCAAACCACCAAAATTTCTCAAAATTCACTCAAAAAATAATTATACAATCTCCAAATATAAGGAGACCGAAGAAAGGTTCTAGATATACCTGAAATGAGTTAATGATATGTTTAAGGCATGTTTCCCAATACTTTTTTTTTGATATTGGGATTTTACTATTGATGATTGTGATTAATACTTTGCTTTATGTTGGGTAGTTGGTGCATGGGAGACCATGGATTTGTGAGTAATCAAATGGGTTCTACTATATTTAGCCATGAGGTGATCACTTGAGTCTATTTTTGATGTCCCCAAGAGGCCTCGTGTATATTTATTGTCTGGTCACATAACCAGGTGGTGTTCCGTGAGTGAGTCAATTTCTATTAGAATATATAGGTCAGATATCATCCTATGTTTCTCCAATTGAACTTAGTTTCTTTACGATAATTATTTTAATGGTTATTTTGTGATTATTAGTTACTCCCATTTATTACCTTTATTATTTGCTTTTTCTACAGTTTAGTTTTTATCTAACCTTGATTATTTATTTTTTCTTTTATCATTACTCCATTATTCTAGGATTTTCTATTAGTATAGTATTTTACTGTAAATCCAAATGTGGAATCATTGGTAATGATTGACATGTGTTGATTTTCTATAAAAGGGATTTCTTAATATGTGTGTTATTATTTTTATAAAAGTATAATAATTTAGGAAAATAGAATTCCTTGTGAATTTTTTCATTTATTAAAAATGAAATATATATTTTAAAAAATGGTTGACCACAATGTTTTGTTTTTTAAATATATTGAATGAAATTTTTTAATAAATGAAGTGCATCCGTGAGTGAGAGAAAAACTAGTTTTCATTGATGGGAGTGTTGAGGTAGTTCAATGGTTGATATGAGACAATAATATATAATTTTTCAGTCTCTTGATATCCCATGATATAAAATGTGAATCAATACTTATTTAGTTCTTCGACATGGTGCGATAAGTGGTCGACATCGGAAAGAGGGAGCCCTCTCGGTTGAAGGATAAATTCATTAAAAAGTTTTATATCATAAAATAAGGACAAGAACCATGTTTTTTAACATCATTCAATGAAAACATTGGACACAAATTTTAATATCTTGTGATTAGGATTAGGATACTGTATTTTAATGTTTAATATATTTTACAAAAATGTCACACAGTTTCATATCATGTAACTAGAACATATAGTGTGGGTGAGGAGAATTTTCCATCCATAGAGTCCCTACACCATTTGGAATATGGGTAGAGAATGAAAAAGTTTTAAGTTCATGAATCATAGACCAAAGGGGGTATGTCCCAGAAGTTTTTGGCTTGTCATGGCAGAATAATGACCTGATGCGAGAAGGGGCTTCTAGCGTCTCAACACCACATGAAACAACATATTACTAGGATGTTGGATTTTTAGTTCAAATCCATATATCCCATACTAAAGGGATGGTTTATTCATGTTAAATATCTCTTGAGAAACCTAGTATTGGTTGAATGAGTTATATGCTCATCAACAATGGTGATCAATGAGTTTACAGAATAAGAGTGAAGTTTATAAAAAATTTAAGGTCCTTCACACTTGGATTCCTATTTCAAAAGATTCCTCATAGGTATCATCAATTCCCTTAGATCCAAAACCATGTCACCATAAAGTATAGAATGAAGGATAACCTTTTTATGTAAGGACAACACCACTCGGTTCTGATGCATTTCTAGGTCATCCAATGCTTGAACCCTATTTTCTTTGAGGGGTTCCCCCATTATTTCCTTCATGCTATCTAAGTGAGTTTTTCTGGAAGTGCACTTGTATGGCATGATTCCAAGAACACCAAGATTTCTAGCCTTTCCACCCCTACCTTCATCTCTGTCCTTCTCCCTCGCCGAGGTTACTAACTGCTTCTCTTTAGTGGTCAGGCCCCTTCCTAGTAGTGTTTGTTCTATCTCCCTTGGATCTGAGCTTGTCATCTAGCTCCAAATACTTATTGATCCATAGAGAGCGCCCTCACCATCCCCAAGGTTCATAACCCATTGATCCATTTCCCCATTGGATCCTCATCTCCCACTCATATGAAGCATACCAACCAGAAGGGATTATGAACATGTTCATAATCAAGGGACCTCAATGAGAGATCATCCTCCCACTTCAATAAGGCTACTAGCTCTAGATCCAATGCCAAAGCCCTATCCTACCCATAATTATTATCTTCATATGTAACTCTCATGGTCTTGGTGCCCATGATAAACCAGACTTCCTCAATATAGAAATAAAAATCATAATGTTATTGTTGTTGTTGTCAAATAACACAAAAAACCCTATGATAATCATATAATTCTCCTGGAAGATTATGTTGCATGGATTTCTACACTCTAACCCCTCCAACAGACACAAATGGGTATTTTGGAACAATAAATATGTAGTTGGGACTGCTCAAGAATGCAATCTATTCATCACTACCAAGGTGTCCAATGGTGACACCTCCTTCTTTATGACTTTTTTTGGAAGCTATGACCCTCTTTAAAGGGAATCTCTATGGAGTGAAAAAATACCTTAAATCCCGACCACAATCCATTAATTTATGGGGGTGACATTGATTTCATTTCCAACCCAAAGGAAAGGAAAGGTAGTAGCCCATTCTGGAGGAAGACCATCATGGAGTTTGTTCAGTTCATGTCTGGGAAGGGCCTCATTGATCTCAACTTCTCAGGTGACAGTTTTACCTGGTGCAACAACTACAAGGGCCATCACCGCTTGTGTAGTATATTGGATAGGTGTCTATACAATATTAAATCCACTAACCTATTATTAAATACAATGTTTTCCATCTTTCCTGATGTATTTTGATTCACTCCCCCATCTTGGTTTCCATTTCTTCTTGGCATGATCATCAGGAACAGTTTCACTTCCACCAGCAGGGGGTTAACATCCTAGGGTATGAGGACATGGGTTGTGAAATATGGAATGAATCCTTGTAGGAGTATCAGGCCACCTTCAACCCCAGTGACCTGACCTCTAACACCGATAGGTGCGTGTTCTCCCCTTCTTCCTCAGGAACCTTCACCACCTGGGACTACTGACACATATGGGCTCCTTCAGAGTATTCTAATATATGGAATGATACCTTTGGTTTATTGGATTATTAACACTAGTTTGAGTTTTATGTGTGACTATATAATTATTATATTTTCTTATTATTTATTACACACTGCAACTTGAGTCGAGTAACCTGATTAAAATCCATATTGGTACTTTGGTTCTGATGTGGATATGGTTTTTTATGTTTTTGTGACATGTGTATGTGTGGATATATGGGTATTTAGGCATGATGATATTGAATTTATGGAAGATACCTAGGAGTGGTAGATATATCATTCATTATTATTCTTGTGTTTGGTCTATAGTGATTTGAGGAAAATATAATGAATCTAAAATAAATATATTTAACGAAGATGAATAAATACTAATGGTTAGGCTCTATTAATCACTATTTTTAGAAGGAAGTGGTTCTCTTATACTATATTTGGAAGTCTTGTTTTGTGTACTTGAACCATAAATACTAATATTTGAGATTCAAATATGATGAAGATTAATATATATTGGATGGATGCTAATTGTTTGAAAATAGTGTACGAGAACGGAGTGAAAGAGTTCATCAAGTTTGAAAAGGATCACACAAAGGATCATTCTCAAATAATTTGTCCATGTTTACGTTGTTGTTGTTCTAGAATAATTACTCTAGAGGAGTTGGAAGAACATTTGATATGTCACGGAATAGATCAGAGTTATAAATGTTGGAATAAACATGGAGAAAAAACAAATGTAGCTACTGGCTGGGATAAAACTGCGTTTTATGGATCATTAGATATGAATTCAAATATGGATAATGAAGAAGTCTGTATGGAGGATGTGATTATAGATTTCAATTATGATGAAGATCATATTGAGGAAATGACAAAGACAATTGAATATGATCTCCGTGATTTCCCAAAATTGTTGTAAGTTGGATAAAATACATGAGGCCAACATGTGAATCCCATCAAGGCTATGTTTAGTAGCTACATTGGAGTTGTCACTCGGCAGCATTTGCCGATTGACATAGATTCATGGCACCATGTCATGTCTAGGTTGAAGGCTGTGATCTGGGATGAAATTACAGTAACATTATGAATTTTTTTCTTTAATTTACTAGCAAATAAAATAATGAAACAATGTCTTAATCTTCTCAATCTCTTACAGAGTACATTTATAGTAGACGATTCACACAAGGATTATGTACTAAGGATTGAAAGAAGGGTTCATCGAGGTTTTCGCACTATTTTAACAATATGTCACCTGAAATATTTCAAAGGTAAAATAAACATGCCCCCACCCATTGTCTATACTTACCTGATATCCTAAGAAGCATGGCATGCATTTATTGGCTGACGTGGGGATGAGAAGTTTCAGGTACATTGTGGGTGATAATTCGTTGTTTGAGGATACTGGTATTCATCTCTTTGATTGTCAATATTTCATTTATGAAACATAAACTCTGTACTGAAAATAAGGAACATGTATCAAAACCAACGTACCCCTATCATAAAGAATGGATGGGGTACGCTTCATTAGAAAATAAAATGGTACGCATTTTAAATTTATAATAATATTGTTAGATGCCAATAAACAACATCATAATTATATTTCTATGTTTATATGTTGATTGATGAGTCTAAAACCAATCACACTTCCATCCCACGTCATGTAATATGGAAGGAGTCACGTGTGAATATGGAAGGGAAGTTAGTAGATGAGAACACACAAAAAGTGTGAGAAATATGTGTAAGTATGACACGATGATAAAAAGATTTGTTTTAAATTTAAGTTACATAAAAATAATTAGTAATTTTCTTATATCCGACAGTCACAAGAATCAGCTACTTCTGTAGTGGTTACAGACCTATTATCGAAGGCTTTGAAGCAGCCGAAAAAATATGGTTGTGTCAGAGGTGCGGGGTTTGGGGTGACACCCTGAGTATATTTTGAGAAGAAGAAAAAACAGATGAAACAGATGAAAAATTGGAACAAATGAGAGAAAACATAGCAACCCTTGGAGAATGATTGCAATGGCAGGGAGATTTTCTAGAAACATTAATTGGTGGGAAGAAAAGGGAAGACACAACTCAGGAACAACCATCATGTGAACATCCCACCCCACCCTTGACCTGCTTTGAGGCAATCCATTCCCCTCAAAGAATTGACTTATCCATGGTAATCAATAGACTAAAAATTGTTCCACTAAAATGTGAATCAGACAAACACTAATAATATTTCTGTACAAATCTTTCACATGGTGAAAATGATTGTGAATTATATCTATAAACACCCACCTATCACTTTGTAGAGAGGGCTACAATGTCCAATATCCCAGATTCCACGCAGCATAATAGACCACTTCTGAATGATCATCTGAAAGTGATGATTACTGTAGCTCATGATCCAAATGTAGAGCTACCTATTCCACTTGATGACGATGATATTTGTATAGTTAAAAAGGATATTGGGAAATTCATTTCATGGCCATCAACACATTTAAGAGTACATACAGAAAAAAAGGTATTTATTTCCATTCTTTTCAAGCAAACCCTTATATAATTAATAAAAAATGGGCCTGAACCAATAATTGTTGTTATAGATGGAGAAAGGGAAGGGGATGAAAAACGTCGACTCAAAACCATCTAAAGGATCGACCTAACAATCCCAAGGATCTACTGAAATCACAATAACACCACCTGTTCTCTATCCAAATTTACTACCATTGATGACTCATGTAGATACAAAGCTAAAATATGGTAATAGTAATATAGTGGATTTCGAAGAGAATATATATGGAGAAGAAAGTCAAGATTTCGTTGTTGATGAAAATGTAAATGAGATCCTTGAAAATGGTTGGCTAGGCATCAAAATTGTAAATGTATAAATGAAGTATGTTTCGATGAATTGATTTTCTAAAACCTGATCTAATGTGAAATTTATGACTAAATGCATTTTATATTGTTGACAAATGGATTTATGAAAAACAGTTGACGGAATTTTCCCATGAACCAAGATTTGGACTTATTATTCCTCATACAACATCAATACACCTAACTAAATTAGAGCCATAAAAAAGGGATGCAATTGTGAACAACTTGATAAAAACATTTGAATGCAATATTACAGATGAAATACTCTTCCTAATACCAACCATGTAGGGGTAAAACTCTACGATTAAATCATATCAATTATATTTTAACTTGTTCTGTTACTCATTCCTTTTTGTGTTTTTAGGAAACATTGGTTGCTAATTGCAGTGAACATGGATGCTCCAGGGATTTATTTTATAGATTTGAAGCAAGGACATCCATCAATCTGACCACACATTATAGAGTTTTTGAATCTGTAAGACACTAAATCTTACGTTTTAGGTCTAAACCTCAAGTAATATAATTTATATTATCTTTTATTAAGGATTATGTTATGATTGGGAAATGTATCATTATCGTCTAAAAAAAGGATTGAAGATAGTGGCTAAGCATAAGGAGGTGAGCAAGTACTACATCTGGACAAATATCAGGGTATATATAATAAAAATTCACTATCCAAACTCATCTCAACACAAGTTACTTGTTCTCATAATGATAAATTTATTGGTAGTTTCCAAAACAAAAAAACAATAATTATTTCAGTTATTATGTTTGTAAATCTATCATAGAGATCATTTTTCATCAACAAACTAGAATCCCTATGGAGGTATTATCAAAAACAACTCCGTGTTCGTTTAATTTATTTATTAATTATTTATTTTAATATTTTGCAGTACTACTTTGATAGCCGAAAAGCCTCACACTCACAAGATGATATAGATGTGTTCATAAATGAGTGGGCCACATACCTGATGGCAGACTGTACACAAATACAATGACGATATGACATCGGGACATGTACAATTGGTGGTCATTATTTAGAGGGGTTAAGGGGATCAAAAAATGAAACATTGTGGTATGTAAATGTTCGTAGAAAAAATATAATTTTTATTAAATAAATTATCTTTTTTCCAATGAGTCATTTTTCCATTTTAACAGATGATATGCACCCGCAACATGCAAGAATTCCGAACTACTGAAAGGGTCTCTCTTTTGTTTAATATGGACATAATTTTATGTGAAAACAACAACTGGCATACGAAAATCTGACCAAATGCATTCAGATTGTGTTTATCATTTAGGAGAATAATCCAAGGGTCCTTTATGACGTGTACAAGTCATACCCACCTATGAATGAGGCACAGTGTGTCCGGTAGCACTGAAAGGGTCTCTCTTTGGTTTAAAATGGACACAATTTTAAGTGAAAACAAAAACTAACCTACGGAAATCTGACCAAACACATTCAGATTGTCTTGATATTTTATACGAATGATACATGGGTTCTTTGTGATGTGTACGAGCCAACCCCGCCTCAATCCGAGGCACAGTGTGGCCGATACCACTCAAAGGGTCTCTGTTTTGTTTAAAATGGAAACAATTTTAAGTGAAAACAACAACTGACCTATGGAAATCCGACCAAATTCATTTTGGATTGTGTTGATACATTAGGAGAATGATCCACTACTTCTTTTTGATGTTTATGAGTCATCCCCACCTCAATCCGAGGCACGGTGTGGCCGCTATCACTCAAAGGGTCTCTCTTTGGTTTCAAATGGACACATTTTTATGTGAAAAAAACAACTGAAATACGTAAATCTGACCAAACGAATTCATATTTCATGATCTTTTATAAGAAAAATACATGGGTCCTTTTTGAGCTGTACGATTTAACCATGTCTCGGTCCAAGGGACGATGTTTCTAGTACCTCTCAAAGGGTCTCTCTTTTGTATAAAATGGACACAATTTTAAGTGAAAACAACAATTTTCCTACGAAAATATGACCAAACCCATTCTGATTGTGTTGATACATTAGGAGAACGATCCAAGGGTCCTTTATGACATGTAAGAGTCATCCCCGCCTCAATCTGAGGCACTGTGTGAATGGTATCACTCAAAGTGTCTCACTTTTGTTTAAAAGGAACACAATTTTAATTGAAAACAACAATTGACCTATGAAAATCTGACCAACACATTCAGATTACCTTGATATTTTACAAGAACTATCCAATGGTCCTTGGTGATGTGTATGAGTAATCCCCTCCTCAATCTGAGGCACGATGTGGCCAGTATCACTCAAAGGGTCTCTATTGTGTTTAAAATGGACACAATTTTAAGTGAAAACTACAACTGACCTATGGAAATCTGACCAAACACATTAGGATTGTGTTGGTCCTTTATGATAATAATACACAGGTCCTTGGTGATGTGTAAGACTCAACCCCGCCCTAGTACAAGGCACGGTGTAGCCGGTATCACTCAATGGGTATCTATTTTGTTTAAAATGGACACAATTTTAAGTGAAAACAACAACAGACCTACGAAAATCAGAACAAATGCATTCAAATTGTGTTGATTTTTTAGTAGAATGATCCACGGGTCCTTTTGGATGTGAACAAGTCAACCCCACCTCAATCTGAGTCAGGTTGTGATGGCTATCACTCAAAGAGTCTCTCTTTTGTTTAAAATGGAAACATTTTTAATTGAAAACAACAACTGACCTTTAAAAATCTGACCAAACGCTTTTGGATTTCCTTGATCATCTGTAAGAATGATCCATGGGTCCTTTGTGACATGTACTAGTCAACCCTACCTCATGCTGAGGCACGGTGTAGCCGGTACAGCTCAAATGGTCTCTCTTTTGCTTAAAATGGACACAATTTTAAGTGAAAACAACAACTAACTTATGAAAATTTGACCAAACGCATTTGGATTTCTTTTATATTTTATGAGAATGATCCACAGATCCTTTTTAATGTGTAAGATTCATCTCCAACTCAATCCTAGGCACGGTGTAGCTGCTATCAATCAAAGGGTCTCTTTTTGTTTAAAATAGACATAATTTTAATTTAAATCAACTACTAACCTATGAAAATCTGACGAAACGCATTTGGATTGTCTTCTTCATTTATAATAACTATACATGGGTCTGTGGTGACATGTATTAGTCATCCTAGCCTCAATCCAAGGCACGGTGTGGCCGGTACCACTCAAATGGTCTCTTTTTTTTTAAAATGGACATAATTTTAAGTGAAAACAACAACTGACCTACGAAAATTCAACAAAACACTTTCGTATTGTGTTGATAATTTAGGATAACGATCCATAGGTATTTTATGACATGTAAGAGTCATATCTGCCTAAATCTGAGACATGGTGTGGCTGGTAGCACCCAGAGGGTCTCTCTTTGGTTTAAAATGGACACAATTTTTAGTGAAAAGAACAACTGACCTACAGAAATCTGACCAAATGCATTCAGATTTTCTTGATATTTTGTAAGAATTGTCTATGGGTCATTTGAGACATGTACGAGTCAACCCCACTTCAATCTGAGCCACGGTGAGGCTGGTACCACTAAAAGGGTATATCTTTTGTTTAAAATGAACACAAATTTAAGTGAAAACATCAACTGACCTACAGAAATAAGACCAAACACATTCAGATTGTATTGATCATTTAGGATAATGATTAAAGGGTCCTTTTTTATGTGTATGAGTAATACCCGCTTAAAAATGAGGTACGGTGTGGCCGGTAGCACTCAAAGGGTCTCTCTTTGGTTTAAAATGGACACAATTTTAAGTGAAAACAACAACTAACCTAATGAAATCTGACCAAACGCATTTGGATTTTCTTGATATTTTTTAAGAATGATCCATGGGTCCTTTGTGACCTATAAGATTCAACCTCGCCTCAATCCGAGGAATGGTGTGGCCTGTACCACTCAAAGGGTCTCTCTTTTGTTTAAAATGGACAAAATGTTAAGTGAAAACAACATCTGGCCTACAAAAATCAGACCAAACAGATTAGGATTGTGTTGATCCTTTAGTAGAATGATCCACGGATCCTTTGTGACATTTACTAGTCATATGTGCCTCAATCCGAGGCACGGTGTGGCCGGTAGCACTCAAAGGGTCTTTCTTTGGTTTAAAATGGACACAATTTTAAGTGAAAACAACAACTGACCTACGTAAATCTGACCAAACACATTCATATTGTGTTAATATTTTATAAGAATGATCCATGGGTCCTTTGTGACATGTACGAGTCAACCCCACCAACCCCCTGAACCACCCCCACCCACTAGACACCAACCCACCCCCTGGACACCCCCTACCCCTCTGGACACCTCTACCCCCTAAAACGCCCCCCCCCGACACACTAGACACTAGCCCACCCCTGGAAAGCCCCCTCAGACACCCCAATCCCCTCGGACACCCCCTACCACCCCTTGGACAGCCACCCCAAACCCTTGAACTGCCCCCAACCCCCTGAATTCTAAATTGAATTCTTTATGCACTTAATTAAATAATGAATTATGTGTAGTGGTGTAATAGTATAATTGTTGTATGGGTATACTTGGTATAATTATCTTATGATTTATGTGTTAATTTTGTACAGTTATACTTTCTCTAATTAGATTATTGAGATGCTGAATTTGTTTGCAGGTGTTCGGGTGTGCTGCGGTAGATATTTTCGTAGCACCAGACATGGCATTTATCATCGTTTTTTTAGCACTGATAGACGGAGGTTTTATCAGCACTAAAGAAGAACTGATATACTACACCTTTATCTATGCTAATGATGTGCTGATAAAGGATCATTTTATCATCACTAAAGGAGGGCTGATAAAACAAGAATTTATCAGTGCTCTTTTAGCGCTGATAGAGGGTTGTTTTATCAGTGCTTTTTAGCACTGATAATGTCCACATATATCTGTGTGTTTTTAGCGCTGAAAATGTACCCCTTTATCATTTCTCAGTAAGCACTGATAAAGGGTACCCACCCTTTATTAGCACCGAGTTTTACATCGCTTTTATAGCGTTGAAAAAGCCCATTTTGAGCACTAATAAGGACTGCTTTTTTAGTAGTGTCTTTGTAGGGGTTTTCCTACATCTATCATTACTTTGTATCATGTGGGGCATGTAGGATAATGTTTACTCGGGGTGTGGAGGAAACCAAACATTAAATAAGATAATAAACAAACATCTAAAAAAATAAAAGGTTGGTAATGGTGATGTTGTTGTTGTATGATACCTCTGTTGTTTTGTTGTGAATTGTATGGGTTTTTGTTCTCAAAAAATCATTGTCGTTGGTGGTACTTCCTTGCACAATAATGGTCCTCTATTTTTCTGGTTAATCTTGTGATTGAATGGATGTAACATGGAAACTGGTTAATCACATAAAATCTCTTGATAAAATGGATTCTTGATGAACAAGAATCTCAGTGTGATCATCCCAGAAAAGATAACATACAGAATAATGGGTCAAAAATCTAAAAACTCCATTTCTCTATTATGGAGATATATATTTTCATTCTACCTGATGCTTGTGAGGTTATTTTGATGGGGATGGGATCCCCTAATGTGTAGTTTTTAGTTTGTGGATTTGGGGTTATGTAGGTTTGTATGATGGGGGAATGGTTTCGTTCTAGTACATTGAGGGATCTCATGGATCACTTTTGTTGTGGTAACTTTACCAGAGAACCAGGTGTGAATGCTTAAATTACTACATGGGTGTTCATTCATCATTGGAATCTGTCTATTCCTATTAGTTACCCAATAGTGAAGGTTTATTTGAAATGGAATCACATTAATATGATATCAGGAATGGGTTCGATGTGGAACTTTTTTAAGAATGAGTTGTAACACCCCAACCCCTCTAGAATAGAGAAGGTGCATTACTAAGTATATTGGAATGGTTAGATAGAATAAAAATCCCAAAAGAAATATCATTTTAGCAGTCTTGAAGACACTAGATACATAGATGTAACTGAAATTAAATTTTAAAATGTTACAAAATAAAAACCATAATAAAAACTAAAGATGACATCCATAAGAACTCAATAAATGAACTAATTTTCATCTTATGTTGATAGTAAACAATGAAATGGGTGAGATCATGAACTCAGTAAGGGTTAAAAATAGCATATTCATGAATCAATAATAATTAAATTGTAAACAATTTGACATAATCATTATGGCATGGTGAATAAATGAAAAACTCATGCCATTAAAAACTAAAAATGAAACGGCATCCACATATTTTGTCACCGGGAAAACCTCATGGATAATAATAAATAATAATGAATAAAGAGAATTTTCATTAATTGGATGTCATGTATCTAGATCATGATACCATAATACCATAAAAAGGCATAGTTCTATTAGTAGAAACCCGTCTAAATTTTGGGAAACAAACTCTAAGTGTTCATCGCCAATTGATTTGTCTCATGAGACCTACCGATGGATCGATGGGTTGTAGAAGCCCCCACCTTTCTCTTCATGTCCAAATATTTCATTATACCATGATTCAACACAAAGGAAATATGCATTTACATTATCCATATAAAATACAATATAGTGATTGATCAATATTTCCACATTCAAAACAACATTGAAAATAAATATCATATGTAAAATGATATATGACATAGAAAATAATCATATCCATTAAATGAGAATATGGAACTTTTAATGGAATATAATTTCAATTAAAAATTGATCACAAATGGGTAGTAGGTACACCACATAAGAATGAGTAGGTGACCAATACTAAGGAAGTCACAATAAAGTTTTAATTGAGACAAAGCTCGTTACCACGTTGTAATCAATTGAGTCGTATGACCAAAGGTTAATAATCACTGAATGAATCACCAAAATACCCGAAATATAAATATAATACTGATAATATTTATCAAATGTTAGTACATCTATACCCAATATATGAAATAAGATGCGAACAATGGAAATCCCAGAAAATTGAAAGTGAGATGATAAAACCCCTTACAAAAATTTCAGCATGGTAACGATTGTAGCTGGGAGGGCTTAATGAGAGGTAATAGGAAATCCCATTATTTATATATCATAATGGAAGTATGGGGAGGTTTTAAAACATGCCCCATCATTAGTTTTAATAATAAAATAGCACAACATAAGAGATATTCTTGAATAAATGTGATAGAGAGGATCCCTTACAAAGAACACATCATTGGATTGTGGAAAACCCCTTGAAATAATTATGCATGATAAGAGTAAAACTAGAAAATAATAGTCGGTATACCGATTAAAAATATCCTAGGTCATTAAAACATATTATGGAAACAATTTAATCAATGAAATATTTGTTTTACTCAAAGAATAAAAATCGAGTTAAGCAATCCCTTACCATAAATACGTTTTTTCCACTTTTTTTATGACCTGAATAAACAAATTAGGTTTATTAATTATTAATTATAGAACTAATTATATATATTTTTTTGTTTTTTATAATCATTTTATGATCTTTTATAACTATTTTGATTGGTTATGAAGTTCAATTTCATTGTTCAAGCTTGTTTGTTTACAAGGTTTTAATGATTGGTTTGCTTATATTAATGGATGGATAAAATATTAAGACGAAATTGGTTCTCTAGAATTGATGTTATATTCTATTATTTCACATCTAGGATATTAAATGGTTTTAAATTTAATTTTCTTAATTGGATTGAAGTCGAATGATTATATAAAACCATAGTGGTAACCATTTTTATTAATCGTAGGGATTGATTAAAAAGATCATGTTTCTCTTTATACCTTAATACCATTTATACAAAAAGATTACTGAATAACATATATATTTAATAAATAATAATATAGTTCAACCATATCAAAAAAATGTTTTCTTGAGCAGAATTAAAGATAATAATCTAAATTGATAAACTGTTTTCCTTGAATGAGATAAATTGGAACATCTCAAACAATCCTTTAATTTCATTCAGATAAAAGGTTTTGAAAGGAGAGAAGATAATTAAATAACCTATTTGTATAAAAAATTCCAGTACCTAAATGATATTTTAGTTATCATACTTTTTGGGTGAAGGGAGGTGAGGAAAAAAACAAAAATACAACTACTTAAAAGAAAAGAAGGAATTGGAAGGTGGAATTTACCTTTTGGGACTTCCTCATTTTAGAACAACTTAAGGGGATAGGATTTGGTATATTGAAGATTCTTGGGAATTTTGGACTTGGGAGAGGATCTTGGGGAGAGATTTGGGTTGAATATTGTCACGAAACATGGCTTGGGAGTAGTGAAGAGAAGAGGGAGTGAGGGGCGGTGTTATAGTGGATGAGAGAAGGGTTTTCATAATTTTTTAACAATTAGTTTATTATTTCGTTACAATCCAAGAAATAGTAATTATTCCATTACCAAGAATAGTAAAAAATGTATATGTCTTCAAACCAATAGGGATTACATCATTATATCATCATCAATGACTCAATAAATCCCTTATTTATCATTTATCGTAAATTATTGCAATTTACTAATTATAATAAATTTAAGTATTTCAGAAAAATTTGAAAACATCACCTTAACCATTTTCTGATGCTTAGATTCCAAAATTGAAGTCCATTTTTTAAAATAGAATTTTTAAATATGATTATTTTAATATTTAATTGAAATAATTATTTAATCCAAAAAATATAAACACTTATATTATTCATCTTCATTTTAATGTGTGTAAATTTAATGATACAATCCTGGGTGTGGATACCATTCATAAGATTGATATTACTATTCATAAGGGTATGCTAATATTCAAAATATTAGTTTACTATTCATAAGGGTAAGTTACTATTCACAAAATAATTAAGGTAATTCTCTCAGACTCTAAATATCATCCTAAACACAATTGTGTATGTCAGATTTTAAAAATTCAAAACTACGGTGGAAAATTTTTGGTCAATGGCTAGGCTATGACTATCTCTTAAATAACCAAGTGTTGTTTCAAAGAAGCTCAGTTTTTTAATGAAATATAGTCTATAAATATAATTAATTGAAGAGAAAGATACCATGAACTGTTTGGGGAGCTACATTATTCCCTCCTTCGGAATTTTCATCTTCAAAATTTTTCATTTATAAAGCCCACCAAAAAGATGTTAGTGGTTCTTCTTCATAACATCCTTAGGTTCCCATGCTACATTATCCATATTCTAGTTTTTCAGATATCCTTTACTTGAGGATTCATCCGATTTCTCAATACTTGTTCACGTTTGTCATTGATCCCGATAGGCATTAAACAGTATGAAAAATTAGGTTTCAGTTCTATTTCTTCATAGGTAAGTACATGAATTTGTTCTGGCTTGTATTTCATCAATAATAACACATGAAACACATCATGAATCCTTGGAGAGACTTGGAGGCATTGATAAATAGTATAATATATCTCGATTCTTTTTAGAATTTCAAATGGTCCGATGAAGATGCGGCTCAGTTTCCCTTTCTTACCGAACCATAAGACACCCTTCCAGGGATATACCTTCAGAAAGACATTATCTCCCATAAGGAATTCCAAATCCTTTCAGTAGTTGTCAACATAGCTCATCTAAATACTTTGGGCTACCTTAATATGTGATCATATTTTCTTCACCACTGTCAGGGTCTCTTCAATAAGTATTGTTCCTATAAGTTTCCTCTCACCAACATTGTCCCATCGTGTTGGAGCTCGACTTCTATTTCCATATAATGAATCATATGGAGCCATTTGATTACTATAATGGAGACTATTATTGTAAGAAAATTCCCCCAAAGAAAAGTATTGATCCCACATACCTTGAATGTCAAGAGAGAATGATCTCTATTTGTCTTCTAGAGTTTGAATAGCCCTTTCAGACTGTTCGTCGGTTTTGGGATGACAAGCAGTATTCATACGAAGCTCAATATTCAAAACCTTCTAGGGACATTTCCAGAATATTGATGTAAATTTGGAATCTCGATTGAATACAATCGATAGAAGTTCACCTAGAAGTCTTACAACTTCATTAATATAAAGTCTTTCCAAATGCCCAAGTGGTAAATCATCTCTTAAATGATGGAAATGTGCTGATTTTGTTAGACGATCAATAATTTCCCATATTTCATCATTCCATCATGGTTTCCTTAGTATCTGCTGAAAAAATTCATTATAATATTATCCCACTTCCATATAGGAATTGGTAGAGGTTGCATTATTACTCTAGGATGTTGTCTCTCTTCCTTCACATGCTGACAAATTAGACACCTTGACACATAGTCAACAATTTACTACTTTATATTATCCAACTAAAAACAATCCTTCAGATCAATATACATATTGGGATACCCTGGGTGTATAGATATATTTGATCTATGAGCGTCATTTAATAGTTCCCTTTTTTCCTCAGGTATAGATGGAACACATGACCTCTTCCCAAATTTCAGAACACCTTCTTCCTACATGATGCCTTCCAATCTCCCATACATTATTGTATTAATTTTCTGGTGCGGATTCTCATCATATGATCGATATATTTTTATCATCTCTAATAAAAATGGTTTACAAATCCTTTGAAATAGGAAAGATGTTCCCCCTTCCATAATAATTCCCATATCCATATTTAGTAGATCTATGAATATAGGATCCCTTTCAATCCTATTTTGGGTCAGGAGTCCATGATATTTTCTTTTTAATACATCTTCCACCTTATTTTCTATTACTGCATTATAGTTTATTGAACAATCATAATCTTTGAGTAAGTCGATCCAACTCCTTTGCCTCATTTTGAGTTCTTTTTGTGTGAAAATGTATTTCAAACTCTTGTTATCTGTATAAATGTCATATCTTTCTCCATAGAGATAATGTATCCTTATTTTCGAAGAAAATATTATGGATACTAACTCAAGATCATGAGATGGATAATTTAGCTCATGAGTCTACAACTGTCATGATGTATAAGAAACAACTTTATCATTTTGCATAAGGACGAAACCCAACCCATTCATTTGATACATCGCAATATATTGCGAATCCATCATTTCCAGATGGAAGCTTCCAAATTAGAGAATCGGCCAGTCTTCTTTTCAATTCTCCAAATAATTTTTTAAATTATTTGGTCAACACAAACTTAACTTATTTACATGTGAGCTTCGATAGTAGGTTAGATAGTCGAAACAAATTCTGAACAAAAGGCTGATAGTAACCTGCTAAGCCAATAATAGTGTGTACCCCAGTTATGTTTTTTTGGCATGGGAAAATCCTTGATAGCCGTTTTCATTGCAGGATCAACTATGAATCTATCCTTAGAGACAATATGGTCGAGAATAGAAACAGATTGAAGCTAGAATTTACACTTACTAAACTTCCTATATAATTAATTTCATCTAATTTTTTTCATAATAATCCCCATGTGATCCTCTTGGTCTTCATATCTTATTGAGTATACCGGGATATCATCGATGAATACCAAAACAACGTAATTATTATATTCCTTGAAAACTATATCATCTAAATCCATGAAAATATAGGGTGCATTAGACAGTCCAAAAGGCATCACTGTAAACAGATAATGCCAATACATGGTTCGAAATGTTGTCTTAGAAATATCTTACTTCTTCAAACGTAGCTGATGATATCAGGACCGAAAGTCAATCTTAGAAAAGTATGGAGCTCCATGGTGTTGATCAAAGTAATGAACTATCCAAGGAAGAAGAAACTTATTATTTATTATAATATCATTCATTTCCCTATAATCAATGCATATCCTAATGAATCCATCTTTATTCATGACAAACAGGACTGAGGCTCCCCATGGAGACACACTAGGACAACTAAATCATTTTTCACTCAACTCATCTTGTTTTATCATTCGCTCCATTAACTTTATTGTGGACACTCTATAGGGGGTTTGTGATATAGTTCATTCACCAGGAATTATTTAAATGGAAAACTCAATTTCACGCTCTAGAGGATATCCAGGTAAATCATCTAGAAATACATCAATGTATTCTTTCACTATATGAACATATTCAATTTTTACGATTTCTTTCCTCACCCATAGATATTGGGTTCTATTCTTATCCATGAATTGAATTCAATAGATCTACTAGGGTTGGGTCTAGATAAGAATAAAATTGAGAGGTCTCTACTCTAAATATAAGATATTATAACCCATTTTCAAAAATTGTAACTTCATTTTTCTTGAAATAAATCATCACATCATTTTTTGACAGATAATTAATTCCATGAATTATATCAATCGTAGTCATTGGTATGATGATAACGTTAGAAAATAAATCACATTTATCTGTCACTAGGGGGACTAGTTGACATGCCTTTGTTGTAATGATGCACCCCCTAGGAGTTTTGACTGATAACTCCTTTTTTAAATCCAATTTGACATGTCTAATTTTCTAGGAAACTGGGAAGATATAAATGAATAAGATGATTTAGAATCAAATAAAGTGTTGGAAAAGCTTTAGGAAACAATTAAAGTACCTAACACCACAACATTAGGAACATCAACTTATGTGGTTGTAATCGTATAAGATCTCCCTTGATCTCAAGTTATTTTGTTGAGGTAAGATTCATTGGTTCTTAGAAAACTCCTTTTCGTAATGTCTCATATCTCTACAATTATAGCATTGAACATCATCAAATTGTTTCTTCCCCTTGCATTCATTGGATAGAGGCCCCTTTTCTCCACACTTATTGAAGACTCCTATGCCTTTCAAGAATTTCTCAAGTTCTATCTTTCCACAGTTATTGCATAATGGGAATTTCTTCATTCCCTTGTTCTTCATTGGCTCTTCACCTTTCCCTTGTTTATGGAATTACATATTATTATCTTGGATTCCCATGAACAATTTTAATCTAGCAAATTATGTCTCTTTTTTGATGTCACTTAATACAATTTCATTATTTGATGAAAATGTTTTAGAAGCCAATGCCCTTCGAAGACTTCACTTATGTCCGTCAAAGAAATGATCAATCTTTTCTGTTGAGTCACATATGTAATCTACATTATAAGAAGATATCCTTTTGAAGGTATCCCCATACTCTGCAACTCTTTCTTCTTACCATTCCTTTATGCAAAGGAATTTCCTCTTAATTTCTGTTCATTTCCCATGATGGAAATATTTTTCATTAAATTATTCATTAGAAGTACTCCATTCCATATCTTCTATTTCTTCTTACTATATGGTATTCTAAATCAAGGACCGCCATTGATCAGTTTTTCCCTTGGAACAATATACTGCTAGTACTACCTATTCATTTTCATCGCATCTTAATTCCATGAATATATTATCAAGGTAATTCATCCATTGCTTAAAAACCACTGTATTAGTAGTCCCAATGAAACATGGGGGTTTTGCTACATAAAATTATCCAAAACAGATGTGAAATGGTTATTCTTCACAACTGGAGTATGTTGTCACAATATGGTCATGAAAGGATCTTCTCCAACATTAACCGTGTTGACTTGCTCAGTGGGGAGATCCCTACATTGCCCACGAGTATTGATTCCGATTTTTTACATTAGGTTCCATTTCTAAATAATAGACCACACTAGATTAGAGTATGAATCCTAATTTATAATCTAAACTCAACAAAATACTTATCATAAATTGAGATCATATACACGGCTAATCCCTTTATCATAAAATGGTTTCTTTAAGGAATAATTTACATTTCAATCCTTCAAAATGTCTTGTAAATAAAATATGAAATATCCTTATTATATCCCATGGGAGTTTCATAATTAAGAGTGAAACAAATCCAGTTTTCGTGTACCACGATGCCCTAGATCAAGCCCGAAACTCCTTTTCAGAGCTTTCACTACTAGGTGCATCTATACCAGATCCACCTCTACATGATCAAATATAAATATGGATGTATTGCTTGAAAGATACAGATAATCCTTTACTAACCAAAATACTAGGACGTTCTTGTATTCTTGTCCTTAAATAATACCTTAGGGATTTGTTCCCAAATATATGTTTTCTAATCTAGTTTCCATGTTTGCTACTAAACTTCCATTAATACCAAGTGTAATGCTCTGAACCATCTAGACCAGAGCTGGTGAATTTCTAAGTACATTGGGATGGTTAGAAGGTTTAAAAATTAGGATGGAATGATCAATTTATTTGTCTTGAGGAATCTAGATACACATATGTAACTCAAATTTCATTTTAAAAGATTACAATATACAATACATAATGAAAACTAAAAACTGCATCCATAAGAACTCAATAAATGATATTCTCTTCATCATTTGTTGAAATTAGACAATGAAAGGGGTGAGATAAAATTCTCAATAAGGTTTACAAATAGAAGATAAATGAATAAATAATAAATAAATAGTAAATTTTTTGGACATAATTAATATGTCATTGGGAATAAATGAAAAAATCCCTCTATTAATAAAACTAAGAATGAAAATGCATCCATTGATTTTTTCATAACGAAAACTCTTAGATAGTAATAAATGATATTGAATAAAATGAATTCTTATTAATTGGACATCATGTATCTGACACATGATACCATAATACCGTACAAGTGGTTTAGTTTGGTGGGGAGAAACCCGTCTGATTTTTTGGAATCAAACTCTAAGGGTTTGTCACCAACTGAGTTTGATCATGACACTTATCAATGCATTTAGGGGTTGTAGCTTACCCCACCTTCCTCTGTATATAAAAATAATTATTTATTCCTAGATCCAAAACATGTGAAATATTCCTTTACATTATCCGTATAGAATTGAGGAAACAGATTCACCAATCATTCCACAGTCAAAACAACATTCCAAATAAATACCGTATGTAAAATGGTATACAACTGAGGCAATAATCACAACCATGATATGAGAATATGGAAATTTAAATGAAATATAATTTCAACTAAAAGGTGATCTAAAATGGGTAGTTGGTACACCACATAAGAAAGAGTAGGAGCACACCACTAAGAAAGTCAAAGTGAAGTGAAAATTGATACAAATCTCATTACCATGTTGTAATCAATTGAGTCGTATGACTAAAAGATAATAACCACCAAATGTATAACCGAATAACTAGACTATAAATATAATCATTACAATATATATATGATGATTATACATCTATACCACATATAATAAATAATATGTGAAAAATGGAAATCCCACAAAATTGAAAGTGAGGTGAGAAAACCCCTTAAAGACATTTCGGCATGGTAATGAGTGTTCTTGTAGGGGATTAATGAAAGGTTAAGGGGTATACAATTATTTATATATCATAAGGGAAGTATGGGGGAGGTTAAAAAACATACCCTATCATGAGGTATGAAAATTAAAAGTACACAATATAAGGGATATTCTTTAAGAAAAGTTAGAGAGATGATCCCTTACAAAGAACATATCATTATATTGTGGAAAATCAATGAAATAATTATGTACGACAAGTATAAAACCACACAATAAAAGAGGATACACAGAAGAAATCAATAAGAGGTAATTCAAAAATATTATTGGAATAATTTAACCAATGGAATATATGTTTAACTCAAATCCTGAAAATTGAGTTAAGCAATCCCTTACCTTAAATCTTTTGGTGTTCTCAACTTGTTATTAAAGACATGAATAAACAAATTAGGTTTATTAATTGAATATTATAGAACCACTTCTATATTTAATTTGTTTCTAATAAACATTTTATGTTCATTCATAACTGTATTTGTTGGTTATGAGGTTCAATTTCATTGTTCAAACTCATTTGTTTACGTGGTTTTAATGACCAGTTCTCGTATATTCATGTTTAGAAAAACATGTAAGATGAAAGAGGTTTTCTAGAATTGAATTTTTTTTCTATTAGTTCATATCCATAAGATTACATTTGTTTAAATTTAATTTTCTTACTTGTATGGAAGTCTAATTATCATATTAAACTATAGTGACAATTTTTTTATATTAATCTGTGGGTTTGATTACAAAAACAGGTGTTTCTTTATAACTTAATTAAATTAGTTCAAAAGGATTATAGAATCAAAAATATTATATAATAAAAATATTATTATATAGTTCAACCATAACACAAATTGTTTCAGGACCCTAATTAAAGAAAATAATAGAAATTGATGAATTTTTTCCGTTGAATGTGCTAAATTGACACATCTCAAACGGTGCTTTCATTTCTTTGAAATAAATGGTGTGGAAAAGAGAGAAGATTTTGATTTATCCCATTGTAAAAATAAAAAATTCATGTATATATATGTTACTAGAGTTATCATACTATTTGGGTGAAGGGAGGGGAGGAATGAAACAAAAAGACAAGAACATAAAAGAAAAGATGGAATTGGAAAGAAGAATTTACCTCTTAAGACTTCCTCAATTTAGAACCTCAATAAGGGATATGTTTTGGTATTATGAAGCGTCTAGGGGATTTTTAACGTGGGGGAGGTTCTAGGGGAGAGATATTTGGGAGAATATTGGCAAGACACAAGACTTTTGAAGTTTGATGATAAGAGGGATTGAGGGGGTTTTATAGTGGAACAGAGAAGGGTTTTCATAATTTTTTAACCATTAGTTTATTATTTAATCACAATCCAAGAAAGAGTAAGTATTCTATTACCAATTAAAATAATAAATGCATTTTTCTTCGAACCAATACGTATTACATTGATAGATCATCATCAATGACTTAATAAATCACTTACCTACCATTTATCACAAATTATCACAATTTACTACTCATAAAAAATTTACATATTTCATAAAAATCCCAAAAATTAACCACAACTATTTATTGATGTGTAAAATTTAAAAATTAAGTCCATTTTAAAAAATTAATTTTCTAAATATGAATATTTTAATATTTAATAAAAATCATTATTTAATCAAAAAATATAAACACTCAAATTATTCATCCTTATTTTTAAGGTGCCTAAATTAATTTATACAATCATGGGTGCAGATACCATTCATAAGATTAATATTACTATTAATAATGTTAAGATAATATTTATAATGTTAGGTTACTATTCCAAAGGGTATGTAACTATTGACAAAAAATTAATGTAATTCTATCAGACTCTAAATATCATCCTAAACACAACTATATAGGTCAGATTTTCCAAATTCAAAGCACATGAGTGGAAAATTTATGTTCAATTTCTAGGCTATGACTATGTCCTAAATAACCAAGTGTTGTTTCAAAGAAATACAGTGCTTTTGGAAATATTTTCTTTGACTGAAATGTATTTAAATGGAACATACAATAAAATGTTTGTGGTGCTACATGAGTTGTGATCTTGTTGGGGTTGTTGTGATTGTGTATAAATGAATAGTATTGAATGGGTATGGGTATGGGATGGTTTTGGAACCCTTATGTTAGGATGAGTTCTTGTTTACCTATACATATAAATTTAGTTTTTTTGTTTCATATTCTCACCCGGACCTTGATGAGAACTTCGTGTCAAACACCCCCATTTTATGGTGGAGGGTGTTTTTTCCAACATCTTATTTGATGGTTGGTTATTATCTCCTTTCTGCATCCTCCCCAAAGTAACCCAAGATTATTTAGGATAGATATGATGGATGGAGGTCCATTATAGCCCAATATTCATCGGGCAATGAGGTCGTGGTTGTTGGCCCCGGTGTGTGCAGGTTGGTTTCATTCCTAAGTTTCTTCTGGATGAGCCCCAGGTGTCTTCATGCATGGCGTTGGTTTTTCAGGACCAGATGTCTATGGGTGTGGTTACGTATAGTCATGAGGTACCACGTGCCTATGGGAAGAATTTATGGTTGCAGTGGCCTTGGTGATTGCGGGTGGGATGTGTGGTTGTGGTGACCAAGGTGTCTGTGTGCAGGATACGTGGTTGTGGTGGCCCATAAGGTTGTTGTTGGGGTGGCAGTAAGACTGCAGTGAAAATTCATGGGAGGACTGACACGTCGGATGTCTTCAATAACCAGTGGAAAAGTGGTGTGGGGTACCCAAACATTGATGTGTCATTAATATTATTTTACATGACATGTGTTATTTGGGGAGTGTACCTTGGTGAAGTTGGGTGGATAATTTCCTGGTAGGTGCTTTGGTTATCACCTTTTTCTCATAGGAAATTAGAATGACTCCCCACTTATGCAAGAGATATTTTGGTTTTCCCTACTGAGTATACCTGCATACTCAACCTAGGTATATAAAATATCTTTTGGGATTCCAGGAGGACTTCGTGGAACGTGAAGGACCATACTCGCTCAAACATTGAGAAATTTTCTGTTGTTGTTTTCTTTCTATTGGTAAATTCCATTTGGGGATTTCATGAACTTTTATGGGTTATCTATGAACATGCATTTTGGAATGGGTTTTGGTTTTACTTTGACCTTAAGTATTGTATTTTTTGGATTTTTACGATCATATCTCCCGAACATACTAAATAAAACGGTAATTCCTTCTATATCATGTTTAATTAAATACACTTGGTGATATTCTCCACTCTGGGGCCTATTGAAGTTTGGACTTGGGGGTCATTATCTCTCCATCAACATGAGGAAGGAAGGGTCTGACTATTTTTTGTCCCTTTCCTCATCTTGGAGATGGTGGGTCGTGACACTTTATTAGTAGTCATTCATATTTGGATATAAATATTCGGATTTACATGGAAGACCACGTGATCAAACCCTTATGATATTTGTGTTTCATTATTAGCTTGTATTATATTATAGAATTTTATGAACACTTATTTATTGAATGGTCTTTGTTGAACATTTTGAATTAATTGTTGAACTTTGTAGATTACGAGTAGTATTTATTTTTATAAAGGACTCTATTTTTAGAGATGATCTAAACATGAATTAACCATTTTTTAGATAATTTCTAATGAAAGGAAAATTATATATTTCAACTTTTTTGGATTATTTGATTCTTTATAAGTTGATTCTAGAGAATTAGTTGTGACTAATTCATCTTCAATACTCATCGTTTGGAGAAAATATGAGTTTGTGGTACGAATTTATTATAGTTTGAAACTATATTTGAAAGGGAAGTATATTTTATTATTTTATTAGTGAATATAATTAATTAATTACTAAACTTTATGAAATTGATATTAAAACAAAATCGTTGTTCATTTATTTTCCTCCTACAAAATCAAATACTGTTTGACCCATCACATGTTTGTGGTTTTCTAGTGGTTATGTTTCTCATAATACTATTTTCTAACAATATATATAATAACATGATGGTCAGCTCCCCTTTCATAATGATTATTCCAATCAAGGAATCCAAATATGTTTTATATTAGGTGACCTTTTTACTTCTATTTCATTCTTTTAAAGTAATAGTTTTATTGAGTCTTTTTCCGATGTGGGACATTCAATGATGTTTATGAGCCCTATTTTAAAATTATGAGGATGTAATTTCAAAAGGGGGGATAGATGTTATGACCCAGGTATTTATTGAATAATAATTTTTGGTCACTATTAGTACATATGAATTATATATTATTTTTATGTTAAAGTGTATTCTTTTTCTGATAGTGTACTCAACATTCTAAAAGGGGTATTCCGAAATCTTACGTTGCACACAACATTGAGATATAATGAAAATAATACAACAATAATAATATTATTATTATAAATTATATTTAATTCCAATCTTTTGGAATGGCGGGAATGAATAAAATCAACTAAATTTTGAAATTTGGTAACACATTTTTAAATAATAAATCATTAGTTACCAAATTTATAAGAAATGCAAAAATGGCCAATTGATTATAAATGATGTGTTTTTAGGAAAACCTATATAAATGAGAATAATTGTGTTTTAATACCACTATTTATTGATTTTTTAATTATATATATATTCAATGTACTGTTTTAAATTTATCTTATATGTTTTCCAGATATGATTTAAGAAAAAATTCATTTTTTCTGATAAAAGATATTTTTTTTCTAAAAATGTAATTTTACCACATTTTTATGGTGAAACAATTTTAAATATCATTTTTTCAACTGTTATATGTTATATTTTAAATAATATACATCTTTTATATAACGAGGATATCCAAATTTACTTTGATTAATTTTTTTATTTTCTGATAATGTTCATTTTTTAATGAATAGTGAAAAAATACTTCATTTTAATTCAAAATGGGATTTTAATCTAATTTATTTATATTATTATATTATCATTTTAATTGTTTTTAGATAATAATTGGATTATTATTTTATCACTTAATCTAATTTTTGTCATTTTAAGTAATTTAACTTTTAAATTGGACAAAAACAGTTATCATTTTTTTGAAAGTTATAACTTCTTAAAACCTCTAATTTTGGTTTTAAAAATAGGAATTAATTCTAAATTATTAACTAAAACTTATGTGTTTTGAATTTTTAAAAAAGGAAACAGTATTTTGAATCAAGAGGTCTATATTTTTTATAGAGGTACCTTTTATTTATAGACATTATTAATAGTAATACTAATAATTATAATATTTACCATGGTTAAAAGAAAAATCTGGTCAATATGGGTAAAAATAATATTATAATAATATTAAACTACCATAAATGTGTTATAAGTTTATTTTATGACATATTTCTAACCATGGTCATCCTTTGGGCTATTGTGGGACCCCATGGAGCCACATGGGATGGGAAAATGACCTTTTAAAAAAATTAATTTAATGTAAAGAAAAATGTGACATAAACATGTATATTTTAGTAAAAAAAATTATATGTGGTTATTTATGTAAAATTTTGTACTATAGATAGTCATTATTAATATAATTAATATTTCAAAAATCATGGTATTTTTTATAATTTTTATACATATAATAAATAACTATATTAACGACACAGTGAAGATGTAATTATTACCTTATTAATGAATGATTTAAATAAATGGGATTTTAAATATTAAAATAAATTTATATTTAATGTTTTCAAGAAATCCACGAATTTTAAGGATGATAATGAATTGTTATATTTTTATTAATGATGGTTTTATAAAAATAATTAAGTTATAGATTTTTTAAAAGTCATCATATGAATAGTATATAAATTGACATAAATTTGTATTTAAAACAAATACTATTTTGATAAATGATTTAGTAGTCCATTAAGTCTATGATTCCCCAAAATTACATAGATAAGGTTTAAAATTTTATTAAGGAAACACTTTCGATTCTATTAGAGTTTTATAGTAAATATAATAACTATATAGTATGAATAAACAAGAAGACCTGGCATGTGTCAAATAAATTAACTTAGGGTTAAAGATAAATGATAAGGTTAAATTATGTGACCTAGACTACTCTAAAACATATAAGTTGGGATGATTTATACCCAAAATAATATTACCATAGAAATAAATTATTATGGGACCATTTGAAATCAAAAATAATTTTATTGTAAAATAATGCATTCAATCCTTCCTAAAGTTCCCCTCCTCCCTTATATAAATGGGCATCTCCTCTAACCCTTACTCACAACTCTCATGCCCAATGGATTCTCCAAACTCAACCCAAATAATCCTCCAATATCCCAATATTCCTAATATAATCCTTACCATAGGCATAAGGCATTTCAAGGAATCCATTGGACTCAAGTCAAAGGGATTTATACTATAGCATCCCACCTTTTTAACATAATGTTTCATTAATTTTTTCAAATAAACGAACTTTATTATCTAGTCCCATGTAAATAAGGAACAAAATACAAGAAAACATAAAACAAACTTTTAAATACACTTGAAAAGACTCTTGAAAATTTCATCCTATGTAAAACTACTGCATCTCATAAAATGGGGATATACATCAAAGGAATGTGTGTGCAGAAAGCCGAGTATGGAAAGCAAGGGAATCAGTTTACTTGTGATATCAATAAGAAAATGATGAAAAACATAAAGAAATGAGAAAATTATGTTGGGGAATTTAATAATGAAAATAACATGAACAATGACATGAATATGTGAAAAAACATATAATTTAGACATTCATAAACATATCATCAATGTTCATCCTCTAGGGGTCATAAAATTGACCAAGGTTATTCACCAAGGTTTCATGAAACATGTCCTCTCTAGAGATTAAATTCTTTACCCAATGAAATAGAACTCTATCAGGGTTCTCCCTTAAAATTAATTTATATTTAGGTTATCCACAATGATCATAATAAAAAATTTCATAAATAACCCATAGATAGTAAAGGTAAGGGGTTTTACATCAAAATTGTGACGTTTTAAAAGTGCATAGAAACATTATCATTATGTCTTTTATAACCATCAGAAAAGGAAATAGGGTTTCAATTATGACTAATCTAGAAAATAAAATATATTTGGTTATTCAGATAAATAAAACAAGAGAATTTCTTGAGACAAAGAGAAAGAAGTTTTGAGACAACGTTTCTACAGCATAACAACTATATTACATGGTTTTAAAAAACAATAAAATGATAGGAGATAGGGGTCCCCCATAAATAATTGAATAATATATCGTACATGTATAGAATAAAAATAAATAATATCATGGGATGTAATTCCACACCACATGACAAAGAAACTTGAAAGAAAATTGATAATGGGATTTCTTTTACGAAAATTCAGCATCTTAATGGCATCTCTTATAATTCAGAAAAATAAGTTGATGATGGTAGAAAGGGTATCTCATCAATTGGAAATGATATATACCATAATATTGATATCGACGAATATACACCCCATAATGTAATGGAAACTTGAAAACATAACAACAAAGAAGTCATGAATTAAAATAGGAGGGTGAATGGTTCTCTTACACAAAAGAGTATCATAAAAAGCATAAAGGTTGGGATCTGGGGGGATTGAGTGAACCTTGGGAGGACTCCTTGTGAGGTAAAACTACCAGAACATCATTGAGGAGGATTTTGGAATGAAATTAATGAGGCAATGTCTTGGTATTTACAGGAAAAGTGAGGGAATATTTAATTAATTTCGAAGGGCCACCTCATTTGTGGTATTTGGAAAACCATGGTCATACCCACTGTTTTTGCCCATTTTTTAGCCACATGGGACAGATCATAGAATATATTACAATTCGAAAGTTTAAAAAAATTATTAAATCATAATTACATCATTATTGATATCATTGAACACCCATAACTCAAAATTGCATTTTCACTATTCACTAGAAAACAATACATTTTCTAAAAATATAATCATTTCATCCTAAACGAATATCAATGCACTGAATTAGAAAATGAACTCTATTTTATGATAACAATTTTCTAAATATTTTTATTTTCATTTTTAAATAAAATAATTATTTATTCAAAAAACAACTCTAAAACTATAACTTATTTTGTAATACCTTGAAAAGGTAATTGAGGTCCCAAAAAATTATCAAATTACGATAAGATGATAATGAATAAATTTATGAATATATACTATGATAATACATTTTCATATTAAATTATTAAATTAAAAATTATATTATAAATAAATATTTATGTCATATAAAAATAAAAAAATTTATACTAAGATTGTTATTTCAGTTTTAAGGTGTCTAAATTGTATTCATACCTTCATAGGTGAAGTTTCTATTTTTTTGGCTGTTTTACAATTATTTACTATTAATAAGGGTATGTTACTGTTCAAACATTACTATTTACTAAAAATAATGTTGATCTTATTAGAATCAAAATATTTTACTGATCACAACTCTGGAAGACAATTTTTCGAAAATCATTTAACATTAATAATTATTTAAAGTTTACATGAAAATTTTAAAATACCAATTTAAAAAAATTCATCAATAATATTCTTCTTATATTTATCTGGACATTTGGAAATAAAATAATTTATAATAATAAGAAATAAAAATTTTATTTATACCAATGGATTAAAAAAATTATATAATGCCTCATTACATAGCCCCTTATAACACTTTTGCAGTACCTAAGTGTATGTTGTGTTTTGGGGATTACATCTTGGGGTGGATCAGACAATATTGACCAAGTGGTGATTCCTATTAGCTTGATCTTATCCATTTATAAATTCCGTTCAAGCATCACATGTTAAAGCTCAGCAAGGGATTGGTCTATAAAAAACCCAAAGATTCTACCTTCTTCCTGAGATATGATAGATTGGATTCGTACAACCCGAGTCTACTCAATTTGTCCTTCAACTCATCCTTCTGAAATAATTATCCAAGATCACTTGTATTTATAAACAAAAAATTTATTGTTAAGAGTTTAGTTACCAATAATCATATTGACCAATAGTCATATAATAGTAAAAACCCAATGGTATCACTTCATTAATTAAAGGATATAGTTTTGTGGAGTATAAAATAAAATAAGACACAATTTTAGGAAGCAAATATTATTCAAAAGTTCGAGTCATTACATTCCTCCCCCTTAAGAAATTTCATCCCCGAAATTTCAAATCGTACCCTGAGAATAGAAAAAGCGTTTATACTTCAGCCTCATAGACTCCTCTGGTTCCCACGTGGATTCTTCACATTTGTGGTTCATCCACAATAACGTAACAAGTTGGGTAGTCTTGTTGCGTTGAACCTTGTATTTATGATCAATGATCACCACTAGCTTCTTCTCATAAGAGAGGTCATGTTCCAGTTGTACCACCTATAGATTTTTTACATGTGAAGGTTCATGTACATACTTCCATGATTGGGATACATGGAAGACATCATGAACTTCTTCTAGATTTTGAGGAAGTGAAATCCAATAGGCCACTTCTCCTTCATGATCAAAGATTTCATATGGGTAATGTACCTTGGGAGGAGCTTCTCTTTCTTCTCAAACCTCATGACTCTCTTTCTAGGTGAAATTAGAAGAAATAATTTTTCACCCACATTAATCTCCATGTCCCTTTGATGGTTGTTGGCATAACACTTTTTCTGACACCATGTAGCCTTAATGTGTTGTTGGATGAAACTGTCTTTTTCTGTCTTCTCTTGCACAAGATTGAGCCCAATATGTTTTTTCTCACCAGTTTCATTCCAACAAGTAAGATTTCTACAACGCTTAACATATAGAGCTTTATATAGTGCCATTTGAATGATCGGGTGGAAGTTGTCATTATATGAGTACTCAACTAAAATGAGATTTTGATCCCATCCTCTTTTATATTTTATTGAGCATGTTATCAACATATCCTCGTGTTTTTTAATAGTCCTTTTAGATTTCCCATCAGTTTGGGGGTGATAGGACTTACTGAAATTCAATTCAGTGATTAGATCATGTTGAATACTTCTCTATAATGTTAATTTGAAGCTTGGATCATGATCAGTTAGGATAGAAAGTGGAACTTCAAGTAGCTTTACCACTTCCTTCATGTTAATCATGGTATGTTGATCAAGAGAAAAATATTCCCGAATAGAGATAAAATGGGCATTCATGGTGAGATAGTAAAAAATAACCCATATCACATTCTTTCCTTTTGATGTTCTTAGGAGATAAGTGGTGATGTCCATAGTGATATTGCCTCACTTACATGCTAGTATGGGTAGTGGTTTCAATTACACATTAGGAAGTGGTCGCTCTACCTTCACTTGCAGACATACTAGGAACCCTTAAGTGTAGTCATTAATCTCCCTTTCCATATTATCCCACCAATAATGATCATGAAGGTCCCTATACATTTTTGTGCTTCCAGGATGTATATAGAATGTAGATCTATGAGCCTCATCCATCAGATCCTTCTTTATTTCAGGAATAGATAGAACACATAGTCTTGAATGAAATTTCAATACACCTTCTTGATCAATATTGAACACATGAAACTTTTCATCCTGCACAACCTCAAACATCTTTTATTAAAATAGTATCTTCACTCTGAGATTTCTTTATCTTCTCTAGTAATGACAGTTGAGAAATCATTTGGGATATGGTTGTTGATATACCTTCCCTTATAAATCCCATGTCTAGAATTACAAGGTCTTTGATCAAAGGATCTCTTTAAATCCTCATCCTGGAAAGTACAACTGGGTCATTCACGATTAATGCAACCACGACATTTTTTTTCTCATTTAGGATGATAATTATTTGAACAATCATTGTCTTTGAGAGGTTCCAACCATATCCTATGTCTAATATTCAATTCCTTTTGTGTGAAAATACACTTCAAACATTGTCGGTATGTGTATATATCAAATTAATCCACAAAAAAGGGAGTGCCTCAATATCTTCAGAGAATAAATGACCACAACCAGCTCCAGATCTTGAGTATCATAGATCTTCTCATGAGTCTTCAACTATAGAGATTCATAAGCAATGAATATGTCATTTTTCATGAGGACGCACCCGTGTCCTTTTAGAGATGCATCACTAAAAAAATGAATCCTTCTCCAATCGAGGGAAGAGTTAAGATGTGTGTAGTAATTAATCTATTATCTAGCTCTTGGAAATATTCATCACACTACATTGACTATATGAACTTGACCCCTTTTTGTGTTAACTTTCTTAATGGATTAGAGGGTCATGAATTAGTTAGTATGAAAGGAGTAACAAATAAATTATAATGCCTATATCTTCATTGGAAGGCAGTTTTTAGAATATCTTCTTTCTTCACCATCAATTGATGATAACCAGATTGAATACCATTCATAGAGAAAAATTGAGGCCCATGAAGTTGGTCAAATTAGTCATCAAGTCATGGAAAATGGTATTTGTTCTTCACTATGATCTTGTTAATTTCTTTATTATAAATTCATAGTTGTATCAATATATCCTTCTTTTTCACTAATATAAATTTTTCTCCCCAAAGAAACACACTCGATCGGATAAAACCTTTCCCCAAAAGATCATGGAGTGGTTTCCTTAACTCCTATAGCTCCACATTTTCCATCCTATATGGGTTCATTGATATCGTATGGGATCCAGGAATGAGTTCAATAGATAACTCTACCTATATTTTTGGGGGAGGTTCGGGTATCTGTTCATGAAATAAGTTAATGCATTTCTGGACAATGGGGACATTTTCTATCCTCCAACTGTCATTTACATCTTCTTCTTCACTGATCAACTCTATAATGAAGTA
This sequence comes from Viscum album, assembly GCA_963277665.1. Lineage (NCBI taxonomy): Eukaryota > Viridiplantae > Streptophyta > Magnoliopsida > Santalales > Viscaceae > Viscum > Viscum album. The sequence continues at coordinate 2,002,230,845 of OY728152.1, forward strand.
TATAGGAGGTTCTTCTTGAATATGATCAGGTTGAGATATCCCTCCTTGGGAGATAACAGTAGGTTTTCCATTCAAGACTACTGATATTTCCTTGCATCCGCATGTGATATTATCATTATACATTAAGATCCAGTCCATACCTAGTATAATATCGAAATCCAACATGGGAATGACTACAAGATTTGAGATAAGATTATGCTAACTAATGTAACTACTGGATTTTTGTAACATTAAAAATACATGGATAATCCCACCAGGTGTCTTGACTGATAACGCTACATTAAGAAAATCATGGGTCGATTCTAAATTCCTTGCAATCTTGGAGGAAATAAAGAAATTTGTTGAACAAGAATCAAACAACGAACTTTCTAGAATTGAGAGAACAACAAGAGTACCTTCCAACACATCATTTGGAACTTCAACATCAGATGTAGTGTTTGAAAATGTACTAACTTGTTCCCTTATCCTTTATTGAGGATTATGGGGATTCCCCTCCACTACCCTCATATAGGGATAGTTATTGGAAAAGTTCCCAAGTGGTCTACACATGTAGCACTGGACATCAGGTAGGGCCTATACCATCTTCGCTAAATCGTTGGTGTTGTGAATTTGTGGCTTCACCTCGCTACAAAAATTCTACAAATTGTGTCCATCTCTACTACACTTGTAGAACATCCCACTCTAGAGAAGGAAGTTCCATGAATGCTTCTTCCAACATTTATTACATGTGGGTCATTGAACTAGCTTTCCTCCACTTCTATGATTGAAGATCCTCCCAAATCGTGGCTCTGTCAATCATTTATTTTCATTGTATTTATGAGAGCATTGCATCTCAATGAACTCCAGTTCGACATTCATCGCACTTCGCACGATCTCCTCATAGCTATCATAATCTAGGTTGGCTAGATTATTCCACTGATGACATATTAATCCATTGAAGAATTTAACAACCATACCAGTTGGATCCATGACAAAGATAGAAGAGTAACATGAAATCCTTGTGAAGTTCATCTCAAAGCTTCTCATATAATTAATATCCTTCTGCATCTACATTAGAAACTTATTCTCTATTATTTTTCTCATCAATCGTGGGAAATACTTGTTGAAGAATAACCCTTTGAATGCTTCCCACTACATAGCTTCAAATTTTACACTTGGATTGAAGATCTATTATCAATCACTACCACTGATCAACTTCTCCCTCTAAGCAATAAATATCCAATGTAACCTTCTCTTGTTCAGAACAAAAGAGCATAAAAATTATCTTCTCGATAGAGCTGATCCTAAGATCAGAAATCGGTGGGTAGGTTGATCCACTAAAGGATGTTGGTCATTGACGCATAATGTATTCAATATAATGTTGTTCCGTTCATGGTGAAATCGGTATTATTGCTTGTTCAAATTATTTCCCATATGTTGAGTCAGTTTGTTCATCATTCACATGAAATTTTCCATTTTGGCTTTCATCAAAGGGCCATCAGTGCTTGGACCATTACGGTCACCATTTTCACAGTTCCTCTTATTTCCCACCATTTTCTAAAAGAACGAAACCTTAGTTAGAAGATTATTTCATTTATGAATCTTTTAACTATAATGTATTTTATTTCTTATAACTTTAGGATCAAAACAATCATTTTCTCTATGAATCCATCATAATTATTAACAAAAAGGTAATGATTAACAAAACATGTCCCCGAGGAGTGTCATAACCAAGAGTTCACCAAGGCCCATTTTTCGTATACCATGATACCGTAGGTCAAGACAGAAACTCCTTGTCAGTGTTTTTAGTCCTATGTACATCTGTCCAGAGCCTCCTCTACCTTCTCATATCTAGACAAGGATGTATTTGTTTGATAAACCACTTACTCAATACTCACCAAAATACTAGGATGTATTCCTATATTTACAATTTTATTTAGTGTTCTTCCTATTGTTTTCATATCCTAATTTCGTTAAATAACTAAAAATTATTTTGATTTTAATTATATCATCCTACCTTTTTAACATAACTTTTCATTACATTTTACAAACAAGAGTCTTTTAAAGTCCAGTGTTTTGGAAATCCAGAAAAAATACATGAAAACATAAAACTTTGATTTAAATCTCCTTGAAAAGATTATTGAAAAGTTAATCCTAGGTAAAAATACTACATCTCCTAACCTGGAGACATACATCAAAGGAATGGGTGAGTCAAATGCCCTGAAAAGAAAGCAAGGGAATCATTTTAGTTGTGATATCTATAAGAACATGATGAAAAACATAATGACATGAAAAATGGAATTAGAGGAATTTCATAATGAAAATAACATGAACCATAACATGAATATGTGGCCACAACATTTAATTTAGATTTTCACGAACATATCACCAAGTTTCATCCCCAAGGTGTCATAAAAATTAAAAAAGTTATTCCTTAAGGTATCCTGAAACATGTCATATATTGAGATTAAAATTTTAACCCAATGTGTTGGAGTGCATTCAGGGTGAAACCTTAATATTTCTTTATATTCATGTGAGCCACATAGATCATAATAAAACATTACTTAAATTAAACATAGAGAGTAAAATAATTGGGTTTCAGTTCAAAATCATGACGTTTTAAATGTGCATAGAAAGATGATCATTATGTCTTTTATGACCCTTGGAAAAGGAAAAAAAGCTTCATATATTTTGATTCCAGAAACAATTAGATCAATTTTATGTCATTATGAAAACCTCTAGATATGGAATTATATTTGGATTTTCAGAAAAAATACAGGAGAATGATTTGAGAAAAAGACAGAGATATTGTGAGATAATGTTTTAACTACATAACGACAATATAACATGTATTTAGAAAACTATAAAACGATCTGGGACAAGGGTATCACAAAAATAAATGAATTATTTATAGTAGATGTACAAAATAAAAAGAAATAATATCAAGGTTTGTATTGACACACCACATGAAAAGGAATCTTGAATGAAAAGAGAAAATGTGATTTCTTTTATGAAAATTTGGTAGCCTTACCGCGTCTCTTACAATTTAAGAAAAAAAAGTTGATGAGAGAGGAAAGGTTATGTCCTAAATATAAAATGAAAAGTTAAGTAATAATGATATGGGAGAACATACCTCCACATAATGTAATGAAAAATAGAAGACATAACATACTGGAATCCATGACATAAAAGAAGAGGGTGAAAGGTTCCCATACCAAGAAGAGTAACATTGAAATATTGAAGGCTAGGACCACAGGGGGCTTAAGGGAACCATGGGAGGACTCCATGGGAGATAAAAAGACTATAACATCGTTGAGAAATATTTTTTAATGAAATAAATGTGGGAATGAATTGTATTTATAGGAAAAGTGAGGGAATATTTAATTAATTTCCAAGGGACTCCTCGTAGGTGGTATTTGCAAAACATAGGTCGTGCCCACAGTATATGCCCATGGTATTGGCCACTTGGGACACCTCATAAAATATTTTATTAGTCACAATTCAATTAGAATGATTATATCATTATTACACATTATTACATCATTATTGATGTTATTCAACACCCGAAACTCAAAACTGCATTTTCACTATACAACAAAAATCAAAAGAAGTTATAAATATCTCATAAATTCACCCTAACCTAATATTGATGATCTGAATTCAATAATGAACTACATTTTATGGAAATAATATTTTACATATTTTTAATGTAATTTTTAAATAAAATCAATATTTATTCAAAAAAACATCTGTAAAACTATAACTTATTTTGTAACACCTTGAAAAATTAATCAAGGTCCCATTAAATTATCGTTTAAATATAAGATAATAAAGTTAAAATTTTTGATTATCTTTTATTAAAATACAGTTCCTCATTGAATTATTAAATTAAGTATAAAATTGTAAATAATGTATTTTTGACATACAGAAATATCAAAACTTATACTATGATTATTTTTTCACTTTTAAGATGTCTAATGTTTATTTATACAATCATGGTTTTGTTTTTATTTTTTTGCAGATTTACTATTCATTATTATCTATAAGGGTATATTACTATTCATGCTTTACAATTTACTAAAAATCATGTTGATCTTATTAGAATCTAAATTTTTATATTGATCACAACATTTGAAGCCCATTTTTTTAAAATCATTTCACAATATGAATTATTTAATGTTTAAATGAAAATTTTAAAATAACCTTTTTACAAAATTCATAAATAATATTCATTTGGAAAATTAAAAATATAAATTTTACCATAAGAAGAAATAACAATGTTATTTATACAAGGGATTACAAAAAGTATCTATGGCATCAATACATATCCTCTTATAATACCTACATTGGACATAATTGTAAGATGTACTATGGTGATAAAATCATTAGTCGTCCTGGACAACATTTCCCGAGAGGTGATTTCTACCATTTTGAAATTCTGCTTTAGGAGATTCGGTTCAGGCATCAAATTTTGAAGCTCAGTTTGGGCTTGGTCCAGAGTAATTCCTAGAGACGCTACATTCTACCCAATCTCTGAATTGTTGGATTCATACGACCCGAATCTACCTGTAGATGCCATCGACTCTTATTTATGTATTAACTAACCAAGATTACATGTATTTATAAACAATAATAGTAACGTAAAGTGTTTAGTTTCCTTTGTTCATATTCACCAATGGTTATATAACTTGAAAAATCAATATTATCAATTTTTTAATAAAAGGGTATAGTTTTGTGGAGTATAAAATGAATTGAAACGCAAATTTAAGAATCAAGAATTTTTAAAATGTTTGGGTCATTAGAAATACATTTTAAGAGGTAAAATTTTCTTTCATGCTTCATTCCATAATTTTACTTCTTCACTCTGTATTCTATTCATATTCTTTGATTTCATAAAAAAATCAGTATCTTCAATATACTAGGATGTAGTTATAGGAAGGATTCGAACTAAACTTACACACACCTCCATCTAATGGATACAAACATATTGTTTCTGTGTACGAAAAACTATTGTCTCATAGAACGTCGATATTAAATTTCCCCTACCAACTCTCATGGTGGAGATTATGATGGAAAATTATTTTTATATGAAATATATTATATTTATATTTTCTCTATTATACTGTAATTTTTATTTAAAAATATACCTTTATTCTTTTCATAATGTTTACATATAATAATTTCATTTGAGGATGTGTGGACTACCGCCCCTCAATGCGATATTACTCATTCAAGCCATAAATGGAATTTATAAATTAAGGAGTTAATGAACTTATGAAACATATATATCATAATATATTATAATATAATTATAATATACCTATGTATCTTTTCTTTTTCATTCTTTTGAATATGAAAAATAAATCAACGTAGCTATAATGTGTATGCATGACTTACCGTCTCCATAAACAGTGAATTTCATTTCTTTTATCCAAATGTTGTGTACTATTATAAAAAAAATATATGAAATGGATATATTTGTTATTTAAATAATTAATATCATTCTACATATAATGTACTTTTGACCACATGGACAATTTGTAATTATAAGAAGTTCAATTTTGTCTCAAGTACCGAATATTGAAAATACAACCGATATTAATTTAAATATTTATGTAATGTTTATTATAAGTTTATAAGTGATATAAAAGTAATATTAAACTTTAAAAAGGTTCATATAAAAGTATAAATTAACTTAATTTTTTTATTTAGGAATAAAAAGGAATATAAGTGATGAATTAGAGTCAATGTAAGGGAACAATTCACCCTCATCTTTTAGTCAAAGACTTATTTTATGTTATGTATTTTAATATACATTTTTTTATTTTGGATATGATGTTATATATCCATATTTATTTAAATATTATATACAATTTTTGAGAGAATGTTTTATCTCTCATTAAATAATTTTATAAAATTTTATGTGACGTTGTTTGGCTGCCGACTTTTCGTAAGGAAATTTCTAAACTAATTTTCCACTCATTGGATTTTACACATTCATCGTTCATTGTATTATGAAATGATTTTTTGTAGAATCACTACTTATTTATTAATGTTTTTTTATAAAACCTTACATCTATTTGGATAAAGTTTTCATCAATTTATCACCCCATTGATAAATTCTCACGAAATTTATAAGAAAATTGTAATGGAAATCGTAGCTCAATATCCATTCATTACGTTAAATATCATTGTCATTGGTTTTATTTTTCCATGAATATGTATGAATGACCACTGAAGTTTTTAAACATAAATCCAAATAATATTTGGTGTTTTTATATTCATCACACATAATTTTTTCATTGCTCTAACCATAATCTAAGGACATGATCTTTATAAGGGATTTCGTCTCAATATACATTCCACCGATACATATTTATATTTATACACCAATTCAATTTATATGTTGTATGTACTTACCTTTGAAATATTATATCATGAATATTTTTATACTAATGATATTATAGGTTTTATTTTATATTATTCATTAATTATTTTTATTCCAGTTTTTCTCAAGTAGTAAGGGACTCTTTCTTATGTTGTAAGGGACCATTTTAGTAAATTGTTGGTTTTAATCTTTTAATGATTTGTTTTTCTAAATATTTACCATTAATTTATAGGTATTCAAAATTGATTTAAGTATTTATTTATATAGACATTATAGTTTCAAAATGTTAATTCTTTTAAAAATAACAATCTGGTATGAGACACATTGATTCAAAAACCTATTTATTAAAGCTATAAATGGTTATATAAATGGGTAAATTATTTATATACAATTAATTTATTCATTGTATTTGATGAGTTAAATTTTGATAATTTCAATCTATTATGTGTTATATTTATGTAATGGTACTCGAACATATGATGGTTGGTTACGTGATTAACCAAATACGTGTAGTTCCGTGATAAATCATGGGGAAGTGAGCCTGAGACAACTCTCCAATGCATTGGGTAATGTGATGGAGGTAAATGGAAATGTTTATCCTAAGAGATTTATATAATATAATGTGATGGGTATTCCCAACGTAACATCCAATGTAACTATGAAAACTATAATGTAAGTATGTTATGGATGACACATGTTACCATTATGATTTATGATATCTATGTGTTATTCATAAATCATTTTATTTAATGAGGTATGTTAACGATCATATGTTATATGAGTGAAAATTATGATTTCATTTATTTGTATGAATTTATGGATGAATGTTTTATTTTCCTATTTTATAACCCCTACTTAGATTGTTATGCTCATCCCATGTTTTTGAGATGTTTTTCATATGGTATATGGAAGGGTTTGTGAAAAGGCTAATTAAAGAAGATTTATATCAAGAAAATTATTATTATTTTACTTAAGGAGTATGGTTGTTTTGTGAAAAAAAATTTAATTTAGAGGTTTCTAGTTTGTAATGTTTTTTATGTAATGTAATTGTTATGGCCTAATTCTTTAAAATATTAAACAAGTAATGATCCTCATTGTGAATTCTTGAATTAACTCAAGATTAAATATTCTTATAAGTCAGGGGCCTTAATCTATCACATGAAAAAATCTATTGGGTGAATTATGTTCGACTAGTATCACCTATGAGTCATAGTTGGTTCATTTAATTGACATTTTTCTATGAAAGTGATGTAATTACAAATATAACAATAGAAAATAAAAATATGTGTAATGGTATATCTTATAACTATAATAATTTTAATAGAGTGATAAACTTGATAAAACATCGAACATAAATAGTCTATAGAAATATAATGAAATAATATAGATCATTTTTATTTATTTATAATTTTTTTGATTAAATAATTACCATTAATGATGCAAAAACATTAATTTAAATATTATTTTATTAATAAAAATATCAATCAAATGGTTTTAAAAATGTTCAATGAAATATTATATGAACTAATTAATGTGATCCCAAAATTTTATAGGAGACTATAAAATTTTAGGGGTGTATTAAATATTTTTTTTCGAATTTATCTTTTATTTTTATTTTTTTGAAGTCAAATAAATGAGTATTTTAAAAATTAAAACTTTTGATATTTTATAAAAAATAATTATGATTAAAATAAATAAAAATTACACAAATATTTAGAAATTAATAAATGAAAATTATATGATCTAAAATTTCATGATTTATCCAATTATTTAAAATTTAGAACATAGATGTAAATATTTATAACTATTTAATATTTAGAATATTATTACAACGCATAAAATAAAATAAATTAATAAGGATAATTCATAATGATAAAGTTTAAATTGAAATCAAAACGTTTATAAATTTTATTGGATGATAGTATTTCCACACATACTCGTCTTTCTAGTAAAATAAATGAGTTCGGGAGAATTATAAACCAAAAATATATTTATAATAAAATAATATTTCAAGAGTTTCCTAAAGTTCCCCTCCACCCTCTTATAAATGGTAACAAACACTACACAGTTACTAACAATATTAATTACCTTTGAATCATAAAAAATATGATATAATAAGCTCCCAACATCCCTCCATTTCGCCGGGAGGATACATTTTGGGAAGAACACCATCCTCAAGAGACCCTTTGATCAAACCTGAAGAAGATACTAAAAGAGGAGGTTTTTGTTTTATCACCTCATTCAAAATTATGTTCTTCTTCTACTTCAAGTTATTAGGTTGTAGCCATTATAAATTAAAAAATCTAGTATCTTCTAAATTATGATATGCTATTATTATTATGGGACAACCTTATACCTCCTTTTATCCATCCTACATATAATAATTTCAACATGTGGGCATACATACAACTTACTGTCTCCACGGTGTGGTGTTATTGTTATTCAACAATATATAATTTTGATGGGTGTATCGATATGTACAATTGATTTAAATAATAAATAAAACGTAATAATTACTCTTAATAATTAATATATCATATAATTATATTCTATTTAACCATAAAGGGAATGATATCATCAATCAGGCGTACGTACGGCTTACCGTCTCCATGACGCGATGAGACTCATTATACATATTACCCATTCAGTAATTATTATATTGTATATATAATAAATAAGCATGAAATATATGAAATAATAATGAAACTGGATTTATGTATATATATATATATATATTTATATATATGTGTGTGTGTGTGTGTGTGAGTGTTTCATTTAATTTCTTTCATTCAATTCAATAAGGAAACCGAGACATCGTTCGTGCGTACATATGATCAACCATCTCCATAAACAGTGTATTTCATTTCACTTATATATCTATTATATATATTTATATTCGGAATATATATGATATATAAATCATGTTTTACATTTTGGAAGTAAGTAATTCTATATTTATATAATAATTTCATGAATTACAAATCAAAACACATATGATAAATAAGCCGATTATTATCCAAAACATTTTTTAAACATGGAATTTATAAATTAATGTGTAATATAAAGTCATATGTGAATCATATATGATGTCATAAATATTATTTTTGATCTCTTAGATGTTTATAATATTATTAATCCCACCATATTAGAGTTTCAGACACATATAGATGAAATCAGACCTTAGGTAAGTGATAACTTTTCAAATCCCGTTGTTATCGAATATTTTTTATACGTAAGTACTTACTGGGGAATATTAATAATCCACATCCATTTTTCATAATTATTTATTTAAAAATATTCATTACATCCTTATATAATTTTTTAAATGCAATTTTACCCATTGGATAATATTTACTAAACGGTATGAATAGAATATTTTGTTGTTTTCTATAGGGGTACTTTTTGGATTTCCCGCAAAAGTACGGGAATAATGTTTTTATATCTTGTATGACATGAATGGATTTTTAATCTTTCATATGGACATATTTCATTTAAGATTACCTTATAAAATTTCAAGGTTATTTTCATATAAGAATTTTTTATTCTAAAATAGTGTGGCATTTTGAGTAAGGAGAACATTATCTAAGAAGAAATGATATTTTAATCATTAATTATTTCCCGTTTTTTTCTTAAAATTATTTTGCATCTAATATAAAACTCTTTAAATATTGATATAACTATATACATTTTATTTCTATGATTTTATTGTTATTTATGATGTAATTTTATTTAGGAAATCCATTTTTGTATAAAAATTATGATGGAATGAGGTTTAGGAAACCCATTTTATTGTAGGAATTATGATATGGGGACTGTTTTCATGTTTTTGTGGCACACGTAAGAATGTATTTATTATAATATGGGTAGGTTCTATATCTCCCACCAATTCATTGTGTAATGATTTATATGTCATTAGAAGAACAAGTTTGGAATGGAATGTAAATCTAGTTAAGTAATATAGGGCCTGAACAATATGTAATTCCAGTTCAGTAATACATGGCTAGAATCGAATGTAAATTCGATTCAGTGATAGAAATTGTACACTATTATGGACATGGAAACAATGACTTGTATACTTTGTAAATCATATTATGAGATAAGCATGTTTGTAATGGATTGTAAATCTTGACTTTTTCGGTTTGGTATTACATTATGTCACGAACCAGCCTAGGTACCCACATATCCTGATAATCGAGTGGGCCCTGAGGTAGCCCGATGGGTGTTCCCAATCCCCAGTAGTCGGTGACAAGAACTTGACATAAAAAAATACAACTGGGAAGGTTTTTTACAAAAAAAATGTTGAAGAAAAAGAAAACATGACATTATAAATGAGAAAGAAAAATACACTAGGAGAGATGTACCTGAATACAACAGAGCATAACAATCCTAAAGAACTACAAACCAAGTATGGCAATAGGGAAACAAAACCCATGTCTATAAGGACACAACTCACGAAGATCGGTGTTTAACAGCTGGATCCACCAACAAGTGATCATTTCCCATTAATTAAACCTGTAAGAAGAAAGTCAACAAACATCGGATGGGAAAAGTTATTTGTGAGCTAAATAGCCTAGTAGGGTCTCATTAGGGATTCAATAACAGATGATAATAATAGATTAAAAATGAAAATTCATTTAAATTTTAATGATAAATATGATTGGAATTAGGATGAATATTTAAATGAATAATGATCTGCCATTCAAATGAAGGGAATAAAAGTTTTACGGAATGATTTTACTGATGATGTAATAAATTTTAAAAAATGTATTAAATATAAAATAGTGAAATTAAATAAATTATGTAAATTCTGAAGGATGTAAGGCAGTTTAAAACAATTACATACATGAATATCTAAAATATAAAAATCAAGTGATCCCCATGGTCTTCTTCCAAATAAGTATGATAGTATTCATGTCTATAGGACTACGTAATCCCTATATGAACTCAATAAAATGTGTACATGCACGTCTCGATGAATCTCCCATCAAGAAATGTCATAGTAATCATCACACTACTATTTTTCATTGAAGAAACAAATTACACCACTAGGCGAAAAAGAAACAGCCTATATACTTGAATTCTTATACATGTCTACTTGATCCATCCTCTCACTATCCAACACAACACCATAAGTATGGATCTAAAATAAGAAAACCTGAGAATGAATATTTTATCGAAGTCACATCTCGAACTGTTGATTGTTTATCCTCTCATTAGATACTATTATTAGAGAAAACTGAACCAACTCAAAAAAGTGACTTGAAAACTAGGTCATGGTTCTATTACAAACATTAAGAATGAAAAATTCAATTTCCTTGTCTAACCACATTTTCAATAGATATAAATAATTTTTGAATATAAATTTTATGTCATTTAACTATAAGCACTCATGATTCCCCTCCATCAATGTCGTGTCCAACAATCTTTTGTTTGGTAATTCAAACATGAAGGTGAAAAATTTCACCTTGATCATGTCTGGAGCTTCTATGAACCCAAATAGATGCTCTATCTCACTCAACCATTCATCATAATATTGAGATTCATTTTCACCTTTTAGAAATGGTGTATTTTGGTGAAAGAACTAGTGGGAACGATTTCTAAGGATGTTTCACTAACGATACATAGCTACTACCAAACTGAGAACAAGAGGTGGTGAATTTCCTAGATCATGGATAGTGAGAACAGTCAACTGAAATGGACTCAGATACATAATATAACTCCCTTTTAGAGATTCAGCAGCATCCTCTTTCTATATTTGATTCTCAAATCTTCTCTGAGGAACGATACTACATAAAATCAACAAATAAGAAGGAGACATTACATTAACTCTAAAATTGATTTACAAGGTAAATTATTCATAATAGAAGAGATAAACAATATTTGGATTACATTACATCCAAAAAATAGGGGAAAGACTCTATCTAATCCACAATGTGACTTTCCCTAACCACCCCTAGTGACTTAATATACAATGTGGTGAGAGCTGTCAGTCACTCCACTACAATTAGAACCTATGTCCTAACAAGATTTCAAAATTGCATAATGACTTTAATACGAAGGCTTGCACCTCCATTTGATAACACATTGTAGTGAACCATCCAGTGTACCCTTGTAACCCGATAACTAAGCAAGCCCTCACATAACTCAAAGGGCATTCTTTATTCCCATAGGTTGGTGACTAGCACCAGGAATCATACAAAAAAAGTGGGAACAATTTTTCAACAAGACTATATAAGAAAAATAAATAATGGAAATACACATAATGAAAGGAACTCAACTATGAGTGACATTTCAGAGTACAAAAATGAATAAAATTACCAATATACTACAACTCAAGTATGAAAATAGGGAAACACTATTCATGTTTCTAAAGAATATGCTAACCATGATCGTGGGACGAAAACTGGATCCAAATACAAGTGATCATTTACCATTACTCTAACCAGGAAGAGGGAAGTCTACAAGCACCCTAATGCAAAAGCAGGGTATGATATAAGAAGCTTAGTAGGATCACATTGAGGATTCAATAACAGACCCTAATAATAAATTAACCAAAAATGTTCTTTTATATTTTAAAGATAAATTTGTTTGTAATTATAAAGCATATTTAAATGAATAATGATATATAGTTAAAAAGATGGAAATAAATATTATAAGAAATGATTATGGAAATGATGGAATATTTATTAAACAATCAATTAAAGTAAAATCATTTACATAAAACAGAATATGTAAATTCAAAATGTCTGTAAAGTAGTTTAAAACATTGGAATACATTTATATTATAAAAATAAATAACACGAGAGAAACATGATCATATGAGAAATAGGTATGATGGTACTACTAGTAATAAGACTCCACACTGTCTATGTGAACTCATCAAAATGTGTAAACACACCTCTCAATTATTGCGGCCAAAGGAGACTTGTCACCAACCTATTAGGGATGTGACCCGATGTAAGTATGTTTTAAAAAGTTGTAATTCTGTAGAGTGCGACCCAATAACTAACTAAATACCTAAGGTTTGAATTTTCTTATATATAATCAATGATAAAAAATTTATTTTAATACTACATAAAAAAATAATTAAATCACATTCTTTCATTTCTGTGAAAAATTTTCCATTTAAATCCAAAATTTATTTCAATAAAAAAATCATGCATTTTTTCAAGATAAATCCAATGGGGTTTTGTCAAAACATTTTATGCTATTATTATAAGATTTAATTCCATTAAAAACCAACTGCATAATTTCACGATTCATTCACACAATTATATTCAACAATTTTATTGAAAGCATTTCGATCAAAATGTCTATTTAAATTTAACTATTTAATTCATCAATTACAATAAATCATAGAATTCAAGGTTAATTAAATTTTATAGTAAATGAGGATCGAACTATGTACCTCAAGGTCGTCGATGTCAGTTGTAATGAAAACCCTCCCCGGGAGGTTTAATACACCTCCTCGTAGCCTTATATTCACATGCGTCGACACACCAATTGTAAACATTAATAAAAGGGTTTGTAATACCAAAACTAGTTATTTTATATAAAAAAGAAATAAAATTTCACAGGTGATGATGCATTATCTCAACTGAATTTGTTTGACATTATCGATTAAAATATTATTTTTGATAATATTTTAAATCTCTTGGATAATTTCAAATTATCAATTCAAATATTACATGAGATAATACATTATCTATCTTCGACAATTTTAAAATTATTCAGCAACATATTACAAGCGCCAATATTAGTTATTCTTGAATAATTTTCAAATTTTCATTTAAAATATTACATCCGATAATGTTATATCTCTCTTATAGAATGTCAAATTATCAATTAAAATATTACATGCGATAATATGTTATCTCTCTTTTTTAATTTTCAAATTATCGATTAGTATATTACATGAGATAATATTTATCGTTCTTGGAAAATATTCAAATATTAATTATATAATTATAATTATTAACCTTTGACAAAAAATATAATTATGAAATGATAATTATATATTTTTACATTATAATTATCCATTTAAAAAAATGAATAATTATATTCTAAAAATTACTTCTTACGAATTATCATTTCCGAATATCCATATGATTATTAATTATATATATTACTTGATAATTATTAATAACTATTCTTGGATAAATCCTTGTATTTTTCATTGATTATTTAATGAAATTAACTTTTCATAATTTTAATATATTTTTCGTTGAATAAACCGGTATCATTATCATGTTATAATGATTTTATAATTATCCCTTGTAAGTCCATGTGATCATAATATCAAATTATCTCTGATAATCATCTTATATGACTATTTAAATTTATAACAATAATCCATATAGACATCCTTTAATGATTTCATACAATTATATATATATATATATATAATAGTGATATTATCTTTGAAAAAATAGTTTATGAATTATCCCTCATAATTTCTTTAAAATTATAATTTAATCAGTTGTAGCAATTATAATGCATTAATTGTAAATAATAGTCTTTTGATAAAAATATTTAAACAAACCATCTAAAATGTGGAAAAAACTATTGAATAATATATTTTAGTCCTCAAATAAAAAATATGATTTAGTTTGTCCATGTCAAGATGAGTCCAACGACACCGACGATGCATAATTCAGATTAATAACATAGATGTTAGAGAAGAGTGAATAATGAATCAAATAACAAAATAAAAGAAATAAATTAATAAAATAAAAAACAATATCATTGTTGCACAAAAAAGTTTGCCAACCGGTTCGATGCCTGAAAAGTAGATCAAACACCAAGAATCATAGCCTTTTGATCGCACCAATGGAAGATCAGGGATTCTTGAAACCTGACATGAATGTCAAAAAAAAAACAACCTAAAAGTTTGGCTATCTAAAAAATAACCAAAATTCATATGTGGGTGGGAATTGAGAACACCCCTTTAATGGCCAATTTTTTATCAAAAAAATTCAATGTGGAGTAGTTAAATTCAACATATTAGTACAATGAATAATAAACCATTATAAATGGTCAAGAAAATGATGATTTTAATATCTTGAACTGTCAAAATAATGGGGTAATGGTTTTGGGGATGAATAATGAATAGTGTATGTCATTTTTTATAATTAATATTTTATTTATTTAACATGGAATTTAAATTCTACCAAATGTCTCTTTCACATTAAATTTAAATCCCGTCTAGGGTAATCACACCGTTCCATACACAATAGTTGTCTCATATTTCTCATTAGAATCATTTTTTGATAGATATTAATGATTTATTATTTAAATACGAAATAAATAAATAATTAAAATAAAAAGTTTATTTTAGCGGGTGAGGCGTTCAAACCTCAAACACCTACAAATGTGATACCCCTCCTAGGGTAAACACTATATTCTAGACCTATCGGTGGTCTCAGATTTCCCATACAACACAATGTTTTTGAGATATTAAATAATTTTCAATAATAATATATTATATACTATTTGATATGTTTATCTCACGAGGGAGGCATTCAAATATCACACCCCTTCAAATATTACACCCCTATTAGGGTAAAAACGATGTATCAGACATTACAATGGTCTCAAACAACTCAAAGGGTGCACTATGGTTGAATTATTTAAATGTTTTGAATAAAAGAGAATGGTTAATAAATTTTATTTCATAAATTCATTCTGTCTTCACCGAGCCTTTGTCGGACTCAGAATCATACACAAAGTCAGTGTCAAACCCCAAAAAATATTCAATTGTATATTCCATGATGTTAACTTGTATTTAAAGCCTTTAACAGAATTATCAAAAATTCACTGATAAATCATTTTTTCAATTAAGAAATTAATAATTAATTATAAGAGGAGATGGTAATAACTATAAAAATTAATGGGATGTTACAGTTATTTATGTAAACATGTGGGTACACCTAATGTGTTTTCAAAATGCATGTTATGTCATTTTCATTCCCTATAAAAGGTCATCACCTCTTCCAATACATCAATCATCTAAAAAATTTAGTAACATCCATGATATAACCAATATACTTTCCAAAATACCTACCTATTATCTTTAAGCCTCCATTTGGTCTGGAAGAAACCCAAATAATACTTTTGGAAAAAAACTAAAATGAGTTACTCGATTAAGAGGTAACATCTTCTCTCAAGACACATTATATTACTTTCCCTATACACCACATCCACTATACTTATTCCATGAATGTATTATAACAATATTATATTCAATATACTATTATTATTTTATAATGTTTCTACTTAAACTTACATAAACATCAATCAAATGGGTATCAAATGTCTTATTTATGTATATGAGGATCTACAACCTCACTAAACAGTGATTGTTTATTTTCACATTACCATTTATCATGGTATAAATTATAATGGAAGATATATTTATATATTCATTATATTGTATTTATTATTATTTAATATTCACTATTAATTTTACTAGACATCTATTTTTACATTCCATTTGGTGTAAATAAAATAATTTCCTTTGAGTTAGTGTGGACCACTTCTCCTTGAAGCAATGAAATTCATAGACACAATACATGTAATTAATAAGTATGTTTTTTTAAATTATATGAAATAAAAAAATTTATAATGATACATCACTGATATTATATACATTTAAATATATATTTCATTTTCATTCATTTTTTATTTCAATACCACAATACAAAACTGAATCAAAGTTCATGCATACGCACAACTTAGCATCTCTATAAATGGTGTATTTTATTTGGTATTTATATATTCAATATATTTTTAAAATAAAAATATAATTAATATAAATTATATTTATATCAGTTTATAAAATCTAGTAGACATTATATAAGTAAAAGGACCTGTGATATAAAAAATGTAGACCAATTTGAAAATCATTATGGAAATAACCAGAAGTGAAACCTTAACATAGAATTGTTAAAAATAAGGTAATATGGGGTCATAATTAGACCATTTATTGTACACCATATATGAATATCATTCTTTTAATGATTAATAATAATCCTAAATTTATTATACAATAATCATGACGAGTACAAAGAGAGTTAAGACAAATGGTAAAGTATTTAATCACACTTTATATTACTTTCAGATAGATAATTTATACACCACCAATTATTTTTCTATGGTGCGTATAATTCTCATTGATATATTAATTTATTTGAAAATTAAATTTAAGGGAATTCAAATATCTATTATATAATCTTTTTTATGGGGGTTAATGATTCAAAATCTACCCACTTAGCAAGATTGTTTTTGACTCAATTTACATTATTTGAGACAAAATCCATGTTATGCATGTATGTCTTTATTCAAGGTATACATACAATAATTGAAAAGTAATATCATGAACCTCCATACATTAATGTTATTTTAAACATTATGTAATTTCCATTTCAAACATGTGAAGTATGGTACAAATTTAATAAGTTATAAGATATTATTGAAACAATCTAATCACTTTTAGATATTTTTTATGTTTATGCTTCATTTGATGAAATACTATGATCCATATATTGTGGAATCTCATTAAATTTCTTTTCCAATGGTTATTCATGATATATAAATGCGTTGGTACCATTTTTCACTCTTTGGAATAGTGGTTAGATATGATTTGTTTAAAGAAACCACAACATTATCATCTCTTTAATTGGAAATCTGTGCTCTGTCAAACCCATGTCTTCTAAAAAGCGTCTCCATAAATATTCTTCAATTATTGTAAAATATATAAAATAAATTATTACTAATTTATATTTTACCAATGTCTTCAAAAGAACCTTCTTTCCACTTTATGAACAATGAAATTTTTAAACCTTTTTACCAGGCAAAATGAATGTGTTTTTACATTGTACGATATATATGGATTTACCCACCATCATATTTTTCAAAATTTTCTATGAATATTTAACTAATATTTTTTAGAAATTATTTTAAAAATAAATGTTAAATGATATTTACTTCAAAACTAATAATATTTATTTTTATGTTTTCAATTTACTTTAAAAAAATGGTTTCTAAAAAAATTTCATGATTTATTTATATGATTTCAATGTATTTTCAAAAAAAAATTATAAAATATTTGTAGATATATTTATAATATTTCAATGTACCTTCATTGAAATGTATTTAAAATAATTTTAAATATTTATTTATAGGTTTTGAAATTATTTTAAGATGAAGGGTTATAAAAATGTTTTTAGGTTTCTTTTATTAGTAATTAGGGAAATTTCTTATGAAATATGTTTTAACGAATTATTTATATGTATTGAAGGGTATTATAAAAATTAATTTTCAAAATAATTTATAGTTTAAAAATAATTATCCAATGAAGAAATAATTTTTTCCCCATGAAATGTTTTCAAAAGATCATTCAATATTATATCCCATATATGATATCATTTTTTGGTGTAACTAATTCCTTTTTAGAGAAAATATTTTATATTTATATTCAAATTAATTATCTGAATTTATTTTTTTAGGGAATGGAGTCTATGAATCATGTTTTTCTTTCATAAGTTATATGATTTTGAGACCCTCTTATTTTAAGGGGTAATTTTTATGATTCAATTATTATGAAACCATTATTTTCCATAGGTTATTAAATGGATAAATTTTATTAAAAATAATTTTATTTTATGGGTTATGATATGTATACTTATGATCTTGTGGAAACATTACGTAGTATTTTAGTATGATATGGTTTGGACCAATATCCCCCTCCAATGAATTTGGTAAGGAATTATATCTTTTGATATGGACCAAGATGGACTTGGGAATGAACCTTGACTACTAAGATGACTATTGGACAGAATGATGACTAAAAATATAGTACAAGGAGAGAACTCATGCTACTAAGATCGATAATGGAGTAAAACATGACTACCAATATTGTATTATGAGTGATATGATGCTACGAAGATGGTCAAGGGAGTGATCCATGACTACCCAGGTTCTATGGAGAGTAAACCAATTCTACTAATATGGTATTGGTAGAAATTCCATGATTATTATGGAAGTCATATTGTATTCTTATGTGTAAACTACAATTCCATGTTTTATTCCTTTGTTATGATTTCATTGATTTTTTATTTATTACATTATGATTCATGCCTTATAAACATCCAATATTTATTTGATGATTCATGTTAATAATAATTGATATGCTTAGTATGATCTTTTATTTTCATGATGATGTTCTCATACCAATATTCTCATGATTATGCATATGTATCTCTCTTTTTGACCCTTACAAAACATCTAATATCACCGCTTGTTATGTTTCCTTCTCCTTGGTTATGAAGAAATGTTTTATGTTTGATTTTTATTAGAATAGTTCATGTAATGAAGTGTCTAGTGGGAGATATTGTAGCCCACTTATATATCAGTGTTTAAATTTCATTGTTTCTAATGGCCCCAAATAAATTTTTTCTTTATGAATATATTTGCATAGTATTTTGGGTATTCCAAAAATATTATGTAATGTATATGTATGTTAAGGATGGGTAATTACAATTATATAAATAAATTTTTGATCGGGTCCTTAATTGTATGATAGATGAAATATAAAAGAAACATAAAATACACAACCCATAAGAAATGACGAATATAGTGTAATGTAATCATATTCATATGAAGAGATAATTATAATATAAATTCAATATGTTATTAATCAATCCATGGGTGAACATAATTATTTAACTAATATAATGGTTGGAAATAATAAGACATAAATTTATTTAACTAACTCTCATATTTATTAATAACCTCTATAAATAAAATATTCCCAATAGTATACTAATATTGATCTCATGTAATTTTAAGTAAATATCATACATAAATTTTATTTTCCACATGATATATACCTACACAAACACATTATATTGATTCAAATTATTTCACTCCACATAAAAATCCTTGTTTTCTATGATGAAATTATTAAATAAATATTGTTACCTTTGTTTCTGTATATTGTAGTAAAAGAAAAGATAATCCATTTACATATCACTATTAGGTGTTTTCCTAACATTAAATGAGATTTCTTTTTCCTTTCTATGATAACAAATAATTTTGGAATGAAATATTTTAATTTTTGAAACTGAGTGATTCGATATTTATGAATACTTAGAGTGATTTAGAAGCCATTTCTCTCTCTTTACACACTACTAAATTATTAAAAAACTTTTAATTCAAATATATATTTATTTACTATTCATTGTGGTCTTTATTTTTATAATTATATATCATTTTTATAACAAATTGATAATACATCTACATCCTCTCAGGAAATTATATATAATATGAGTAAATTTTCATATCGAATTTATATTTCACCAATGAATCCTACAAAATTTTTCATTAGGATAATATTTCTACACATAGAAAATTAATTGAAACGAAAAATAATAAAATCCATGATATATATTTTAAATTACCTATATCATAACATAATTCAAAATCAATGAATATCCATTTAAATTTATAATTTTTTTGTTTGTAACACTTATTTCTTAGATCAATGGCCATAACTCTTGGGTTCTATTATATATTGTGCTATGATATTTATATTACATCCATATTAGTAGTGAAATCCAGTAATTAATGAAAACTACATGGTCAATTATAACCCATGGTTCTAATCATATAAATAATAATGACCAGAAGGATACTCTGGAAGTTTAAATATGTCTTGGTACAACCATAGTCTAGGAAATAATCCCCATTCTTCTCCTCCTAGGATTGAAAAACATTTAACACCCATGCCGGAAATGAAACTAAATGGCATGGTAATGTTAATGGTCTCCCAAAACAATCAATTCCAAATATCCACCTAATTATAATTTCAATACATACAGACTCATGTCAAAAAATATATTAAAATATGATAGATAATAATACATGGTTCTAAAAAAACATCACTCCAAACAAAAACTCAAAACCAAATAAAAATTTAATGTATGTTCCATTTCAATTTATATATCTATTTACATTTCCCATTATATTGTATCTAGTCTTAATAAATCTACCCATATGGATTTTCCCATCCATGAAAAGTATTCCTACTAATACTCCCCAAATTTATGGTAAAAATATATAGATTGAGAAGGAATTATTTTTATTGAGTGTTATCCAATTAATTATTATTAACCACATTCACACCCATAAATAATTATATATCATAAAAAATTATTTTAAAAAATGACAAGGAATTTGAAATGAATTTTATAAAATTTCATTTTAAAATTTCATTTCAATGTTTAATGAAAATATTCATCATCATATAGAGTTGTATATGATTATTTTCACCCCCACTAATGATTTTTATGGGATAAAAGATTGGGAATAAGGAACAATGTTTCAATCCATATGAAAAAAATACCTCTATATTTATTTTTCCAAAAATTATATGAAATATATTTCCATATTATTTCACTAAAGAAAATGTTGATTTATTATTATTAATTAATGTGGTTCGAAATTTAATTTTATTTACGTGATAGGTTATATAATTAAAACCCAGGATAACATTATTTTAATATATTACCTAGTAGAAAATGAATCCTAATAGAGAATTAGAGGATGTTCCTATCATGGTTTAGTGACTAGTGTTCCCTACATTTCTCTATGTAGTCTAAATAGAAGATTTCAAAGTTAATGTACAATGACTGTTGATTTTTTGTAGTTTATTTATAAAAACCAAAAACATTCATCAATTTAAATAATGACAAGATCTATATGGATTATTTTGGGTGATTATAGAAACAATATTACTATTGATTCTAAAAAACAAACCCCTCACGAATGTTTCCGATTTTATGTTAATAACATAGATGTGGGCTATGTTATTAGTGACATTTAATATTCATATTATAACCCACAAAATCCATTTTCCTATATTTATGATTTTTTTCTTTGGGGTCACTAACTTTTCATTTCATTTGTAATTTCATTAACATAAATATATCATTTATTCCACAAAATTATAGAGGTTTAAAACCATTTATGAATCTATAATTAAGGTCAGGGTTAAATTTAAAATTTAAGAGAGACTTAATGCATGACTATAATTTAATTTGAGTTTTTTCAAACACAATATTTATACCTATTCTCAATCCACATTATCATGAATAAGAAGAACATCCAAAAATCCTAAAATTTGTATTTATTGAGTGGTTTAACCAACCTATTATCACTATATAAAACAAAATATATTTATAGAATGAATTAAATTTTCCCAAAATATTGGGAGAGTATAAAAAGTAAATTGGATATCATTATTGGGTATCCCTGGAATTAGCCCTTATAAATATATGAAATGAATTATATTGTAGGTTGAGTAAAACCCAAAAATGGTGACCTCAACTACATTATAACATCATCCCTTTATTATATTCTGAAAATTGAAGTTTAAAAATATTAAATTATAGATAAATATATATCACATTGGATAATAAATGTGATATTCAAAAACAATTATTCTTAAAAATGAAGGTCTTCTAATTTTTCATAATGATCATAATGAATCAGTTATTATTATTGTGAAATATAACTGGAGGGAATGTATATAAACCATAATATTTACTAATTCATTCAAAGAGGCCATTTTTTATTATCTTTTATTGATCAACTATTAATAAGAAAACAAAAATAATATTCTTATTTTCTTGATTGATTACCATGAAAATTCAATATATAGCCATCATGGATATGGTAAAACTATTATAACAAGTATATTTATTATCTTTTCATATACATGGGTTTTATTCCACTTTTTTGGTGGTCTAGTTATATTCCAAAATTTAATTTTAACTATTTTTATACAATACATAAAATATTTAATTGAGGTCATTATGGTAAATTTCAATATTTAGGGACATTATTTTGAAAATTGTTTCCCTTAAATAAATTATGTTTTCCTTGATTTATTTAAAACAACTTTTTATTATATTTTGATAATTCACATTTCATTATTGTATTGAATATTATCAGGGACACGCCATTTCAATGGAGGTCTATTGATTTTATTAGTCTAGCATTGATATTATTTATTCACTACCATATGATATAGTTTTTTATGTTCATTATTTATTGGTTATGGGGGGGGGGGTCTTTATTGTTTTGTAATATATTTTAAAATAATTCCACTCACATTTTCAAATTTTCTTGAAAATGTTGTGAAGCATGTTCTTAATGAAGATATTAATATTATTATTGGTAGATTATAAAATAGACTCATATTACCAGAAGTCATAAAATACTAAAGCGATATCTATAAATTTAAATCATATTTGATCCCTCAAATTATGCATTTAGGATGTCCTTTCATTCTAGGTAGATTGTTCCTATCATTTTGTTGAATATATATTATTCACAACAAACATATAAAAAATTATTAACATTACATATAAAAATAATACTTTTTTATAAATATTTGACCCATTCCTCTATGGGAATAATGTAATCATTTTTTCTATGAATTATATAATTACAATATTACTATTGAATCTAACTAATTATCTATGGATTATTTCATAGATTCACATAATTATGTGTGTGAGATTAATATTAAGTGTAAATGGGGATTTTAAAAAATTTAATATATTAAAAATAATTATAGTTGACCTCCACATTTTATCAAATCATGTATTCTGAAATATGGAAATATATTTCAATGATAATTTATACATTCTTCATGAAGAAACTCCATGCCATTCCAATATTTTTACCTCTTTGGTTTCCTCATAAGATTTTCATTTATTTAATAAGCCACAATTGAATGAAATATCAATGCATAATAGGTATTTAATTTCATAAGAAGTCTACTAATATATGTTTTATAATTATCATATAATATGATTATATATACCACATCATTAGTTAAATACCCAACTCACATTCTTCCACACTTGTATATTAGTTTCACATTTTTCATTATGATTTAGATGAAAAGTTTTAGAATCTTGTTATTATTTTACCTCATTATTTAATGATTCATGTATAATTTTTTTATTAATTTTCAGGGTAATTATTTTTTGAAAATGTGACTTAGAGGAATGAGATTCCATGATAATACATTCTAAAAATTGAGAAATTTCATATTTCGGTAATTGACTTAATGAGATATTTTACACATTGTTTTGAATTATATAATTTCTTACAACAATCGATTTTGTCTAAAAATGGGTTGATGAAAATGATACATAATATAATGACTTTTAATTAATTATTAAGTATTTTTCTCACCATATATTTTATCCGTTTAGTTTACCATGTCTCATTATTAGTAATATGGGATCTCACTTTTGTAATTATATTATTTTAGAACAATGGGATATTATGGGGATTAACTCCATGTCTCTAAATTTTGTGACACATAAACTAAAGTCTAATAAGATGTTTCCAAAATACATTTTATGAAAATATTAATATGAATTTTTTATCCCAATAATCATCAGTAGGGAGCTCAATTAGATGATCATATTTGGTAATGCCATACACTATTAAAATCCTCTAATGGAATGCAATTTTTTCAATTAGTGTTTGTTAAACAATTTCATGATGTATTTGATGTAGATAATAATGAATATTAGGCCATTAAAAATGAAACATGATTACTTTTTATTTTGTTAATACTAAAAAATTATAAATTTTAAAAAAGTAATATATTTTATGGAATTTATTTGATAAATTTTGAATCTAGAATGATATTTTAAATACTTTCTATTACATTATGATTTATCATATAATTTTAATGGTGGTGGGGTGACTCATCCGATGTAATACAATGATGAACGTGATTGTAGGATTCATTTGTTCTCATTGGTTCTATATACATGTTATTACACATGATTTTCTGTATATTTTAATTTTTATCAGCATTTAATCCCACATTTAATTCATATATTTTAAATGAATATATATAAATCCCTTTAATTATGATTTCCAAATTATGTGGTGGAAAATTATCAATCCTGCAAGAAACATATCATAGATAACTCTATTTTTTAACATACAATCTGGAATTTTTGATTAGTACATCTAAAAAAACATATCATACTCACAATTTAGTTTTATAAAGTAAAATAAAATATTACTTGTGGTGGATGGATACATTGAATTATTTTTTCATTATTATTCTCATTAATGTTTTTATTTTCTAAATAAAATATAAAAAATCATTAATTTTTATAATTTTTATTTATTTTTATAAATATTTTATTCAATAGATATTTTAATGGAAGAATATGTTTAATAAGTATGTTTAATTTATAAAACCTATGGAAAATCTTAATTGGATTTCTCAAATCAAAGATAATAAAATTTGATTTAGCATCATGTGAAATATTTATAGCATTCAAAACATAAAATATAACTTAATAAATAAATAAGGATTATTTATTATATAAATAATTATATATTAATAAAACCTTTAATATATTTACACCATTACATTTGATATTTTTTATACAAACTTGTTTCATCCAATATATCAATAGGTAATCACACTCAATCAGGATATTTAAAATTTTTTAATATGTAGTTTAATTTATGTAATGTAATTTCAATTGAAAATTTTAATGGTTTCTACAAACACGCATTGCATTTCAAATTTTTTTTTTACTATAATAATTCAACAATTCTTATATAACTATTATCTATTTATTGGATATTGTATGGAAAAATTGTAAATCTAAATTGCGAGAACCTACAATATGAATAAAAATAAATTTTCTATGAATATTTTTATAAAATAAAATTTGGATAATATTGATTAAAAAAATGTAGAAATGTTGGTAGATATACTGAGGTTTGAATTTAAAAAATTCATATGTAAGTGGGTTTTAAAACATTTATTTCCAAAGAGAAGAATATATTCTATAAAAATAACAATGAATGCTTAATATAATATAATTAAAAATAATTAGTAAATTGATAGTATAAGAACTATAATTAATTGATTTTCAGTCATAGATGTGAAGAATTAATGGCATAGATTATAAATTTAATTACTATACTTCAATTAGTGTCTTATAAAACATAATGGTCATAGTATTTTTAGAAAATTATTTTCATTGTTTTTAGACTCGATATTCAAGTGTGAAACCCTCATTTATCATCAATAAATTATGAATTATGAAACTATTGTATTTAATAAGATTTTGTTTTGAAAAAATTCATCAAGTATACATTATTAAATATTTATTGATAAATTATATTATCACCTTATAAAAGAGTAAAAATGATTAAGTAAATGTGATTTTTTGGGGAATTTTATTCATCAATTTTAAGCATAAATCTTTTTAAAATTTTCATACTTGAGTTAATTTGAATATAATATTATGTAGTTTATTTGGAATTTATTATAAAATTTTGTAATTTCACTATTTAAAAAAAAATTAGTTTTCTATGTATTCAAAATTTATCACTATACTAATAAAAATTATGGTCTTTTATTTGGAATATCAGTTCGTTTTGAATTAATTCATTTTCTAGTGAATTTCATACGTCAAAACATTATGGATGGATAGATAGAGATGTTTAGAAGAAGAAATTCAGTATTTGAAGAATTGTAAAACCTATATTCATAAAAATATAAAATGGTCTAGTAATATCCAAATGTATTATTAAAAATATATTTTATAGAAATATATAATATACATAATCCCAAAAATTTAATTGTGATGTGTAAAAACCTGGAATTTTCCATGCAATGTTTTATTTATTTGGTAATATTACATGTATGAAAAAGTTGACGACACATGATTCTGGGGAACGATGTTCCTGGAAAGTGTTTTTGAACTTTTTTTCAGGTACGTTCCGTAAATTCATGAGTGATATTTTCTAACTTTTGACCTAGTTCTCAGAATTCAAATATGAGGACAACATTGAACACACAATGCTGAAATTTTCATTAGGAGAAATTCACCTAGACCACAGTAGGTCAAGGGTGGTAGATAGTTTTTAATGTTTTTGTGGGACTGTTAAAAGAAAAATAATGAAATAAAATAATAAATTTTATTTTATTTCTTTAAACCTCTCATTTGAATCTTTGAAGTGGCACCACATGAGCGTAGTCGGGCATGTAATTCTGGGATTTAAATGCTTGGTTAAAAAAAATATGTAACCCCATTTTCCTTCAATTAATACAATTCATTAATTCTAAAAATTAATGAATAAAAAAGTTAATAAATAGTTTTATTAACTCTTCTTAAGGATTGTTTTTTCATTTACAAAGGGAGAGGAGGATTTTGCAGAAGAATTCTTGAATGAAAAAAAATCCTCCCAAAAAGAAAATTTTCTTGATCAGGAATGAGGAAGACACTTGAGATCGTATCCGGAGCGTGTTGTGGGAGAGAAAAACTTCTGCATCTTCATCTCCTTCCTCATGACCACTCTATCGAATGAATGAGGTAGGTTATTTTGTTCAGTATTCTTCATGGTAGTTTTCTTTCTCCATCTTTAAACTACCCGCAATCAATCTAACGAAGAGGGTGTGTTCCTATCAGACACGGCCCAATCCCTCAGCTAATTCATTATTGGCATGTTATTCTTGGGGGGATCAATGAGTTTTGTGGAACCCGTCAACATCACTGGTGATCGACACCGGTTGGTTACATGCAGCGGCCGACACACTGACCGTCCACGATGGTGGATGCGGCCAAGGTTGATGGCTGCCCGCATGCCTACCGAAAACGTGGAACCAGGGAAGCACATGTACATGCCACCGAATGTGTGGGGGTTTGTGTCTTGTCAGTTTCGACGGTGTAGGAGATCAGCTGGAATGCCGACCAACCGCGTGGAGGCAGGGCAACAGGCGCCTACGCCGCCTGCTAAGGAGGAGGCCACAAATTATTAGTCATGGTAGTGCACCCGAAGGGTGGATGGCACCCGACCGGGCTTGAATGGATAGTGGTGCCATCGTGCTGCTAGAAGGGGGAAGATAGTCGGAACAGCCAGTCGGGCATGTCATGATGAGCAGAAACGCTCTGATGGGTCATGTGTGCCAGCAGGCAGCACCACATGGCATCGATGTGATGGCCAAAAACATACAACCATTTAAATGTTTGGATATCCGGGGGGCCCCTCCAGTGGTCACCTAGGGTCGACCCCACCTTGGTAGGACACCCCGGCCATAGGCCGGGCTTCCCCCTATGGGCCAGACTAGTCCACGGCCTAGCAGGATGGGCCCCCTGTGGCCCAGCCCGTCCGGGTCAGAACTGGGTCGGACAGGGTTGACCTAAACCAGGTTGAGTCGGCCCATGCTGGGTCGGGCACGGTCGGTCTGACCGGTTCGGACCGGACCTGGGCCTATCTGGACAAAGATACACCTTTTTGGACATATCATGAGAACCAAGTGTCCATCTGATGAACCATATACTCTTTCTAAAATCCATGGATCAAGAGTGTCCTTTTGGTATACTCCACTTGAGTTTTGGATAATGTTAGAGTATAGTGTGGTGGGATTGATCACGAAACCAACCTGGTCCTCGAGACTAAAATTCTAATAACTCTCAGAACATGAGTCTGATTGATGGGTCTCCTATCGCATTGGGTCCCTTATGACGTGAAGGGCCTTCATGATACTTCTTAGAGGTTCTTCAAGGAAGTTAAAGTATCGACCGGTGTCTTGAAGAGCGAAACCTCCCTGAATAATGCATACTTACTGCTGGAACCCTATGGATGACTGTACCTAAGGAGGCTTCATATCCTGTGTGTTTCATCTTTGGATACTGT
This sequence comes from Viscum album, assembly GCA_963277665.1. Classification (NCBI taxonomy): domain Eukaryota; kingdom Viridiplantae; phylum Streptophyta; class Magnoliopsida; order Santalales; family Viscaceae; genus Viscum; species Viscum album. The sequence continues at coordinate 2,002,259,970 of OY728152.1, forward strand.
GTGGGTCATCACTAAGCGATCCTATATGGGTCAGTTCATACCAATACTATGTGCGTCATCTCCAGATCCTGTGTGGGTCATTTTCAGATCCTGTGTGGGTTATCTTCGATCCCGTGTGGGTCAAAAGATGACCATCTTGATGAAGTAAGATGATCTATCAATACATATTATCATATATACTTATGTACATATGTTATACCTAGTGTGAGATGAGTATTTAACTTTCTGAAATTCTTCTATGTGCTGATACCTTTGTAGTAATCTTCTGTGTGGAATTACCTTTGTGGTACTTTCCTTCATGGTGATACCTATGTGTTATTCTTCTTTGTGGTGTTTCCTATGATGTAATTACCTTTTTGGTGTTACCTTCGTCGTATTAAATCCTTCGTGGCACAGTTGATCGTTTTGTTAAATAGTTCATCCTTGTGTTTCCTCATGAATAAAATGCATATACTTGATAACTTATCTATATGTATGGAAATATACCTAAGTAAATATGACTTTTCTTTCATGCTTTGTGGTTACTTTTTTTCTTTTTGGCTTATCTAGGCTGCATTCTGAGAGACCTTTGGAGGTCTCAGGGTCCCTTCTATATATCATTATACTCACCCCTGCATGGGCTACGGTTGCACGTTATTGTGTATTGTGTAGATGACAAACATCATTGATCGAGGATGAGGGTACCAGGGGAGGAGGTTTCTTGGGGGTGGACCTTAAATAAGGGGTACTAAAAAGAAGACTATTCGAGAGATGTACCTACCATTCATGTTGGGTCATTGGTGCGTATTCACAATATCTATTTTCAGTTTTACTTGTACATTTGAGTTGGGCTTGTATTCTGTCCCCCTTTACTTACTATACACTACATGTATACAATATAATTTACATTTTTCTTGTATCGTTCTATGTTCTTGGATTGTGTGACTTTACTGGTTTAAAGGAAATGCCTTCCCGGTTTTTGGGATATGCCTTTCGAGTGTAAGTCGAAATCCCGTGGCCTATAGAACAAGGGCTTAGGGTAGTCACGATAAAGGACTTGGGGGATGGGTCGTGTAAAATTGGTATTAGAGGACTCAGATCTACCAGAGAACATGGACTTTGAACTTTTGATTTGGAAATTGTGTTTAGTGTGATGAGTGTGGTTTTCAGTTTGCGGAATCTAGGGTTTGGGTGACGACCAATGTATCCATAAACCTAGACCTTGACTTCTGATTTTCATCTTAGAGCATGAAAAAACTGATTGTATGTGTCTCTTCGATATATTTTCATTGTGAACTCTTTGTGTCAGCTCACTAGGTATAACTTATTGACTGTGGAACACTTGTTTCATTCAGGATGCATCCACACAACTAGCCAGCCAGGGTTCTATGTATGTTACGTAATGAGTGGCCACTGAGAAATGAGGCTTCGGTGCAGGCCCCCTTATTATAGTTGTACCATTGGATAGTGTACCAGTAGCACCAATACACATTGGGAAGCTGATTCCACCAATCCCATTAGCTGAGGGTGCATGACACTTGATCTCATTCCACGATTTGCAGCACTATAGGCCACCTTGGATCTGGGGCGAGACAGATCCACGGGTGGCGGAGGACTGGCTAGATGATGTGGACAGTGTTTTTTGACTTGTAGTGAAACCATCTAATCTCACAGGGTTTCTCGCCGCCATTATTCTTCAAGCACTACTGGGAAGATGGTAGAGCTAGATGCTTCAGGTTCATGACGAGGTGAATCTCATCTATGTGGACTCCGAGATGATTTTCAAGGCATATTTCGTCCCAGCAACCATACTCTCTGTGCATATAAAGGAGCTTCTCCACATGCAGTAGGGTAGCATGACTGTGGATCAGTATTCAGCGAGGGTCACCGACCATTCACGCTACTCCACTGATATGGTGTGAGACCCTTTCTTCAAGGCCCAGACCTTCATGTAGGGGATCATATTTGAGATTAGAGATTTGATGATTTCTCTTAGAATTATCATGCAGGAAGGGGTGTTAGAGAGAGCAATCTTATTATATATCTTCCTTGCTGAGTAGTGCCGACAGTGAGACCCACCACGAGACATTATGTAGCAAGGTCAACTACAGCTGGCAGCAGAGTGAGGATGCAGAGGTCTATGGTAAAGGCCCAGCCCTAGTTACCTAGAGTCGGTGCAATATTACATAACATTGGCATGATCACAAGAAAGATCAAATCATGAAAGACCGATTGGTTTAGTATCTTTGGAAACACTAGATATATTCATAAAGTTTTACATTAAATCATAAAAATGAAAACTACAACAACATAGTCTCCATAGTCCACACTCTTATCCACTCATACTATCCCGACATGTCATTCATAAATTACTTCTTCACATCATGGGAAAAATAAAAAATAGAAAAGGTGTGGGCTCAACTGCCCAGTAAGGATAACAATATAGCGAAAACTTTCATAAATAAGAATAAACATTTAATGCAATGTATAACAAAACAAAGGCCTTTTAAACTTTATCTTCAACATAGTATGGCAAAAATAAAATGAAATAATGCCATTTACTTATTCACATCGATATTCTACTAATCGAATAATCACATGTAATATAAATAACCACTTCCATAATGATGGAATGCATAATTCTATACTATCATAAACACATCGCTAAGGCCTCGTGCCAAGACTACAAATAAGATTTTTTCAACGACTTGTTCCAAGACACTAGTTTTTCTCATGAGACCTACCGATGCATCGAAGAGCTATAGCGAGCTCCACCCATCACATATTAATTCCACTGCATTCCCATATGAAATGGTTTAATCATAACATAAACATTCATACTAAAACTAGCATACAAAATGTAAATAATTCATTCATAAACCATTAATGGTATAAAAATAACACATCCACAGTCAAACATATCCCAAAACCATCAATACAATACAGATGTTTTGTATCATAATAAATCAACTTCAAATAAGCGTAAAATCCCTCAAAGGATGTTGACATTGATGAAATCAAAAGTTTTTTTTATAGAAATATATCTTTTTATTTTGAAATAATTTAAGAGTCGTATATTTATAAAATAAAACATTTTCTTTGAAAATATTATTATAAGCTTGTAAGTGAAGATTTAAAGATTTTATAACGGCGGAAAATAGCCTCATCCGCCGTATAATTTAAAAAAACATTCTTACCTTAATTCTGTCGAAAAGGTTAAAAAAGACCTTGTTTGGAAAATGACGGAAATATTCCTTTATAAACAACTTATATAAGTCAACAAGGGTATAAATGACTTTAACCCATATTCTAGTAAATAGAAAAAAATGTTTTGAAATACATTTTTAAGAAACATGGATGTGGATGATAAAGAGGTCCCACTAGATAATTACATATAAACAATCTCAGATAATGAAAAGATTGTGAAATAAACCCTTACCTTGTACATTTCCTTGGTTGGGGTAGGTCAACCTCCTGTATAATGGTGAAATAATTGTTATTAAATTATACAGGAATCATATATATTATTATGATATCATATATGATCTTTTAACATTGCTTTGTTAATAATATTTTAGAATTATCGTCATTTCGGGTGTTGACTCACTCATTTTATTTTATATGTTTTGTTATGTAAGAAATGTTTGTTATGGATAGGTTGTATCTTATTAAAATCCAGAATGATATTAAGTCCTTAAACATTATTATTAATCTTCAAATAAGAATTTGAATTGAAAGGATACGATGGAGAATGAATCTCATCGCGTTCGTAGAGACGGTAGTCCGTACGTACGCACAAGTGACAATATCATTATTTTGATATTAAGATAATATTTAATTGGATTTTATATCATATATACAGAATCATTATCATGTTATATTTATTATTTATATGAATTACACATCATTATTATAACCATCCAAATAATAATGTTTTGAATAACAATTACACCACGACGTGGAGATGGTAAGCTGTACGTACGCACGTATGGTGACATGTCATTCAAAGGATGGATAGAATACTGAGATATGGTTATACCATGTTTATAATAACATAAAAGTATATATAATATACTGGATTTATTATTTTAGAATGGTAATAACACATATATAAGATGTGGAAGAAAAAAAAGAACTTGAAAAGGGGTGGTGAAATCATTACCTCTTCTTCGGGTTCTTCCTTTTGATTTGATCAAAAGTGCTCCTTAGGTTGGATTTATGACTAAATGAAGGCCTGTAGGATTAAATTAGAGAATTTGAGATAGTATTTGGGCAGGGTTTGGCCGAACCAAAAGGCTTTGATGGTGTGAATTAATGAGAAGGGGGAGTGCCCTTTTATAAGAGGGGTGAGAGGCACCTTTGGAAAAGCTAGAAATATTATTTTATAATAAACTAATATTCGGTTTATAATAGCTCCAAAGTGTATTATATATAGGTTAAGGTGGGGATGGGTCGAAAACCACACATCCAATAGAATTTAGACAGGTTTGGGTTATTATATTAACCTTATCGTTAAGTATTAACTCTTAGTTAACTAGTTTCACTTTTATAATGTCTCTTTGAATTTTTATATTATATGGTTAATAAACATACTATATACATACAAGGGACCCCCAAGTGATATATTAATGATTCAAATATCATTATATAAGTCTCTTGGATGAACCTTAGATTTTTATGAATTTAATATCAATTAATAATATAATATTTGTTTTAAAAACTCTTTTATGTCAATTTTGACACTATTCAATAATTGATTTTTTAAAAAATCATAATAGAATTATTTCTTCAAAAAAGATACTTAAATAAATCCTAACCTTCCATATTAACCTATACAATTATTTTTATTTATCAAATATCTCAAATTAAATTTATTTGGGTATTTATAATATCAATTATTCTAATTTTTCATCAATTAGGTAATTACGGCATCACCATGGTGTCAATAAAAAATTACATTATTTAATGTCTAAAAATTATAAATAAAATAGCATTATTTTGGGAATTTTTTATCTTTATAATTCATATTTACAATCTAATTTATTATATGTATAACCCTATATTAATATTTTTTTATTAAATAAACAATGATTTTAACTCTTTTAACTCTTCCCTGAATTAAATAATAATAAATGTCCTAATCTAGTACAAGTGGATCTAAATGATAATATTTTACTCCTATGGTTGCTTTTGGTCGAGATACACTTGTCCAATATAATTAGAACATGTTTTAGGGTAATATTAATATTATTTTTACACTTAATTACCCTATTTACTTGTAACCGTGGTAAATAAAAGTAAAAAGTTACTATTCACCAAAAACTATTTTCATCTTATTAGAACCACATTTTAATCCTTGATATTATCCATGCTTCTTAGATTTTTGAAATTCTACTCAATGAAGGGGTAAAATTATGTATTATGTAAAATTCAATTTTTTTAACTACCACTTAGTGGTTTCACTATTCATCAAAAAATGAAAGTTTCCAGAACAGTATAAACAATTAGGCCTAATATATTTTTGATATTATGAATTCAAAAATAATTTATATTTTACCAAATTCAAAACATATCAGTTGCATTAATTAATTAAAAAATTAATTCCCGTCGTCAAAACAAATAGCGTGTATTTAAGAGATAATAACTATCAAAAGATTGACACTTGTTTATGTCCGGTTTAATTGTGAAATTATGTAAAATGACAAAAATTGTATTAAATGGTAAAAATATATTCTAAATATACTTTAAAACCACTAAAATTCATAATTTATCAATATAAATTATTTCTATTAAAAAGGTTTTTTTTAATTATAATTTAGTAATTTTCACTATTCATCAAAATATAAATGTTATCCGAAAAGTTCCAAAATCTCACCTTAGGCTAAATTCTATACTCCGAATACAAAAATGAAGTCCATTTTGGGAGATAAAATTTATAAAATTTCAAAAAGTATGTATTACTATTCATAACGGCTAGTTTAATTGGTTGCGGTGTGTGTTAGAACTTGAAGTTGCGTACAACACACGCTACTGTATTATTCAAATGAAAGCGTACCGTGGGAGATTGAGATGTTTCATTGTAAATTTTTGATGTCCCCATTCTAAAAAGTAAATTTATTTAGTCAAATTGAATATATAAAAGTTAAAAATATTTGATGTAAAAAGGATTCACTATTAAAAGTTGGTAAAAGTGTAATACTGAAAATGGATTTGTTCTTACATTATGTCTAAGAAACTCATAATATTGATTCTAAAATTATAAGTATTATATAAAGTTTATATTATAGTTAATTCTATTCATAAACTCTTTTAAATGACTTTTTTGGTATGTTATGGTGCGCTTGAACTCAATGTTTCGTGTAGTGCAAGTTATTGAATTAATTTGAAGAAATAACACACTATGAAATCTTGGGGTGTTACATTCTCCCCTCCTTCAATAAATATCTTCCTCACAATTTGAAATTGTTCTTCGAAAATAAAAGGTTGAATATAGAAAATATCTTTGTGGGAAAACCCACATCAGAAATTGTGTTAATAAAATGTAGTCTTAATAAGAGGAAAAGATAAATGAAAGGGTCACCACCAAATTAGGTTCTATATTCGGAGAACATTGGTGGAAATTAAGGAAATATAATTGGTGGAAAAACATAAATATTTATAGGTAGAGATTGAGGTCATCAATCAAAAACAAGTGTAAAACTGAGGGCCTTAAATTCATCAATCTATGATGATTTAAAATACCATCGATTCAGCAAAACATATGGTATTAGGATAACACTTTTTTTTGTTTTCTGATCCCTTCACTAAAGTATAAGAATTAATTTATTCATTGAATAAGAGAAGAATAAAATATATACTTGAAAAGTAGATTCTCATCCTTTAACTAAGTTCTACCACAAACTCATCTTTCACACTAAATGATAATAGAACATAAAAATAATATTCTATTTATCCTATTCATATAGGGTTAAAAAATGAATTTATAATTAATCTAGAAGAGCCATTAAGAAATGACATTATTCAATCAAGGAAATCACGTGGGTTAGTGGTAGGTGATACACCCTTGTCGCCCATCGGTTGTGGGTTCAAGTCTCACGGCCTTTCCAGATGCGACGGGTTCCCGCCCGACCTCCAGGTTTTCCTTTTATGGAAACCCAAAATAATTCAAACTAGAACTGTCCAAAATACTTCAGTAACAAATTTATAAGGAAGTTAAACACAATGAAGATCCATTTTTCCATGTAATAACTTGTGTAGACCTTCATCATGTATTCTTTTAAAACACTACAACATCCTGAATTACCATAAAACCTTATTGATTACATTCATGATCCCTTATTCCTTAAAGAATAATAGATATACTCCTTCAATCACAAAATGTTGTAAACCCCAACAAAGATGGAATATACAAATCATTAATCAGCTTTAAGGTAGTCAAGAATATCCAATATAATTTATCCAAATCAATCATGTATTATTCTAAAATGACTACCTTGGTATCAGAACCATATTATGGTTTATCTTTCTCTCAACCATATGTTTTCCAAAAATTTAACCTGCTATTGTGTCACTTTTCTTTGTTCCACACAATCTCAAGTCCTTAATGAAATAGTAATGCAGTACAATCCTTATATACTCCATCCTTATTGTAAAAAGTACATTGTTGATACAACACTGAAATGACATAATCAACATAAGAAATCTAATCATTACTCTTCATCAGTGGTAGTATCATAACTTGATTATTATCCAATAGCATCATTTGCGTCATAGTCTGATGACTGGGACATAGGTTCGCATAGTGTCCAAACTCCTTGCAAATTAAGCATTATACATTTGAAACCATTTTATTACGCTTTCAGTCACGCACTTTGTTCCCTTTTCCTCTACACTTATAACAAACTCCCATTCCTTTTAGGCATGTTCCATCGTGTTTCTTCCCATAGTTATCACATATGGGAAAATTCTCTTTTTTCCTCTTCCCATTATCCATCTTTCTCTCTTCCATCCTTTTCTTATCTTGCTTCACTTTAAATCCATAGGACTCAGTTAACTCATTACTTATCTTATGAACACATGATATTATTTCTTCATATGATGATAATACATGGGAGACTATTTCTCTTCTAAATTCTTTATAAGACCATGAATGATATGATCCTTCTTTCTCATTGGATCTTGTCCTTTGCTGGAGTTCTCATTCCTTCTACTAGGCAACATTTCTAAACAATGGCATACACTAGATTAGTTTATGAATAACAATACGTAATCCCAAACTTGTAAAACACATAACATAATTTAAATAGTTTATGAATATAATCCATAATCATATAAATGTCTCTTTTGAGGAAGTATATACTCATAATCCCTTCATAATGGTTTGTAAAGAAAATGAGAATTATCCTAAGCATATCCCCCTGGAGTGTCGTAACCAAGAGTGCAGTAAGGCCCGTTGTCGTGCACCAGTTCCCATTTGTGTCTAGCTTAAAGAAGTGTTTTTGGGTTTTACCCCTAGGTACATCTATACCAGAGCCGCCTATACCTGCTCATATCCAGACAGGGATGTATTGCTCAGAAAACTCGCAAAATTTCTACAATACCGAAATTCTAGGAAGTTGTTCTATACTAATCCTCAATTTCTATCTTATATCTTTGATCTTTAATCAGAGTTTATCTAAATCTAGCTTGCAAGGTTTTTACATAACTTTCTCTGATACCAACTGTAATGCCCCAACCCCAGTTACCCAGAGTCGGTGAAATATTACAAAACATTGGCATGATCACAATAAATATCAAATCTCGAAAGACTGACTAGTTTAGTATCCTTGGAAACACTAGATATATTCATAATGTTTTATAATTACATCATAAAAATGAAAACTACAACAACATAGTCTCCATAGTCCACACTCATATCCCCTCATACTATCCATGTAGGTCATTTATAAATTACATCTTCACATCCTGGGAAAAATAAAACATAGAAAAGGGACGAGCTCAAATTCCCAGTAAGGATAACAATATAGAGGAAAGTTTCATAAATAATAATAAACATATAAGGTAATATATAACTAAAACAAAAGCCTTTTAAACTTGAACTTTAAAATAGTATAGAATAAATAAAATGAAATAATTCCATTTAACTATTCATATGGATATTCTACTAATCTAATAATCACATGGAATATCAATAACCACTTTCATAATGATGGAATGCATAATGCCAGACTATCAAAACCACATACCCAAGGCCTCATGCGAAGACTACAAATACGGTTTTGTCAAAGCATTGTGCCAAGACACTAGTTTCTCTCATGACCTACCGATGCATCGAGGAGCGACAACAGGTTCCACCCATAACATATTAAGTCCAATGCATTCCCATATGAAAAGGTTTAAACAGAACATAAACATTCATATTAAAACTAGCATATGAAATGTAAATACATAATCCATAAACCATGAATGGTATAAAATAACACATCCACATTCAAACATATCACAAAACCTTAAATACAATATAGAAGTTTTGTATCATAATAAATCGACTTCAAATAAGCGTAAAATCCATCAAAGGATGTTGACATAGATGAAATCAGAACTCTTTTTAGATAAATATCTCTTTTTATTTTGAAATCATTTAAGTGGCATATATTTATAAAATAGAAAATAATATTTTAAAATATTCTTTATAATCTTTTAAGGGAAACTTCGATGATTTTATAACGGTGGAAAATAGCCGCACTCGCCGTATATGTTAAAAAAACATTCTTACCTTAATTCTATCAAAAAGGTTAAAAAGGACCTTGTTTGAAAAATGAAAGAAAGATTTATTTATAAACCACTTATAAAAGTCAAAAAAAGTATAAATGACTTTAACCCATTTTATAATAAATAGTAAAAATGTTTTGAAATACATTTTTAAGAAACATGGATGTGGATGATAAAGAGGTCCCAGTAGATAATTACGTATAAAAAGCCTCAGATAATGAAGAGATTGTGAAATAAACCCTTACCTTGTACTTTTCCTTGGTTGGGGTAGGTTAAACTCTTGTATAATGGTTAAATAATTGTTATTAAATTATACATGAATCATATATATTAATTTGATATCATATATGTTCTTTTAACATTGGTTTGTTAATAATATTTTAGAATTATCGTCGTTTCGGGTGTTAACTCACTCATTTTATTTTATATGTTTTTTATGTAAGACATGTTCATTATGTATAGGTTGTATCTTATTCATATCCAGAATTATATTAATTCCTTAAACATTATTATTAATATTCAAATGAGAATTGGAATTGAATGGATACGATGGAGAATGAATCTCATCGCATTCGTGGAGACGGTAGTCCGTACGTACGCACGAGCGACAATATCATTCTTTTGATATTAAAATAATATTAAATTGGATTATATATCATATATACAGAATCATTATCATGTTATATTTATTATTTACATGAATTACACATCATTATTATAACCATACAAATAATAATGTTTTGAATAACAATTACACCACGACATGGAGACGGTAATCTGTACGTACGCATGTACGGTGACATGTCTTTCAAAGGATGGATAGAATACTGAAATATGGTTGTACCATGTTTATAATAACATCAAAGTATATATAATATACTGGAGTTATTATTTTATAATGGTAATAACAACGATATAAGAAGTGGAAGAAAAAAAGGAACTTGAAAAGGGGTGGTGAAATCATTACCTCTTCTTCGGGTTCTTCCTTTTGATTTGATCAAAAGGGCTCCTTATGTTGGCTTTATGGCTAAAGTAAGGCATGTAGGATGAAGTTAGGTAATTTGATAGAGTATTTGGGCAGGGGTTGGCCGAACCAAAAGGCTTTGAAGGTGTGAATTAATGAGAAGGGGGAGTGCCCTTTTATAAGAGGGGTGAGGGGCACCTTTTGAAAAGATAGAAATATTATTTTATAATAAATTAATATTAGGTTTGTAATGGCTCCAAAGTGTATTATTTATAGGTTAATGTGGGGATGGGTCGAATACTACTCATCCAGTATAATTTAGACAGGTTTGGGTTTTTATATTAACCTTATCGTTAAGTATTAACTCTTAGTTAATTAGTTTCACTTTTATAATGTCTCTTTGAATTTTTATATTATATGGTTAATTAACCTACTATATACATAAAAGGGACCCTCAAGTGATATATTAATGATACAACTATCATTATATAAGTTTCTTGGCTGAACCTCAGATTTTTATGAATTTAATATCAATTAATAATATAATATTTGTTTTAAAAACTCTTTTATGTAAATTTTGACACTATTCAATAATTGATTTATTTAAAAATAATAACAGAATTATTACTTCAAAAAAGATAATTAAATCAATCCTAACCTGTCATATTAACCTATAAAATTATTGTTATTTATAAAAAATCTCATATTACATTTATTTGGGTATTTATAATATCAATTATTCTAATTTTTCATTAATTAGGTAATTACGGAATCACCATTGGGTCATAAATAAATTACATTATATAATGACTAAAAATTATGAATAAAATACCATTATGTAGGGAATCTTTTTATCTTTCTAATGAATATTTAAAATCTAATTTATTGTATGTATTATCCTATATTTAATTTTTTTAGTAAATAAATTTTGATTTTAACTCTTAACTCTTCTTTGAATTAAATAATAATAAATGTCCTAATCTAATACAAGTGGACCTAAATGATAATATTTTACTTTTAAGGTTGTTTATGGTCGAGATAAACTTGTCCAATATAATTAGGACATGTGTTAGGGTAATATTAATATCATTTTTACCCTTAATTAACCTATTTACTTTTAACTTTGGTAAATAAAAGTTCAAAGTTATTATTCACCAAAAATTATTTTCATCTTATTGAACCACATTTTACACCTTGATATTAACAATGTTTCTCGGATTTTTTAAATTCCACTCACAAAAGCGGTAAAATTAAGTATTATGAAAAATTCAATTTTTTTAACTACCACTTAGTGGTTTCACTATTCATCAAAAAATGAAAGTTTCCAGAAAAATACCAAAAATTAGGCCTAAGCTATATTTGATATTATGAATTCAAAAATGATGTATATTTTACCCAATTAAAAAATATCAGTTGCATTAATTATTTAAAAAATTAATTCCTGTCGTCATAACAAATAGCATGTTTTTAAGAGATAATAACTATCAAAAGATTGACACTTGTTTATGTCCGGTTTAATTGTGAAATTTTGTAAAATGACCAAAATTGTATTAAATGGTAAAAATATATTCTAATATATTTTAAAACAACTCAAATTCATAATTTATCGATATAAATTATTTCTATTAAAAAAGTTATTTTTAATTAAAATTTTGTAATTTTCACTATTCAGCAAAATATAAATGTTATCTGAAAAGTTCCAAAATATCACCATAGGATAAATTCGATACTCCAAATACAAAAATAATGACCTTTTAATGAGATAGAATTTATAAAATTTCAAAAAGTATGTATCACTATTCATAACGACTAGTTTAATTGGTTGTGGTGTGTGTTAGAACATGAAGTTGTATACAACACACGCTACTGTATTATTCAAAGGAACACATATCGTGGGAGCTTGAGATATTTCATTGTAAATTTTTGATGTCTCCATTCTATAAAGTAAATTTATTTAGTCAAATTGAATATCTAAAAGTTTAAAATATTGGATTTAAAAAGGATTCACTATTAAAAGTTGGTAAAAGTGCAATACTAAAAATGAATTTGTTCTTAAATTATGTCTAAGAAACTCATAAAATGGATTCTAAAATTAAAGGATTATATAATGTTTAAAATTTAGTTAATACTATTCATAACCTATTTTGAACGATTTGTTTGGTAAGTCATGGTGCGCTATAACTCGGTGTTGCATGTAGTGCAAGTTATTGAATTTAATTTGAAAAAATAACACACAATGAAATCATGGGGTGTTACATCCATGTGAACCAGACCTATATGTGGATGACCGTAGGATACATGATCAGTCTTGCAGGGCTCTCGAGACATAGTAGGACAGGTGAGGAGTAGGCAGTGTTACTCATGTGGCAGGGTAGGACAAATGGCTTGTAACTACCCGACCCACCATACAGACGACCTACAGATGGTCAACGGACCGCCTGGGCAGAGGAAAATATTTGATCGAGGAGATCCGTCGGTAATAGGTAGACGCTGAAGATGATCTAGTCATGCAGTAGGTGGTGGGCGACAATTCGAGGTTCTACTGCCACCACGTCCAAGTGGTCCACCCCGACCACAGGGAGTAGGTGGACAGGGATGAGCTCAGCTCCTCACAGATGTGGCCTGCTCCCACAATGCTCCAGAGATGATTAGAGGTATGATCTCGGTCTTCTACACCTTAGCTATAGTACTTAGAGACACATGTGCCCGTCAAAATTCTTTTGGAACTACCATTGTTCGGAGCTCGGAGAATTCGATGGAGCTGTTTGCCAGATCCTTAAAACTAGAGACTCCCACGTGAGAGGATTTGATGTTTACACACTTGTTCTGGAAGTGTGAGCTTACTCTAGGTTGTGAGAGATTCAGCTGAGATCTTCTAGTAGTGGCGTCAATTCCTTATGACGTCATCATGGGTATTGATTGGTAATTTATAGTCTTTTCTCAGATCGAATTAATTAGGCGCAAAGTGTGGTATTTCTGTGAGGATGGGACAGGGTTTTCCTTCACTTTTGATAAGGGAACCCTTAAATCATGTGAAGTACTTACCTGGAGAAGGGTGCAGCCGATCACACACGAGTTGGCTATCCTTTCCCTCAGAGCAGTTGATGTTGAGTTTCCAAAATATCTTATAGTGGTGGACCAGTATGCTGATGATTTCCTAGAAGATATTGCACTTCTACCTCCTCACAGAAAAGTGGAATTTTATATCTAATTTTACCTTAGAACATCACCGATATGTACACCATCATATCAAATTGCTCCCACGAAGCATCGAGGGCTGTGAGTACAGTTGGAAGACTTTCAGAGGAAGGGGTTCAGTAGGCACAATGTTTCTCCTTGGGCTGCCCTGATTTTGTTTTCCAAGAAGGTGGATGGAAGTTAGAGACTATGTTTGGAATATGGGTTCCTAAAATAGGTTACCATCAAGGAAAAGTACCCACTACAAAGGATTGAAGATATTTTTGATCAGTTTAAGGGAGCACGGTGGTTTTCGATGGTAGACCTCAGACTAGGATATCACCATCTCGGGGTACAAGATGAGGATGTACAAAAGATGGATTTTAGATGATGGTATGGAAATTATGAGTTCTTGGTTATTCTATTCAGCATGACCAATGCCCCAGTAGTGTTCATGGGACTCATTAATAGGATCTTCTAGCAATACCTTGATCGCTTTTTAGTAGTATTCATCGACGACATCTTGATATGCTAAAAGATGGAGGAGTACTATGCCTATCCTCTCTAGATAGTTCTGAACACACTCTAAGAGCACCAAATTTATTTTAAGCACTTGAAATGATAGTTATGGATTCAAGAGGTTTAGATTCTTGGACACGTCATCTCTGATGCTGTAGTTGCGGTGGATATAGAGAAGATTGAGGTTGTGCGTGCTTGGGATCCCCCTACGGGTGTGAGAGTAGAGTGAAGTTACCTGGGTTTTTCCAGTTATTATCAGTGGTTTGTTCCTAACTTTTGCAGAGTTGCAGAACCCTTATCATCATTGAAAATGAAGTGGAAATCCATTCCTGTGGTTGGAGATATCCCAATATAGTTTCCAAGAGATGAGGCAAATACTGACGTCCGCCCCCATCTTGAGGATACTAGAAGAGAGAGTTGGGTACGTAGTCTACAACGATGCATCTGGGACTCGGAATGGACATGTTCTGATGTAAGAGCGAGCTGTGATTGCATTATTTTTTTGACAGCTGAGACAACATGAGCAGAACTACTCTTCCCATGATCTGTAGTTAGCAGTTTTGGTCTTTTCCTTGAAGATTTTGTTACAATTACTTGATGGGAAAACATTTTACAGTCTACTCTAATAAAAAATGTCTTAGTTATATCTTCTACCAGAAAAACCTGAACCAGAGACATTAGTATTGGATTGAGTTCCTCCAAGACTATGGCTTCATGATAGTCTATACTCCTGTGATGGGGAACATAGTAGCATATGCACTCAACATGAGATCTGGTATACAATTGTTGAGTGAGGCGATGGAGAAGCTAGACATTTTTCGGATATCCTACATAAATCATGATGGAGAAACATATCTTCAATATCTAATAGTCACTCCCCAACTCCTTCAGTGAGTTAGGGAGTCTGAACAAGGTGAAAATGATAGTGATTCTCTATGTGCTTAGATATCCAAAGGATAGACACCTGATGGATTTTCTGAAGATGGGGAGCACGCCATCCTATTCAGAGTGTGTACTATGTTACCAGTGGCGCTATGAAATGATGTGTTGAGGGAGTTCCACACATCCTCTCTAGTGGTACATCCAGGACTAATGAAAATTTACCAAGACCTTCAGCCTCAGCACTGATGGGATGGAATAAAAAACGTAGTGGAAAAATTTGTCTCACAGTGCCTCATTTGTTCGCAGTTAATGGAAGAGCATTAGATTCCAGAAGTCATATTTCGACCACTAGAGGAGCTAGCGTGGAAGTGGGATGGAATATCCATGGACTTCATTACAATACTTCAACACACATCTAAGGGACATGATTTCATTGATGTAATTGTGGATTAACTCACCAAGTCATCCCACATCCTACCTATCAGAGAGTAGGGATAAATGAAGAGTTTGGGAAACATATACATACTGGAGATTATTAATCTTCATGGGATTCCATCTATGATTGTATCTGATCTTGATGCATGTTTTACTTCTCGTCTATGAAAGGGGTTGTAGTAGGAGTTTGAGACACAGCTTCAGTTGAGCGCCACATTCCATTATCAGATAGGTGTTCAGAAAGAGAGGACCATTATGACCGTTGTGGGAAACTTGCATGCTTCATCCTTGATTTTGGATATAGTTAAGAGGATTACTTTACCTTAGTGGAGTTTTCATACAACAACACTTATCACTCCACTATCGGTATGACAATATTCGAGGAGTTGTACGGTCGACCTTGCAGATCACCTTTGTGCTGGACCGACCTAGAGGAGTTAGCACTCACTGGACCAGAGATGGTATGGGCTACCACATAGAAGCTGAAAATAATCCAACAGTAGATGAGTACTACAAAAAGTAAGTAGAAGTCTTATGCTGACAATGGAAAATGACCTCTAGAGTTCGCGGATGGTGATCATGTCTCTCTATGGGTCTCACCATGATGTGGTTTGTGAATATTTAGTTAGGGTGGAAAGTTATCTCTGAGGTTCATCGGATCCTTTTAGATCCTTAGAAGAGTTGGTGAGGTGGTGAACCACCTATATCTTCCCACTCAGTTTCCCCATGTGCATGCCATTTACCATGTATCAAAGATGAGGAGATATGTACCTGATCCTTCACACATCATTGACTCGGGTGAGGTAGACATCGACAAAGGGGTGATGTTTTCAGAGGTTCCAGTGGTGATTGATAATAGGCACTAGAGAGTCATTCATGGGTGATCGATACCTCTGGTGCATTTATGTCGGTATCACAGGAACCTCCAAGAGAGAACATGGGAGCGGTAGGCTTAGATTCATGCTCAGTAGCCCCAACTTGTTTCTCTAGTTTGTGTTGTGGTTTTCATGGACACAAATCCATGAGGTGGAGAGAATGTAAAGGCATGTAATTAACCATGGTAATTATTTTAATTTTTTTGAATTATTATGAGTCTGAAAAAGTTGACGTCGTGTGATTCTGAGTCCCGGTGTTCCCAGAATGAATTTTTGATCTTTTTTCAGGTACATTCCGTAGACGTGTGACCAGCGATATATAACATTTAAACTGGTGCTCAGAATTTAAATATGATGACATCTTTGAACTCGAAGCACAGATATTCACATACTTAGACCTTCACCTCGACCATAGAAGGTCGAGAGTGGTAGTTAGTTTTCTAGATTTTAGAGGAAGTTTTAAAAGAAAAATAATAAAATAAAACAATAACTTTTATTTTATTTCTTAAAACCTTTCATTTGAATCTTGGAGGTGGGTCGACAAAAGGGTGGTCAGGAATTTAATGCTAGGAAATAAATGCTCAGTTACAAAAAATGTGTAACCAAATTTTTCTTCAATTATTAGGATTCATTAATTCTAAAAATTAATGAATCAACTTGTTAATGTAGAGTTTTATTAACTCTACTAGAAGGTTGTTTTTTCATTTGGAAACGGAATATGATGCTTTTGGAAGAGAATTCTTTAAGGAATAACATCATCTATCAAAGTACATTCTTCGGTTCAAGAATAAGGATGACACTCGAGCTCGGATCAAGAGCGTGTTGGTGGAGCAACGAATGTAAGTGTCTACATATTCTTCCTCATGAAAACTCCAATGAACGAATGAGGTAGGGAATTTTGTACAATTAATTTTTCATGGTAATTCATTGTCTTAATCATTAAACCGCCTCCTAATAATCTTACGTAGAACCTGTGGTCCAATAAAAAATGGAATGATCCCTCCTATACTTCATTATTGGATAATTCATCGTGGGTGGATCGATGGGTTGAGAAGAATCTGACCACATCACTGGAAACTAACGCCGATATGGTATTGGCGGCAGCTACCACACTAGTCGGCCACAATTATGGGGGTGGTGCAACTATGCCACCGAAGGAGGTCGCTACTTGTCGGCCTTGGTGGAGGAGTATGGAGGTTGGAATTCCGGTCAGCTACGTGGAACTGGGGTGGAATACATCTGCACCACTGGTTGCGGAGGATGCCAAAGCCCATCGGACGTAGTGGAGAAGGGAATCAGCCATTACCATGGGCCACCAATCAGGTCGCCCCAATGGGCCATGCCACCCCCTTTGTTCGTCAGACCGGATACCATCCCAACAGGCTGGTCCCGCCCTGACCAAGTGCATCCAGGCCGGACATCGATCGGGCTAGGTAAGTCCGACCGGGTCGGACCGGACATAGGCCTATCTTGACCCAAATACGCCGTTTTGTCCATATCATAAGAACTATGCATCCGTTTGATGAACTCTCTATGGCGTCAGAATCCTTCAATTGAGATAGTATTTTTGGTATAAACCACTTGAGTTTGGGATAATGTTGTAGTACGATCAGGTTGGATCGAACCCGAATCCAACCGGGCTCTTGGGACTAAAAGGAAAATGACATAGAGACCGAGCATATGATTAATGTGTCGTCTATTGCATTGGGTCCCTTATCATGTGACAGACCATCGTGATAGTTCGTCGTGGGACTTAAAAGTAGTTGAAGTTTCATCCAATGAAATGAGGAGAGGAACCTTCAAAAATCAAGCATTAATAGTGCAGGAAACCTGTGGCTAATGATACTTGAGGAGTCTTCTGATTCTGTGTGGTCATCTTTAGATCATGTGTGCGTCTGTTAAGCGATCCTTTGCGGGTTAGCACATATCGATCCTGTGTGGGTAATCTCTAGATACTTTGTGGGACATTTTCAGATCTGGTTTTGGTCATCTTCAATTCAGTTTGGGTCAACAGTAGAGAATATCAATGAATTTAGATTATCTAGCATTAGAGCTAATCATCTATACATCCGTACTAAAGTTATACCTGGTGTGAGCTGAGTCTTCACAATTGTGGTATTCTTCTGTGTGGTGATACCTTTGTGGTAATATCTTGTGTGGTATTACCTTTGTGGTAATTTCCTTCATGGTGATACATATGTAGTATTCTTTTCTATGATGTTACCTTTGTGGTACTAACCGTTGTGGTGTAACTTTCATGGTATTCATTTCTTCGTGGGACAGTTGGGATTTTTTATAAAGAGTTGGGCCTTGTATTTTCTCATGAATGAGATGGGTTTACTTTTTAACCTTAGTATAGATATGGTCATATACCTATGTAAGTTTGAATTTTTTTTGTGATTTGTCATTATAGTTTTTCTTAATGGATTATCCTTGGTGGATTCTGAGAGACCGTATGGAGTCTCTTGATCCCTACTGAGTATCATTATACTCATCCCTGTATGGGCTATGCCTGCTCATTTCTATGTCTTATGCAGATGACAGACAACGCTGATCGAGGGTGAGGGTACCAGGGACAGAGGCTGCTTGGGGATGGACCTTATGTGAGGCATACTGCATAGACGACCATTTGAGATCTATAACTACCCTTCGTGTAGGGTCTTTGGCAAGTATTCACAAGATTTGTTTTCATTTTGACTTGTACTTTCTAGTTTGGTTTGTATTCCGGCCCCCTTTATTTACTGTACAAAACATGTTTACTATATAGTTTATTTTGTGCATGGTTGGTGTGAGTTTATAGGTTTAAAGTCAATGCCTTCCCTGTTTTAGGGATATGCCTCTCTAGTGCCAGTCGCCTACCCCTGGCCTATGGAAGACAGGCATGGGTTTGTCATAGCACCGACCCCAGGGGACCGGTCTTGACATGATGATTTGACCATAAATCTAATGTTCTTGCTGATAAATAACTCATGATTTATTTATGAGAAGAAATAAACTAAACAAATTAGACATTTACTTTTCCTGAATCCAAATGGACTATTTTCTATTTAAAATAAATACAAGACTAATTTTCAATTTTCAGTGCCATTGAGTGGGGTTTGGTCAGGTTTGAGATATTTACTCACCATTTTTCAAATTTACATCTCATCAATATATAATCCCAGAAGTGATTAATATAAATAGTTTCTCTAATGTAATATATAGTTAAATGATTCAAATATTTTAAAGGTAATTAGGTTTATCATTTTCTATATATTTTATTCACTTTTATACATTTTTATGTTTCTATATTATTTATTATTGAGGATTCATAGGACCATGGATCCTCATGATTTATTTCATATATTCCATCAATTAATGATATGATCACCATTTAAAATTCTCTAAACATTTATCTTTAATGAGATTGATTTTGAGTTTCAATCAAAGATAATGTAAAATATATAAAAATAATGGAAATACATTTTTTTTAATTAATCATTATAATGATTTATATAAATATGTTCTGAGAAATACATTGTTGTTATGATTCCTCAATGTGTTCCGATATTATATTTAATATGATTTATTTTGTTTTGATCACTGTTTGGTAATAAATATAGACTGATAAATCATTTAATTAGTATTAAAATATCATTAAATAAAATAAAATAATGGGCCGGTTTTTCAAAATGTGGTAAGTTATAATATATACCATATACCTTCAGTGAACTTAATGTTAATCTTCAAGGGACACATACCACAATTAATCTCATTTTATATAAATGATTATTTCATATAGTATTTTATATCTAGTACTTTTATCTATCTTATTCCCCTACAAATATTCATCACCATATTATCTGTTATACATGTCAAAAATAATAATACATTAATATCTTTTACCAGAGATATATAATAAGGTTAATCTATTCTACAAAACTTGTAATCGTTATATAATTTTGAAGAGATAAATGATGCAATCAAATTATATGTTGTGTTGATTATCTATAAAAATATGGAAATAAAATTGAATGTAATTGCTTTAATAAATAAATTATATATAATAACAAATTATAAATCTTATATAAATTTTTTTTATCATAGTTAATGTTGAATACCTCATACTATTATTGGAATAAAATGTTCATTAATAATATTAATCTTTATTGGATCTACATCAATTATTTCAGTTGATTATAGTGATAATTTTTGGATAACATTTCCATTATATGGTGACATTTCTCCTAATTCATTATTTATAACTTTTAATAACATTATTTTCATGCTTATTTGAGATTCTTCAATTAAACAGTAAAAAATTTAAATATACTGAAATTTCATCCTTGAGTGTCTAAAAAACATTTAAATTACTCCATGAAATACATATGGAATACAATTTTAATGGTCATATGTATTTTTTTAAAAAATTCATTTAATTACAATAAAATTTTATTATTATTATATAAACATGATATTTATCCGGTCTATAAGATCTAATAAGGTATGATTATTCTGAGATTATTCATCTAATGAAAAGCGATCCTTTCATGTTACATAATATAATTTTTTATTATCCATATATGATCAACATACCATATTATTATGTTCACTAATCAATTTTTTATATTAATTAATTATAATTTAATTAAATCCATTTTATAGAAGATATTAATTTTTAACACATTTATTATTAGAAATATGTTGAATGATTATAAATACTCAAATAATCAGATCACATATTTTTAAACATCATTCGTATTTGAATATAATGACATTTATGGTTCTAACATAAATTATTGTGTATATATTTATCGGTTGATGCCTTATATATATAAAATTCATCTTTTAATTCTTTATTTCCCTAAGAAAATTAATTGGGTTATTATATGTACTTTCATTGAAATGTTATTTAACTATAATGTGTAGTGAATCATATTCTCCCATGATCGATTTTTTTAATGTATTGTGAACCTTGGTAGATTTAAATTTAATTTTCTTGTAAAAATTGGTCTATACCTGATAGTATACCATTGATATATAACATTTGATATTACTTGAGATTCCTCTTCATCTAGTAATATTTTATCAAAAATTTCATCTATTAATTTTATCAATTTTCATAATTTATCACGTTAAAATTCTACCAAAAAAATCAATAAAATATAAATCATCATTTAAAAAACACTTTTTCAGATCCTTATTTCCTTACATTAATGAGATAAAACAAAATATTTCATTTATAACTCAAAAAATATATCTCCATTGATTTATATAGGTTGATTATTTTATACTAACTATAAAATATTTTCCTTATATTATATGTAATTTTCCTTATTATTCCATAAAAAATATCTAAATAATGAAAGAGAATATTATTTTCCCTTCCCCAAAGAGAATTGTATCTAAAATATCAAATGGTTACTTTTAAAATTTCACTAACTAAAGGAATGCATTATTTATTTCAATTCATCCAATCCCCAATTCTTGAACAAAACCAGCATGAATAAATAAACGCATTAATCAAATTAAAAATGATTATTATAGAAATGGAAATATAAAATTTACAATGAAATAGGAATATATGGAATACCTTCTAGATATTCTGGTAAATTATTTTCAACCACATTAGTGTTGTAATTTCTTATGTTTAATATCCTAATATGAAATAATATATTTGTAAAGATCAAAAGTTCCATAGTGAATTTTTCATAGGAAATAATTTCTTATATTACATAAAAATGATAATAAATCAAATTTATTTAAAAATATATGTCAATTCCAATTATTGTGGTTATGCATTCTTATATCAGATACAATCTACGAATGGGGGAGGTGGTTTTAATAGATTTTCTTTTAGATAATTCCATTGTGTATCACTCTACATTGGAAAAAATATTTCTATTTACTTAATAGAACCATCATAATATTACAAAAATTTATTTTTATTTTACATTTGGATATATTACACATCTATTTCATAGGAATTGAAATATTTACTAATTAGATATTCATGATCAGTTACAGTCTTGGTGGTAACCTCTGTGATCTCTTCTTATGGGTCTTTCTCTTTCTTACCTGAAAACATTCCATGTAATATAACAAATGATTAAGTTTATTTTTTAACACGATTTTTTTACAATATAAATAAAACACTCAGGAATCTTTCAATAAGAATAAATTTGTCCTATTATCAGTTTTATGGAATATTTTATGAGAAAATATTGACTCATTGGATTTAATCATTATTATTCACCTTGTAATTATAGTCGGGACTATATTTAAGATAGCCTTAGAGGATTTTTATTTGATGAAAACAATTTTAAAATTTTTTGTGGGTGGATATCCAAGGATATCATAATTATTGTTTATATTTTATCCACTAATATGTAATTTCCATTAGGAAGTATAATTCTTAAATACCTCATATATATTATAATGGTAATTAAATATATTTTAATGTTAATTGAGACAAAAATAATTATCAATTTTTATTTTTTAGAAGATATATTTTAGATGTAGGGTGGACAATGGGGAAGGGTAGTCCTTATGAAATAAATATATTATAAACATGATTTTAGAGTTTGATCACGCATTATGTTTCGTAATACTCCTTATGTATAACTATATATTATTGTCCCTTAACATTAATCCATTAGTATTCCACTATAGAAATATCTTGATGTACATCATGGGATATATTAAGAATTATTCTTATTAATCCACCGTCAATTTATGATTCAATAACCACATTTCAAATATTATTGTAAAATATAATATGATATTTCATTTTAATCTAAATAACAATTGTTTTTTGAGAAATCTTACTCATAAAAACCAAGAATCTCTCCTATAATCTATACATTGTCTTTAAACTGATATATGAATAATATTGATTATTGTTTCAATGTTTCAAGATCACAATCAAATGGAAATTTTTTCGAGGAAATTAATATTAAAAATAGACCTCCTTTTTATAGATTACAATTCTAAAATTTTTAATATATCAAAAAAAATCATTTAATGATAATTTAAATTTTCTCTGTTATAGTTATATAATTATTGTTTTCTACTTAGAGTTCTTAAATATAAAAATAAAATTATTAAGGTTGCTATGAGGATCATAATATTTCATTCTACTAACCTACATAATATTTTAAATCATCATGTTAATTATAAGATTGAACATAAAATATTTATCATTAATGTTGATCATAAATTACTATTTTTATTCCAATAAGTCAATACATGTTAGTGGATGAAAGGATAATTCCTAGAGGATTGTTATGGATTCAAAGCATCAGATGTCATGCTTGATAATTTTTTTAAACTCTAAATATGATGATGGATAATGATGACATTTAATGATTAAAGTATTGTGTGATGGTGTTTTCATATTCTATATAAAAAAGATAATTTTCATAAATAATTTTGTTTATGAAATAAAATTGCAATATTAATTACATGATGATTTAGAAAAGGTATTAAATGATAATTTATGGCCATGTGAAATTTATTTAAGGATTGATATTTATCATGGAATTCTAATTTAGGTGGAATTTTTATTTCATTATATATATATAGATTATTTTATATAATTTAAATCTTGATTCTATACGATAATAGTCCACCTGAGGGGCCACCATCTTCTATGCACTACCAAGGCACATGTTGTACCGAATGTTTTCAACACACCCATTAGAGACTTTCGAAGACCAGATATAGGTTGAAATAGGTGGGCTCAATACAACACCTATAGATGGATTGTGCATAATTCATTTAGATCCTGGTCGCAAAGACATGCATAATATGCTCCAGAAGCATACTGAGCTGAATCGTGGGAGGTGTTGTGTGCTAGTGGTATAGGTGAATAACCCCATTTTTAGATTGACCAATGACTAATTGTGACATTACTAAAAATCCATAATGAATCTACATATGCAGATAAATTTAGGAATCATTTATCATAGACACTTTTTATTATTTTTATAACATATCTATATTTAATCCACTTTGGGATGTAGTTTATACACACTAGTTATTCAATTCCACTGTGATCATAAATGATCTCATTTGTAAAAATTCAAATTTGTCAATATCGCGTAGCACTGATCCTTCTTCTTCATCCAATCAATTATCTAGTTTTCCTATTGAGGTAGAGAATGTCTCCCATAATTGGGCGACATATCCAAGGCTCTAGACAAGGTATATTGAACTGTGGAAATACATGTAAATGTTTCCATGAATTCCTTCAACTATCAAGAACTTATCACATTATTATATTATGAAATGTGATCTAAAGGTGGAAATTAATTGAGATTTAAAGGAAACATAATACAAGACAAAAAAGAAACTCATTGAGAAACCATGTGACATCACTAGATAGAATGTAGAGAGTCACCACATAATCATTATATATTATACAATACATTGAATAAGTAGTGAGAGAGACAAGTTCTTGTTGGATGAAGGTAATAAATTTCCAAATATAAAGAACCCTCTATCATTTTAATATATTAATTTATGGTTTATAAAGCTTTATTAAGATAATTTTATCTAATCCATTTACTGGTCAAAAAAGTGATCTAGTGAATGATATCTCATGACTCATGTTACCATTCCATCAATGTGTGAATATGTATGGTGTCTCTTCCATTAAGAGAGTCCCCAAGATCATCATGATTTATTGATAAAAAAACCACAATGTGGATTCAAATTCATAAAACCTTTAACTAAATAAAATTATTCTTTGATCATGTCAATCGTTTGTTTCTATATTATGAATACGAGAGAGATAGATCCCACATACAAACCATGTTTTCGTGTGAGTCATTTTCGTGAAGAATAAGTTCCCCCATGATACAATCAAGTGAATGTTTTTAGAGAACTAAATAGGTTACATTAGTGATTAGAAGATGGGTATATTTTCTTAGAAAAATCCTTATACATGATTAAGATACCTCATAAAAAATTCCATACAAAACTTATATAATATCCATGGAAAAAAACATATTCCATGCGAAGAAACTCACAAATGATTGTTTAATATGTTTTTACAAATATTTCTTCTGTGAGGTATGGAAGATGGATCCTGAATAGAATTAAACAGTAGGGAATAATTAGAGAAGGCGTCGTAAACTATACCATATCCATGAATTTTTATTGTGTGTGGGTTTTGAAATGGAGGAATATCAGTTCACATGAACTTTTTATGCCCATGAGAAGAAGCTACGTGATCACAATATATCTTTAAAAAAATAATATACAAAAATAATATTGGGTATATTTCAGAAACATTTTAAGCCACATGTTGACCGTATTATGCCACATAAAAGAACTCATAATCATTAATAAATCAACTTACTTGCATGAATTAGTGAAAAGGTGAATAATTAATGGGGTTTCATGTCACTCATTCAACATGATTCATGCACACATGTTTAATCAAATGGGATGATGACATACCCAAAATATAATTAACTTCACATAAAATAAAATTTTTATGATCCTTAAAATCCACAAATGAATCCATTTTTTTTTAAATTATGGGTTTATTATTAGAATATAATACCAACACACTTGAAAGTTTAATAGAATTCACAATGACAGATTGAGATGACATAGTGAAAGAACCTTCTTGAATATAATTTTTTTCAACAAATGTTTTTAATCACATTCACATATCATGTAATTATGGGACATTATTTAGGAGTATTAATTTTACAATAATTTGTTTCATTGAGGAAACTGATTTGATACATGTGATAAAAACATGTGGATCAAGACTAATAGTCTCAACTAGTATCTCTTGATGATTCAAGAAGAGTACACATTCATGTGTGATCTAAAAATAACATGTAGGGATATAAATTGATCAAAATATAGTTAATATCATTGATTACGAGTGAATTAATTTAGTTGGATGTTGTATGAGGAGTCTCTTAGGTGACATGAGAGATGATTTATTCAGTGTGGATGATGATGTAGGATAGTTCAGTTTCTAGTAACACAATGGGATGTTGTATAAATAACATCCTATGTGGATTTAGTATAATAAATTGTAATTCATTATCAACAATTATAATCACAATAATAATATTTTTGGGTTAGGGGGATTAACAAACATGGTTAGGAGTATATATTCTTATACTAAACCTTGTAAATTTAATTTGATTTTCTCTTTTTAAATAATTATCCATATGATGTGATGTTGTGAGATATATCTGTGTTGATCAAGAACGTTAACATTTAAAAGTGTTTGAATAAATGGAATGTTTTTGTAAAAAGTAAAGTAATGATTCACCCCTATAGGTATTTATTTTCTAAGTCAGTACAAGTCATAACAAGGAAAAGGTTTCTTATAAAGATCCAAGAGTTTTTTTCATAAATGAATATTTCAGGAATTGATTAAGCTTCCTCATATGTATAATAATAATTTTATTATAAAATTGTGAATTTGGAATTTTATTTATAACTCATAAGAATAGAAATTTGATACATGAGTTAAAGCTAAAGAATAATCCAATAGTATGTAGATAGATACATCTCATAAAATATATTAAAAATGCTATATGTTGTAGAGATTCATATCCCAAAAGATATAATAATGATGAAGAACTAAATTATATACAACATGAATTCAATAAAAATATAATGAAGTATCCCAAAGAAAATATGTATAATATTTTTTACATTTATAAGGAACTTCAAGATGACATGTTAGGGTGGGAAGAATATGATATTTCTAGTAAAAGGAATGGTCTATAATTTTCATGAGATTGATTACTCTAAAAAATATTTTGAAATAAAAGGATGAAAAAATTTCATATTGAAATGAAATATATACTGAAAATGTTTTCGAAATTAAAATATTTTTTTGTGATAAAAAATTATTTGATTTAGTATTTATATAATCAATAAAATATGTAAAAAATTGTATAATGTTTATTTGGTTTTCCAAAATTTGAAATTGGATGATAGAGATAATGTTTTAAAGAATAATGATAATAATTTTAAATAATATTGATTCTTTCATGAAGAACAAAGGAGGAGTCTTTTGGAATATTGGGATGCCAAGCTAGGATTTTTTGGAAATCAAAATAACATTATCAATATGATGTGTTTAGAGCTGGATGCTGGAAAAAATAATAAAGAAAAAATATATTTTGAAGCATGAAGAATAAATAAATTTAGTGCTTCTTACACAAATGTTTGTGTTATGGATCATGATTTTATAAATAACATTATATCATAATCGTATCAAATTAAATCATCTACCAATAAAAAGTTATCCCATGTTCTAAAAACATTTGTATGTATTATTGATTACTTGAGTACTATTATAGGATTCAAACCAAAATATGGGAATATTTTGATGGTGAATAATTATATTATATCCACCACATTATGATAGGATGTGAAAAACACCATGAGGAGTTTTTCCCCAAGAAGAATCCTAATGAATAGTGATTCCACTCAAAAAAAGCAAAGTATACAATCTGTGTAAACTATACATATTTCACCAAAATATTAAATAATAAGGTTCAATTAAAATTTCCATTTTTCCTAGATGCTTAATAATGATGATATATAATGTTTTAATTAATGACAAATTTATAAAAAAATATAAGGAAATAATTTAGGTGTAGAAAACATAAAGAAAATAAAATACCTACATTAATGAATAAAAACTAACCAAAAATTAATTTATCTACAAAGAATGTATTTGAATACCATGATTATTTTATAAATGATGAAAAATATGTATTAATTGTTATGAAGAGTGTTCTTATGTATCTATCATGTGCTAATCATTTGAGGATGCAAAAAGAATACCAAACCAAATGTTAATTATTTAAAGAAATATAGATACAAGTTATTCTTGAGATATGAACAAGAAAAGAAGATTGTTAATATTAAATTAATCAATATGAACAATTAGATATCAAATAATATTCAAACGAATAATTAAATTAGTCAACAAAATCAATAACACAAGGATATGAGATGATATGTTTGAACAGAAAAATAAAAAATAAGTATCTGGATAGAATACAAATCAGTGATAAATATTTTGGTTTAGTGTTATTCTATGGTGTTGTGAAATATATGGGAAAATACCTTCAATTTCAATTACAACAATTCATTATTATAAATAATTGTGGGGAATCATGGGGAAAAATGAAAATAGGGTATCTGAGAAAGAAATAGACGATCTTAATTCATTCAATATCCCATATTAAAATATATATGATGGATTAAATGATATTAGCCGTAGATGTAAAATTAAGGGTAAAAAAATCATGAAATTTCCAATATAACACCAATATATATTCTATGATATATGAAATAGAAAATACTACAAGCTAAAATTATGGTGATTCGTGTAAAAATTATAATAAGATCAATAATTTCATTAATGAGTGATTATTTATCTATCCAAATCAATAGATTTTGTATAAAATATGTATGGAATATTAAAAACATGACGAATCTAATGAAAATCATGTTTTTATAGTAATTAATTATTGAAAATATATTCTATCCACATATGGTGTCTCTGGTGTATGGTGTGCAAAATATAGATGTGCATCATAAAACTATGTGGTGATACTAATTAATATGTGGGATGTTTTTCATATTTTATTGAATGACCAGAGAACCCATATACTCCAATGAAAATAATGGAAATGGAGACCTACCAAAATGGAAAGGCTGATATTGGGAGAAAATAATGGCCAAAGATGATAGGAATCTCCCATACTGAATGTTACTCCTGATGAATAAGATGGTCCCTCTTTATTACTCAATATATATAAATTACATTATATTAAAAAGAACAGAATTGAAGGAGAGGGATTAATCTCATCAGATCGATCATTGATTAGATGAAGCTGTAAAATCTTCATTGCATTGTGAATGTAAAACCTATATATATAATTATAGAAGAGGAACATATGGTATTCTATTTAAATATTTCTCTCTTGTTATCAATTTTTGTAATCATGTCAATTTAGGGGGAATACATGATTGATTTCATGATAATATATTGTGGGGGATATATCATTTTTACATAAATGTTTTGATGTTTTTTTGACATATGTATTGGATATATTATTTCATTAAAAAATCTAACAATATCCGGTCTCTTTAATAAGAAATGATAATCTATGAGAATGATTTCACATGCATGGTATTTATAGAGTGATTAGACTACCTTGTATGTATCCTTATTTTCTTTCTATAATGGTTTATCCCATGTTGACATATAGTTGATTAGATAAGTCCCCTCACTAAAACAGCTATATGGGATCATTCCTCTGGCAGAAATGATCATGAAATTTTCATATAAGGTTGATGGACATTATCTTGAAATCATTCTGAGTTGATAAGAACCCATCTACCATTTTTATATTGATGATCAATATGGGTGATAAAATCACAGACCACATATTGTCTAATTTTTTTGTTAATATTGAATAAAATTAAATTGTGAATATTTTTGTGGAAAAATTATAATTTTCTCATGATGTTAATATGTGATTGCTGATGAAGTGTCGATGCATGGGGATTGTTTATGGATTAATATAGTTATATTTCCTTATTAATAACTTCTCAATGTTCCTAACTAAATTTATTGATAGTTATTATATTTAATTATTAATGGAATATCAATAGGAGATTTGAAATTTGAGATAAAAAGTTAATTACATGGAAATTTAAATTTCCCTGAATAATGTTATGAAGGCCAGGAAATTGAAAATTTATTGTATGATTATTCGAAGATGGTTTAAATGGTTATTGGAAGTCCATGTCACATTTATATAATTGTTGATAATTTTCATAAAATTCAAATTAAGGATGGATTTGTATTTCATTTGATATATTTATTATACAATATTATTTTAATATATGTCATACATTAATAAAATAGACCTACCAAAGGGCCACCCACTGCCAGGATCACCAAAAAAACATGTGTGATAGAAATGGGTCACTAAGACCATGGGAGCCCATCCAAGGCCCATCACATGGTGGAATTGGTTGGAACATGATAAAACTGTTAACATTCCAATCTAAAATTCACATAGTGAGTGAGCCTAGAGTCATGCATAATGTTTTCCAAAGATAGAGTGTTGGTGTGTGAGGATGTATGTGTGCTCAAAGCCATTTATATATTGACTAAATAGAAATTACAAATCATATATTATACTTATGTTATGTGGCATGTGGATTTCTATGTCATACATGTTTATTAAATATATTTTCAATCTCTTTTGAAACCCAAAGGATATATCATCTATTCTCAGATGATATCCATCCACTCAGTCCATCTGATCTAGATCTACAAATATTTTAACTCAATGGGGAATATTCAAATAAGACGATCACACTTATCATTAATACATAATATTCCTTCATTCAAAAATGATAAAATCCAGGGGATATTCAGATAACCTCCCATCATCACTCGATGTTTCAAAGCCTCGATACAAGATATATCAAACCATGGAAATAGAAAAATCATTTTATTGCATAAATGTGGCGGTTAAGATGTCATCATATGTTGTTATTAGGATCATGTAATTCAATGTATGAAAAGTAAAAATAAGTTTCAATAGTGTTTCAAGAGAAAAAAAATATTCCTACCATGATACCATATGACATCATGTGAAGTCATACAGAGTGTCATCATGTATCATAATATATTCACTAAAGATTCAGAATAGTTTTGAGAATGACTTAAGGTTATCACAAGAAGATAAAACAATATAAAATTACATGAACCAAACTTCAATGTAAGATATGAATCCATGATTTATTATTGTTATTCAGGGGATGACCATCTAGCCATCACATTATCAATGTAGTTTTCATGAAAATATTATCTCTCTAATTGAATGATAATTCTATTGTTTTATAGAGAATTTGATATTTTAATTCATTAATGAAGACCCATGATCCTTGGGTTGTTGAATAGGTCCTTTCAAATGCAAATATTTTGGAGAAACACTGTCTATATAAACTAACTCTTGGTCAAGGGAAATGTTTTCTACAACATCATGATTATGAGAGTGATACAACACTTATCTAAGTAGAGTATATTTGAGGTTCATTCTACCAATTAATAATTTTCCCATATGATATGATCATTCGATGTTGTATCACATGAAACATAATATAATTTATAAGGATAAGTATTTGGGGAGAAAACCATGAAAAACACCTTTATCAATAAAAACATATGAATGAAAAAACTCACTTGCATAGAAATGGTTTGAGACAGCCAATGATAGTACACTTTGTCACATGAAGTAACTCACGGATTGTGATTGAATCTTCTGAAGCACATCTATCATCCATAAAGATAGGAATAATGATTCATATATACATTACAGTTATGTGATGGAGTTATGGGGACATTAAAGACAATACCCCTCTCATGAAACATGATTTTTGTGGAAAATGTAATGGAGGGAGATAAATTAGAATGAATATTGTATAATAATTTGAATGAAGCTGAAATGGAAGAAACTATTTTCTCCTAAATCTTACTCACAACGAATATTTGATAGAAATAATTTTTTTAATCCACACATAGATCTATTAAATTCACTAAACATATTTCATAAATTTTGATAGGTCATTTGTTTTTTTTATAGATTCAAAAAAAATTGAGGAAAATAAAATGATTTCATACTGATCAAGAAATACACGGCTTGAACTCATGAATAATTACATGATATGATGAGATTCCTGAATCATAATTAAGGGGAACATAAAATAATAAGGTTTTAGATTCCATGAATTCGAATCATGATATGTGGTTTATTTGATACATAATCTCGGATTGTTATCAGAATATGTTGCTCATTGAGTAAATGGTGTGTAGACAAGTCAAGAAGTTGGGTTGAGATGAAAATGACCAATATAATTCTTTAAAATAATTTTTCATGATGAAATTATGTATAAAAAAGTCAGACATAGAGTTATCAAATTACTACACACTGAAGTAATCAATATATGATATTTTGTTTCAGTGAATAAAATAATCAAATATTGGGGATCATAATTAATATTGGAGAAAAAAATACTCCAAACAAATTTCTATTTGAAATACATGAAGAGTAAAAACAGAATGTTTAACACACCGAAGCATGTGGTATAAGATCTTTTGGTCAACCTATTATGGATCAACCAGGAAGAAATTATCTATTCATCGGATGTATGTGATGAAATAAGTCACATTTGTGACATAGTAGAATATATATTCAGCTTGGATTATAGAGTACGAAATGGAAGATACTAGTAAAAATGTGTGATGTAGTATAAAGAACTATATGTGTAGAATTTCAATATATACAATGTCATTCAGGGTCATGAATTTTACTCACTAAAATATTGTTATAGGGGGGAATCTTTGTTGGGGGGGGGGGAGATAACCCACATGTAAATGATGATATATTTTTAATAAACATTGTAAATATCATGTTATATGATATCTATTAACAATTATTCATATTATGTCAGACAATAAGATATCAATATGTGGATGGAGAATATTAAAATGATTAATATTTTTTAATCATAAAATAAATTTTTAAAAAGTAAACCACTAATCCACCCTCTATATGTGTATTCTTTCCTATGGAAATATAGTTAATTAATCGACAAAAAGTTCATGGAGTTTCACTATTTATTTAGTGTAATACATAGTCCTTCATTTTTTTCTATAAAAAATATATATGATTTTTTATGCTTGTAACTTGTATTCAGTACTAAATTATTGTGTATTATTCATTATCAAGTATTTTTTTCGTCTTTCACATATTTCAATTAACTAGTCACGTATTACTTGATATAAGGATCAAAAAGATAATTTTTTATTCAATTATTTTCTATTAAACCATGTGTTAGGTGTAAATCCCATTTTTATAACAACTAGAAAGAAATAAATAATTCAATACAAAATAAAAATAAAATAAAAACTAAATTTGAATATTGTGAAGAATTTTTTGATATAATCAATCAATAAATGAATTTTTTGGAATCAATATTATCAGGAATCATGGTAAATATACTTCCCCTATTATTTTCATCACTAATTCCAATCATTTGTTGTAATTTTATAAAATGTAATTCAAATTGTTATAATTTTCTATGATGGCTTAATAGGGTTATGTTTCCTGTCAAATCCTTAATTGAAAATTTATCATAGTTCGAATACTGTATATATTTTATAATCAATCAAAATGATTTCAATATAGAGAAAATAAAAATAAATAAATATTTACATATTATAAATTACCTTATTATGTAAATTAATTTTTATTTAATTATTTTAAAGGACAAGTTTTCTAAAATATATAAATAATCATATAATAATTTTTTTCTAATTTTATGTGATTAAAAATCATAAAATGAAGAGTGTTTATATGATAAAAATATTTAAATATTATTTAAATAACATCAATACCCATTTTTAAAAGTAATTTTAATAAATAAACTTATTTTAGGTTTATTATAACAATAAACACTACTCTCCAATTTCAAACAACACTACTATATTTAATTTCCACTACAACATTATATTTTAATGTCTATTATTCGATAAGAAATATGATATAACTTATGACATAAAAATATACAAATTTACTAGAATAGACTAAAAATGTTTCACTAGATTAATGAAATATAGATATCATCATTATAATCTCAATTATCTAACATTTTGGGTGGTCAGGAACTTGTGAATAATGCAAACTATATCAATAATAGTTAATATTCCACTACTATAGTGAAAGAACTAATGAAAATTATTAATTTACTACCTTTAATTGTAACCTCGTAAAACATTATTGGAAAGTTGAAATTTAATTTTATGATCAAAATTTTTTATATTTTCAATCCTAGAAAAGAAAATAATTTTTTAAGATACACTAGAAATTAAATATGTATGTATAAATCCTCATGAATGAAATGGTTGTTGAAAAATCTATATAACATAGAAAACCAATACATAGAAGTTATTTTGATTTGGTTTTGAGTATTATGTATCATATTTAAATAAATTGATAATAAAATAAATATCTATATCTCCTAGAGAAAATATGATAATTAAGGGATCTTAAAATATCATCATGTAAAATGATAATTAAAATGAAATATGAAGTTTTATATTATAACTATAAAAAAATACATGTCTTCAATTTTAAATAACATCAAATCCTTATCTATCCTCAAATTTTTTAGTACCATGACTCCAACATCATTCAAAATAGAAACAATTGATATATAATACAATATTTTTTTTCTAAATAAAAGAAAATATATTATATTTTATAAATTTATTGAAAATGTAGTTCCTCATAAATTATATAGAATATTTATTCAAAATATATTCTAGGAAAATTTTCAGGGCTTTCTAAAAAATAAACATGAGTATTATTACCAGGAATATTACATACTCTGTAAATTCTTGACTATAAATAAAAAGTAAAAATGGAACTTAAATAAAGTTATATATCACGGTAACCATGTTATATTATTAACAATGATGGTTCATATCCTTAAATGGAATAATTTATTATTTTTATAATAAATTTTGATCTAAACATACAAAATTACGTCCAACATTAATAAATAATTATAGAAGTTGAAAATAGGTTGTGTAATGTTAATTTTGTAATAAAATTCATTTATATAAAAATACTCTGAAGTAAATATTAATATAAATTATGTTTTTTTACCTAATTATTATTAAATAATTCCATTTTGTAGTATTTTATTTTATAATGGTGATGTTTAGCTACATAATATCTCATGTTTGGTTACAAATTTTTTGTTAATATAATAAAAAATTATATATTTTAATTGTGTGGAATTACAATTATATACTCCTCCATCCGAATTTATATTTTAATAAATAAATAATATTAATATTCCTCATATGAATAAAAATTATGTATCATTATTACCTAAAAGTTGGTCATAAAAACCATAAAATTTTATCACGAAAAAATTACTAGTTTCTTATTTATAATAAAAATACAACATTTTCATGTAATAAAAAATAAAATTCTAAACCCTTATTCAATAGTTTTTTATTTTACCAAAACCATCTTTATAAAAATTATATTAAGTAAACTCTCATCTACTTTCCTTTATGTATTTAGAAAACATAAATATAAATAATTAATTACATATTAATATTTCTAATCAGAAATATAAAACCAATTAAATAAATTGAATAATTCCCATCATGTACAAAATTCAAGTATCAATCAAATAATTTACCCCAAAAATGAAGTCTCCTACATTCAGTGAATACAGTAAGAAATTTTATCTCTAACACATATATATAATAATATTTTTTTACAAAATTATCAAAATTATTATTCATGTAATAAATATAATGGATTGGTCGAACCCAATTTATACATTTTTGGAAAACAAACAACATTATTCAAGATTAATTTTTCCCTATCATAACCCACAACATCTATAGTATTTTTATATTAATCCCTTCTTATATAAGTAAAAATCAATTAAAATATATATTTCCCACACTATATGAATGACACATAACTCAAATCCATTACCATACATAACATATTTTGATATAGTATATTTTCTTATTTTCAAATGTGATGATCAACAAAAAAATTATTCAAATAAAAGCGTAATTTATAAAATACTATAATTTCATTAAGTTACATTATTTATAAGCATGTTTTGTATTTTGGAAAATTTTATTTATATTAAAATTAAAACAAATACATGATGAATATAAATTTAATCATTAATTTTTTGAAAATATTTATTTATTACAAAATAAGATATACAAATAATTGATCACTTAAAGAAAAATTAAGAATATATTTTTCAAGAACATTTCCCATTTTTTGTAGAAAACAAAAAAATTATAGTATTAAATTCGATAACTTATTTCCTGAAAAAAATACATTTCCATTGAGGTGTGTAGTTTAGAAACACAATTATAAAAAGTATAATTAGTAAATAAACATAAAATTTAATACAAATTATAAAACAAAATATTTTTATATAAAAATAATAATACATAATGATAAATTAAAATAAGCTTATATTTATAAAAAAACACCAAAATCCAATATATTAAAAAATTATATATTAATTTTATAATGTAATAAAATCCTTAATATTCATAAGGATTATACAGATATATATAAATAACAATGTTTTTTTTAATTAATCTAAATATACACATAAAATATCTAATATTGATACCATAAAAATATATTACTTTCTATATGTTTTTATTTCAAAATAGAAGATATAATATAAAAAATCATGAGTATTAGGTTCACTTTTTTATATATATTCATTTTATACAATCTCATAATTGAATCCAAAATACTAATGCTTACTATTAACTCACAATATATATTACGAACAACAAGAAACAATTTTGTACTCTTCTGCAGATTTATAATGTTTCATGGTGGGTTTTTTTTATTAAACACAAAACCTAAATATTTTACAATGAAATATATCATAATAGAAATATCATTCTAATAAAAAATGTGTATTTCAGAGTTTATTATAAAATAAAAACATAACATTAATAAAAGAATAAAATGATTCACTATCCTTTTTTGGTATCAAAATATTATTTTAGAATCATCTAAATTAGATTCCATGTAGTTGGAAAGAGACCTATTAAAATGT
This sequence comes from Viscum album, assembly GCA_963277665.1. Lineage (NCBI taxonomy): Eukaryota > Viridiplantae > Streptophyta > Magnoliopsida > Santalales > Viscaceae > Viscum > Viscum album. The sequence continues at coordinate 2,002,297,260 of OY728152.1, forward strand.
TTAAATAAAAACATAATATGAGTCCTTAGAGTTATAATTTACATCCTAAACCTAAGAATACCTATATGAAAATAATTTTACATTTTTTATTTATATTCATCTATATATTGTTAATTAAAACTCATACGAGAAATATAAGGGTAATTACATTGATGAATAAAACATTAATTTGTTTTGTTAAACATTATTATTTTTTAAATATTACCAAAATTTATTTTTATTTAATTAAATTTTTTAATGAAATTATAAACAACCATAATAGTAGTTTAAACCTCTTTTTTAATTAATCTAGAAAAACGGTCACATTTTTTTCATGGATTAAAAAATTTATTCCATATTAATTTGACCATCTCAATTTAAAAAATTAGAAGTGGATAAAAATTTTCAGTAATGATTTAATTTGATAAAAGGAAAAAAATTAATTTTCTTAAAAAAAATATGTATACTTAATATTCCATTACATATAAATGGATATTTCATGTTTTAAGTTATAATTTTTTTCCCAAATTGGAAAAAACTCCCAAATAATTCTTTTATAAAATATTTTTTAAAATGAAATACAAAACGACTAGTTTAATTAACAAGAAATTAATAAAATATGAATAATCATGTAGTTTCATATTAACTAATAGGAAGAATAAATGAATAATTACCTCTTCATAATGTCTTACATTGTTTGATATAACAATTTTCCACTACCAATTTTTTGTCTTCTATGTCACTCTATGAACATATAAATTATTTCTTAAAACCCATCTAATTTTAATTATTTCATATTAGATTTGAATTTTACAAAATCCTGAAATCTTATTCCTAATAAATTTATCTATCACTTAATATATATTTAAAAATAAACATTAACTATTAAATAATTGTTATTTATTTATGTTCATTCTAAGGGAGAACAACATAAAAGTCCAAAAAAACCGTTGATCTACTCATGGATCTATTGAATATATATATTATCTTATAATAGAGTACACCTCATTGTTTTTATATCCATACTATATATTTTTAGTAAACATTAGTTTCTAAAAATTAAATAATATTATATTTTGGATGTAATTAAACATATTTCAATTTATTAATTTGTTTTTCAAAAATTTATTTAAAGGATCATATTTATGAAAGAATAATTTATTTTATAAGGATATTTTTTATCAAATTAAAAAATATAACATTTATTTATTTAGTGACATTGGGTTACCAACTATATTAAAATATTTTATTGGTTTTTGATAATTTTATGCCCTTGAATCCATGGAATATTTCATGATAATAAAAATATATTTTAAGACCAGTATTATCTTAACTTTTATTTTTTATCTTGATGACTTAACTAAAGAACTAGGGATTTGTCGAATAATTTTAATACATACACTTAGATATTCATTGGCTTTTGTTAATAATTCTACACAATGCTTTACTTCCATAATGTTATTTTTAAAATAAAATTTGATTTATTGAAAAAATTGAACAATTTGTGTTATAATTTAACTTAATTTATAATATATAGTAAATATATATATATATCAGTATAGTTTTATTATTTGTGATATATTAAATTTTTTACATTGTTTAACATTCTCAAATAAGAAAAATATAATTAATATTATTTTAATGGTCAACAATTTTTGGTGAAACATGGTTTTCGATAACATTGAATTTTATCTTTTTTTAATGTTATTTTGGTTGACATATATTCTATACTACAATCCATAAAACCAATAAAAGACTGGGTTGGATAGAAATTTCTAATAGAGTTTATTTGAATCACCATTAAACCATTATCTAAGACAAAGTATACTATTTGGGTTATTCATCTATGTCTAACCAAGATCTTATTATATCATTAAATTATTTATAAATTACATATAAAAGATAATACATGGGTGATTATATTTTACATAACCCAAATATTAGGTAGATCTATATATTGATAATTTTGATATAAAGAATTAAAAATACACGATTTTATTTAAAAAAATTAGTTCATTAAGAATAGTTATATATAAATCATGGAATGGGGTTTGATTAAATGATTCCTGGTTATTATAATTATTAAATTAAAATTATTTCAATCACTTTATAATATAAAAAATAATATCATTTATAAAATTAGTATCACATGTATGAAATGAACTAATTCAATAATTTTAATACAAATTTTTAAAAAGGGTTTCACACAATATAGTAGAGTAACATATTTTTTTGGTTTTTTAATATGTAGGCTATATCATTAATCTACTAATATGATACAATAGATTCCAAGAAGATAGTGGAAAGTATCATCTATAATATATTCTGAATTTATCACATGCTAATTTATGAATGCCTCTTCATTAAATTGTTTGTTGAAAAATATTAAAAAAATTTAATTTTTTTGATCCAAAAGTCACTGATACATTTATTGTGATTCTTTGAATTATATTCATATTTTTCTGCAAAAAATCATAGTAATTACTTCAAATTAAAAAATACCTCTCAAATCGTCGGAATATCAGGTTAATCATATATTTACAATAAAAAATTTCATCACTCAAAAGTTTTCCACAATCCAACTAACATATATTCTTAGTTTCCTTTCCCTAATCATTATATAATAATGATTGCTATATTATCATAAATAAAATAAATAATAAATATTAAATAAATTTATTAAATCTATATATTAATATATTCTATTATTATATCATCAATATAAGCATTGATCTCTAATTTGAATATAATTAATCAGGACATTAACTCCATTTTAAAATAAATAACTTATTAAACATTAATATGAAATCAATACATAGATAATATATAATTTAAATGTAATTTTGGGTCTGATAATTATTTTAAATACCTATTTGGTTTTATCAATAATAAAAACTTGATTTTACCCATAATTTATTTATATAAATATTATATCTACATACCAAAAATAATCCCACTCTATAAAATCAGATATGAAAATAAAATAATTCATTTTCACCTCTATTTTAATTATTCTATATCCATTCTGGAAGGATAACACACACAAATTTTTAAATATCCAACATTTTCAATAATATTCTTGAAATATATTATGATAAAAATAAGTGAATCAAGTATTAGAGTGATATTCCAAAATATCATATTATTTTATCTATTAAAATTAGCTATCAATACTCATGGTCAGAAAAAATGAATTATAAAGTGTCCTTCATAGTAACCTAAAACGATCATGTAAAATATTAACCAGTATTCCCACCCTAATAATAAAATAATAATTTCACAAATAATATATATATTTAGTAATTAATATATGACTTCAGTTAGTCGAAATGGTTTTCTAATTTATTTTTGGAAATGATTTTTTCCTAGAAAGTAATATATATTCATGTAATAGATTTGTAATAAATTAGACATAAATATCTTATATTGTAGAACACTAAAAACCAACTAAATAATTATGTATATAAATAATATTTCAATTTTTATAAAGTTATTTTTAATATAAAAACTAAAATACTTACTAATAATTTGGGAGAAAACTATTTCATTTATAATACATTTTAGATTAAACATAAAAGAATTCTATCATACATGGACTCCTCCTTTAGTCTCTAATACTAATATCTGATACCCTAATCTTACTAAATATAAAAAATCTACTAATTTAATATGTATATAAATCTAATTATTTGTGCACCAATGTGAACGTAAAAGTGGTAATAATACATTGTACCAATTTGATATCTCAATTTAGATATATATAAATTCGATATTATCATAATCCATGATTCATGGAAAATAAATAAAATCATACTTGTTTTTTAAATGAGATAAAAAATCATACTATGTTATGTTATTTAATTAAAATTATGAAAAATACATATTTAAATGAAATTATAGATATTTAAATAACAATATTCATCCATTGGATGATATTATTGACTAGTTCACCATATAAGGATTCGATAAAAAAACAAAACAATTTCTATATATCAATAGTAAATATAGTGAACTCAATTTTATTCTAGACCACCATATTCCAGATCAATATACTAAAACCCCACCACTCTATAATAATATTGTCCACCGTACACTAAAAATAGCTAATATACAAAATAATATCATTTAGAATATAAGAAACAAAACATTAGAGGAATGGATATGTTTTTTACTCCTCCAACCATATTTATAGTATGATGCAAAATTTATTCAAGAATATTAAATAACAATTATGTAATCATCACTGAAATAAAAAATAATAAGATGATTTCACAAATATGTATCAAAATAATAAAATATGATATTTAAATAAGTTGCTACCATGTTTTTTACTATCCCAAAAATGGATCTATTATTTTTTGATTAATAAATATATATTCTATTTTCATTCTAGATCAAACATGGAATTTCCACAATAAATAATAATTGCTATCTAAGTATTATATATATTAATTATTTTAATAATATATATCATATTAAACTAACAATTTAAAATCATTTTCATCATTATTTATTAGAAAAAAGTTGTTTAAATACCCTAAAATCATAACTATTAAATTAAAAAATTCAGCAAATAAAATAATCCAATACAATATATTTTTTATGATCTATAAAGTTGTTTTCCCTAATTTTAATGTATAAATGTTTTACATAAATCAACCCTCCAATAAAAAATAATCATTATAAAATTAAAATATTTTCATCAACCCATTCTACAAGGATATTTATTTTATTAACACATGAATCCAAAAAATAACCATAATAATATTAAAATAAATTTGAGATTAATAATCATGATAAAGAAAATTAATCAATCAAGCAAATGTTATCTAAATAATATCTCATAATATCAAACATGGTGATAATAATGATGATATGGGAAATATTAAATAATTTCTCCTTTCTTCACAATTGGTTGAAAAATATCCAATAAAAGGAAATAATGTTTTAATATCAAATATCTTAAATTATACATCACATCATAAGGATACCCATTATATTTATGGATCTTTCAATAATAAGAACATACATATAAAAGTAAAGAAGGAAAAATATTTTTTTTTCATTAATGAGTTATAGGTAAAGAAACTTAATATTTTAGAGTCAATGATTAAAAAATTTTTTCATTGATATAATGGGATTGATAAAATAATTTAACATATGACTATATCTATGTGGACTTATCCCCACTGTTAATGGTTATTTTAGGGTCATATATTATTTATTTATTATTTTTTTAAAGTCATCTAAAAATTGATATTTTTTATAAGAATAAATCTTAGCTTAAAAAAAATCCATTCTTGTGTATTTAATTTACAATACTAGAAATATTATTTTATGCTTCCATAAAGTTATTTTTTAAAAAATAATATCAATTATTGAAATAACAGAATCAGTTTTCTCAAAAATATTTAACATTTCAAATATATATTAAATATATATATATAAGTATAGTTTTATTCTTTGCAATGTATTAAATTATTTACATTGTTTAATATTCACTAATGATAAATTCATATAATTAATATTATTTTAATGCTGTACGGTTTTTGGTCAAACATATTTTTCTGATAACGATGAATTTTTTTTTTTTTTATTGATATTGAAGTTATTATATATTTTATGTTACATTACATATAACCAATAAAAGGTTGGGATGGATATAAATTTCCCAAATTGTAAATATGAATCATAATTAAACCATTACATAAGAAAAAGTTTACTATTTGGGTTATCTCTCTAAGTCTAACCAAGCTCTAACTATATCAATACATTTTTAATAAATTACATATAAATGATAATACATGAATGATTATATTTTCCCTAAAAAATACTAAGTTGATCAATGTATTAATATGTTTGATTTATATAATTAAGCATACACAATTATATTTTCTCAACAAAATAGTTCATTTAAAACTGATGGATATAAAACTATTAATGGGGGTTGAATAAATCATTACTGGTTTTCATAAATTTTAAATTAAATTTTACACTATAACTTTCAAATAAAAAAATCATCTCATTATTAAAAATAACTATAATATATATGAAATAAACTAAATGAAAAAATAAAAATAAAATTTGTTTAAAGGTCCTCCCACAATATAGAAGATTATTCCATTTGTTTTTTGTTTTTTAACCTTTATTACATAACATTTATCTAATTGTATGGTAAAATATAATCCGAGAATTAGGAGGAATGTATCATCTATAATCTATTCATAATTTATCCCATAATAATTTATGAATTATTCATCGTTATAATGATTGTTTTAAATAATAAAAATATTTACTTTTTTGATCCAAAAGTCACTTATTCATTTTTTGTGATCCTCTGAATTATGATAATATTTTTCTTCAACACATTCATTGGTATTCCATAAAATTTAAAAAAATATCTCAAATCTTATGAAACTCTAGATATCCTAATTATTTATATAAAACATTTCATCACTCAAAATTTGTCCACAATCCCCCCAAAATATTTTCATAATTTCCATGCCTGAATCCTAATATAATAATGATGGCTATATTATCATCATTTAAGTATATAATTTATATTATTGAAATATCATTAAATTGTTTTTTAATATATCTTTTTATAATAAAATCAATATCAACATGGATCCCTAATTTGAATTGTATTTTTCAATAGTTTAGCTACATATTCAAATATAAACCTTATTTAAAAATAATATGAAATCAATGCATTGATAATATTTAAATTACATAGAATCTTGTTTCTGATTTTTATTTAAAATAAAAAATTTGGTTTCATCAAAATATACACAAGATTTGACCCATAATTGATTTATATAAAAATTACAGTGTCATACCAAAAAATATTCCCACTATAAAATAAGATATGAAAATAAAATATTTTATTTTCACCTCAATATTACTTATCCAATAATTATTATAGAAGTATAACACAGAACAATATTTAACTATCTTACCTTTTAATTAATCTTCATGAAATATATAATGATAAAAATTCGTGAATCATTGTATTAGAGTGAACTTCAAAAATGTCATATTATTATATGTCTTAAAATTATTTATAAATATTCAAGGTTACTAAAAATGAATTATTCAGTGGCCTTCATAGTGACCTCAAATGATCGTCTAAAATAATAACTAAGATTCCCACCCTAATAATAATATAATAATGTTACCAAGATTAAATTTATTTCTCAATTAACTTATAATTTCAATTAGTTGAAATGGTTTACCAAATAGGTTTTAGAAATGATTTATTTCCTTGAATGTTATATCTATTCATGGAATAGATTTGTGACAAATTAGACATAAATATCATATATTTCAGATAAATCAATTTTGACTAAAAAATCAAGTATATAAATATTATTACAGTTTATTTACAAGTATTTTTAAAATGAAAAAAACATTCTTACAAATTATGGAAAAAACTATTTCATATATAATACATGAGAAATTAAAAATATTCCAATTCTACCAAACATTGACTCCACCCTTAGTCTCTAATACTAATGTCTGGTACACTGATATGAATCAATGTGAAATCCATACTAATGTAATATCCATATAAATAAATTTATTCGTGCACCAATGTGAACATAAAAGTGGTAACAATACATAGTACCAATATGATATCTCAAACTAGTTCTATATAAATTTTATTTTATAATAATCAATGATTTATGGGTAAAAACTAAAATCATAAATAGGTTACTGAATGAGATTTTAATCATATTATGTTACGTTATTTAAAAAAAATTATGAAAAATATATTTTTAAATTACATTATATATATTTAAATATCAATCTTTATCTATTAGAATATATTATCGAATAATTATCCATATAAGGATTAAAATGACAAAACTAACCAATTTCAATATATAAATATTGAAAATTGTGAACACAATTTTATTACAGACCACCCTATTCTGGATAATTATACTAAAACCCCACCACTCTATCATAATGGAGTCCAACATTAACTTAAAAGGTCCAATCGGCCAAATAATATCATATAGAATATAAGAAACACCATATTAGAGGAAAGAATAGGGTTTTCACTCCTAAACATATATCTATAGAATGATATAAAATTTATTAAAGGAAATAAAATAAAAATTATTTAATATACAACGAAATAAAGATTTATAAAGCAATATAAAAAATATGAGACCAAATAATTGGAAAGGATATTCAAATATCTGGTTACCATATTTTTACTGTACAAAAAAAATTTATTTATTAATTTTTGTTCTATAAAATCATTTTGGTATTTTCATTATGGATCAAACATGGAATAGACACATTAAATAAACATTTTGAATTAATTATTATATATCCAAAATCTTTTAATAATATATATCAAATTAAACCAACTATATAAAATCATTTCATCATTATTTATTGAATAAAATTTAATTAAATACTATAAAAACATAACTACTCAATGGATAAATTATGAAAATAAAATAATCCAAAATAATATATGTTCTGTGATCCATAAAATTGTTTTCCCCAATTTTAATGTCTCAATGTATGACTTAAAGTAAGACTAAAATAATAAAATAATAAATATAAAATATAAACACTTTCAACAATCCATTCCACAAGTATATTTATATTATTAACACATGAATCCAAGCGACATATAATTAATAAAAAATAAATTTTAGATTATTAATTATGTTAATAAAATTACTCAACTAGGTAACGGTTATCTTAATTATTACTTAAAATCTCAATAATGGTGATAACTATGATGATATGGGAAATATTAAATAATGTCTCATTTCATCATCATTTGTAAGCAAATATCCAATCTTAGGAAATGATGTTTCAATATATGATATTTGAAACTATACCTCCCCTCATAAGGATACCACTTCTATTTATGGATCTTTCAATTAAAACCACATACTTGAACAAGTAAAAAAGGGGAAAAAATTACATTATTTTTTATTAAGATGGAAGGAAAACTAATTTTCTAAGTCAATAATTAAAAAAATTGTTCCTCTTTTATAATGGGATTAAAAAAATATTACATGGGGAAATATTTATATGAACATATCCCTACTAATATTTCTTATTCCAGGGTCATATATTATTTATTGGTTATTTATTTTAAACTCATATAAAAATTTATAATTTTTAAAAAATAATAACTCTTAAATACACTAAAACCAATGCATGGGAATTAAATTTGAACAAACAAAAATATTATTTTATTCTTCTATTGAATGTTGATGAGAATAATTATATTTTAGATGTATCTAAATTTTAAATTGTTTCAATTTGTTATATTATGACAAGGAAAGATAAAATTTAACATATCATATATATAATAATCTATAATTTTTAATCAAATTATAATAAAAAATATTAGAATTAAATATTCCTATAATCTTCTGTAAATATACGATATATTAAAAAATTATATATATAATATAACAAATTATTTAAATATTTAAAAAATTCACTTATATCTCACCATAATTCTATCACCACCTAGGGTTTCCAATAGATAAAAATAAAAGAATGAATGATATATAAATCATGGTACGTGGGTAAAATATGATAAAAATTGATTAGAATATCATATTGGTTATCAAATAATAACTTAAAATCATTAAATAATTAAATCATAAAGTATCACATAAAAACATGTTGTATGATATATATAATATCACATGAGCAATGTAATCATGGAATGAAATGAGAATGTGTCCCAAAATAATCCATGAGAATCATCAACAATGTTCAAGGATCACCTATAATAAATCATAGGAATAGATAAAATATAACCTCCAAAATTTCACGACCTAATGTAAAACGTAATAAAAATATGTCCATTCATAATGATATCGGGTCATATAATTAATTACACAATCGATAAAGAGAGGTTCATAAAACTAATAGAAAATTTCATCATAATATTTCTTAAATATTTCAACCAAATATAACCAAATAATACATAATGATTAATCATGAACTAGAACCTTAAAAAAGAAATGGGTTTTATTTTCTTGCAAAAAGGATGATTCTAATGGAGAATCATGTAGATTGATACTATAGTAGGTAAATAAGTAATTTCATGTTCTAAAAGCTCAAAATAATCATATAATGAAATTTCTTTAGATATGGAAGAATTAATAATGGTGTATTTATAATATATGATGAGTTTAGTAACAATAATATGAAATCAAAAAATAATTCCTTATATGTTGTTTTTCTTTAACCCAATATTATTGAATTTATCCACGAACGTCATTAGTTATGAAATAATGTTTCAGAAAAATGAGAACAGTATAACACCCAATGTTAGAAATTGAAATCTAAAACCACACTCATAAATCTCTATATAGAATCATATGTCATGGATATAAGAACTTATACAAGTAAAATTATAGAGAGTATGAAGAATGAAATATAATTAAAATAAAAAGGAATTTATGGTTTATAAATATATGTAATCATTGTGATAAAAAATGATTATTTTGATAAAGATAAAAAATTAGTTAATAAGTCCCTAAATGACACATATCCACCTCAAAATAGAAGATATCTCTTAAAACTGCATTACAAATTGTTTTATCACCCCCACCATTTTAAAGATATGTAATACGGGTTATTCCAATTCAAACATTAACATATCATTATAGATGAATTTTTTTCTTTTATGTTAATGATTAATAGAAAATATTTTTCAAATACATATCGTTATATATTTTTTGAATAGTTAATTATAATGAAATCTATCACCTACTTCATCAAAAAATATAAAAAATCTAAATGATTCACTATGGTTATAGAAATTTAGTTCAAGTAAACCACATATCTATCTAGATAAACAGTAGTGTTTGATTTTTCTATTTCTAGAACATTTGAAATCTAATTAAATTTTTATTTTCAAATATCTCAAATTGTAAAAAAGAATTAATTGAATATAATTTTCAAGGATTCACCTCTATTTCCACATGGTCACATTCATAATTTTTTAATATTTTATACTCAATATACAATATCTCCATGGTCCACCACCATGCATATATTTAACTATATAATACTAAAGAATAAAAAACGACATACGTTCATATAATATATCATTCACTAATATTTCCAATTTAATTATTAATATATAAACCTTCTATAGTCCCTAACATACACATTCTAGAAAAATGAAGATAAAACGATACAATACTTGAATATAATTTTTCCTAGGTTGAAACCTTAGATTCTTAAAAAGAATAATCATTCTCTAACTATAATAAAAAAACACTAAAAAAATATTTCCCATTTAATTATAATATCCAAATATATTTTTCCTACAAAAATCATTCTCAAATTTATTTAATACAATGTAACAGACTTACATTTCATAATTAGAACCAAAAGTTGAAGTCTAAAAAATAATTTTTCCTTTTAAGTATAAACCATAGTCTGTGGTAGTTTCCACTATTTGTGTATCTCCTAAAAATTAGTCATATGAAAAATACTATAATGGTTTATCAATTTAGGAATATGGTGACTCTTATATAGAACCATTGAGATTCTAGACTATAACCTTCTCCAAATACTAGTGCTCCATTTTTAGAATCACCATGAACCTATAGATGGCTCCGACTGATAATAAAATATTTGAAATTATAAAAACAATTTCATAAATCATGCATTAATATACTAAGGAATATTGAACTCATTCCAATTATATAACATATTATCTAATTTTTAGTGCCTAATTTATTATCCGTATAAAATTTATAACAATGACTGTATTAATGATATTATATTCAATAATTTTGAATACTTACCCAAATATAAATATGTACTCTGACTATGATAAAAAGAATATTCTTGGACTTTATTTTACTTATAATTAAAATCCCAAAATCCCCATTGAACAATAACTATATTCCATATATAATATTCTTGGAAATTCATCATTCAACTACAAAAAAAAACTTATCCATGACCCACATAATTAATATTTCTAGATATAGTTTAATAATGATGAGGCTTCTATAAAACAACACATTTACATTACATTAGTCATCTACATTTCATTAATTGAGTATACTCCCTATTGTGAGGGAATATAAATTAGGATTCATATTCCATGGTTCCTATTATATCCCATACCAATAATATTTAATAAGATGAAATATTTTGATTTTCATAGAAATTGTGTTGTCTCACAATAAGGTGTCAATAATTAGTAAAAAAAATATTTTATCCCTTTAATGATATCTTGAAAAATCATAAAAACCCACTTTTTAGAGTATGATATGTCACTTATAAACTCACAAAGACCGATGGTCAAAAATAGAAAAACAATCAAGTTATAATTTTCACTACTAAAATTGAGTAATTAATTACTAGCCAAAATTGTAATCACATGACATGTTATGATCCACATAATCAACTATAGATGATACAATAGATTATTTTATATCCTTGAATGTTAATATAATATTCAAAAATTATTTTCTCCCAGAAATTCTTTGACATGTTTTATTATAGTATCAATTTTAAAGCTGGTATGGGTTTTCCTCTTCCAATAATTATTTAATATCCAAAACAATTATATCACTAAATATTTCTTTACATTGTTGATTTTATGTGTCTTACTTTATATTCTCCAACAAAAAACAATAGAGGGATGATCACATGTAGAATATGTATGTATACTTCGTTTTCTTCCTCTCTTTCTATGAAAACTTATTTTAAAAACAATGACTTTATCATTTTCATCACCCACATACACTTTCCCGATTAATATATAAGATTATTATATGAATGACTCATAATTATATTCTTACATATCATCAATACCCTATTTCATTATATTATAATTTTTATTTAAACTAAGATAAGTATCATTATATAACAACACTTAAATTTATCCCACTATTTATTTAGTCTATAAAACTATTCACAATATTATTCAATGATTTAATATATCGTTGAATAATAATTTTTTTAATGAATTCAAGAAAAAATTATTTCTATAAGGATTTTAAATATTCATCAATATTAATCACATGTTTTCTTTTCCTATAGTTCCTCAAGATCACATGTGATATCAAATTCATGACATGTGCCTTATTCACAAACATATTGCATCATTATATACATTCTCAATATTCAATCCATTAATTAATATCTTTTAAACTATAATTTCATTTATCGATATTAAATATAATATATAGAAAAAATATATATTAATAGGAAAACATATAAATTACTCATTTTTTCAATGGGTTTTCAAATTTTTATAAAACATATTAAACATATTATGTTTAAATAATGTAACTTATTGATTACATTATAAAATTTGTCATCCATCATAAAAATACTTACAGTTATATATCGTCAAGGATAAAGATATTCATCAACAAGGAAAATAAAATTAATTAAGGACATATCCCATTTTTACCCCGTCATCATTGTGTTACTCTTAAATAGATGAATTTTTAATCTTATATTACTGTATGATTACTATTTAAAATCAGTATTGTTACACTTATATATTGAGGAATATTCTAATATTAAAAGATATTATCAAGAATGTAAATCTCTGTATATATATGGTGAAATCTTAATAGAAAATAGGTGATATTTATGAGTTCATAATCATTTATAATAAATATTAGGGTTACCCTTTTGTATTGAGAAATGTTACCTCCACACATTTTGGTCCATTTCAAATTTTTTATATGATTATTCTCCAAGAAAAAAACATAAAAATCATCCAAAAAATTACATACTTTTTTTAATCACCATAAATATTATAAACAAAATTTCATAAACATAAAATCTTATTCCATTTACATTCAATAACATTATGACCTTAGTATAATCATTACCTAAAATGAAGCATCATATATCATAAGATTGTGAACATTATTTTTGTATTGAAAAAAGGATTAAACCAAATTACCATGTACACCTATTATTTAATTCAATTATTCTTCTTCAATATATAAAAACAAAAGAATTAATTTAGTATCAAAAATATATTTGAGGTCACAAAATATTTATTTAACATAAAATTTTTCATTAATGGGATAAATAATCTACCACATTAGATTTTATTGGAAAACATTGATCATAAAAAAATTCCCTATGTAATTATACATGGATATGAATAAACGTTAAATAATTAATATCCTATGTGATCAAACTAATGGTAGAAAATAATAACATTAAAATCAAAATTTATTCATTCTCTAACACGAAAAAAATAATGAAAATCACATCCCTATTTACACAATAATAATCTTCCACTATAACACATTATTTATTAAACATATAAAAAATGTTAATTTATAAATTATCACAAAACTTATTAAAAAATATACAACGAGAATAACACTTACTACTTAATTGAATAACCATTTTTTTTAAAACAAATCTCTTAATATATTCTCTATATAAACAAGTGATTTCTCCCCAATTAGTTTCACACATTTCATTAGAGTAACCCTCTATTTGTTCTTCATATTTAATGTAAATTAATGAATATAAATTAATGTATATTTATGTATTTATCCACCTTTTACAATAAATTTCAAATTAATAAGTGATAATAGGGGCCAAAAAATCATAAAATCGTTTTTGGTGATAGAAATATTTGATTTCTCCATTAGCCTATTTGGTTGGGTATTTTCCATTATATGTGGCTAAAACAAAATTTGATTTTATATATTATTATTCAAATGTAATTTTTAATTTTTTAACCCTTCTTCAAATAAATTTTGAAATTATTTAATTCCAAAAATTCATTCCTTTGCATTCCATTTAATTGAAATTCATTTTCTGAACATTGAAATTATTTTCTTTTGATAAAATAACATTTATAAACATTAATGGTTTGATATCTTATTTTTTGATAACTTATATACCCTTAATTATGGGAGAAAAATTATTTATTACCAGTTTAGATTCAAAAATCTTACATGGAATCTATACATAATCATTTTTCTTCTCATGTGGAATCTTCTTTTTTTGATGGTTTTTTCTATCAAATGAAAAATCCTCAAAAATAATTTTGGTGAAACTATTGAACCAGTTTGACCTAGATACTTTTTTTAGTTCAATGACCATAATGGTCGCATATAATACACACTTCAATTAATTATTCAATATAGTTATTTATATTTATACAATTTTGGTGCTTTGATTCTATCTTGAATTTTTTTATTTACAAGGGTTATCTTCCCCAATTTTTGTTCTTTCCAAAATTTAAAAATATTTTAGAAGGTATAAAATCAAAAAAATAAACATCCCATTGTGTTTTAATATCCATTAAAAATAATAAAGGCTCTAAATCCCAATATTTTTTAAAAACCAAATTTTTTAGATGGATTATTAATTTTATAATATTCATTATTTTGAAAGCCTTGATGACCTATTTGATGAAAAGGATCTAGGGGATACCCAAATAATATTTCAATAAATTTTATACATATTTATATCTTTTTAAAATTAACACATAATTGAAAATTATGTTTTAAATTTGAACTATTACATAGAAAAAATTTAATTCTTACTCTGAAGTGGTTATATTCACTATTTTATTTATGTCTTTGGATTCACCATTTTATGGAATGTCTTTATCATATTTATCTATAGTTAGTTGATATTCTTGTTGATTATAAAAATCATATATTGTCATATAGAACACAACATACTTATCAGTAGTGGAGAAACCTCTATCTCCTAGAATAAAATTTATAAAAAATCACTAAATGTTTTCATATTAATTTATTTATCTAGAAAATCTACCTAATGATAGTCAAGTTTTTTTTCAATTGATGTAGATTCCTTGTTCCAAAATTTAAATTTCTACATTACCATGGTTATTAAATTATTATTTCCTTAACACTGAAGGGAACCCACTATTATTAATTATGAATAACTATTTTTCATTTCAAACCATATTAGATTCTTATTCATTATCATATTTTATTTGTCCAAATTAAAAACCATGTATATTTACTTATTCAATCCTTTTTGCAACTTAGTCTCTATTTTAGATTCATGTAACACATTATTTTTAATGTCTCATATTTTTCCATGTATTATTTTAATAATATATGAGAATTATTTCGAGACCAGGCTCTGAGACGGCGTGTAGTTTCAAGCCCTGGTGAGCCTGAAACAAGTGTATGAATTTAATTTAACAATTAAATAATGTGTGCATGCAGTTTTCCTGAAAAAGTGGAATAACTCCCAAATGGGTGCTTAGATCAGAAATCTAAGGACACTGTTGAATTCGGAACAACGATTTTACATTAGACGATGCCTAACATTGGCCGGCACAGGTCAGTGGTGGAATTCAATTTTTAGGACGTAAGAGTAATAAAATATTTAAATAAAAATAATTTATTCTGCAGCAAAATCTTTTAAATATGCTGCAAAAGATATCCCTAACATTTTTAATTAAAGGTTGGTGCAAGGGTTCAGAGTTACAAACCTTATAACCCTGAAACCCTTTGCGTCTCTAGAGGCTCTGGAGAAAACCTCCCAACACGGGGATGACGACGCATCGACTAGATCAGCACCGACGAATGCCGTAGAATCCACGTTGGATGTTTGTTTGTGATTTCTTCTCCATTTTTGATTTCCTTGACGAATGCAGAATAATCCATGAATAGATTAGCACCCTAATTGATCGTTCTTGTGGGATATGATATTTGTGGGAATCGTGGGGATTCGATTCTTGAAATTATTTTGGTTTTCATTCAACCTTCTAACGGTGACGAACCAATATCAACATGAACATCGATCGAGGTTCTTCCCTCTTTATTGTTGTTTTCTTCTCTCCTGGTTCTTACGCGTTCTTCATGTGCGTTCTACGCGTTATTGGAGGAAATTGATCTTTGTGCATTCGTTAGACGGTAAAACGATCTGAAATTCAAGATCGAACACTAAGACTGCCTAGTGGAGGTGCGACGGTGATGGCGGAAGACAAATTTATGTGGTTATGAGTTTATGATCTTCGAATGTTATCTTGTGGATGGATCATGACGCTCTATCAAGGCCAATCTTGAGCCCGAAACTGACGGAATCGGTTTCGTAGGGGCGAGACGACCCCAAATTCGGAGTTTCGTGATGATTGGATGGTTGGATCAAGATCCGGAGAATCAGCCGAGGCGCAACGAGGAAGATGACGCATTTGAAAATTTCCTGACTACACACCGTGTAGTATGGGCTACACGACGTGTGTTCGTCAGCGTACTACTTGGCGTGCACTCTAGGTGTAGAAGGACACGTGTTGGGTACACGGCCAAGGAAACATCGTGTATACCCCTCCCTGGCCATAACTGGCCTGATACACGGGATACCCAGTGTATTGGTACACTGACAAGGACAGAGGCCATGTATGGGCACATGGCCAGCGTACACGGAGCGAGCCCCAGGTGCTCGGACAAGGCATATGTATATTCTACATGTAATGTAATTACTTTCTATCCGACAAGATGAATGACACGGGTCGTTTACACGGGCAATACCCAGGGTTAAGGAACACATCATGAACTTTTTTCTACACGCCATGTAGTTTAGATTTACACAGTTTGGATGGATGACATGGGCTATTTACACAGGCAGTAACCGGGGTCAATGAAAACAGCGTGTAAACATACTACACTCCACGTAACCAACTTCTTCATGGATTATACCACTTGTCCTTTATTACTTGGACAAGCTTCCTTAGGGTTCTTACCCTTGGTATTTTTCCTGAAGGTTCTGGTATCATTTCCTTTATACAGAAGTATGATCCCTTTAGAAGGACTTCCTAAATAGAGTTCCTGGAATCCCCTCTGTGAGACTTAGAGTCGGATCCTCTATTCATTCCTGGAACACTAGGTAGAGTTCTTGGTATCAACGTGACCAACCTTACCCAAGCGCTGATCCTCTGCTTAGCAGATTAGCTCAGACTGAGTTGTTGGAATCACCCCATGACTTGGATGTGATCCTTGTCTGAGCATTATGTTCTCAAAGTACATGTGGAGTGTGTTCTCCCGGAACAAGTACTTCGTATCTCTCTCTTCAGACCTAGGAGTGTGTTCTCCTGGGTGTATGCTTAGTGGAATCTTCGAGCTGGATCCTAGTGGTAGGTTTTGTGATATTCAATCATGTATGAGTATATCTGGATATTCTTGTTATATGTTCGATGGACATATACTGTGTAGAGCTGACTGTAACTTTATTTTGTGGTATTTCCCCTTGTTGTATTTCTTTGTGGTTTTGGGTTTTCCTATTGGGTATTGTTATACTCATCCCTACATGGGTTTTTCCCGCCCGTGTCGTGTCTTCTACAGACGAGTGAGCCTTTGACATGATTCCAGGTAGACGAGGACCATATGGTACTCAGTGAGATCAGACAGGCCGAGGTGTGTCCCTACAGCTACAGACTGCAGTCCAGCACCTTTCATTACAAGTTGGACTTTGTTAGGGACTTTATTTTTGTTGGGCTTGTAATTTTGGCACAGGGTTTTACTTTCTTGTACATTACTTTCCTGTCGTACTCTGTGGTTGGGTTTTATTGTATCCATGAATATTTTCCTTTTGGTAGTTTTACGTTTTCAACTCTGTGGGCTTGGAGATGTGTGTGTGTGTGTGTACAAGTTTGTAGGCAATTCCTCCTATGTTAGTAGCATGCCCACTCGGTGCTAGTCACCATCCCCTGGCCTATTAGCGGCGGTCTTGGGGAGTTGCTTCTCGGGCCCCACTAAGCCGGGTTGTGACAGAGTGGTATCAGTGGTGGTCGGTTCTACCTTAGGACCGAGAGTCTGTGAGTTAGTTTGGGGAAACAGTGTTAAGAGTTTCGAGTTCAGCATTCTGGTCAGGGACCCCAGTGTTTGAGCGGTCATCCAACGTATCCATACATCCGGACTCTGATAACTTGCTTTTCGACTCAAAACATGAGAACACCAGTTGCAGGGGATATCAATGGTACATGAATCATATAGGAATGAGTTTTGGTTTCGATGTCCTTGAGTCATCTCTCCAGATATAATCACTGACTGAGATACATCTTGTTTCTTTAACAGGATTCCTCCATGATGCGCACCCTCTAGGATCCAATAGCTCGATCACGAGGATGACCCCCTCTGTGAAGAAGCCCCGATAAAGGGACCAAATCCCCCAGTTTTACCACCAGGTGGTGTGCCAGTTATCTCGCCACCTGTGGAGCAGTGTTTAGTGCCAACTCTACCAGTGGAGGAGGATCACTAGAAGAGTGCACTCCATGAGTTTCAGAGACAGATACCCCTCAGGTTTTGAGGCGAGCCTGACCCTCAGGTAGTAGAGTACTAGCTTGAGGCAGTGGTCAGAGTCTTCCATTTGATCATGACACCAGCAGACCAGATGGTGATCCTGGCAGCAATCCTTCTGGAGGGCTCGATAGGATAATGGTGGAGTTTGGTTATCCAGAACCATGACTAGGTGATACATGCATGGTTGGAATTTTAGAATATCTTTATAGTGGAGTTTTCACCGGTTACCCTGAGAGCAGTATGCATACAGGAGCATCTTCAGCTCCAGTAGGGAACCATGATGGTGGCTGACTATTCGTTGAGATTTACTGACCTCTCGCGGTACTCGATGGATATGGTCAGAGATCAGTACTTTAGAGCTCAGACTTTTGAATGGGGGTTGTGTAGAGATATCTGACCTAGCATCATCCCAATGAGCATTCCTACTTATGATGGGGTGCTCGAGCAGGCTCTGGTGGTGGAGAGCTTTTTGGAAGAGTAGAGTCAGCCGACAGATGTCAGTAGTGGGCGAGTTAGAGCAGAGACCTCGGTACCATGGAGCCGACATCAGGGACCCAGGTGTGGGAGATGTTTTCATAGGAGATCCAAGGACACGGGATCTTCCGTACAGGGTTCGCAGGGTGCATCCAACCATCCTCAAGAGAGGAAATGCTACTCATGTGGTGGTAGGGGAAATCTCGCTCGAGATTGTCCTAACTGCCATACTACTGACATGGGAGAAGTGGATGGACCACCGAGGCCGAGGAAACGTGTGGAGTAGATAGATCTGTGGGGCGGCGGATGTGGTAGGGGAGCTGAGAGAGCAGCTGGAGGTGGTTGACATTTTGATCTTTTACCACCACCACCCCCAGGAGGTCCACCCCGGGCTAAGGGAGCTGGTGGACAGAGGCAGGGACAACTATAGGTGGAAAAGGCTTATGACCCAGGTACTCCCGAAATGATTAGAGGTACTATCTGTGTCTTTTCTACATTGGTTGTCAGACTGATAGACACATGTGATGGTCATTCATTTTTGGCTTCTTATCTTGTTCGAGGCCTTGAGATTCCAATTGAGCTGTTGACTCGACACTTACAGATAGAAACACCAACTAGAGAAGCTTCATAGATCACACACCTTTGTAGATAGTGTGACCCAACCCTTGGAGGTTAGAGTTTTGGTTGGAACCTCTTGGTGGTAGCGTCGAGGCCTTATGATGTCATTCATGGTATGGATTGGATATCCACAGTTCATGCCACGATTGAATGTTTAGGCGAAGGGTTCGATGTGTCCGCAGTAATGGAACAAGGTTCTCTTTTTTCGGTGAAAGAGAGACCCAGGAAGCGCAGGATGGAATCGTGTATAGGAGGGCACAACCGATATCACATCTGTTTGCTATCCTAGCCCTTGGGAAAAAGATGTTACGAGTTTCCAGTTTCCAGTAGTGCTGGCTGAGTACAAGGGCGTCTTTCCAGAGGATGTCCCCAGGCTACCTCCACCCAATAGATATATTTCTTCATTGAGTTGCCACCCGAGAAGACACTGAAATCGGCATTAGAATATCGGATGGCTCCTGCAGAGCTTCGTGAGATGAGGGTGCAGCTGGACGACTTGAAGAAGAAGGGAATTGTGAGACCCAGCATTTTACCCTGGGTGGCCCCAGTGTTGTTTTCCATGAAGGCAGAGGCAATCTTGAGGCTATGTGTGGATTACAAGCACATGAATCATGTGACCGTGAAGAACCGGTATCCACTACCGAGGATCGATGACCTCTTCGACCAGTTGAGAGGGGATGATTGTTCACGAAGGTTGATCTACGATCAGGCTATCACCAGTTTTAAGTTCGGGAGGAGGATATACCGAAGACGACTTTTAGATGTCGCTATGGTCACTATGAGTACTTGGTGATGCCCTGCGGTATGACGAACGCCCCGACGGTGTTCATGGGACTCATGAACCAGATCTTTCAGCCCTACCTAGACTGGTTTCTAGTGGACTTCATCGATGATATCCTTGTGTACTCTGCGTCCGAGGAGGAGCACGCGAGACACCTAAGGATGGTTCTGGACACACTCTGAGAGCACCAGTTTTATGGGAAACTCTCGAAGTGTCAGTTCTGGTTACAAGTGGTCCATTTTCTGGGAAACGTTTTCTCGGCAGATGGTGTAGTAGTGGACCCAGCCAAAGTGGAGGTAGTGCTAGCATGGGAGCCACCCCGGAGTGTGACTGAGGTTCAGTGTTTCCATGGGTTGGCATTCTACTATCGGAGATTCATCCTTGATTTCTCCATGATTTCAGCACCCATGACAGCTTCGACCTGAAAGGGACAACCTTTCGTATGGAATGAGAGATGCTAGCTGGCTTTCCAGTAGTTGAGACAGAGTCTGATGAGTGCCCCGATCTTTAGATTACTGGAGGAGGGTGTCGAGTACGTAGTGTTCTATGATGCATAGGGAACATGTCTTAGTTAGGTCCTGATGCAGAGGCAAGAAGTGATTTCCTATGGCTCACATCAGTTGAGGCCACACGAGCAGAACTAAACAACCCATGATCTTGAGTTAGCAGCGGTAGTATTCACAATGAGGATGTGGCGGCACTACCTGATTGGCGAGTGGTTGACCATCTACTCTGATCACAAGAGTATCAGATATATATTTTCTTAGAAGGATCTAAATTTGAGAGAGGTTATGGATTGAGTTCCTCCAGGATTACGACTTTGGTATCATTTATACTCCTGGGAAGGGGAACGTAGTGGTAGAAGCTCTCAGCAGAAAATCCACTTCACAGTTGCTAGATGAGGCAATGGGGCAGTTGACCTCTTTACAATTATCCTTCATGGATGGAGATGAGGGAGCTTACCTTCAGTCAGTGGTTGTTACCCCTCCACTCTTACAGCGATTCATGTAAGCACAACTCGAGGATGCTAGATGTGAGCCTTTATGTGCTCAGATATCCACAAGTGATGATACTGATGGATGTTCAAAAGGTGGGGAGAATGTTGTTCTTTTTAGTTGTTGCACGGTAGTACCAGCGACGTTGCAGGAGGAGGTTCTGATGGAGTTCCATAAATACCCTTTGGCAGTGCATCCAGGAATAGAAAAGATGTATCAGGACCACCGACGTCAGTTCTGGTGGACATGAATGAAGAAGGGTGTGGCAGAGTTTGTCTCTCGGTGCCATACTTTTCAGCATGTAAAGGCTGAGAACCAGGTGCCAGAAGTTTTGACTCAGCCCCTTGAGGTGCCATAGTGGAAGTGGGACAAGATATCTATTGACTTCGTGATGGTTTTACTACGTACATCTAGGGGACTCGATGCCATCTGGGTGATCTTCGATCAACTCACCAAGTCGGCCCACTTCCTATCCATACGAGAGAAGAGTTTGGTAGAGATCTTTGGACACCTCTACGTGTCGGAGATAGTTCCTATTCATGCAGTTCTATCCACGATTGTCTTAGATTGTGATGCTTGTTGCACATCCCAGTTGTGGAAGGGATTGCAAGATTCTTTTGGGACTCAGTTACACTTGAGCACAGTGTTTCATCCTCAGACTTATGGTCAGATGGAGCAGACCATCAAGGTTCTGGAGGATATGATTTGAGCTTGCATAAATGAATTCATTCATAGCTGGGAGGATCACCTACCATTGGTAGAATTTTCTTATAAAAACAGTTATTATTCCACTATTGGTATGGCACCATTCAAGTCTTTATACGGGCAACCTTGCAGGTCCCCACTTTGCTGTACTATCCTAGGAGAGTCAGCACTAATGGGCCCAGTGATGGTGAGAGCTACTACAGAGAAGGTGAAGGTCATCTAGGAGAATATTAGGACTACACAGAGTCGGATAAATTCTTATTTTGATAGGAGGCGGAGGCCAATGGAGTTCAAGGAAGGAGACCATGTGTTCTCTCGGGTCTCGCCTCGACGGGGATTGAAGAGATTTGGAAGAGGCGACAATCTATCTCCGAGGTTCGTTGTCCCTTTTCAGATTTTTAGTAGAGTTGGCGAGGTGGCTTATTTCTTGGATCTACCTCCTCAGATGGACCGGGTACACAACGTCTTCCATGTGTCGCAGCTATAGAGGTATGTGCACGATCCATCGCATGTTGTCGACTGGGAAGAGATGGACATCGATGATGGGGAGACCATTGCAGAGTACCTAGTAGAGATTGAGGATCGATAGGAGAAGATCCTTCATGGACGAGCTATTACCTTGATGCGTGTCCGATGACAGCACGAGAATCTTTAGGAAAGCACATTGGAGCGGGAGGCTCAGATTCGTGTGCAGTACCCACAACCTTTTGAGTATCCCATGTTTTGAATTTTTGGGGACGTAAAATCCCTAAGGTTGGTGTGATTTAATGTATTGGATTTTTCAATGTATTATTTTAATATTATATGAGAATTATTTTGAGACCAGGCTCTGAGACGGTGTGCAGTTCCGAGGCCCGGTGAGTCCGATCCAAGTGTATGAATTTAATTTAACAATTAAATAATGCGCACATGCAGTTTTTTTTGAAAAAGTTGAATAACAACCGAACAGTTTCTCGGATCCGATATTAGAAGGTACCATTGCTTTTGGAACAAAGATTTTATTTTATAATAGACCTAATATAGGCCGGTGCAGGTCGGTGGTGGAATCCATTTTTTGGACGTAAGAGTAATAAAATATTGAAATAAAAATATTTTATTCTGTAGCGAAATCTTTTAAATCTGCTGCAACAGATATCCCATGCTTTTTTAATTAAAGGTTGCCACAAGGGTCTAGGGTTACAAACCTCATAACCCTGAAACCCATGGCGACTCTGGAGGATCTGGAGAAAACCTCCCAATGCGTCGACGATAATGCACCGACCAGATCATCGCCGAAGAACGCTGTAGAATCCAGGTAGGATGCTTGTTTGTTATTTCTTCCCCGTTTTTGATTTCCAAGACGAATGTGGACTAACCCACAAACAGATTATCTTTCGGATTGTTTGTTCTTGTGGGATGGGATATTTTTGAGAATCATGGGGATTTGATTCTTGAAATTATTATTTTTTTGATCAACCTTCTAACGGTGACGAACCAAGATCGACACGAACATCGATCGAGGTTCGTCCCTCTCAATTGTTGTGTTTTTATCTACTGGTTCTTACGTGTTCTTTGTGTGTGTTCTACACATTCTTGGAGGAAATTGATCATTTCACATTATTTTATTGGCACAAAGATATGAAATTCAAGATCCAATAGTGAGACGACCTAGTGAAGGTTCGACGGTGACAGAGGCGGAAAAATCGATGTGGTTCAGAATTTCCGTTCTTTGAATGTTTTCATGCGGATGGATCTGGACGCGCTATCAAGGACAATCGGGAGCCCGAAAATGATAGAATCGGTTTCGTAGGGGTGAGAAGACCCCAAATTAGAAGTTTCATGATGATTGGACGGTTGGATCAAGATCTGTAGAATCGGCCGAGGCGTGAGGAGGAAGACTACGCTTCTGGAAATTTTTCGACTACACACCATGTAGTATGGGCTACACGGTGTGTGTTTGTCAGTGGACCACCTGGCGTGTACTCTGGGAGTACATGGACACGGGTTGGGTACATGTCCAAGTACACGCCGTGTATACCCCTCCTCGGCCATACCCGACCAGATAAACGGGATACCTCGTGTACTAGTACACGTGTAGGCGACACAGACACGGAAATAGGCCGTGTATGGGCACATGGCCAGCGTACACGGAGCGAGCCCCAGGTGCTCGTACATGGTGTGTGTTTCTTCTAAACGTCATGTAATTACTTTCTATCTGACAATCCGAATGACATTGGCTGTTTACACGGTCAGTACCCGGGGTCAACGAACACAACATGTACTTTTTCTACACACCGTGTTGTTTAGTTTTACACATCTTGGACGGATGACACGGGCCGTTAACATGGGCAGTTCCCGGGGTCAAGGAACACGGCGTGTAAACATACTACACGTCGTGTAACTAAATTCTTAATGGCGTAAGCCAGTTGTCTTCTGTGACTTTGACTAGTTTCCTTAGGGTTTGTACCCCTGGTCTTTTCCCTGAAGGTTCTGGATCATTTCCTTTATATAAGAGTATGATCCCTTCAGCAGGAATTCCTGATTAGAGTTGCTGGAATCCCCTCTGTGAGACTTAGAGATGGATCCTCTATTCATTCCTGGAACCATAGGTAGAGTTCTTGGTATCGACGTGACCAACTTTACCCGGGCACCGATCCTTGACTTATCGGATTAACTCAGATTGAGTTGTCGGAATCACCCCGTGACTTGGCTGTGATCCTCATCTGAGCATCATGTTCTCAATGTACTTGTGGAGTGTGATCTCCCAGAATGAGTACTTCGTATCTCTCTCTTCAGACCTAGGAGTGTGTTCTCCCGGGTGTATTCTTAGTGGAATCTTCGAGATGGATCCTAGTGGTAGGTTTCGCGATAGTCGATCGTGTATGAGTATATCTGGATATTCATGTTATATGTTCGGTAGACTTATACTATGTAGAGCTGATTGTACCTTTCTTTTGTGGTATTTCGCATTGTTGTATTTTCTTTGTGGTTTTGAGGTGTCCTACTAGGTATTGTTATACTCACCCCTGCACGGGCTTTGCCTACATGTGTCATGTATTTTGCAGACGAGCAAGCCTTTGTCAAGATTCCAGGAGGACCAGGACCAGACGGTACTCAGGGAGATCAGACAGGTCGAGGTGTGTCCCTAGAGCTACAGACTGCAGTCCAACACCTTTCTTTACAGGTTGGACTATGTTACGGACTTTCTTTTTGGTGGGCATGTACTTTTGGCCTAGGCTTTAACTTTCTTTTACTTTACTTTCCTATCGTACTCTGTGGTTGGGTTTTAGTGTAAGTATGAATCTTTTCCTTTTGGTAGTTTTACATTTCATCTTTGTGGGCTTGGAGATGTGTGTGCATGTGTACAGGTTTATAGGAAATGCCTCCCAAGTTAGTTGCATTCTTACTCGGTGCTAGTCTCCAGCCCCTGGCCTATTGAAGGCGGGCTTGGGGAGTTGCGGCTCGGGCCCCACTAGGACGGGTTGTGACATTATTAATTACTAAAAACCACTTTATATTTCATTGATTCTACTTCTCCACTTCAATATATAAAATCTATTAATATAATTATTTTTTCCACTTTTATTGGTCTTGTGAAATCCACACTTATTTTTTTTTACATGGAGTTTCATTATTCTAGAATTATTAAAATATAATTTTAATAAATGATTTTTTGTGAACTGTTTGATGGAGACAAACCTCTTTTAAAATTATTGGAATTCATCCATTATGTTTAACCAGAGGAATCCTCTATGTAATTAAATTCATTTTATTAAAAAATTTCAACACATATACCCAAATGTTCAATACCCCAACAACTGAAACACAACAAATGTAGCATACCGTTAAATATAACTCTTCTGGTCTAGAAATATTTTAAGGCATGTGAAATGATATTTTCAAAAAAGGCATAAACATTATCAAAATGACCATTTTCATTGAATCAAGTAGAATATAAATTCTCAAATACAAAATATTTGTTACATATGAAATATTATTTTATAATAAAATTAGTGAACCACACCATCCTTAATTTTCCCTCAAGTAAATAGTGTATAGATTCCATTTCCCTTTTCCATTTCTGAGATCATATAAGACACGTATTAGACAAATGATGATAAATATTCAATACTAAGAAATTTATTTTATTATGATGTTACTATTCAATCGATTTCTTATACCTTCCAAAATATTTCATTTATAGATAAATCCTAAGTATCCTTCATATGAATGTTTTCATTCATAATCATATTTCAAATCCCCAAAAACCCAAAATGTGTCTTAAATAATTAATTAATGCATATCAAAAACATTAAATCCTTTGACTATATTTGTTATTAGTTGAGGATCGATTCAAGAACTACCCCAATATTGTTTATGCCAATTATAAACAAATGAATTGTAATCACATATATTTTGTTGACATTATCCACTACCACCCTTCCAAAATATTTATATTGAAATTTAATCACATTAAAAAACTTTTTTAGAGTTGATGGATTCATATACGAGTATTATAGACTACTCATCATTTTAGTTATAAATAAATTATTTATATTTCCAAATTTGATTAAAAATCATCACAATTACAACTATTTATTTTTGATCAACACCATATAATCCCTACATTGAGTTAAATTGTATTTTAATCCCATAAATGAAGCCTCCGTATTTCTAAAAAATATAAAATTATAAATATTTATACTCTAAAAACTGAAATCTAAACAATTGAATCAATTAATAATGATGTTATCCTCATATAAATACCACCATATAGAATTAATGAATTCCTAAAAATTCCATGAAATGAAAATCCCAAAATAACTATTTTATAAATGTTAGAAGAAAAAATAAGTGGAACAATAACAATGAATTATATTCTCTAAAACTATTGGCAAGTCACCGTTCATTTAATACACTTAAACCAACCATTGATCACAATTATTGTGGTGAAACCATGTTCTCAAGATTATTCCATTCAGAACAATTATTTTTTAAAACAAATTATGTAAACTAGAGAATCAAGAGACATTTGATTTCAGAAACAATGCTCTAAAATTATAATACCATGTTTATTTATCATATTTCCATCTATATTAAAATAAACATCAATATGAATATGTTTTGAAATTCTACTTGTAAAAAATAAAACAAGAATATAAGAAACATTATTTGATTAGAGTTATTAATAATCCATGAATGTAACACCACACACTTTTTATTAGTGTAAATACTTATACATTAACCAAAACATGAATTCGAGAGCTAAACCCACAAAAAAAGATGAAATGTAGGAATAATATAAAAATGAAACTAAAACATTATACTCTTATGATAATGGGTAAAAAATTTAATTTTAGTTACATTTTGATATTCTCCTTATGGATGATCTTTGCATGATCCTGAAAACCACAAACAACCTATCGATTTTATAACCTAAAATTTAAAGTTCATGTGTATAGTGAATGATTCAAAATTCCTTCATCAACTTTTTCTAAAATTTATATAATTCAGCATGATGGTTCTATATTTTGACTTTTATTTCTTCTAGGAACTATTTTTTTCTCCATTAATATTGTAGTTGTAACTAACTAGGAAATTATCAAAGTTATTTATATCCTAATTATATAATTTCATCATTATTTGTACTTTATTATTATATAAATCACCTTCCCCACATTATTGAACAGATAAATATTGTTATATTAATTTGGAAAATAAATTTATATAATCAATATACCCATTAAAATTAAAAATATTACAATGGGATTTAAAATTAATTTTTTTGGATATGTTAGATCCCCCATAATGACTTCACTCATGAATGACACAATATAAATGAAGGAGAACATTAGTAATATAATACTGATTTTTAAAATAAATAATATTTTTATATTTAATATAAAATATATTTTAATTAATAATGGATGAAATATGAGGTATTTTGTGAATGTATAGAGCCTATATGAAAAATTAAAATATGACCGTGTTGGGTCCTAAAAATTATTCATTAATGAATAAGACACATTAATTAATTTAGAAAAAGAATAATATCAAAATAACGGATGAGTTGAAGTTAAAAGTTTCATAGATGGTGAAAAATCACCATAAAATGTTACTATAAAGAATGAATCCCTTTGAATGCCTTCTCTCTGCATGGAGGTCCTCCACTATGTGAAATATCTATGAGTAGAAATTATTCATAGAAGGGGAGGATCCAATGGCTCCAATGAGTGACGTAATTACATTTGTGTAAATTAGGTGGGGGGATGATACCTACTCCTAGATATTATTTCCCCCAATAGTAAAATCATTCATGGTGAATGGCAGTGTCACAATATTCTGCAATTGAAACAACGTCATTTGCAGAGCCAGGTGGGGATATCCACAACAACAAAATGCCCCTTACTTATTAAGTCATACATGGACTATATAAAAAGATTCTCCATATCCAACCATTGATGTCTAGATATACTGATATCTAGTACCTCTTAATCCCACTAAATATATCCCTAGGGAAACCAAAAAGATATCGATATGTGGGTGAAGGGCCACACATGGATTAATGAAGATGAAGAGGGATGATGTGAGGAACTACAAAAAAAGATATATTCAATTATTCCTCAACGGTAAATCCCACAAAATAATATTTAGGTGAAAATAAAAACATATATAGTGACACAAAAACCCAAAAAAACCCTATAGATTCCAATAACATAGGTGAGTATCATTGGACCACCTAATGTATAAGTATCCAACATTGAAAAATGATATGGGTGGGGAACCCATCTCTACATTGACAATCGTCAAGAGGAAGGAAATAAATCCCATATAAAAAAATTCTTCATACAACAATCCTAGGTCCGCATTCCAAAATGGAATGGTAATGGTACACTCACCTGCAGAGCAACATGCTACAAGGACTAATCCTAATCTCACATAAGAACATTATTTTTGGAATAGGGTATTCTTGGGAATTCCGCTCTCTATATCCAATCATTAGCTTTTGTTGTATCATGATCACCTTCACGAACTTGTCTAACAACATTGGACTATGTCCTCTTCCAATGATAGTGTACATTTATTATAAGATCTTCTTGTGCATAAGCATGCCCTATTGATTTTACATACCCATGGTAAGAAGGGTCGTGTGGGTTACCCCAGTGATATGAAAAACCCTTAAAATGACCTTATGTCTACATTACCATACTAACGATAGTTCAGACCTTATGGTGCTCATGTGATCCTCACTATTATAGGGATTAATGAAAACTAATTTCATTTCCCATAGATGAGAGCTGGTGTTGAATATTCATCCATTTTCCTGAGAAGCAAATCTATGGTACTACAACTATGGTAATCCCCAATCCTTTATTACTACAGGTGACAATTTTTCTCAACATTTCCATAAATGGAGAAAAATATGTATACATAACCAAATATGATTATTAATGAAATGGAAACTAGTTAAGGGATGGTCACACTCAACAACCGATACCTCTCTCTCTCTTTGGGAGCTGGAACCATCCAATAGTATTGGGAACTTGATATTCAATATTTAGTCTGAATGCCTCCTATTTTTTATCACATGGAGCATGACTTGAGTTAGAATATGGGGTGGATAGAATACTGTAATATTCAGGATCTAAATGTCTTGAATGAGATTTCTCTATAGATGTATGTCTTAAATTCAATCCAAATGGGCCACCGATAAAGAATTATCCTTGATCAAATCACCTCGAATGAGAAGCTCTCATGAATAATACCCAATCATTCCCCCTTAATGGGGCTCTTCAAAAATGTAAGTCCATGCGAAACTAAACTTAAAGGGATTTTATTATCAACTAACTATGATATGTGGGAAGCCTATATGAGGTGAAAACCCAAAACCCAAATAAACGAACTATTCTTTACATCACATCCCAGGTTGGGTCACATTAACCATGAAGAACATATCTCTTTCGGTTATCTCAAGCCATCTTAGTATTTGTTACATACTATAATTGACTAGGGAACATTTATCCTATGTGCCCTTGTCGAATGAAATTAATATACATTGTCATTTCCTCATCACAGGACCTTAAAAGGATATGTGTCTAGTTAACTGATAAAAAATACATGGGATCTAATTCCTCTCATGAGGGTCTATTGGATGACTACATAATGGGTTCGATCCTGACATCAAAATAACTCAAATCTCAACTAGATGATGAATAAATTTATAATTTTATCCCATGTGGATTAAATCCAGACATGTCATAGGGATTGACTAAATAATCCCCCATCTATCCATTAATAGGTAAAATAGATCGATAAACTAGGATACTTATAGATACTTAAATTGATAGAGATCATTAGATACATTGAAATAATTCTAAATGTTTTCATAGTAATGATTAAAAATTTATTTAAGAGTAACATATGGACACATACCTCGGAATGAACCAAGGATTCACGAACATATGAAAATGAATTAAATCTATAAAAGAAACCATAAATATAAAATAGATACCACCAAATGTGTATGATATGTCTAAAATACCATCATATTTCCTAATGTGAGATCATAATGGTTAATGGACAAATCATCCATTAAATGTCTTCCTTAAAAAATCACGGCAATGAATCATGAATCTAACAGTTGTTAGGGGTTTCCATAACTCTAAAAAACCCATTAGAGACCATATGAATATGTTATACTTAACAATAGTGATTTCATACCAATTAATCCCCTTCAATTAAAAAAATTATGAATAACAACTTCTTCAATCAAAAAAATGATGAACCCGACATGAATCCATCATCAAAGTGGTGGTGTAACCTCACTTCATTCCCATTCTATACCCAAAAAATGAAGAAGGACTAGAGAGATCATCAATTATGCACATGGTCATGAGATGATACTATGATGATGTTTTATTGCCGCTATTGGTCACATACATTGCTGGAATTATTAAGATCTTGCTTAAATAAAATTTCATCCGAGATGTTCACAAATATTCATATTCAAACCAACACACTAGCCTAGACATCCATGATGTAGAGGAAAACATCTCCCACACTGCATCTCAAACATTGGCTCCTAAATGCAGTATTCTAGAAGTACCATCAGAATAGTACTCTCTCAACACATTTGGAAGAAGGAAAATCCCTAAAAAAGATAGAATCAAAATATCTTCCCACTTGAAAGTAGTTGACGTACTAGAACATTGAGGCTCCACAAGACGTCTCTAATCGTTTATGTATCCTTTATCTAGAAAGTGAAAATGTGTTCCTAAATTATTTTGGATAGGTTGATAAATTCATCATTAATGAATACATCCCAATTGTATATCGTCCTTTCTCAATGACCCATAATGGAATACATTGATACAAATTTCATGAGTCTAACTATCCTATTCCTGGGGAGGATATCTTTCCAATTGACCCAATAGAAGGAAATTTAACATATTTCCCTCAAGACACCTGCCGTGAGAAACACATGAATTACCAAGAATAGGTCATCACCCTTGTTCCTAAGGAATATATATTCCATGACAGTACAGTAGCATGATAATGTATGATGTATATTCCTCATCCATTTCCTAAATCCCAGCATTAAAATATGATGGAAAATTACGAGTATGAAAATATCCCCGCTACAGGAAAAGACAATATTCACAATAAATGGTGGTGAATTACATGCAAATAAAAATTCATGTCAATGAACATAAATCCAATCTTTAAAATTGGGTGTAAATAACTATGACAAGATTAAAATTATTTCAAATATATACCAATCCCATAATTCCAATAGGATTTAAAAATAATTGATGGTATATATCCTTCTAACATGTTTGAATCCCATCATTCTAATAATATGTTTATCAATGGGCATACACAAACTTCTACTTTACTATATGAAGTAGGCTAGTCCAATTTAGTGTAAATTGAATATAGAAAGTTTTAAATTCATTTTTGTGAAAACCAATCCCATCGGTCAAATATTATGGCACCCAAATAAGAGAAGATTCATTTTCCTATGAAGTAGTATAAATATTTTAAGAAAAATATAGTGGAAAATTATTATATGAAAATAAATTGTCATTATATGAAGCCCACCTGTCCAATACAGTGGTGACCATATAAAAAATATGGTGTATCCGAGCTCTAAACCATTAGAAGACTCATTACTTTATCCATATATGAGAGAAATATCAATACTCATCAGTAAAAAATGTGGTAGTAGAGAGACCACATATTCCTACTCCATCATCGGAATGAGAATATATAATTTCTTTATACAAATTCATCCATAATATATTCTTGGTGATGATGGAGAGAAAGAAATTAATTCTTCACCGTATCCCAATGACTTTTCAGGATGTAATCATATACATTGAAATAACATGGATTTTGGACCAAAACCCCACATACCCAATATGGGATGCCTTATCTATACAATAGGGTGGAGACTCTAGAATATCCATGCATCCCTACTCCCATCTCAGATGGTCATTAGACATATTACACTACACAATTTCCACCTTATTGAGAAAAAAAATGTTCAAACTTGGGTGGACACCAATCCAGAAACATTTCCCCTCTATGTGTTGTATATGTCCGATCCATAAACTAAGAAGCATGTCAAAAGATCCTAGAATTATTATAGGAGAAACTCGAACATAGGCCTTTGCATGAATGAAATCACCCCCAAGAAGTGACCCCAATTTCTTACAAAACTGTGCTAAAAATTAAATCATTCCAAAGGAAGATGGCAAATAAAGATAATATTCATAAATCTACTCATATAGATGATTTATATCATGATGATATCTAACAATTATCATGGTGGATAAGGATATTATCAGCCCATTAAAAATTATGGATGTGGTAGTAGAAATTTTAAAGGATCTCCCTGTAATATTTTTACCATAATATATGAAGTTCCTCCACAGAGAAGGCACCACGAAGGCTATTAACTTGGAAATGAAATGATCGATCAGGGGATCATATCTCTTGATTAGAGTCATAGTATCCATCTGTGTGTCTAGATGATAAAATTGTATGATGGAACTCCCCTTGTAATCGTCCACCCTATTGGTCCTCCCTAGGGTATACAATGCAGATATTATCCCTACATTTGGACATGTAGTTGCGATGGAAGTCCTCTCCATGATATAAATTACTATGTATGTCCACATAAAATTGAAATATTATTAGAGAAAGAAGGTCCTACCCTTCCTATATTAATTCATGATGGTCCTCCCCAGGGTATATAATTCAATAATTTTCTTGAATGTTAGACACAAAAATGTGATCGTAGCCATCTCCATTTCAGCAACAACTGCAATGTTCTACCCTAGAGAAAGGTTCAATATATATTGGATGGTCCTCCCTTGCGGAATAAAATTCCAAAAATTTATCATATATGAATGAAATTGGATATATTTTGTCAGTTATGTCAGATGCTATATCAATAATAAATAACACCCTCTCCCATGTAGAAGATGACTTAGTACTAAGATCTTCTTCTGAGCCACCATCAGATAGTTCCCAAGAAATAGAGACCCCTAACATCCCCAAATACATGTGATAAAATCATCAATAATTTTCCATGTTTGAAAGAACAAGAATATGTGTCTCTCATATATGATCAAAAATATATGATTCTTCTTAAAAAAATTATATACGAATGAAAAAACAGTTACGTTTTGTTCCAAAACACCATTTTGGATCAAATACAAATGGTTTTGTAAGAAAAATGTATACAAAACATTTGTGTCATCCTTTAGATAACTCTACAGCATTTGAAAAAAATTCCTTTCATAATAATGGGTATGAAGACTATGTCAAAATAATGGAATACTGTAACGACCCAAAGTTTCATTAATGGAAATCCCACTTGATCTAATTAAATGCCTCTTTGTGTAAAATTTTTATATAAAATGTCAACTTCTGTTGTTTTATGTTAATAATATTGATCATTGCTAATATTTCCATTGAATAGTGATCACAATATTAGTATGAATATTGGGCTTTAACAAATCAAATTTACTCAGACAAAAGAAGCGATGGCCTCATGCAGTAGAATTGCTCCATATAAAGCCCATTTGTCGGAGCTCGGAAAAGTGGTGGCATCCCTAGGTTTGGCTCTTGACCAATCCCAGGTTGAGCTTCATCATGTCAAGCTTGAACGGGACCATCTACAGGAAAAGTGGAAGTTGATAGAGATTACCACACGATCAATGTTATCCGAGCGACCCCAAGAGTCTGTCACCATCGCACACCTTACCCTTAGGTCTTATGCGACTATTTTAAGGGGTTAAGTAATGAATCGATAGTACTATGTTCATGTACATTATTTTTTGTATATAATAATGTATATACTTTCTTGTCAGTATTTATACATTGTAAATATTTTTTAAAGTACAAATAGTGTTTTTAATTATTATTTAATTAAGAAATCTATTTTATTTAATTAATGTATTTTTGAATTAAATAATATTTTAATAAAATAATACTTTTATTATTAAATTAATTTTTATTACATATAAATGATCTAATAATTTTATGAATGCAATTATAATTTTTATTAAAGTTTGAAAGCCATTTAGGTCAAAACCCATGAATTTTCGATATATGTCGGTTTTTATTTTAAAAGGGAAAATTAACATATTTTGAAAATTATTTAGATAAAATAAATTTTATTTCTACAATCAGGAAGTCAAAATTATCCCACGGTGAGTTTTTCATAATTTTTTGTGACAGTCAAATTTTTGGGTAAAAATTAAATACCCTTTAAATATATAATGTGTTTTATGACATCATAATGAACCAATAGTGATGTAATAAAATACTATAAGCTTTATTTTCGGAGAATATATGCTTTACCATTAAAATAAGATGATTTTGGTTTTGTTTTACTTACTTTTAAAAGCATTGATGGACCCCTCAAACCCCAAGATTCATAGCCTTTTGATCGCACCAATGGAAGATCAGGGATTCTTGAAACCATACATGAATGTCCAAAAAAAACAACCTAGAGGTTTGTCTATCTAAAAAATAACCAAATTGCATATGTGGGTGGGAATTAAGAACACCGCTTTAATGGCCATTTTTTTATCAAAACATTCAATGTGGAGTAGTTAAATTCAACATATTAGTACAATGAAAAATAAACCTTTACAAATAGTCAAGAAAATGATGATTTTAATATCTTGAACTTTCAAAATAATGGGGTAATGGTTTTGGGGATGAAGAATGAATAGTGTAGGTCATTTTTTATAATTAATATTTTATTTATTTAACAAGGAATTTAAATTCTACCAAATGTCTCTTGCACATTAAATTTATACCCCATCTAGGGTAATCACACCATTCCGGACACAATGGTTGTCTCAGATATCTCATTAGATGCATTTTTTGACAGATATTAATGATTTATTTTTTAAATCAGAAATAAATAAATAATTAAAATAATATGTTTATTTTAGCAGGTGAGGCGTTCAAACATCAAACACCTACAAATGTGATACCCCTCCTTGGGTAAACACTATATTCCGGACCTATCGGTGGTCTCAGATTTCCCATACAACACAAATTTTTTGAGATATTAAAAAATTTTCAATAATAATATATTATATATTATTTAATAAGTTTATCTCATGAGGGAGGCATTCAAATATCACACCCCTTCAAATATTACACCCCTATTAGGGTAAAAACTACGTATCAGACATTAAAATGTTCTCAAAAAACTCAAAGGATGCACTATGGTTGAATTATTTAAATGTTTTGAATAAAAAGTGAAGGCTTAATAAATTTTATTTCATAATTTCATTTCATCTTCACTAAGCCTTTGTCAGACTAAGAGTCATACACAAAGTCAGTTTCAATCCCCAAAAAATATTCAATTGTATATTCCATGATGTTAACTTGTATTTAAGGCCTTTAACACAATTATCAAAAATTCACTGATAAATAATTTTTTCAATTAAGAAATTAATAATTAATTATAAGAGGATATAGTAATAACTATAAAAAGTTATGGGATGTTATCGTTCTTTATGTAAACATGTGGGTACACCTAATGTGTCTTCAAAGTGCCTGTTATGTCATTTCCATTCCCTATAAAAGGTCATCACCTCTTCCAATACTTCAATAATTTAAAAAATTTAGTAACAACCATGATATAACTAATAAACTTTCCAAAATACCTACCTTTCATCTTTAAGTCTCCATTTGGTCTGGAATAAACCCAAATAATCCTTTTGGAAAAAAACTAAAATGAGTTACCCGATTAAGAGGTAACATCTTCTCTCAAGACACTTTATATTACTTTCCCTATACACCCCATCCACTATACTGATTCCATGAATGTATTATAACAATATTATATTCAATATACTATTATTATTTTCTAATTTTTCTACTTACACTTACATAGACATCAATCTAATGGGTATCAAATGTCTTATTTATGTATATGAGGATCTACAACCCCACTAAAAAGTGATTGTTTATTTTTACATTACCATTTATCATGGTATAAATTATAATGGAAGATCTATTTATATATTTATTATATTATATTTATTATTATTTAATATTCACTATTACTTTTACAAGACAACTATTTTTACATTCCATTTGGTGTAAATAAAATAATTTCCTTTGAGTTAGTGTGGACTACTTCTCCTTGAAGCAATGATGTTCATGCACACAATACATGTAATTAATAAGTATTTTATTTGAAATTATATGATATAAAAAAATTGATAATGATACATAACTGAAATTATATTCATTTAAATATATATTTCTTTTTCATTCATTTTTTATTTCAATACAACAATACAAAACTGAAACAATGTTCATGCATAAGTACAACTAAGCATCTCTATTAATGGTGTATTTTATTTGGTATTTATATATTCAATATATTATTAAAATAAAAATATACTGAATATAAATTTTATTTATATCAGTTTATAAAATCTAGTAGACATTATATAAGTATAAGGACCTATGATATAAATAATGTAGACCAATTTGAAAAACATTCTGGAAATAACCAGAACTGAAACCTTAACATAGAAATGTTAAAAATAATGTAATATGGGGTCATAATAAGACCATTAATTATACAAAATATATGAATATTTTTCTTTTAATGATTAATAATAATCCTAAATTTATTATACAATAATCATGTTGAGTACAAAGAGAGTTAAGAAAAATGGTAAAGTATTTAATCACACTTCATATTACTTTCAGATAGATAATTTATACACCACAAATTATTTTTCTGGGGTGCGTATAATTCTCATCGATATATTAATTTATTTGAAAATTAAATTTAAGGGAATTTAAATATCTATTATATAATATTTTTTATGGGGGTTAATGATTCAAAATCTACACACTTAGCAAGATTGTTTTTGTCTCAATTTACATTATTTGAGACACAATCCTTGTTATGCATGTATGTCTTTATTCAAGGTGTATATAAATGAATTGAAAAGTAATATCATGAACCTCCGTACATTAATGTTATTTTAAACATTATGTAATTTCCCTTTCAAACATGTGAAGTATGGTAAAAATTTTAATAAGTTATAATAGATTACTGAAACAAACTCATCACTTTTAGAGATGTTTTATGTT
Organism: Viscum album; assembly: GCA_963277665.1. NCBI lineage: Eukaryota > Viridiplantae > Streptophyta > Magnoliopsida > Santalales > Viscaceae > Viscum > Viscum album. The sequence goes on from OY728152.1 coordinate 2,002,335,725, forward strand.
TATGCTTCATTTGATGAAATACTATGATCCATATATTATGGAATCTCATTAAATTTCTTTTCCAATGGTTATTCATGATATAAAAATGTGTTGGTACCATTTTTCACTCTTTGGTATAGTGGTAAGATATGATTTGTTTAAAGAAACCACAACATTATCATCTCTTTAATTGGAAATCAGTGTTCTGTCAGACCCATGTCTTCTAAAAAGCGTCTCCATAAATATTCTTCAATTATTCTAAAATATATAAAATAAATAATTACTAATTTATATATTACAAATGTATTCAAAAGAACCTTCTTGCCACTTTATGAACAAGGAAATTTTTAAACCTTATTACCAGGAAAAATAAATGTGTTTTTATATTGTACGATATATATGGATTTACCCACCATCATATTTTTTGAAATTTTCTATGAATATTTAACTAATATATTTTATAAATTATTTTAAAAATAATTGTTAAATGATATTTTCTTTAAAACATTTAATATTTATTTTTATGATTTCAATGTACTTAAAAAAAATGGTTTCCAAAAAAATTTCATGATTTATTTATATCATTTCAATGTATTTTCAAAAAAAATTATAAAATATTTTTAGATATATTTATAATATTTCAATGTATCTTCAATGAAATGTATTTCAAATAATTTTCAATATTTATTTATAGGTTTTCAAATTATTTCAAGATGAATGGTTATAAAAAGGCTTTTAGGGTTCTTTTATTAGTAATTAATGAAATTTCTTATGAAATATGTTTTCAAGATTTATTTATATGTATTGAAGTGTATTATAAAAAATCATTTTCAAAATAATTTATAGTTTAAATATAATTATCCAAAGAAGAAATAATTTTTTACTCACGAAATGTTTTCAAAAGATCATTTAACATTATATCCCATATATGATATCATTTTTTGGTGTAACTAATTCCTTTTTAGAGAAAATATTTTATATTTATATTCAAATTAATTATCTGAATTTATTTTTTTAGGGAATGGAGTCTATGAATCATGTTTTTCTTTCATAGGTTATATGATTTTGAGACCCACTTATTTTAAGGTGTTATTTTTATGATGCAATTATTATGAAACCATTCTTTTCCATAGGTTATTAAATGGTTACATTTTATTAAAAATAAATTTATTTTATGGGTTATGATATGTATATTTATGATCTTGTGGAAACATTACCTAGTATTTTAGTATGATATGGTTTGGACTAATATCCCCCTCTAATGAATTTGGTAAGGAATTATATCTTTTGATATGGACCAAGATAGATTTGGGAATGAACCTTGACTACTAAGATTACTATGGGATAGAATGATGACTAAAAAGATAGTACAAGGAGAGAACTCATGCTACTAAGATCGATAATGGAGTAAACCATGACTACCAATATTGTATTAAGAGTGATATGATGCTACGAAGATGGTCAAGGGAGTGATCCATGACTACCCAGGTTCTATAGAGAGTAAACCAATTCTACTAATATGGTATTGGTAGAAATTCCATGATTATTATGGAAGTCATATTGTATTCTTATGTGTAAACTAGAATTCCATGTTTTATTCATTTGTTATGATTTCATTGATTTTTTATTTATTACATTATGATTCATTCCTTATAAACATCCAATATTTATTCCATGATTCATGTTAATAATAATTGATATGGTCAGTATGATATTTTATTTTCATGATGATGTTCTCATACAAATATTCTCATGATTATGCATATGTATATCTCTTTTTGACCCTTAAAAAACATCTAATATCACCGCTTGTAATGTTTCCTTTTCCTTGGTTATGAAGAAATGTATTATGATTGATTTTTATTAGAAGAGTTCATGAAATGAAGAGTCTAGTTGGAGATAATGTAGCCCACATATATATCGGTGTTTAAATTTTATTATTTCTAATGTCCCTAAATTAATTTTTTATTTATGAATATATTTCCATAGTATTTTGGGTATTCAAAAAATATTATGTAATGTATATGTATGTTAAGGATGGGTAATTACAATTATATAAATAAATTATTAATCGAGTCCTTAATTGTATGATAGATGAAATATAAAAGAAACATAAAATACACAACCCATAGAAAATCACGAAGATAGTGTAATGTAATCATATACATATGAAGGGAGAATTATAATATAAATTCAATATGTTTTTAATCAATCCATGGGTGAACATAATTATTGAACTAATATAATGGTTGGAAATAATAAGACATAAATTTATTTAACTAACTCTCATTTTTATTAATAACCTCTATAAATGAAATATTCCCAAGAGTACACTAATATTGATCTCATGTAATTTTATGTAAATATCATATATAAATTTTATTTTACACGTGATATATACCTACACAAACACATTATATTGATTCAAATTATTTCTCCCCACATGAAAATCCTTGTTTTCTATGATGACATTATTAAATAAATAGTGTTACCTTTATTTCAGTATATGGTAGGAAAAGAAAGGATAATCAATTTACCTATCACTATTGGGTGTTTTCCTAACATTAAATGAGATTTATTTTTCCTTTCTATGATAACAAATAATTTAGGAAAAAAATATTTTAATTTTTGAAACCGAGTGATTCGATATTTATGAATACTGAGAGTGATTTAGAAGCCATTTCTCTCTCTTTACACACTACTAAATTATTAAAAAACTACTAATTCAACTATATATTTATGTACTCTTCATCATGGTCTTTATTTATATAATTATATATCTTTTTGATTACAAATTTATAATACATCTACATCCTCTCATGAAATTATATATAATATGCATGAATTTTCATATCGACATTATATTTCACCAGAGAATCCCACAAATTTTTTCATTAGTGTAATATTTCTACAAATAGAAAATTAATTGAATCTAAAAATAATAAAATCCATGATATATTTTTAAAATTACCTATATCATAACATAATTCAAAATAAATGAATATCCATTTAAATTTATATATTTTTTGTTTATAAGACTTATTTCTTAGATCAATGACCATAACACTTGGGTTCTATTATATATTGTGCTATGGAATTTATAGTACATCCATATTAGTAGTGAAATCCAGTAATTAATGAAAACTACATGGTCAATTATAACACATGGTTCTAATCACATAAATAATAATGACTAGAAGGATACTCTGGAAGTTTAAATATGTCTTGGTATAACCATAGTCTAGGAAATAATCCCCATTCTTCTCCTCCTAGGAATGAAAAATATTTAACACCCATGCTAGAAACGAAACTAAATGTCATGGTAAAGTTAATGGTCTCCCAAAACAATTGATTCCAAATATCCACCCAATTATAATTTCAATACATACAGACTCATGTCAAAAAATGGATTAAAATATGAGAGATAATAATACATGGTTCTAAAAAAACAACACTCCAAACAAAAACCCAAAAACAAATAAAAATGTAATGTATGTTCCATTTCAATTTATATATCTATTTACATTTCCCATTATATTGTATCTAGTCTTAATAAATCTACCCATATGGATTTTCCCATCCATGAAAAGTACTCCTACTAATAATCCACAAATTTAAGGTAAAAATATCTAGATTGAGAAGGAATTATTGTTATTTAGTGTTATCCAATTAATTTTTATTAACCACATTAACACCCATAAATAATTATATTTCATAAAAATTTATTATAAAAAATGATAAGGAATTTGAAATGAATTTTATAAAATTTCATTTTAAAATTTCATTTCAATGTTTAATGAAAAAATTCATCATCATATAGAGTTGTATAAGATTATTTTCACCCCCAGTAATGATTTTTATGGGATAGAAGATTGGGAATGAGGAAAAATGTTTCAATCCATATGAAAAAAATACCACTATATTTATTTTTCCAAAAATTATATGAAATATATTTCCCTATTATTTCACTAAAGAAAATGTTGATTTATTATTATTAATTAATGTGGTTCGACATTTAATTTTATTTACGTGATAGGTTATATAATTAAAACACATGATAACATTATTTTAATATGTTACTTAGTAAAAAATGAATCCTAGTAGAGAATTAGAGGATGTTCCTATCATGGTTTAGTGACTAGTGTTCCCTACATTTATCTATGTAGTTTAAATAGAAGATTTCAATGTTAATGTACAATGACTGTTGATTTTATGTAGTATATTTATAAAAACAAAATACAATCATCAATTTAAATATTGACAAGCTTTATATGGATTATTTTGGGTGATTATAGAAACAATATTACTATTGATTCTAAAAAACAAACCCAATAGGAATATTTCTGATTTTATGTTAATAACATAGATGTGGGCTAAATTATTAGTGACATTTAATATTCATATTATAACCCTTGTTATCCATTTTCCTATATTTTTTATTTTTTTCTTTAGGTTCACTAACATTTCATTTCATTTGTAAGGTCATTAACTTAATTATATCATTTATTCCACAAAATCATAGAGTTTTAAAACCATTTATGATTCTATAATGAAGGTTGAGGTTAAATTTAATATTTAAGAGAGACTTAATGCATAATTATAATTTAATTTGAGTTTTTTCTAACAAAATATTTATACCTCTTCTCAATCCATATTATCATGAATAAGAGGAACATCCAAAAATCCTAAAATTTGTATTTATTGAGTGGTTTAACCAACCTCTTATCACTATATAAAACAAAATTTATTTATAGAATGAATAAAATTTTCCCAAAATATTGGGAGAGTATAAAAAGAAAATTGGATATCATTATTGGATATCCCTGGAATTAGCCCCTATAAATACATGAAATGAATTATATTTTAGGTTGAGTAAAACCCAAAAAAGGTGACCTCAATTCCATTATAACGTTATCCCTTTATAATATTGTGAAAATTGATGTTTGAAAATATTAAATTATAGAAAAATATATATCACATTGGATAATAGATGTGATATTCAAAAACAATTATTCGTAAAAATGAAGGTCTTCTAATTTTTCATAATGATCATAATGAATTAGTTATTATTATTGTGATATATAACTCGAGGGAAAGTATATAAACCATAAGATTAACTAATTCATTCAAAGAGGACATTTTTTATTATCTTTTATTAATCAACTATTAATAAGAAAACCAAAAAATAATATTCTTATTTTCTTGATTGATTACCATGAAAAATCAATATATAGCCATCATGGATATGGTAAAACTATTATAACAAGTATATTTATTATCTTTTCATATACATGAGTTTTATTGCGCTTTTTTGGTGGTCTAGTTACATTACCAAATTTAATTTTAACTATTTTTATACAATACATAAAATATTTAATTGGGGTCCTTATGGAAAATTTCAATATTTAGGGACATTATTTTGAAAATTGTTTCCCTTAAATAAACAATGTTTTTCCTTGATTTATTTAAAAAAACCTTTTATTATATTTTGATAATTCACATTTCATTATTGTACAGAATATTATCAAGGACATTCCATTTCAATGGAGGTTTATTGATTTTATTAGTCTAGCATTGATATTATTTATTCACTACCATATGATATACTTTTTTATGTTGATTATTTAGTGGTTATGGGGGGGTCATTATTGTTTTGTAATATATTTTAAAATAATTCCACTCACATTTTCAAATTTTTTTGAAAATTCTGTGAATCATGTTCTTAATGAAGATATTAATATGATTATTGGTAGATTATAAAATAGAATCATATTACTAGAAGTCATAAAATACTAAAGCAATATCTATAAATTTAAATCATCTTTGATCCCTAAATTTATGCATTTAGGATGTCCTTTCATTCTAGGTAGATTGTTCCTATCATTTTGTTGAATATTTTTTATTCAAAATAAACATATAAAAAATTATTAACATGACATATAAAAATAATACTTTTTTATAAATATTTGACCCATACCTCTATGGGAATAATGTAATCAATTTTTCTATGAATTATATAATTAAAATTTTACTACTGAATCTAACTAATTATCTATGGATTATATCATATATTCACATACTTACGTGTGTGAGAATAATATTAAGGGTAAAAGGGGATTTAAAAAAAATTAATATATTAAAAATAATTCTAGTTGACCTCCACATTTTATCAAATCATTTATCCTGAAATATGGAAATATATTTCAATGATAATTTATACATTCTTCATGAAGAAACTCCATGCTATTCCAATATTTTTACCACTTTGGTTTCCTCATAAGAATTTCATTTATTTAATAAGACACAATTGAATGAAATATCAATGAATAATAGGTATTTAATTTTATACGAAGTCTATTAATATTTTTTTTATAATTATCATATAATATGATTATATATACCACATCATTAGTTAAATACCCAACTCAGATTCGTCCACACTTGTATATTAGTTTCATATTTTTCATTATGATTTAGATGAAATGTTTTAGAATCTTGTTATTATTTTACCTTATTATTTAATGATTCATGTATAATTTTTTTATTAATTATTAGGGTAATTATTTATTGAAAATGTGACTTAGAGGAATGATATTCCTAGATAACACATTCTAAAAATTGAGAAATTTCATATTTCGTTATTTGACTTAATGAGATATTTTCCACTTTTTTTTGAATTATATAATTTCTTACAACAATTGATTTTTTCTAAAATGGGTTGATGAAAATGATACATAATATAATGACTTTTATTTAATTATTAAGTATTTTTTTCACCATATATTTTTTCTGTTTTTTTTACCATGACTCATTATTAGTAATATGGGATCTCACTTTTTTAATTATATTATTTTAGAACAATGGGATATTATGGGGATGAAATCCATGTATCTAAATTTTGTGACACATAAACTAAAGTCTAAGAAGATGTTTCGAAAATACATTTTATGAAAATATAAATATGAATGTTTTATACCAATAATCACTGGAAGGGAGCTCAATTAGATGATCATATTAGGTAATTCCATACACTATTAAAATCCTCTAATGGAATGTATTTTTTTCAATTAGTGTTTGTTAAACTATTTCATGATCTAGTTGAGGTAGATAATAATGAATATTAGTCCATTAAAAAATGAAACATGATTACTTTTGATTTTGTTAATACTCAAAAAATATAAATTTTAAAAAAGTAATATATTTTATGGAATTTATATGATTAATTTTTAATGTATAATGTTATTTTAAATAATTTCTATTACATTATGATTTATCATATAATTTTTATGGTGGTGGGGTGACTCATACTATGTAACATAATGATGAATGTGATTGTAGGATTCATTTGTTCTCATTGGTTCCATTTACATGTTATTACAAATGATTTTCTGTATATTTTAATTTCTGTAATCATTTAATCCCATATTTAATTAATTTATATTAAATGAAAATATATAAATACCTTTAATTATGATTTCACAAATTATGTGGTGGAATAATATCAATCCTGCAAGAAACATATCATAGATGACTCTATGTTTTAACATACAATCTGGAATTTTTTTAGTACATCTAAAACAATATATCATACTCACAATTGAGTTTTATCAAGTAAAATAAAATATTACTTGCGGTGGATGGATACATTGAATTGTTTTTTCTTTATTATTCTCATTAATGTTTCCATTTTCTAAATAAAATATAAAAAATCATTAATTTTTATAATTTTTATTTATTTTTAAAATTATTTTATTCAATAGATATTTTAATGGAAGAATTTGTTTAATAAGTATATTTAATTTATAAAACCTATGGAAAATCTTAATTGGATTTCTCAAATCAAAGATAATAAAATTTGATTTAGTATCATGTGAAATATTTATTGCATTCAAAACATAAAATATAACTTTATAAATAAATAAGGATTATTTATTATATAAATAATTATATATTAATAAATCCTTTAATATATTTACACCATAACATTTGATATTTTTTATAAAAACATGTTTCATCCAATATATCAATAAGTAATCAAACTCAATCATGATATTTAAAATTTTCTAATATGTACATTAATTTATGTAATGTAATTTCAATTGAAAATTTTTAATGGTTTTTACAAACATGCATTGAATTTAAAAAAAAATATCTTTATGATAATAATTTAACAATTCTTATATAACTATTATCTATTTATTGGGTAAATTGTGGAAAAATTGTAAATCTAAATTGCGAAAACCTACAATATGAATAGTAATAATTGTTTTTGTGAATATTTTTATAAAATAAAATTGGATAATATTGATTCAAAAAAAATGAGGAAATGTTGGTAGATATACTGATGTTTGAATTTAAAAAATTCATATGTAAGTGGGTTTTAAAACATTTATTTCCAACGAGAAGAAGATATTCTATAAAAATAAGAATGAATTATTAATATAATATAATTAAAAATATATAGTAAATTGGGAGTATAAGAACTATAATTAATTGATTTTCAGTCATAGATGTGAAGAATTAATGGCATAGATTATAAATTTAATTACTATACTTCAATTAGTGTCTTATAAATCATAATGGTTATAGTATTTTTAGAAAATTATTTTCATTGTTTTTAGACTCGATATTCAAGTGTGAACCCCTCATTTATCATCAATAAATTGTGAATTATGTATCTATTGTATTTATTTAGAATTTTTTTTGAAAAAATTCATCAGGTATACATTATTAAATATTTATGGATAAATGATATAGTCACCTTATAGAAGAGTAAATATTATTAAGTAAATGTGATTTTTTGGGGAATTTTATTCATAAATTTTGAGCATCAATCTTATTAAAATTTTCATACTTGAGTCAATTTGAATATAATATTATGTAGTTTATTTGGAATTTATTATAAAATTTTATAATTTCACTATTTTAAAAAAATTAATTAGTTTTCTATTTAATCAAAATTCATCACTATACTAATAAAAATTATGGTATTTTATTTGGAAGATCATTTTGTTTTGAATTAATTCATTTGCTAGTGAATTTCATACGTCAAAACATTATGGATGGATAGATAAAGATGTTTAGAAGAAGAAATTCAGTATTTAAAGAATGGTTAAACCTATATTCATAAAAATATAAAATGGTCTAGGAATTTCCAAATGTATTATTAAAAATATATTTTTTAGAAATATATACTATACATAATCCCAAAAAGTTAATTGTGATGTGTAAAAACCTAGAATTTTCCATGCAATGTTTTATTTATATGTAAATATTACATGTCTGAAAAAGTTGAAGGCACATGATTCTGAGGCACAATGTTCCTGGAAATAGTTTTTGAAAAAAAATTTAGGTACGTTCCGTAAATGCATGAGTGATATTTTCTAACTTTTGACCTCGTTCTCGGAATTCAAATATGAGGACATCATTGAACACACAATGCTGAAATATTCATTAGGAGAAATTCACCTAGACCGCAGTAGGTCAAGGGTGGTAGATAGTTTTTCATATTTTTCTGGGAGTGTTAAAAGAAAAATAATAAAATAAAACAATAAATTTTCATTTATTTTTTGAAACCATTCATTTGAATCTTTGAAGTGGCACCACACGAGCGTAGTCAGGCATTTAATTCTGGGCATTAAATGATTGGTTAAACACAATATGTAACCCCATTTTCCTTCAATTAATACAATTCATTAATTCTAAAAATTAATGAATAAAAAAGTTAATAAAGAGTTTTATTAACTCTTCATAAGGGTTGTTTTTTCATTTATAAATGGAGAGGAGGATTTTGTAGAAGAATTCTTGAAGGAAAAAAATCCTCCCACAAAGAAGATTTTCTTGATCAGGAATGAGGAAGAAACTTGAGCTCGTATCCGAAGCATGTTGTGGGAGAGAAAAAATTTTGTGTCTTCATCTCCTTCCTCATGCCCACTCTATCGAATGAATGAGGTAGGTTATTTTGTTCAGTATATTCTTCATGGTAATTCGTTTTCTCCATCTTTAAACTACCTGCAATCAATCTAATGAAGAGGGTGTGTGCTTATCAAACACGGCCCGATCCCTTCACTAATTAATTATTGGAATGTTATTCATGGGGGGATCAACGAGTTTAGTGGAACCCGTCAACATCGCTGGAGATCGAAACCGGTTGGGTACAGGCGGCGGCTGGCACACTGACAGTCCGCCATGGTGGCTACTGTTGAGGTTGATGGCGGCCCGCATGCCTACCGAAAATGTGGAACCAGGGAAGCGCATGTACATGCCACTGAAAGTGGGGGAGGTTGTGGCATGTCGGCTGTGACGTTGTAGGAGAACAGCCGGAATGCTGACCAACCGCATGGAGGCATGGCAACATGCGTCTGTGCCACCTTCTGAGGAGGAGGCCACAAATTATTAGTCATGGCAGTGCACCCGAAGGGTGGCTGGAACCCGACCGGGCTTGAAAGGATAGTGGAACCATCGCGTTGCTAGAAGGGGGAAGACAGTCGGAACAGCCAGTTGGGAATGTCATGATGAGAAGAAACGCTCAGATGGGTCCTGTGTGCCAGCAGGCAGCACCACATGGCATCGATGTGATGGCAAAAAACGTACAACCATTTAAATGTTTGGATATCTGGTGGGGGGTGGGATCCTCCAGTGGTCACCTAGGGTATACCCCACCTTGGTAGGCCACCCCGGCCATGGGCCGGGCCACCCCCAATCTGCCAGACTAGTCCACGGCCCAGCGGGATGGGCCCCCTGTGGCCCAGCCCGTCCGGGTCAGAACTGGGTCGGACCGGGTTGACCTGAACCATGTTGAGTCGGCCCATACTGGGTCGGGCGCGGTCGGTCTGACCGGTTCTGACCAGACCTGGGCCTATCTGGACCATGATACACCTTTTTGGCCATATCATGAGAACCGAGTGTCAATTTGATGAACCATCTACTCTTCCAAAATCCTTGGATCAAGACGTTCCTTTTGGTATACTCCAATTGGGTTTTGGATAATGTTAGAGTATAGTCTGGTGGGATTGATCTCGAAACCAACCAGGTCCTCGAGGAAAAAGGCTAATAACTCTCAGAACGAGAGTCTGATTGATGGGTCTCCTGTCGCATTGGGTCCCTTATGACGTGAAGGGCCTTCGTGATACTTCATAGAGGTTCTTCAAGGAAGTTAAAGTATCGATCAGTGTCTTGAAGAGCGAAACCTCCCGGAATATATCATACTTACTACAGGAACCATGTGGCTGACTGCACATGAGGAGTCTTCAGATCTTGTATGTGTCATCTTTGGATACTTTTTGGGTCATCACTAAGCGATCCTATATGGGTCAGTTCATACCAATACTATGTGAGTCATCTCCAGATCCTGTGTGGGTCCTTTTCAGATCCTGAGTGGGTTATCTTCAATCCTGGGTGGGCCAAAAGAAGACCTTCTTGAAGAAGTAAGATGATTTATCAATACATATAATCATATATACTTATGTACATATGTTATAACTAGTGTGATATTTGTCTTTAACTTTCTGAAATTCATCTATGTGGTGATACCTTTGTGGTAATTTTCTGTGTGGCATTACCATTGTGGTACTTTCCTTCATGGTGATACCCATGTGTTATTCATCTCTGTGGTGTTTACTTTGATGTTATTACCTTTTTGGTGTTACCTTCGTGGTATTAATTACTTCGTGGGACAGTTGATAGTTTTGTTAAAGAGTTCATCCTTGTGTTTCCTCATGAATAAAATGCATATACTTGATAACTTATCTATATGTATGGGCATATACCTAAGTAAATATGACTTTTGTTTCGTGCTTTATGATTAATGTTTTTCTTTGTGCCTTATCATGGGTGTATTCTGAGCGACCTTTGGAGGTCTCGGGGTCCCTACTATGTATCATTATACTCACCGCTACATGGGCTACGCATGCACCTTATTGTGCATTGTGTAGATGTCAAACATCGTTGAACGAGGACGAGGGTACCAGGGAAGGAGGTTTCTTGGGGGTGGACCTTAAATGAGGGGTACTAAAAGAAGACTATTTAGGATATGTACCTACCCTTCATGTAGGGTCATTGGTGCGTATTCATAGTATCTATTTTCAGTTTTACTTGTACAGTTGAGTTGGGCTTGTATTTTGTCCCCGTTTACTTACTGTACACACCATGTATACAATATAATTTACTTTCTTCTTGTATCGTTCTATGTGCTTGGATTGTGTCATTTTACTGGTTTAAAGGTAATGTCTTCCCAGTTTTTGGGATATGCCTTTCCAGTGTTAGTCGAAAGCTCGTGGCCTATAGAATGAGGGATTAGGTTAATCACGATACAGGACGTGGGGGACGGGTCGTGTAAAATTGGTATTAGAGGACTCAGATCTACCAGAGAACATGGACTCCAAACATTTGATTTGGAAATAGTGTTTAGTGTGATGAGTGTGGTTTTTAGTTTGGGGAATCTAGGGTTTGGGTGATGACCAATGTATCCATAAACCTAGACCATGACTTCTGATTTTCATCTTAATGCATGAAAAAACTGATTGTCTGTGTCTCTTCGATATATTTTCATTGAGAACTCATTGTGTCAGCTCAATAGGTATAACTTATTGACTGTGGAACACTTGTTTCATTCAGGATGCATCCACACAGCTAGCCAGCTAGGGTTCTATGTATGTTACGTAATGAGTGGCCACTGAGAAATGAGGCTTCGGTGCAGGACCCCTTATGATAGTTGTACCATCGGATAGTGTACCAGTTGCACCAATACACGATGGGAAGATGATTCCACCATCCCCATTAGCTGAGGGTGCATGACACTTGAGCTCATTCCACGAGTTCCAGCACCAGAGGCCACCTCTGATCTGGGGCGAGACAGATCCACGGATGGCGGATGACTGGCTAGATGATGTGGACAGAGTTTTTTGACTTGTAGTGACACCATCTAATCTCCCTGGGTTCCTCACCGCCATTATTCTTCAAGTAGTAGTGGGCAGATGGTAGAGCCTGATGCTTCAGGTTCATGATGAGGTGAATCTCATTTATGTAGACTCCGAGAGGATTTTCAAGGAATATTTTGTCCCATCGACCATACGCTCTGTGCATATAAAGGAGGTTATCCACATGCAGTAGGGTAGCCTAAATGTGGATCAGTATTCAGCGAGGGTCACTGACCTTTCACGCTACTCCACTGATATGGTGTGAGACCCTTTCTTCAAGGCCCATAACATCGAGTAGGGGATCATATTTGAGATTAGATATTTGATGATTTCTCTTAGAATTCTGATGCAGGAAGGGGTGTTAGAGAGAGAACTCTTATTATATATCTTCCTTCCTGAGTAGTGCCAACAGTGAGACCCACCACGAGACATTATGTAGTAAGGTCAACTGCAGCTGGCAGCAGATAGATGATGTAGAGGTCCATGGTAATGGCGCAACCCCAGTTACCCATATTCGGTGCAATATTACATAACATTGGAATGAACACAAGAATGATCAAATCTTTAATGACCAATTAGTTTAGTAGCCTTGGAAACAGTAGATATATTCAAAAAGTTTTACATTAAATAATAAAAATGAAAACTACAACAACATAGTCTCCATAGTCCACACTCTTATCCCCCCATACTATCCCTATAGGTCATTCAAAAATTAAATCTTCACATCATGGGAAAAATAAAACATAGAAAAGGGGTGAGCTCAAATGCCCAGTAAGGATAACAATATAGCGGAAACTTTCATAAATAAGAATAAACATTTAATGCAATGCATAACAAAAACAAAGGCCTTATAAACTTGAACTTAAACATAGTATGGCAAAAATAAATTGAAATAATTCCATTTACTTATTCACATGGATATTCTACTAATTGAATAATCACATGTAATATCAATAACCACTCCCATAATGATGGAATGCATAATTCTAGACTATCATAACCACATAGCCAAGGCATCTTTCCAAGAATACAAATAAGATTTTTTCAACGGCTTATTCCAAGACACTAGTTTTTCTAATGATACCTACAGATGCATCAAAGAGCTATAGCGAGCTCCACCCATCACATATTATGTCCAATGAATCTCCATATGAAAAGGTTTAAACATAACATAAACATTCATATTAAAACTAGCCTACGAAATGTAAATAATTCATTCATAAACCATGAATGGTATAAAAATTACACATCCACAATCAAACATATCACAAAACCTTTAATACAATATAGATGTTTTGTATCATAATAAATCAACTTCAAATAAGTGTAAAATCCATCAAAGGATGTTGACATTGATGAAATCCAAACTTTCTTTATAGAAATATCTCATTTTATTTTGAAATCATTTAAGAGTCATATATTTATAAAATAAAATATTTTCTTTGAAAATATTCATATAAACTTGTAAGGGAAGATTTGAAGATTTTATAAAGGTGGAAAATAGCCTCATCTGCCGTATAAGTTAAAAAAAACATTCTTACTGTAATTCTGTCAAAAAGGTTAAAAATGACCTTGTTTGGAAAATGACGGAAATATTCCTTTATAAACAACTTATACAATTATACAATGGTATAAATGACAATAACCCATATTCTATTAAATAGAAAAAAATGTTTTGAAATATATTTTTAAGAAACATGGATGTGGATGATAAAGAGTTCCCACTAGAAAATTACGTATAAACAACCTCAGATAATGGAAGGATTGTGAAATAAACCCTTACCTTGTACATTTCCTTGGATTGGGTAGGATAACCTCCAGTATAATGGTGAAATAATTGTTATTAAATTATACAGGAATCATATATATTAATATGATATCATATATGATCTTTTAATATTGCTTTGTTAATAATATTTTAGAATTATCGTCGTTTCAGGTGTTAACTCACTCATTTTATTTTATATGTTTTGTTATGTAAGCCATGTTTGTTATGGATATATTGTTTCTTATTCATATCTAGAATGATATTAAGTCCTTAAACATTATTATTAATCTTCAAATGAGAATTATAATTGAAAGGATACGATGGAGAATGAATCTCATCGCATTCGTAGAGACGGTTGTCCGTACGTACGCACAAGCGACAATATCATTCTTTTGGTATTAATATAATATTTAATTGGATATTATATCATATATACAGAATAATTATCATGTTATATTTATTATTTAAATAAATTACACATCATTATTATAACCATCCAAATAATAATGTTTTGAATAACAATTACACCACGACGTGGAGACGGTAAACCGTACGTACGCACGTATGGTGACATGTCATTCAAAGGATGGATAGAATAGTAAAATATGGTTGTACCATGTTTATAATAACATCAAATTAAATATAATATAATGGAGTTATTATTTTGGAATGGTAATAACAAAGATATAAGAAGTTGATGAAAAAAAAGGAACATGAAAAGGTGTGGTGAAATCATTACCCTTCTTTGGGTTCTTCCTTTTGATTTGATCAAAAGTGCTCATTAGTTTCGCTTTATGACTAAAGGAAGTCCTGTAAGATGAAAATAGGGATGTTGAGATAGTATTTGGGCAGGGTTTCGCCAAACCAAAAGGCTTTGACGGTGTGAAGTAATGAGAAGAGGGAGTGCCCTTTTATAAGAGGGGTGAGGGGGGCCTTTGGAAAAGCTAGAAATATTATTTTATAATAAATTCATATTCGGTTTCCAAAGGCTCCAAAGTGTATAATTTATAGGTTAAGGTGGGTATGGTTCGAAAACCACTCATCCAATAGAATTTATACAGGTTTGGGTTATTATATTAACCTTATCGTTAAGTATTAACTCTTAGTTAATTAGTTTCTCTTTTATAATGTCTCTTGGAATTTTTATATTATATTGTTAATAAACATACTATATACATTCAAGGGACCCCCAAGTGATATATTAATGATAAAACTATCATTATATAAGTCTCTTGGCTGAACTTCAGATTTTTATGAATTTAATATCAATTAATAATATAATATTTGTTTTAAAAACTCTTTTATGTCAATTTTGACACTATTCAATAATTGATTTTTTTTAAAATCATAATAGAATGATTTCTTCAAAAAAGACACTTAAATCAATCCTAACCTGTCATATTAACCTATAAAATTATTGGTATTTATAAAAACCAAAATTACATTTATTTGGGTATTTATAATATTAATTACTCTATTTTTCATTAATTATGTAATTACGACATCAACATTGGGTCATTAATAAATTACATTATTTAATGTCTAAAAATTATAAATAAAATACCATTATGTAGGGAATTTTTTAATCTTTCTAATTAATATTTACAATCTAATTTATTATATGTATAACCCTATTTTTATATTTTTTAGTAAATAATCTTTCATTTTAACTCTTTTAACTCTTCTCTGAATTAAATAATAATAAATGTTCAAATCTAATACAAGTGGACCTAATTTATAATATTTTACTCCTAAGGTTGATTTTGGTCGAGATAACCTTGTCCAATATAATTAGGACATGTGTTAGGGTAATATTAATATCATTTTTACCCTTAATTACCCTATTTACTTTTAACCGTGGTAAATAAAAGTAAAAAGTTACTATTCACCAAAAATTATTTTCATCTTATTGAACCACATTTTACTCCTTTATATTAACCATGTTTCTCATATTTTTGATATTCCACTCACAGAAGCGGTAAAAATAAATATTATGAAAAATTCAATTTTTTTAACTACCACTTAGTGGTTTCACTATTCATCAAAAAATGAAAGTTTCCAGAAAAGTACCAAAAATTAGGCTTAAGCTATATTTGATATTATTAATTAAAAAATTATGTCTATTTTACCAAATTCAAAACATATCAGTTTCATTAATTAATTAAAAAATTAATTCTCGTCGTCAAAACAAATAGCGTGTTTTTAAGAGATAATAACTATCAAAAGATTGACACTTGTTTATGTCCGGTTTAATTGTGAATTTATGTAAAATGACCAAAATTGTATTAAATGTTAAAAATATATTCTAAATATACTTTTAAACCTCTCAAATTCGTAATTTATCAATATAAATTATTTCTATTAAAAAGGTTTTTTTAATTAAAATTTAGTAATTTTCACTATTCATCAAAATATAAATGTTATCCAAAAAGTTCCAAAATTTCACCTTAGGCTAAATTCGATACTCCGAATACAAAACTGAAGTCCATTTTGGGAGATAAAATTTATAAAATTTCAAAAAGTACGTATTACTATTCATAATGGCTAGTTTAATTGGTTGTGGTGTGTGTTAGAACATGAAGTTGCGTAGAACACATGCTACTGTATTATTCACAGGAAAGCGTACCATGGGAGATTGAGATGTTTCATTGTAAATTTTTTATGTCCCCATTCTATAAAGTAAATTTATTTAGTCAAATTGAATATATAAAAGTTTAAAATATTGGATTTAAAAAGGATTCACTATTAAAAGTTGGTAAAAGTGCAATACTGAAAATGGATTTGATCATACATTATGTCTAAGAAACTCATAATATTGATTCTAAAATTATAAGGATTATATAAAGTTTAGAATTTAGTTAATACTATTCATAACCTCTTTTGAACGGATTTTTTGGTAAGTTATGGTGCGCTTAAACTCGATGTTTTGTGTAGTGCATGTTATTGAATTAATTTGAAGAAATAACACACTATGGAATCTCGGGGTGTTACATTCTCGCCTCCATCAATAAATTGCTTCCTCACAATTTGAAATTATTCTTCAAAAATAAATGGTTGAATATAGAAAATATCTTTGTGGGAAAACCCACATCGGAAATTGTGTTAATAAAATATAGTCTTAATAAGAGGAAAAGTTAAATGAAAGGGTCACCACCAAATTAGGTTCTATATTCGGAGAACATTGGTGGCAATTAAGGACAGATAATTTGAGGAAAAACATAAATATTTATAGGCAGTTATTGAGGTCATCAATCACAAACATGTGTAAAATTGAGGGCCTTAAATTCATCAATCTATGATGATTTAAAATACCATCGGTTCAGCAAAACATATGGTATTAGGATAACAATTTTATTTTTGTTTTATGATCCCTTAACAAGAGTATAAGAATTAGTTTATTCTTTTAATAAGAGAAGAAGAAAATATATACTTGACATGTAGAGTCTCATCCTTTAATTACGTTCTACCACAAACTCATCTTTCTCTCTAAAAGATAATAGAACTTAAAAATAATATTCTATTTATCATATTCGTATAGGGTTAAAAAATGACATTATAATTAATCTATAAGGACCATTAAAAAACGACATTATTCAATCCAGGAAATCATGTGGGTCAGTGGTAGGTGATACACCCTTGTCGCCCATCAGTTGTGGGTTCAAGTCTCACGGCCTTGCCGGAGGCGACGTGTTGCCGCCCGACCTCCAGGTTTTCCTTTTATGGAAATCCAAAATAATCCAAACTAGAAATATCCAAAATACTTCATTAAAAAATTTACAAGGATGGTAAACACAATTAAGATCCATTTTTTCATGTAATAACTTGTGAACACCTTCATCATGTATTCTTTTTAAACACTCCAACATCCTGAATTACCATAAAACCTTATTGATTACAATCATGATCCCTTATTCCTTAAATAATAATAGATATACTCCTTCAATCCAAAAATGTTGTAAAACCCAACAAAGATGTAATATACAAATCATTAATCAGCTTTAAGGTAGTCAAGAATATCCAATATAATTTATCCAAATCAATCATGTATTATTCTAAAATCACTACCTCAGTATAAGAACCATATTATGGTTTATCTTTCTCTCAACCATATATTTTCCAAAAATTTAACCTGCTATTGTGTCACTTTTCTTTGTTCCACACAATCTCAAGTCCTTAATGAAATAGTACTGCAGTACAATCCTTATATAATCCATATTTATTATAAAAAGTACATTGTTGATACAACACTGAAATGAAATAATCAACATAAGATCTCTAATAATTCCTCTCCATATGTTGTAGTATCATAACTTGATTATTATCCAATAACATCATTTTCGGAATAGTCTTATGACTGTGACATAGGTTCACATAGTGTCCAAACTACTTGCAAATGAAGCATTGTACATTTGAAACCATTTTATTACCCTTGCAGTGATGCACTTTGTGCCCTTTTCCTCCACAATTATAACAAACTACCATTCCTTTTAGGAAAGTTCTAGGGTGTTTCTTCCCATAGTTATCACATATAGGAAAATTATCTTTTTTCCTCTTCCCTTTATCCATCTTTCTCACTTCCATCCTTTTCTTATCTTGCTTCACTTTAAATCCATAGGGCTCAGTAAACTCATTACTTATCTTATCAACACATGATTTTATTTCTTTATATGATGATAATACATCGGAGACTATTTCTCTTATAAATTCTTTCTTAAGACCATGAAAGATATGACCCTTCTTTCTCTTTTGATCATTTGCTTTGCTGGAGTTCTCATTCCTTCTACTATGCACCATTTCTAAACAATGGCGTACACTAGATTAGTTTATGAATAACAATACCTAATCACAAACTTGTAAAAAACATAACATAAATTAAATAGTTTATGGATATAATCCATAATCCTAAAAATGTCTCTTTTTAGGATGTTTATACTCATAAACCCTTCATAATGGTTTGTAAAGAAAATTAGAATTATCCTAAGCGTATCCCCCGGGAGTGTCGTAACTAGGAGTGAAGCAAGGCCCGTTGTCGTGCACCAGTTCCCATTCATGTCTAGATCAAAGTGGTGTATTTGGGTTTTACCCCTTGGTACATCTGTACCAGATCCGCATCTACCTGCTCATATCCAAACAGGGATGTATTGCTCGGAAAAGTCACAAAATTTTGACAATACCGAAATTCTAGGAAGTTCTTCTATAATAATCCTCAATGTCCATCTTAGATCAATGAGCTCTAATCAGAGTTTACCTAAATCTAGATTCCAAGGTTTTTACAAAACTTCCTCTATTACCAACTGTAATTCCCCAACCCCAGTTACCCAGAGTCGGTGCAATATTACAAAACATTGGCATGATCATAATAATGATCATATCTCGAAAGACCTATTATTTTAGTAGCCTTGGAAACACTAGATATATTCATAATGTTTTACAATTACATCATAAAAATGAAAACTACAACAACATTGTCTCCATATTCCACACTCATATCCCCTCATACTATCCCTGTAGTTCATTCATATATTACTTCTTCATATCCTGGGAAAAATAAAACATAGAAAAGGGGTGAGCTCAAATTCCCAGCAAGGATAACAATATAGTGGAAAATATCATAAATATTAATAAACATATAAGGCAATATATAACTAAAACAAATCCTTTTAAAATTGAACTTTAACAAAGAATGGAAAAAATAAAATGAAATAATTCCATTTAATTATTCAAATGGATATTCTACTAATCTAATAATCAAATGCAATATCAATAACCACTTTCATAATGGTGGAATGCATAATGCCAGACTATCATAACCACATACCCAAGGCCTTGTGCCAAGATTAAAAATAAGATTTTGTCAAGGCCTTGTGCCAAGACACTTGTTTGTCTCATGACCTACTGATGCATCGAGGAGCGACAGCGGGTTCCACCCATAACATATTAAGTCCAATGCATTCCCATATGAAAAGGATTAAACATAACATAAACATTCGTATTAAAACTAGCATACGAAATGTAAATACATCATCCATAAACCATGAATGGTATAAAAATAACACATCCACAGTCAAACATATCACAAAACCTTAAATACAGTATATAAGTTTTGTATCATAACAAATCAACTTCAAATAAGTATAAAATCCATCAAAGGATGTTGACATAGATGAAATCAGAACTCTTTTTAGAGAAATATATCTTTTTATTTTGAAATCATTTAAGAGTCATATATTTATAAAATAGAAAATTTTCATTGAAAATATTCTTAAAAGCTTGTAATGGCTGCTTCGAAGATTTTATAACTGCGGAAAATAGCTGCACCCACTGTATATGTTAAAAAAACATTCTTACCTTAATTCAATAGAAAAGGTTAAAAAGGACCTTGATTGAAAAATTACAGAAATATTCCTTTATAAACAACTTATAACAGTCAAAAAGGGTATAAATTACTTTAACCCATATTCTAGTAAATAGTAAAAATGTTTTGAAATACATTTTTAAGAAACATGGATGTGGATGATAAAGAGGTCCCAGTAGATAATTACGTATAAAAAACCTCACATAATGAAGAGATTGTGAAATAAACCATTACCTTGTAAATTTCCTAGGTTGGGGTAGGTTAAAATTTTTTATAATGGTGAAATAATTATTATTAAATTATACATGAATCATATATATTAATATGATATCATATATGATCTTTTAACATTGGTTTGTTAATAATATTTTAGAATTATTGTCGTTTCAGGTGTTAACTCACTCATTTTATTTTATATGTTTTGTTATGTAAGCCATGTTCATTATGGATAGGTTGTATATTATTCATATCCAGAATGATATTAATTCCTTAAACATTATTATTAATCTTCAAATGAGAATTATAATTGAATGGATACGATGGAGAATGAATCTCATCGCGTTGGTGGAGACGGTAGTCCGTACGTACGCACAAGCGACAGTATCATTCGTTTGATATTAAAATAATATTTAATTGGATTTTATATCATATATACAGAATCATTATCATGTTATATTTATTATTTACATGAATTACACATCATTATTATAACCATACAAATAATAATGTTTTGAATAACAATTACACCACGACGTGGAGACGGTAATCCGTACGTACGCATGTACGGTGACATGTCATTCAAAGGATGGATAGAATACTAAAATATGGTTGTACCATGTTTATAATAACATCAATGTATATATAATATACTGGAGTTATTATTTTAAAATGGTAATAACAAAGATATATGAAGTGGAAGAAAAAAAGGAACTTGAAAAGGGGTGGTGAAATCATTACCTCTTCTTCGGGTTCTTCATTTGGATTTGATCAAAAGTGATCCTTAGGTTGGATTTATGACTAAAGGAAGGCCTGTAGAATGAATTTAGGGAATTTTAGAGAGTACTATGGCAGGGGTTGGCCGAACCAAAAGGCTTTGAAGGTGTGAATTAATTAGAAGGGGGAGTGCCATTTTATAAGAGGGGTGAGGGGCACCTTTGGAAAAGCTAGAAATATTATTTTATAATAAATTCATATTCGGTTTCTAGTTGCTCAAAAGTGTATTATTTCTAGGTTAAGGTTGTGATGGGTCGAAAACCACACATTCAATAAAATTTATACAGGTTTGGTTTATTATATTAACCTTATCGTTAAGTATTAACTCTTAGTTAATTAGTTTCCCTTTTATAATGTCCCTTTAAATTTTTATATTATATGGTTAATAAACATACTATATACATACAAGGGACCCCCAAGTGATATATTAAGGATACACATGTCATTATATAAGTCTCTTCGCTGAACCTTAGATTTTTATGAATTTAATATCAATTAATAATATAATATTTTTTTTAAAAAACTCTTTTATGTCAATTTTGAAACTATTCAATAATTGATTTTTAAAAAAAATCATAACAGAATGATTACTTCAAAAAAGATAATTAAATCAATCCTAACCTGTCATATTAACCTATAAAATTATTGGTATTTATTAAAAATCTCAAATTAAATTTATTTGGGTATTTATAATATCAATTATTCTAATTTTTCATTAATTAGGTAATTACAGCATCACCATTGGGTCATAAATAAATTACATTATTTAATGTCTAAAAATTATAAATAAAATACCATTATGTAGGGAATATTTTTCCTTTCTAATGGATATTTAAAATCTAATTTATTATATTTATAACCCTTTATTAATTTTTTTAGTAAATAAACTTTGATTTTAACTCTTTAACTCTTCTTTGAATTAAATAATAATAAATGTCCTAATCTAATACAAGTGGACCTAAATGATAATATTTTACATTTAAGGTTGTTTTTGGTCGATATACACTTGTCCAATATAATTAGGACATGTGTTAGGGTAATATTAATATCATTTTTACCCTTAATTACCCTATTTACTTTTAACCGTGGTAAATAAAAGTAAAAGGTTACTCTTCACCAAAAATTATTTTCATCTTATTGAACCACATTTTACTCCTTGATATTAACCATGTTTCTCGGATTTTTTAAATTCCATTCACTAAAGCGGTAAAATTATGTATTATGAAACTTTCAATTTTTTTAACTACCACTTAGTGGTTTCACTATTCATCAAAAAATGAAAGTTTCCAGAAAAATACCAAAAATTTGGACTAAGATATATTTGATATTATGAATTCAAAAATGATGTCTATTTTACCAAATTCAAAACATATCAGTTTCATTAATTAATTAGAAAATGAATTCCCGTCGTCAAAACAAATAGCATGTTTTTAATAGATAATAACTATCAAAAGATTGACACTTGTTTATGTCCGGTTTAATTGTGAGTTTATGTAAAATGACCAAAATTGTATTAAATGGTAAAAATATATTCTAAATATACTTTAAAACCACTCAAATTTGTAATTTATCATTATAAATTATTTCTATTAAAAAAGCTGTTTTAATTAAAATTTAGTAATTTTCACTATTAATCAAAATATATATGTTATTCGAAAAGTTCCAAAATATCACCTTAGGCTAAATTCGATACTCCAAATACAAAAATGAATTCCATTTTAGGAGATAAAATTTATAAAATTTCAAAAAGTATTTATTACTATTCATAACGGCTAGTTTAATTGATTGTGGTGTGTGTTAGAACTTGAAGTTGCGTACAACACACGCTACTGTATTATTCAAAGGAAAGCATATCGTGGGAGCTTGAGATGTTTCATTGTAAATTTTTGATGTCCCCATTCTATAAAGTAAATTTATTTAGTCAAATTGAATATATAAAAGTTTAAAATATTGGATTTAAAAAGGTTTCACTATTAAAAGTTGGTAAAAGTGCAATACTGAAAATGAATTTGTTCTTACATTATGTCTAAGAAACTCATAATATGGATTCTAAAATTAAAGGATTATATAATGTTTAAAATTTAGTTAATACTATTCATAACCTATTTTTAACGACTTGTTTGGTAAGTCATGGTGTACTTGAACTCGGTGTTGCGTGTAGTGCAAGTTATTGAATTAATTTGAAAAAATAACACACTATGAAATCATGGGGTGTTACATCCATGTAAACCAGAGCTATAGGTGGATGACCGAAGGATACAAGATTAGTCATGTGGGGCTTTCGAGACATAGTAGGACAGGTGAGGAGTAGGAAGTGTTACTCATGTGGCAGGGTAGGAAAAATGGCTCGTAACTGCCCGACCCACCATATAGATGACCTGTAGATGGTCAATGGACCGCCTGGGCAGAGGAAAATATTCGATCGAGGAGATCCTTTGGCAATAGGTAGACGATGAAGAGGATCTAGTCATGCAGTAGGTGGTGGGCGATAATTTGAGGTTCTACCGCCACCACGTCCGAGTGGTCCACCGCGACCACTGGGAGTAGGTGGATAGGGATGAGCTCAGCTCCTCACAGCTGAGGCCTGCAACCACAATGCTCCGGATATGATTAGAGGTACGATCTGGGTCTACTACACCTTATCTATAGTACTTATAGACACATGTTCCCATCAAAATTCTTTTGGAACTACCATTGCTCGGAGCTCGGAGAATTCGATGGATCCGTTTGGCAGATCCTTACGACTAGAGACTCCCACGTGAGAGGATTTGATGTTTACAAACTTGTTCTGGTAGTGTGAGATTACTCTAGGTTGTGAGAGATTCGGTTGAGATCTTCTAGCAGTGGCGTCAATTCCTTACGACGTCATCATGGGTATTGATTGGTTATTTATACTCTTTTCTTAGATCGAATTAATTCGGTGCAAAGTGCGGTGTGTCTGTGAGGATGGGACAAGGTTTTCCTTCGCTTTTGATAAGGGAGCCTTTAAATCATGTGATGTACTAACCTGGATAAGGGTGCAGCCAATCACACAACAGTTGGCTAGCCTTACCCTCAGAGAAGTTCATGTTGAGTTTCCAAAATATTTTATAGTGGTGGACCAGTACGCTGATGTTTTCCTAGATGATATTTCACTTATACCTCCTCACAGAAAGGTGGAATATTATATCGACTTCTACCTTAGAACACCACTGATATCTACACCATCATATCAGATATCTCCCACGAAGCATCGAGGGCTGTGAGTACAGTTGGAAGACTTTCAGAGGAAGGGGTTCAGTAGGCACGATGTTTCTCCTTGGGCTACCCTGAATTTGTTTGCCAAGAAGGTGGATGGAATTTTGAGACTATGTTTGGAATATGGGTTCCTAAAACATGTGACCGTCAAGGAAAAGTACCCACTACAAAGGATTGAAGATATTTTTGATCAGTTGAAGGGAGCACAGTGGTTTTCGATGGTAGACCTCAGACTAGGCTATCACCATCTCAGGGTACGAGATGAGGATGTTCAAAAGATGGATTTTATATGATGGTATAAGCATTATGAGTTCTTGGATATTGTATTCGGAATGACCAATGACCCAGTAGTGTTCATGGGACTCATTAATAGGATCTTCTAGAAATACCTTGATCGCTTTGTAGTAGTATTCATCGACGACATCTTGATATGCTCAAAGGTGGAGGAGGACTATGCCTATCCTCTCTAGATAGTTCTGAACATAGTCCGAGAGCACCAAATTTATTTTAAGCGCTTGAAGTGCCAGTTATGGATCCAAGTGGTTTAGTTTCTTGGACACGTCATCTCAGATGCTGGAGTTGTGGTGGATCCAGCGAAGATTGAGGTTGTGCGTTCTTGGGATCCACCTACGGGTGTGAGAGGAGAGAAAAGTTACCTGGGTTTTGCCAGTTATTATCAGTGGTTTGTTCCTAACTTTTGCAGAGTTGCGAAACCCTTATCATCATTGAAAAAGAAGTGGAAAACCATTCCTGTGGTCGGAGATATCCCAATATAGTTTCAAAGAGATGAGGCAAATACTGACATCCGCCCCCATCTTGAGGATACTAGAGGAGGGATTTGGGTACGTAGTCTACTATGACGCATATGGGACTGGGCATGTACATGTCCTGATGTAAGAGAAAGCAGTGATCGCATTATGTTTTGGACAGCTGAGACAACATGAGCAGAACTACTCTTCCCATGATCTGTAGTTAGCAGTTTTGGTCTTTGCCTTGAAGATGTTGTTACAATTACTTGATGGGTGAACATTTTACAGTCTACTCTGATCACAAGTGTCTTAGTTATATCTTCTAACAGAAAAACCTGAACCAGAGACATCAGTATTGGATTGAGTTCCTCCAAGACTATGGCATCATGATTTTCTATACTCCTGGGAAGGGGAACATAGTATCATATGCACTCAACATGAGATCTGGTATACAGTTGCTGAGTGAGGCGATGGAGAAGCTAGCCATTTTTTGGATATCCTACATGAATATTGGTGGAGAAACAAATCTTCAATCTCTAATAGTCACTCCCCCACTCTTTCAGTGAGTTAGGGAGGCTGAACTTGGTGAAAATGATTGTGATTCTCGATGTGCTCAGATATCCAAAGGATAGACACCTGATGGATTTTATGAAGATGGGGAGCACGTCATCATGTTCAGAGGGTGTACTATGTTACCAGTGGCACTATGAAATGATGTGTTAAGGGTGTTCCACACATCCTCTTTAGTGTTACATCCAGGACTGATGAAAATGTACCAATACCTTCATCCTCAGTACTGATGGCATGTAATAAAAAAAGTAGTGGCAAAGTTTGTCTCATAGTGCCTCACTTATTCGCAATTAATGGAAGAGAATTAGATTCCAGCAGTCATATTTCGACCACTAGAGGTTCTATCATGAAAGTGGGATGGAATATCCATGCACTTCATTACAGGACATCAACACACATCTAAGGGACATAATTGAATTGATGTAATTGTGGATTAACTCACCAAGCCGTCCCACATCCTACCTATCAGAGAGCAGGGATCAATGAAGAGTTTGGGAAACCTATACATACAAGAAATTATTAATCTTCATGGGATAACATCTATGATTGTATCCGATCTTGATGCATGTTTTACCTCCCGGCTATGAAAGGGGTTCTAGTAGGAGTTTGAGACACAGTTTCAGTTGAGCACCACATTCCATTCTCAGATAGATGTTCAGACAGAGAGGACCATTATGACCATTGTGGGAAACTTGCATGCTTCATCCTTGATTTTGGATATAGTTAAGAGGATCACTTTAACTTAGTGTAGTTTTCATACAACAACACTTATCACTCCACTATCGGTATGACAATATTCAAGGCGTTGTACGGTCGACCATGCAGATCACCTTTGTGCTGGACCGACCTAGAGGAGTTAGCACTCACTGGACCAGAGATGGTATGGGCTACCACATAGAAGGTGAAAATAATCCAAAAGTAGATGAATAATGCAAAAATTACGTAGAAGTCTTACGCTGACAATGGAAAATGACCTCCAGAGTTTGTGGATGCTGATTATGTCTCTCTATGGGTCTCACCACGATGATGTTTGTGAATATTTGGTTGGGGTGGAAAGTTATCTCTGAGGTTCATCGGACCCTTGGAGATACTCAGAAGTGTTGGTGAGGTGGTGAACCACCTATATCTTCCCCCTCAGTTTCCCCATGTGCAGGACATTTACCATGTATCCATGGTGAGGAGATATGTACATGATCCTTCACACATCATTGACTTGGGAGAGGTAGACATCGACAAAGGGGTGATGTTATCAGAGGTTCCAGTGGAGATTGATAATAGGCAGTAGAGAGTCCTTCGTGGGTGATCGATACCTCTGGTGCATTTATGTCGATATCACTGGAACACCAAAAAGAGCACATGGGAGCGGTATGCTCAGATTTGTGCTCAGTACCCCCCACATATTTCTCTAGTTTGTGTTGTCGTTTTAATGGGCACAAAGCCATGATGTGGGGAGAATGTAAAGACATGTAATTAAACATGTTAATTATTTTAATTTTATGGAATTATTATGAGTCTGAAAAAGTTGACGACGTGTGATTCGGAATCCCGGTGTGCCCAGAATGAATTTTTGATCTTTTTTTCAGGTACATTCAGTAGACGTGTGAGAAGCATTTTCTAACTTTGAAACCGGTGCAAAAAATTTAAATATGAGGACATCGTTGAAATCGAAGCATAGATATTCACATACATAGACCTTCACGTCGACCATAGAAGGTCGAGAGTGGTAGTTAGTTTTCTAGATTTTAGTGGATGTTTTAAAAAAAACAATAACTTTTATTTTATTTCTTAAAACCTTTCATTTGAATCTTGGAGGTGGTTCGACAAAAGGGTGGTCAGAAATTTAATGATCGGCATTAAATGCTTAGTTACAAAAAAATGTGTAACCAAATTTTCCTTCAATTATTACGATTCATTAGTTCTAAAAATTAATGAATCATCTTGTTAAAGTAGAGTTTTATTAACTCTACTAGAAGGTTGTTTTTTCATTAGAAAAAGGAATATGAGGCTTTTGGAAGAGAATTCTTGAAGGAAGAAGATCATCCAACAAAGGACATTCTTTGGATCAAGAATGAGGATGAAACTCGAGCTCGGATCAGGAGCATGTTGGTGGAGCGATGAATGTCAGTGTCTACATCTTCTTCCTCATGAAACTCCAATGAACAAATGAGGTAGGGAATTTTGTTCAATTAATTTTTCATGGTAATTCATTGTTTTAATCATTAAACTGCCTCCTACTAATCTTATGTAGAGCCTGTGGGCCAATCAAACATGGAATGATTCATCATCTACTTCATTATTGGCAAATTCATCGTGGGTGGATCGATGGGTTGAGAAGAATCTGACCACATCACAGGAAACCAACGCCGATATGGTACAGGCGGCAGCTGCCACACTGGTCGACCACAATGATGGGGGTGGCGCAACTATGCCACCGAAGGATGTCGCTACTCGTCGGCCATGGTGGAGGAGTATGGGGGTTGGAATTCCGGTCAGCTACGTGGAACTTGGGTGGAATACATCTGCATCGCTGGTAGCGGAGGAGGCTAAAGCACATCGGACATAGTGGAGAAGGGGATCGACCATTACCCCGATCGTCCACATGGAGGCAAAGATGAGCGCATCTGCGCCACCTACAGAGGAGGAGGTCACGACTACTTAGCCACAGAGGTGCACCCGGAGGTCGGATAACACCTGAATGACCATAGATTGAAAGAAACACTGTCGTGCTACTGAAAGGTGGAAGCTATATTTAACCACTGATCGGCTGCATCACGTCGAGCGGGACCAATCCAGCGTGTTCTGTGTGCCAGCTGGCAGAACCAAATGGCGCCACCGGGATGGTTAAAACTGAATGACCATTTGGAAATTTGGGAATTTGGGGGGGGGGCTCCCAATGGTGTCGGCTAGGCCGAAACAAGACATAATGTGAAACTGCAGCAGCAGGCCGCACCACGGGCCACCCATCAGGTCGCCCCAATGGTCCGGGCCACCCCCTTTGTTCATCAGACCCGATACCATCCCAATAGGTTGGTCCCACCATGACCAAGTGCATCCAGGCCAGACATGGGTCGGGCCAGGTCAGTCCGACCGGGTCGGACTGGACAATGGCCTATCTTGACCGAAATACGCCATTTTTTCCATATCATAAGAACCAAGCATCTGTTTGATGAACTGTCTATGGCTTCAGAATCCTTCAATTGAGATAGTCTTTTTGGTATACACCACTTGAGTTTGGGATAATGTTGGAGTACGATCGGGTTGGATCGAACCTGAATCCAACTGGGGTCTTGGGACTAAAAGGCAAATGACATAGAGACCGAGCATATGATTAATGTGTCGTCTATTGCATTGGGTCCCTTATGATATGACAGACCTTCATGATAGTTATTCGTGGGACTTCATGGTAGTTGAAGTTTCATCCAATGACATGAGGAGAGGAACCTTCAAAAATCAAGCATTCATAGTGCAGGAACCCTGTGGCAGATGATACTTGAGGAGTCTTCTGATTCTATGTGGTCATCATTAGATCATGTGTGCGTTTTCTAAGCAATCATGATGGGGTTAGCTCATATCGATCCTGTGTGGGTCATCTCTAGATTCTTTGTGGGACATTTTCAGATCTGGTGTTGGTCATCTTCAATTTAATGTGGGTCAACAGTAGAGCTTATCAACGAAGTTAGATTATCTATCAATATAGCTAATCATCTATACTTCCGTACTTAAGTTATACCTGGTGTGAGTTGAGTCTTCACCATTGTGGTATTCTTCTTTGTGGTGATACCTTTGTGGTAATATCTTGTGTGGTATTACCTTTGTGGTAATTTCCATCACGGTGATACCTATGTAGTATTCTTCTCTATGATGTACCTTTGTGGTACTTACCGTTGTGGTGTAACCTTCATGGTATTCATTCCTTCGTGGGACAGTTGGTCTTTTGGATAAAGAGTTGGGCCCTGTGTTTTCTCATGAATGAGATGGGTACACTTTTTATACTTGGTATAAGTATGGTCATATACCAATGTAAGTTTGAATTTTGTGTTGTGCTTTGTCATTATAGTTTTTCTTAATGGATTTTCCTTGGTGGATTCTGAGAGACAATAGGGAGTCTCTTGGTCCCTACTGAGTACCATTATACTCATCCCTACATTGGATATGCTTGCACATTTCTATGTCTTATGTAGATGATAGACAACGTTGATCGAGGGCGAGGGTACCAGAGATAGAGGCTACTTGGGGTGGACCTTATATGAGGCATACTGCATAGACGACCATTTGAGAGCTATACCTACCCTTCGTGTAGGGTGTTTGGCAGGTATTCCCAGGATTTGTTTTCATTTTGACTTGTACATTCTAGTTTGGTTTGTATTCCGACCCCCTTTATTTACTGTACAAACCATGATTACTATATAGTTTATTTTGTGCATGGTTTGTGTGAGTTTATAGGTTTAAAGTCAATGCCTTCCCGGTTTTAGGGATATGCCTTTCTGGTGCAAGTCGCCAGCCCCTAGCCTATAGAAGACAGGAATGGGGTTATCATAGCACCGACCCCAGGGGACTGGTCTTGACATGATGATTTGACCATAAATCTAATGTTCTTGCTGATAAATAACTCATGATTTATTTAAGTGAAGAAATAAACTAAAAAAATTAGAGATTTACTTTTCCTGGATCCAAATGGACTATTTTCTATTTAAAATAAATACAAGACTCATTTTCAATTTTCAATGCCAATGAGTGGGGTTTGGTCAGGTTTGAGATATGTACTCACCAGTTTTCAAATTTACATCCCTCATCAATATAAAATCCGAGAAGTGATTAATATAAATAATTTCTCTAATTTAATATATATTTAAATGATTCAAATATTTTAAAGGTAATTGAGTTTTTCATTTTCCATATATTTTAATCACTTTTATACATTTTTATGTTTCTATATTATTTATTATTAATGATTCATAGGACCATGGATCCTCATGATTTATTTCATATATTCCATCAATTAATGATATGATCACAATTTAAAATTCTCTAACCATTTATCTTTAATGAGATTGATTTTGAGTTGCAATCAAAGATAATGTAAAATATATAAAAATAATGGAAATACATTTTGTTTTAATTAATCATTATAATGATTGATATAAATATGTTCCGAGAAATACATTGTTGTTATTATTCCTCAAAGTGTTCCGATATTATATTGAATATGATTTATTTTATTTTGATCACTGTTTGGTAATAAATATCAACTCATAAATCATTTAATCAGTCTTAAAATATCATTAAATAAAATAAAATAAATGTCCGGTTTTTCAAAAATGTGGTAAGTTATAATATATACCATATACCTTCAGTGAACTTAATGTTAATCTTCAAGGGAAACATACCACAATTAATCTCATTTTATATAAATGATTATTTCATATAGTATTTTATATCTAGTACATTTATCTATATTATTCCACTACAAATATTCATCACCATATTATCTGTTATACATGTCATAAATAATAATAAATTAATATCTTTTACCAGAGATATATAATAAGGGTAATCTATACTAAAAAACATGTAATCATTATATAATTTTTAATAGATAAATGATGCGATCATATTATATGTTGTGTTGATTATCTATAAAAATAATGAAATAAAATTGACTGTAATTGCTTTAATAAATAAATTTTATATAATAACAAATTATAAATCTTCTATAAAAATATTTTTATCATAGTTAATGTTGAATACCTCATACTATTATTGGATTAAAATGTTCATTAATAATATTAATATTTATTGGATCTACATAAATTATTTCAATTGATTATAGTGATAAAGTTTGGCTATCATTTCCTTTATATGGTGACATTTCTCCTAATTTATTATTTATAACTTTTAATCACATTATTTTCATGCTTATTTGATATTCTTCAATTAAACAGTAAAAAATTTAAATATACTGAAATTTCATCCTTGAGTGTCTAAGAAACATTTAAATTACTCCATGAAATACATATGGAATACAATTTTTAATGGTCATATGTATTTTCTTAATAAATTCATTTCTTTACAGGAAAATTTTATTATTATTATATAAACATGATATTTATCTGGTCTATAAGATCTAATAAGGTATGATTATTCTGAGAGTATTCATCTAATGAAAAGGGATCCTTTCATGTTACATAATATAATTTTATATTATCCATATATGATCAACATTCAATATTATTATGTTCACTATTCAATTTTTTATATTAATTATTTATAATTTAATTAAATCCATTTTATTGAAGATATTAATTTTTAACACATTTATTATTAGAAATATGTTGAATGATTCTAATTACTCAAATAATCAGATCACATATTTTTAAACATCATTTGTATTCGAATATATTGACATTTATGGTTCTAACATAAATTATTGTGTATATATTTATCGGTTGAGGCCTTATATATAGAAAATTCATCTTTTAATTCTTTATTTCTCTATGAAAATTAACTGGGTTATTATATTTATTTTCATTGAA
The DNA here is from genome assembly GCA_963277665.1 of Viscum album. Lineage (NCBI taxonomy): Eukaryota > Viridiplantae > Streptophyta > Magnoliopsida > Santalales > Viscaceae > Viscum > Viscum album. Next base: position 2,002,368,826 of record OY728152.1, read on the forward strand.
ATATTATTTAACTATAATGTGTTTTGAATCATATTCTACCATGATCTATTTTTTTAATTTATTGTGAACCTTGATAGATTTAAATTTATTTTTCTTGTAAAACTTGGTCTATACCTGATAGTATACCATTGATTTATAACAGTTGATATTACTTGAGATTCCTCTTCATCTAGTAATTTTTTATGTAAAATTTCATCTATTAATTTTATCAATTTTCATAATTTATCACGTTACAATTCTACCAAAAAAATCAATAAAATATAAATCATCATTTAAAAAACACTTTTGTAGACCCTTGTTTCCTTACATTAATGAGATAAAACAAAATATTTCATTTATAACTCAAAAAATTTATCTCCCTTGATTTATATAGGTTGATTATTTTATACTCACTATAAAATATTTTCTTTATATTATATGTAATTTTCCTTATAATTCCATAAAAAATATCTTTATAATGAAAGAGAATATTATTTTCCCTTCCCCAAAGAGAATTTTATCTAAAATATCAAATGGTTACTTTTAAAATTTCACTAACAAAAGGAATGCATTATTTATTTCAATTCATCCAATCCCCGATTCTTGAACAAAACCAGCATGCATAAATTAATGAATTAATCAAATTAAAAATGATTTTTATATAAAAGGAAATATAAAATTTGCAGTGAAAAAGGAATATATGGAATACCTTTTAGATATACTGGTAAATTATTTTCAACCACATTAGTGTTGTCATTTCTTATATTTAATACCCTAATGTCATATAATATATTTGTAAAGATCAAAAGTTCCATAGTGAATTTTTCATAGGAAATAATTTCATATATTACCTAAAAATGATAATGAATCAAATTTTTATAAAATTATATTTCAATGCCAATTATTGTAGTTATTCATTCTTATATCAGATACAATCTACGAATGGGGGAGGTGGTTTTTATAGATTTTCTTTTAGATAATTCCATTGTGTATCACTCTAAATTGGAAAAAATATTTCAATTTACTTAATAGAACCATCATAATGTTACAAAAATTTATTTTTATTTTACATTTTGATATATTAATCATCTATTTCATAGGAATTGAAATATTTACTAATTAGATATTCATGATCAGTTACATTCATGGAGGTAAGCTCTGTGATCTCTTCTTATGGGTCTTTCTATTTCTTACCTGAAAACATTCCATGTAATATAATAAATGATTAAGTATATTTTTTAACATGATTTTTTTATGATATAAATAAATGACTCAGGAATCTTTTAATATGAATAAATTTGTCATATTATCAGTTTTATGGAATATTTTATGAGAAAATATTGACTCATTAGATTTAATCATTATTATTCACCTTGTAATTATGGTCGGCACAATATTTAAGATAGCCTTAGAGGATTTTTATTTGATGAAAACAATTTTAAAATTTTGTGTGAGTGGATATCCAAGGATATCATAATTATTGTTTATATTTTATCCTATAATATTTAATTTTTATTAGGAAGTCTAATTCTTCAATACCTAATATATATTATAATAGTATTTAAATATATTTTAATGTTAATTGAAAAAATATTTATCAATTTTTATTTTTCAGAAGATATATTTTAGATGTAGTGTGGACAATGGGGAAGGTTAGTCCTTATGAAATAAATATATTTTAAACATGATTTTAGAATTCGATCATGCATTATGTTTCGTAATATACCTTATGTATAACTATATATTATTGTCCCTTAAAATTAATCCATCGGTATTCCACTATAGAAATATCATGATGTACATCATGGGATACATTAAGAATTATTCTTATTAATCCACCATAAATTTATGATTCAATAACCACATTTCAAATACGATTGTAAACTATAATATAATATTTCATATTAATCTAAATACCAATTGTTTTTTTTGAAATCGTACTCATAAAAACCAATAATCTCTCCTATAATCTATACATTGTCTTTAAACTGATATATGGATAATATTGATTATTGTTTCAAAGTTTCAAGATCACAATCAAATGGAAATTTTTTTGAGGAAATTAATATTAAAAATAGACCTCCTTTTTATAGATTACAATTATAAAATTTTTAATCTATCAAAAAAATCATTTAATGAGAATTTAAATTTTCTCAGTTATAGTTATATAATTATTGTTTTCTACTTAGAGTTGTTGAATATAAAAATAAAATTATTAAGGTTGCTATGAGGATCATAATATTTCATTCTACTAACCTATATAATATTTTAAATCATCAAGTTAATTATAAGACTGAACATAAAATATTTATCATTAATATTGATCATAAATTACTATTTTTATTCCAATAAGACAATACATGTTGGTGGATGAAAGGATGATTCCTAGAGGATTGTTATGGATTCAAAGTGTCAGATGTCATGCATGATAATTTTTTTAAATTCTAAATATGATGATGGATAATGATGACATTTAATGATTAAAGTCTTGTGTGATGGTGTTTTCATATTCTATATAAAAACGATAATTTTCATAAATAATTTTTTATGAAATAAAATTTAAATATTAATTAGATGATGATTTGGAAAAGGTATTAAATGATAATTTATGGCCATGCCAAATTTATTTAATGATTGATAGTTATCTTGTAATTCTAATTTATTAGGTATTTGTATTTCATTATATATATAGAGATTATTCTATATAATTTAAATCGTGATTCTATACGATAATAGTCCACCTGAGGGGCCACCATCTTCTATGCACTACCAAGGCACATGTTGTACCGAATGTTTTCAACACACCCATTAGAGACTTTCCAAGACCAGATATAGGTAGAAATAGGTGGGCTCAATACTACACCTATAGAGGGATTGTGCATAATTCATTTAGTTCCTGATCACAAAGACGTGCATAATATGGTCCAGAAGCATACTGAGCTGAATCTTGGGAGGCGTTGTGTGCTAGTGGTATAGGTGAATAACCCCATTTTTAGATTGACCGATGACTGATCGTGACGTTACTAAAAATCCATAATGAATATGCATATGTAGATAAATTTAGGAATCATTTATCATAGTCACTTTTTATTATTTTTTTATAAAATATCTATATTTAATCCATTGTGGGATGTAGTTGATACACACTAGTTATTTAATGCCACTGTGAGCATAAATGATATCAGTTTTAAAAATTCAAAATTTTCAATATCGCGTAGCACTGAGCCTTCTTTTTCATCCAATAAATTAAATAGTTTTCATATTGAGGTCGAGAATGTCTCCCATAATTAGGTGACATATCCAAGGCTCTAGACAAGGTATATTGAACTGTGGAAATACATGTAATTGTTTCCATGAATTCCTTCAACTATCAAGAACATTTCACATTATTATATTATGAAATGTGATCTAAAGGTGGAAATTAATTTAGATTTAAAGGAAACATAATACAAGACAAAAAAGAAATTCATTGAGAAACCATGTGACATCGCTATATGGAATGTAGAGAGTCACCACATAATCATTATATATTATACAATACATTGAATAAGTAGTGAGAGAGACAAGTTATTTTTGGATGAAGGTAATAAATTTCCAAATATATAGAACCCTATATCATTTTAAAATATCCATTTATGATTTATAAAGGTTTATTTAGATAATTTTTTCTAATCCATTTACTGGTCAAAAAAGTGATCTAGTGAATGATATCTCATGACTCATGTAATCATTCCATCATTGTGTGAATATGCATGGTGTCTCTTCCATTAAGAGAGTCCCCAAGATCATCGTGATTTATTGAAAAAGAACGATGATATGGATTCAAATTCATAAAACCTTTAACTAAATAAAATTAGTCTTTGATCATGTCAATGGATTGTTTCTACATTATGAATATGAGAGAGATAGATCCCACATACAAACCATGTTTTCTTGTGAGTCATTTTCGTAAAGAATATGATCCCCCAAGATACAATCAGGTGAATGTTTTTTTAGAGAAATAAATAGGTTACATTAGTGATTTGATGTTGGGTATATATTCATAAAAAAAATACTTATACATGATTAAGATACCTCATGAAATAATCCATTATTGTATTACAAAACTTAAATAATAGCCCTGGAAAACACCATATTCCATGCGAATAAACTCACAAATGATTGTTTAATATGTTTTAACAAATATTTCTTCTGTGAGGTATGGAAGATGGATCCTGAATATAATTAAATAGTAGTGAACAATTAGAGAATTCATCATAAACTATACCATATCCATGAATTTTTATTGTGTGTGGGTATTGAAATGGAGGAATATCAGTTCACATGAACTTTTTATGCCCATGAGAAGAATCTACGTGATCAGAATATATCTTCAAAAAAATCATATACAAAAATCATATTGGGTCTATTTTAGAAACATTTTAAGCCACATGATGACCGTATTATGCCACATAAAATAACTCATAATCACTAATAAATCATCTTACTTTCATGAATTAGTGAAAAGGTGAAGAATTAATGGGGTTTCATGTAACTCATGCAACCTGATTCATGCACACATGTTTAATCACATGAGATGATGACGTACCAAAAATATAATTAAATTCACATAAAATAAAATTTTTATGATCCTTAAAATCAACGAATGAATCCATTATTTTTTTTAAATTATGGGTTTATTATTAGAATATATTACCAACACACTTGAAAGTGTAAGAGAATTTAGAAATATAGATTGAGATGACATAGTGAAAGACCCTTGTTGAATATAATTTTTGTTCAACAATTGTTTTTCATCACATTCACATATCATGTAATTATGGGAAATTATTTAGGAGTATTAATTTTCCAAAAAATTGTTTCATTGAGGAAACTGATTTGATACATGTGGTAAGAACATGTGGATCAAGACTAATAGTCTCAACTAGTATCTCTTAATGATTCAAGAAGAGTACACATTCACGTGTGATCCAAAAATAACATGTAGGTATATAAATTGGTCAAAATATAGTTAATATCATTGATTACGAGTGAATTAATTTAGTTGGATTTGGTATGAGGAGTCTCTTAGGTGACTTGAGAGATGATTTATTTATTGTGGATGATGGTGTAGGACAGTTCAGTTTCTAGTAACACAATGGGATGTAGTATAAATAACATCCTATGTAGATTTAGTATAATACATTGTAATTCATTATCAACAATTATAATATCTATAATAATATTTTTGTGGATAAGTTGGGTTAGGGGGATTAACCAACATGGTTAAGAGTATATATTCTTATACTAAACCTTGTAAATTTAATTTGATTTTCTCTTTTTAAATAATTATCCATTTGATGTGATGTTGTGAAATATATCTGTGTTGATCAAGAACGTTAACATTTAAAAGTGTTTGAATTAAATTGAATGTTTTTGTAAAAAGTAAAGTAATGATTCACCACTACATGTCTATATTTTCTAACTCAATACAAGTCATAACAAGGAAAAGGTTTCCTATAAAGATCCAAGAGTTTTTTTTTCTGAAATGAATATTTCAGGAATGGATTAAGCTTCCTCATATGGATAATAATAAATATAATCTATAGATTGTAAATTTGGAATTTTATTTATAACTCATAAGAATAAAAATTTGATACATGAGTTAAAGCTAATGAAGAATCCAATAGTACATATATTGATACATCTCATAAAATATTTTAAAAATTCTATATGTTGTAGAGATTCATATCCCAAATGATATAACAATGATTAATAACTAAATTATATACAACATGAATTCAATAAACATCTAATGAAGTATCCCAAAGAAAATTTGTATAATATTTTTTACGTTTCTAAGGAATATTAAGATGACATGTTAGGGTGGGAGGGATATGATATTTCTATGTAAAAGGAATGATATATAATTATCTTGAGATAGATTACTGAAAAAAATATTTGGAAATAAAAGGATGAAAAAATTTCATGTGGAAATGAAATATATACTGAAAATGTTTCCGAAATTAAAATATTTTTTTTGTGATAAAAAATTATTCGATTTAGTATTTATATAATCAATAAAATATGTAAAAATTTGTATAATGTTTCTTTGGTTTTCCATAATTTGAAATTAGACGATAGAGATAATTGGTTAAAAAATAATGATAATGATTTTAAATTATATTGATTATTTCATGATGAACACATGAGGAATTTTTTGGAATATTGGGATGCCAAGATAGGATTTTTTGGAAATCCAAAGAACTTTATCAACATGATGTGTTTAGATCTGGATGATGGAAAAAATAATAAGGAAAAAATATATTTTGAAGCATGAAAAATAATTAAATTTAGTGTTTCTTACACCAATGTTTGTATTATGGATCATGATTTTATAAATATCATTATATCAAAATCCTATCAAATTAAATCATCTACCAATAAAAAGGTATCCCATGTTCTAAAAACTTTTGTATGTATTATTGATTACTTGAGTACTATTATAGGATTCAAAAATAAAATATGGGAATATTTTGATGGTGAAAAATTATATTACATCCACCAAATTAAGATAGGATGTGAAAAACACCATGAGGAGTTGCTCCCCAAGAAGAATCCTAATGAATAGTGATTCCTCTAAAAAAAATGCAACGTATACAATCTATGTAAAATATACATATTTCACCAAAATATTAAATAATAAGGTTCAATTAAAATTTCCATTTTACCTAGATGCTTATGAATGATGATATATAATGTTTTAATAAATGAAAAATTTATAAAAAAATATAAGGAAATCATTTAGGTGTAGAAAACATAAAGAAAATAAAATACCTACATTAATGAATAAAAACTCACAAAAAATTAACTTATCTACAAATAATGTATTTGAATACCATGATTATTTTTTAAATGATGAAAAAATTTATTAATTGTTATGAAGAGTGTTGTTATGTATCTATCATGTGCTAATCATTTGAGGATGCAAAAATAATACCAAACCAAATGTTAATTATTTAAGGAAATAGAGAGACAAGTTATTCTTGAGATATATACAAGAAAAGAAGATTGATAATATAAAATTAATCAATATGAACAATTAGATATCAAATAATATTCAAACTAATAATTAAATTAGTAAATAAAATCACTAACACAAGGATATGAGATTATATGTTTGAGCAAAAAAATAAAAAATAAGTATCTGGATAGAATACATATCAGGGATAAATATTTTGGTTTAGTGGTATTATGTGCTGTTGTGAAATAAATGGGAAAAGACCTACAATTTCAATTACAACAAGTCATTTTTATAAATAATTGTGGGGAATCATGGGGAAAAATGAAAATAGGGTATCTAAGAAAGAATTAGACGATCTTAATTCATTCAATCTCCCATATTAAAATATATAAGACGGATTAAATGATATTAGTCGTAGATGTAAAATTAAGGGTAAAAAAAGCATCAAATTGCCAATATAACACCAATATATATTCTATGATCTATGAAATAGAAAAGACTACAAGCTAAAATTATGGTGAGTCATGTAAAAATTATAATAAGATCAATAATTTCATGAATGAGTGATTATTTATCTATCCAAATCAATAGAATTTGTATAAAATATGTATGGAATATTAAAAACATGACGAAGCTAATGAAAATCATGTTTTTATAGTAATTAATGATTGAAAATATATTCTATCCACCAATGGTGTCTCTTGTGTATGGTGTGAAAAATATAGATGTGCATCATAAAACTGTGTAGTGATACTAATTAATAAGTGGGATGTTTTTCATATTTTATTAAATGTACCAGAGTACCCATATACTCTAATGAAAATAATGGAAAGGCTGATATTGGGAGAAAACAATAGCCAAGGGTGATAGGAATCTCCCATACTGAATGTTACTCCTGATGAATAAGATGGTCCCTCTTTATTACTCAATATATATAAATTACATTATATTAAAAAGAACAGAATTGAAGGAGAGGGATTAATCTCATCAGATCGATCATTGATTAGATGAAGCTGTAAAATCTTCATTGCATTGTGAATGTGAAATTTATATATATAATTATAGAAGAGGAACATCTGGTATTCTATGTAAATATTTATCTCTTGTTATCAATTTTTGTAATCATGTCAATTTAGAGGGAATACATGAGTGTTTTCAAGATAATATATTGTGGGGGATATATCATTTTTACATAAATGTTTCGATGTTTTTTTGACATATGTATTGGATATATTATTTCATTAAAAAATACGAAAATATCCGGTCTCTTTAATGAGAAATGATAATCTATGAGCATGATTTCACATACATGGTATTTATAGAGTGATTAGACTACCATGGATGTATCTTTATTTTCTTTCTATAATGGTTTATCCCATGTAGACATAGAGTTGATTAGATAAGGCTCTTCACTAAAACAACTATATGAGATCATTCCTCTGGTAGAAATGATCTTGAAATTTTCATATAAGGTTGATGGACAATAACTTGAAATTATTTTGAGTTGATAAGAACTCATTTACCATTTTTATATTGATGATCTGTATGGGGGATAAAATCACAGACCGCATATTGTCTAATTTTTTCTATTAATATTTAATAAAATTAAATTGTGATTATTTTTGTGGAAAAATTATAATTTTTTCATGATGCTAATATGTGATTGCTGATGAAGTGTGGATGCATGGGGAATTTTTATGGATTAATATAGTTAGATTTCCGTATTGATAAATTCTCAATGTTCCTAACTCAATTTATTGATAGTTATTATATTTAATTCTTAATGGAATTTCAATAGGAGATTTGTAATTTGATATAAAAAGTTAATTACATGGAAGTTTAAATTTCCCTGAATGATGTTATGAAGGCAAGGAAATTGAAAATTCGTTGAATGATTATTCGAAGATGGTTTAAATTGTTATTGGAAGTCCATGTCATATTTATATAATTATTGATAATTTTCATAAAATTCTAATTAAGGATGGATTTGTATTTCATTTTATATATTTATTATACAATATAATTTTAATATATGTCATACATTAATAAAATATACCTACCAAAGGGCCACCCACCGATAGGATCACCCAAAAAACATGTGTGAGAGAAATGGGTCTCTAAGCCCATGGGAGCACATCCAAGGCCCATCACAGGGTGGAATTGGTTGGAACATGATAAAACTCTTAACATTCCAATCTAAAATTCCCATAGTGAGTGAGCCTAGAGTCATGCATAAGGTTTTCCAAATCCAGAGTGTTGGTGTGTGAAGGATGTATGGGTGCTAAAATCCATTTATTGATTGACTAAATAGAATTTTCAGATCATATATTATACTTATGGCATGTGGCATGTGGATTTCTATGTCATACATGTTTATTAAATATATATTCAATATCTTTTGAAACCCAAAGTCTATATCTTCTATTCTCAGATGATATTGATCCACTCAGTCCATCTGATCTAGATCTAAAAATATTTGAACACAATGGGGAATATTCAAATAAGATGATCACACATATCATTAATACATCATATTCCTTCATTCAAAAATGATAAAATCCAGGGGATATTCAGATAACCTCCCATCATCACTCGATGTATCAAAGCCTCGATACAAGATATATCAAACCATGGAAATAGAAAAATAATTTTATTGCATAAATGTGGCTGTCAAGATGTCATCATATGTTGTTATTATGATCATGTAATTCAATGTATGAAAAGTATAAATAAGTTTCAATAGTGTTTCAAAAGAAAAAAATATTCCTACCACGATACCATATGACATCACGTGAAGTCATACAGAGTGTCATCATGTATCATAATATATTCACTAAAGAGTCACAATAGTTTTGAGAATGACTTGAGGATATCACAAGAAGATAAAACAATATCAAATTACATGAACCAAACATCAATATAAGATATTAATACATGATTTATTATTGTTATTCAGGGGATGACCATCTATCCATCACATTATCAATGTAGTTTTCATGAAAATATGATCTCTCTAATTAAATGATCATCCAATTGTTTTATAGAGAATTGGATATTTTCATTCATTAATGAAGACCCATGATCCTTGGGTTGTTGAATAGGTCCTTTCAAATGCAAATATTTTGGAGAAACACTTTCTATATAAACTAACTCTTGGTCAAGGGAAATGTTTTCTACAACATCAAGATTATGAGAGAGACACAAATCATATCTAAGTAGAGTATATTTGAGGTTCATTCTACCAATTAATAATTTTCCCATATGATATAATCATTCAATGTTGTACCTCAAAAAAACATAATATAATTTATAAGGATAAGTATTTGGGGAGACTTCCATGGAAAAAACCTTTATCAATGAGAACATATGAAAGAAAAAACTCACTTGCATAGAAAATGGTTTGAGACAGCCAATGATAGAACACTTTGTCACATGAAGTAACTCACGGATTGTGATTGAATATTTTGAAGCACATATATCATCCATAAAGATAGGAATAATGATTTATTTATACATTACAGTTATGTTATGGAGTTATGGAGACAATAATGACAATACCACTCTCATGAAACATGATTTTGTGTGGAAAATGTGATGGAGGGAGATAAATTATAATGAATATTGTATAATAATTTGAATGAAGCTGTAATGGCAAAAACTATTTTCTCCAAAATCTTATTCACAAAGAATATTTGATAAAAATATTTTTTTAATCCACACATAGATCTATTAAATTCACTAAATAGATTTCTTAAACGTTGATAGGTCATTTGTTATTTTTCTAGATTCAAAAAAAATTGAGGAAAATAAAATGATTTCATACTGATCAAGAAATACACGGCTTGAACTCATGAATAATTACATGATATGATGAGATTCCTGAAACATAATTAAGGGGAACATAAAATAATAAGGTTTTAGATTCCATTAATTCCAATCATGACATGTGGTTTATTTGATACAAAATCTCAGATTGTTATCAAAATATGTTGCGCGTCGAGTTAATGGTGTTTAGACAAGTCAAGATGTCAGGCTGAGATGAAAATGACCAATATACTTATTTAAAATAATTTTTCATGATGAAATTATGTATAGAAAAGCCAGACATAGAGTTGTCAAATTACTTCACACTGAAGTAACCAATATATGATATTTTGTTTCACTGAATAATATAATCAAATATTGGGGTTCATAATTAATATTTGAGAAAAAAATACTCCAAACAAGTTTCTGTTTGAAATATAAGAAGAGTAAAAACAGAATGATTAATACACCGAAGCATGTGGTATATGATCGATTGGTCAACCTATTATGGATCAACGAGGAAGAAATTATCTATTCATCAGATGTATGTGATGAAATAAGTCACATTTGTGACATAGTAGAATATATATTCAGTTTGGATTATAGAGTAAGATAGGGAAGATACTACTAAAAATGTGTGATGTAGTATAAAGAACTATATGTGTAGAATTTCAATAGATTCAATGTCATTCAGGTTCATAAATTTTACTCACTAAAATATTGTTATAGGGGGGATCATTGTTGGGGGGGGAGATAACCCATATGTAAATGATGAAATATTTTTAATAAAAATTGTAAATATCATGTTATATGCTATTTATTAACAATTTTTCATAATATGTCAGAAAATGAGATATCGCTATGTGGATAGAGAATATTAAAATGATTAATATTTTTTATTCAAAAAATAAATTTTTAAAATGTAAACCACTAATCCACCCTCTATATGGGTATTCTTTCCTATGGAAATATAGTTAATTAATCAAGAAAAACTTCATGGACTTTCACTATTTATTTAGTGTAATCCATAGTCCTTTATTTTTTTCAATAAAAAATATATATGATTTTGTATGCTTGTAACTTGTATTCAGTACTAAATTATTGTGTATTATTCCTTATCAAGTATTTTTATTTTATCTTTCACAAATTTCAATTAACTAGTCAAGTATTACTTGATATAAGGATGAAAAAGATAATTTTTTATTCAATTATTTTCTATTAAACCATGTGTAAGGTGTAAATCCCATTTATATAACAACTAGAAAGAAATAAATAATTCAATACAAAATAAAAATAAAATAAAAACTAAATTTGAATATTGTGAAGAATTTTTTGATATAATCAATCAATAAATGACTTTTTATGAATCAATATTATCAGGAAACATGTTAAATATACTTTCCCTATTATTGTCATAACTAATTCCAATCGTTTTTTTAATTTTATAATTTGTAATTCAAATTGTTATAATTTACTATGATGGCTTAATAAGGTTATGTTTCCTGTCAAATCCTTAATTGAAAATTTATCATATTTCGAATACTGTATATATTTTATGATCAATAAAAATGATCTAAATATACATAAAATAAAAATAAATAAATATTTATATATTATAAATTACCCCATTATGTAAATTAATGGTTATTAAATTATTTTAAAGGACAAGTTTTCTAAAATATATAAATAATCATATAATAAAATTTTTCAAATTTTATGTGATTAAAATTCATAAAATGAACACTGTTTATATGATCAAAATATTTAAATATTATTTAAATAACATCAATACCCATTTTTAAAATGGATTTTAATAAATTAACTTATTTTAGGTTTATTATAACAATAAAAACTACTCTCTTGTTTTAAACAACACTACTATATTTAATTGACACTACAACATTATATTTTAATGTCTATTATTCGATAAGAAATATGATATAACTTATGACATAAAAATATACAAATTTACTATAATAGAATAAAAATGTTGCAGTAGATTAATGAAATATAGATATCATCATTATAATCTCAATTATCTAACATTTTGGGTAGTGAGGCACTCGTGAATAATGAAAACTATATCAATAATAGTTAATATTCCACTACTATAGTGAAAGAACTAATGAAAATTATTAATTTACTACCTTTAAATGAAACCTCATAAAAAATTATAGGAATGTTTAAATTTAATTTTAAGAACATATTTTTTTTTATATTTTCAATCCTAGAAAAGAATATAATTTTTAAAGATACACTAGAAATTAAATATGTATGTATAAATCCTCATGAATGAAATGGTTGTTGAAAAATCAATATAATATAGAAAACCAAGACATAGAAGTTATTTTGATTAGGTTTTGACTATTATGTATCATATTTAAATAAATTAATAATAAAATGAATATCTATATCTCTTAGAGAAAATACCATAATTAAGGGATTTTAAAATATCATCATGTAAAAGGATAATTAAAATGAAATATCAAGTTGTATATTATAACTATAAAAGAATACATGTCTTCAATTTTAAATAACATCAAATCCTTATCTGTCCCCAAATTTTTTAGTACCATGACTCCAACATCATTCAAAATAGAAACAATTGATATATAATATAATATTTTTTTTCTTAATAAAAGAAAATATATTATATTTTATAAATTTATTGAAAATGTAGTTCATCATAAATTATATAGGATATTTATTCAAAATATATTCTAGGAAAAATTTCAGGGCTTTCTAAAAATGAACACGAATATTATTACCATGAATATTACATACACTGTAAAATATTGACTATAAATAAAAAGTACAAATGGAACTTAAATAAAGTTATATATCACGATATCCATGTTATATTATTAACAATGATGGTTCATATCCTTGAATGGTATAATTAATTATTTTTATAATAAATTTTGATCAAAACATAAAAAATTACGTCCAACATTCATAAATAATTAAAGAAGTTGAATATAGGTTGTGTAATGTTAATTTTGTAATAAAATTCATTTATAAAAAAAATACTCTAAAGTAAATATTAATATAAATTAATTTTTTACATAATTATTATTAAATAATTCCATTGTCTAGTATTTTATTTTATAATGGTGATGTTTAGCTACATAATATCTCATGTTTGGTAACATATTTTTTGTTAATATAATAAAAAATTATATATTTTAATTGTGTGGAAAAAAATTATATACTCCTCCATCCAAATTTCTATTTTAATAAATAAATAATATTAATATTCCTCATATGAATAAAAATTATGTATCTTTATTACCTAAATGTTGGTCATAAAAACCATAAAAGTTTACCCCGAAAAAATTACTAGTTTCTTATTTATAATAAAAATACAACATTTTTATGTAATAAAAAATAAAATTCTAAACCCTTATTCAATAGTTTGTTATTTTACCAAAAACATCTTCATAAAAATTATATTAAGTACACTCTCATATACTTTCCTTCTTGTATTTAGAAAACATACATATAAATAATTAATTACATATTGATATTTCTAATCATAAATATAAAACCGATTAAATAAATTGAATAATTCCCATCGTGTACAAAATTCAAATATCAATCAAATAATTTACCCCAATAATGATGTCTCCTACATTCAGCGAATACATTAAGAAATTTTATCTCTAACACATATATATAATAATTTTTTTTACAAAATTATCTAAATTATTATTCATGTAATTAATATAATGGATTGCTCAAACCCAATTTTTACATGTTTGGAAAACAAAAAACATTATTCACGATTAATTTTTCCCTATCATAACCCACAAAATCTATAGTTTTTTTTATATTAATCCCTTCTTATATAAATAAAAATCAATTAAAATATACATTTCCCACACTATATGAATGACACATAACTCAAATCCATTACGATACATAACATATTTTTATATAGTATATTTTATTATTTTCAAATGTGATGATCAAAAAAAATGATTCAAATAAAATATTTCTTTATAAAATACTAAAATTTCATGATGTTACATTATTTATAAGCTTGTTTTCTATTTTGGAAAAATTTATTTATATTAAAATTAAAACAAAAACAGGATGAATATAAATTTAAACAATAATTTTTTGAAAATAATTATTTATTACAAAATAAGATATACAAATAATTGATCACTTAAAGACAAATTAAGAATATATTTTTCAAGAACATTTCCCATTTTTTGTAGAAAACAAAAAAAATATAGTATTAAATTCGCTAATTTATTTGCTGAAAAAAATACATTTCCATTGAGGTGTGTAGTTTAGAAACACAATTATAAAATGTATAATTAGTAAATAAACATAAAATGTAATAAAAATTATAAAACAAAATATTTTTATATAAAAATAATAATACATAATTATAAAATAAAATAAACTTATATTTATAAAAACTAAAAACCACCAAAATATAATATATAAAAAATAATATAATATTTTTATAATGTAATAAAATCATTAATATTCATAGGGATTATACAGATATATATAAATAACAATGTTATTTTTAATTAATCTAAATATTCACATAAAATTTCTAATATTTATACCATAAAAATATATTACTTTCTATATGTTCTTATTTCAAAATAGAAGATATAATATAAAAAATCATGAGTATTAAGTTCACTTTTTTATATATATATTCATTTTATACAATATCATAATTGAATCCAAAATATTAATGTTTACTATTAACTCACAATATATATTAAGAACAGCTATAAACAATTTTGTACTCTTCTATAGATTTATAATGTTTCGTGGTGGGTTTTTATTATTAAGCACCAAACCTAAATATTTTACAATGAAATAAAATTTATCATAATAAAAATATCATTCTAATATAAAAATGTGTATTTCAGAGTTTATTATAAAATAAAAACATAACATTAATAATAGAATAAAATGATTCACTATCCTTTTGGGGTATCAAAATATTATTTTAGAAGCATCTAAATTAGATTCAATGTAGTTGGAAAGAGACCTATTATAATTTTGAAATAAAAACATAATATGAGTCCTTGGAGTTATAATTTACAACCAAAACATAATAATCCCTATATGAAACTAATTTTACATTTTTTACTTTTATTCATCTATATATTGTTAATTAAAACTCATACGAGAAATATAAGGGTAACTACACTGATAAATAACACATTAATTTTTTTTGTTAAACACTATTTTATTTTAAATATTACCAAAATTTATTTTTTTAATTAAATTTTTTAATGAAATTATAAAAAATCATCATAGTAGTTTAAACCTCTTTTTTAATCAGTCTAGAAAAATGGTCACTTTTTTTTCATGGATTAAAAAATGTATTCCATATAAATTTGACTATCTCAATTTAAAAAATAAGAAGTGGATAAAACTTTTCAGTAATGATTTAATTTGATAAAAGGGAAAAATTAGTTTTTTCAAAAACAGATCATGTATACTTAATATTCGAGTACATATAAATGGCTATTTTTTGTTTTATGTTAGAATATTTTTTCCCAAATTGGAAACAACTCACAAACAATTCATTTATAAAATATTTTTTAAAATGAAATACAAAACGACTAGTTTAATTAAAAAGAAATTAATAAAATATGAATAATCATGTTGTTTCATATTAACTAATTGAAAGCATAAAAGATTAATTATCTCTTCATAATGTCATACATTGTTTGATATAACAATTTTCCACTACCAATTTTTTGTCTTCTATGTCACTCTATGAACTTATAAATTATTTATTAAAACCCATATAATTCAAAGTATTTCATATTAGATTTGAATTTTACAAAATCCTCAAATCTTATTCCTAATAAATTTATCTATCTCTTTATATATATTTAAAAATAAACATTAACTATTAAATTATTGTTAATTATTTATGTTCATTCTAAGAGAGAACAACTAAAAAGTCTAAAAAACCGTTTATCTACTCATGGATCTATTGAATATATATACTATCTTATAATTTTGTGCACCTCATAGTTTTTATATCCATACTGTATATTTTTAAAAAACATTAGTTTCTATAATTTAAATAATAAAATATTTTGGATCTAATTAAACATATTTCAATTTATTAATTTGTTTTCCAAAAATTTATTTAAAGGATCATATTTATAAAAGAATAGTTTATTTTATAAGGATATTTTTTATCAAATTAAAAATTATATCATTTATTTATTGAATGACATTGTGTTACCAACTATTTTAAAATATTTTATTGGTTTTTGTTCATTTTATGCCCTTGAATCCATGTAATCTTTCATGATAATAAAAATATATTGTAAGACCAGTATTATCTTAACATTTATTTATTATCTTGATGACTTAACTAATGAACTAGGGATTTGTCGAATAATTTTAACACATAAACATAAATATTTATTTGCTATTGTTAATAATTCTAAACAATGGTTTTCTTCCATAAAGTTATTTTTAAAATAAAATTTGAATTATTGAAAAAAGTGAACTGTTTGTGTTATAATTTAATTTAATTTATAATATATACTAAATATATATATATCAGTATAGTTTTATTATTTGTGATATATTAAAATTTTTACATTGTTTAACATTCTCAAATGAAAAAAATAATATTATTAATATTATTTTAATGGTCTACAGTTTTTGGGGAAACATGGTTTTCGATAACATTGAATTTTCTCTTTTTTTAATGTTATTTTGGTTGAAATATATTCTATGATACAATCCATAAAACCAATAAAATATAGGGTTAGATAGAAATTTCTCATAGAGTTTATTTGAATCACCATTAAATCATTATCTAATATAAAGTATACTATTTAGGTTATTCATCTATGTCTAACCAAGCACTTATTATATCATTAAATTATTTATAAATGACATATAAAAGATAATACATGGTTGATTATATTTTCCATAACCCAAATATTAGGTAGATCTATATATTGATAATTTTGATTTGAAGAATTAATAATACATGATTTTATTTAAAAAAATTAGTTCATTAAGAATAGTTATATATAAAACATGGAATGGAATTTGATTAAATGATTCCTGGTTATTGTAATTATTAAATTAAAATTATTTCAATCACTTTATAATATATAAAATAGTATCACTAAAAAAATTAGTATCACATGTATGAAATGAACAAATTCAATAATTTTAATACAAAATTTTTAAAATGGTTTCACCCAATATAGTAGAGTAAGATATTTTTTTGGTTTTTTAATATGAATGCTATATCATTAATCTACTAATATGATACAATAGATTCCAAGAAGATATTGGAAAGTATCATCTATAATATATTCTGAATTTATCACATATTAATTTATGAATGCCTCTTCGTTAAATTGTTTGTTAAAAAAAATTAAAAAAATATAATTTTTTCGATCCAAAAGTCACTGATACATTTATTGTGATTCTTTGAATTATATTCATATTTTTCTGCAAAAAAAAATCATAGTAATTTATTCAAATTAACAAATACCTCTCAAATCGTAGGAATATCCAGATAATTATATATTTATAATAAAAAATTTCATCACTCAAAATTTTTCCACAATCCCACTAACATATTTTCTTAGTTTCCATTCCCTACCCATTATATAATAATGATTTCTATATTATCATAAATAAATAAATAATAAATATTAAATAAATTCATTAAATCTATTTATTAATATATTCTATTATTATAGAATCAATATAAGCATTGATCTCTAATTTGAATATTATTTCTCAAGACATTAACTCCATTTTAAAATAAATACCTTATTAAACATTAATATGAAATCAATACATAGATAAAATTTAATTTAAATGTAATTTTGGGTCTGATAATTATTTTAAATACCTATTTGGTTTTATCAATAATATAAACATGATTTGAACCATAATTTATTTATATTAATATTATATTGATATACCAAAAATAACCCCACTCTATAAAATCAGATATGAAAATAAAATAATTCATTTTCACCTCTATTTTAATTATTCAATATCCATTCTGGAAGGATAACACACACATATTTTTAAATAGCCAACATTTTCAATAATATTCATGAAATATATTGTGATAAAAATAAGTGAATCAAGTATTAGAGTGATTTTCCATAATATCATATTATTTTATCTATTAAAATTAACTATGAATACTCATCGTCACAAAAAATGAATTATAAAGTGTCCTTCATAGTAACCTAAAATGATCATGTAAAATATTAACCAGTATTCCAACCCTATTAATAAAATTATAATTTCACAAATAATATATATATTTGGTAATTAATATATGACTTACGTTAGTCAAAATGGTTTTCCAATTTATTTTTGGAAATGATTTATTTCCTAGAATGTAATTTATATTCATGGAATAGATTTGTAATAAATTAGACATAAATATCTTATATTTTAAATCACTCAAAACCAACTAAATAATTATGTATATAAATAACATTTCAATTTTTATAAAGTTAGTTTTAATATAAAAACTAAAATACTTACCAATAATTAGGGAGAAAACTATTTAATTTATAATACATGTCAGATTAAACATAAAAGAATTCTATCTTACATGGACTCCTCCTTTAGTCTCTAATACTAATATCTGATACCCTGATCTGACTAAATATAAAATTATACTTATTTAATATGAATATAAATAAATTTATTTGTGCACCAATGTCAACATAAAAGTGGTAATAATACATTGTACCAATTTGTTATGTCAATTTAGTTCTATATAAATTCAATATTATCATAATCTATGATTCGTGGATAATAAATAAAATCATACTTGTTTTTTAAATGAGATAAAAAATCATACTATATTATGTTATTTAATTAAAATTATGAAAAATACATTTTTAAATGAAATTATAGATATTTAAATAACAATATTCATCCATTGGATGATATTATTGACTAGTTCACCATATAAGGATTCGATAAAAACAAAACAATTTCTATATATCAATAGTAAAAATAGTGAACTCAATTTTATTCTAGACCACCATATTCCATATCAATACACTAAAACCCCACCACTCTATAATAATATTGTCCACCTTACACTAAAAATGGCTAATATAAAAAATCATATCATCTAGAATATTCGAAACAAAACATTAGAGGAATGGATATGTTTTTTACTTCTCCAACCATATTTATAGTATGATGCAAAATTTATTCAAGAATATTAAAAAAAAAACTATGTAATCATCACTGAAATAAAAAATTATATGATGATTTCACAAATATGTATAAAAATAATAAAATATGATATTTCAATAAGTTGTTACCATGGTTTTACTATCCCAAAAATGCATATCTTATTTTTTGATTAATAAATATATGTTATATTTTTATTATAGATCAAACATGGAATTTCCACAATAAATAATCATTTCTCTCTAATTATTATATATATTAATTAGTTTAATAATATATGTTATATTAAACTAACAATTTAAAATCATTTTCATCATTATTTATTAGAAAAATGTTGTTTAAATACTCTAAAATCAAAACTATTCAATGAAAAATTTCAGCAAATAAAATAATCCAAGACAATATATGTTTTATGATCCATAAAATTGTTTTCCCTAATTTTAATGTATAAATGTTTTACATAAATCAACCCTCCAATAAAAAATAATCATTATAAAATTAAAATACATTCATCAACTCATTCCACAAGGATATTTATTTTATTAACAAATGAATCCAAAAAATAACCAAAATAATATTAAAATAAAGTTGAGATTAATAATCATGCTAAATAAATTTAATCAATCAAGAAAATGTTATCTAAATAATATCTCATAATCTCAAACATGGTGATAATAATGATGATTTGGGAAATCTTAAATAATTTCTCATTTCTTCACCATTGGTTGACAAATATCCAATTAAAGGAAATAATGTTTCAATATCAGATATCTTAAATTATACATCACATCATAAGGATACCCATTATATTTATCGATCTTTCAATAATAAGAACATACATATAAAAGTAAATGAAAAATATTTTTTGTCATTAATGAGTCATAGGTAATGAAACTTAATTTTTTAGAGTCAATGATTAAATTTTTTTTCTTTTTTATAATGGGATTGATAAAATAATTTAACATATGACTATATTTATGTGGAATTATCCCCACTGATAATGATTATTTCAGGGTCGTATATTATTTTTTTTTAAAGTCATCTTAAAATTGATATTTTTTATAAGAATAAATCTTAGATACAACAAAAATCCAATGCTTGTGTATTTAATTTACAAAACTAGAAATATTATTTTATGCTTCCATAAAGTTATTTTTTAAAAAATAATATCAATTATTGAAATAACAGAATGGGTTTTCTCAAAAATATTTGACATTTAAAATATATGTTAAATATATATATATATAAGTATAGTTTTATTCTGTGCAATGTTTTAAATTATTTACATTGTTTAATATTCACTAATGAAAAATTCATATAATTAATATTATTTTAATGGTCTACGGTTTTTGGTCAAACATATTTTTTTGATAACGATGAATTTTAACTTTTTTGTATTGATATTGAAGTTATCATATATTTTATGTTACATTTCATTTAACTAATAAAAGGTTGGGATGGATACAAATTTCCTATATTGTAAATATGAATCACAATTAAACCATTACATAAGAAAATTTTTACTATTTGGGTTATATCTCTAAGTCTAACCAAGCTCTGACTGTATCATTTAATTTTTAATAAATTACATATAAATGATAATACATGAATGATTATATTTTCCCTAAAAAATATTATGTTCATCAATGTATTAATAAGTTTGATTTATATAATTAAGCATACATGATTGTATTTTCTCAAAAAAAATATTTCATTTAAAATTGATGGATATAAAACTATTAATGGGGGTTGAATAAATCATTACTGGTTTTTATAAATTTTAAATTAAATTTTACTCTATAACTTTCAAATTAAAAAATCATCCCATTATGAAAAATAACTATAATATATATGAAATGAACTAAATAAAAAAATATAATTAAAATTTATTAAAAGGTCCTCCCACAATATAAAAGATTATTCCATTTTTTTGTTTTTTAACCTATAGTACATAACATTAATCTACATGTATGGTAAAATATATTCCGAGAAGTAGGAGGAATGTATCATCTATAATCTATTCAGAATTTATCCCATAATAATTTATGAATTATTCATCGTTATAATGATTGTTTTAAAAAATAAAAAAATTTACTTTTTTGATCCAAAAGTCACTTATTCATTTATTGTGATCCTATGAATTATGATTATATTTTTATTCAACACATTCATTGGTATTCCATAAAATTAAAAAAAATATCTCAAATCTTATGAAACTCTAGATATCCCAATTATTTGTATAAAACATTTCATCACTCAAATGTTTTCCACAATCCCCCCAAAATATTTTCATAATTTCCTTTCCTGAATCCTGATATAATAATGATGGCTATATTATCATCATTTATGTATATAATTTATATTATTGAAATATCATTAAAATGGTTTTTAATATATCTTTTTATAATAAAATCAATATCAACATGGATCCCTAATTTGAATTGTATTTTTCAATAGTTTAACTCCATATAAAAATAAAAACCTTATTTAAAATTAATATGAAATCAATGCATTGATAATATTTAAATTACAGAGAATCTTGTTTCTGATTTTTATTTAAAATATAAAATTTGGTTTCATCAATAATATACACAAGATTTGACCCAAAATTGATTTATATAAAAATTACAGTGACATACCAAAAAATATTCCCATTATAAAATTAGATATGAAAATAAAATATTTCATTTTCACCTCTATTTTACTTATCCAATAATGATTATAGAAGTATAACATAGACAAATATTTAACTATCTCACCTTTTAATTAATCTTCATGAAATATATAATGATAAAAAGTAGTGAATCATTATATTAGAGTGATATTTAAAAATGTCCAATTATTATATGTCTTAAAATTATTTATAAATATTAAAGGTTACTAAAAATGAATTATTCAGTGACCTTCATAGTGACCTCAAATGATCGTGAAAAATAATAACTAAGATTCCCACCCTAATAATAAAATAATAATTTTACAAAGATTAAATATATTTTTCAATTAACATATAATTTCAATTCGTTGAAATGGTTTACCAAATATGTTTTGGAAATGATTTATTTCCTTGAATGTTATATATATTCCTGGAATAGATTTGTAATAAATTAGACATAAATATCTTATATTTCTGATAAATCAATTCTGACTAAAAAATTAAGTATATAT
This sequence comes from Viscum album, assembly GCA_963277665.1. Taxonomy (NCBI): domain Eukaryota; kingdom Viridiplantae; phylum Streptophyta; class Magnoliopsida; order Santalales; family Viscaceae; genus Viscum; species Viscum album. The sequence goes on from OY728152.1 coordinate 2,002,391,981, forward strand.
ATATTATTACAGTTTATTTATAAGTATATTTAAAATGAAAAAAAATGTTCTTAATAATTAGGGAAAAACTCTTTCATATATAATACATGAGAAACTAAACATATTCAAATTATACCAAACGTTGACTCAACCCTTAGTCTCTAATACTAATGTCTGTTACACTGATATTAATCAATATGAAATCCATACTAATGTAATATCCATATAAATAACATTATTTGTGCACCAATGTTAACATAAAAGTGGTAAAAATACATAGTACCAATATGATATCTCAAAATAGTTCTATATAAATTTTATATTATAATAATCAATGATTTATGGGTAAAACATAAAACCATAAATAGGTTACTGAATGAGATTTTAATTATATTATGTTATGTTATTTAAAAAAAATTATGAAAAATACATTTTTAAATTACATTATATATATTTAGATATCACTCTTTATCTGTTAGATTATATTATTGAATAGTTATCCATATAAGGATTCAAATGAAAAAACTAACCAATTTCCATATATAAATATTGAAAATTGTGAACACACTTTTATTATAGACCACCCTATTCTGGATAATTATACTAAAACCCCACCACTCTATCATAATGGAGTCCACCATTAACTCAAAAGGTCCAATCGGCCAAATAATATCATATAGAATATAAGAAACAACACATTAGAGGAAAGGATAGGGTTTTCACTCCTAAACTTATATCTATAGAATGATATACAATTTTTTAAAGGAAATAAAATGAAAATAATTTAAGATACTATGAAATAAAAATTTATAAGGTAATATAAAAAATAAGAGACCAAATAATTGGAAAGGATATTCAAATATGTGGTTACCATATTTTTACTGTACAAAAAATTTTTATTTATTAATTTTTGTTCTATAAAATCATTTTTGTATTTTCATTATGGATCAAACATGGAATAGCCACATTAAATAAACATTTTGAATTAATTATTATATATCCAAATTATTTTAATAATATATATCAAATTAAACAAACTATATAAAATGATTTCATCCTTATTTACTGAAAAACATTTAATTAAATACTATAAAAACATAACTACTCAATGGAAAAATTCTGAAAATCAAATAATCCAAAACAATATATGTTCTGTGATCCATAAAATTTTTTCCCCAATTTTAAAGTCTCAATGTATGGCGTAAAGTAACACTAAAATAAAAAATAATCATTATAAAATATAAACACTTTCATCAATCCATTCCACATGTATATTTATATTATTAACACATGAATCCAAACGACATATAATTAATAAAAAATAAATTTTAGATTAATAATTATGTTAAACAAATTTAATAAACTAGGGAACGGTTAACTCAATTATTCCTTAAAATCTCAATCATGGTGATTACTATGATGATATGGGAAATATTAAAGAATATCTCATTTTATCATCATTTGTAAGCAAATATCCAATCATAGGAAATGATGTTTCAATATATGAATTTTGAAACTATACCTCCCATCATAAGGATACCACATCTATTTATGGATCATTCAATTAAACCACATACTTGAACAAGTAAAAAAGGGGGAAAACATTACATTATTTTTTGATTAAGATGGAAGGAAAACTAATTTTTTATGTCAATAATTAAAAAAATTGTTCCTCTTTTATAATGGGATTACAAAAATATTACATGGGGAAATATTTCTATGAACATATCCCTACTAATATTGGTTATTCCCGGGTCATATATTATTTATTGGTTATTTATTTTAAACTCATATAAAAATTTATATTTTTTTAAAAATAATAACTCCTAAATACAGTAAAACTAATGCATGTGAATTTAATTTGAAAAAACAGAAATATTATTTTATTCTTCTATTGAATGTTGATGAGAATAATTATATTTTAGATGTATCTAAATTATAAATTGGTTTAAATTAGTTATATTATGAAAAGGAAAGATAAAAACTAACATATCATATATATAATAATCTATAATTTTTAATCAAATGTTAATAAAAAATATTAGAATTAAATATTCCTATAATCTTTGGTAAATATATGATATATTAAAAAATTATATAAAAATATAATCAAATATTTAAATATTTAAAAAATTCAACTTATATCTCACCATAATTCTATCACCACCTAGGGTTTCAAATAGATAAAAATAAATGAATGAATGATATATAAATCATGGTACGTGGGTAAAATATGATTAAAATTGATTATAATATCATATTAGTTATCAAATAATAACATAAAATCATAAAATAAATATATCATAAAGTATCACATTTAAACTTGTTGTATGATATAAATAATATCATATGAGCAATGTAATCATGGAATGAAATGAGAATGTGTCCCAAAATAATCCATGAGAATCATCAACAATGTTCAAGGATAACCTATTATAAATTATAGGAATAGATAAAATATAACCTCCCAAATTTCATGACCTAGTGTAAAACTTAATAAAAATATGTCCATTCATAACGATATCGTGTCATATAATGAGTTACACAATCGATAAAGATAAGATCATAAAACTAACAGAAAATTTCTTCATAATATTTCCTAAATATTTCAACCAAATATAACCAAATAATACATAATGATTAATCATAAACTAGAACCTTAAAAGAGAAATGGGTTTTATTTTCTTGTAAAAAGGATGAGCCCAATGGAGAATCATGTAGATAGATAAAATAGTAGGTAAATAAGTAATTTCATGTTCTAAAAGCTCAAAATAATCATATAATGAAATCTCTTTAGATATGGAATAATTAATAATGGTGTATTTATAATATATTATGAGTTTAGTAATAATAATATGAAATCAAAAAATAATTCCTTATAAGTTGTTTTTCTAGAACCCAATATTGTTGAAGTTATCCACGAAATTCATTTGTTATGAAGTAATGTTTCAGAAAAATGAGAACAGTATAACACCCCATGTTAGAAACTGAAATCTAAAACTACACTCATAAATCGTTATATAGAATCATATGTCATTGATATAAGAACTTATACAAGTAAAATTATAGAGATAATGATGAATGAAACGTAATTAAAATAAAAAGGAAATTCTGGTTTATAAATATATGTAATCATTGTGATAAAAAATGATTATTTTGCTTAAGAGAAAAAATGAGTTAATAAGTCCCTAAATGACACATCTCCACCTCAAAATAGAAGATATCTCTTAAAACTGCATTACAAATTGTTTTATCACCACCACCATTTTAAAGATAAGTCATGCGGGTTATTCCAATTCAACCATTAACATATCATTATAGATGAATTGTTCTCTTTCATGGTAATGATTAATAGACAATATTTTTCAAATACATATCGTTATATATTTTTTGAATAGTTAATTATAAAGAAATCTATCACCTACATCTTCAAAAAATATAAAAAATCTAAATAATTCACTATGGTTTTAGAAATTTATTTCATGTAAACCCCATATCTATCTAGATAAACAGTAGTGTTTGATTTTTTTAGAACATTTGAAATATAATTTAATTTATATTTTCAAATATCTAAAATTGTAAAAAATAATTAATTGAATATATTTTTTAGGGATTCACCTCTATTTCCACATGGTCACATTCATAATTTTTTAATATTTTATACTCAATATACAATATCTCCATGGTCCACCACCGTGCTTATATTTAAAAATATAATACTAAAGAATAAAAAACGACATACGTTCATAGAATATAACATTCACTAATATTTCCAATTTAATTTTAAATATATAAACCTTATATAGTCCCTAACATACACATTCTAGAAAAATGATGATAAAATGATACAATACTTGAATCTAATTTTTCCTAGGTTGAAACATTGTATTCTTCAAAAGAATAATCATTCTCTCACTATAATAAGAAAACATTAAAAAAATATTTCTCATTTAATTATAATATCCAAATATATTTTTCCTACAACAATCATTCTCAAATTTATTTAATACAATGTAACGGACATACAATTCAGAATTAGAACCAAAAGATGAAATCTAAATAATACTTTTTCCTTTTAAGTATAAACCATAATCTGTGGTAATTTCCACTATGTGTTTATCTCATAAAAATTAGTCATATGAAAAATACTATAATGGTTTATCAATTTAGGAATATGGTGACTCTTATATAGAACCATTGAGATTCCAGACTATAACCTTCTCCAAACACTAGTGCTCCATTTTTATAATCACCATGAACCTATAGATGGCTCCAACTGATAATAAAATATTTGAAATTATAAAAACAATTTCATAAATCATGCATTAATATACTAATGAATATTGAACTCATTCCAATTATAAAACATATTATCTATTTTTCAATGCCTTCTCTATTATCAGTATGAAATTTATAACAATGATAGTATTAATGATATTATATTCGATAATTATGAATACTTACCCCAATATAAATATGTACTTTGACTATGATAAAAATATTCTTCTTGGACTTTATTTAACTTATAATTAAAATCCCAAAAATCCCCATTGAACATTAACTATATTCCATATATAATATTCTTGGAAATTCATCTTTCAACTACAAAAACAATCAATCAATGACATACATAATGAATATTTCTAGATAGAGTTTAATAATGATGAGGCTTCTATAAAACAACACATTTACATTACATTAGTCATCTACATTTCATTAATTGAGTATACTCACTATTGTGAGGGAATATAAATTAGGATTCATATTCCATGGTTCCTATTACATCCCATACCAAAAACATTTAATAAGATAAAATATTTTGATTTTCATAGACATAGTGTGGTCTCACAATAAGGGGTCAATAATTAGTAAAAAAATATTTTATCCCTTTAATGATATCATAAAAAATCATAAAAACCCCCTTTTTAGAGTACGATATGTCACTTATTAACTCACAATGACCAAGGGTCAAAAATTGAAAAACAATCAAGTTATAATGTTCACTACTCAAATTGAGTAAATAATTACTAGCTGAAATTGTAATCACATGACATGTTATGATCCACATAAACATCTATAGATGATACAATAGATTATTTTATATCCTTGAATATTAATATAATATTCAAAAATTATTTTCTCCCAGAAAGTCTTTGACAAGTTTTATTATAGTATCAATTTTAAAGGTGGTATGGGTTTTCCTCTTCCAATAAGTATTTAATATCCGTAACAATTATATCACTAAATATTTCTTCACATTGATGATTTGATGTGTCTTACTTTTTATTCTCCAACACAAATAAATAGAGGGATGATCACCTGTAGAATATGTATGTACACTTCGTTTTCTTCTTCTCTTTCTATGAAAACTTATTTTAAAAACAATAACATTTTCATTTTCATCATCCACATACACTTTCCAGATTAATATACATGATTATTATAAGAATGACTCATAATTATATTCTTCCATATCATCAATACCCTATTTCATTATATTATAATTTTTATTTATACTAAGATAAGTATCATTATATAACAACACTTAAATATATCCCACTATTTATTTAGTCTATTAAACTATTCATAATATTATTCAATGATTTAATATATCGTGGAATAATAATTTTTTTTAATGAATTCAAGAAAAAATTATTTCTATAAGGATTTGAAATATTCATCAATATTAATCACATGTTTTCTTTTCCAATAGTTCTTCACGATCACATGTGATATCAACTTCATGACATATGCCTTATTCACAAACATATTGCATCATTATATACATTCTCAACATTCAATCCATTAATTAATATCTTTGAAACTCTAATTTCATTTATCAATATTAAATATAATATATATAAAAATATATATTAATAGGAAAACATATAAATTACTCATTTTTTCAATGGGTTTTCAAATTTTTATAAAACATATTAAAAATATTATGTTTAAAAAATGTAACTTATTGATTACATTATAAAAATTTTCATCCATCATACAAATACTTACAGTTATGTATCGTCAAGGATAAAAATATTCATCAACTAGGAAAATAAAGTTAATTAAGGACATATCCCAATTTTACCCCATCATCATTGTGTTACTCTTAAATATATGAATTTTTAATCTTATATAACTGTATGATTACTATTTAAAATCAGTATTGTTACTCTAATATATTGATGAATTTTATAATATTTAAGGATATTATCAAGAATGTAAATATGTATATATATATCGTTAAATCTTAATAGAAAATAGGTGATATTTATGAGTTCATAATCATTTCTAATAAATATTAGGGATACCCTTTTGTATTGAGAAATGTTACCTCCACAAATTTTGTTCCATTTCAAATTTTCGATACGATTATTATCCATGAAAAAAACATTAAAATCATCCAAAAAATTACATACATTTTTCAATCACCATAAATATTATAAACATAATTTCATAAACATCAAATCTTATTCCATTTACATTCAATAACATTATGACCTTAGTATAATCATTACCTAAAATGAAGCATCATATATCAAAAGATTGTGAACAAGATTTTTGTATTGAAAAAAGGATTAAACCAAATTACCATGTACACTTATTATCTAATTCAATTATTCATCTTCAATATATAAAAACAAGAAAATTCATTTTGTATCAAAAATATATTTGAGGTCACAAAATCATTATTTAACATAAAATTTTTCAATAATGGGATAAAAAATATACCACATTAGATTTTATTGGAAAACATTGACCATAAAAAAATTCCCTATATAATTATACATGGATATGAATAAACGTTAAATAATTATTATCCTATGTGATCAAACTGATGGTAGGAAATAATAACCTTAAAATCAAAATTTATTCATTCTGTAACACGAAAAAAATAATGAAAATCACATCCCTATTTACACAATAATAATCTTCCACTATAACACAGTATTTACTAAACATATATAAAAATGTTATTTTATAAATTCTCACCGAACATATTAAAAAATATACAACGAGAATAACAATTATTGCTTAATAGAATGACCATTTTTAAAAAAACATCTCTTAATATATTCTCCATATAAACAAGTGATTTCTCCCCATTTAGTTTCACACATTTCATTAGAGTAACCCTCTATTTTTTCTTCATATTTAATGTAAATTAATGAATGTAAATTAATGGATCTTTCTATATTTATCCACCTTTTACAATAAATTTGAAATGAATATGTGATAATAGGGGCCAAAAAATCATAAAATCTTTTTTGGTGAGAGAAATCTTTGATTTCACCATTAGCCTATTTGGTTGGGTATTTGACATTATATGTGGCTAAAAAACTTTGATTTTATATATTATTATTCAAATGTAATTTTAATTTTTTAACCCTTCTTCTAATAAATTTTGAAATTATTTAATTCCAAACTTTCATTCCTCTGCATTCTATTTAATTGAAATTCATTTTCTTAACATTGAAATTATTTTTTTAGATAAAATCACATTTATAAACATTAATGTTTTGATATCTTATTTTTTGACAACTTATATACCCTTAATTATTAGAGAAAAATTATTTATTACCTGTTTAGATTCAAACATCTTACATGGAATCTATACATAATCATTTTTCTTCTCATGTGGAATCTTCTTTTTTGATGGTTTTTTCTATCAAATAAAAAATCCTCAAAAATAATTTTGGTGAAACTATTTAACCAGTTTGACCTAGATACTCTTTTTTGTTCAATGACCATAATGGTTGCATATAATACTCACTTAAATTAATTATTCAATATTGTTATTTAAATTTATACAATTTTTGTGCTTTGATTCTATCTTGAATTTTTTTATTTACAAGGGTTATTTTCCCCAATTTTTGTTTTTTCCAAAATATAAAAATATTTTTGAAGGTATAAAATCAAAAAAATAAACATCCCATTGTCTTTTAATATCCATAATAAATAATAAATTCTATAAATCCCAATATTTTTCAAAAACCATATTTTTTAGATGGATTATTAATTTTATAATATTCATTATTTTGAAATCCTTAATGACCTATTTGATGAAAATGATCTAGGGGATACCCAAAAAATATTTCAATAAATTTTAAGCATATTTATATCTTTTTTACATTAACACATAATTGAAAATTATGTTTTAAATTTGAACTATTAGATAGAAAAAAATTTAATTCTTACTCTAAAGAGGTTATATTCACTATTTTATGTATGTCTTTGGATTCACCATTTTATGGAATGTCTTTATCATATTTATCTATAGTTAGTTGAGATTATTGTTGATTATAAAAATCATATATTGTCATATAGAACACAACATACATATCAGTAGTGGAGAAACCTTTATCTCCTAGAATAAAATTTATAAAAAATCACTAAATGTTTTCATATTAATTTATTTATCTAGAAATTCTACCTAACGATAGTCAAGTTGTTTTTCACATGATATAGATTCCTTGTGCCAAAATTTAAATTTCTACATTACCATGGTGATTAATTTATTATTTCCTTAACACTAAAGGGAACCCACTATTATTAATTATTAATAAGTATTTTTCATTTCAAACCATATTAGATTCTTATTCATTATCATATTTTATTTGTCAAAATTAAAAACCATGTATATTTACTTATTCAATCCTTTTTGCAACCTCGTCTCTATTTTAGATTCATGTAGCACTTTATTGGTAATGTCTCAGATTTTTCCATGTATTATTTTAATAATATATGAGAATTATTTCGAGACCAGTCTCGGAGACTGCGTGTAGTTCTAAGCCCCGGTGAGCCCGAAACAAGTGTATGAATTTAATTTTACAATTAAATAATGTGTGCGTGCAGTTTTCCAGAAAAATTGGAATAACTCCCCAATGGGTGCTTGGATCAGAAATTTGAGGGCACTATTGCATTCAGAACAACGATTTTACCTTAGACAATCCCTAACATCAGCCGTCACAGGTCAGTGGTGGAATCCAGTTTTTGGGACGTAAGAGTAATAAAATATTTAAATAAAAATATTTTATTCTATAGGGAAATCTTTTAAATATGCTGAAAAATATATCCCTTACATTTTTAATTAAAGTTTGGTGCAAGGGTTTAGGGTTACAAACCTTATAACTATGAATCTCATTGTGGCTCTGGAGGCTCTGGAGAAAACCTCCCAACACGGATATGACGACGCATCGACCAGATCATCACCGACGAACGCCGCAGAATCCAGGTAGGATGTTTTTTTGTGATTTCTTCTCCATTTTTGATTTCCACGATGAATGCAGAATAATCCATGAACAGATTAGCCGACTGATTGATCGTTCTTGCGAGATGTCATATTTGTGGGAATCGTGGGGATTCGATTCTTGAAATTATTTTGGTTTTCGTTCAACCTTCTAACGGTGACGAACCAAGATTGACATGAACGTCGATCGAGGTTCGTACCTCTTTATTGCTGTGTTTTTCTCTCCTGGTTCTTACGCGTTCTTCATGTGCATTCTACGCATTCTTGGAGGAAATTGATCATTGTGCATTCGTTTGTTGGTGAAATGATCTGAAATTCAAGATCGAACACTAAGATTTCCTAGTGGAGGTGCGACGACGATGAAGACGGGCAAATCGATGTGGTTCTGAATTTCTGATCTTCGAACGTTATCCTATGGATGGACCAGGACGAGCTATCAAGGGCGATCTTGAGCCCTAAACTAAAGGAATCAGTTTCGTAGGGGCGAGACGACCCCAAATTCGGAGTTTCGTGATGATTGGATGGTTGGATCAAGATCTGGAGAATCTGCCGAGGCGCAAGGAGGAACATGACGCTTCTGGAAATTTCCTGACTACACACCGTGTAGTATGGGCTACACGACGTGTGTTTGTCGGCGGACCACTTGGCGCGCACTCTGGGAGTACAAGGACACGAGTTGGGTACACGGCCAAGGAAACACCATGTATACCCCTCCCTGGCCATAACCGGCCAGATACATGGGATACCCCATGTACTGGTACACAGACACAGACAGAGGCCATGTACGGGCACATAGCCATCGTACACGGAGCGAGCCCCAGGTGCTCGGACAAGGCATGTGTATCTTCTACATGTCGTGTAATTACTTTCTATCCGAAAATATGAATGACACGAGTTGTTTATATGGGCAGTACCAAGGGTTAAAGAACACATCATGAGATTTTTCTACACGCCGTGTAGTTTAGATTTACACAGCTTGGACGGATGACATGGGCTATTTACACTGGTAGTAACCGGGGTCAAGGAACACATCGTGTAAACATACTACATGCCATTTAACCAACTTCTTCATGGATTAAGCCACTTTTCCTCTATTACTTGTACTAGATTCCTTAGGGTTCATACCCTTGGTATTTTCCCTGAAGGTTCTGGTATCATTTCCTTTATACATAAGTATGATCCCTTCAGCAGAACTTCCTTAATAGATTTTCTGGAATCCCCTCTGTGAGACATAGAGTCGGATCCTCTATTCATTCATGGAACCCTAGGTAGTGTTCATGGTATCGACGTGGCCAACATTACCGAGGTGTTGATCCTCTTCTTAGCAGACTAGCTCAGACTGAGTTGTCAGAATCCCCCCATGACTTGGATGTGATCCTCATCTGAGCATTATGTTCTCAAAGTACATGTGGAGTGTGTTCTCCCGGAACGAGTACTTCGTATCTCTCTCTTCAGACCTAGGAGTGTGTTCTCTCAGGTGTATACTTAGTGGAATCTTCGAGCTAGATCCTAGTGGTAGGTTTTGCGATTGTCGATCATGTATGAGTATATCTGGATATTCTTGTTATATGTTCGATGGACATATACTATGTACAACTGACTGTACATTTATTTTTTGGTATTTCCCCTTGTTGTATTTCCTTTGTGGTTTCGGGGTTTCCTACTGGATATTGTTATACTCACCCCTGCATGGGTTTTTCCCGCCCGTGTCTTGTCTTCTGCAGACGAGTGAGCCTTTGAATGGATTCCAGGAAGACGAGGACCATATGGTACTCAGTGAGATCATACAGGCCGAGGTGTGTCCCTACAGCTATAGACTGCAGTCCAACATCTTTATTTACAAGTTGGACTTTGTTACGAACTTTATTTTTGTTGGGCTTGTAATTTTGGCCCAGGGTTTTACTTTTTGTACATTAGTTTCCTATCGTACTCTGTGGTTGGGTTTTAGTGTATGCATGAGTATTTTTCATTTGGTAGTTTTACTTTTCAACTCTGTGGGCTTGGAGATGTGTGTGTGTGTGTACAGGTTTATAGGTAATGCCTCCCATGTTAGTAGCATGCCTACTCGGTGCAAGTCACCATCCCCTGGCCTATTAGAGGTGGGCTTGGGGAGTTTCTTTTTGGGCCCCACTAAGACGGGTTGTGACAGAGTGGTATCAGAGGTGGTCGGTTCTACCTTAGGACCGAGATTCTATGAGTTAGTTTGGGGAAACAGTGTTAAGAGTTTCATGTTCGGCTTTCAGGCCAGAGACCCCAGTGTTTGAGAGGGCATCCAACGTATCCATACATCCAGACACTGATAACTTGATTTTCAACTTGTAACATGATAAAACCAGTTGCAGGGGATAAAAATAGTACATGCATCATATATGAATGAGTTGTGGTTTCGATGTCCTTGAGTCAGCTCTCCAGATATACTCATTGACTGAGATACATCTTGTTTCTTTAACAGGATTCCACTATGATGCGCACCCTCTAGGATCCAGCAGCTCAATCACGAGGATGGCCCCCTCAGTGATGAAGCCCCGATAAACGGACCAGATCCCCCAGTTTTACCACCAGGTGGTGTGCCAGTTATCCCGCCGCCTATGGAGCAGTGTTTAGTGACTGCTCTACCAGTGGTGGAGGAGCACTGGAAGAGCGCACTCCAAGAGTTTCAGAGAATGATACCCTCAGGTTTTGAGGCGAGCCTGACCCTCAGGCATCAGAGTACTAGCTTGAGGCAGTGGTCAGAGTCTTTCATTTGGTCATGACACCAGCAGACCAGATGGTGATCCTGGAAGCAATCATTCTGCAGGGCTTGATAGGATGATGGTGGAGTTTGGTTATCCAGAACCATTACTAGGTGATACATGCATGGTTGGAGTTTGAGAATCTCTTCATAGAAGAGTTTTCACCGATTACCCTGAGAGCATTATGCATATAGGAGCATCTTCAGCTCCAGTAGGGAATCATGATGGTGGCTGACTATTCATCGTGATTTACTGACCTCTCGCTATACTCAATGGATATGATCAGAGATCAATAATTTAGTGCTCAGAATTTGTAACGGGGGTTGTGTAGAGATATCTTACCTAGCATCATCCCTATGAGCATTCCTACTTATGATGGAGTGCTCGAGTGGGCTCTGGTGGTGGAGAGCGTTTTGGCAGAGTAGAGTTAGCCGGCAGATGTCAGTAGTGGGCGAGCTGGAGCAGAGACCTCGGTAATAGGGAGCCGACTTCTGGGACCCAGGTGTGGGAGATGTTTTCAGAGGAGATCCAAGGACAGGGGATCTTCCGTACAGGGTTCGTAGGGTGCATCCATCCAGCCTCAAGAGAGGCGATGCTACTCATGTGATGGTAGGGGAAATCTCGCTCGAGATTGTCCTAACTGTCGTACTACTGACATGGGAGCAGTGGATGGACCACTGAGGCCGAGGCAACGTGTGGAGCAGACAGATCCGTGGGGCGGCGGACCTGGTAGGGGAGCTGAGAGAGCAACTAGAGGCGGTCAAATTTTTTATCTTTTACCACCACCACCCCCAGGAGGTCCACCCCAGGATAAGGGAGCTGGTGGAAAGAGGTAGGGACAACTGTAGGTGGCAGATACTTATGACCCAGTTACTCCCGGAATGATTAGAGGTACTATCTGTGTCTTTTCTACATTGGCTGTCAGACTGATAGACACATGTGATGGTCAATCATTTATGGCTTCTTATCTTGTTCGAGGCCTTGAGATTCCAGTTGAGGCTTTGACTCGACCCTTACACATATAAACACTGACTGGAGAAGATTCAGAGATCACACACCTCTGTAGACAGTGTGACCCAACCCTTGGAGGTGAGAGTTTCGTTTGAAACCTCTTGGCGGTAGCATCGAGGCGTTACAATGTCATTCTTGGTATGGATTGGCTGTCCACAATTCATTCCAAGATTGAATGTTTAGGAGAAGGGTACGATGTGTCCGCAGTGATAGAATGAGGTTCTCTTTTGTCGGTGAAAGAGAGACCCAGGAAGCGCATGATGGACTCGTGCATAGGAGGGCACAACCGATTTCACATAAGTTTGCTAGCCTAGCACTTGGCCCAAAAAATGTTACGAGTTTACAGTTTCCAGTGGTGGTGGCTGAGTACAAGGGCGTCTTTCCAGAGGATGTCCCCAGGCTACCTCCCCCCAATAGATATTTTTCTTCATTGAGTTGCCACCCGAGACGACACCGAAATCAACATTAGAATATCGGATGGCTCCTGCAGAGCTTCGTGAGATGAGGGTGCAGATAGACGAATTGAAGAAGAAGGGAATTGTGAGACCCAGCATTTTACCCTAGGTGGCCCCAGTGTTGTTTTCCATGAAGGCAGAGGGGAGCCTGAGGCTATGTGTGGATTACCGGCACATGAATCAGTTGACCGTGAAGAACCGGTATCCTCTACCGAGGATCGGTGACCTCTTCGACCAGTTGAGAGGGGACAATTGTTCTTGAAGGTTGATCTACGATCAGGCTATCACCAGTTTTATGTTTGGGAGGAGGATATAATGAAGACGACTTTCAGATGTCGCTATGGTCACTATGAGTACTTGGTGGTGCCCTGCGGTATGACGAACGCCCCGACGGTGTTCATGGGACTCATGAACCAGATCTTTCAGCCCTACCTAGACATGATTCTAGTGGCCTTCATTGTTGATATCCTTGTGTACTCTGCATCTGAGGAGGTGCACGTGAGACACCTAAGGATGGTTGTGGACACACTCCGAGAGGACCAATTGTATGGGAAACACTCGATGTGTTTGTTCTGGTTACAAGTGGTCCATTTTCTAGGACACGTTATCTCGGATGATGGTGTAGCAGTGGACCCAGCCAATGTGGAGGTAGTGATAACATGGCAGCCACCCCAGAGCGTGACGGAGGTTCAGAGTTTCCTTGGGTTGGCAGACTACTATAAGAGATTCATCCTTGATTTCTCCATGATTTCAGCACCCATGACAGCTTTGACCCGAAAGGGACATCCTTTCGTATGGACTAAGAGATGCCAGTAGGCTTTCCAGTAGTTGAGACAGAGTCTGATGAGTTCCCCGATAATTAGATTACCGGAGGAGGGTGTCGAGTACGTAGTGTTCTGCGATGCATAAGGAACCGGTCTTGGTTGGGTCCTGATGCAGAGGCAAGAAGTGATTTCCTATGGATCATGTCAGTTGAGGCCACATGAGCAGAACTAAACAACCCATGATCTTGAGTTAGCAGCGGTAGTATTCAAAATGATGATGTGGCGGCACTACCTGATTGGAGAGTGGATTACCGTCTACTCTGATCACAAGAGTCTCAGATATATATTTTATAAGAAGGATCTAAATTTAAGAGAGGCAATGGATTGAGTTCCTCCAGGATTACAACTTTGGTATCATTTATACTCCTGGGAAGGGGAATGTAGTGGCATATGCTCTCAGTAGAAAATCCATTTCACTATTGCTAGATGAGGTGACGGGGCAGTTTACCTCTTTACAGTTATCCTTCATGGATGGAGATGGGGGAGCTTACCTTCAGTTGATGGTTGTTACCCCTCTACTCTTACAGCGAGTAATGGTAGAACAACTCGAGGATGCTAGATGTGAGACTCTATGTGCTCAGATATCCACAAGTGATGATTCTGATGGATATTCAAAAGGTGGGGAGAATGTTGTTATTTTCAGATGGTGCACTGTAGTACTAGCGACATTGCGGGAGGAGGTTCTGATGGAGTTCCATAAATACCCATTGGCGGTGCATCTAGGAATAGAAAAGATGTATTAGGATCTCCGACATCAGTTCTGGTGGCCATGAATAAAGAAGTGTGTGGCAGAGTTCGCCTCTCGGTGCCATACTTGTCATCAAGTAATGGCTGAGCACCAGGTGCCAGATGTTTTGACTCAGCCCATTGAGGTGCCAGAGTGGATGTGGGATGAGATATCTATGGACTTATTTATGGGCTTACTACGTACATCTAGGGGACACGATGCCATCTGGGTGATCTTCGATCAACTCACCATGTCAGCCCACTTCCTATCCATACGGGAGCAGATTTCGGTAGAGAGCTTGGGACACCTCTACATGTCAGAGATAGTTCCTATTCATGCAGTTCCATCCACTATTATCTTAGATTGTGATGCTCATTGCACATCCCGGTTGTGGAAGGGATTGCAAGATGATTTTGGGACTCAGTTATGCTTGAGCACAGCGTTTCATCCTCAGACTGATGGTCAGACGAAGCGGACCATCCAGGTTCTAGAGGATATGCTTCGTGCTTGCATACATGACTTCAGTCGAAGCTGGCAGGATCACCTACCATTGTTAGAATTTTTTTCTAAAAACAGTTATCATTCCACGATTGGTATGGCACCATTCGAGGCTTTGTACGGGCGACCTTGCAGGTCCCCACTTTGCTGGACTAACCCAAGAGAGTCAGCACTTATGGGCCCAGAGATGGTGAGAGCTAATACAAAGAAGTTGAAGGTCATCCAGAAGAAGATTAAGACAACACAAAGTCGGAAAAATTCTTATTCTGATAGGAGATGGAGGCCCTTGGAGTTCGAGGAAGGAGACCATGTGTTCTCTCGGGTCTCGCCTCGACGGGGATTGAAGAGATTTGGACGAGGCGGCATTCTATCTCCGAGGTCCGTTGGCCCTTTTTAGATTTTTAGTAGAGTTGGCGAGGTGGCGTATCGCTTGCCTCTACCTCCTCAGATGGACCGGGTACACAACTTCTTCCATTTTTCGCAGCTACAGAGGTATGTGCACGATCTATCACACGTTATCGACTGGGAAGAGCTGGACATCGATGATGGGGAGACCTTAGCAGAGTACCCAGTAGAGATCGATGATCGAAAGGAGAAGATCCTTAATGGATGAGCTGTTACCTTGGTGCATGTCTGGTGGTAGCACATGAATCTCTAGGAAAGCACAAGGGAGCGGGAGGCTCATATTCGTGTGCATTACCCACAACCTTTTGAGTATCCCATGTTTTGGATTTTTGGGGACGTAAAATCCCTAAGGTTGGTGTGATGCAATGACTTTGGTTTTTCGATGTATTATTTTAATATTATATGGAATTATTTTGAGACCAGGCTATGAGACAGTGTGCAGTTCCGAGGCCCGGTGAGCCCAGAACAAGTGTATGAATTTAATTTAACAATTAAATAATGCGCACATGCGGTTTTTTTTGAAAAAGTTGAATAACTACCGAAAAATTTCTCAGATCAGAAATAAGAGGGCACCATTGCTTTCAGAACTGTGATTTTATTTTATAAGAGGCCTAATATCAGTCGGTGCAGGTCGGTGATGGAATCCATTTTTTGGACGTAAGAGTAATAAAATATTTAAATAAAAATATTTTATTCTGCAGTGAAATCTTTAAAATCTGCTTCAATATATATCCCATGCTTTTTTAATTAAAGGTTACCGCAAGCATCCAGGGTTACAAACCTCATAACCCTGAAACCCATGGCAGATTTGGAGGCTCTGGATAAAACCTCCCAATGCGTCGACGACGACTCATCGACCAGATCATCGCCAAAGAACGTTGTAGAATCCAGGTAGGATGTTTGTTTGTTATTTCTTCCCTGTTATTGATTTCCAAGACGAACGTGGACTAATCCACAAACAGATTAGCCTTCGGATCGATCATTCTTGTGGGATGGGATATTTTCGAGAATCATGGGGATATGATTCTTGAAATTATTTTGGTTTTTGATCAACCTTCTAACGGTGACGAACCAAGATCGACACGAACATCGATTGAGGTTTGTCCCTCTCGATTGTTGTGTTTTTATCTACTGGTTCTTACACGTTCTTCATGTGCATTCTACACATTCTTGGAGGAAATCGATCATTGCACATTCGTTTATTGGCACAAAGATATGAAATTCAATATCCAACAGTGAGACGGCCTAGTGAAGGTTCGACGGTGACGGAGGCTGAAAAATTGATGTGGTTTAGAATTTCCGTTCTTTGAATGTTTTCGTGCGGATGGATCGGGACGCGCAATCAAGGATGATCGGGAGCCCGAAAACGATAGAATCGGTTTCTTATGGTTGAGAAGACCCCAAATCAGAAGTTTTGTGGTGATTGGACAGTTAGATCAAGATCCTTAGAATCGGTCGAGGCATGAGGAGGAAGACTACGCTTCTGGAAATTTTTCGACTACACACCGTGTAGTATGGGCTACACGGTGTGTGTTTGTCAGCGAACCAACTGGGGTGTACTCTGGGAGTACATGGACACAGGTTGGCTACATGGACAAGGACACGCCGTGTATACCCCTCCCCAGCCATACCCGACCAGATAAATGGGATACCCAATGTACTAGTACACACGTAGGCGACATGGACACGCACATAGGCCGTGTATGGGCACATGGCCAGCGTACACGAAGCGAGCCCCAGGTGCTTGTACACGGTGTGAGTTTCATCTACATGCCGTGTAATTACTTTCTATCCGACAAGCCGAATGACATTGGCCATTTACACGGTCAGTACCCGGGGTCAAGGAACATGACATGTACTTTTTCTACACACCATGTTGTTTAGTTTTACACAGCTTGGACGGATGACACGGGCCATTTACACGGGCAATACCCAGGGTCAAGGAACATGGCGTGTAAACATACTTCACGTCATGTAACCAAATTCTTCATGACATAAGCCAGTTGTCATCTGTGAATTGGACTAGTTTCCTTAGGGTTCATACCCTTAGTCTTTTCCTTGAAGGTTCTGGTATCATTTCCTTTAAACAGGAGTATGATCCCTTCAGTAGGACTTCCTGAATTGAGTTGCTGGAATCCCCTCTGTGAGACTTAGAGCTGGATCCTCTATTCATTCCTGGAACCGTAGGTAGAGTTCTTGGTATCAATGTGACCAACTTTACCCGGGCACCGATCCTCGGCTTTGCGGATTAACTCACACTATGTTGTCGGAATCACCCCATGACTTGGATGTGTTCCTCATCTGAGCATCATGTTCTCAAAGTATGTGTTGAGTGTATTCTCCCAGAATGAGTACTTCGTATGTCTCTCTTCAGACCTAGGAGTGTGTTCTCCCGGGTGTATTCTTAGTGGAATATTCGAGCTGGATCCTAGTGGTAGGCTTCGCGATAGTCGATCGTGTATGAGTATATCTGGATATTCGTGTTATACGTTCGGTAGAGTTATACTGTGTAGAGCTGATTATACCTTTCTTTTGTGGAATTTCACATTGTTGTATTTACTTTGTGATTTTGAGGTGTCCTACTAGGTATTGTTATACTCACCCCTTCATGGGCTTTGCCCGCATGTGTTGTGTCTTTTGCAGACGAGCGAGCCTTTGACAAGATTCCAGGCGGACCAGGAACAGACGGTACTCAGTGAGATCAGACAGGTCGAGGTGTGTCCCTACTGCTATAGACTGTAGTCCATCACATTTCTTTACAGGTTGGACTTTTTTATAGACTTTCTTTTTGGTGGGCATGTAATTTTGGCCCAGGGTTTAACTTTCTTGTACTTTACTTTCCTATCGTACTCTATGGTTGGGTATTAGTGTAAGCATGCATATTTACCTTTTGGTAGTTTTACTTTTCAGCTCTGTGGGCTTGGAGATGTGTGTGCATGTGTACAGGTTTATAGGAAATGCCTCCCAAGTTAGTAGCATTCTTACTCGGTGCTTTTCACCAGCCCCTGGCCTATTTAATGCGGGCTTGGGGAGTTGCGGCTCAGGCCCCACTAGGACGGGTTGTGACATTATTAATTACTAAAAAACACTTTATATTTCATTGATTCTACTTCTCCACATGAATATATAAAATCTATTAATATAATTATTTTTTCTTCACTTTTATTGGTCTTGTGAAATCCACACTTATTTTTATTACATGGAGTTTCATTATTCTAGAATTATTAAAATATAATTTTCATAAATGATTTTTTTGTAAACTGTTTGATGGATACATAACTCTTTTAAAATTGTTGGAATTCATCCATGATGTTTAAACAGAGGAATCCTCTATGTAATTAAATTCATTTTATCAAAAAATTTCAACACTTATATCCAAATGTTCAATACCCCAACAACTGAAACACAACAAATGTATCATACCCTTAAATATAACTCTTCCAGTCTGGAAATATTTTAAGGCATCTGAAATGATATTTTCAAAAAAGGAATAAACATTATCAAAATGAACATTTTCATTGAATCAAGTAGAATATAAATTCTCAAATAAAAAATATTTTTTACATATGAAATATTATTTTATAATAAAATTAGTAAACCACACCATCCTTAATTTTACCTCAAGTAAATAGTGTATAGATTCCATTTCCCTTTTCCATTTCTGAGATCATATCGGACTCTTATTATACAAATGATGATAAATATTCAATACTAAGACATTTATTTTATTATGATGTTACTATTCAATCGACTTCATATACCTTCAAAAATATTTCATTTATAGATAAATCCTAAGTATCCTTCATATGAATGTTTTCATTCATAATCATATTTCAAATCCTCAAAAACCCAAAATGTGTCTTAAATAATTAATTAATCCATATCAAAAACATTAAATCCTTTGAATCTATTTGTTATTAGTTGAGGATCGATTCAAGAACTACCCCAATATTGTTTCTGCCTATTATAAACAAATGAATTGTAATCACATATATTTTGTTGACATTATCCACTACCACCCTTCCAAAATATTTATATTGAAATTTAATCACATTAAAAAACTTTTTTAGAGTTGATGGATTCATGTATGAGTTTTATAGACTACTCATCATTTTAGTTATAAATAAATTATTTATATTTCCAAATTTGATTACAAATCATCTAAATTCCCACTAATTAGTTTTGATCAACACCATATAATCCCTACATTGTGTTAAATTCTATTTTAATCCCACAAATGAAGCCTATGGATTTCAAAAAAATAGAAAATTATAAATATTTATACTCTAAAAACTGAAATCTACACCATTGAATCAATTAATAATGATGTTATCCTCATCTAAATCCCACTATCTAGAATTAATGAATTCATACAAATTCCATGAAATGAAAATCCCAAAATAACTTTTTTATAAATGTTTGAAAACAAAATAAGTGGAACAATAACAATGATTTATATTTTATAAAACTATTGGAAATTCATCGGCCATTTAATAAACTTAAACCAGCCATTGATCACAATTATTGTAGTGAAACCATGTTGTCAATATTATTCCATTCAGAAAAATTATTTTTTAAAACAAATTATGTAACCAAGATAATCGAGAGACATTTTATTTCAGAAACAATGCTCTAAAATTATGATACAAAATTTATTTATCATATTTAAATCTATATTGACATAAACATAAGTATGAATATGTTTTGAAATTCTACTTTTAAAAAATAAAACAAAAATATAAGAAAATTTATTGGAATAGAGTTATTAATAATCCATGAATGTAACACCACACACTTTTTATTAGTGTAAATACTTATACATTAACTAAAACATGAATTCGAGAGCTAAAACCATAATGAAGATGAAATGTAAGAATAATATAAAAATGAAACTAAAACATTATACTCTAATAATGATGGGTAAAAAATTTAATTTTAGTTACATTGAGAGATTGTCCTTAAGGATGATCTCCGCATGGTTCTGAAAACTACAAACAACCTATCAATTTTATAACCTAAAATTTAATGTTCATGTGTATAGTGAATGATTCAAAATTCCTTCATCAAATTTTTCTAAAATTTATATAATTCACCATGATGGTTCTATATTTTCACTTCTATTTCTTCTAGGAACTATTTTTTTCTCCATTAATATTGTAGTTGTAACTAACTAGGAAATTATCAAAGTAATTTCTATCCTAATTATATAATTTCATCATTTTTAGTACTTTATTATTATATAAATCACTTTCCCCACATTTTTGAACCTATAAATATTGTTATATTTATTTGGAAAATAAATTTATATAATCATTATACCCATTAAAATTAAAAATATTACAATGGGATTTAAAATTAATTTTTTTTGGATATGTTAGATCCCCCAGAATGACTTCACTCATGAACCACACAATATAAATGAAGGAGAACATTAGTAATACAATACTGATTTTTAAAATCAATAATATGTATACATTTAATATAAAATATATTTTAATTAATAATGGATAAAATATGAGGTATTTTGTGAATGTATAGAGACTATATGAAAAATTCAAATATGACCATGTTGGGTCCTAAAAATTATTAATTAATGAAAAAGACACATTAATCAATTTAGAAAAAGAATAATATCAAAATTGCGGATGAGTTGAAGTTAAAATTTTAATAGATGGTGAAAAATCACCAAGAAAATGTTACTCTAAAGAATGAATCCCTTTGCATACCTCCTCTACGCATGGAGGTCCACCACTATGTGAAATCTCTATGAGAGGAAATTGTTCACCGAAGGGGTGGATTCAGTGGCTCCAATGAGTGACGTAATATCATTTGTGTAAATTAGGTGGGGGGGGGGATGATACCTACTCCTAGATATTATTTCCCCTAATAATAAAATCATTCATGGTGAATGACAGTGTCACAAGATTCTCCAATTGAAACAACGTCATTTGCAGAGCCAGGTGGGGATATCCACAACAACAAAATGCCCCTTACTTATTAAGTCATACATGGACTACATAAAAATATGATCCATGTCCAACCATTGATTTATTGATATACTGATATATATTACCTCTTAATCCCACTAAATATATCCCTAGGGAAACCAAAAAGATATCGATATGTGGGTGAAGGGACACACTTGGATTAATGAAGATGAAGAGGGATAAAGTGAGGAACTACAAAAAAAGATATATTCAATGATTCCTCAAAGGTAAATCCCACAAACTAATATTTAGGAGAAAATAAAAACGTATATAGTGACCGAAAAACCCAAAAAACCCTATATATTCCAATACCATAGGTGAATATCATTGGACCACATAATGCATAAGTATCCAACATTGAAAAATGATATGTGTGGGGAACCCATCCCCACATTGATAATTGGTAAGAGGAAGGAAATAAATCCCATATAAAAAAATTCTACGTACAACAATCCAAGGTCCGCATTCCAAAATGGAATGGTAATGGCACCCTCACCTACAGAGCAACATGCTACAAGGAGTAATCCTCATATCATATAAGAAAATTCTTTTTGGAATAGGATATTCTTGGGAATTCCTCTTTCTATCTCCAATCATTAGCTTTTGTTGTATCATGATCACCATCACGAACTTGTCTAACAACATTGGACTAAGTCCTCTTCCAATGATAGTGTACATTTATTATAAGATCTTCTTGTGCACATGCATGCCCTGTTGATTTTACATACCCATGGTAAGAAGGTTCATGTGGGTTACCCCAGTGATAAGAAAAACCCTTAAAATGACCTTATGTCTACATTCCCATACTAATAATATTTCTGAACTTATGGTTCTCATGTGATCCTCACTATTATAGGGATTAATGGAAACAAATTTCAATTCCCTTATATGAGAGCTGGTGTTGAATATTCATCCATTTTCCTGAGAAAAAAACCCAGGGCACTACAACTATGGTAATCCCCAATCCTTTATTACTACAGGTGACAATTTTTCTCAACATTTCCATAAATGGAGAAAAATCTGCTTACATAACCAAATATGATTATTAATGAAATCAAAACTAGTTAGGGGATGATCACACTCAACAACTTATACCTCTCTCTATCTTTGGGAATTGGAGCCATCCAATAGTATTGGGAACTTTATATTCAATATTTAGTCTGAATTCCTCCTATTTTTTATCACACTGAGCATGACATGAGTTATAATAGAGGTTGGATAGAATACTGTAATATTCAGTATCTAAATGTCTTGAATGAGATTTATCTATAGATGTATGTCCTAAATTCATTCCAAATGGGCCACCGAAAAAGAATTATCCTCGATTAAATCACCTCAAATGAGAAGCTCTAATGAATAATACCCAATCATTCCCCCTTAATTGGGCTCTTCAAAGATGTAAGTCCATGCGAAACTAAACTAAATGGGATTTTATTATCAACTAACTATGATATGTGGGAAGCATATATGAGGTCAAAACCCAAAACCCAAATAAACCAAATATTCTTTACATCACATCCCAGGTTGGGACACATTAACCATGAAGAACATATCTCTTTCGGTTATCTCAAGCCATCTTAGTATTCGTTACATACTATAATTGACTAGGGAACATTTATCCTATGCGTCCTTGTCGAATGAAATTAATATACATTGTTAGTTCCTCATCACATGACCTTAAAAGGATATGTGTCCAGTTAACTGATAAAAAATACATGGGATCTAATTCCTCTCATGAGGGTATGTTGGATGACTACATAATTGGTTCGATCCTGACATGAAAATAACTCAAATCTCAACTATATGATGAATACATTTATAATTTTTTCCCATGTGGATTAAATCTAGACATGTCATTGGGGTTGACTAAATAATCCCCCATCTATCCATTAATAGGTAAAATAGATCGATAAACTAGGATACTTATAGATACTTAAATTGAGTGAGATCATTATATACATTGAAATAATTCTAAATGTTCTCATAGTAATGATTAAGAATTTATTTAAGAGTAACATATGGACACAGACCTGGGAATGAATCAAGGATTCACGAACATATGAACCTGAATTAAATCTATAAAAGAAACCATAAATATAAAATATTTACTACCAAATCTGAATGATTTCACTAAAATACCATCATATTGCCAAATGTGAGATTATAAGGGTTAATGGACAAATAACCCATTAAATGTCTTCCTTAAAAAATAATGGAAATGAATCATGAATCTGACAGTTGTTAGGGGTTTTTATAACTCTGAAAAAACCCATTGGAGACCATATGAATATGTTATACTTAACAATAGTGATTTCATACCAATTAATCCCCTTCAATTAAAACAATTATGAATAACAACTTCTTAGATCAAAAAAATGATGACCCCGACCTAAATCCATCATCAAAGTGGTGGTGTAACCTCACATCATTTCCATTCCAAACCCAAAAAATGAAGAGGGACTAGAGAGATCATCAATTATGCACATGGTCATGAGATGATAGTATGATGTTGTTTTATTGTCTGTATTGGTCCCATACATTTTTGGAATTATTAAGATCTTACATAAATAAAATTTCATCCGAGATGTTCACAATGATTCATATTCAAACCAACACACTATCCTAGACATCCATGATGTAGAGGAAAACTTCTCCCACACTCCATCTCCAACATTGGCTCCTAAATGCAGTAATCCAGAAGTACCATCAGAATAGTACTCTCTCAACACATTTGGAAGAAGGAAAATCCCTACAAAAGATAGAATCAAAATATCTTCCCACTTTAAAGTAGTTGACATACTAGATCATGGAGGCTCCACAAGACGTCTCTAATCGTTTTTGTATCTATTATCTAGAAAGTGAAAATGTGTTCATAAATTATTTTGTATAGGTTTAATAATTCATCATTAATGAATACATCCCAATTGTATATCGGCCTTTCTCAATGACCCATAATGGATTATGTTGATACAAATTTCAGGAGTCCAACTATCATATTCATGGGGAGGATATCTTTCCAATTGACCCAATAGAAGGAAATTAAACATATGTCCCTCAAGACACCTGCCATGAGAAACACATGAATTACCAAGAATAGGTCATCACCCTTGTTCTTAAGGAATATATATTCAATGAAAATACAGTAGCATGATAATGTATGATGTATATTCCTCATCCATTTTATAAATCCTGCCATTAATATACGATGGAAAATTACGAGTATGAAAATATCCCAACTACAGGTAAAAACAATATCCACAATAAATGTTGGTGAATTACATGAAAATAAAAATTCATGTTAATGAATGTAAATCCCATCTTTAATATTGGGTGTAAATAATTATGACAAGATTAAAATTATTTCAAATATATACCAATCCCATAATTCTAATAGGATTTAAAAATAATTGATGGAATATATCCTTCTAACATGTTTGAATCCCATAATTATAATAATATGTTTATCAATGGGCATACACAAACTTCTACTTTCCTATATGAATTCGGCTAGTCCAATTTAGTGTAAATTGAATATAGAAAGCGTTAAATTCATGTTTGTGAAAACCAATCCCATCGGTCAAATATTATGGCACCCAAATAAATGAATATTCATTTTCCTATGTAGTAGTATAAATATTTTAAGAAAACTATATTGGAAAATGCTTATATGAAAATAAATTGTCATTATATGAAGCCCACCAGTCCAATACAGTGGTAGCCAGATAAAAAATATGGTGTATCCGAGCTCTAAACCATTAAAAGACTCATTACTCTATCCATATATGAGAGAAATATCAATACTCATCAGTAAAAAATGTGGGAGTAGAGAGACCACATATTCCTACTCCATCATCAAAATGAGAATATATTATTTCTCTATACAAATTCATCTATAATATATTCTTGGTGATTATGGTGAGAAAGAAATAAATTCTTTACCATATCCCAATGACATTTCAAGATGTAATCACAAACATTGAAATAACATGGATTTTGGCCCAAAACCCCACATACCCAATATGGGGTGCCTTATCTACACAATAAGGTGGAGACTGTAGAATAGCCATGCATCCCTACTCCCATCTCTAAGGGTCATTAGATATATTACACTAGACATTGGCCACCTTATTTGGAGAAAATAAATGTTCAAACTTGGGTGGACACCAATCCAGCAACATTTCCCCTCTATGGCCTGTATATGTCCGATCCATAAACTAAGAAGCCTGTCACAAGATCCTAGAAGTATTATAGGAGAAACTCTAACATAGGACTTTTAATGAATGAAATCACCCCCAACAAGTGACCCCAATTTCTTACAAAATAGTGCCCAAAAATAAATTATTCCAAAGGAAGATGGAAAATGAAGATAATATTCATAAACCTACTCTTATAGATGATTGATATCATGATGATATCTAACACTTATAATGGTGAGTAAGGATAATGTAAATCCAATAAAAAATTATGGATGTGGTAGTAGAAATTTTAAAGGATCTCCCTGTATTATTTTTACCAAAATATATGAAGGTCCTCCACAGAGCTGGCACCACGAAGGCTATTAACCTAGAAATGAAATGATCGATCATGGGATCATATCTCCTGATTAGTGTCATAGTATCCCTCTGTGTGTCTAGATGATAAAATAGTACGATGGCACTCCCCTTGTGGGCATCCACCCTATTGGTCCTCCCTAGGGTATACAATGCAGATATTATCCCTGTATTTGGACAAGTAGTTGCGATGGAAGTCCTCCCCATGATAGAAATTACTATGTAGGTCCACATAAAATTGAAATATTATTAGAGAAATAAGGTCCTACCCTTCCTATCATACTTCATGATGGTCCTCCCCAGGGTATATAATTCAATAATTTTCTTGAAAGTTATAAACAAAAATGTGATCGTAGCCATCTCTATTTCAGCACCAACTGCAATGTTCTACCCCAGAGAGAAGTTCAATATATATTGGATGGTCCTCCCTTGCAGAATAAAATACCAAAAATTCCTCATATATGAAGGAAATTGGATATATTTTGTCAGTTATGTCAAATACTATATCAATAATAAAAAACAACCTCTCCCAAGTAGAAGATGCCTTAGTTCTACGATCTTCTTCTGAGCCACCTTCATATTGTTCACAAGATATAGAGACCCCTAACATCCCCAAATACATGTGATAAAATCATCAAGAATTTTCCATGTTAGAAAGAACAATTATAGTTGTCTCTCATATATGATAAAAAATATATGATTCTTCTTAAATAAATTATATACGAATGAAGAAACAGTTATGTTTTGTTCCAAAACACCATTTTGGATCAAATACAAATGGTTTTGTAAGAAAAATGTATACAAAACATTTGTGTCATCCTTTAGACAACTCTACACCATTTGAAAAAATTTCCTATCCCAATAATGGGTATGAAGACTATGTCAAAATAACGGAATACTTTAAGGACCCAAAGTTTCATTAATGGAAATTCCACTTGATCTAATTAAATGACTCATTATGTAAAATTTTTATATAAAATGTCAACTTATGTCATTTTATGTTAATAATTTTGACCGTTTCTAATATAGCCATTGAATAGTGATCACAATATTAGTATAAATATAGGGCTTTAACAAATCCAATTTACTCAGACAAAAGAAGTGATGGCCTCATCCAGTAGAATTGCTCTATATGAAACCCATTTGTCGGAGCTCGGAAAAGAGGTGGCATCCTTGGGTTTGGCTCCTGACCAATCCTAGATTTGGGTTCATCATGTCAAGCTTGAATGGGACAATCTACAGGAAAAGTGGATGTTGATAGTGATTACCACTCGAGAAATGTTATCCGAGCCACCCCAAGAGTATGTCGCCATCGCACACCTTACCCTTAGGTCTTATGCGGCTGTTTTAAGGGGTTAAGTAATGAATCGATAGTAATATGTTCATGTACATTATTTTTTTTATATAATAATGTATATACATTCTTCTCAGTATTTATACATTTTAAATAGTTTTTAAAGTAAAAATAGTGTTTTTAATTATTATTTAATTAAGAAATATATTTTATTAAATTAATGTATTTTTGAATTAATTAATATTTTAATAAAATATAATTTTTTATTATTAAAATAATTTTTTTTAAATATAAATGATCTAATAATTTTATGAATGCAATTAGAATTTTTATTAATGTTTGAATGCCATTTCTGTCAAAACCTGTTAATTTTCGATAAATGTCGGGTTTTATTTTAAAAGTGAAAATTAACATAATTTGAAAATTATTTAGATAAAATAAATTTTATTTCTGGAATCAGGAAGTCGAAATTATCCAACGGTGAGTTTTTTCATTATTTTCTGAGACAGTCAAATTTTTGGGTAAAAATTAAATACCCTTTAAAAATATAATGTGTTTTATGACATCATAATGAACCAATAGTTATGTAATAAAATACTATAAGCTTTATTTTCAGAGAAAATATTCTTTACCATTAAAATAATATGATTTTGGTTTTGTTTTACTTACTTTTAAAAGCATTAATGGACCCCTCAAGGCTTATTAAACACCTTGTCTTTTTAAATTAATTTCCATGGGAGAGTGACTCAATTATACATAAGCAACCCAATTATTATAATAATTTCGGACTTTTGCCATATAAAATATTTTTTTCCTCTTCCCTTTTCCAAAAAACATGTGAAAAAACCATGTGATTGTTTGTGGTTTGGATTAATTTAATATAAGGGGTCCCAAACCTAAATAATAAATAATTCCCTCACCTTTCCTATATAAACCCCCCCCCCCAAGCTCCCACATACTTCTCACTCAATGCCTTTAGAGTTCTTCCAACCTCTTCCCTAATCTCTCTGGAATCATCCCAATATTCCACAAGGTCCCAACAAGCCTCTCACAAGCCTCTCTCTAGCCTTTTGAAGCACACTTCCAAGTAAGGGTTTTTTCTTCCTTCCTCATATTTGTCAAATTTTATTTAAGTTGTCTTGCCCATTTAATTTCAATTATGAATGTTAGGTTATGGTTTCAAACCTCCCTTATGCTTTCCTTTTTATGTTTGAATGATGGTAGACCCCTTTCTATCTCATTAAATGCCTCCCATGTACACCCGTTACTATGCCGAAATTTCAAAAGGAAAGTCTCTCTCCTCTTTTACATTCAAGCAATAATTTTGTATCATGAATCTAAATTCCATTAAAATTGTTTGAACATTTATCTATATGAACCCCTTACTGTCCATTTCATGTAAATATTACGAGACACCCCATTCTCTCTAATCAACCATTTTTTATGAATTCTTATGTCACGTCGTTATGCTGCCGAAATTGCACCGATTTTCTAAGCCAGTGCCTTTGTGTAGTGAATACCATGCCCATTTCTCCATCAAGGGTATTAACCTTTATGCACATTTACATATTGATTATAATGTTTCATTTATGAATTCCACATTCCTTTATCGTGTAATAAATGATTATGTTTAATGAATCCATGTTTTATGATCCATGTGGCACACTTATGCATGAAATGAAATGTTTAAGAAGGGTGCACCCTTATAGCACTCCAATGCATTGGGTAAAGTATAGTATCATGATACATCATGTGCAATGAGTGTTGACTCATGCTAATTCATGTGTAATGAGGGTTTACTCATGCTTCATGTGCAATGAGGATTTACTCATACTCTTTGTGTAATAAGCCTTGGCTCATGCAAATTCCATGTTAAGTGTTGTTGCCACATTCCCATGTTATGATTATCACGATTTATCATGCCTTTATGTTCATGTTTCTCTTAGGCTCTATTGATAGCCTATTTTCTAACATGTATTGTACTCCACATGTTATTCCATGTGTACTCCCTTACTGGGCTTTATAGGTCACCCTTTTCTTATGCATGTCCTCAGGTTATCCCATGCAATGCTAAGTACGGGGGAATGTAGTGGTCATGTAAAGGATGTTTTCAATAAAGATGTTGTATATAATGTTTCAAGTTTTTATGTAATTATACTAATCCCCAACGACACTAAACCTCTCGATCTTCTTTTTTGTATCAAGTGAAGTTTTATGTAATAAATCATGTTTATGATTGTATTAAAAAGAAGGGTTGTCATAGATGGTATCAGAGGATAGGTTTAGTTATTTTTGGGATTAGGATCAGAAAACCCTAGTAAAACCTTAGACATAAGACATAGTATAATAAAAACATCCCTATTTTTTGGTAAGTAATGAGTAATTGGTTTATCAAGCATATATATCCATGTCTGGATACAAGCAGGTAGAGGCGGCTCTGGCACATATGTATCCTAGGGGTAAAACCCGAAAACACCGCTTTGAGCTAGACTCGAACGAGAACTAGTGCACGACAATGGGACTTGCTGCACTTTTGGTTATGACACTCCCATGGGATATGCTTTGGTAAATTCACAAGCTTATTATGAACCCTTTTTAAGGGAATAAAAAACCCCTAAGAATATTTGTTAGAGAGTAGATCATGAAAATCCAAGATTGAAGCCTATAGACTCATGAGTTATGTAAATAAAAGTTTATTTATAATTCATAAACTTTTGTATTTGGATTACCCTTTATGAGTTACCCCTAAATTTCCGTTTATTCCAACAATGGCCAGTAATATGAAGACTCGGGCTAACAACTGATGTGAAGATCAGTGTGATGATTGTACTAATGAGATTCCCAATCCAATGGGAGTAGGAATCGTGAACTTTGTCACGCTTCTTTCTCAGCTAACTCAAGATTTTAAGAGAAAAACGGGTCAAGAGGAATGGTCAAACCCCCCTAAGATAGAAGAAGTGTCTATCAAGTGATTCATTAGACAAAGGCCTCCTACTTTTTGTGGATCATCCAATCCCACGATCACTGAACGATGGATCAAATACATTGAAAAGAACATCTCCATACTTCAATGTATTGAACAAGAGAAGGTTCTCCTGGCTGCTTATCATATGAAGGGTGAAGATGGTCAATGGTGGAAGTTGATAAAAAATACGAAGCATGAGGAGGAGATCGAGGAGTTAGAATGGAAGGGTTTCTGGAAGATGTTTTTCGATAAATATTCCCCGTGCACCCTCTAGATTAAGATGGAAATGTACTTCCTTTCCCTCAAGCAAAAAGACTAAGAATCTGTTGGAGCGTATGATTTAAAAATCCCAAGGCTTTCATGATACGCTTCTGGCTTTGTCGTTACCCCCAAATGAAAAGTTGACCGCTTCTTTGGTGGGCTTAAGCCAAGCCTACGGAAAGCATTAGTGATCCGTGACTTCGATAGCTATGAGGAAATTTCCAGATTTTCCCTCATGGTCAAAATGGAGATAGGGAAATCACAGGGGTATCATGGGGACAAGAAGCGTATGGTGGACTTTAATGCTGGTGGTCTGATGGATAAATCCAACGGTGCTAAGAAGATCCAGCACCCAACTTGCAAAAAGTGTTGAAATAAGCACCCTGGAAATTGCCTTAAGGGGACGAGGAAATGCTTCAGGTGTGGAAGAGAAGGGCACCTAACTGTTAAATGTCGACAAGAAAGTCTCGCGACATTGACAGTGGAGAGGAACACTCTGTTCGAACCTCAACACGTTGTTCAATGATACAAATGCAAATAACTGGATCATTTTGCAAATCAGTGCCCTAATCCAAGGGTTTTCCGAGGCAACCAACAACCTCCAAGACAACAAGGATGATATTTTTCCATCACATCTGTCGAAGTGAAACCCAACAATGAAGTGGTGACTGGTACGCTAGTTATTCATTCAAGAATAGTGAACAAACTTTTTTATTCAGGTTCTACCCATTATTTTATATCTCGAAAGCTTAGTAGAACAATCCCAGCACCACCACAAATCATGGAAGTGAAGATGTCGTTGAGTACGGAAAATGGGCAATCATTGCATGCAATGAATATAAGTCCTCTCCTGTTTTAATCTGTGGATTGAATTTCCCTGCGAACCTCGTCATACTCCCTCTAGTGTAATTTAATGCAATTCTTCACATGGATTAGCTTTCCTTATATAGAGCCAACTTAAATTGTCGGGAGAGGGAAATCACACTCCATATGGAGAATTGACCACCGATTGTTTACAAGTGTCAAGAGAAAGATGAATCATTTTTAGATCCATCATCTCAAGCATGGATATTACTTCCCTATGAGCATACATATTTGGTTCAGATGATTGAGTCCATCGAAGAAACTATCCTTTATGAAATGCCTATTGTGACGGAATTCGCTGAAGTGTTTCCCGAGGAACTGCCTGGTCTTCCTCCAAGAAGAGATGTTGTATTCTCAATTGAACATATTCCCGGGGCTTTACCAATATCCAATATACCATATAGAATGGCTGTTTTAGAGCTTGAAGTGCTGAAGAAACAACTACAAAAGAATCTGGATAAAGGGTTTATACACCCAAGTGCTTCACCATGGGGTGCACCCATCCTCTTCGACAAGAAGAAGGATGGGTCAATGTATCTTTGCATCGATTATCATGTACTTAACAAAATTACGATAAATAACAAGTATCCTCTCCCAAGAATTGATGACGTGTTCGATCAGCTGCTTGGAGCACAATACTTCTCCATGGTGGACTTGCGGTCAGGATATTATCAAGTAAGGGTGAAGAAAGAAGATATCCCAAAGACTAATTTTCACACAAGATATGGGAACTATGAAATCATAGTAATGCCTTTCGAACTCACTAATGCTCCAAAAATCTTCAGGGACATAATGAATACATTATTTAGAGATTACCTCGACAAATTTGTCATAGTCTTTATAGATGACATTCTAATATACTCCAAAACCAAGGAGGATCATGAGGAGAATTTAAGAACTGTACAAGAGACTTTGTGCAAGGAGAAGCTCTATGAAATGTACAAAAAGTGTGAGTTATGTTTGAAAGAGGTCTCATTCTTGGTCCATACCATCAAAAGCAATGAGATATCTGTGGACCCCTACAAAACAGATGTAATTGAGGGATGGCTGAGGCCAACATCGATAACAGATATCTGTAGCTTCTTGGGGTGAGATGGATATTATCGACAATTTGTGAGAAAATTCTAACGATTGTCCAACCCTCTTACCAAGCTAACTCGAAAGGGAGTAAAGTATGCATGGAGTGATGAATGAGAAGAATGCTTCAAGAAGTCGAAAAGGAGGCTTATCACTGCGCCCATGCTCACTTTACCCACAAGTGGGGAATGTTTTGTGGTATTAAATGATTCTTCAAAGTAGGGATTAGGTTGTGTGCTGATGCAGAATGATAAAGTGATATCCTATGCATCAAGGCAGTTTAAAATACATGAGCAAAACTATCCAACACATGATCTAGAGATGGAGGCTGTGATCTTTGCCTTGAAAATATGGCGGCATTATCTCTATATAGAGAAATGTGAGATATATACTAACCACAATAGTCGTAAATATATATTCATACAGAAAGAGCTTAATATGCACCAGAGAAGATCGATATAGCTCGTCAAGGATTATGACTGTTCAATACATCACCACCTTGGGAATGCCAATAAGGTGGAATATGCCCTACGTTGAAAGGACCCAGTGATTCTATCAATGATGAGAATTTAAAAGGATCCAATCTTCTTAGACTTGATAAAGATTGACATGGGAATCATAAAGAAGGGAACATCATCAATCCTTTCACAAATTATTACTCAACCATCTCTTTTGGAAAGGTTAAAGGATACTAAAAAGGATGATGTGTGAATTCAGGAATAGGTGGAAGCTATCAAAAAAGGGAAATCCTTGGATTTTAATGTCAATGAAGAAGGAATTGTGCAGTTTGGGAAAAGACTATGTGTTCCATGAAGTCCAGAGCTGAGGAATGAACTTTTGGATGACGCACATAGTTCAAATTTCTCTATTCACCCAGGGAGCACAAAGATGTATCGAGATCTCCGAGAAAACTTTTCATGGGATAATATGAAGAAGGAGATCGCTGAATATACATCAATGTGCCTGGTGTGTCACCAAGTGAAGGCAGAGAGGTAGAAGCCTAAGGGGATGATGCAACCATTACCCATACCAGAATGGAAATGGGAGAACATCACCATGGACTTTGTCCACGGACGTCCAAGGACTTCCAAAGGCAAAAATTAAATCTAGGTTGTTGTGGATCATCTTACCAAGACTGCACATTTCATTTCTATTCGGGAGGATTTCTCATTGGATCAACTGGTATGGATATATATCAGGGAAGTGGTAAGGTTGCATGGAGTACCACTATCTATTGTGTCTGACCGAGATCCAAGATTCACCTCTATGTTTTTGAAGAGTCTTAAACATGCTGTAAATTCTAAACTGAACATCAGTACGGCCTATCATCCTCAAACTGATGGCCAATATGAGCATACTATCCAAACACTTGAGGACATGATGAGAGCATTCTCAACGAACATTAAAGGAGGATGGGATCAACATATTCCTCTGGTTGAGTTCACTTATAATAATAGTTTCCACTCGAGCATCAAAATGGCACCATTTGAAGCCATGTATGGGAAAAGGTGTAGAACACCGGCGTGTTGTGATGAGGTTGGTGAACGTAAGCTTCTTGGACCAGAAATGGTCGAAGAAATGGTGGAGAAGGTGAAAACCATTCAGCAGCATAACAAGGTAGCCCAGAGTCGACAGAAGAGTTAGGAAGATAACCGTCGATGAGACCTTGAGCTTATAGTTGGAGACATGGGTTTTATACCCATATATCTATGGAATAAGGTCATGAGGTTTGGAAAGAAAGGGAAGTTAAGTCGAAGGTACATCGTCCCCTTCGATATTCTTGATCGTGTCAGGGTTGTGGCCTATCGACTAGCACTTCCACCTAGCATGGCCAATGTGCATGATGTCTTTCATGTATCCCTCTTAAGGAAGTACATACTGGACCCTTCACATGTACTCTCTTCTGAGGTGGTGCAATTGGAAGATGATCTTTCTTTTGAGGAGCAACCAGTGAAGATCTTAGATCGTAGAGAAAATGTTCTACGAAATAAGAAAATGCCCCTCGTTAAGTAGTTGTGGAGAAACCACAAGTTTGAAGAAGTGACTTGGGAATCGGAGGAAATGATGAAGCTGAGTTACCCACATATGTTTTACTATGGGAAAAGAAAAATTTTGAGGGGAAAATTTCTTAAGGGGGGAAAATTGTAACGACCCAGAGTTTCATTAATGGAAATCCCACTTTATCTAATCAAATGTCTCCTTATGTAAAATTTTTATATAAAATGTCAACTTCTGTGGTTTTATGTTATGAATTTTGACTGTTGCTAATATAGTCATTGAGCAGTTATCACAAGATTAGTATAAATATAGGGCTTTAACAAATCCAATTTACTCAGACAAAAGAAGCAATTGCCTCATCAAGTATAATTGCTCCATACGAAGCCCATTTGTTGGAGCGTGGAAAAGAGGTGGCATCCTTGGTCTTCCCTCATGACCAAGCCTAAGCTGAGCTTCATCATGTCAAACTCAAATGAGACCGTCAATGGGAAAAGTGGATGTTGATAGAGATTACCACTCGAGCAATGTTATCTGAGCCACCCCAAGAGTCTGTCACCATCGCACACCTTACCCTTAGGTCTTATGTGGCTCTTTTAAGGGGTTATGTAACAAATTGATAGTACTATGTTCATGTACATTATTTTCTTTATATAAAAATTTATATACTTTTTTGTCATTATTGATACATTGTAAATAGTTTTTAAAGTACAACATTTGTTTTTAATTATAATTTAATTAAGAAATCTATTTTATTAAATTAATTGATTTTTGAATTGAATAATATTTTAATCAAATATTAATTTTTTATTATTAAATTAATTTTTATTAAATAAAAATGATCTTATAATTTTATGGATGCAATTATAATTTTTATTAAGGTTTGAAAGCCATTTCTGTAAAAACCCGTGAATTTTCGATAAATGTCAGTTTTTATTTTAAAAGTGAAAATTAAGATACCTAAAATAACATTTAGATTAAAAAAAATTATTTTTGGAATCAGGACGCCGAAATTATCCAATGGTGAATTTTTCATTATTTTATGAGGCAGTCAAATTTTTGGGTAAAAATTAAATACCGCTTAATTATATAATGTGTTTTATGACATCATAATGACCCAATAGTGATGTAATAAAATACTATAAGCTTTATGTTCTGCCAATATATGTTTTACCATTAAAATAATATGATTTTGGGTTTGTTTGACGTACTTTTCAATGCATTAATGGACCCTCAAGACTTATTAAACACCTTGTCTTTTTAAATTAATTTCCATGGGAGTGTGGCACAACTCCACATAAATAACCCTATTATTTTAAGAATTTTGGACTTTGGCATTATAAAATATTTTTTTCCTCTTCCCTTTTCCAAAATCCATGGGAAAAAACCATGTGAAGGTTTGTGTTTTGGATTAATTTAATATAATGGGTCCCAATCCAAAATAATAAATAATTCCCTCACATTTCCTATATAAACCCACCCAAGCTCCCACTTCCTCCTCACTAAAAGCCTTTGGAGTTCATCCAACCTCTGACCTACACTCTCTAGAATCCTACCAAGGTTCCTCATTCTCCCAATAAGCCTCTCACAAGCCTCTCTCTAGCCTTTGAAAGCACACTTCCATGTAAGGATTTTTTCTTCCTTTCTCATTTTTGTCGAATTTTCTTTAAGTTGTTTTTCCCATTTAATTTCAATTATGAATGTTGGGTTATGGTTTCGAACCTCCCTCATACAGCCCTATTTATGTTTGAATGATGGGAGACCCCTTTATCTCTCATTAAATGCCTCTCATGTACACCCGTTACTATGCCGAAATTCTGAAAGGAACTTCTCTCTCCTCTTTTACATTTATGCAATACTTTTGTATCATGAATCTAAATTCCATTACAATTGTTTGTACATGTATCTATATGAACCCCTTCTGTCCCTTTCATGTAAATATGATGAGACACCCATTTCTCTCTCATCAACCATTTTTTTATGAATTCTTATGTCACGTCATTACGCTACCGAAATTCCACCGATTTTCTAAGCCATGGCCTTTGTGTAGTGAATACCATGCCCATTTCTCCATGAAGGGTATTCAACTTTATGAACATTTACTTATTGATTATAATGTATCTTGTATAAATTCCACATTCTTTTATCTTGGAATATATGATTATGTTTAATGAATCCATGTTTTATGATCCATGTGGCACAATTATGCATGAAATGAAATGTTTATGAAGGGTGCGCCCATATAGAGATCCAATGCATTGGGTAAAGTATAGTAATATGATAAGTCATTTGAAATGAGTGTTTACTCATTCTAATTCAAGTGCAACGAGGGTTTACTCATGCTTCTTGTGCAATGAGGATTTACTCATGCTCTATGTGCAATGAGCCTTGGCTCATGGTAATTCCATGTTAAGTGTTGTTGCCACATTCCCATGTTATGATTATCATGATTTATCATGCCTTTATGTTCATGTTTCTCTTATTCTCTATTGATATGACAATTGTCTTACATGTATTGTACTTCTATTGTTATTCTATGTGTAGTCCCTTACTGGGCTTTATCGCTCACCCTTTTCTTATGCATGTCCTCTGGTTATCCCATGAAATGCTAAGTACGAGAGAATGTAGTGGTCATGTAAAGTATGTTTTCAATAAAGATGTTGTATTTCGTGTTTCAAGTTTTTATGTAATGATCCTAATCCCCAAAGACACTAAAACTCTTGATCTTCTTTGTTGTATCAAGTGAAGTTTTATGTAATAAATCATGCTTAAGTTTGTATTAAAAATTATGGTTTTCATAAATACATTTTCTGTTAGATTGAATTGGAATTTCCTACATCTATGTTGTGACCACAATTAGAGAGGAGATAATGATATCTTAAATAGACATACCTAAATGCACAACATGTGTCACATCATGTAATCTTTGATTCCCTACCCTGTGTTTATATCAGGGAATGGAGATATCTTGGATATTTTTATCTCACAACATGTCCCATATAGGAAGCCTAATTGAAAATGAAATCATATAGTGTAAATATCCCATGAAGCATATCAAATGAAATTAACACTAAGAATAAACAACATGATCGGCATGAAACAACATTTATTATGTATCTAAAGCATTTGGACCAACATGATAAATCAATAAAAAAACTAAACTAATAAAATAGGAACATTTGGCATGTTTGTGGCCTATGGGAATATAATCATGAATAACACATAATATTCTAGGAAATAAATAGTAATCATGTAGACCAATAACAATATATGGATCCCAATGAAATTTGATTTTCTGAGATCTATAAAGTGGAAATAATAGTAGAGTCCATTATAGTGTGGGATCAACCTCAACCTATATAGTTGGGGTAATTTTTAATGCAAAATTCACCTATAAGGCTGAAAAATATGGCATTGGGAACAAAAAAAGAGAAAATGAGAAACCCTAGACCACCTGGTTGGAGGGATTATTATCTCAAAAAACTACACAATAGATGTCATTATTTCCCATTTGGGTAGTATTTTATATATAGAGGTCACCCATTCCATCTTTTATCATGACTCATCACCCTTGAGAAGGGTGTTGTCTGAAATTTATGTCTTGTGGTTCCCTTCGAGTTACCGTTTTGGAAGAATCTAGATGAAGATCCTAGAATGGGAAGATAATTTCGAATAAATTATGAAAATAGCTTCCATACCATTTAAAAGATACTACACCAAACACTATGTGTTATGGATTGGTGAACATCATTGACATAAATGCTATGAGCCATGAAGAAAACTATGAATCTAAAAAAGATAAAGGAGAGGATGGATCTGTTCGGAATCCAATCCACACTAAAAATGATTGAGTTCATAACCGAAAAAAAAGGGTTCTATAGAATTTAGGTATTCCCCCACTAAATGATCCACCGCCGCCTATGTGAATCCCTCACAATAAGAAAATTGAAATATAGGTCACATACAACCCAAATCCTCCTCTCAATAAGAATGTTGCACTCACACTCGAGGAGAGATTCTCATTATATGGGGATGAAATAAAATAGTTGAGATTGTTCAAAGGTGAAATTCACTAATGGAATCATCCGGTTGAATATACACCTTAGGTAGAGCCTTGACGCACACTACCATTAGGTGTAACTCACCCACAAGCGTTATCCCAAAAAATGATGGAAGGACATTACATCTACCAAAAACATATACTAGACTACCGAACTACAAAGACCGTGTCATGGATGGAAATACATATTTTACCAAATTTATGAAAAAACTGGAGAAACATTGAGAAAACCATAAAATATTCCCCTAGTAGTATATCCACATCAGGAATAGGTGGAACCAACACTGATAATATTTCCCTTTGTTGTGGTCGCCCAGTATCAGGTTTAAAAAATAGGCATCAAAGAATCAACTATTCCATCGATTCATTGGTCATCTGACTTGAAACCATTGATGAAAGGCACACACTGGTACATCCGGAATAGAAACCTTATCTATATTGGGCGAGTAACACTCGACCACCTCTAAAATACTAAATCACCATGTTCCCAAAATTTCATAGATCAGGTGACACAGAATAACATCAGATGCATTATACATATAATTGAGATCCTGTGATGAGATTCATAGTGCATAAAGAATCAGTGAATCTTAAATACATTGTGTGAACTATGAAAGGATATTCCTTCTCATGGTACATTAATTTTCATGCTCAGTCAATAATACAATAGGGGTCTCTCTGTCGGCTATTCATTTTCCAGTTCAGTTTAATGCTTCCATATACAGTAGTTAGTGACCTATTCAACAACAATTAATGGGAAAATTAGAGAGTCTCATAATACATATACATATTGAATTGGATGACATATAATTTGAACTAGTCAACCCCTCAAGATAGGATGATTTCTATGGGCATCGATCACCTCCATGAAGAGCAGTGAACTCCTGTCTTCCTAGTAAAACATACAAGTGGGTTTTTATATTTCTTTAAAATTTTGTGGAGAATTGAAGTCTCCATATAATGGAATATTCTCAAATCTTGTATAACCCCACTTGTTCCAAGTAAAATGAGTGAGGATAGGTGATGTGACATCAATCATGGTTATGTCATCCTATTCCCCAGCACAACCTCAAGAGAATCCACCAAATCATGTGGTACTCATTGGGTTTCAAAAACAACCACTTAATTGAATGTATGAGAGAAGGGGACGAATGGGAATCCAATTTTCGGAACAAATAAATAAAATTTATTTGTTCTGAGAGGACTGTGTATGTTCATATTTTAGTGATTCCATGAACTGAAATTCGATCTATCCACCAAAGCTGAAAAGAGATAAAGATTCCAGTTTTGAAAACCATCTAGATTATTTTCCCCTTTAACCAATATTGCGGTTCACAATATTTTAGTATTTCATATTCAATGAAATCCGATGTATAATTATTGATTTTGGTCAATCCAAACAAGTACCACCTCCAACAGAAGTGGCATCTATAACCACTATTTCCACAAATTAATGAGATGAGTTGCAAGAAGATGTTAATAATATAGAAAATTTTCTATATTAGATTGAATCATATGAAAATACACTAAAGTCAATTTATTATCCTAGAGTAGTTGAAATAACCAACAATGACCCCAGTTACATCTACTATAACAAAAACAACACCATTATCCCTTCAACCCACCAAATGTTTGTTGTCCAGTAAGTAGTTTGACTAGAATGGTGTAGAAAATTCTAAAAAAGTTGAACTCTTGTCTTGAATAAATTCATCCTTGGAAATCGTAGATTTCATGCCATTATATCTAATAAATAGGCACAAACCACCCAAATGACCAAGTTAGATGTAATTTTTTAGTTACAATCATCATCAGATAGGGAGATAATTTTAGGCATCGTTAATGTAATTCACATAATGTATCCCTTATCTAATGAAGTGTATGGCTATGAACCAGAGTTCTCAATTTCCAATAGAGGAACCGTATTAGAGGTTGTAGAAGATGAGGATGTCGAGCAATATGTAGCAATGGAAGTAACCACGGTTATTGCTTTTCCGCTTCTTAAACCGTCAATATTTAAAAACACGTGGAAGAGCCCCTCAGCAGATCCTTTAAGAACAAAGAAGAACCCACACACCTTTAAAAAGACACTCTATCACAGTCATTCTATAATATTAATTAGGAGAGGAACATATGTGTTATCTCCCATGAAATGCAGGCAGACCTACCTAGCCCAACCAATAATGAACCAAATATGCTCTATGTTCTGTCTCATAGGATAGTCAGTCTTTATATACCGATCATGTCTAAAAAATCACTTATTAATGATCATCATCACTTTTGGAAGTGAATTTTATTTGATTAGAACTATGAAATCTAAAAATAGATAGCCTTAGTACCAACCATGTATCAATCATAGAATCTTTGTGTTCGATAAAAGATCTATAGGAAGCACTCGTAGATGATTTTCTAAGCCCCGGGGAGTTAAAAGACAATGTGTTTAACACCATGGTCTATTGGAAATAGGATGATTAAATATAATTCCATGTGGTTATCTCCTTCATGGATAATGATTAAGATTCCATTATTTAGGTACACATAACCACTTTTATGTTCATGCGGGATAAATTATTTTGATATACAATAATTATTCACTGACAATGGATTTGGATTTAATATCAACCTAGTATGATCACTTCATTGGCGAGAAAATAATGAGGATAAACTGAAAACGTCTACCACAAGACTAGTGAGAAATGACAGAAGTGAGACTAATCTATTTTCCTAGATCAAACTCAACAATGGGTTTATAGACCTTGTAAACAATTCCGAATTTGTTGTAGTTCCAAAAAACATGGCCTTCAATGTCCTTCAATGAAGGTCCCTTCTTTCATTAGCATGTAGTGAATAAGTCATGATACCATGAATACATAATTTTTTTCAACAATGGGAAACATGGGTCATTTCACACTGATAAGGCACCATTTTAATACTAGGATTCAAAATATATTGATAAATATGTATACAGGAAAAGATGAATGAAACAATCAATTGAGGGTGTTGATTGGGTCACCACCCCAAATGGATTGGAATTTTTCTTAGGTGACCCCTTAAAACATCTCATTGAAGATAATATACTTCCCATAATCAATGTACAGTGTCTGAGACCTTGTTAAGATGAATATTTAGTAGCCATTGAGATTTCCATCCTGCCCACTGAGTGTAATAATGATAAAAAATCCACTAACCATCAATGAAAAAGGTAAATTAATGAAGGTAAATTTCCTCAATCCATCCTTATTGCTCCAGGAAAACTAAACTTTACATACTGAGGAATAAGTGGAATAGGAAGTTTCTCCATCCCTCACTTAGTCCTCTAAAGATAAATCCTCATTGTCTGTCATATTTGAAGAATCTACTTTTTCATCCATATACCATGATATTGACACTTTATCCAACTCTGAAGAAGTCATAACATGAATTTTCTATTCATCCGATTAGGAGGAATAAAATGAATGATAAGAATAATATGA
This sequence comes from Viscum album, assembly GCA_963277665.1. NCBI lineage: Eukaryota > Viridiplantae > Streptophyta > Magnoliopsida > Santalales > Viscaceae > Viscum > Viscum album. Next base: position 2,002,434,385 of record OY728152.1, read on the forward strand.
AAAAGAGTAATAGGAAGAGGTTGAATACATTAGGGATAACCCACCATCATTTTAGGAAGATGTTCCTACCAAAATTGATGATCTCATAGAAATAAATTTGGGTATTAAAGTTGATCCCTGAAACACCCAGATTAGTGAAACAATGAATTCTGAAGACCAAGAGTTTTAAAAGTTCATCATAAGGATGCTTCTAGATGTTTTATCCTAATACTACTCTAAAATTCTATTCCTCAATCCTAATCTGGCTACTCACCACCAGGTCCAAATAGAAGATCATCAGGGCTATAAACAAGATGCCAGAATGATTCACCTGATGGATGATGCCAATATAAGGGTTGGTGTTGGGAAAATAATAGGATACAAATTCATTTGGGAGTTACAATATCCCATATGGATAGCCAAAAACATCCCAATAAAAAAATAATGGAAAATCATTTTTTTCCTATTTCAAAGATCTAAACCAACACATTCTAAAGGGTGATTACCCAGACCCCATTACAGAATGACTAATCGAAGAATGCACTAGACATCAGGATATCTCCTTTATGAATGGGTATACAGGATCCAATAGAAATGAATGTATTGGTAAGATTAAAAATCAACCACATCCTAGTCCCCCAAGTGAGTATTTTATTATTAGTTAATGCCCCTTCGACAGATAAATTCTTGCACAACATATCAGTGAACCATGAATCACAACTTCAAATACTTTATTGGATGTTTTATAAAATGTTTTGTTGATAAACTAGTGGTTAATTCAAAATAATGTTCATACCACTAGGTATATATTGAAACCATCATCAATAATTTGAGTCAATATATTCTAAAAATGAAAACATTATAATGTGCTTTCATCATTACATCAGTGATGTTCAATAGCATCGTCGTACTATATCATGACATCAATATTTACCCCAAGAAGACAATGGTAATCCTTGTCATGTCATATCCCCGTAACCTCTTAGAGTTGAGAGTACATAATGAAAAAATGGGTTATATTTATTTGTGTTATCTATATTTGTAGGAAACAATTATCCCTTTACCAGAATTATGAAAAATTAAATATCATATCAATGGACTGATGATTTTCGTGAATCATTTGATAGATTGACGAACTATTTATTAGGACCTCAAATTTTAATTCCACCTGTTGAAGGGAGACTACTAATTTTTTATGTTACTTTCATATAGTGATCCCTTTGTAACGTCATCACACATAATAAGGAATGAAAGGAAAAAATAGTATTTATTATCTCATTAGAACCATGATCGATTCTTAGACTCATTACTCATGTATCAAAAAGATCTATTTGTGACTGAATCATTCTATCCAAAAGTTGTGTCACCACCCATAACATCACGTGGTTCACCTTGTCTCTCATAGTGATGCACTCAAAAAAATTATCATCAGTCATATATTTAATGGATACATGTCATATTGGGTTTTCAACTTGTATAAAATGTACACTCATTTTATGCCTGAGAAATCCATCACCAGCTAAGTGATATCTTATTTCGTGGTAGAACAAATGTAAATATAATTATCCTCTTTGTATAGATATTTTCCCAATGAAAAGGTTTTATAAACTCAAAAGTAACCCCAAATATGGGACATGCATTTCAGCAGTGCATCTAGAAGCTCAATATAGAATAGGATTGAAGAAGCCAAGCTCAAAAAAGTTGGGTTGGGATTCGTACTCATATCTTTGGAAAAATAATTTCTTCCATAATCCTTCATGTTGTTGTAATATGGTTGAAAATATCAGGCTATCTTTAGAGGGTTAGATCAATCACATCATGTATATGTAAAACACTTCATGTTAATGAGAGATGTATAACTGGTCAGTGAATGTGTTAAAGTTGACTATGCTATTAAAAATAATGAGATGATCCCATTATTAGGCCACATATGAGGAATAATGGAGGAATTGCCCACATATTTGACATTAAATCATGTCCCTCAACCACCAAATTCACAATATGACAAATTCTGAAATGCATCAAAAACCCTGGCCAATGTAGTCCAGGATGAAAGAGAGAAACACTGCACATCATCAGACAATCACACCGTTAATTCAATCCAAATGGAATATATTGATGATATTATCTTTATATGTGATCTGTATGGTGCTACAAATAGTTTAATGGACCAAATTATGGATTATATTCAAAACATAGACATCCCACATGACAGGTCTAGAATATAGAAAATACCAAGATGATAAATAAATTTTCTTTTGTATGATGGCACAAATAAACAAATTGTTCCCTCTAATGGGATCCTTGACGGGTCCTTATAAGTTTCATTGATGTATAAGAAACTATTGTTGTCATAAAATAAGCATACACTATAGAATAAGGATCCCAGAAATTAGGATCCATGATTTCCAATAAAGTTTGAAGTCATTGATACAACTGTGACACTATAACACCTAATTTCACTAAATTTACCACAATGTTCTCTTCGATCCATGTTCATTCCAATTTAACCCACCAACGCCTACAACTAATTTAAATAGAAAAGTACACATGGACCTTCCCCATTTTAGGAATGGAGTATGTGGGATCATATCCTCCTTTAACTGCCAAAAAATTCAATTATATTCTCACAAAAGGTTCCTTCTTTTCCAAATGGTATGAAATTGTACCCCATAGAGAGTTCATGTGTGGCACCCTATAATTTTGGGAATTATTATTTTTATCAAATTAAATCAATATTGTATGTATTTTTCACATCATATAATAGTAAGTATCAGTTTTTATTATTACATAATATCATTATGTTGTACTAGGTTATACACAAAACAGGGATAAACTTTCTTTATACACAACAGTGACTCGTCTTGCGCTACACGCAATACTTAGTATCTACAAAATTGAAAAGTGTTATTTAAATTTTTAAAACAAAATAGTTATAGCATTTCCATTAAATATAGAAATATAAATAGCAATAACTACCTTTTCAATTTTACATATAATGGAATTTTATTAAAAAAATATTTATAATGAGAAAAATAATAAATTTCGGTAATGAATATATATTTTTAGAAATAATATTTACAAAAAAGAACTATTTTTATGTAATTGTTTGAAGAATAATAAAATTAAAATTTGAAACTAATAAAACAGATTTTGATAATGTAAACAAACTTTTGGAATTTTTATTGTCAAATTTATATTAGGTTTAGGTTTTAGTATTTTTATAAGAAATTCATTTTTTGACGAGTATTAAAAAATAGTATATTGAAGTTTAAAATTATAGTTTTCAATTAAATAAATATTATATTTTAAATTGATTTTAATTAATAATAGATCAATTATACCTATATTAGTCAAATATTGGTTATTAGAATAATTATTATTTTGAAATTAGATATAAAAACTTATTGAACCTTTGCACATCCCTTTTACCTAAATTCATGTTACAAATGCAGGATTACCATTAAACGTAATTTATCATCTTCTGTATATTGAATTTTTAAAAAATTGACATAAATGGTTGTAATTAGATTGGATTTTTTGGTCCAATACAATCAAATTATTTTAGAATAATCTTCGGTAAATGTTTATTTATTTATAATGGACATGGGTAAATAAGTTAATTAATGTGAAAAATTATATAATTTTATAAAATTACCTTAAAACCATCACTGAAATCAATCGATAACTTGGATTCATCTAAAATAAACCTTATAAAAAAATTATAAACATTATACTAATACTGGGTAAGAATATGAAATTTACTATATTTTATTTAATGATTAGTTAAACATTTCATACTTGGAATTTTAAAAATTAAATCAATTTAAATAAAAGGTTATAAATATGTTAAATTAGACTATAAATATTCATTTTCAATCGAATAAATTTATCATCATCATGATATTTTATTTCTATACTTTTTAGAGAAAAAATTATTTAATTAAATACTCGTATTATAATTATGTAGTGATTGATTAATTAATGGAACTATCAATTAAATGATATTAAAAATATTAAAATAAATATAAAGTGAAATAATAATGGAAAAAATTAATTTTATATATAACATATGAATGATATAAATATATTTGAAGTGATTGTTTGATGTAATCATGTTGTTAATATACATTTTAAAAAAACAAATGTTAAATAGTATCAAAATTGACTATAATAATACAATAAACTAAATTATATTTTATTAAATGATATAAAACTCAAAAAATATATAATTCATAAAAATTACTAGGATTATGTTCAACATTTTATAAATGATACAATTATTGTTCTTTTTTAATTTTGTTGTAAAAATATTAACCATATAGTGTAAAAATTCACGAAATCATGGTAATAATTAAATTATTTTACTTAGAGGAAAATATTAAAGATAAGGTTAATATTGTGACCCAAATGTTTCTAAAAATAATCTATTGACAGGATTTTGACCCATCCTTATTTTTTATTTGAAATAAATCAATTCATAGATATTGAAAAAAAAACAATTTCAAATAAATTAATAGTTTAACAGATTATTAAATTTCCCCTCCCCTATATTATAAATGGCTACCTATCATCCTATTTTATTGAAATCTGTAAATCCATTTGGCTTGGAAACCCAAAGCATTTATCCTCCCAACATACCTCACTTCATTCTAGTCGTCATACATTGTATATAAACCCATCCTAATGTGTATTTTTTGAAAATTAAAAGGAGATAGTTTATGAAGAGAATATTCAGATAAATTCAAATGGTATCCAACCTAAGGTAAATTATATATTTTAAATCTCATTATTAGCTATGATTATTTTAACATTTGTATTTAGTGGTGTATATTTGACTTCCATTTCCATTTTTACTAAAATAAGGTTCACATAAATTATTTTACAATTATTTTATGGATGTTTAAAGTAATTATTAACACAATTTTTAATTTTTTACTACAAAGTCTGAATGAAATATTTATTTCATTTCACAAATGAGGTAATTTTTTTCTTTTTGGAAAAATAAATAGATGAATGTTTTTTACATATATTGAATTAATATTATTCCATTTGTTTTTTGTTTTTTAGCATATATGACAAAACATTAATCTACATGTATGGTAAAATATATTCTGAGAAGTAAGTGGAATGTATCATATATAATCAATTCTGAATATATCCCATAATAATTTATAAATTCTTCTTCATTATAATGTTTTTTTAAGAACTTAAAATATTTTCATTTTTGATCCAAAATTCACTTATTCATTTATCGTGATCCTTTGTATTATGTAAATATTTTTCTTCAACAAGTTATTCATTATTCCATAATATTATAGAAAAAAACTCAAATCTTAGTAAACCTTGGATATATCAATTATTTATAATAAAACATATCATATCTAAAAAGATTTATACAATCCCACCAAAACATTTTCATAATTTCCATCCTCTAATCCTGATATAATTATGTTGGTTATATTATCATCAATTAACTAAATAATTTATATTAAATAAATTTATTTTATTTTATTTTTTATAATATCCCATTACAATAGCATCAATATCAACATGGATCCCTATTTTCAATTTTATTTTTCATGATTTTAACACCACATTCAAATAAATACATTATTCAACATTAATATGAAATAAATACATATATAATATTTAAATTACATAGAATCTTTGTTCTGATTTTTATATAAAATATCATATTTTGTTTCATCAATAATATATACAATATTTGACCCATAATTGATTTATATAAAAATTTCAGTGACATACCAAAAAAATCCAACTATAATATCTAATATTAAAATAAAATATTTCATTTTCACCTCTATTTTACAAATTCAATAGTGGTTGGGGAATGATAAATCACATAAATATTTAAATAGCTTACTTTTTAATTAATCTTTATCAAATATATAATGATAAGAAGTTGTGAATCATTGTATTAGAGTGATATTCTAGAATCACATATTATTGTATCAATTAAAATTAGTTATGAATACTCAAGGTTACTAAATATGAATTTTACAGTGACCTTCATAGTGACCTCAAATGATCATGTAAATTAAGAACCAAGATTCCCACCCTAATATTAATATAATAATTTTACAAATATTAAATATATTTTTTAATGAACATATGATTTTAATTAGTCAAAATGGTTTTCCATAATTTTTTGGGAAATGATATATTTCCTTGAATGTTATTTATATTCATGGAATGTATTTGTAACAAATTACACATAAATTTCATATATTTCAGATAACTCAAAACCAAATAAATAATTAATTATATGTATATTATTATAATTTTTATAAAGGTACTTTTAAAAAGAAAAAAAACATACTAATTAGGGAGAAAACTATTTCCTTTATAATAGAAGAAACATTAACCATAAATGAATTCTACCCTACATTAACTTCAGCCTTAGTCTAAAATACTAAGGACTCATACACTAATATGACTCAATGTGATATCCCTACTAATTTAATATACATATAAATAAAATTATTTGTGCACCAATGTGAACATAAATGTGTTAATAATACATAGTAACAATATGATATCTCAAACTATTTCTATATAACTATAATATTATCATAATCCATGATTTATGGGTAAAAAATAAATTCATAAATAGGTTACTAAATAAGATCCAAATCATATTATCTAACATTATTTAATTAAAATTGTGTAAAATATATTTTGAAATTATATAATATATATATATTTAAATACCAATCATTATATATTGGATGATATTTTTGAATTTTTATCCATATGAGGATTCAAACGACAAAACAAACCAATTTCCATATATAAATAGTGAAAATTATGAACACACTTTTATTCTAGACCACCCTATTCTGGATAATTATACTAAAACCTCACCACTCAATCATAATGGAGTAAACCATCAACTCAAAAGGGCCAATTGGCCAAAAATTATCATATATAATATAATAAAAACCACATTAGAGGGAAGGGTAGGATTTTACTCCTACCCTATTATCTATATAAAGATGGAAAATTTATTCACGGAAATAAAATAATAATTAAGTAATCAACAATGAAATACAAAATTACAAGACAATTTAAAAACTATATAGAAAAATATTTTTAAAGGATATTCTAATAAGTGGTTACCATATTTTTACTGTCCAAAAAACGAATTTATTATTTTTTGTTAAAAAAAATAGTTCGTATTTTCATTATGGAACAAAAATGGAATAGACACATTAAATAAACATTTATAATTATTTATTATATATCAAATTTAATTTAATAATATATATCCAATTAAAAAAACTATATAAAATCTTTTTATAATTATTTTTTGGAAATAAATTAAAATAAATTCTATAGAAACATAACTACTCAAAGAACAAATTGTGAAAACTAAATAATCCAAAACAATTTACATTCTATGATCTATAAAACTTTTTCACCCAATTCTAATGTCTCAATGTATGAATTAAAGAAACCCAAAAATAAAGAAATAATCATTATAAAATATTCATACTTTCATCAATCCATTCCATATGTGTATTTGTTTTATTAATACATGAATCAAATCAACATATAAATAATATAAAAATAAATTTTACATTAATAATCATAATAAAAAAAATTAATCAACCAAGGAAAGGTTATCTTAATAATTCATCGCAATCCCAATCAAGGTTATAACTATTATGATATGGGAAATATTAAATATTGTATCATTTCATCATCGTATGTAAATAAATATCTAATCATAGGAAATGATGTTTCAATATCTGATATCTAAAACTATACCTCACATCATAAGGACATCCCTTCTATTTATGGATCATTCTATTAAAACCACATACATTAACATGTATCAAATGGAGAAAACATTATGTTATTTTTGATTTATATGGAAGGAATCCTAATATTTTAAATCAATAATTAAAAATTTTGTTCCTCTTTTATAATGGTATTAATAAAAAAAATTACTTAGGATGATATCTATATGGAATTATCCCCACTTATATTGGATTTTACAGGGTCATATATTTATTATTTGTTAATTACATTAAACACATCTAAAAATTGATATTTTTAAAAAATTATAACTCCCATATAAACTAAAAAACCAATTCATGTGTATTTAATTTACACAAAGAAACATATTATTTTATTCTTCCATTGATTTTGGACGAGAATAATTATATTTTAGAGGTATATTAGGTCTAAATTGGTTTCAATTAGTTATATTATGACAAGATAAGATAAAAACTCACAAATAATATATATAATACTCTATAATTTTTTATAAAATGTTAATAAAAATATAATAATTATAGATTTCTATAATCTTTGGTAAATATAGGATATGTTAAAAAAATATAAATAATATAATCTATTATTTGCATCTTTAAAAAATTCACTTATATCTCACCATATTTCTATCACTACCTAGGGTATCTAATAGATATAAATTAATGAATTATTGATATATAAATCATGGTATGTGGGTAAAATATGATAAAAATTGATTAGAATATCATATTAGTTATTAAATAATAACATTAAATCAGAAAATAAATAAATCATAAAGTATCACATAAAAACCTGTTGTATGATATATAATATTATATGAGAAAAGTAATCACGGAAAAAAAATGAGAATTCTTCCCAAAATAATCCATCAGAATCATCAACAATGTTCAAGGATAACCTATAAGAAATGATAGGTATATAGAAAATATAACCTCCAAAATTTCATGACCTAGTGTAATACATAATCACAATATGTCCATTCAAAACTATATCATGTGATATAATGATTTACACAATCGAGAAAGGGAGTATCATAACACTAATAAAACATTTCACCATATTTGATCACAAATATTTCAACCAAATATGACCAAATAATACATAATGATTAATCATGAAATAGACCCTTAAAAATGGGTTTTATTTTCCTGTAAAAAGTTTGAGTCAAATGGAGAATAATGTAGATAGATAAAATAGTAAGTAAATAAGTGATTTCATGTTATAAAATATCAAAATAATCATATAATCAAATTTCATTAGATATGGAAAAATTCATTAAGGTCGATTTACAATATATGTTGAATTTAGTTAAAATAGTATGAAATCCAAAAATAATTTCTTATATGTTGTTTTTCTAGAATCCTATATATTGATGATATCCTCCAAAGTCATTATTTATGAAATAATGTTTCGGAACCAAGAGACTAGAATTACACCCAATGTTAGAAACTAAAATCTAGAACCACACTAAAAAATATCTATAAATAATCATATGTCATGGATATAAGAACATATATAAGTAAGATTATAGAGAGAATGATGAATGAAACATAATTAAAATAAAAATGAATTTAAGGTTCATAATTATTTTTAATCATTGTGATAAAAAAATGATCATTCAGATTAAGATAAAAAAATGAGTTAATATGTCCCTTAATGACACATATCCACCAAAAAAGAAAATATACCTCTTAAAACATCATTAAAATTATGTTATCACACCCACCATTATAAATATAAGTCTTGCGGGTCATTCCAATTCCACCATTAACATATCATTATATATGAATTTTTCTCTTTCATGGTAATGATTAATAGAAAATATTTTTCAAATACATATAATTATATATTTTTTAATATTTAATTATAATAAAATATATCACTTACTTCTTCAAAAATTATAAAAAATCTAAATGATTTCCCATGGTTATAGAAGTGTTGTTCAATTAAACCTCATATCCATCTAGTGAAACTATATTGTTTGATTTTTCTTCTTCCTGAACATTTGAAATCCAATTTAATTTTTTTTTCAAATATCTAAAATTGTGAAAAAAAATTAATTGAATATAATTTTCAAGGATTCACCACTATTTCCACATGGTCACATTCATAAATTTTTTATATTTTATACTCATTAAACAATATCTCCATTATCCACCACCATACTTATATTTAACAAAATGATACTAAAGAATAAAAAACCACATATGTTCATTGAATATAAAATTAATTATGATTTCTAATTTTGTTTTAAATATATAAACCTTCCATAGTCCCTAACCTTCACCTTTTAAACAAATTAATATAAAATGATACAATAGTTGAATCTAATTTTTTTGGATGAAACATTAGATTCTTAACAAGAATAATTATACTCTCACAATAATCAGACAGCATTAACAAAATATTTCTCATATAATGATAATATCCCAATATGTTGTTCCTAAAAAACTCATTTTCAAATTTATTTAATACAATGTAACAGACATGCATTACTAAATTATAACCACAATTTAAAGTCTAAAAAATACTTTTTACTTTTAAGGATAACACATAATTAGTGGTAATTTCCAATATGTGTGTATCTCATAAAATTTATTCGTTTGAAAAATACTATAATGGTTTATAAATTTTAAAATAGGGTGACTCTTATATAGAACCATTGAGATACTATTCTATAACCTTCATCAAATACTAGTGCTCCATTTTCAGAGTCACCATGAACCTATAGATAGATCCAACAGTTAATACAGTATTTGAATTTATAAAAACAATTTCATAAATCATACATTAATATAAAAATTCAAATTGAACCCATTCCATTTATATAACATATTTTCTAATTTTAGGTGCCTTATCTATTATTAGTATCGAATTTATAGCCATGATATTTTTAATAAGATTATATTCAACCATTAGGAAAACATACACCAATATAAATGTATACTTTGACTATGATACAAAAATTATTCTTGAAACTATTTCACTTAAAATTAATATCCCAAAAATCCCCACTGTACAATAACTATATTCCATATATAATATTCTTAGAAATCCATCTTTCAACTCCAAAAAACCATAAATCCCTGACCCACATGAATAATATTTCCAGATAGAGTTGAATAATGATGAGGCTTCTATAAAAGAAAACATTTTCATTACATCAGTCATCTACATTTCATTAGTTGATGACACTGACTATTGTGATGGAATCAAAATTAGGACCCTTATTCCATCGTTCCTATTTCATCACATAGTTACAGAATTTAATAAGATGAAATAATTTGATTTTCTTAGACACAGTGTTGTCTCACAATAAGGGGTCATGAATTAGTAAAAAAAATATTTATTCCCATTAACGATATCTTCAGAAACCAAAATGAACAACTTATTAGAGTATAATAACTCACTTCTAAGCTCACTTACACTGAGGGTAAAAAACAGAAATACAATCATGTTATAATGATTACTACAGAAATTGAGTAATTAATTCCTAGCAAGAATTGTAATCAAATGACATGATATGATCCAATTAAACTACTCTAGAGGATACAATATAGTATTGTATATCCTAGAATATTAATTTAATAATATAAAAGTATTGTCTCCCAACATATTTTTCACGAGTTTCATTATCATATCAATTTTAATGGAGGTATGGGTTTTCCTCTTCCAATAAGTATTTTATATCCAAAAAATTATATCAGTAAATATTTATTCACATTGTTGAATTGGTGTGACTTATTTTTTATTCTCCAACACAAAACACTAGTGTGATGATGACATATAGAATATATATGTACACTTTTTTTCTTTCTATCATTCTAGGAACACATTTTTTGAAAATAGTAACTTTTTAATTTTCATCATCCACATAAACTATCTTGATTTATATACAAGATTATTATATGAATGAATCCTAATTATAGTCTTACATATCATCAATACTCTTTTTCTCATTATATTAGAATTTTTATTAAAATTTTGACATGTAATATTCTTTAAAAACTCTTAAATTTATCCCACTATTTATTTAGTCTATAAAACTTTTCAAGATATTATTCAATGAATTAATATATCACAAAAAAATAAAAAATTCATAATGACTTCAAAAACAAATTATTTCTTTATGGATATGAAATATTCTTCAATATTAATCCTTTCTTTTCTTTTCATATTGTTCTACAAGATCACATGTGACATAAACATCATGAAATGTGCCTCATTCACAAACATATTGCATCCTGAATTACATTCTTCAAATTAAATCCATAAATTAAGATCTTTAACATTATAATTTCATTTATAGGTCATACATTTAATATGTAAGAAAATATATATTACTGGGAAATCATATAAATTACTCATTTTCTTTAAGGATTTTACAATTTTTATAAAACACATTAAAAATATTATGTTTAAAGAATGTAAATTTTTTATTACATTATAAAATTTGTCATCCATTATTCACATATTTACAATTATGTATCGTCAATTATAAACATATTAATCAACAAGGAAACTCAAATTAATGAAGGACATATCCAAATTTTATCCCAACATCATAATGTTACTCTTAAATATAATAATTTTTAATCTTAGTTATCTGTATGATTATTATTTAAAATTTATAATTTTATGATTATATATTGAGGAATTTTCTTACATTTAATGATATTATCAAGAATATAAATCTCTATACATATTGTGAAATCATATCATGAAATATGTGGTATTCATGAATTTAATATCATTTCTAATAAATATTAGTGATACCCTTATGTATTAATAAATGTTACCTCCACAAATTTGGGTCCATATTAAATTTTTTATATACTTATTCTCAATACAAAATAACATAAAAATAATCAAAAAATTACATACATTTTCAATCACTATCAATATTATAAACATAATTTCATAAACATCAAATCTTATTCCATTTACTTTGTATAACATTATGAACTTATTATAATCTTTACCTAAAATTAATCATCATATATCACAGTATTGTTAACATGTTTTTTGTATTGAAAAAAGGATTAAACAAAATTACCATGTACAATTATTATCTAATTCAATTCCTCATCTCCAATATATAAAAACAAAAACTGTATTTAGAATCAAAAATATTGTTGGGGTCACAAAACATTTATGTCTAATAAAATTTTTCATTAATGGGATAAAAAAATAAACCACATTTGATTTTATGGGAAACCATTGAAAATTAATAAATTACATATCTAATTATACATGTAAATGAATAAAAATTAAATATTTAATATCCTATGTGATCCAACTCATGGTGAGAAATAATAATATTAATATCTAATATTATTTATACATAAATACGGTAAAAATAATGTAAATTGCATCCCCATTTACTCAAATATAATCTTAGATTATAACACATTATTTACTAAACCTGTGTAGAAATTTAATTTTATAAATTCTCAGCAAACTTATTAAAAAATATACAACATGTATACCAACTATTTTATCACTGAAGACCCATTTTTTTAAAAAATAATTTTAATATATTTTCCATATAAACAAGTGGTTTCTCCCCAATTAGGTTTACACATGTCTTTAGAGTAATCATCAATTTTTCTATCCAATTTTGAAGTACATTAATGAATAGTAATTAATGGATTTTGCTGTATTTATCCACCTTTTTCAATAAATATAAAATGAATAAGTGATAGTAGAGACCAAATAATCATAACTTCTTTTTTGGAGGGAAAATTATATGATTTACCATTATCCTATTTTGTTGTGTAATTGATTTTTTATGTAACTAAAATAAACTTTTATTTTCTATATTATTATTCAAATGTAAATTTTAATTTATTAACCATTCTTCAAATAAATTTTGAATTTATTTAATTCCAAACATTCTTTCTTCTGGATTCCATTTAATTGAAATTCATTTCCTGAACATTGAAATTATTTTCTTATGATAAAATCACTATTTTCACCATTAATGTTTTGATCTGTTATTATTTTATATCTAATATACCCTTAATTATGGCAGAATTTTTTTATTACCATTTTTGATTCAAAAATCAAAGATGGAATCTATACCTAATCATTGTTCTTCTGATGTGGAATCTTCATCTTTGATGGTTTTTTTCTATCAATTAAAAAATCCTCAACAATAATTTTGGTGAAACTATCGAACCCGTATAACTGTGATTAACTATTTAGTGTAATGACCATAATTTTCACATTTAATACACACTTCAATTAATTATTCAAAATATTTCTTCAAATTTATACAATTTTGGTGATTTAAATCCATTATGAATTTTTTATTTAAAATGGTTATCTTCCACAAATTTTTGTTCCTTCCAAAATTAAATATATTTTACAAGGTATAAAATATAAAAACTAAACATCTCATAAAGTTTTAATAGCCATAAAAAAATAAAGGCTATAAATCCAAGTATTTTTCAAAAACCATATTTATTTATAGGATTATGAATTCTCTAATATTCATTATTTTGAAATCCTTAATGTCCTATTTGATGAACATGATCTATGAGATCCCCAAATAATATTTCTATCAATTTTATAAATATTTCTATATTTTGTTATATTAACACATAATTGAATATTCTTTTTTGAATATAAACTATTAAATAGAAAACCATTCAATTCCTACTATTATATGGTTATAATAATTATTTTAATCATATATTGGGATTCACCATTTTAAGGAATGTCTGAATCATATTTATGTGTATTTAGCTGAGATCCTTGTTTATTAAAAAAATAATATATTGTAACATAGAGTATAACATTATTATCATTTGTTGAGAAACCTCTAACTCCAAGAATAGATTTTAAAAAACCTCACAATTTTTTTATATTAATTTATTTCTTTACAATTTTTACCTCATGATAGTCATGTTTTTTATCACTTGAAGTAGTTTCCTCATTCAAAAATGTAAATTTCTACATTACCTTGGTGAGTAATCTTATTATTTCATTAACACAAAATAAAACCTGCTAGCATTAATTTTTAATTAAGATTTTTCATTTCAAACCATTTTAGATTCTTATTAATTATCATATTTTAGTTATGAAAATAAAAAACCTTGTATATTAAGTTATTCAATCCTTTTAGCAACCTAGACTCTATTTTAGATTCAGGTAACACTTTATTCATTACTGAAAACCCACTTTATATTTCATTGATTATGCTTCTCCACTAGAATATATAAAATCTATAACTCTAATGATTTTTTTTCTCACATTTATTGGTTATGTGACATCCAAACATACTATTATAACATTGAGTTTAATTATAATAGAATTAATAAATTATACGTTTCATAAATGAATTTTCTGTGAACTATTTGATGGAGACATCCCTCTTTTAAAATTGATGGAATTTATCCATGCTGTTTAACTAGAGGAATCCTTTTCATAATTAAATTCATTTTTTATACAAAATTGAAACACATACACCCAAATGTTCAATACCCCTACAATTGAAACTCATCAAAAGTAACATACAATTAAATTTAAATTTTCCACTCTGAAAATATTTTAAGGCGTGTGAAATGATATTTTAAAAAAGGCCTAAACATTATCAAAATGACCATTTTCAATAAATCATGTAGAATAAAAACAATAAAATACCAAATATTATTTTACATAAGAAATACTGTTTTTAATGAAATTACAGAACCACACCATATTTAATTATCCCTTATTTAAATAGTGTATATCTTTCAATTCCCATTTCCATTACTGAAAACATATGAGACACTTCTTAGTCAAAATATGATAAATATTCAATATTTAGACCTTTATATTATTATGATGTTTCAATTCAATCGAATTCCTGTATCTTCAATAAAATTTCATTTATAAACAAATCCTCAATATCCTTCATATGAATTTTTTCAATCATAATCTTATTTCAAATCCACAAAAAACTACAAATTTGTCTTACATTATTAATTAATCCATATGAAAAACATTATATCCATTGAATATATATGTTATTAGTTGGGTATCATTTCAGAAACTACACCAATATTGTTAATTCCTATTCAATACAACTAAATTCTAATCACATAGATTTTGTTGACAGATACACTACCATACTTCAAATCTATTTATATTGAAATTTAATCACTTTCAATTTTTTTAGTGGATGGATTATTGTATATGTTTTATTGACTACTCATCATTTTCGTAATAAAAAATTTATTTCTATTTCCAAATTTCATTAAAAAACATCCCAATTACCACTAGTTATTTTTTATCAACACCATATAATCCCTAATTTCGAGTAAATTCTAAAATAATCTTATAAATGAAACCTCTATATTTCCCTAGAAAATAAAATCAGAAGTATTTATACTCTAAAAACTAATATCTAAACCATTGAATATATTAATAATGATGTCATACTCTTCTAAAACCCACCGTCTAGAATTAGTGAATTCCTAAAATTTCCTTGAAATAAAAATCCATAAATATTTATATAATAAAATTCTAGAAACCAAATTAGGGGAATAAAAACATTGAATTATATTCTATAAAACTATTGGCCAGTCACTGGCCATTTAAAACACATAAATCATGCATTGATCACACATATTTTGGTGAAACCATGTTCCGAAATTGATTCCATTTATAAAAATTATTTTTTAAACCAAATTATGGAACCTAGAAAATCAAGAGACATCAGATTTCAGAAACTATGCTCTAAAACTATAATACTAAATTTAATTATCATATTTCCATCTATATTGTCCTGATTATCAATATGAATATGTATTGAAATGTTATTTGTAAAAATAAATACACAATATAAGATAATTTCAAGGATTAGACTTATTAATAATCCATGAATGTAATGCCACACATTAACTGAGAAATAAATTCTATAACTAAACCTATAAAGAGAATATGAAATGTACGAAAAATATAAAAATTATACTAAAACTTTATAATCCTATAACAATGGTTAAAAAATTTAATTTTAGTTATATTGAGTGATGGTCTTATGGATTATCTCAACATGATCCTAAAAACCACAGGTAGTCTATAGATTTTATTACCTAAAATTTAAACTTCATGTGTATAGTGAATGATTCAAAATACCATCATCAACTTTTTCTAAATTTTAATTAATTCTCCATGATATTTCTGGATTTTGACTTCTATTTCGACTATGAACTATTTTCTTCTCCTTTAATATAGTAGTTGTAACTAACCAGAAAATTTTCAAAGTAATTTTCATCCTAATTATATAATTTCTTCATTTTTAGTACTTTATTATTATATAAATTTCATTCCCCACATGATTGAAGCAATAAATATTGTTATATTAATTTGTAAAATAATTTTATATAATTAATATAGACATAAGAATTAAAAATATTACAATGGGATATAAAATTGATTTTTTTGGACATGTTAGATCCCCAAGATTGACCTCACTCATAAACCACATAGTATAAATGAAAGAGAACATTAATAATATAATACTAATTTTTAAAATAAATAATATATCAAAATTTAATAGAAAATATATTTTAATTAATAAGGGATAAAATATGAGGTATTTTTATAATGTATAAAGCCTATATGACTATTTCAAATGTGACCGTGTTGGGTCCTAAAAATTATTCATGAATAAATAAGACACATTAATCAATTTTGAAAATGAATAAAAAATAATGGATGAGTTGAAGGTAAAATTTTAATAGATGGTTAAAAATAAAAAAGAAAATTTTACTCTAATGAAAGTATCATTTTGTATACCTCCTCTCCACATGGAGGTCCACCACTCTGGGAAACCCCCATGAGCAGAAACATTTCATTGAAGGGGTGGATCCAGTGCCTCCCGTGAGTGATGTAATAAAAATTTTTTAAATGGGGGAGAGGATACATACTCCTAGATATTATTTCCCCCAATAATAAAATAATTCGTGGTGAAAGGTGGTGTCACGAGATTCTGCAATTTAAACAATGTCTTTTGCAGAGCCAGGTGGGGATAATAAGCAACTAAAAAATTCCCATTACTATTTTAGTCCAACATGGGCTTCTGAAAAAGATGCTCCATGTCCCACCATTTATTACTAGCTATACTAATATGTAGTACCTCTTAATAAACTAAATATATCCCTAGGGAAACCAAAAAGGTATAGATACATGGGTGGAGGTACACCCTAGGATTAATGAAGACGAAGAGAGAAGAGGTGAGAAACTCAAAAATATATATCTCTTCAATGATTCCTCAATGGAAAATCCAACAAAAAATATTAATGAGAGAATAAAAACATATATTGTCACCCGAAAACCCAAAAAATCCCTATTTATTCTAATACGATAGGTGTAAATCAGTGGACCTCTTAATATATAATAATTCTACATTGAAAAATGCTATGTGGGGGTAACCTTTCCCCACATTTACAATCACTAACAGGAAGGAAGTCAATCCCACATAAAAAAAATCTACATACAATAATCCCATGTATGCATTCGATAGTGGAATGGTGATGGAACCCTCACCAATATAGAAACATTTTACATGTAGGAATCATCATCTCACGTAATAACATGCTACGTGGAATAGTGTATTCTTGTGCATTCCCCTTTTCTATCTCCAATGTTTACCTTTTTTTGTATCATGAGAACCTCCATGAACTTGTCTAACGACTATAACACCTGAGATTTTATGAGAATTATTCTATTTAATTTCATTGATGTCTTGTTTTTTGTGCTACACCAAATGGATCATGCAATACATGTATCCTAGACTTGGCTTTCATTACACGCAATCACAACCTTCCTTGATAGCATGTGTAGTATACAATACCGGGTTTCACTAAACACTGATATATTGTTATAATATTATTATGGAATATCTGTTATGAATATTATTAACTATATTTTGAATTTTATATCATTATTATTCATCTTAAACATTTTCTAGAACATGGTATGAGAAAAAAATAATTTTTTTTGGTAAAATAAGTATTTTTCAAACATGCAGTTTTGCCACCTTTTGATGGTGCACCCACATTAAATCTTGTTTTTGGCATGTATGTAAGTTAAATAGGACAAAACAAAATTTTACTTTGGAATGGTGATATATAAATTTACTTTGGATACATTTTTCATATTATTCTGATAACTTTCATATTTTTAATGAATAGTACAAATAGGCTATATTTTAATTAAAAAAAACTTTTTTCATCGTAATAATTTATTTGGATAAATTATAATATTGAATGGGTTTAAATTATAAATAGAATATATTTTTACCATTTAATATAATGTACGCCATTATCATTGATTTTACATTGAATTCAAAGGGAAAATCATTTCAATCTTTTGCAATGTTTTAACTTTTAAAACTCATTTTCTTAACAGTGGGATTAATTTAATATTAATTTCTACAAATTCTATGATATGAATTTTGAAAACTAGATTCCATATTTGGAATCTGTAGTTCCAAATTATGTTAATAAGTTACTTTTTATTTTTAGATATTATGAATAGTAACTACGGTAAATTTTATTTACCATAGTCAAAGGTAAATCGAGGTAATTAAGGGTAAATATAATATTATAAAATTACCATAACACTTGTCCTGATATAATTGGATGATTATAATTTACCCTAAATCATACTTGGGTTGAAATGGAATCTAATGTAACCCACTTGTATTTGATTAAGACCTTTTATTTAGTTTATTTTAAGGAAAGTGAAATGTCTCACTCAAACATTAATAATTAAATTATTTTAAATATATAGTTATATAGAATATAAATTAGATTAAAAATAATCATTTGAAAGAAAAACTGTTTTTCATTATCCTGGTAATTTATTTGTAATTTTTAATAAATTTTTTATTACATTAAAATCTTATACATTAATGATATAGAAATTATTTATTTAGTGGAAAATTAATAATACTGTTTTTATTAAAATAATAATACCTATTAAAAGGACCAGATACTTGACCAAAAATAATTGGTCAAGTATATATATACCCTAATAATCCTAGGGTATATTTTTGAACAATTTCAAAAATTATAAGACTGATTAGGACATTTACATCATTTTATTTTAAATGATGCCAAAGATGTCACCTTCATAATTTAATAAATATAACAATTTAAATGTTGTGATTTTAAGATGAGAAATTCATGTTAATATATTATTATGAAAGTTATTATATTTATCTTCATCATATGATTTTATTTTTAATTCTTATGCATCTAAAAATTATATTAAATGATTATACAACAATGATGTAGTAATTGATTTATTAAGAGAAATATAAAATAAATGGTTTTATAAATATTAAAATTAAAATTATATGAATTAATTAATGTTATCCACAAATTTTCTAGAAGAATATGAAATTTTAGGAATCTATTAACCATTTTGGTTCGCATATATCCTATGTGTGGATTTTTATTTAAATTCAAATAAATGAATAGTTTCAAAATTAACAATAATGTTATTTTATAAAAATAACATATTATTAAATTGTCTAAAAATTACATAAATATTTAAAAACTATAAATTAAAAATTATATGGTCTAAAATGGAAGAAATTACCATTTTATGGATAATTGAAAACACAAAAATAATTATTTATAACAATTTAAAATTTAGAATATTATTACCACAAATAAGATTAAATAAATTAAATAAGGATAAATCAAATTGATAAGGTTTAAGATAATATCCCAATATGTATTAATTTGATTGTTTGATGAGATTACAACCCTATATTATCTAATATCCAAATTTTTGTCCCTTTGGAAGTTTTTATGTGGGGTTTAGGTTTATTATAAATTAATATTTTTGAGGATTCTAAAAGTTCCCCTCTCCTCCCTTATAAAAGGGAACCTCCTCCATCTCCTCTTCACAACAACATGAACCATCATGATCATCCAATCCATGCTTATTTCTCTTCTCCGCTTCTCTAAAAAACATTCTGAATGTTTTGGTCTTCTTAAAATATGAACTCTAGTGCTTTAAGAGGAAGCTTAAAAGTGGAGCGTTGAAGAAGAGGTAATCTCTTCTACCGATTTTTCCAAGTTTATTTGTTTTTAAACTTCTTCTTCTTTAGTTGTTTCATTATAAATTAATAACATAATAATCAATAATATACTGATATGGAATTATAAATATGAAACAACCCCCTTTCATCTTTAATCCATCCTATGGAAAACGAAATCAACGTGTGTGCGTACGTACATAATACCGTCTCCACGTCGTTGTATAATTTGTTTTTCCACCACCACCTTACTTGGATTGGTATAATTGTGTAAAGAATAACTATATATATATGGTGATTATAACATGATACTAATTATGAGAAATTATATCATCCAATATAAATCCACTCAATATTTATGGGAACGATATCATCACTCGTGCGTACGTACGGATTACCGTCTCCACGACGTGATGAGATCCATTTTCCATGTTAACCCTTAAAAAATGATTATAAAGTATATATATTATATAATAATAAATTATATGACATATTGATGATACTAGAATTATGTATTTGTTATTTACTCACTTCCATTCAATTTAATAAGGAAACAAAAACAACGTTCATGCGTACGTTCGGCCTACCATATCCATGAATGGTGTATTTCTTTCCATTTATCAATCTATTATATATATATGTATATTCTGAAAATATTATATATATATATATATCATGTTTTTCATTCTATAATTATGTAATCATGATCTATGTAATCATATGAATAATTACAAGTCAAAACACAGATGATAAATGAAAGGAATTTACCCAAAACGCTACTTTAACATTAATTTACAAAATAACGGATAATATAAAGTCATAAGTGAACCATATATGATATCATAACAATGAATATGATTCTTTAATAAGTCAATGACATTATTTAAATCATCATACAGTAGGTTAAGATACATACAAAGCATATCAGACATAAGGTAAGGGATAATTTTGCATACTCATTTTTATCCGAGATCGCTTATATGTAAGTATTTATTGGGTTTATATTTTTCATAAATGACCATAAAATATTTTTCAGAAAGTGTTTAGTAATATTAAATGTATTTATAAAGTCATTCTTATCCCTCTTTGACTATTACGTTGTGTTATGGAAGGAATTGTTTTTACCATATGTGCTACTTTTCGAATTTTCCATTGAAAGTACGAGGAGAATGTTTTTTAATTTATATAGCATGGACAAGTTTTTATGGTTTCATAACGCTTAATTTTCATGAAGCTTAATCTAAAATATTTCATGAATATTTTCAACAAAAGCCTTTTCTTTTAAAATTTCATGGAAATTTGGGAAAAGAAAATGATTTTGAAGAAGAAAGGATATTTTCATCAAGAATTCATTTCAACTATTCTATCAAAACCATTTTCCATATAATATGACATTATTTAATATTTGTATGTTTCAATTACTATTTCTATATGATTTACATGGTTTCAAAATTCATATGATGAAATGATATCCATTTTTTTATATAGATTTTGTTATGACGGGATGATGTTTATGAAACCCATTTTACTCTTTGGGTTATGATGCATGATTTATGTTTATTTTGTGGAACAAGTAAGAATGATTTCATTATCATATGGTTGGGATCTATATATACCTCCAATGAATTGGTTAAATATTTATATCTCACGATATTGACATGGATATAATGGTATGTTAATACGGTTTAATGATACAAGACTGAAACGAGGAGTGGATTCGATTCAAAAATGGACTTTGTCCACTAAGATGGTCTTGGAAGTAATGCCTTGGCTACTATGGAAATCATATCATGTGATTAATTGTTTTACACAATTAAATATTTTATTCCCATGATATTGTATCATGATTGATGCTCCTTTATGATATATTCCTTACGTACTTCCAAGATTTATTTCATTGCTCAAGATTTTGAAGTTTAGATTTTTTGTTCATGTTTTTGAATTCAAATGTCAATGGATTGTATTATGTTATCTCTGTTTACCCTTACTAAGAATTTGATCTCAGCCATTTTATTTTTTCTTTTCTCCAGGATATAAAGAAAGGTTTTAGGTAATAAAATAATGGGAAGATCTTTATGGGATATGTTGAAGATCTTTCCACAGTATTAGAAGATTATGTTCCATGTTTCCAAAGACACTAATCTATTACGGTTCTTTGGTGTCTATTTTTGTAATGTATTATGTATTCCTCGAAAGTAATGTAATGTCTATGTATGTAAAGATTTGGACCTCTATAGGTGGTATCAGAGGAAAAGTTTAGTTAACCTTTGGAAACTAGGATGCGAAAACATTAGTGAGATCCCTAGAGATATTTCTAAGGTATGTATAGGGATGTACCTAAGGTTAAGTATACGTATAGGTTATAGTCCGAGAATTACGGTAACATTTTTATAATTATACCTAAGATGTTAGATATTGAAGGTACTCCCCCTTTATTAGGTTTTTTTCCCTAGCATGATTTTTTCCTCTCACACTATTCTTTTTGGGTTTTAGACGATAGTTGGAACCCGAATGAACCATGTTGATCAATGTAATCGAAAATGAAATGATTTTCCTTCTGAACAGACCAATTTTTTCAGATATAGAGTGAAAAATCTTATTTCTATACTTATACAAGCTAAGAATCATTCTGTACTTCTAAATGGGAAGAGAAGGGAACAATATTCTATTGAGTCCATCATGAGGAAACTTCAACCTTCATTTAGTGGGTCTTCTAATACACTTGTTTCTGAACAATGGATCAATAACATTGAAAAGATATTTTCCATACTTTGTTGTTCATAACATGAAAAAGTCATTCTCGCTGTTTACAATTTAGAAAGTGAAGCAGACCAGCGGTGGAATCTAATTAAGAATACAAGGCCCGAAGATGAAATTTGATCCATGGAATGGAACGAGTTCAAGAACTTGTTTTTCAATAAGTACTTCCCTCACATTCTTTGAACAAAAATGTAGAAGGAGTTCCTTGAGATTAATTAAAATGATAATCAATTTTTTGGTATATACGAATTGAATTTTACAAGGCTTTCAAGGTATGCATCTGGATTTATCATCCAACCTGAGAGTAAAGTTGATCGATTCTTCAGTGGCTTAAAACCAAGTCTTCGAGGGGCATCGGCGATAAGAGACAGCAGTAGCTATGAATAAATTGTGTGTTGTGCTATCAAGGTAGAACTAGAAGTTAGTACTACATATTAATATCATGGTTTTGACATGAAATGAAAGATGGAGTTCAAGGAGAAATTTCTAAATAATGGTGAAAAGAAGATGAATGTTTCTTTATGCACAATGTGTGGAAAGAGGCATGGTAGAGATTATATAAAAGGTACTGGAAAATATTTTAAGTGTGGAAAAGAAGGTCATCGAGTAGTTGAGAGTCAATGTAATGTGAAAAAAGGTAGATAATGATGTGAATAGAGAACAGACTACAGAGAATGCTCCACCAACACTTCAATGATTCATGTGCAAGGAAATGGGGAATTATGCTTATTGATGCCCTAATCGAAGGGTTAATGATGATCGACGTGAGACACCTATTAAGGCAATGGATAAAGGGAAGTCACATGTAATCACTATTTGTGATGTTGAGTATGACAATGATGTTGTGGAATGATAAAGTGTTTATGTAATGGGATTTTAAAATAGTATCGTTGAATCTCATTTATGGTATCATGGAATTTTTGAATATTTATGTATTGAATAATTATATGGTATCGGTAACCATGAAAATTAATTGAAGTATTTATAGAATAAAGACGATATGTGCATAATGAAGGGATAAAGAGAAAATGAAATGATCTCATAACTGATATAAGGACAAATTTATATCATGGTTTGAGTATATAGAAATTTTTGGATTTTGGTATGTGGAAAGAGTTAAATTTTGACAACATTCATGTTATCACTAATGTTTAATGGGTATTAATGTTTCAATAGAATACATGATAAATGTATTAAAATGTTTGGAATGCGACCAACAATATATATTGTATGATATATGAGGGATAAATGATGGTATTCACATGCTGAGTAGTTGATATTTCAAGTAATTGTTTTCGTTATACTATGATATTGGATAGATGTATTTTGGATAAGTCTAAAGACTGGAATGAATTATTTCAGAAATCATATATTATTGTTTTAGGCTAGAACTTTTTTCCATATTATTTTTGGAATTTTATAATAGTATGGTTTTGGAAAATGGACAACCTGTATGACAGGCGACAACCCATCGCGTCGGACAAGGCTATGGGAATCGAACCCAAAACCAAAGTGTGACATGCCTTTATCGCCTACCACTGGCCTACAAGAAGTCTTTGGTTAGTAGAAACAAGTTTTATTTTATTAAGTGGTATGATAGATGATGTATAAGTCCATTTTTTGAACCATATATGATTAATCTCAGCAACGATGGACTTATGTATATAACGTTTTCTAACCTTATGTTTAAGACAGATGGAATGAACTATCATTCTATCGCATGATCTGCTTACACTTCATGGAATACAAATTCAACATCATTTCCTTAAGAGATCAAGTGGAAATTGTACAAGGCACAAACAACTGTGAGATTTTACCAAAATCAAGTAAGTATTTCATCTAATTCAAATTTTCCAAATTTAGGGAAACAATATTGAAAACAAAAAATGTTTTCATAATTGCCTTATATTTGATGAATTTGATGGTACCTTAGATCATCACAAATTTTTCGCTTTATGATTTTTGGATTTTTCATAGCAATGTTCTCTACCACTCTCCATCAGAACATGATGGTTAGATTTCTCTTCCATATTCATATTTTCACATATGTTCTCCTATGTGGAATCCCAGTGATGAGTTAATTTGTGTAAACATTATTTTTAAAACTTCACTTTATAAAATTAAGTTTTAGTATTCCTTTTTATGATGTGGGTTTCTCTAAAAGAAACATTCCAGTTGTAAACCATTTATAACCCTGACGAATTTTGAGGGTGAAATTCATTTTAATGGGGTAGAATGTAACAACCTGAGATTTTTTGAAAATTATTATTTTTAATTTTATTTATGTCTTGTGTTGTTCTCTACACCAAAGTGATCTTGCACTAAACGCATCCATGTCTTGGCTTGTATTACACGCAATCACGACCTTCCTTGATAGCGTGTGTAGTACGCAATACCGGGTTTCACTAAACAATGATATATTGTTATAATATTTTTATAGACTAGCCATTATGAATAGTATTAACTAAATTTTGAATTTTATAAAAATATTATTCATCTTACACATTTTCTCGAACATGGTATGAGAACAAAATTAATTATTCAGGTATAATAAATATTTTTTAAAAAAATGCATTTTTGCCGACTTTTGATGGCGCACTAACATTAAATCTAGTTTCTGATATCTTTATAAGTTTGATTTGACAAAATAAAATTCTTCTTTGGAATCAGGATATAAAAATTTACTTTGGTTAAAATTTTCATATTATTCTGATATCTTTCATATTTTAATGAATAGTAAAAACATGCTATATTTTAATTAAAAACAACTTTTTTCATCAAAATAATTTATATGGTTAAATTATAATATTTAATGGGTTATAAGTATAAATAGAATATATTTTTACAATTTAATATAATTTATGTCATTAGCATTGATTTTACATTGAATTCATAGGTAAAATCATTTCAATCTTTTGCAATGTTTTAACTTTTAAAACTATTTTTAATTATAACGAGATTAATTTTAAATTAATTTCTGCAAAATTCTATGATATGAATTCGGAAAAATGGATTCCATATTTGCAATCATTAGGCCCAAATAATGTTAATAAGCTACTTTTTATTTTTAGTTATTATGAATAGTAACTACAGTAAATTTTATTTACCACAGTTAAAGGTAAATCGAGGTAATTAAGGGTAAATATAATATTATAAATTTACCATAACCCTTGTCCTAATATAATTGGATGATTATATTTTACCCTAAATCATAATTGGGTTGAAATGGAATCTAATGGAACCCACTTAAATTTGATTAAGACATTTTCTTTGGTTTATTTAAAGGAAAGTGAAATGTCTCACACAAACTTTAATAATTTAATTATTTTTAATATATAGTTATACAAAATATAAATTTGATTATAAATACTCATTTTATAGCTAAAATGTTTTTATTTATCATTTTAATTTATTTTTAAATTATAATAATGATTTAATTACCTTAAAATCATATACATTAATGATTTAGAAATTATTTATTTAGTGAAAAATCAATAATATTGTTTTTATTAAAATAATAATACCTATAAAAATGACCATAAAATTGACCAAAAATAATTAGTAGAGTATATATATACCCTAATCATCCAAGGGTCTATTTTGGGATGATTTGGAGCCTTATAAAACTGATTAGGACATTTACATTATTTTATTTTAAATGATGTCAAAGATGTCACCTTAATAATTTAATAAATATAACAATTTAAATGTTGTGATTTTATGATGATAAATTAGAGTAAAAATTTTATTATAAAATATTTTATATTTATCTTAATTATAGGATTTTATTTTTAATTTTTATAAAATTAAAAAATATAATAAATGATTATACAAAAATTATGTAGTAATTGATTTATTAAGACAAATATCAAATAAATGGGTTTATAAATATTAAAATAAACATTATATGAACTAATGAATGTTCTCCTAAAATTTTCTAGATGAATATGAAATTTTAGGAATCTATTAAACATTTTGGTTCGAATATATCCTCTGTGTTGGTTTTTATTTAAATTCAAAGAAATGAATAGTGTCAAAATTAACACTATTGTTATTTTATAAAAATAACATGTTACTAAATTGTTTAAAAATCACATAAATATATAAAAACATTAAATTAAAAATAATATATTCGAAAATGTCATAAATTACCCTATTATGGATAATTCACAACACATAAGTAATTATTAATAGCAATTTAAAATTTAGAATACTATTACAACAAATAAGATTAAATAAATTAAATAAGGATAAATCAAATAGATAAGGTTCAAAATAATTTCACAACATGTATAAATTTGATTTTATGATGATATTACAACCCTATATTATCTAATATTTAAATTTGAGTCACTTTTGATATTTTTATGTGGGGTTTAGGTTTGTTATAAATTAATATTTTAGAGGTTTCCAAAAGTGCCCCTCTCCTCCCTTATAAAAGGGCACCTCCTCCCTCTCCTTTCCACAACACCATGAACCTTCATGATTGTCCAAACCTTTCTAATTTATCTTCTCCACTTCCCTAGAAACATTCTGGAGGTTATGGTATTCTCAAAATACCAATTCTAGTGCCTTAAGAGGAATCATAAAAGAGGAGCGTCGAAGAAGAGGTAATCTCTTCTACCGATTCATTCAAGATTATTTCTTTTTCATCTTCTTCTTATTTAGTTGTTTCATTATAAAGTAATAACAGAAGAAAAAATAATATACTGATATGTTATTATAAAAATGAAACAACCCCATTTCACCTTTCATCCATCCTATGGAAAACGAAATCACCGCGCGTGCGTATGTACGGAATACCGTCTCCACGTCGTTGTGTAATTTGTTTTTCCACCACCACATTACTTGGATGAGTATAATGGTGTAAATAATAACTATATATATATGGTAATTATAACATTATACTAATTATGATAAATTATATCTTCCATTATAATTCCACTCAATAATTATGGGAACGATATCATCGCTCGTGCGTACGTACAGATTACCGTCTCCATGACGCGATGAGATCCATTCTCCAATTTAACCATTAAAAAATGATTATCAAGTATATAAATTATATAATCAGAAAATATATGACATATTAATGATACTAGACTTATGTATTTGTTATTTACTTACTTCCATGCAATTTAATAAGGAAACAAAAATAGCATTCATGCGTACGTTCGGCCTACCGTATCCATGAAGAATGTATATCATTCCATTTATCGATCTATTATATATATGTATATTCTGAAAATATATTTTATATATATATATATCATGTTTTACATTCTATAATTAAGTATTCATGATCTATGAAATCATATATATAATTACAAGTCAAAACACGGATGATAAATGAAACGATTTTACCCAAAACGCTACTTTAACATGATTTTACAAAAGAATGGGTAATATTAAGTCATAAGTGAACCATATATTATATCATAACAATGAATATGATTCTGTAATAAGTCCATGACATTATAATAATCATTATACAGGAGGGTCAGATACATACGAAGCATATCAGACATAAGGTACGGGATAATATTGAAAACTCATTTTTATCTGAGATCGCTTATATGTAAGTATTTACTGGGGTTATATTTATCATCCATGTCTATAAAAATGTTTTTCAGAAATTATTTAAAATTATTCCATGTATTTATAAAGTCATTTTTATCCCTCTTTGACTTTTAATTTGTGTTATGGAAGAAATATTTCTTTTGTTTACCATACGTGCTACTTTTTGACTTTTCTGTTAAAAGTACGAGGAGAATGTTCTATAACTTATACAGCATGAACAGATTTTTACGGTTTCATAATTATTAATTTCAATGAAGCTTACTCTACAATATTTATTTAATATTTTCAATAAAATTATTTTCTTTTGAAATTTTATGGCATTTTGTGAAAAGATAATGATTTTGAAGAAGAAAGGATATTTTCATCAATAATTCATTTCAAGTGTTTTATCAAAAACATTTTCCATCTAATATGACATTATTTAATACTGGTATGTTTCAATTACTATTTCTCTAGGATTTATATGGTTTCACAATTCTTATGATGAAATGATATCTATTTTTTATATGGATAATGTTATGAAGAGATGATGTTTATTAAACCCATTTCGCTCTTTGGGTTATGATGAATGGTTTAAGATTATTTTGTGGCACAAGTATGGATGGTTTCATTATCAGATGGTTGGGATCTATATCTACCTCCAATTCATTGGGTAAATATTTATATCTCATGAGATAGACATGTCTATAATGGTAAGTTAATACAGTTTAGTGATAGAGGACTGGAACGAGGAGTGGATTCAATTAAGAAAGGTACATTGTCCACTAAGATGGTCTTGGCAGAAATGCCTTGGCTACTATGGAAATCATATCATGTGATTAATGGTTTTCCATAATTACATGTATTATTCCCATGCTATTGTATCATGATTGATATTTCTTTATGATATATTCCTTACGTACTTCGAAGATTTATTTCGTTGCTCAATATTTTGATGGTTAGATTTTTTGTTCATGTTTTTGAATTCAAATGTTTATGGATTGTATTATTTTCTCTATGTTTACCCTTACTGAAAATTTAATCTCACCATTTTTATGTTTTTTTATCCCCAGGATATAAAGAAAGGTTTTATGTATGAAAAAAAATGGGAAGATATTTATGAGAGATGTTGAGGATCTTTCCCCAGTATTAGATGATTATGTTCCATGTTTCCAAAGACACTAAATTATTACGGTCCTTTGATGTCTGTTTCTCTTATTTATTAAGTATTACTCAAAAGTAATGTAATTTCTATTTATGTCATGATTTGGGCCTCTACATTTGGTATCAGAGGAATGGTTTAGTTAACCATTGGATACAAGGATGCGAAAAAATTTGTGAGATCCCTAGAGATATTTCTATGGTATGTCTAGGGATGTACCTAAGGTTAAGTATACATATAGGTTATAGTAATACAATTACAGTAATGTTTTTAGAATAAAACCTATTATTTTAGATATTGATGGTACTCCCCCTTTATTAGGTTGTTTTTTCTAGCATGATTTTTCCTCTCACACTATTCTTTTTGGGTTTTAGTCGATGGTTGGAACTAGAAGGAACCGTGATGATCAATGTAATCAAAAATGGAATGACTTTCCTTTTGAGCAAACCAATGTTTTGGGATATGGAGTGAAAAATATTATTTCTATACTTACACAAGATATGAATCATTATGGACATCCAAATGAGCAGATAAGGGAACAATATTCTATTGATTCCTTTATGAGGCAACTTCCACCTTCATTCAGTGGGTCTTCTAATCCACTTGTTGCTGAACAATGGATCAATAGCATTGAAAAGATATTTTCCATACATTATTGTTCAGAACATGAAAAAGTCATTCTGGCTGTTTACAGTTTAGAAAGTGAAGCAGACTAGTGATGGACTCTAATTAAGAATACAAGGCCCCAATATGAAATTGGATCCATGAAATGGAACGAGTTCAAGAACTTGTTTTTAAATAAGTAATTCCCTCATATTCATTGAACAAAAATGGAGAGGGAGTTCCTTGAGATTAAGAAAAAGTATAATAAATCTTTTGGTATATACAAAGCAAATTTTACAATGCTTGGAAGGTATGCATCTGGATTTATCATCCAAACTGAAAGTAAAGTCGATCGATTCTTCAGTGGCTTAAAACCAAGTCTCCGTGGGGCATCAACGATAAGAGACTTCAGTAGCTATGAAGAAATTGTGTGTTGTGCTATCAAGGTAGAACTGGAAGTTGGTATTTCATATCCATCTCATGGTTTTGACAAGAAATGAAAGATGGAGGTCAAGGAGAAATTTCTGAACAATGGCGAAAAGAAGATGAATGTTTCTTTATGCTCAATGTGTGGAAAGAGGCATGGTGGAGATTGTCTAAAATGTACTGGAAAATGTTTTAAGTGTGGAAAATAAAGTCATCAAGCAGTTGAGATTCGAAGTAATGGGAAGAAAGGTAGCTAATGATGCGAATAGAGAAAAGACTATAGAGAATGCTCCACCAACACTTCAATGATTCAAGTTCAAGGAAATGGGGCATTATGCTTATCAATGCCCTAATCCAAGGGTTAATGATGATCGACGTGAGACACCTCTTAAGGAAATGGATAATGGGAAGTCACATGTGATCACTATTTGTGATTTTGAGTATGAAAATGATGTTGTGGAATGATTAAGGGTTTATGTAATGGTATCTCAAAATAGTATCGTGGAATATCATTTATGGTATCATGGAATTTTTGGAATATTTATGTATTGAATAATTATATGGTACCGATAACCATTAAAATTGATTTAAGTATTTTTGGAATAAATATGATATGTGCATAATGCAGGGATAAAGTGAAAATGAAGTGAGCTCAGAACTGATATAAGGAAAAATTTATATCATGGTTTGAGTTTATTGAAATTTTTGGATTTTGGTATGTGGAAATAGTTAACTTTTGACAGCATTCATGTTTTCACTAAGGTTTAATGGTTATTAGTTTTTCAATAGAATACATGATAAATGCATTCAAATGTTTGTAATGTGACCAACAATATATATTTTATTATATATGGGGGATAAATGATGTTAATCACATGCTCAGTAGTTGACATTTCTAGTAATTGTTTTCTTTATACAATGATATTGGATAGATGTATTTTGGATAAGTCTAATGACTGGAATAGATTATGTCGGACATCATATAGTATTGTTTTAGGCGATAAATTTTTTTAATATTATTTTTGGAATGTTATAATAGTATAGTTTTGGAAAAAAGACAACTTGTAGGACATGCAACAACCCATCGCGTCTGACAAGGCTGTGTGAATAGAACCGAAATCCAATGTGTGGCATCCCTTTATCGCCTACCACTGGCCTACAGGAAGTATCTGGTTAGTATAAACTAGTTTTATTTTTTTTATGCGATATGATTGATGAAGTATAAGTCCATTTTTTGAACCATATATGATTAATCTCGGGAAAGATGGACTTATGTATATAACGTTTGCTAACCTTTTGTTAGAGACAGATGGAATGACCTATCATTCTATCACATGATTTTCTAACACTTCATGTAAGATGAATTCAACTTCATTTCTATAAGAGATAAAGTGGAAATTGTATAAGGCACAAACAATAGTGAGATTGTACCAAAATCAAGTAAGTATTTCTTCTAATTCAAATTTTTGAAATTTAGGGAAATGATATTAAAAACCAAAAATATTTTCCTAGTTCCCTTATATTTGATGAATCAGATGGTACCTTAGATCATCACAAATTTATGGCTTTGTGATTGTTTTCTTTTTCATAGCCATGTTCTCTACCACTCTCCATCAGAACATGATGGTTAGATTTCTCTTCCATATCAATATTTTCACCTATGTTCTACTACGTGGAAACCCAGTGATGAGTTATTTTGTCTAAACTTTATTTTTCAAACCTCACTTTATAAAATTAAGTTTTAGTATTACTTTTTATGATGTCTTTTCTCTAAAAGAAACTTTCAAGTTGTAAACCATTTATAACCCCAATGAATTTTGAGGGTGAAATTCATTTTAATGGGGTATAATGTTACAACCTGAGATTTTTTGAAAATTATTCCTTTTAATTTTATTTATGACTTTTTTTGCTCACTACAACAAAGCGATCTTTCACTAAACACATCTTTAACTTGTCTTTCATTACACACAATGACGACCTTCCTCGATAGCGTGTGTAGTACGCAATACCAGGTTTCACTAAACAACGATATATTGTTATAATATTATTATAGACTAGACATTATGAATATTATTAACTTAATTTTGAATTTTATAAATTTAATATTCATCTTATACATTTTTTAGTACATGGTATGAGAACAAAATAAATTTTTCAGGTAAAATAAGTATTTTTAAAAAAATGCACTTTTGCAACCTTTTGATGGCGCAATAACTTTAAATCTAGTTTCTAACATGTTTATATGTTCAATTTGAAAAAATAAAATTCTTTGTTTGAATCAGGATATAAAAATTTACTTTGGATAAAATTTTCATATTATTCTAATAACTTTTATATTTTAATGAATAGTAAAAACACGCTATATTTTAATTAAAGACAACTTTTTTCATCATAATAATTTATATGGTTAAATTATAATATTTAATGGGTTTTAAGTATAAATAGAATATATTTTTATCATTTAATATAATTTATATCAATATCATTGATTTTACATTGAATTGATAGATAAAATCATTTTAATCTTTTGCAATGTTTTAACATTTAAAACACTTTTTATTTACAACGAGATTAATATTAATTTAATATCTGAAAATTCTGTGATTTGAATTTGGAAAAATGTATTCCATATTTTGGAATCAGTAGGCCCAAATTATGTTAATAAGCTACTTTTTATTTTTACTTATTTTGAATAGTAACTACGGTAAATTTTATTTACCATAGTTAAAGGTAAATCGAGGTAATTAATGATAAATATAATATTATAAAATTACCATAAAACTTGTCCTAATATAATTGGATGATTATATTTTACGCTAAATCATACTTGGGTCGAAATGGAATCTAATGACACCCACTTGAATTTGATTAAGACCTTTTATTTGTATTATTTAAAGGAAAGTGAAATGTCTCACACAAACTTTAATAATTAGATTATTTTTAATATATAGTTTTACAGAATATAAATTATATTATAAATACTCATTTGAAAGCTAAAATGTTTTTATATATCTTGGCAATTTATTTTTAATTTATAATAATGATTTTATTACATTAAAATCCTATACATTAATGATATAGAAATTATTTATTTAGTGAAAAATCAATAATATTGTTTTTATTTAAATAATAATACATATCAAAATAACCAAAAACTTGACCAAACATTATTGGTAGAGTTTATCTATACCCTAAGAATACAAGGGTCGATTTGTGGACGATTTGGAGCCTTAAAAAACTGATTAGGACATTTACATTATTTTATTATAAATGATGTCAATGATGTCACCTTCATAATTTAATAAATATATCAATTTAAATGTTTTGATTTTAAGATGATAAATGAGAGTAAAAATATTATTATAAAAGATATTATATTTATCTTCATTATAGGATTATATTTTTAAATTTTATAAAAGTAATAAATATATTAAATGAATATACAAAAAAGATGTAGTAATTGATTTATTAAGACAAATATCAAATAAATGGGTTTATAAATATTGAAATAAACATTATATGAACAAATTAATGTTATACAAAAAATTCTAGATGAATATGAAATTTTAAGAATATATTAATCATTTTGGTTCGAATATATCCTATGTCTGGATTTTT
This sequence comes from Viscum album, assembly GCA_963277665.1. Taxonomy (NCBI): domain Eukaryota; kingdom Viridiplantae; phylum Streptophyta; class Magnoliopsida; order Santalales; family Viscaceae; genus Viscum; species Viscum album. The sequence continues at coordinate 2,002,469,337 of OY728152.1, forward strand.
ATTTAAATTCAAATAAATGAATAGTGTCAAAATTAACACTATTGTTATTTTATAAAAATAACATATTATTAAATTGTTTAAAAATCACATAAATATTTAAAAACTATAAATTGAAAATAATATGGTCTAAAATTTCATAAAGTACCCTATTGTGGATAATTCACAACACAGAAGTAATTATTTATAACAATTTAAAATTTAGAATATTATTACAACAAATAAGATTAAATAAATTAAATAAGGATAAATCAAATTGATAAGGTTTAAAATAATTTCCCAACATGTATACATTTTATTTGTTGATGATATTAGAACCCTATATTATCTAATATCCTAATTTTAGTTACTTTGGATGTTTTTATGTGGGGTTTAGGTTTATTATAAATTAATATTTTAGAGGTTTCCAAAAGTGCCCCTCTCCTCCCTTATAAACGGGCACCTCCACCATCTCCTCTTCACAACACCATGAACCTTCATGATGGTCCAAAACTTTCTGATTTCTCTTCTCCACATCCCTAGAACCATTCTGGAGGTTCTGGTATTCTCAAAATACCAACTCTACTGCCTTAAGAGGAAGCTTAAAAGAGGAGCATCGAAGAAGAGGTAATCTCTTCTACCGATTCTTTCAAGTTTCTTTCTTTTTCAACTTCTTATTCATTAGTTTTTTCATTATAAATAAATAACATAAGAATCAATAATATACTGATATGTTATTATAAATATGAAACAACCCCATTTCACCTTTAATCCATCCTATGGAAAATGAAATCACCGCGCGTGCGTACGTACGGAATACCGTCTCCACGCCGTTGTGTAATTTGTTTTTACACCACCACCTTACTTGGATGGGTATAATGGTGTAAAGAATAACTATATATATATATGGTAATTATAACGTGATACTAATTATGATATATTATATCATCCACTATAATTCCACTCAAAAAATTAAGGGAACGATATCATCGCTCGTGCGTACATACGGATTACCATCTCCATGACGCGATGAGATCCATTCTCTAATATAACCATTAAAAATGATTATAAAGTATATATATTATATAATCATAAAATATATGACATATTAATTTTATTTTGCTTTGGTATTTGTTATTTACTTACTTCCATTCAATTTAATAAGGAAACAAAAACAGTGTTCATGCGTACGTTCGGCCTACCGTATCCATGAACAGTGTATTTATTTTTATTTATCGATCTATTATATATATGTATATTCTGAAAATATTATATATATATATATATCATATTTTACATTCTATAATTAATTAATCCAGATCTAAGTAATCATATGAATAATTACATGTCTAAACACGAACGATAAATGAAACTATTTTACCCAAAACGCTACTTTAACATGAATTTACAAAAGAACAGGCAATATAAAGTCATAATTTAACCATATATAATATCATAACAATGAATATGATTTTGTAATAAGTCAATTCCATTATTTAAATCATTATATAGGTTCTTCAGATACATACGAAGCATATCAGACATAAGGTAAGGGATAATATTGTAAAATCATTTTTATCTGAGATCGGTTATACGTATGTATTTACTGGGGTTATATTTTTCATCCATGTCCATAAAAATGACTTTCAGAAAGTGTTTAATATTCTTCCATATATTTATAAAGTCATTTGTATCCCTCTTTTACATTTACTTTGTGTTATTGAAGGAATATTTCTTTTGTTTACCATACGTGCAACTTTTTGAATTTTCCGTTAAAAGTACGAGGAGAATGTTTTTAATAACTTATACAGCATGAACGGATTTTTATGGTTTCATAACGCTTAATTTTCATGAATATTACTCTACAATATTTCATTAATATTTTCAATAAAATCCTTTTCTTTTAAAATTGCATGGCTTTTTGTGAAAAGAAAATGATTTTGAAGAAGAAAGGATATTTTCATCAATAATTCATTTCAAGTGTTTTATCAAAACTATTTTCAGTCAAAGATGACATTATTTAATATTTTTATATTTAAATTACTATTTCTACATGATTTAAATTGTTTAACAATTATTATGATGAAATGATATCTATTTTTTATGTGGATTATGTTAAGATGGGATGATGTTTATGAAACCCATTTTACTCTTTGGGTTATGATGAATGATTTATGTTTATTTTTTGGAACAAGTAAGAATGATTTCATTATCAGATGGTTGGGATCTATATATACCTCTAAAGCATTGGGTAAATATTTATATCTCATGAGATAGACATGGCTATAATGGTAAGTTAATACGATTCAGTGATTTAGGACTGGAATGAGGAGTGGATTAAATTCAGAAAGGGACTTTGTCCACTAAGATGGTCTTGGCAGAAATGACTTGGCTACTATGGAAATAATATCATGTGATTAATGGTTTTACACAATTACATGTTTTATTCCCATGATATTGTATCATGATTGATGTTCCTTTATGATATATCCCTTATGTACTTCCAATATTTATTTCTTTTCTCAAGATTTTGATGTTTAGATTTTTTGTACATGTTTTTGAATTCAAATGTTTATGGATTGTATTATGTGCTCTATGTTTACCCTTACTGAGAATTAGATCTCACCCTTTTTTTTCATATCCCCAGGATATAAAGAATGGTTTTAGGTAATAAAAAAATAGGTATGATCTTTATGAGTGTGTTGAAGATCTTTCCCCAGGATTAGAAGATTATGTTCCATGTTTCCAGAACACTAAACTATTATGGTCCTTTGGTGTCTGTTTTTGTTATGTATTATTTATTCCACAAAAGTAATTTAATGTCTATGTATTTCCAGATTTGGGCCTCTACAATTGGTATCAGATGAATAGTTTAGTTAACCTTTGTAAACTAGGATGCGAAAACAATAGTGAGATCCCTAGAGATATTTCTATGGTATGTCTAGGGATGTACCTAAGGTTAAGTATATGTATAGGTTATAGTCCTAGATTTATTGTAACGTTTTTATAATTAAACCTGATATTTTAGATATTGAAGGTACACTCCCTTTTTTAGGTTGTTTTCCCTAGCATGATTTTTTCCTCTCACACTATTCTTTTTGGGTTTTAGACAATGGTTGGAACTCAAAGGAACCGTGTTGATCAATGTAATCGAAAATGCAATGATTGTCCTTTTGATAAAACCAATGTTATAGAAAATGGAGTGAAAAATATTATTTCTGTACTTAAAGAATCTATGAATCACTATGGGCTTCCAAATGAGCAGAGAAGGGAACAATATTCAATTGAGTCCTTCATGAGACAACTTCCTCCTTCATTCAGTGGGTCTTCTAATCCACTTGTTGATGAACAATGGATCAATATCATTGAAAAGATAGATTCCATACATTTCTGTTCAGAACATGAAAAAGTCATTCTGGCTGTTTACAGTTTAAAAAGTGAAGCAGCCCAGTGGTGGAATCTAATTTTGAATAAAAGGCCCCAAGATGAAATTGGATCCATGGAATGGAACGAGTTAAAGAACTTGTTTTTCAATAAGTACTTCCCTCATATTTTTTTAACAAAAATGGAGAAGGAGTTCCTTGAGATTAAGAAAAAGGATAATAAATAATTTGGTTTATACATATCTAATTTTACAAGGCTTGCAAGGTATGCATCTGGATTTATATCCAACCTGAAAGTAAAGTCGATCGATTCTTCAGTGGCTTAAAACCAAATCTTCAAGGGGCATTAGCGATAAGAGACTTCAGTAGCTATGAAGAAATTGTGTGTTTTGTAGTCAAGGTAGAATTGGAAGTTGGTAATACATATCCATCTCATGGTTTTGACAAGAAACGAAACATGGAGTTCAAGGAGAAATCTCAGAACAATGGTGAAAAGAAGATGAATGTTTCCTTATGCTCAATGTGTGGAAAGAGGCATGGTGGAGATTGTCTAAAAGGTACTGGAAAATGTTTTAAGTGTGGAAAAGAAGGTCATCTAGCAGTTGAGAGTGGATGTAATGGAAAAAAGGTATCTAATGATGTGAATAAGGAAAATACTATAGATTACTCTCCAAGAACACTTCAATGATTCAAGTGCAAGGAAATGGGGCATTATGATTATCAATTCCCTAATCCAAGGGTTAATGATGGCCGACGTGAGAAACCTCTTAAGGAAATTGATAAAGGAAAGTCACACGCGATCTCTATTTGTGATGTTGAGTATGTCAGTGATGTCATGCAATGAATATGTTTTTATGTAATGGTATTTCAAAATAGTATCATGGAATTTCATTTATGGTATCATGGAATTCTGGAACATTTATATATTGTATAATTATATGGTACCAGTAACCATGAAAATTGATTGAAGTATTTATGGATTAAAGATGATATGTGCATAATGCAGGGATAAAGATAAAATGAAATGAGCTCATAACTGATATAAGGACAAATTTATATCATGGTTTGAGTATATAGAAATTTTTGGATTTTGATTTGTGGAAAGAGTTAACTTTTGACTGCATTCATGTTTTCACTAAGGTTAAATGGGTATTAATTTTTCAAAAGAATAAATGATAAAGGTATTAAAATGTTTGGAATGTGACCAAAAATATATATTGTATGATATATGAGGGATAAATGATGGTATTCACATGCTCATTAGTTGAAATTTCTAGTAATTGTTTTCTTTATACTATAATATTGGACAGATGTATTTTGGATAAGTCTAAAGACTGGAATAGATTATTTCGGACATCATATAGCATTATTTTAGGATAGAACGTTTTTTAATATTATTTTTGGAATTTTATAATAGTATAGTTTTGGAAAAAGTACAACCTGTAGGACAGGCGACAACCCGTCGCGTCAGACAAGGATGTGGGAATCGAACCCAAAACCAATGTGTGACAGGCCATTGTCTCCTACCACTAGCCTACATGAAGTATCTAGTTATTATAAACTGGTTTAATTTTTTTAAGCAGTATGATAGATGAAGTATAAGTCCATTTTTTGAACCATATATGATTAATCTCAGCAATGATGGACTTATGTATATAATTTTTTCTAACCTTATGTTTGAGACAGATGGAATGACCAATCATTCTATCGTATGATCTGCTAACACTTCACGGAAGACGAATTCAACTTCATTTATTTAGGAGATTAAGTGGAAATTGAATAAGGCACAAACAACAGTGAGATTGTACCAAAATCAAGTAAGTATTTATTCTAATTCAAAATTTTCAAATTTATGGAAATGATATTGAAAACCAAAATTTTTTTCCCAGTTCCCTTATATTTGATGAATCAGATGGTACCTTAGATCATCACAAATTTTGGGCTTTGTGATTGTTGGCTTTTTCATAGCCATGTTCTCTACCACTCTCCATCAGAACATAATGGTTAGATTTTTCTTCCGTATCCATATTTTCACCTATGTTCTCCTACATGAAACCTAGTGATGAGTTAATTTGTGTCACCTTTATTTTTCAAACTTCACTTTATAAAATTATGTTTTAGTATTCCTTTTTATAATGTGGGATTCTCTGAAAGAATCTTTCAATTTGTAAACCATTTATAACCCCGACGAATTTCAAGGGCGAAATTCATTTTATGGGGGGAGAATGTAACAACCCAAGATTTTTTTGAGAATTATGCCTTTTAATTTTATTGATGTCTTGTGTTGTGCGCTACACCAAAGGGATCTTTCACTAAACGCATCCCTAACTTGGCTTGTATTACACACAATCACGACCTTCCTCGATAGCGTGTGTAGTACGCAATACCGGGTTTACTAAACAACGATATATTGTTATAATATTATTATAGACTAGCCATTATGAATAGTATTAAATAAAAATTGAATTTCCTAAAATTATTATTCATCTTTAACATTTTCTAGTACATGGTATGAGAACAAAATAAATTTTTTAGCTAAAATAAGTATTTTTTAAAAATGTTTTTTGCCGTGTTTTGATGGAGCACTAACTTTAAATATAGTTTTTGACATTATTATACGTTCTATTTGAAAAAATAAAATTCTTCTTTGGAATCAAGATATAAAAATATACTTTGGATAAAATTTCAATATTATCTTGATAACATTCATATTTTAATGAATAGAAAAATCACACTATATTTTAATTAAAAACAACTTTTTTCATCATAATAATTTATATGGTTAAATTTTAATATTTAATGGGTTTAAGTATAAATTGAATATATTTTTACCATTTAATATAATTTATGTCATTATCATTTATTTTACATTGAATTCATAGGTAAAATCATTTCAATCTTTTGGAATGTTTTATCTTTTAAAACTCTTTTTATTTACAATAGGATTAATATTAAATTAATATATTCAACATCTGTGAATTGAAATGGGAAACATTTATTCCATATTTGGAATTAGTAGGCCTATATTATGTTAATATGATACATTTTTTTAGTTATTATGAATAGTTACTACAGTAAATTTTATTTACCATAGTTAAAGTTAATCGAGGTAATTAAGGGTAAATATAATGTTATAAAATTACCATAACACTTAACCTAATTTAATTGGATGAATATAGTTTACCCTAAATCATAATTGGGTCGAAATGGAATCTAATGGAACCCACTTGAATTTTATTAAGACCTTTTATTTGGTTTATTTAAAGGAAAGTGAAATGTCTCACACAAACTTTAATAATCAGATTATTTTTAATATAATTTTATACAGAATATAAATTAGATTATAAATACTAATTTGAAAGCTAATTTTTTTTATTTATCTTGGTAATTTATTAATAATTTATAATAATTATTTTATTACCTTAAAATCATATACATTAATGATGTAGAAATTATTTATTTAGTGAAAAATCAAAAATATTGTTTTTATAAAAATAATAATTCCTGTCAAAATGACAAAAAACTTGACAAAAAATTATTTTTAGAGTATATATATACCCTAATCTTCCAAGGGTCGATTTCTGGACGATTTGGATCCTTATAAAACTAATTATGACATTTACATTATTTTATTTTAAATTATGTCAAAGATGTCACCTTTATAATTTAATAAATATAACAATTTAAATGTTGTGATTTTAAGATGATAAATTAGAGTAAAAATATTATTATAAAATATAATATTTTTATCTTCATTATAGGATTTTATTTTTAATTTTTATAAAATTAACTAATATATTAAATGATTATACAATAATGAAGTAGGAATTGATTTATTAAGACAAATATCAAATAAATGGTTTTATAAATATTAAAATTAACATTATATGAACTAATTAATGTTCTCCAAATATTTTCTAGATGAATATTACATGATAGGAATCTATTAAACATTTTGGTTCGAATATATCCTCTGTGTGGATTTTTATTTAAATTCAAATAAATGAATAGAGTCAAAATTAACACTATTTTTATTTTATAAAAATAACATATTATTAAAATGATTAAAAATCAAATAAATATTTAAAAACTATAAATTGAAAATAATATCGTCTAAAATGTCATAAAGTACCATATTATGGATAATTTAAAACACATAAGTAATTATTAATAACAATTTAAAATTTAGAATATTATTACCACAAATAAGATTAAACAAATTAAATAAGGATAAAAAAAATTGAAAAGGTTTAAAATAATTTCCCAACATGAATAAATTTGATTTGATGATGATATTACAACCCTATATTATCTAATATCCTAATTTGAGTCACTTTGGATGTTTTAATGTGGGCTTTATGTTTATTATAAATTAATATTTTAGAGGTTTCCAAAAGTTCCCCACTCCTCCCTTATAAATGGGAACCTCCTCCCTCTCCTCTTCAAAAAATTTTGAGCTTTCATGCTCGGCCAAACCCTGCCCATTTCTCTTATCCCCTTCCTTAGAAACATTCTTGAGGTTTTGGTCATCTGAAAAGACCAACTCTAGTCACTTAAGAGGAAGTTTAAAAGAGGAGCGTCGAATAAGAGGTAATCTCTTCTACCGATTCTTTCAAGTTTCTTTCTTCTTCAACGTCTTCTTCATTAGGTGTTTCATAATAAAGTAATAAAATAATTATCAATAATATAATTATATTTTATTATAAATATGAAACAACCCCATTTCATCTTCAATCGATCCTACAAAAAAAGAAATCACCGCGCGTGCGTACGTACGGAATACCTTCTCCACACCGTGGTATAATCTGTTTTTCCACCACCACCATACTTGAATGGGTATAATGGTGTAAAGGATAACTATATATATATATGGTAATTATAAAATTATACTAATTCTGAGATATTATATCATCCACTCTAATTCAATTAAATAATTATGGGTACGATATCATCGCTCGTGCGTACATACAGATTACCATCTCCACGACGCGATGAGATTCATTCTCCAAGTTAACCACTCAAGAATGAATATAAATTGTATTTATTAAATAATAATCAAATATGTGAAATATTAATGATACTGGACTTAGGTATTTGTTATTTACTTTCTTTCATTCAATTTAATAAGGAAACGAAAATAGCATTCATGCGTACGTTCGGCCTACCGTCTCCAGGAACAGTGTATTTATTTCCATTTATCGATTTATTATATATATGTATATTATGAAAATATATTATATATAAATCATGTTTTACATTATATAAGTATGTAATCATGATCTAAATAATCATATGAATAATTACAAGTCAAAACACGGATGATAAAGGAAACGATTTTACCCAAAACGCTACTTTAACATGAATTTAACAAAGAACGGGTAATATAATGTCATAAGTGAACCATATATGATATCTTAACAATGAATATGTTTCTATAATTAGTATATGACATTATTTAAATCATTATACAGGAGTTCCATATACATAAGAAGCATATCAGACATATGGTAAGGGACAATTTTGCAATCTCAATTTTATGCGATATCGTTTATACGTAAGTATTTACTGGGGTTATATTTTTCATCCATGTCCATAAAAATGTTTTTCATAAAGTGTTTAATATTATTACATTTATTTATAACGTAAATTTTATCCCTATTTGACTTTTAAATTGTGTTATGGAAGGAATCTTTCTTTTGTTTACCATGCGTGCTACTTTTTGACTTTTCCGTTAAAAGTACGAGGATAATGTTTTATTAACTTATACAGAATGAATGGATTTTTACGGTTTCATAACACCTATTTTCCATGAATATTCCAATATAATATTTCATTAATATTTTCAAAAAAATCATTTTCTTTTAAAATTTCATTTCATTTTGTGAAAAGAAAATGATTTTGAAGAAGATAGGATATTTTCCTCAAGAATTCATTTCATCTGTTTTATCAAAACCATTTTCCATATAAGATGACCTTATTTCATACGTTGATGTCTCAAGTATAATGTCTCTATGATTTAAATGGTTTTACTTTTCTTATTATTAAATTATATCCATTTTTTATATAGATTATGTTATGACGGGATGATGTTTATGAAACCCATTTTACTCTTTTGGTTATGGTGAATGATGTATGTTTATTTTTGGGAACATGTAAGAATGATTTCATTATGATATGGGTAGGACCTATATCTCCCTCCAATAAATTAGGAAAATATTTATATCTCATGAGATAGACATTTCTGGAATGGTATGTTAATCCGGTTTATTGATACAGGACTGGAATGAGGGGTGAACTCAGTTCAGAAAGAGACTTTGTCCACTAACATGGTCTTGGCAGCAATTTCTTGGCTAATATGTAAATCATATAATGTGCTTAATGGTTTTCCACAATTACATGTTTTATTCCTTTACAAATGTATCATTATTGATGTTCCTTTATGATATATTCCTTATGTACTCCCAATATTTATGTCTTTGCTCAAGATTCTAATGTTTAGATTTTATGTTCAATTTTTTGAATTAAAATGTTTATGGATTGTTTTATGTTATATATTTTTACCCTTAATGAGAATTTGAGCTCACCCTTTTTATGTTTTCTTTTCCCCATAATAGAAATAAAGGTTTTCGGTATGAAAAGAAGGGGAAGATCTTTATGGGAGATGTTAAAGATCATTAACCATGATTAGAAGATTATTTTCCATGTTTCCAAAGACACTAAACTATTAAGGTTATTTGGTGTATTTTTTTGTTATTTATTATGTATTACGCAAAAGTAATGTAATGTCTATGTACGTCAAGCTATGGGTCTCTACAACGACATTGGACCAAGTACTCTTCAAATGATAGTGGACTTTTATTATAAGATCATCATGTCCATAAATAATGCCTGGTTGATTTTATATACCAATGGTAAGAAGAGTTGCATAGGTTACCCCAATGATAAGGAAAACCCTCAAAATGACCTTATGTCTACATTTGCATAGTAACTATAGTTCAGAACATATGGTAATCATGTGATCCACACCATTATAGGGATTAGTTGAAACTAATTTCATTTCCCATTGATGAGAGCTAGTGTTGAATATTCCTCCCCTTTCCCAAGATCAAAATCTAGGGTACTTCAACTATGGTAATCCACAATCCATTATTATAGGAGGTGACACTTTTTCTCCACATTTCCATCAATGAATACATATCTATATACATCACCAAATATGATTATCAATAAAATGAAAACTAGTTAGGGGATGGTCACACTCAACAACCTCTACCCCTCTCTATTTGGGAACTGGAACCATCCAATTGTATTGGGAACTATATATTCAATATTTTGACCCAATTCCTCTTATTTATTATCGCATGGAGCATGACTCATGTTAGTATAGTGGGTTTCAACTGTACTGGAATTTTCATGAGTTCAATGTATCAAATGGGATTTCTCTATAGATGTATGTCGTAAATTCAATCAAAATGGGCCTCCAATAATGAATTATCCTTAATAAAATCCCCTCAATGAGAATATATCATGAATAATACCCAATCAATCCCCCTTAATGAGCCTCTTATAAGATCTATATTCATGAGAATATGAACTAAATGGGATTTGATTCTCAACTAACTATGACATGTGGGGATCTTATATGAGGTCAAAACCAAAAACCCGAATCAACCTACTATTCTTCGCCTCACATCCCTGGTAGTGTCACATTATCCCAGAAGAACATATCTCTTACTGTAATCTCGATCCATATCGGTGTTTGTTTCATACCATCTTTGACTAGGCATCCTTTCTCATGTGTGTCCTTTTCGAATGAAAATAATATACATTGTCAGTTCCTTATCACATCACCTTAAAAGCTTATGTGTCTAGTAAAGTGGCATTATAATACATAGGATCTAATTCCTCTAATGAGGATATGTTGGATTCCCATATTATGGGTTCGATCCTAACATCAAAATAACTCACATCCCCACTAGACGACGATACAATTTAGAATGCAATCCAATGTGGATTAAATATAGGGTTGTCATAGTGAATGACTAAAAAATCCTTCATCGATCCTTAAATATGTAAAATAGACCGATAATCTAGGATACATATAGATACATAAATCATTGGAGATCCTCTGATACATTAAAATAATTCTAAACCCTTTCATAGTAATGATTCACCATTAATTTTAGGGGAACATATGGACATATACATGGGAACGAACCAAGGATTCACGAACATATGAACATGAATTAAATCCATAAGAGTGACCTAAAATATGAATTAGTTACCCCCAAATGTGTGTGATGTTCCTAACATACCATCGTATTTTCTAATGTGAGTTCATAAGGGTAAATTGGAAAATCATCCAATAAATGTATTCCTTTGGAAATCATGGAAATGAATCTTGAATGTGAGAGTTGTTGGGGTTTTCCATAACTCTAAAAAACCATTTTAGACTATTCAAATATGTTATAATTGATATCAGTGATGTCACACCAATTAATCCCCTTTAATTAATAAAATTAGGAAAAAAAACATCTTCAATCAAAAAAATGATGAACCCACCATGAATCCATTATCAAGGTGGTGGTGTAACCTCACTTTATTCTCATTTCGAACCCAAAAAAATGATGAAGGATTAGAGATATTATCAATTATGCATGTGGTCATGAGATTATACTATGAATATGTTTTGATGTTTGTATAATTCAAAGATATTGACGGAATTTTTCAGAGCATACTTCAATTAAATTTTGTCCAAGATGTTCACACAGGCAAAAATGTAAACCAACACACTGGCCTATAAATCCATGATGTAGAGGAAAACATCTCCCACACTAGGTCTCTAACTTTGGATCCTAAATGAACTAATCTAGGAGTACCATTATAATAGTACACTCCCAACGCAATTGGAAGATGTAAAATCCCTCCAAAAGATAGAATCCCTCTATCTTCCCACTTTACAGTAGCTGACGGACTAGAACCGGGAGACTCCACTAGCCGTCTCTAATCCTTTATACATCCAATATCTAGAAAAAGATAATGTCTACCTAAATTATATGGGATAGGTGTATGCATTCATCAGTAATGACTTCATCCCAACTGTATATGGGTCTTTCTCAAGGGACCATAATGGAAGATGTTGATACAAATTTCATGAGGACAAGTATCCTATTATTATGGAGGATATCATTCTAATTGTCCATGTAGAAGGAAAATAAACATATGTCCCTCAGGACACCTTTCATGGGAAACATAGGTATTACCAAGACTAGGTCATCACCCTTGTTCCTGAGGAAGAGATCATCCATGAAAATATAGAAGCATCAGAATGTATGATGTATATTCCTCCACGATTTTATAAATTCCACAATGAAAATACAATGCAAATTTGCGAGTATGAAATATCCCTGCTGATGGAGAAGAAAAATATCCACACAAAATGGTGTTGAATTATATACAGATAAAAATTCACGTCAATGAAAGTAAATCCCATTTTCAAAATAGGGTGCAAATAACTATGAAAAGATTCAAATTCATTACAATATATTCCAATACCATCATCCAATTAGGATATAAAAAATAATAGTCGGTATATATCCCTCCATCATATTTTAATCCCATCAGTCAAGTAATATTTTTATCAATGAGAATACACAAACATTTACTTTCAATTATGAATTCGGCAAGAATAATTTAGTGTAAATTTAATATAGAAAGAGATAAATTTGTATTTTAAAAAACCAATCCCATCAGTCAAATATTATGGCACCCAAATAAATGAATATTTAATTTCTTATGAAGTAGTATAAATATTTTATGACAAATATAGTGGAAAATAATTATATGAATATATTTTATCATTATATGAAGCCCACTAGTCAAATACAGTGGTGACCAGATAAAATATATGTTATATCCCATCTATAAACCATTGGAAGACTCGTTACTCTATCCACATATGAGATAAATATCGGTACTCATCAGTAGAAAATGGAGGACTAGATGTACCACATATTACTACTCCGTCATTATAATGGGATTATATAATTGTTCTATCCAAACTCATCCCTAATATAATCTTCGTGATGATGGAGGACAAGACATTAATTCCTAACCATTTCACAAAGACATTTCAAGATGTAATCACATACATGGAAATAACCTGGAGTCTGCCCAAAAACACCACATCCCCAATAGTGGTTCTGAATCTACACAACAGGGTGAACACTCTAGTATATGCATGCATCCCTACTCCCATCCAAGAGGGTCACTGGACATATTCCACTATACATTGGCCACCTGATTGGGAAAAATAAATTTTCCAACTAGGGTGGACAATAATCCACTAATGTGGACCCTCTATGTCCTGTATATTTTCCTTCCATAAACCAATAAGCATGTAAAAATATCCTATAATTATTATAGGATTCACTTGATCATTGGCCTTTTCATGAAGGAAATTATCCCCAATATGTGACGCCATTTTCATACAAAATAGTGACAAAAAATAAATCATTCCAAAGGATGATGGAATATTAAGAGATTATTCATAAACCTACTCTTCTAAATGAATGATATCATCATAATATCTTACACTTATCATGGGGGATAAAAATCTTGTAACTCCATTAAAAAATTATGGATGTGGTTGTATCGATTGTGAGGGATCTCCCTATAATATTTTTACCATAATCTATGATGGTCCTCCACAGAGCGGGTACCATGAATGCTTATAAAATGGAAAAGAAATAATTGATCATGAGATATTATATTTGGATGAGTGTCATTTTATCCCTCTGTGTTTCTATATGATAAAATATAATGATGGCCCTCCCCATGTTTTCTTCCACCCAAATGGTCCTTCCTTTGGTAGACACTGCAGATATTCTCCCTGCATTTTGACTTGTATATGTGATGGTAGTCCTCTCCATGATTGAATTAACTATGTAGGTCCACCAAAAATTGAAATATTATTCTATAAATAAGATCCTACCCTTCCTATCTTAATCCATGATGATCCTTCCTGGGGTATATAATGCAATAATTCTCTCGAGAGTTAGACAAAAAATTGGTATGGTAGCAATCTCCATTATAGGACCAACTATAATGATCCACCCCAGAGTAAAGTTCTATATATTTAGGAAGGTCATAACTTGCAGAATAAAATTCCAAAACGTCCTCATATATGATTCAAATTTGGGGTATTTTTCATGTTATGTCAGATACCATATCAATATTAATTATCATCCTTTCCCAAGCAGGAGATGACTCACTTCTGGGCACTTCTTCCGAACCACCTTCGGACTGTTCACATGAATGTGAGACCCCAAATATTTCCTAATACATGTGAAAAATCATCATGAATATTCCATGTTAGAAAGAACAAGTATAGGTTTCCCTCATATATGAGAAAACAGATATGATTCTTCTTCAAACTGAATTATATTGGAATGAGAAACCAGTTATGTTTTGTCCTGAAACAACATTTTGGTTTGACATACCAATGGTGTTGTTAGAAAAATTTATAAAAACATTTGTGTCATATTCTAGAATACTCTCCACCATTTGAAAAAATTTAATATCCCTATAATGGGTATGAAAATAATGTCAAAATAATGGAATATATTTTATGTTAGATTGAATTGGAATTCCATACATCTGGGCGGTGACCACAATCAGAGAGGCAGGAATGACATCTTGAATAGACCTACCTCAATGTGCAACATGTGTCAAATCATGTAATCACAGATTCCCCACCCACTATTTATATTAGGGGATGGGGATATCATAGAGATTTTTATCTCACACCATGTCCCATCCAGCAAGCCACATTGTAAATGAAATCATATAGTTTAAATATCCCAAGAATTCGATCAAATGAAATTACTACAAAGAAAAAATAAGATTATCAGCATGAAGCAACCTTGATTAAGTTGAAAAATCATTAAGACCATCATGATAAAATCCATCATAAAAAAATAAACTAGGAAAATAGGAACATTTAGTATGTTTTTTCTATAGGAATCTAATCATGAATAACAAATAATATCCATGGAAACAAATAGTTATTATATAGAACTAGAACTGTATATGGGTCACAATAAAATGGGAATGCCTAAAATCAAGAATGTTTAAATAATAGTAGAGACTAGTGTAGTATGGGCTCAACCTTGTCTTATATAGCTGGTGTAATTTTTTATGAAAAATGTCCCAATAAGGCTGAAAAATATGGGCATGGGAAAAACAACAAGAGAACATGAGAAAACCTAGACCACATGGTTGGGGGGGATTATTATCTCAATAACCTAGACAATAGAAGTGATTATTTTCCATTTAGATAGGATGTAAATTATAGAGGTCCCCCATTAATTCATTTATGATGACTCATCCACCCCCCCCCCAAGAAGGGTGTTGTATGAAATGTTTGTCTAGTGGTTCCCTTAGAGATACCTCTTTGTGAAGAATCCTGGTGTAGATCATATAATTGAAGATGAATATCCAATAGATTATGGAAATATATTCCATACGATTTAGATGCTATTATACCATCTACAATGCATTATGGATTGGTGAAATTTATTATCATAAATCCCATGAGCCAAGAATAAAAGTATGAAACTACAAAAGGTACATGAGAGGATGGATCTATTCAGAATCCAATCCACACTAAAAATGATTATCTTCATAACTCAAACCAAAGGGTTGTCAAAAATTTAGGTATTCCCCTAATAAATCATCCAACAACACCTCTGTGAATCCCTAACAATGAGAAGTCTAAAATTACGGTCACATACAACCCAAAATCCCTTCCCAATAAGATTGTTCCGCTCACACTCAAGGAGAGATTCTCTTTATAGGAGGAAGAAATAAAATAGTTGAGATGGATCAATGCTGAAATTCAGTTATTGAATCATCTTATTGAATATACAACTTAGGTAGAGCCTTGACACACACTACTATTACATGTAACTCACCCCAGCGGGTTATCCCATAAAAATAGGGAAGAACATGACATCCACCCAACAAATCACCTAGACTGCCGGACTACCATGACCAGGTCATTAATGGATATCAAGATTTTACAAAATTTAAAAAACAATTTGATAAACATTGAATGAACCATACAAAATTCCTCTAGGTGTATATCCTCATCAGGTAAAGGATGACTTCCACAGAAAATATTTCCCACTGATGTGCCCGCCCATGATCAGGTTCAAAAAACAGGCATCAAGGAATCAATTATACCATCGTTTCATTAGTCAGCTGACTAGAATCCATTGAAGAGAGGCACACACTGGTAAATCCAGAACATAAACCTTATACGTATTGGGTGAGTAACACTGTAACCCCTCTAAAATACGAAATCACTATGTTCCCAATATTTCATAGATCAGGTGACCCATAATAACATCAGATGCACTATGCATATAATTGAGATCCCATGATGAGAGTCCTAGTGCACAAAGAAGTAGTGAATCATAGATACATTGTTTGAACGATGGAATGTTCGACATTTTCATGGTACATTACTTTTCCAGCTCAGTCAATAATAGGATAGGGGTATCTCTGTCGGTTTTTCATTTTCCAGTTTAGCTAAATTCTTCCAAATATATTAGTTAGTGACCTATTCATAAACAATCAATTGAAAAATTATTGAGTCTTATAATTCCTCTCCATATTGAATGGGATGAAATATAATTCCTCTAGTCACCCCTCAGCACCAAATGATTTCTATAGGCATCGATTACCTCCATGAAGAGATGTGAACTCTTCTCGTCCTAGTAATACATACATGTGGGATATTATATTTCCCCAAAAATTATAACAGAATATAATTCCCCATACAAAGGAATCTTCTCAAATCCTGCATAACCCCACTAGTCCTAGGAAAAAGATAGAGGAGAGGTGATGTGACATCCATCATGCTTATGACGTCCCCTTCCCAAGCATCAGCTCAAAAGCATCCACGAAATCATGAGGGGCTCATTGGGTTTCAAAAATAACCTCTTAATTGAATGCATTAGATAAGGGGATGCATGATAATCCAACATAGAGAACAAATAAATAATATTTACTTATTCTGAGGGGAATGTGTATGTTTCCATATTATTGATTCCATGAACTCAATTTTGATCTTTCC
The DNA here is from genome assembly GCA_963277665.1 of Viscum album. Classification (NCBI taxonomy): domain Eukaryota; kingdom Viridiplantae; phylum Streptophyta; class Magnoliopsida; order Santalales; family Viscaceae; genus Viscum; species Viscum album. Next base: position 2,002,486,836 of record OY728152.1, read on the forward strand.
ACCAAAGATGATAAGAGATAAAGAATCCAGTTTTTAATACCATCTAGATTATTTTCCCCTTTACCAAATATTGGGGTTCATAGTATTATAGTGTTATATCATTAATGACATCCTATATAAATGATAGATTTTTTTCAAGTCAAATAAGTACCACCTCCAACACAAGTGGCATATATAACCACTATTTCCACATATGAATGAGATGTGTTTCAAGAAGTTGTTAGTAATAAGGAAAAATTTCTATATATGATTGAATCAGATGAAAATAAACTAAAGTCATTTTATCATCCTTGAGTAGTTGAAATATCCCAATATGACCCCGGTTATATCTCCTACAACACAAATGACACCCTTATCCCTACAACCCAACAAATTTTTTATGTCTAAGAAGTAGTTTGACTAGAATGGCATAGATAATTCTCAAAAAGATGAACTCGTGTAATGAATAAATTCATTCTTGGCCCTCACAGATTTCATGCAATTGCATCTGAATAAATGGGCAACACCAAACCAAATGACCTAACTAGAGGTACTTTGTTAGTAAGAATCATCATCAGATAGTGAGATAATTTTAGGATTCGTTAATGTAGCTCACTTAATGTATCCCTTATCTTATGAACAGTATGGATATGAACCTGAGTCCCTATATCCAATCTAGGTACCATAGGAAGAGGTTGTATAAGATGAGGATGCCGAGTAATATATAGTTATGGAAGTAACCATGGTTATGGATTCACCCCTTCTCAAATAGTCAATATTGATAAAACATGTGGAAGATCCCCTATACAGATCCAATAAGAACATGAATGAATACCTGCACCTTCAGAAAGACACTATTTCATGATCATTCAATAATATTCATTATGAGATGAATGGATGTCTTATCTCCCATGGAATGCAGGCAGACATACCTAGCCCAACCAACAACAAACCGAATCCCCTCTATATTCTGTCTCAATGGACCCTTTATCTTCATATACTAATCATGTCATAAAAAACACCTATCAATGAGCATCCTCACATATGTCAGTGAATTTTATTTGATTAGAACTATGAAATATAGAAATAGATAGCCTTAGTACCAACCATGTATCAATCATAGAATCTCTGTGTTTTAGAAAACATCTCCCGAAAGCACTCATAGAGGGTCTGTTAAGCCCTTAGGAGAAAAAAGACCAGGTGTTTGACACCAAGGTCTATTGGAAATAGGCTGATTAAATAAAATTCCATGTTTTTATATTCTTCATTGATAATGATTAATATTCCATTATTTAGGTACACATAAAAACATATATGTTCATGGGGGGATAAATTATGTTGATATACAAAATGTATTCATTGATAATGGATTTGGATTTAATATGATCCCAGTATGAACACTTCATTGGTTGTGAAGTAATGAGGATAACTTGAAAACGTCTCCCACTTCCCTATTGGGAAATGACAAAAGTGGGAAGAATCTATTAGGCTAGATCAAACTCAATAATGGGTTTTTATACCTCTTAACTAAATCCTAATTTATTGTATTTCTGAAAACACGGCCTTCAATATCTTTATTTGAAGGCCCTTCATTCATTGGATTCTAGTTAATGCCTCATCATACCATCAATGCATCAATTTTATCATAAATGGAAATCATGGGTCATTTCACACCGATAAGGCCCCATTATAATCATTGGATTCAAAAAAAGTTCAATAAATAATTATAAAAGGAAAAATGAATGCAGCCCTCGATTGAGGGTGTTGATTGGGTCACCAATGTAAATGGATTGGGATTGTTCCTAGTTTACCCTTTAAAACATATCATTGAAGAAGATATACTTCCCATAATCAAAGTATGATGTCTGAGAACATGTTTAGACGAATATTCAGTTGTCCTCCAAATTTCCATCATGGCCACCGAGTGTTATAATGTTGAAAAATCCAATAACCATCAGTGAAAATGGTAAAATAAAGAATCTAAATTTCCACAATCCATCCTCATAGATCCATGAAAACAATTCCATATACACTGGGGAGGAAGTGGATTGGGGAGTTTTCCATCCCTTAATTGATCCTCAAAATATAAATCCCTATTGTCTGTAGTATTTGAAGAATCTACTTTTTCATCCATATACCATGATCTTAACTTGTTATCTAACTCAAATGAACTCATATAATGAATTCTTTCTTCATCTGAAGAGGAGGATGAAAATGAACGATAAGAATAGTATGAAAAAATAGGATGAGGAAGAGGATGAATACATATGGGATAACCCACCATCATTTTAGGAAGATGTTCCTCCCAAAATTGATGAACTCTGGGAAATAAATTTGGGTATAGAAGATGACCCCTGAAACACCCAGATTAGTGAAACAATGTATTATAAATGAAAATTGTTATTAAAGTGAATCCTATGGAAGAATCTAGATGTTTTTTTCCTAAAAGTACAATTAAATTTCTTGGCCTCAATCCTAATGTGGCTACTCACCACCTGGGCCTACTAGAAGATCACCGGGGATATAAACAAGAAGCTATAAAGATGCACCTGATGCATGCTTCCAAGATAAGGGATATGGTTGGGAAAATAACAAGATACACATTCATTTGGATATTCCAATATCCCATATGAATAGCCATTATCATCCCAATAAAAAATAATGGAAAATCATATTTTCTTTGATTTCAAAAATCCCAATCAGAACATCCTAAAGGTTGATTAACCAGTCCCGATTACATAACAACTAATCGACGAATACACATGGCATCAGGCAATCTTCTTCATGAATGGATATTCAGGATAAAATCAAAATTAATGTATTGGTAAGATTATGAATCCACCACCTTCAAGTCCCCCTAGTGATTAATTTACTATCTTTTCATGACCCTTGGACTAATTAAATCTTACGCAAAATATCAGTGAACTTTTCATAACAACATCAATCAATTTGTGGGATGTTTTTGTTAAATGTTATGTTAATGACATGATGGATAAATCAAAAAAATGTTCAGACAACTAGGTACATCTTGAAACATTCTTCAATAATTTCAGTCAAAATAGTCTGAAAATGGAATCCTTAAAATTTTATTTCATCATTACCTCAGTGAAGTTCATTAGCATCACCGTACACTATCATGAAATCAATATTTAACCCAGGAAGACAATGGTTATCCTTTTCATGTCACATCCCCGTAACCACTTAGAGTTGAGAGGACATAATGAAAATTTCCCAATATTTATGTATGTTATCTATATTTGAAGGAATCTATTTTCCCTTTACTAGGATTATAAAAAAGGGAATTCCATATCAAGGGAATGATGATTGCTGTGAATCATTCAATAGTTTCAAGAACCATTTATTATATCCTCCCATGTTAATTCCACCACTTGAAGGAAGACCACTAATTTTTGTTTGTTACATCCATATAGTGATACCTTGGTACATTAATCAAACAAAATAAGGACACTATGGAAAAAACAGACTTTATTATCTCATTAGAACCATGATCGATATTGAGACTCATTACTCTTGAATAAAAAAGAGATATTTGAGACTAAATCATTCTCTCTAAAAGTTGAGTCACTACCTGTAGCATCACGTGGCACACCACACCTTCTCATATTTACCCACTCCAAGACATTATCATCCATCAGATGTTGAATGTATACATGTCATATTGGGTAGTCATCTTGTAGAAAATTTACAATCAATTTATTCCTATGAAATGCCTCACCGACTAAGTGATAGCTTATTTCATGGTGAAACACATTTCAATATAGTTTACATATTTGTATAGAAAGTTTTTCAATGAAAAGGTTTTATATATTCAATTAGAACCCCAAATCTGGGAGATGCATTTCTGCAGTGCTTCTAGAAGCACAATATAGAATAAGATAGAAGAAGTTATGATAAAAAAAGTTGGGTTGGGATTCATACTCATATCTTTGGAAAAGGAATTTTTTCCACACTGATTCCAGTTGTTGAAAAAGAAAAGCAGAATATTAGGCTCTCATTAGAGGGTCAGATCTATCACATCATGTACATGTAAAACACTTCATGATAATAGGAGATCTAGACTGGTTAGTGAATGTGGTAAAGTTGATTATGCTATCAAAAATAAAGAGATACTCCCATTATTAGGCCACATTTGAGGAATAATGGAGTAATTGACTAATGATTTGACATTAAATCACGTCCCTCAATCCCCAAATTCACAAGATGATACATTGTGAAATGCATCCAAAACCCTGGCCGATGTATTCGAGTATGAAAAGGGAGTCAACATTGCACATAGTTAGATAATCACACCATTCATTCCATCCAAATGGTGGATATTGATGAGATTATCCTTATATGTGATCTGTATGGTGATAAAAGTAGTTGGATGGACCACATTGTAGATTATATTAAAAATAGAGACCTCCCACATGATAGGTCTAGAATAAAGAAAATACCGATAGGAGAAATTAATTTTATTTTGTATGAGTACCCAAATAAAAAAATGGTCCCCTATAAGTGGAACCTTGGTGGGTCCTTTTAAGGTGCATTGATGGAGAAGAAACTATTGTTGTCATAAAATAAGAACACAATATTTAATTATGTTACCACTAATCTGGATACATGATTTCCAATAAATTTTGAATTCTTTGATACCAGTGTTACACTATAACACGTGATTTCACTAAATTTACCACAAAGTTCCATTCAATCCAAGTTCATTCCAATTTCACCCACCAACCCCTACAACTAATTTAAATAGACAAGTACTCAGGGACCTTCCCCATTTTGTGAATATAGTTTTTGGGATAATATCCTCTTATCAAAACCAAAAAATTCAATTATATTCTTACAGAACATTCCTTCTTTTCCAAATGGTCAGAAATTATACCCCTTAGAGAGTTCGTGTGTGGCACTCAATAATTTTGTGAATTATTTTTTATCTCAAATTAAATCAATATTTTTGATATTTTTCACGTCATGTATCACTATGTATAATTTTTTATTATTACATAATATCATAATGATGTATTATGTTATACAAAAAACCATGTTAAACTATATCTATATGCAACAATGACTCGTCTTGCGCTACACGCAACACTGAGTATCTAAGAAATTGAAAAGTGTTATTATAATTTTTTAAAAAATATAGTTATATCCTTTCCATTAAACATTGAAATATGAATAGTAATAACTACTTTTCAAATTTTACTTATAATGGAATTTTTTTAATAATAAATATTTATACTGAGAAACATAATAAATTTTGGTAACAAATATATATGTTTAAAAATTATATTTATTTAATTGAAGTCATTTTTATGTCATTTTGTTAAGAATAATAAAATTAAAATTTGACACTATTATATATTTAATTTGATAATGTAAAAAAAAATTTGGAATTTTTACTTCCAAATTAAATTAGGGTGATTTTTTAGTATTTTTATAAGAAATTTATTTTTTGATGAGGAGTGAAAAATACTACATTGAAGATTAAAATTACAGTTTTCAATTAAATAACTATTATATTTTAAAATTATTTTAATTAATAATAGATGAATTATATATATATTAATCAAATATTATTTTTTAGAATAATTTTTATTTTAAAATTATGTATAAAAATTTATTGATCTTTTTGACATATCTTTTACATGAATTCTTGTCACATATGCTGGATTTGCATTAAATTTAATTCAACGTCTTATGTAAATTTAATTTTTAAAAAATGGACCTATATAGTTGTAATTGTTTATAATTTTTGGTCTATTATAATCAAATTATTTTTTTAATATTATCTTGGGTAAATGATTATTTACTTATAATAGACAAGGGTAAATCAGGTAATTAATAGGTAAAATATTAAAATATTATAAAATTAATTTAAAACCAGCCCTAAATTTTTTGGATATGTTGGATTCATCTATAATAAACCTTATATAAAAATTATTAACTTTATACAATACATGGGTAAGAATATGACATTAATTATATTTTATTTAAATATAAGTCAAAAATGTCATACTCAAAATATTAAAATGTAAATAAATATAAATACAAGGTTATAAATAAGTTAAATTAGACTATAAATATTCATTTTCAATCTATTAAATATATAATCATCATGATATTTTATTTTTACTTTTTAAGGAATAAATAAGTTAATTATATACTTGTATGATACTCATGCGGTGATAGATTAATTAATGGAAATATCAATTAAATGATATTAACAATATTTAAATAAATATGAAGTGAAATTATAATGACCAAAAATAATTTTATATATAACATAGGAAAGTTGTAGATATATTTGAAGTGATAGTTTTATGTAATCATGTTGTTAATATACTTTTAATCAAAATATTAAATAGTATCAAAATTCAATATAATAATACATTAAAATAAATTATATTATATTAAATTATATAAAACTCAAAAAAATATATAATTCATAAAAATTACAAAGATAATTTTCAAAATTTTCTAAATGATATAATTTGTGTTCTTTTTAATTTTGTTTGTAAATATATTATCCATATAGTGTAAAAAGTCAAGTAGTCATGGTAAGAGTTAAATTATTTAACTAAGAGTGAAATCTAAAAAATAAGGTTAATATTGTGACATAAAAGTTTTTAAAAATGATATGTGGAGAGTATTTTGACCCATACTCATTTTATATTCGAAATAAATCACTTTGGAGATATTTTAAATGTAAAATCAATTTAAAATTAATTAATAGTTTTGGAGATTCTTAAATTTCCCTTCCCCTATATTATAAATGGGTACTTCTCATCCTCTTTTATTAAAACCTCAAAATCCATTTGGCTTAGAAACCCTGAACTATGTATCCTACCAACATACCTCACTTCATTCTAGAGGGCATACATTTTATAGAAACCCATCCTTATTTGTCTTTTGTGAAAATTAAAAGGAGACATTCTATGATGTGGAGGTTTAAAGAAATACAAAGGGTATCCGACCTACGATAAGGGATAAGTTTGAAATCTCATTATTATATGATATTGTTTTCACATATGTATTTAGTGGTGTATATTTCACTTCCATTTCAATGTTTACTAAAATAATTTTCACATAAATGGACATACTATTCCCTTATGGATGTTTAAAGTCAATGTTAACTCATTTTTGAATTTTTACTACACAGATTGAAAGGAATATTTATTTCATTCCACAAATGAGGTACTTTTTTCATTTCTGGAAAATGAAATAGATTATTGTTTTTTACATATATTGAATGAATATATTTTTACGCATTCAGGACACCATATTTTTTTAATACATTCTTTAAAATATTTCAAGGTTATTTACCAATAAATTCTTTTCTCTTAAAATGGATTGACATTTTATGAAAAGAAAGAATTTTTGAAGAAGAATGATTATTTTTCTCAAGTTTTAATTTCAAAATTTTCATCCAAATTATTTTCCATCTGAGAAAATGTTAATGGATATTAATTATATTTCACTGGTAAAATTATATAATGATATTATTCTTACTAATTCTCTAAATAGTTTATTTTAATTTTGATCAATAAATATTATTCTCCATGAGTTATTTCATGATGAAGGGTTCATGAATCATAATTGATTTTATGGATTCTGATATGATATATATTTTTTCTATGTTGAGAAAACATGTATGGTTTTCATTTGGTGATTGTTGGGACCTATATCTCCCTCTAATTCATTTGGAAAATATTTATAAATCATTAGGTATACACATTATTTGTGAACCCAGTCTAAATTTATAAATTAAATGTATTTCGTGGTTTTTCTGTAGATATTTTTTTAGTCGACCAGGTTTTCATTTCAATATTTTCATACAAGGTCCGGATTTCATTTCCAAAATTTAATGAGTGAAACTGTTAAAATTGATACATGTTCAAAATGTTATATTTTTATGGGTATGTAATAATTTACTTTCTTATACCAATTTTATGATCATATAGATTATATATTATATTTTCCTTATAAATTATTTTTACATTCGATATACAGGGAATGATCTTATAATGTTATGATAATGTTTTCATACCATTTATGATCATGTTAATGTTTACATATCACCCTTATTTACTCTTATTGAGCTTCTAACCCACCATTTATTATATTTTATTTTCCCCATTAAATAAAGAATGGTTTTTAGGTATGATTACAAAAAATGATGATATTTTATGGGATATCTTTATGATCATTCACCAAATTAAAAGAATGTGTTCCATTTTTTCAAAGGAACTAAACTAATAAAATATTTACGTGTATTTTTTGTAACGTATTCATTATTCCACATCATTAATCTAATATACATATATGTCAATATTGGTTCATTAGAGTTGTTATCTATGAAAAGTTTTAGTCAACTATTAGAAATTATAATGAGAGAATATTAATGAGATCCTTATAAATATTTATAAGGATATTTTTAGGGATATACTAAGGTTACTCTTGTTATAAGTTACAATACAAGAGTTCTGGTAACATTCATGAATAACATAGGATTAAACATACAATATCAAATATGGAAATATTATATCTAATTTACCTTAATTATGTGGTTTTAATATATGAATAGTATTTCTCATACCTTTCTTTCATTTATTATAAAATAAAAAAAACAAGATAAAACATATTTAACATTTAATGTTTCAGTTTTGGAAAGCATGGGAATTATATATCATTTGTGAAAATATAATTTACAGAATCTAGAATATTGTACAAGTATATATTGTACAACTGAGGATAAAGAGAATTTAATTGACATGTAAAATGTGTGGAATGATATAACCATATTATTTACCTTTATCATAAGAATACTACCTTGATTTTGGTTGAGTGACCATAATACATGATTCCAATTTAATATTTTAAGAATTAATACAATAATGAAGCAGGAGTAATGGGCTTAGAATAAAGTAGAGCATTTGATGTTAAAATATTTGGGAAGTCAAGGATTATGTACAGTTATTTTTAGAATAACATTTTCATTACTTATTAAAAATGAAATGTTGAATACTATTGAAAACATTGAAAAGTCATTTGAGTAGAAGCTAATTTGTTGATTATAGGAATGAAAACCCTTAATATTTCCAATATTTTAAGATAATGATGTTTGGATGAAGATATATAGGATATTAATAAGTAAATTGGATGATAATAGCTCTTGATAACAATATATGGACATTTTTGTCAAGAGTGTAATGCTTTCATGGATTTGAATACAACTTTTTAGACATATGGAATATATCCAGTAATCATTGATAAAATTAAATATGCATGTTTTCAATAATTATGTATGATAATAACGGTTATTACCATAATTCAATAGGATACATGATGATGTTATTACTATGTTTGTAATGTGACTACTATGAGATACATTATATCATATGGGGGATAAATGTTATGTCGAGTTAAGATACCTCTTTCAAATATTTTAGTTTTTTTTAAGGATTATAAGAATATCCATTTAAGAAAGGTGTCTGTCAAACATCATATTTTGTTTGTTAGGTTAAATTATTTTGACACTATAGGTGGACTTATGAATATTTAATAACCCATGCTAAATTGTTTCATGATAAATACAAATGGAGTGATATGTCACTGTATTTATGGATACAATGATCTAACACATTATGAATGAAAATTTAGAAACCATTTCATTGAATTAGAGGTAAAGTGTACATATTTCAATGCACGATTGAGGGTGGGATTGTACTAAAATCATGTAAGTGTATCTTCCATTGAAAATTATTCAACAATAGCCAAAGGTGACATGATGTAAAAGGGTTTCTTATTATCATAATTTTACATGAAATAAATGACATCTTTCATGAATATTTTGTTTATGGGATAATGATTTTTATCTTTCTCTTGATCACCCACTTTTGTGATCAGTGATCATTATCAATCTCTATGATTATTTGTGTTTTTCATTCCGGCCCAAATGTTTACCTATGTTTTCCAATGTAGAGAAAAAGTATTCATTTTCTTCGGTAACTGTTATTTTCCAAGATTCCAATTTTAAAAGGATGTTTTATTATAACATATAAAAATGTGGATTTATATGAATGAAATGTTAAAGTATCAAAGCATTGATAACATAGTATAATTTCAAGGGAAATTTCATTTTAAGGGGGTAAAATATAACACCCCGAGATTTTTTGAAATGTTTTTATCAAATTACATTAAACTTTTTAATATTTTCCCCTCATTTTACACTGAGTATATATTTTTATTATTCAATAAGAGCATTATGTTTTTATTAGGCTACAAAAAAACCATTTTATTCTTACACTACATGCAACACTGACTCGAATTGCGCTATATGAAACATCAAGTCTTTCGGTGATAACACAATATTATTAAGATTATTTAATGGAGATTATTATACTAAAGAATTTAAAAATAGTATTATTAATAGAAATAAATTGTTTTAAAATTTATTTACAATTTTTTCCGAAAAATAAATATATTGATAATGAGATACATAATAATTATTTAAGTGTTTATATGTTTGGAAATACAATTTTCATAAAGGAACTAATTTTTATGAATTTTTGTATACTATAATAAAACTAATTATAGTCACTCTTAAAAATCTTATTTTATAAAATAAAAAAAATCAATTTCTAATGTCAATATTAATATTGGTTATATTTTTAGTATTTTTTAGAAAATATTAATGTTTTGATAAATACTGAAAAATACTACATTGTAGTTAAAGATTACGATATTGATTTAAAATGATTATTATATTTTGAAATTATTTAAGTAAAAATATAGAAATTATAAAAATATAAATCAAATTTTGTTTATTGAAAAAAAAATTACATTGAAATTATTATAAAAACATATTTATATTTTGAATGTCTTATTTACCTGCATTATAGCCACATCTGCAGGATTAGCATTAATAATAATTTCACCACTTCTGTAAATTAAATTTCCGAAAATGGAAATTCTTGTTTGTAATTAGTATGAAATTATAGGTATATTAGGAACAACATAACGTTTTTTGGGAATATAATCTTCTGTAACATTTTGATTATTTTTCATATTTAACAGTAAATTTGGTAATTAAAGGTATAAATAATGTTATAATATTATAAAAAATAACAAAATATTTTCTCTAAATATATTGGATAAGTCATATTAGAATAAAATTATCTGTATTCCTATGTTATAATGATTTTATGAAACATGGGTTAGAATATTATATTTATTTTATATTATTTAATGACAAGTTAAAAATGTCACACTCAAACACTTAAGAGGTAAATCATTTTTAATATATCATTATACAGAAGATAAATTTGACTATAAATAGTAATTTCAAATATAATAAATTTATCTTGAACTGGATATATTATTTTTAATTATTATAAATTAAAAACGTTAATTAAAGACTTGAATAATTTTGATACAGTAATTGTTTCTTAAATGGAAATATCATGTAAATTTTATTAGAATATTAAAATAAATACAGTTTCTCAAAATAATGAAAAAATAAATTTATATATATATTAGACATGTTATATATATATAATAAGTGTTTTTTCTATTTTATGTTATTTTGATTATATTTAAAAAATAATAATAAATTATTTTAAATTTCACTATAATATTACATAAAAATAAATAATATTTTAATAAATGATATAAAATTTACTAAAATCTATAATTCGACCATCTAACTAAAAAACTGTCAAATGGGTCATATAATATCCAATTGGGGGTGATTTGGAATTTTATTGTAACAATATTAACCATATAGTGTATAGAGACAAGTAGTTAGGGTAAGAGTTAACTTGTTTAACTAAGGGTTAAACCAAAGAGATAAGGTTAATATTGCTATATTATTTTATCCATAAATAATTTATTGATGGTATTTAGATCCATCATCATCATTATATCATTAAAATAAATCAAAATGGAGTTATTTTAAATCAAAAATAAATCGGTAATAAATTTTTATTTTTTCGAGTATCTTAAAGTTACCATCCCCACTCTATTAAAGGGGTACCTCTCATTTTTATTTATTGACACCCCAAAAGACATATGGTTCCGACAAACCTGAACAATTTCCCCTCCCAACATCCCTCCCAACCTCCCTCCCATCATTCTATAGGTCGTAATTTCAACACAAACCCCACATATGGAGTCTTTTGGTGCAAACTGGAAGGAGATATTTGAAGAAGAGGAGGTTCAGACATATACAAAGCATATTACACATAATTTAAGGGAAAATTTTGTAATCTATTTATTATATGAAATATTTTTATGTAAGAATATACTAGGGTATATTTATCATCCAAGTCTATATTTTTTAATGCAATGTTTTCATAATTTTTTTACTATTTTACTATGAATGCTTAATGTTTCTTTTTAAACAGTTTTAACTTTTTACTACACAGTTTGAAAGGAAACAATTTTTGTTTTCCAAAATAAGTAATTTTCTATTTTTTTAGAAAATGTATGCGAGGATAATTTTTTTAAATTATAATTGATTTACATATTTTTACTCTTACATGATTGATAATTTCTGTGATGATTCCTTTACAAGATTCCATTTTTTTTACCTTGAAATTATGTTCAATTAATATTAAGTGTCATTTGGAGAAAATAAAAAGTTTTTGAAGAAGAAATTATATTTTCCTAAAGAATTAATTTCATAGTTTTTATAAAAATTATTTTTCATCTAAAATAATTGTATTTGATATTAATTTTATTTTACAAGGATTATGAACGAATGATATTATTTATACTCCTTCCCTGAATAGTTAATTTTTATGTTGATGAATCATGTTTCTTTTCCATGAGTTATGTTATGATGATGTTTTCATGAAAACTATATCTTTTTATCAATAAGTTATGTTGAATAATTATTGTTCCTGCATCACACGCATGTTTATTTTAATATTTGATTCTTGGGACTTATAAATCCCTTAGATTCATTGGGTATAGATTGATAAATCATGGGGTATGTAAGTTTTGTATAAACCGGATTTCATGTTCAAAATGCTACGCGTGGACCTTGTTTTCATGTACATATATTAATGAGTGGACATTGTTTCCTTGCTTGTATTTTTATGTAAGTTAATTCTTTCATGTACTTATTTTAATGAGTAATTATATTACTATTTATATGTGTTCAAAAAATTATAATATTATGTGATTTCCGCAATTTTATTTCTTCATTCCATTATATGACCACATAAATTATATAATTATATTTTTATTATGATTTATGTATACCATAGATATTTCCAGAATGATATTCTATGTTTATTATCACATTCTCATTCCCATTGTGATCTTTTTAATGTTTATATATCACCCTTGTTTTCTCTTAATGAGTATCTTTGCTCATCCGTTGTTATTTTTTCTTTTCCCTATGTCATCAAAATGATTTTAGGTATGAATATACAGGGTATGATCATTATCATAAATTTTGAATATCAATCATGAAATTAAATGAATGTGTTCCATGTTTTTAGAGACACTAATATACTACTATATTTAGGCATCTTTTTTTGTAATGTATTAATTACTCAACACAAGTAATCTAAAATCCATGTACGTCAAGATAGGGACTCTACATCAATTAAAGGAATATAGAAATATTTGTATAAGGTAACATCATTACCATATTTGGGATCCCTAATACAATAATGGGGGGCCACCACACAAATTTCTGTTCTGCCGAATCATAGAAACTATATCTGTAGTATGGTATCATGACTCACAGTTCATCCCTCTACCGTGTATTGGAGAACCAAAAATTAGTCCACAAAGGAATACCTATACTAATTATTGTATGTTATTAAGGAGGTCCTACCTATCAAATATCAATTACCCTAAATAGAATTTCCCATAATTAATAAACTATCCATATATGATTAATCCCAAAAAAAGGATGGATGAATTAGTGTGACTATAGGATAAAATATTTCACACATGCCATTATTTTTAGATTCACCAAAACTGGATTGCATGAGCCTTTGACAAAAAGGTTCACCTTCTGTTCTTCCATGAAGGAGATATTTTATTTGTCCTCAAGACTGCGATGATACCTAGAGGGAACCCTATTTTGGTGGAGTCAAAATGGGAGGTACATTACAACATACATAAAGTATACTCCAATGTTGATTATTCCATGATTTCAATGTATGTGAGGATCACTACGACCATACAAATGAAAAGTACCTAGAGATGTACATCTTGTATATGAAAGGGAATTTCCATAGCTTCATTACATTAAAATTCATAACAACCTATATCAAGGTTAAATGATGTTAATCTTCCTAATATCTTTATTTTCTCCACATGATGCTAAACTGTATGGAAATTTTCCTATTCGCATTTCATTAAAATGAGTGATAAATTTCCATATTGAATGATGTTAAAACATAAAACACCATATTGTTCTCACTCAAGAGAAAATTTTCGCGCAAAATTTTTTAGTCTACCAAGCCACATTTATGATCTACATTTGGCTTTATTCATATCCACAAAGGATACATAGAGTTGGGTATATTTTATTTCTGATCCATATTCCATAAAAGAATTGTTAAAAATGACTATTTCTCTCTTTGTATGGTTCAAACCTACATAAAGATCTCCAGTTAAGATATGATTGTTTCTTTAATCTAACATTGATGAGATATGTAGTGATTCCATAACTTCTCATGATGGGCCCAACCAAAAAATTTTCATCATACATTGGATGAATTTCATTATAGCCTTTGGACTCATGTTCCCTTTTCATGAAGGGATTGATTTTATCACTATTTTAATAACTCAACCTATCCACATCAATCACATGTCATTTTAGTTATGTGAAATAAAACATCAAGAATACATAACATTTATTGTTAGGAAATCCATGTCCTTACCGTATGTTGTACAACTACAAGGTTCTCGAAGAAAAACATATTAATTGATTCCTTTGTATAAAAGAGACACAAAGATGTCACGATTTATTATAATGGTCTAAAAACCATAATGAAAATTTCTTATTTCCACATTACTTATTAATAGGTAAGACCATTGTAAGTAATATTCCATTATAACTATGTATGGAATAATTAAATCTCTGAATATAGACGTAGTGACATCCAAATTCAGCATCCCAGTCCATCCTGCAGTTAAAAAATCTACATCCATACAGATGGGTCTATCCTACGTAGGTAAATGCAATAAAAAATGACCATATTGATTCTCATCATAATGAGATATGTAGTGACACTGAGACCCTATGCCTCGGTCAGGCCATAAAGTATTGATAATACTCCCTCACCTACATACAAACAAAATTAATAATGTAGACACCAAATTTTTTATTACCCATTTGGAAATTTTAAACAAGGCATACTCTTTTTTATATAAGAACATGATCTATGTAATGAACGTTATCAAGAACTATGTGTGTCTTGATTCCATCACTCAAAATATACTCAGTGACACCAAAATTCCCAAACCTGAGTCCAACTACAATAGAGGATAAAATACCCCCTATATAAAAATATAATCCACACATTGAGTTTTGTTACAAATAATAATCTATGGATTGTTTTTTTACATTATAGGATGTGAGGAATGGCCCTAGAATTGCAGTCTTATCCTTGTAGAAAATAAAAAGAAAAATGTCCCCATTTTCTGTATGTAAATACATATATATCTAGAAGGATTCAGGCAAGAATCCCACATTATGGATCTATAATGAAATCAAAATACCTTATCCCATATGTATAAATCATATATATATATATATGTAAATTCATAATTCAAGGGAAATAATTGTATGAATGTTTCAATCGGGTCTGCTTAGATATCTTCCATTCATCAAACTCAGTTCCCCAAGAAATTTCAAAGATCCATCAAACAACCCAACTGTAAAAATGGAAGGTGAGTGTCCTGAGGACACCATTTTTTCTCTATCTGTAATAATATTATGTTGGATATTCACATGTTTCCCACAAAAAAATGTCTTTCAACTTGATGAAAATTATTCCTTAAAAGAATATTTTCATACCTCTGTACATCCCGATGGCTTTCATTCCCTATATCATTCATCCTGATACACGAATACCTTGGATCATGCAATAAACACTCTTTCCCCTTTACATTCAGGTAATGTCAAAATATTTGGGCTTGATTTTCCCCCATTATTTTCTTTGTTTTAATGAAAAATTATCCTAATAACATGACATTGAACTATATGATAAATGTCATTTTTGCATGATGTTAATCTACATAACACCATAGTTTTTTCACTACAGAAAATATTTCCCTTAGAAATAGTCCTCCACCATTTCCTATTATTGAACAATGTAAGGCTTGATTACTATTATTATAGGATATGTTGTGATTCTTTAATTCTATATCCTAACCTAGACACAAAAAAATTTAAATATAACCTGCTCCATATATCTGTATTAATCTTAAATATGGTTTTCTACTCTCAAAAATTATATATGGATTGATTCCCATCCAAATAGGATATATAGTGATGTCCCCATTCTCAAAACATGACATTAATCTATCTGTATATGTGTTAGACATATGAATATAATCAATATTTCACTCTCATATTGCCTTCACCAGAGATTTCATCACCTCTGGAATCGGGCATCCACCATTCTAGGTTAACAAAATTCCTCACTCTTTGTGTACAGTTCATAACTACATAATGAGCCCATTTATAAATAACAATGTGTTGTTTTATTCCTACACATTCATGATACGTAGTGAGACATGAGCCTTATTTCCTAGTCCAATCCATATAACAAAGAAGATAAAAATGTCCATGACTCCTACATATAGACTTATGCATGATATTTTTAATTCATATCCCTCATTTAGAGATCCATCAATGAAAAATATATCCTCTTACATATTAGTTAGATATATATAAGGAGTTTACAATTCAATGTATAGTCATGGTAGGAATGATTCTTATATTCCCAAACAGATCTTTTCTATTTTCCATTCATCATAACCTATGAATTTTTTGATCTATATCTACCCCCAACCATCAGAAGTACATGTTCAGTGTTCCGAGGACAACAATGTTTGGCAATGAAAAATATTCGCTTGTGACTTCGAATAAGATGACCAGAAAAATGGATTTCCAACTAGAGGCTAATAATACCTCAGTAGTGTATATTCCAACTTCTATACACCCTAATCGTTTCCATTACCCATATAATTCATCATTATATGAGAATAACTATGATCATTGATTACAATGTTATACCACGTCGTATCCGAGATCTTTCAGAACATCTCGGGCCAGACATTCTCTATTCAATCAAGTATTATATATCAATTTTATAATATTATATCATTAAACATCTTGGTAATTGAAGCATAATTTTCATCATTGCGGCCGACTGCAAAAAAAATATTTTAAATGCACCTTCCTTTTATATATTTCATACCGTCATTCGAAATTCCCAGATACGGAAAATAATATTTACCCACATGTTTCTATCCATGAAATAAATATTCCTAGGAATATCCATTGTAATCCCTCCACATTGGTGAACTCATACATAATAAAAAAAATACCCCACTTCTATGTGTATTTCCTTAACACTTAACATAAAATTACAAGGCTAATGTCCCTTCCCTATGAATGGGTTAGTCTGTATAGGGATACTCCTCACACCTGCATAGGGAGAATATCCAAACCTATTTCTGATAAATTTAAAATAGAAATTATCATTTCATGTTTAGGTTCCCAACTATAAAAAACCAAACACTATGTATGGTAAGGTCTAAATACCCCCTAACATTCCATGGAAATAAAATATGGAATGATAGTGTCATGGGTACACCACTATTTTAATATGAACAATATGATTTGGTGGCTTGGAATATGTTACCCCCAAAATGGTCCATCAATAGAGGAAAATTCATCCTTTAGGGAGGCTTTTACTTCCTCTGTATGCCTAGTGATGTTTAAATCCATAATCAGTTCCTAGATTCAGAAACCCCCCAAATTACAGTTTACATCCTTTTAAATTTTCCTAAAATAGTAGGATTGATCATTCATGGTCATACTTATTGGAAAATGAAGAGTTTTTTACCCATAGTTTTTCATTTAAATCCTAAATGTCTTGGTAGTGAGACATTAAATTACACCACACTTTTTATAGTTGATTGATGTCAAACTGAAAAATCTTCAACATAGATTTATAGAACTAAATTAATGTCTGATCAATTTTCCATTAAAATATGATACAAATTCCATCATTACATTCAATGATTTCTCCCTAGATAGGGTACCAGTGTGGTGTTGTAATTTTTTTATTACCATAAAATTATATAGGAATTGGAAATGGATGGTCAATGTAACAAGAACACAATTATTTGACTATGAACAATATGTCTTAGAGTCTCTTCATAAGGTTCCCAAAACATGGGTGTATCAACCAGAGAAAAATTCATCCTCATGTTAGTATTTCCTACCTCCGTATTCCACAAGGACTGAACGACCCATATATTGTCTAATATTAATTCAGCACATACTAGGGACAATAAAATCCATCATTAATGTCTAAAAACGTTAAGACATTCTTATTATAAACTCACTTAGTGGACCTCACCCTGTAATTCATGGTCTAAAATTTTTAAACTAAAACATCAGTAATTATAGTTCGAATGTGTATTAATTTAATGTCCCCTAGAAAAAAAAGACTCTGAACTCTCAAGGATGAAATATTGAAAATATAACCCAAGGAAAAAAGTTCGGTATCAGATCAGTAGACCCAAAAATCATATCATTTATAAATTTTTTATAGAAATCAAGAAATAAGGATAAAAAAATCTATTTAGATTGAAAATATGTAAAGGTATGCCTCTGAAAACATGAATTTATTCCTGCTTAGTCCAAACCAAATTGGTTTTATGAAAAAAATAGGGTAATAATGGATAATAAATAACGTATGAAGTATTTTCCATGTATCCCTAGAATTAGTTCTCACTATTCTACCTTTTTTACTTGGTGGCTTAGGAAAAAATAGGGCATTACATGATTATTTGATTATCCTAGATGTTGAATTAAACCAAATTCTTAATGGATACTATCATCCAAAATATTGTTGATTATAATTAATTCCCATTATAGAAGAAGATAAAATATAATAAATTTAAAAAATAATTTCTTTAGATATAAAAATAAGAGAATGCACATCCCAATTTATCTCCTCGATGATATTAATATCAAAAGGAAAAGACTCATAGGGTAGAAAATTGGTTATAATGGATCCCAAATAACAATGTTCAACAAATAGACCACTGGATAATGTAGTCCATTGATAGACCATTCAAAATGCATCTTCTCCAAGACCACAATCTTGACATTGGGGTATATTTATCTAATTGTGGCCCAAATATTTCGACCACTATACCCAATGGATTCATGATTTACAGTTTTTGATGAAATTTGTACATTTAAACTTGAAACGTGAGAATCTCACTCCCATAGATCCTTAGTTTGTGTGACAATTTGATCATGATAATTTTCTTCTATAGTAGCTAAGTGGTGAAGTTCTACATTGATTTCTAGTAGAGTCTTGATTTGACAATGCGAAGCATTAAATTGATAAATTTATCTTTTACAGGTAACTAAATCATCCCAGTCTATGAAAATATGATGCAGAAAGAGGTGTAGTGGTTTATAATCAAACCATGTCATCCATTTTCAAGGTATATCAAATTTATTCCACCTTATTAATCATATATCTCTTTCCATGGGTTCCCAGTAATGGTGGTTCGAATCAGGTTCTATGCATATCTTCGCACTACCTAGTTCTTGACTGCTATATGAGGATCTTAATCATGATTACTCACTATAACTGTTATAGAGTATTGTATTTACAGGATGTAAATTATGTCAGTATAAAGTAATGAATCATTTATTAGAAAATATTCCATTTAATTCTCCTTGTTATCTTTAATAAACATGTTGATAAGCTTAACATTAGTTGAGGGGGTCCCCAAGATTGTCCAAAAAGAACTAGCATTAGTTGAACTATTATTTGAACTATTTAAATGAATCATATTTTAATTTTTCATAGAAATTTGTGGAGTGGATGATGGGGATCCCTTAAGATTCTATTTCATCAGGAAGTGAGTAATTTTTCCCTTAACAATGATAATAATGGTACATCAAAAACATGACTTGTAGTGTTTATTAGCTTGGTTACCCATAAAATTTCTTCTATTAGTTCCAATAATGATAGTATCCTTCTAAAATTACTGAATAGTCTTGGGGAAGATTGTAATATGTTCCTGTGAAGGGTATGGATATTTTCATCCAAATTTCCTCTTGTATTGTTATCATCCATTACTGGTGGAATATAACTCGATGCGGCTCTTGAATCAAGGGGATATTTATTGGGGAAACCCATTGTATACAACCGAACTCTAGGGAAAATATTTAAGTAGAATATTGTTTGTGGGTGGTTACTCCATCCACGCACACACCCAAAATTCCATCTCACAATTAGATAATATGGAAACCATTCTTCCAAGGTCCCATTTTATTTATCAACCACTATGCCCAAGGTTGTAGGGTAAGGGTTCGTGTTGAAATGGGAATAGTCACTGCAAATATCTATAATTCCATTTATACCAAGGTATATCATGTAGAAAACAAAATTATTATGCAATTCGTTGTAAACAGAGAATTTTGGAATTGACCCATTATACAAGCATTCGAATTTCCCTCTATGTTCCACCACCCAAACCTAAATGAATTGGAATTTCCACTAGAGATGATGTAAAGCCGTACAATCCTACATGTGTCTATATAGTTCTCAAAAATGGGATAGGATGTGTATAGATAGGTTGAAGTGGAATCCTTCTTCTAGTTCGGTCACCATCATTAGCGTACATGGCATGACACTAGAACATTCGTCCTTATTTGGGAATATCCATCCACTAAAAAACATGGAAATTGAACCAGCTTGCCTGAAATCCTGGGAAACACCTAGAATATTTGTAACTCCCCAACCCCAGAAGCCCATAGTTAGTGCATTATTACATAACATTAGCATGATCACAAAATATCAAGTCTCAAAAGGCCGATTATTTTAGTAGCCTTGGATGTACTAGATACATTCATAAGGTTTAAATTACATCATAAAATGGAAAACTACAACATCATTGTCTCTATAGTCAATAATGATATTCCATACACTATACATGGAGGTCAGTCATAATATACTTCTTTGCATCCAGGGAAAATAAAACATTGAAAAAGGTGAGCTCAGATGCTAATTAAGGATACCATTATAGCGAAAACTTTCATAAATAAGCATAAACATTTAAGGCAGTGTATAATACTAGAAAAAAGCCATTTAAACGTGATCTTCAGCATAATATGGCAAAGATAAAATCGAATAATTCCATTTAATTATTCACATGGATATTCTTCTAGTCGAATGATCGCATGCAATATCAATAACCACTTTTATAATGATGGAACACATAATACCAGGCTATCATAACCCCATAGTAAAGGCCTTGTTCCAAGACTACAAATAAGATTTTCTCAAGGCCTTATGCCATTACACTAGTTTTTTCTCATGAGACCTACCGATGAATCGAAGAGTTATAATGGGCTCCACCTATCACATACTAAGTCCAATGCAGTCCTTATATTAAAAGTTGAAACATAACATAAACATTCGCATTAAAACTAGCATACGAAATGTCAATAATTTACCCAACAACCGTTAATGGTATAAAAATAGCACATCTAAAGTAAAAAATAACTCATTCAATACAATATGAAAGATTGTATTGTAATAGATTAACATCAATCTAGAATAATTAAGGATAATGACATAGATGAAAAATAATCATTAGAACTATATGAGAGAAATATAACCCTTTTTCTTGAAAACATTTAAAAGTCTCACAATTTATCAAGAACCCATTTAAAATAGATTTGTCAATAAAAGTGACCCATACAACTTTGGAACATTGAAAATGAATTTTAATTCAGAAACATTAATGTCCATATAAATAAATCATTGAAACCATTTTTAAAACATGGACATTAATGAGAATGATTTAGTATAATAAATATTAAAAACATTTTAAAATGATATTTTAGTTAGAAATCCTAACCAAAAGAGAGACACCTAAATACAAATAACTGAGGTAATAAAAACTATATAATATCATGAGAATAATGGGATTCATGATATACTGTGTCATAGTTAATTAAATACACCATATAAAAGTGAATTGGTGTATAATAACAAAGAAGTCTCAATGGAATGTAAATTGAGATGAAATATCTTATAAAGACTGTTTCCTTAGGTTAAGGATAAATCAACGACATAATTATATGTGAAAAATATAAATACACTCAATATTATTGGATATTCAATGTAAATCAATTATAGGACATTCACACATGTTCTTGTAAAAACAACACCAATTAATTGGATATTTAACTCAACAAATGGAGATTGAGTTAAAATTACTATTATCAAGTTCATATTGATGACTTGATAATTTATCAATGAAGTGATTATATGTATCCGAACTATATCCACATAGTGGGGAGTGGAAATTATGTGATAATCAAATGAATAGTGATTCCACACATAATCTAGTAGTAAAATAATCAATGAAGTATGCGTAAAGCCGAATGAGTGGAAATTAATGTTTCCAATTCACTTATCATTTAGGTAACGTAAGAAACAAACACCCAAGAAAGAAAGATCATAAAATTATGATATAAATATCCATAAATTAAAGTATATTACAGAATTTATACAATCATGGGCAGTACCCACACCACATGCAATAAATAAGTTGTGAACAATGGAAATCTCACAGAATTAAAAGTGAGATAAGAAACCACTTAATTTGTAATTTTTCCTTTGTAGATGTTAGTTTACCCTCTTTTATAATGGTAAATAATCTTTATTAAATGATAAAAGAATTATATTCATTAATATGATATCATATTAAATCTGTTAACAATGATTTGTTAATAATATCATAGTATTATTGTCGTTTCGTGTGTTAATGGATTCATTTTCGTTTTATATTCATTGTTATGTGAGCCATATTTATTATGGATGCGATGTATGTTATTCATATCCATAATTATATCATGTCTATAAATTTTATTTTTAATCATCAAATGAAATTTATTCTTGAATGTATACAATGGGGAACGAATCTCATCGTGTTCGTGGAGACGGTAATCCGTACATAAGAACGAGCGAAAATATCACTATTTTGATATTAAAATAATATATAATTGGATGTTATTTCAAATATAAATAATAATTATCATGTTATATTTATTATTTACATTAATTACACATCATTATTATACACATACAAGTAATAAAGTATTGAATAACAATTTCACCATGACGTAGAGAAGGTAATCTGTACGTACACACATATGGTGACATGTCATTCAAAGGATGTATAGAATAATGAAGATTGATTTAAAATATTTATAATAACATCACAGTATATACTTGATACTAGAGTTATTATTTTATAATGTAAATAACAAAAAAGAAGATGTTGAAAAGAAAAGAACTTGAAAGAGGGCGATAAAATTATTTCATCTTCTTTGGGATCTTCCTTTTTTTATCCAAAGGGCTCCATAAGATGGATTTATGACCAAATTAGGGCCTCTAGGATTAAGTGAGGGATGTTTAGAGGATATATGGTCAGGATTTGGCCGATCCAAATGGCTTTGAAGGTGTGAATTAGTGAGTAGGGGGAGTTCCCTTTTATAAGAGGGGTGAGGGGCACCTTAGGAAAAGCTAGAAATATTATTTTATAATAAATTCATATTCTGTTTATATTGGCTCCAAAGTGGATTATTTAAAGGTAATGGTGGGGATAGGTTGAAAACCACTCAACCAATAGGGTTTAGACAGTTTTTGATCACTATATTAACTTAATCTTTATGATATAACTCTTAGTTAAATAGTTTGAAATTTACCATGTCTCTTTGTATTTTTATATTATATAGTTAATAATCATACTATATACTTTCAATGGACCTCCAAGTGGTCCATTAATCCTAAACCTATCATTATATAAGTCCTTTTTCTGAACCATGGATTTTTAGGACTCGAATATCAATTAATAATATAATATTTGTTTTTAAAACTCATTTTTGTCAATTTTGAGACTAATTAATAATTGTTTTTTGTTAAAGTCATAAAAAATTATTAATTCTAAAAAAATTCATTTAAGAAATCCTAACATGTAATATTAACCAATAATATTCGTGGTATTTATCAAAACATTCAAATTATATTTATCCTAACATTTATAATACCAATTACTTAATTCCTTCATTAATAAGGGAAAATACTACATCATTATTGTGTGATAAATAAATTTAAATATTCAAAGTCTTAAAATTATAATTAAAATACCATTATGTAGGAAATCGTTTTATCATTCTAATGAATATTTATAGTCTAAAATATAACATTTATAACCCTTTGTAAATTTTTTTCTCTCAAAGATATATGATAATGCCATTTTTGTTTTTACTTTAACATAATTAAAATAAAGTGTCATTATCACTTAAAATTGGATTCATTGGGTCATAAAATCGACCCAAAGATTACAATTTTCGAAAATGTATCCTCAAATAGGGTTAGAACACATTTTAGGCTAATTTAATATTACTATAATATTGTTTGTTTACCCTTATCTACACGATTTACCCTTTAACCATGGTAAATAAAATATTTACCAAAATAATTATTTAAAATGTATAAAAATAAAAGTTACCTATTTACATAATTTGGTCATCATTATTCAATGTATGGAATCAATTATTCTAAATTCAAAACACAGAAGTGGCAGAAATGAATTTAAAATTAATTCCCGTTGTTAAAACATAGAGCGTGATTTTTTAACAAGTAATAACTATCAAAAGATTGACACTTGTTTATGTGTAGTTTAAATGTGAAATTACATCCAATTACCAATATTGGATTAAATGGTAAAAATATATTATAATTATACATTAAAAGTTCTAAATATTATAATTTATCATTATAAATTATTCGGATTGAAAATGTTGTTTTTAATTAATGTTTAGTACGTTTTCGCTATTCATTAAAATTTGAATGTTTTCTAAAAAATACCAAAAATTTACCCTAGGATAATTTTGATATTCTGAATCCAAAAATGTTTTCCATTTTGAATGATAAAATTTATAAAATTTCTAAATGTGGATATTACTATTCATAGCTGCTAATTTGATTGGTTGTGGTGTGTATTAGAACATGAAGTTGCATACAACACATGATACTGTATTATTCAAAGGAATGTATACCATGGAAGCATGGGTGTTACATTCTCCCCTCCTACACATAATTTCGTCCTAAATTTTTTTTAGTATTGGTCTTGGGAATATAATGGAAAGTCTTACATCAGAAAAAGATTCAATAAAACTATCACTTTAAAAGAAAGAAAGAGAAGTACAAAGGTCACCCAGGATAACCCATATAGGATTCCATGTAGAAAAACATGGATATGGATGATAAAATAAGTGTCTTGTTATGATGAAGAGGGATAGAAAACATGATTTGGTGAAAGTTAACAACTAGAAAACCACAAACTTGTAATGGGATAAATGGTCATTAGCCTCCCACTAGGAAAAGTAAATGGACAACATTTTTTTTGTTTGAAGTTACATTACATAAAGATAAGGAATTAATTTATGTGATTTACTAAGAACATGAAGAGATATACTTACTTTTTAAGTATAGTTTCATTCATTAATAAATTCGAACCACTAACTCAATTTTTTAAAATTATGAGTATTCATGAAGACATGGTCACACTAGAAGATCATGAATAAACTACTATAGAATCACATGATCCACGAAGGACAAACTATATATTTACCTTGCCTTTAGAGATTAATAAAAACCAAAATAGTTAGTATAAGATCTAATGATCCCCCAAAATAATATTCCATTAGAGAAATAAACACAAATCTTAATTTCTAAAACTACTCAAAAAATACAACAAAGTTAAATAAATACCATTAAATTAACAATTTTCCTTAAAATTTTTCAATATAATCCAAACTAATATTCTCCAATGGCTCTATGTCCTTAATTGTTTTATAGATTTTTGATAATCCACCTTTCATGGGGTGAGGTGGAACCCTTACAAGGCCCGTAGGCTTATGTATTACATGACCCATAGGCCTTATAGGGATTCATTTTCCCGTAGGCTTCAAACATTACATACAACCCAGATTAGCAACTTGGAACTGCTCCTCCCCAGCATCTTCATCGTGAAATTAACTCTCCATCTCGCATGGCTGTTCGGCTAGGCATTCTCGTGCATGTACAGGGTTATCCCAATGGTAGGTTTGATACCCTCTAATTGTTTCAATTTGTTTAGCTTCTGCTATGTTGAATTCTCCTTGCTCATCCTCCTTGTAGAGCTTGTTCCTCATAGGTCATTTGGTTTGCATCTGCACTTAAGGTGGCTCGAGGCCTTGCGGTGGCCCTAAGGCCTTACTGACCCGAAGGGCTGGGTGGAACGAAGGCCTTAAAGGACTCAAGGACAAAATTGGTCGCCCGAAGGCCCAAACAGGGGCATATTCCCAGCTTCTATAGTGCCAAATAGTACCTTCTACAGTTCCAACAATAGTATTGTACACATTCCCGCTATAGTGCTTGCTACAGTAATGCTACATTAATGCTACAATACCCAAAAATAATCTCTCTGCTTGGATTTGATCCCGGGTCTCCCAGATTCACTTACAGAGTCCGTACCAACCAGGCTAAGGCTCATGTTCCAATCCAAACAAATATTGAAACCCAAAACATAGAATAATTAGGTTATGTAGTCTTCCACGTTAAATTGTATTTCCAAATGACATCAACTACTCATAAAGCCACATATATAAAAGTAATTAACCTAATCACATATTCTATATTATTGGTTAAGAATTTATATAAATAACCCAAATCACTATAAATACACAATAAAAACATAGATAAAAATCTACCATTACTCCTCAAATGAAATCCCATTGTATTGTATTTTCCTTGGTCATATAGTATTCCCAACATAGAGAACATATTCCAAAATAACAATTATCACTTAATCCCCGAATCATTTTCCTATACTAAGGGAAATCATTAGATAAGACATAAGATCTCAAATCAACTTATTATTGATCAATAAAATCATTTAACTAAAAATAATTAGTCACACTAACTAGGGACTTCACATAGTCCAGTGGTAGGCAATAAATCCCAATCACACTTTGGTTGTGGGTTCTATTCCCACAGTTTTGTCTGACGTGACGGGTTGTCACACGGTCTGCGTATTGTCCTTTTTAAAAAACTATATTTTATAACATTACCAAAATGAGATAAATTCGTCCAAATAACCATAACATAATTTAACCAAAAATGTTATCTCATACCATACATTATCATCCCAAAATATAATAACTTGTAATTTCCTCAAACATAAAGATCATATAAAACCATAGGGTTATTTATAACTATATCCACAAGAGAAAAGTTAGGTCTTCCTAAAATATCATTTTCACATGACAAACTATAGGGTTACAAATACAAGAGAAACGTTTTCCAAAGTAATCCCATCAACAAGGAGTACTAGTACTTTTAAAAATTCCTCCAACCATTTTTTCCACATAGATTTTTCTTTGACCAAGAAAATTTCCTATAGAATAGGGCATTCACTCGGTTAATGGAAATTTCCCATAAATTTATGACAAATTACTATAAATGGATTCTTGGGACTATTTTTATTTACTTCTATAGTACTCATCATTTTTCCTCGGAAATTATTCACATTATGTCCTTTTTTCCCACACGTAAAGCATTTCATTATTTCATTAAGACACTTTTCTGGGTGTCTCCTTCCACATTTCTTGCATGATGGAAATTAGGGATTCTTTTCTACTTGGTCTCCACTTCTGGGGATCTTATCATTCATCACCATTCTCTTCATTGTTGAGTCTTTGAGTTGGTTAATATATCTGTTATTGTTCATATTTTTTGGAAAAATGATTTGGCATGAACATGATATCTTTTATGCCTATCAAAATTCCATTTTGTTTCCCACTTCTACCACCTTTCCAACCTTTTACATCATTATCAATGCAACTATGACTTCCTTGGAATCCATCCATTGACTAAATCCAGAAAGAATTGTATGAGTAGAAGTAGTCATAAAATCATTTAGAGAATATCATGAAACCATATTCTCAATTTGAAACACCTTAGGATTATCCAAGGTCATTTATTCCTATCTTATTTTAAAATACTCCAAATCAGTTTGTAATGAAAATGTAAATTATCCCAATCATATCCCCCGGGAGTGTCATAACCAAGGGTACAGCAAGGCCCATTGTCGTGCACCAGTTCGCGTTCGATTCTAGCTCAAAGTTGAGTTTTTGGGTTTTACACTTAGGTACAATTGTGCCAGAGCTGGCTCTACCTACACATATCCAGACAGTGATTTATTGCTCGGAAAACTCACAAAATCACTACAATACGAAAATCCTGGGATGTTCTTCTATATTAATCCTCAAAGTCCATTGTAGGTCTATGATCTCTAATCAGAGTTTGTCTAGAACTAGTTTCCAAGGTTTTTACTAAACTTCCTATGATACCAACTGTAATTCCCCAACCCCATAAGCCCATAGTTGGTGCATTATTATATAACATTGGCATGATCACAAATGATCAAGTCTCAAAATACCGATTAGTTTAGTAGCCTTGGATGTACTAGATACATTCATAAGGTTTACATTACATCATAAAATGGAAAACTACAACAAAATTGTCTCCATAGACAACATTGAGATCCCATAGACTATCCATGGAGGTCAGTCCTAATATACTTCTTTACATCCGGGGAAAATAAAACATAGAAAGGGGTGAACTCAGATGCTCAGTAAGGATAACATTATAGAGGAAACTTTCATAAATAAGAATAAACATTTAAGCCAGCGTATAAGACTAGAACAAAAGTCTTTTAAACATGATCTTAAGCATAATATTGAAATGATAAAATCAAATAATTCTATTTACTTATTCACATGGATATTTTACTAGTCGAATGATCACATTCAATATCAATAACCACATTCATAATGATGGAATGAATAATGCCAGACTATCATAACCCCATAGTCAAGGCCTTGTGCCAAGACTACAAATAAAATTTTCTCGAGCCCTTATACCAAGACACTAGTTTGTCTCATGAGACCTATTGATGCATCGAGGAGCTATAACAGGCTGCACTCGTCACTTACTATGTCTAATGAATTCCTCATATGAAAATTTAAAACATGACAAAAACATTCGTATTAAAACTAGCATATGAAATTTCAATACATTACCCACAACCAATTAATGGTATAAAAATAGCACATCCACAGTCAAACATAACTCATTCTATACAATATGGAAGATTTTATTGTAATATATTAACCTCAATTGAGAATAATGAAGGATAATGACACAGATGAAAATAATCATCAAAAACTAATTGAGAGAAATATCACCCTTTTTCTTGAAAACATTTAATAGTCACACATTTATCAAGAAGCAATTTAGAATATATTTTTGAATAAAATTGTCTCATACTACATTGAAAATATGAAAATTAATTTTAATTTGAACAAATTAATGTCCATATAAATAAATCATTAAAACCATTTTAAAAACATGGACATTAATGAGAAAGATTTAGTATAATAAATCTTAAAAAAAAATTAAAATAATATTTTAGTTAGAGTTCCTAAAAAAAGAGAGACACTTGAATACAAATAATTTAGGTAATAAAAACATAATAATATCATGATAATAATGGGATTTATGATGTTCTATGTCAAAGTTAATTATATACACCATATAAATGTGAATTTGTGTATAACAACAAAGAAGTCTCTATGGAATGTAAATTGAGATTAAATCTCTTATAAAGGCTATATCATTAAGTTAAGGATAAATCAACGAAAAAATTATTTGTGACAAATATAAATACACTCAATATGATTGGATATTATATGTAAATCAATCATAGGACATAAACATATATTCTTGTAAAAACAACACTAATGAATTAGATATTTAACTCAACAAAAGGAGATTGAGTTAAAATTTCTCTTATCAAGTTCATAAAGATTACTTGAGAATTTATCAATGGAGTGATTATTTGTATCAAAAGTATATCCAAATAAAGGGGAGTGAAAATTATGACATAATCTAATGAATAGTGATTCCACACATAATCTTGGAGTAAAAAAATCAATGATGTATGTGTAAAGCTGAATGAGTGGAAATTTAAATTTCAAATTCCCTTATCATTTTGGTAACTTAAGAAACCTAATCCAATGAAATATGTATCTTAAATTGATGATTTAAATATCTATAAATTAATTAATATTACACAATTAATACAATCATGGGCAGTACACATACCACATGCAACTAATAAGCGGTGAATAATAGAAATCTCACGGAATTAAAATTGAGATAAAAAACACCTTACTATGTACTTTTTTATTGTTATAAGGTCGGTTAACCTCATGTATAATGGTGAAATAGTTTTACTTTAATTATAAAATAATTATATACATTAATATGATATCATATATGTTCCTTTAATATTTATTTGTTAATAATATCTTA
This sequence comes from Viscum album, assembly GCA_963277665.1. Classification (NCBI taxonomy): domain Eukaryota; kingdom Viridiplantae; phylum Streptophyta; class Magnoliopsida; order Santalales; family Viscaceae; genus Viscum; species Viscum album. The sequence goes on from OY728152.1 coordinate 2,002,517,555, forward strand.
GTATTATAATCGTTTCATGTGTTAACGGATTCATTTTCCTTTATATTCTATGTTTTGTGAGCCATATATGTTATGTATGGGATATATAATATTAATATACATAATTATATCATGTCTATAAACATTATTTTTAATCATCAAATTAAATTTATTCTTTAATGCATATGATGGGGAATGAATCTCATCGCGTTCGTGGAGACTGTAATCCGTATGTACACACGAGCGACAATATCACTCTTTTGATATTAAAATAATATATAATTGGATGGTATATCATATATACATAATCATTATCATGTTATATTTATTATTTACATGAATTACACATCTTTATTATACCCAACCAAATAATAAAGTATTTAATAGCAATTACACCATGACATGGAGATGGTAATCCATACGTACGTACGTATGGTGACATGTCATTAAGGATGGATAGAATAATGAAGATGGATGTACCTTATTTATAATAAATTCAGAGTATATATATGATACTGGATTCATTATTTTTGAATGGAAATAACAAAAAATAAGATGTGGAAGAAGAAAAGAACTTGAAAAGGGTGGTGAAATTATTACCTCCTATTCGGGTTCTTCCTTTTGATTTGATCAAAAGGTCTCCTTAAGTTGGATTTCTGACCAAATGAGGGCCTCTAGGATGAAGTGAGAGAATTTTATAGGATATTTGGGAAGGGTATGGTCGATCCAAAAGGCTTTGTAGGTGTGAATTAATGAGTAGGTGGAGTAATGTTTTATAATAGGGGTGAGGGGCACCTTAGGAAAAGCTAGAAATATTATTTTATAATTAATTAATATTCGATTTGTAATGGCTCCAAAGTGGATAATTTAATGATTAAGGAGGGGATAGGTCTAAAACCACTCATCCAATAGGTTTTAGACAGGTGTGGGTCACTATATTAACATTATCTTTTTTATATAACTCTTAGTTAAATAGTTTGACATTTACCATGTCTCTTTGTATATTTATATTATATAGTTAATAAACATAATGTATACTTACAATCAACCCCCAAGTGGTCCATTAATGATACAAATATCATTATATATTCCTTTTGGACGAAACATATATTTTTAGGAATAGAATATCATTTAATAATATAATATTTTTTTTAAAAACTCATTTATGTCAATTTGAATACTATTTAATAATTGATATTTGATAAATTAATAAAACATTATTAATTAAAACCAAATTCAATTAAACAATCCTAAATTTTCATATTAACCAATAAAATTCATGTATGTCATCAAAACATTCAAATTATATTTATTTTAACATTTATAAAACCAATTTTTTGATTCCTTCATTAATAAAGGAAAATACTACATTATTATTGTGTCATAAATAAGTTTAATTATTCAATGTCTAAAAATTATAAATAAAATACCATTATATAGTACATCTTATTATATTTCTAATTAATATTTATATTCTAAAATATAACATATATAACCTATGTAAAAATTGTTTTTCTAAAAGATATATGCTTATGTCACTTTTCTATTTACTGTAACTTAATTAATATAAAGTGTCATTTTAACTTACAAGTGGCTACATAGGGTCCCATAATCAACCAAAATATGCCCAGGGTTAGAAATTTATCAACAAATAGGGATAGAAAATGTTTTAGGGTAATTTAATATTACTATAATATTATTTTTTTACCCTTATTACCGGATTTACCCTTTAACCATGGGAAATAAAATATTTACCGAAGTAATTATTCAAAATGTCTAAAAATAAAAGTTACCTGATTACAGAATTTGGACCTACTGATTCTAAATATGGAATCAATTTTTCAAAATTTTAAACACATAAGTGGAAGAAATTAATTTAAAATTAAATCACAATGTCAAAACAAAGAGCATGTTTTTTATGAAATATTAACTATCAAAAGATTGACACTTGCTAATGTCTAGTTTAAATGCGAAATTACATCTAATTATCAACATTGGGTTAAATGGTAAAAATATATTCTAATTATACTATAAAACCTCTCAATAGTATAATTTATCATTATAAATTATACGTATTAAAAAAAGTTTTTTTAAATAATGTTTAGTATTTTTCACTATTCATCAAAATTTGAATGTTTTCTAAACAAGAAAAAAATTAACCCTAGGATAATTTCGATATTCCGAATCAAAAAATTATGTCCATTTTGAATGATAAAATTTATAAAATTTCAAAAAGTGGCTATTACTATTCATAACGGCTAGTTTGATTGGTTGTGGTGTGTGTTAGAACTAGAAGTTGCGTACAACACATGCTACTATATTATTCAAAGGGAAGCGTACCAGGGAAGCTTGGGGTGTTGCAATATTTTTATCCTTGTGTGGTGAATTGACCTACCTCAATGGTATCCCAGAATGAACTATGATTTTTTTTTCATTTATTAGGCACGGTGTGTCCTAATATAGAAATACTTTGGCCATAGACTACTGATTTAAAAAAAATCCAATCATAAAATAGAATGATAGAGCGGGAATGGGGGGGTATAACTAATAAATGTTTATAAAATATTAATCTTTTCCATTTCATGTGAAGATATGTTTTGGGGGTTACCCTAGGTATTTTCAGCAGGAATAAATTAATCGTACAAGTTGCTGAGAATGGGGATTCCACCAGCCAATATACTTCCCATTAACTAATCATTACATCAACATGAGATAGGTGTAAGGTGTTGGTCCTCGCACAAAAAATACTAATTGGTTTCAGAATTACCTCGATCGTCAATGAAATAAAAAAATTTGAGACCCACACCACCTGGTATAATCCGAAAATTATCATTGATTCATTAAATTCTATATTATATGGAATCACCCAACATGTCAAGGGCCATTCATTTAAGAATCTCCCTCTGGATCAAAAAGACAACATTGAGATCCCCCCCCCCCATTTAGAGTGTATCATGATTTACTAATAATATATATCAATTATTGAATAGATGATGGAGAAGATGAATAATCATCATCATAGAGAGCCATTTATAATGAGGAAATCCTCTAGATAGTAATAGGGAATAATTTTCTTATGGAAGAAATTTTTACTTAGAAACAGTCCCAAGATATCCTGAACCTGGTAAGTTGGATATTTTCATCAAATGGTGGGAGGATAATTCCATCTTGAATACTAAAATTATAAAATTGTAGTCTTGTGGACAATGGGAAATCCATAAGTTTATAGGAAAGGAGCTACCTCGTAATACCATTTTGATGAATGATATGGCGTCGAAGACCCTCTTCAATGTTCTAAACCATGGAATTACCTATTATGGTAATATTTGTACATTTAAATCCATTTTATCACTGATATAAATTCTGTAACATAATTTGATATTCATGACTAAAATAATTAATTAAAAAATGACGGACTGACGTCCTTCTAACCATTAGTATATAGATATAATGGAATGTGAACTCATTTTTTAGGGATACCATCAATCCATGAAGGAGCTGACCCACAAAGAGTTGGCTAGAGAAGAAATGGTCCATGTAATGATCCTTCCACAAAAAATTCATCAGGTACATGGAAATTAGAACTCGTTGTTTGCTGTAAATAAATTTTCAGTTGAAGGTGATGGTTCACAGTTCATTGAATAATTCATCTACAAATTGTTCATATTTTTTATAAGCAGTACAAGGTTATGTATTCGTGAGAGTTCCATGTATTACAAGATAATTTGAAAATGATAAATGACTTGGGATCTAATATAGAGTTAGAGTCCCCTCTCTCTTGTCCAACCGCATACCAAAAACATATTTAAATCGGGACCTATTTCTACATTGAAATATCCTCTTGTTTATCCCGATCCTTACCCATTCCTATGGGGGGTTTTTTGGGTGATAAAAATTCATCAAAAACGAAGAAGAAACATTAATCAATTTGGAAATACAATTTAAGAAAAAAATAGATGATTTGAAGTAATATTTTTCAAATAAGGTGAATAATTACATAAGAAATGATGCCATGAAACCTAGATCCCTATGTGGACTCCCACAGCGTACTAAGGTTATTCCATCTATGAAATCACTACGAATGGAAACTATTTATGAATGGAGTGGATCCGAAAGAGACTATGAATGAAATTATGTTGATTATGGAACATTTTAGTGCTAACATCTCCCACATATGATTTCCTCCCAATCTAAAATTGTTTGTAGGGAAACACTGTGTCAGCGACACCCATAAACAAAATGAAGTAATTTATGGATCCAATTGGGGATATCATCAACCAAAATATTCCACCCAGTGTGAATAATTCTTTCATAGTATTTCACAAAGGAAGGTTCATGGCCCACTATAGACGACTGAATAAAACAATATCTACTTCCTCCACTTCTCTATAAATAGAACCCGAGGGAAACACAAAAATTACTAATACATGAGGGGATGTCCACACCTGGGTGAAAATATGTTTAAAAGTTCAATGTGTGGAACCTCGAAATACAAACTACATTGATGATTCTCAATATGTAAATCTTTCTTAATAGCATTATGAAGAAAATAAAAACTCATTTAGTGGTATACGAACCCATAAAAACATCTGCAGATCAAACTTCTATAGGGGGAATACAAGTATAACCCTTTCTAAATAGAAATACCGCAAAGAAATATGTTATGCGGGTGATACCATACACTATATATCCATACGATAAGCAGAAGGAACTCAATCCTGCATAGAAAAAGTTATGTGGACCTACATTGGTTGTTATTCTACAATTGTTTGTAGAAGACCTCCTACCCTACATAGAAACCTTATATTTAGAGGATACCCCATCCAAAGTAATAATATACTATGAAAAATAAGGTATCATAGGGAATTTAAATTTTCAACTATAGTCCTTCCCTTTCTTCCTATCATCATACCCAATATTGGCCCCTATGAGAACATGTCTAATGATATTAGGTGTATGACTCTTTCAATGCCACAAAACATTTACGATAAGATCATCGGGTATAGTAGTGTTCACTTTTTATTTTACTTACCCATGGTAATTAGAGTCACGTGAATCACCCCAAGGGTATGGTGAACCCTTGAAATTAACATTAGTATACATTCCCATGGTAATGACGTTTTCCGCCATGGGGTTATCATGTCAACCTCACCATTAAAGGGATTAAGATAATAACCTATAATTTCCCTTCAATGAGAGCCAGTGTTTAATATTCTTCCCTTTTCACTAGAAGCAAATTTAGGGCACTCCCATATGGGTTAGCCTCTATCAATTCTTGCAGGAGAAAACCATTTTTATCCAGATATCCATATCTCCACACATATCCAAATATACCACCAAATATGATTATCTAGATATGAAAACAAGAGAGGTAATAGGAACACTAAATGACAACCCCATCTCTCTATTTGGGATTCAGAACCATCCATCATTTCATAGAATATGGTATATGATATTCATTACCATTTTCAACTCATGTTTCTCACACTAAGCTTGACTGACATGATCTTAGAGTTTCCCCATTGATCCTGACATATGCATGATCCCAAACAATCAAATTCGCCATATCCATAGATTTAGTCCCCAAAATCAATCCAAATGTTAATCATATACGGAACAATCCCATATTGAATATCCTAATATGGAATTCTCCCATGCACATGCCACAATCATGCCCCCTCTTAATGGACCTATTCAATGATTTTAGTCCCAAAGAAACAAAAATATGATGTATATTATTCTCAACTCAATAGGATTAATAGGAAGCATCTCAATGGTCCAATCCCAATAGCCAAATAATCGTAATTCAATTTAGGACACATCCCAAATATGGCCACATTCCCTGAGAAGACCATATATATTCATAGTATATCAGGACATTTCAATATAATTCCAACACCATCTCTGACTATGAACATTTCGCACAGGCCACCTTTTTGCATTACGTTAAACTGTATGGTATGATCCTCATCACAATATATTGGAAGGTGATGTGTCTAATTATGTGAAATCAGATACATATAGATCCTTCCATCGATGGAGAATCTCAGATACGAACATCTGATTCTGAAACCATGCATTGTCCTGAGTAACCATTTTATTATTAGTTACCAGCAACACATATATATAAATGAACTAAGGATTCAGGAACATATGAACATGAAAAAAATCTATAAGATAGTCTTATAATAAGAAATTGTTCCCGCCAAAAAGGGTGTGATGATACCGTGTTCCCATCCTCTTAACTAGTGTGTGTTCTTAATTATCGTTGGCCAAATCATCTAATGTACACAATCCTTTGGAATGAAATTACATGAATAATGGATGTGAGTAATGTTGGGTGTTTCTAGAACTATAAATGAACCCATTAGAGACCATTCAATGTTATTATTTTAAACATTGTTGATTGGACACCAATTTACCACCTAAAATCCAACCAATCCAGAAAAATAACATATTCGATCTAAACAGACATTTAGAATAGTTGTGTCACCATTAAAATAACAATCTGGCCTTTAAGATTAGTGAAATGACCATTAAAATGGTATTATCAACAATGTGAGTATAAAAATAATATTATTTTATTCATATAATATTAAAAAATTTCATATTGAAGTTATGATTCAATAAAAATAACCTTTAAAAAATATTATTTTTGTTTTTTTTGTAAAACAGAAATGATTTGTTTTGTTTTTTAAACTATAATGTTTTAAAATAATTAATATTATCATAAAATTGTTTTATGAAATAATATTACATTTTTTATAATTAAAATAATTATTTATGATACTTTATCAGTTTTTCATATGGTCAATAAATAGGTATAATATTAATATTATAATTTCATATAAAAAATTAAATAAAATATTATCATTTATCATATTGACATTGTTAATTTTAAAAATTGATTTATCTTTTTAGAAAATTCCTGTCAAGAAGATGATACAGTTAAATTGTTTTATTTTTCTAAAATAGTGGAATTTTTTAGAACTATAAAAAATTAAAAAATATGATATTTACATTATATGTTAAATACAAGATTTATTTTATATGATATACTATATAGCCCCATTAGTTTAAATTAATATTCTCTATCTGATATATATATTCAACCAAATTAAAACAATCTATAGTCTTAAGGGAAAATAAGAAACTAATTAGAATTATACTACCAAAACACCCCTCTGCTCCAATTTTAAATACCTCACCTCATCACCACATCCCCTAAAAATTTATAATACATATATCTTATGCAAACGTTTCTCAAATATCTCCATATCTCCCTCATTATATCCCCAAAAGCATTTTTATATTATATTACTATATAGATACATAGGTTGTATCCCGGAAAGAGACAACGTAAGGGATATGTAAATTTAGAATTACGTAACATTCAATTTTAGTCCTCTCCCACCACCCTTATATGTATCCCTTACATATAGTTATATTAACATATGTGTCCTGAATATAATATTATGTTATTTTAAAGGTGGAATATCCCCCTTCAAACCTACCTCATTTTGATTCAAAAATGAAAATAGTGTCCATAAAATGGATGTTTCAGCGACTCTCTTTACATCATATTATTTTCCCCATCACCATAAATGAATGTTATAGAATTCTTGTTATTGATAAACTGGATGATAATAGGTATTATATATCTGATTTATTGATCATTAATTTTTTTAGTAATTATTTAACAAAATAACATGAATTTAGTTTGTGAGGGTTAGAAAACCATAATAATGATGGAATCATGTTGCAATAATATTTTTACTAAATTAATCATTAACATGAAAAAATATGGATATATGGATCCATTTAAATAACATGTAGCAAAAAAATTTCATTTCATTTCACTTTTAAAGTTATGATGTGGGGTTACTCAATTATATTTTTGAACATCACATTAATTAATATATTTCCAATTCTAGGATAAAATATTCTTATAAAAAAGTAATATTATAATCATGTAATTATTTTAGAAATATCATTAATTGGGAATTTGATTAAATATTTATGATTTTTTGTACATAATGTTATATCATTGATGGTTATGTTTTAATTTATTATATGAAAGAATTTCATTAATGATTTTTATGGTAAATAAATGAAAATTTATTCCTAATAACTTATAAAATCATAATATTTTTATGAAATAAATTATACGATTAAATTGTTGAAATGTATTATAATTATTTATCTATAATTTTGATGAATTAATTAGTTACGAAATTTTATTTACATTTACATTGTATATGTTTCCCAATATTATTGTATTTTTTATCACTATAAACTTATATAAACAAGAATTACAATTTCTCCACATGACAAATTTTATCTACATCCACATAAATTAATTTTACCATATCAAAAATATTTCAAATTCAACGTATAAATATTTTTTTATAATAGTATTTATGTAAACAAATTTAGTGATATATCCAAATTTATATGGTATACAGATGTATCAAAATACCCCATTAATTTTAGTATCTCAATTTAATACTATATAATTATCTAAATTTACTCCAACATATAAAATTATGATATATAGAAAATTACCAAAAAAATCATTTCCTAGGAAATTCATCTTGATACATCACAATATGGTCACAAAATAATGTTTTCGGGTTTTCGAAATCAATTAAGAAAACACATTTAAGGATCTTCAGTATAAATATTTATTAATGTTTGAGCTCAATGAAATTTATATATAATAAATATCATCGATTATGTTCAATAATGTTATTGATAAATGAAATAATTAAAACAAAAAATGACGATTATGAATGGATTATGAGGGATTTTTGTATATTTTTTCATTATCATATGTTAAAAACAAAATTTAATGGAATAATATTTTGATATTTCATGTATTTGGACACCTCATATATTTAATTAACTATGATGATATGGATACTCAAGATTAGATATCAATGAAAATTTAAATCAGATGTAACCCATGTTTTCATTGAGAAAATAAATATAATCTAAATTCAAATATGAGAATATGTATTGAGTATCTCATATAGTTGTGTGAAGCAGGCTTGAAGATCAATTATGAATAATGTAATCTGATCCATATATTAATCATTTGATTTTATTTAGAGGTTTATTTTTTTTTGATAATCTTCTTGTTTCAATATTTATTTAATATGATATAGGGATATGAGGATATCTCGTTCTGAAATATTACACATGAATTTTTCTACATAAAAACTTTCTTAAAAATGAATTAATAAACCCCAAATATAAAACAAGGATACTTTTTTCTCTTGAGATTTATTATTCTTGTGTATTTCAGTCATTTTAAGGTTTATGCAATCCATGATTGGCATTGACAAGTGTTTTTTCAATTCAATAATTAGAGAGGATTTCAATCATGTGAATTTTAATATATGGTATTGATAATACATTAATATAATAAATATTATATATCAAGATAAATTAATTGTTTTTTATACTTAGAGGAATACCTCTTCATTTTAATGAGTTTCATGGTAATCGTTTTTAGAGTAACATGATCTGTGAATAAATCATTAGGGGATGGAAGAATATAGGAGTTAAATGTTGTTGGAATTTAGAAAATCATCACTTATGGGATGAATTAATGGTAAATAATAGAATCCATTATTTTAGATGAAGTGATGACCATTATATACAGAATCATATTTAGAGTATAAACTAATTTAGTGATAAAAACATATCTCTATAGATGAGAGTGGGGGATCATTTCAAAATCAAGGGATATAGTATCAATTTATGAGGAAATTAGTGATCATGTGGAGGGAGTAGAAATTTGACATAATAGTGAAATCATCTTATTTATATTACCTTTAAATATATTTTAATATTAATATAATTATATAAATTATATGATGGTAAATTCTATAAAAAAATCATGGCATGTAATTTTATGAGGAATTTGGGTTGGATTGTTTGATTATTCAATTCATGATGTACTATATTGTTCTTTCATCAGTTATTTAATCCACTCCACTTGGCCTTCAACTATCTAAATATATTCTTCAATTTACTCAATGTAATAAAAAGAGAATGATGACATGGCCGTCGTTGTCACACTTTTCTTATGAAATCTAATTGAGATATTTTAATGATGGAATAGTTGAGTCTATAGTTTCATACGAATGAGAGTTAATTTAGTGAGTTCACATTGTATAAATTTCATGTTAATTTAATGTTGAAGGAATATAATAATATAGTTAATATTATTAAATTATTTCTCTTAATATATTTTATAAATATCCTTTTATTAACATATTTTATATATAACTAATTTAAAATCACTTAATCTCTTCTGTCACCAATCATATATACATTTCCAAATTTATTTCTATTATATACAATTTATTATAAACTATATGACATTAAATAATACTCTCAAATTTATCTCATGAATTACATGTGGATTTACCATGTGTAACACCCCAATATTTCATAGTACCTTACTTCTTCAAAGTAATTAAATAACATGCACTACACGCAACACCGAGTTCTAGCGCACCAACCTTTACCAAAATAGTCGTTCAAATGTGATTATGAATAGTATCAACTTAATTTTGGTCTATTTATAATCCTTAAAATTTAAAAATCCATATTATGAGTTTCTTAGTAAGAATTTAAAGAAGAAATTATTTTTTTTAGAAAAAAGAATTATTTTTCAAAAAAATGCACTTTTACCATCATTTAATGGTGAACCCTTTTTAAATCTGATATTTGAAACTTTTATATATTTAATTTTACAAAATAAACTTCTTATTTATAATCAGAACATATGAATTTAGTTTCAATAAATTTTTGGTGTTTTCGGATAACTTTTATATTTGGGTGAATAGTGAAAATACTATATTTAAACTAAAAACAACTTTTTTCAAAAAAATAATTTATATTTTTAAAATATAAATTTTAATGGTTTGGATGTATAAATAGATTATATTTTTACCATTAAATCCAATTCTGGTCATTATAAGTAATTTCACTTTGAAATTCGATATAAACAAGTGTCAATATTTTGATAGTTATTATTTATTAAAAATATGCCTTTTGGTTTTGAAAACAGGAATTATGTTGATATTAATAAATGAAAAATATATGTTTTCAATTTGGTAAAATAGATTACATTTTTGAATTCAGAATTTCAAAATTAGCATAGGGTAAATTTTTGGTATTTTTCTGAAAACATTCAATTTTTAATGAATAGTGAAAAACACTTAGTTATTGTTTAAACCCGACTTTTTTTAATAATTATTTCTTTTATTTAAATTTATTATAGGTACAAAGGGATACATAATACCTATATAAGTTCAATTTAATTCATTGGAGTCATTTTATAATAAGTTTAGATATATAAAAATTTTATTAAACTTTTTAAGGTCTTTTACCCACCTCCTAGGAGCATTTGTAAATTTTCATAAAACATAACTTCACCACTTGTATTAATTGAATTTCAAAAATCCTAGAGACATGGTTGTTATCAGTAAATAAAATGTGTATCCATAAGATAAAATATTTCTTGGTGAATAGTAACTTTTGACTCTTATTTACCACGGTTAAAAGTAAATACGGTAATTTAAGGTAATAATGATATTATTATTACGCTAAGAAATGTCCTAATTCTATTAGATAAGTGTAATTCGACCAAAAACAAAGATAGGAATATAATATGATACTTTAGGTCAACATGGATTAGATTAGTACATTTATTATTATTTTAATTTAAATTAGAGTTAAAAGTGTTAAATCCTTGTTTTTGTAATTAAATATTTTTAATATTTGTTTACACTTAAGATAAATTAGACTATAAATATTCATTATAAATCTATATATATTTTCTTCGTAATGGAATTTTATACATTATTTTTAGACATGAAAAAATTTAATTTAATTATGACACAATGATTATGCATTTATTAACTTATTATTAGAAGATTACAAAAATTGATATTATAAATACACAAATAAATATAATTTGAGACTTAAGATGAATTAAACTTATTTTATAGGTTAATATATCATTATAGGGTTGATTCAATAAATTGTTTTCTAAGTAATAATGTTGTTATGATTTTAACAAAAAACAAAAACCAAATAGTGTCAAAATTGACATAAAATATTTTTTAAAACACATATTATTTTATTAATTGATATAATAGTATTAAAAATAAATTGTTCATATAAATGACTTATATAATAATATAAATGACATTAATGAACCAATTGGGGTTTTAGTGGTATTTTATAGTAATTTTACTAATCATATAATATAATAATACAAAGAGACATGGTAAATGTCAAACTATTTAACTAAGAGTTAAATATAATAGTTAAGGTTAATATGGTGACCTAAACCTATACCAGAAAAGCCAGGATCCGGTGGAAGCCGGTCCTAAAAGATTGAATAACAAAAATGAGAAGAGTCAAGCAAACAAGGGAATATTACATAAACGAGTGTGCACAACCCCACACCTATCTGCCTCCACCAGTGAGGCACAATAGTCTGGAGCCGTAAATGACCACTTCTCTCCTGTGTCATTGAGCGCCTGCTTCGCCAACGCATCCGCAACCTGATTCGCCTCCCGGTAGACATGTGAAATCACCACCAGCATCCGGCCAATAGCCTTAAGGCAATCAACCCAATGTGGAAGTATGCGCCAATGGGACCTAGCGCGTCTTTGCACTCAGGGCATGAACATCGGTCTGGGAATCAGATTCAATCCATAAATGCTCCCAGTTAAAACGGATGGCATACCTGATGGCAAAGACAATTGCCCAAAGCTCCGCTTCAAAAGCAATGCCAACCCCGACAGTGTGATGGTAGCATCCTTTAACAAATCCTCGGAAAGTGCGGAACACTCCTCCACACCCCGAAGTACCTGGAGCACCCAACGCAGCTCCATCAACATTCACTTTGATGCAGGATCCGATGGGTGGTATCCATCTAATATATTTCAGCATCCGGGGCAAACGCGGACGCCCCGCAATCCTAAGTGTGCGCAAGATTTGAAGGTCCACAACTGTGTTAGACATTGATCCAGCCTGCACACAAGAGGCAGCATAAACATCCCTGTGAATCGCCATAATTCCTTGCTGAAGAGTGGGGCAAACACCAGAGAAAGTCTCTCCATTCCGAGCTTCACAAAGGAAAGCAACAGTAGCAGAATTTGCAGCCAAAAATATGTTAAAAATCTGCTCACTAAATCTGCTCTGTGCGGCAGCAGAAAGCATTTGGGTAACCGAACCATATGGACTCCAATCCACCCCAAAGACCGAGTAAACATAGGCCCAAAGCTGCTTTGCATAAGAACAATCCATAAAGATGTGCTGAGAGGAGTCCTCCTCAGACTTACAAACAGAACACATGGAAGCCATCTGAACTCCGGTCCTTTTGAAAGCATCAGATGTGGGTAGACGGTTTTTCCAGATCCTCCAAATCAAAAAAAATCTCGAGGGTCTGATGAAGCGCACCCAGAATTTCAGCAGCCAAGACGGGGCAGAGGAGTGACCTCCACAGATAGTCCTGTAGTAGTCCCTGCTGTTGAACTGTCCTATCCTGCAAATTGTCCAGATCAGGGTATCCTGCTCCATAAAGACATAGTTAGTGATTTCATGCTCCACCTGCACAGGAACAGTAAGAGAGGCAGATTGTATTTGTGAGAGAAAACTGGAAATTGACAAATTCGCTGCTTCATATGGCACATTTAAATCACAAATAGGTTGTGAGAGCCACTTTGTATTCCAGCAACTCAGAGTGGATTCCCTGCACACCAACCATCGGGTATCATGCATAATTCTGACATAGGCCTGTTTGATAGAGGCCCAAACCGATGAAGCAAGGTGCCATTTGTAACCATTCATCAGCCTCCTTGTGAATCTATTTGAAAGGAAATCATCCTCAGCTTCAGTAGAGAGCAAGCTCCAAGTGAACTGCCAAATCAGTCCATCATTGAAAGTTCGAAGATCTTTGAGCCCAAGACCCCCCAGCTCCACAGGCTTGATACACTCCTTCCATGCCACTGTAATTAGCTTCCTCTCATGTGGTGACCCCGTCCATATAAAATTCCGTATCATGCATTGAAGCTCCTTGAGAAGACCCCTCGGCCATCGGTAAATGGAGAAAGAGTAGACAAATTTCGATGTTATCACTGAATTCACGAGGCAAACCCTCCCAGCCAGGGACATCACCTTCCCTTTCCAGCTAGCCATCTGCTGAAAAATTCTAGCAGAGATCCCTTCCAGGTACTGTCTTTTCACCTTCCCCCAAAACAGAGGAACTCCAAGGTATTGAAAGGGTAAGGAGCCCCTTTTCACCCCAAGGAGTCCTATAATTCTGTTACGTTTCCGAACTGGAATCCCATCTCCAAAAACAATAGAGGACTTGTTCCAACTAATGGCTTGTCCAGACACCTCCTCATAATGACTGAAGAGAGCCTTAATGGAGGATATAGTGGTCCTTGATGCCTGGCCCAGAAGCAAGATATCATCAGCATACAATAAATGGGATGGGACATGCTCATTCACACTAGCTCTAATTCTTTTATACATTCCAATGTGAGTAAGATCTTTAATACACCTACTAAGGTAGTCTTCTCCCATTGCAAAGAGTAACCCAGAGAGTGGGTCACCCTGCCGCACCCCTCTGGTGCAAGAAAAGAAACCCCTAAGGGCCCCATTGACAAGAACTGATAACCTGGAGGACTCCAAGATGATACGGATCAGATTCACAAAGCCAGAGGCGAAGCCATGTCTTCCAAGGACCTCCCGAAGAAAATCCAACTTGAGAGTGTCAAAAGCCTTTGATATATCAATTTTGATGGCAAATGTCCCGTCCTTTGTCTTCTTCTTCATAATATAGAAACTTTCCGAGGCCATAAACAGGCACTTTTGAATGTTCCTCCCAGGAACAAAACCGAATTGATTCATGGTAACAAGGCCATTAACCAACCCACCCATCCTGTTGACCAAGACCTTGCTTATAAGCTTGGGTATCGTGTTCCCAAGAGCAACCGGTCTGAAGTCCTTGATGTCCATAGCATTCTCCTTCTTGGGAATAAGAGCAATGAAACAAGAATTCATCCCATGAGGCATGTATGAATGAGAGAAGAAGTCCCTGATGCCGTGCACAATATCATTTTGCAGAATGTCCCAATAAAACATAAAGAAATTATTCGTGAACCCATCAGGACCTGGGGCACTCTCCAGGTTGAGGGATAAGAGTGCAGCTTTAATATCTTCTTTACATGGAGGAACAAGAAGGAGCTGATTCGCTTGCTCATCAACACATGGACTGATGTTATCAACCATGAGGTGCACTCTGGATGGCCCATTATCAAAATATAACCCTTGGAAATAGGCAGCAATAGCCTGGGAAATCTCAACTTCATCACTGTAAATCTGTCCATCAATACTAATCACCCTGCGCCCAGCACGCGCCTTCTTTTCCTTATGTAATCTGTTAAAAAGCTTGGAGTTTATATCCCCATCTTCTAACCATTTCACATTTAGTTGATTCCTAGCAAGCCTTTCCTTTATTATCAGAAGATCATCCAGCCTCTTATGTGCTGCTAGTTCCCCGCTGGATATTGTAGAAACTTGATCATGACAGCCCTGAGTCCTGGCTAGCTCCTCCTCAGCCTTCCTGATGTCTTCATCAATTCGTGAGAAAGAGTTTTTCCTCCATTCTCTTAACAGCCCCTTAAGATGTTTAAGTTTCAGGGCGATTCGCTGCAGAGGACTCCCAATAACATCCACATTCCATGCCTCCAATACAAGCTCCCTGCAGCCTGGAGTCACAAGCCACCCATTGTTGAACTTGAAAGGAATGGGGACTGACCGCAAGCGCTGATTATTAATATCAATCACCAGTGGGTTATGGTCAGAGTGATGCCTAGGAAGCGTGAGTCCAGAAACTCCATGCACCACCTCATTGTCACCAATGCAGACAAAGCACCTATCCAGCTTGCTAGTTTGCCTCCCCTCCCACGTGTATCTGCACCATGTAAAATCAGCACCAACAATATTGATTTGTTCCAGATTGCAAAAATCAATGCATTCTGAAAAATCAGAAGCCACAACCCTGTTAAAATATAATCCAGTTTTTTCTTCAGGCTTTAGCACGGTGTTGAAATCACCAACAATCACCCAGTTGAGCTCCATCCTCCTGGAAGTAACTTTTAAATCTTCCCATAACTCCCTCCTCTTAATGTAATTGTTGGAGGCATAAACAAAAGAGACTGAAGCCTCCTGCCCAGCAAAGGTGTAATTGACCAAAACACTTTGAGCCCCCTTAGCATAGGAGATGATCTTGACATCATCATACCTTAAGACCCATAAATGATCCATATGCATATCATGCTGATTGTTAGAGACAAAGCTGTATCCAAGAGTGTCCCATTTGAGACCTTTCCAATGTTCAAAAAGAGTTTTTGGCTCAGCAATACCAACAAACCTCGGTTTATAGGTCACGAGATAATGTCGAAGGGCCCTGACCGTGTGGGAGTTCCCCAGCCCTTGACAATTCCAATAAAGGACCTTCATTTTTTACCAGCCATGCCCCTTGTCAGGGGCCCTCCTTTTCTATCCACCTGTGCCTGCTTTTTCTTTTTCCTCCCCTGCCCATTCTGTCCTTGCTGACCTGTCGCAGGATTGCAGTGAGGGTTCGTGATCACCTGACATGCCCCCCTGTCCCTGTCTTGGACATCAGCAGCGATCTGCTCCACAATTGGACCAGCTGAGGAGCCAACCATATTCCCCTTCACTGGCACATCTTTGCTGCCAGACCTCCCTTGCTCAAGCAGCGAATCCCTGCTCCATTTGCTGGCTGTAGTAGCCCTCATCTCCAGACGACTACCTGCTTGCCCACCTGAGGCACAACCTGCCTCTGTTATACCTTCCACCGGATCATCCTTTTTTCCAGAGTTTCCTTGCCTAAGCCTTGAATCAATGCTTCTCCTACTGGATGAAACCGCATTCAATTGCAGGCATCCTGCGTCCTCATTAATCTTTGCACCGCTATTTTCACCCAGACCACCACTGCTTGTATCAACACCATCCCCTGCCGCAGGCAAAGTAGAATTGTCAAGATCCTCCATCTCATCTGCCCATAACCGTCCACTAAGGGGCATGAAAGAATTCCCATGCTGCATCAGTGGAGCACAACCATCCGAGAGCCTTCTCCTGGCCGCCTTGGAGGGAGAAATAAGTGTGAAGCTGCCTCCTGGATCAGAGGCAGGAAGACAGGCCAACACACTGTCCGCTTTCACAGGTTCAGCTGAACCCTTATCCCCTGATGCATCTTCCCCAGCAAACGCAATCTTAGTTGAAGTGCCCGGCACAACCACCTGCCCACTGGATAGGGGAAGTGCCAATTGCCTCTCCTCAGGACTGCTCTCCACTCCACCTGCAGCTGGGATCTGGACATCCGCACATGTCAAATTCCCCAGGGCAGCATCTGAGAGACCTCCCGCAAGAGCTTCCTTCTGCCCCTGCCAAGTTCCTATACCATCATCCTTGCTTCCAAAGGTCTTCAGAGGGATATCCTCCCCTTTCCTTCTTCTGCACAGACTCCCATCATGGCCTTTCATCTTACAAACAGTGCAGATCATGTCCCGCTTACATTCAGCCGCCATATGCCCAATGAAAAAGCATCTCATGCAGAATTTGGGTTTCCGTTCATATAATATATCAAGCTTCATGCTGTCATCCCTTGTCGTATGTATTACCTCCTCAACCAAGGTGCTCTACATATCAACTTCCACCAGAATTCTCGCGTAGTGCCCAAGTCTTGGATTATCTGTCTGACGATCCATGCGAATTGGATTCCCTACAGAGGAGGCAATGTCCCAGAGAATCCTCGGATGCCAGTATAACCAATTTAGTTTATAGATTATAATCCATAACTGCGTGTGGGTGTTACGGATATTCATTGGATCAAAGTCTCGATGCCACTCCTGCACATTCAGAAAACTAGGATTCAGCTGAACCGTCCCCTTGCTCCAAGCCTTCCTCTTACCTTCGTCTGTGGGGAATACCACATGATAATAACCCCTTCCCATTGCAATCATCCTCCAGTCATCAAATCCCCAGATTTCCGCAATTCTTCTATGAAGATCCTGAAATTTCCATAGCCGCTCACCCTTCGAGATGATAACCCTCACGACAATAGAATGTCGACAGAGGTTGATTCTTTCTTCCACTGCTTCTTGGTTGGCTGCAACATGTGCAATCTTCCCCTTTCTAATCACTCTCCCAGGTGTAGGCGCTTCAAAATCCGAGAAGGAAGATCCCGCCGTTTTGCGCACCACATCCGCAAAATTCCTTTTGCTCCCCACAGGCTCCTTCGACGAAATCACGTCGACATTCCCAACCTTGCTTGCGATTGAGAACATTTCCTTGTGACTAATTGGCTCCACACACAGCCTCTCAGTGCCATCGTTGTTTGCGTGCACTGAGCTAGAGGGGCCCCCCCCCGATTGCGGATCGAATCGTCATCTTCCTCGTCAGGTTTAGGGTTTTCACCCTGTTCCACTTGCGCCATCAGAATTAATAATCTGACCTAAACCTATATAAAACCTATTTGTTGAGAGTATTTCAACCCATCCCCACCTTATACTCTATATAAATCATTTTTGATCCAATAAAAATCGAAATTATTTTATTATAAAATAATATTTCATGCCCTTCCAGAAGTGACCCTCACATATCAAATAAATGGGAACTTCCCCTTCTCTTAATTTCACACCTCCATAACCTTTTTCCTCGGACAACCCCTAACCAAATATCCTAAAAAATTTCCTACCTTCATACTAGAGGCCTTCCATTGGTCATAAATCCAATATAAGGATCCCTTTTTACCAAATCAAAAGGAAGAACCTGAAGAAGAGGTAAATATTTAATCACATCTTTCAAGTTCTATTCTTCTCCCACTTCTTATTTATTTGTTGTTTCCATTATAAAATAATAAATCCATTATATTATATACACTGTGATGTTATTATAAAAATGGTACAACCATATTCATTATTCTAACCAACCTATAAATGACAAAGTCGCTATACGTGCATACGTATAGATTACCGTCTCCACTTCGTGGTGTATTTTGTTATTCAAAGACATCATTATTTAGATTGGTATAATAATGATTATAAATGATGTAAATAATAAATATGTCATCTTATTTATTATGTATATATGATATAGCATCCAATTAAATATGATTTATCCATAAAAATAATGATATCATCGCTCGTGCGTACGTACGGATTACCGTCTCCACGACGTGATGAGATTCATTTCCATGTTAACCATTCAATGATGATTATAAATTATATATCATCAATAAGTTTTTAATATATGAAATAATAATACTACTAGATAGATATATCTATACGTACTTACATATATCATATTCACTTATTTCCGTTCAATATTATATGAAAACGGAAACATCGTTTATACGTACGTACGGACTAACGTCTCCATAAAGGGTGTTTTTTATAGATATGTATATAATAAATATTTATATTCCAAATATATATGATATATAAATCATGTTTTATATCTTCTAAGTATTTAAATCATGATCTATGTGAAATAATCTAGAGTAACAAGAAAAAACACGTACGATAAAGAAAGTGATTATTACCTGATATGTTAATTTAACATGGAAATTTTTATTAAATGGGTAGTATAAAGTCATAAATTAATCATGCATGATATCATAAATATTATTATGGTTCTGGTATAATTTAATAACATAGTACGGTCTTCATACATGAGGTTAAACATACCCTCAACTAATGGAAAGTCCAATGTTAGGGTAAATTTCACAATCTTTTTAATATCTGAGGTTGTTTTTACGTAAGTATATACTAAGACATATTTATTATCCATTTACATGATTAATAAAAGAGTTTTCAAAGGGATTATTTTTAAGATTCTTTTTTACTAATACATCATTTTAAAATTTTAAAATATTTATTCTTTTAAATCATTCTCATTAATGTTCGTGATTTAAAAATGGTTTTGAAATATTTCTTTATATGGACAAGAATGTTTTTAAAATGTTAATTCATTTATAAAGTTCCAAAGTGGTATGGGACAATTTGATTCAAAAATTTCATTAAATGCATTCTTTTCTAAATTGTGATACTTTTAAATGGTTTCATGAACGAGGGATATTTCTCTCAGATTTTTATAAATCATTTCAATCTATGTCCACGCCCTTTGATGGATTTTAAACTTGTTTGAAGTTGATTTATTATGATACAAATCTTCTATACGGTATTAATGGTTTTGTGATATGGTTCACTATGGATATTTTATTTTTATACCATTCATGGTTATGGATAATGTATTTACATTTCTTATTCTAGTTTTAATATGAATGTTTATTTTATCTATAAACCTTTTCATATGAGAATGCATTGGACTTAGTAAGTGATGGGTGGATCCCGTTGTAGCTCCATGATACATCAGTAGGTCTAATTAGACAAACTAGTTTCTTGGTAAAATCCCTTGAAAAAATCATATTTGTGGTCATGGAACAAGGCTTTGACATTGTGGTTATGAAGTCTTGCATTACACATTACATCATCATGAAATTGGCTATCGATATTGCATGTGATTATTTGACTACTAGAATATACTTGTTAATAAGTAAATGGAATTATTTTACTGTATCTTTGCCATATTATTCTGAAGTTTAAATTTAAAAGTCATTTGTTTTAGTCTTATACATTGCCTTAAATTTTTATGATTATATATAAATTTTTATGCTATATTGTTATCTTTACTGAGGATCTGAGCTCACCCCTTTCTATGTTTTAATTTTCTCAGGATTCCAAGAAGTGTTCTATGATTGTTAATTAGGGTTAAGGTAGAGAACTAATATAGTTCTCAAAGGATCATTTATGTTGTGTATTATTTTATAATGTGTAATGTAACATTCATGTATATAATTTATTTTCCATGACTACTAAATTGATCATTCTATTAGGACATGATTTCTTGTAATCATTCCATTGTATTAAAATAATGCACCGACTCTGGGGAACCGGGGTTGGGGAGTTACAGTTGGTATAAGAGGATGCGTAGAAATAACCTTGGAAACTAGATTTATTTAAACTCTGATTAGAGAACTTTACCCAAAGACAGACTTTCAAGATTAGTATAGAAGAACTTAATATAATTTTGGTAATGTGGAGTTTTTGTGAGTTTTCTAAGAAAATGCATCTCTTTCTAGATACGAGTAGGTAGAGGTGGCTCTGGCACAAATTTACCTAGGGGTAAAACCCAAAAACACCTCTTTGAGCTAGACTCCAATGGTAACTGGTGCACGACAATGGGCCTTGCAGCACTCTTGGTTATGACACTCTTGGGGGATATTCTTAGGATAATTTTCATTTCATTTAAAAATCATTATGAATGATTTATGAGTATATACCTCCCCAATGAAAATATTTTTATGATTATGGATTATATCCATAAACTATTCAATTTAATTTAGTTAATTTACATGTTTGGAATTATTCATTGTAATTAATGATCATACCTAGTTTATGCCGCTGTATAGAAATGGAACCCATTAGATGGAATATGAACTCCAGAAATATGTATGATCCATAGTGTGAGTTGGATCATATCGTTCATGGTATTAATCCGTCATTTATATGGGAAATAGTCTCCCATGTATTCTAAACATGTGAAGAAATAGAATCATGTGTCAATAAGATATATAATAAATTATCCGAGTCCTATGTCTTTGAAGGGAAGCAAGAGAAGATAAATATGGAAGAGGGAAAGATGGATAAAGGGAATAGGAAAAACAAATATTTTCCCATATGTGATAACTATGGAAAAAATCACCATGGTAAATGCCTGAAGAGAATGTGAGTTTTTTATAAGTATGGAGAAAAAGGACTCCAAGAATGTGATTGCAAGGGAAAGAAAATATTTTCAAATGTATAATGCTTCATCTTCATGGAGTTGGGAAACTACATGAATAAATGTCCAAATCATCTGCGTATATCCCAAATGCTACTATTGTATAATAATAATGTTATGATACTACCGAAGATAAAGATGAATGATTAGATATATTATGTTATTGTTAATGTATTATGTCATTTGAGTATTTTATTAATGATGTACATGTTATAATAATTATAGAGTATATAAGGATTGTACTATAATACTATTTCATTAAGGATTCGAGATTATGTGGAACCAAGAAAATTTACTCAATAGCAGGTTAAATTTTTTTAAATTATATAGTTGTGTGAAAGATAAACCATAATATGGTTTTGATACTAAGGTAGTGATTTTGAAATAATACATGATTGATTTGGATAAATTATATAGAATATTATTGACTACCTTAAAACTAATTAATGATTTTTGTATTCCATCGTTGTTGGAGTAAACAAAATTTTTGGATATAATGAGTATATCTAGTATTCTATAAGGAATAAGGTGGCATGAATTTAATCAATAAGATTTTAGGGAAATTCAGGATGTTATAATGTTTTAAAAGAATACCTGATTAAGGTGTTCACATGCTATTACTTGAAAAAAAGTAACTTAATTGTGTTTACCTTCCTTATAAATTTTGGACTGTGTGATTGGAAAGAAGTATTTTGTATAAGTCAAGTTTGAGATTATTTTTGGATTTCCATTAAAAGGACAAACCGGAGGTCGGGGGACAACATGTCGCGTCCGACAAGACCGCGAGACTTGAACCCACAACCGAAGAGCGACAAGGGTGCATCACCTACCACTGTCCTACGTGATTTTCAAGATTGTATAATGTTTTTTATGGTCTAATAGCAAAATTATAAATTCATTTTGTTAGAAACCATATATGATTAGGATAAATAGAATATTTTTTATTATATTATCTTTTAAAGTAAAACATGAGTGTGTGGTAGGAATTAATTGAAGGATGAAACACTACTTGTCAATTATATATATATATATATATTTATTTATTTATATATATATTTCCTCTTTTTCGATGAATAAATTAATTCTTAAACTTTTGGGAAGGGATCTTGAAACAAAAAATGAGTTATCCTAATACCTTATGTTTTATTGAACCAATGATATTTTGAATCATCATAGACTGATAACATTGAGGCACTCAATTTTACACTTGTTTGTGATTGATAGCCTCAGTCAGTCCCTATAAATAATATTGTTTTCCCTCCAATTATGTGTATCTAATGGAAATCAATGTTCTCTTCATTGAGATCATAATATGGTGGGGACCCTTTCATTTCCCTTTTCCTCTTATTAAGTCTAAATTTTATAAACCCAATTTCCGATGTGGGTTTTCCAACAAAGGTATTATATATTTTCAACATTTTATTTTCTAAGAACAATTTCAAATTGTGAGGACGCAATTTATTGAATGTGGGAAAAATTTAACACCCCATGATTTCATAGTACATTTTTTCTTCAATGTAGTTCAATAACTTGCACTACACACAACATCGATTTGAAGTGCACCAAGACTTACAAAAATAGCCATTCAAATGTAGTTAAGAATAATATTAACTGAATTTTGAACTTTATATAATAATCATAATTTTAGAATTCATATTATGAGTTTCTTCGACATAATGTAAGAATAAATTCACTTTTTTCATATAAGAAAAATTATTTTTCAAAAAAATGCAGTTTATAGACTTTTAATGATGAACTATTTTTAAATCCAATATTTAAAAATTTTATATACTAAATTTGAATAATATACTTCTTCTTTAGAATCAGTATATAAGAATTTAATTTCAATAAATTTTTTGTGTTTTCCTGATAAGTTTCATATTTCGGTGAATAGTGAGAAATACTATATTTTAACTGAAAATGACTTTTTTTAATCAAAATAATATATAGTGTTAAATTATAACTTTTAATGGTGTGGAAGTATAACTTGATTTTTTTACCATTTAATCAAATGATGGTCATTATAATTAATTTCACTTTGAAATTGGACATAAACAAGTGTCAATCTTTTGATAGTTAATATTTCTAAAAAATACGCCTTTTGATTTTGACAACAGAATTAATTTTAAAATATTAAATTAAATTTCTATGTTTTTTATTTGATAAAATAGACCTCATTTTTTAATTCTTAATTTCAAAATTATGTCTGGGTGAATTTTCTCTATTTTTCTGAAAACGACCAATTTTTTATGAATAGTGAAAAACACTAAGTTTTTGTTTAAAACCGATATTTTATTTAAATAATTATTTATTTTTATTTAAATAAATTATAGGTCAAAATAGATACATAATAAACATTTAATATCAATGTAATTCATTATATTCATTTTATAATAAGTTTTTATATATACAAATTTTTTTAAACTTTTTACTGTCTTTTACCTACCTCCTATGAGCATTTGAAAATTTGAATAAAACTTAATTATACCACATCTGTGAATTGAATTTAAAAAATCGCAGAGATAGGGTTGATATAATTAATTAAAATTTGGATCAATAAGATTAAAATAATTTTTTGGTGAATAGAAACTTTTTGCTTTTATTTACCATAGTTAAAAGTAAATTGGGTAATTAAAGGTAAATTTGACATTATTATTACCCTAACACATGTCCTAATTATATTGGATAAGTGTAATTCGGCCAAAAACAAACTTATGAATAAAATATTATTCTTTAGATCCACTTGGATTCTATTAGGACATTTGTTGTTATTTAATTTATAGAAGAGTTAAAAAGTGTTAAATTCTAGTTTTCATAACTAAAACTTTTCTAATATAGGGTTATACATAAGATAAATTCGACTATAAATATTCATTAGAAAGATAAAACGATTTCCTACATAATGGTATTTTATTTATAATTTTTAGACATTAAACAGTAAAATTTATTTATGACACAATGATGATGAAGTAATTACCTAATTAATAAATGATTAATATAATAGATATTATAAATAAAAAAATGAATATAATTTGAATCTTCTGATGAATTAAAATAATTTTTTAGGTTAATAAGAAATTTTAGGGTTGATTCATTCAATTTTATTGATGTAATAATGTTTTTATTCTTTCAATAAAAACATATATCAAATTGTGTCCAAATTGACATAAAATATTTTTTTAAAAAGTTATTATTTTATTAATTGTTATAATAGTCCTAAAAACAAAGGCTTAGATAAAAGACTTATAAAATAATATATTTTCCATTAATGAACCAATTTTAGTTCTATTGTATTTTTATAGTTTGTTTAATGACCATTTAATATAGAAATACAAAGAGACATGGTAAATGTCAAACTATTTAACTGAGAGTTAAATCTCAATGTTAAGGTTAATATGGTGACCTAAACCAGTCTAAAACATATTTTTTGAGGGTATTTAGTCCCATACCCATATTATCCTCTAAATAAATAATTTTTTTCCATTATAAACCGAAAATTATTTTATTATAAAATAATATTTGAAGCTTTTCTTTATGTGACCATCACCTCTCTTATAAAAGGCCACTTCCCCTTCACTTAATTTCACACCTCCAATGACTTTTGGCTCAGAATAACCCAACAAAAATATCCTCTCATCATTCATCCATTTCATCCTAGAGGCCTTTCATTTGTTAGAAAGCTAACCTACGGAGGCCTTTTGATCAAATCAAAAGGAAGAACCCGAAGAAGAGGTAAATATTTCATCATATGATCCAAGTTATTTTCTTCTCCCACTTCCCCTTTCGTTGTTGTTTCCATTCTAAAATAATAACTTCAGTATCTTCTATATACTGTGATTTTATTATAGAAATTTTAAACCATATTCATTATTCTATCCATCATATAAATGAAAATGTCACCATACATGCGTATGTACAGATTACCCTCTCCACATCGTGGTATAGTTTGTTATTCAAACACTTAATTATTTATATGGGTCTAATAAGGAGTATAGATAATGTAAATAATGAATATAACATGTTAATTATTATGTATATATGATAATAATTGAATTTCAAATGATTTCGCCATCTGTATAATGATATTATCGCTTGTGCGTACGTATGGATTACCGTCTCCATGACGTGATGAGACTCATTTCCACGTTCCCCATTCAACTATGATTATAAAATATATATCATTAATAATTATGTAATATATGAAATAATAATGCTACTAGATATATATATATATATAATTACATATATCTTATTCACTTTTTTCCATTCAATATGAAATGAAAACAGAAACAACGTTTATGCGTAAGTACGAACTACCGTTTCAAAAAATGGTGTTTTCCATTTCATATATATGTCTATTATCCATATTTATATTCTAAATATATATCATATATAAATCATGTTTTAAATTCTATAAGTATTTCAATCATGATCTATGTCATACAATCAAGAGTAACAAGTTAAAACATGTACGATAAAGAAAGATATTATTATGTGAAATGTTAATTTAACATGGAAATTATTATTAAATGGTTAGTATAAAGTCTAAAATGAATCATGTATGATATCATAAATATTAATGTGGTTCTGGTATCATTTAATAACAGACTATGTTCTTTATAGAGAAGCATAAATGTAACCTTTACTAAAGGAATGCGCAAGGTTAGGGTTAATTTTACAATCTTTTTATTATCTGAGGTTGTTTTTACATAAGTATCTATTGAGACATATTTATTATCCATGTTCATATTTCATAAAAGAGTTTTCAAAGGTATTATGTTTTATGTACTTTTTTACTAAAACATCATTTTAAATGTTTTAACATTTTATTCTTCTAAATCATTTTTTCAAAATGGTTTTTAAGGATTTATTTAAACAGAAATGAATGTTTTTAAAATGTTAATTCTTTTAAGAAGATCCAAAGTGGTATGAGATACTTTTATTCAAAAATTTCTTTAAATGTTTTCCTTTCTAAATTGTGTGACATTTAAATGTTTTCATGAAAAAGGGATATTTATCTCAAAGAGTTTTAAAAATAAATTTCATCTATGTCAACATCCATTGATGGATTTTATCCTTTTTTAAAGATGATTTATTATGATAAAAATAATGCATAGAGTATTGAAGGTTTTGGGATTTGTTTAAATGTGGATGTGTTGTTTTTATTTCATTCATGGTTTTTGGATAAAGTATTGACATTTCGTATTCTAGTTTTAATACGAATGTTTATGTCATGTTTAAACCTTTTCATATGAGGAATGCATTGGACTTAGTAAGTGACAGGTGGAGCCCTCTATAGCTCCTTGATGCATCGGTAGGTTTCAGGAGACAAACTAGTGTCTTGTAAAAAGGCCTTGAAAAAAATCTTATTTGTAGTCTTGGCACATGACCCTGAATATTTGGTTATTAAGTCTATCATTATACATTCCATCATTATGAAAGTGTCCATAGATATTGAATGTGATTATTCGACTAGTATAATATACATGTGAATAATTAAATGGCATTATTTTATTGTTTATTTTCCATATTATTGTGATGTTTATGTTTAAAAGGCTTTTGTTTTAGTCTTATACATTGTCTTAAGTGTTTGTACTTATTTATGAAAGTTTCTACTATATTGTTATCCTTACTGAGCATCTGATCTCACCCCTTTCTATGTTTTAATTTTCTTTGGATTCCAAAAAAGTGTATTATGATTGATAAGAAGGGTTAATCTTAGGGATTAATGGCGTTCTCAAAGGATCATTTATGTTGTGTATTATTTTCTAATGTGTAATGAAACGTTCAGGTATGTAATCTATTTTCCAAGACTTATAAATTGATCGATCATTCAGAACATGATTCATTGTAATCATGCCATTGTATTAAAATAATGAAACGACTCTGGGTAACTAGGGTCGGGGTGTTACACCATGATTTACACTATCAATAGAGAGTGTAAAATGAAAAATTGTATCTTTGTGATTGAATCAATGAAAGAACTCATAAAAATTTATCCACTATTGTCAATGAGGTAATGAAGTCTGTTTGGGGATCAAAAATTATAAGTAAACAAAAATGTAACTTTATTTAATGAATTTTAGTTGTTGGGGAGTCTAGTGATGAGTTACAAAAATATTGCCTCTTACTAAGTATTTCTAAGGCGGATTTTATTTTCATTTATTATAATTTAATTTACTTATGATATTTAATTTACATTTTTTTGATATTTACAATGAATGTGTGGATGAATTTGGGTTATAGAATAAATTTGTTGCCACTTTTTTTGTTTTATCCCTTTTATTTGAACCATTATTATAAGTGTGTCAAAAACTAGTTGTAAAAAAATATCATTATGATGTAACAAATGACATTTCTAAACTTGTACATGATAATCAATTAGAAATGGACTATTAATATTATTAATAATTGATAAAGTTGGTGAAATAAAAATAAAATGTTGAAAAAATAAAAAAAACAATATAATGTTAAAAATGAAAATAGAAGAATAATTTTAAAAAGTAGATAGTAAATTTAATTGGTGTAGGTTTAAAATAAATATGCTACAGTAAATGAGGCTGGAAAATATATGAAAAACATTACCTGAAAATGATAAAATCACTTCAAAAAAAGTTATATCATTAGGAATAACATATTTCTATGATATAATTAGAAGATAATCGAAACTTATAAATTATATCTCATAAATATGATTAAATAGTGTAAATAAAATCATTGTTTATTGGGGTAGAGTATAAATTGAATAATGAAAATTTAATTGATATAGAATCATCCCCATGTCTTCGTATAATTATGAATAATGACATTGAACATAAAATTGATGATATTTTGGAAGTGTACAAATAAATTTTAAAACACTATTTGGAAAATTATTAATCTATCTGTATGTGTGATATTATATTCTGTAAAACTAAAAACCTAATATCTATTGTACTAGATTTTTATGAAAATGATGATGGAGTTCCCTTTGTGGAAAAAATGATTTATTATTGTTCAAACCCATCTTCTCTTAATGATAAATTCTATAATGATCGATTTAAGAAAATGTAATTCTATATAGATCAAACAGAGGACAATTTATTATTTTTATAATTATTCAAACATCTTTTATGATGAACACAATTGATCAAAATTCCCTCAAAAATTTATGTGGAACATAGAATAGATTTTTTAAGGAATAAATATCTTATAATGAACATTAATTTGTCGATGATAAAACACAAGATGTTGTAAAAAGTGAATATTTACTAGATAGAGAGATTTAAACTTTTTTTTAAATGAGGAAACATTATAATACCATCATTAGATTTTAAAATATCATTCTTTATTGAATGAATTTCCTTCATTATTTTCCAATGTATTCAACATCATAATTGTCTATTGAATTTTTCTTGATGTTGATAATTATTTTCATGGGGAATATCAATTTTTTAGGGATATTAAAACTAATAAATACACATTTTATACTCCTCTTTAAAAACTATTTTCCTAAAATATACCGCTTTAGACTGTCTTTTTTAATTTAGAATTTTAATTAATATAGGACGATATGTTGTTATTGAAAAAACCCAATGGTCCCCCACAAATCTATATTCTTATACAAATAGATATTATAATTATTTATATTTTATTTATGATCTTATTTTTTTGTAAAATATCATAAGGGAGATCATTCATTTTCATCAGTGTCAAAATCTACAGAATACATTAATTGGAGAAAAATGTGTTTCATTCACATTAAAATGGATCATTAAATTAGTAGTTAATTTATTTTATTTTTTGTAATGATATAACAATATCTCTTTACATATTGTGGTTTATCATTGGAAAATTTCATTTCATTTATTTTAATATTTTATTAAAAATATATTACTGGAAAAACATGTAGGGGTTCCTGTATACGAAAAAACACCCAATGAATATGGTCAGTTTCTAATGGATTTTTTTGGGAAACCTTATATATACATGTACATTGAATAAAAACCAATATTTAATAATTTTTTAATTATTTATATTTTCTTTTAGAAATAAAAATCTTTTATTATTTGGGCTAGTGTATTCGAACATAAAAAATGAATCTCTCATTTTCTATACATTAAAGTGGGTAAGACTATATTATATACACTATATTTTAATGGCTACAACCTATAGCAATTACATTGGATTCAAATTTTTTATTTTCAATTAATGGGAATCCTAGTTTCTCTACTTTAACATTGAAGGTACTTTCATTGGTGAAAACAACTGTAGGTAAAATTCTGAAGGATAGTAATCATTAACTCGGTATAAGCAAAGATAGTAACAATTTTTAGGACAATTTATTTATTCACACTTTGTGAAGATTAATTTTCTATATCATATCATTGTTTTTAATAATATTCATCATAAATTCATCCATTTTTGTGGATTAGGTGGGAAGGGAATTAATGATTATTATAAATTTATATAGAGACTCTACATGAGATTATTGGTTATTATGAATTATTTAAAAATTATTAAAAAAATTACATGAATTGAATAAGCTATTTTGGAACCATGAATACAAAATTAGACTCAATACTCTTTTAATGTAAAATATCTAAGAAAAATGCATATTTTATAACTCTTAAATTAAAAATAATTAAATAATATTTTAAACATCAATTAATATACATTATTAATTCTATTATTTAAAATTGATGGAACCTTTGTAAAATCTTATTTTGGTTTCCGTATGACCCATGAAGATTACACTGTACTACAAAATTGGTAATATTATTTTTGTTCATTTTATTTTATTTTTATTTAATTTTTTGTATTTGAAAATGGGGATAATATTTTTTTTGTTTTGGAGAGGGACACCTCTTGAGTGTGAAAAAAGTTATTCTAGTGTAAAACACAAAAAACAACTTAATTTGTTTTGAATGTATTTATTTAATATGAATACCACATAAATTTTTCCATGGAGATCATTTATATCAATTTCCAATGTTTTTATTCCTCATTTTACGATGTTGGACCTTATTACACCATGTGTTAAATTTTATTTATTTGAACTATATCTTTTCTAATATTTTCTATTGATAAATTTTATGGATACATTTATAAAATATTTTCTTAATGTGTATCATTATTATATGAATCATACATATATGATAAACCCAATATGGTTATATGAAATTGAAATCCAAATCTTGGATGAATTTCTTTTTGTTCAATCATTCATTGTTTAATTATTAATAATTTTTGAATAGTTATGTGTTCTTAATTTTATAATTATTATGTTTATTCATAATATATTAATTTGTCATTATTATATAATCTAAATTTGTATA
This sequence comes from Viscum album, assembly GCA_963277665.1. Lineage (NCBI taxonomy): Eukaryota > Viridiplantae > Streptophyta > Magnoliopsida > Santalales > Viscaceae > Viscum > Viscum album. Next base: position 2,002,548,814 of record OY728152.1, read on the forward strand.
TATTTTATCCATGGTGTTTTTTTAATTTGTTTCGTTAATTTAATAATGAGGATTTTCAATTAAATTAGAAAATAAAAAAACTAAGTTTGTTGTAATATATTAATTTTATATTTCACTAAACCAATATATTTTTATTAGGTAAATGAAACATAATTATTATGATGATATATAAAAAATTATATTTTTTTCATTATCAATTAATTAAGGAATTTCATTTTCTTGATTTAGTTATTCAATATTTTTTCTGTTGAATTTGAGGACATTATTTGTCGAGGATAATAATTATCCTTTGTGTAGGGGATTTGATATTGAATAATTTAATTATAAGTTTGGCATAATATTTACAAGAATTAAGTTTATTCGTGATTGGAAAATGTTATTATAATGAAGATATATTTCATTTTTAGAATTTTGGTTGCAAAATATTATTCTTTTAATATTTGATGAAAAGTGATCATTTATTGTCCTTAATGAGGGATAGTTCATGGTTCTATTTTAATATATCATTTGAATGAAATTAATAACATATTTTAATAGTTATTTAATTGTAATTGATGGTTAAACATGTTTATAAAACTAGAAATTTTTATTAGATTATATTGATAATTTAATATATTTAAATATACCTTGGCAAATAATGAGGAATTTTTTTAATATATATGTTTCAAATTATTATTTAAATTTACAATTTATTTTAATTCAATTATTTTTAAATTTTCATATAGTAGTGATATATTTGACCAATAAATCTAGATTTCCCACCTCGAAAATTTTATATCAGTCAATATTATAGAATTTTCAAATAGATAAGTGAATTAAATTTCTACATAGAAAAAATTCTATGTCAGTGGATGTTTATTTGAAAAATAAATGTCATATATAAATTTTCATGGAGAAGATGTTTATAAAAATATAATCATATCCTTGTATCAGAATTTCATCTTGTTCACATTTATAAATTTCAACAAACATATAAAATTATGATATATATGATGTTGAATAAACCAAATCTCTATGAATGAAATTCAGCTATCTACATATCTTATTGAAAATGTAATAAAATTTTGAATTTGGAAAAATCATGCAAGGAAAAATATTATTGGAGATCATGTCTAAGATTTGGGTGAATTATTAACTCAATCAAACTGATATGTGATGAATATACCAAATTAAGACTTAGATAGTTATTGGGAAAACAAATCCAGTGAATAATAAATTCCATTATTAAGTATATTATGTGAATAATGTAACATATTTTTTTCCAGATTGGTGATCGATTATGAAAATAGTCTAAACAAGAACTCAAGATTTATATTATTTGGATGCATGAGTTCGTTTGATTGATGATGGGGAATCTGATACTAAATAATAGAACAAGATAAATATTAATCATTGATGTAATACATGTAGGTCTTAGTCAATTTTAATAGACGTCGAATTATGATTTCATGGGAAGTATAAAGAAGCTCGAATAGTCCTGTGAAATAGGATTAAGGTTTATATAACACCAATGAAATATGATCATTGTTTTCATAATTTGTTTTAGCATGGAGTTTGAATTTCATGTTTTCCAACAATTAAATTTCATAAGAAGGTGAAGAATATGTGGGACAATAATGATCCTATATTCTATAGTAGTGCATTGTACATTGAGAGCAGGAAAACTAATTTAAAATACTATTAATTAATGATCCACACATACACAAAGACAATTTTCGAGAATTATATTTATAATTAGTGTGTTATTAAATTCTTTTATGATTGATTTTTACCAATAATTTCATCACAATGTGTTATTGGTCAGACAAGTTATTGAGTGATGTTTCCTGGAACATTGATATTTTAATATTGTATGGAAATTCATTTTAGATTTTCAAAAATAAATTATCCTAATGTAAATTTTTTTGGCAACAATTGGAGAAGAACCTATAATGGATAAAATTTATTTAAGAGAATATTAATATAGTTATTGGGATATGATCAATATATTCAAAGAAGGTAGAATATAACATCTTTTTATCTACATTCAGGTCATTTTACCCATTTTTTATTGTCATAATTAATTTTGGTCTAGTATTAGGATGTCTCTGTAATTTTTAAGAGAAATTTTTATGTTAATTAGGATGTTCCCATTTTATTGATTATTTGGGATACCATATAGTTTTCATAATTTTTTTTTTCATTTCATGAGGTACAAATATTTGACACAAGGTTATTTAAAATTATTCATTCTACCCTCCAATCTATGTTCCATCAGATAGTGGGGGTATGCATCGTTGGAGAATAGTGAGTCTACAAGTGTATCGAAAACATTTATATTCCATAATCTTATTAAGGGAGTACCATTAAGTGCACGGTTAGATCTATATCATTGAGCTAAACCACAAAAACTTGTTATGAGTTTTAAATTGTTAATAAAATTATTTAGAAAATTTAAACCTTCATTTATGGTTTCAAACACCTTGAAATCAATCCTACATATACTATTTTATCTTTTGTAGTATCTTTAGTGGTATTTATGGATCCTTCAACCTCTTTATTCATGAATTTAACATTAAAGGGATATGATTAACTGATGTTTTGTAAGATGATTCTATATAGGTTTTTATTCATCTTTTCATTCATTGTATCCCTCTTTTTGTGAGATTAATATATATAGTGTAGATAGTTATGGATCATTTATTTTATGAATTGAAATTTCATGTATTCTATATTGTTCATCACAACCTTATTCTATATATATGTTATTTCTAGTTATGGGTTTTATTTGATCATATGAATAATGAAACACTTTACCATAGACGTTTTATATTAAATTGAAACCATGAATTATACTATTTATATATATATATATCACATTGTTGATTGACATATTAACCAAGATTTGAGATGATCTGATATTTGTTTTCAAAAGGACAAATTTAGTTACAAAAAACTACTTAAAATGACTAGAAATTATTATTATAATTTTGAGAAAATATGTATTGAAATTGAATGAGATTTATGAAAATCTTATATGTTATTTATTTTGAAAAAAAAAATTTATTTATATTAATGCTTTAATTTTAAATGAAATAATTTTATAAAAAACATGATTTGGTTTTGAAATATAAAATCAAATGTTGAACATGATAATGGCAATTAAAAATATCAATGATGGAATGAAATCATCCTTGATGGATTTATTAATAGATAGATTGAATAAAATTTGATCTTGAGTAGTTAATTGGTGATTATGATAAGAAATCATGAACATTAACTCTATATAAATGGGATGACAATGATTAATTGATCTAAATATTCTTCACATTTTTTATCACTAATAGGTTGTTAATTTGGATTTTCTAAATTGAATGATCCTTAGAGATTTGTATATAATATGATCAATGATTGATACCAGGAACAAATATAAAATAAAACATGTGACCTTGGTGGTTATTTTTTATTTTATTATCACATGCAATTAATTAATAATCTTCCTAATTCTTCCAAGTGAATTTTATGAAAAATGATAATTTAAAATTATATTTCAACATTCCTTCAATCTACTTGATTTCAAATCAGGTTTTGAGTTAAAATATTTGAATGAGTTTTTATAAATTTAATTCACTAAAACTAAAGAATTTATATTTTATTCATTGTGGTATTTTTATGGAATATTTGGTTGTATCTTACTTGGGTAATATTATCACACCCTACCTTACCCATCAATTGTTTGTATAATATATTATTCTTGGCTTGGGTAAGGACCATGTGCCACATTAAGGTGGTGGGTGTGTTTGATTATTTGGATCTTGTGACTGATGTTACTGGTAGAGTAGGGATCAATTTTTTTACATTGGTTTATGAAGACTTTTCATGGTAGTCATTGTTTTATTTTGATATTGCAATGTTTAAGGAAGTAAATTATGACTATATGTGGTGTTTTCTCCTTAATGAGTGTTTGGAATGATGAATGTTTATAGCTATGTCCTCATCTATTCCACGTTATTAATTCTACTTGTTGAAAAATGTTTCTCATTGATAGTTCATGAAGCTCAAGTGCTAGTCAGTATCCCATCGGGACTTAGAATTCTCTTTGTGACATATCAATACAAATATGGGTATCAATGTACATGTTTATATAGTTAGATTCCTGAAAAATGGTATCATTGTATTATATTTTTCAACAATCCATGATTTTTCTATATAGTCTGGAATGTCATGGTTGAAAGGAGGTATAATTTTTTATACTTAATGGGTAGTTTATGAGTGATTACCCAGGAATATCTCATTATTATGATGCTTATGGGAAAAATGACTTGGGGAAAAAAATAATTGATGAATAATTTTATTTGATTTAATTAATTATCCCAACATGATTTGAGTAATTTAAAAACCCAAAATGTAAAATCAATATTTTGGAACTGATATTCCATTATCTGTTGGTTGATATGATGATCTAGGTGTCTTCATTGATGTTTTTGTATTTCTTGGTGCTATATTTTTTACCATGCCACTATGAAGACAGTTGAATTTTCCACATGATGAAGACACTATCGAAATATAATAATAAAATCATCAAATGGGACAGAATCATATAATGATAGTGTTATTTATTCTACATGCTCAAGGATATGTAGCCATACCCGATCTCATTCAGGCTTTGGTAGTAGAACTATGATGGTATTAAACTAGAGATCTTAACCTTGAGTTTCTTCAGTATGAGGCACCATATATACATGTCTGGAATGACCAAAAAGTTTTTGAACGTTGGTTGAGAATGATTTATCATGTTTTTGGGTTCTTGAATGTGACTAGATCAACAAATGTGGGTTTTGCTACCCTGAAGCTTGGTGTTCAAGGTATGTGGTGATGGGATTGAAAAATTATAGAAAGGAAACAAGATACTAGAAAGTGAAAATACTTTTGGGACCTTTTTAATTAAAATTATTCTAGGAAACCATGTTTTTAAATTATTCTGTGGAGTTTCTTAGCCTCTAGCAAGGTGAAATGATTGTGACTTGGTATTCAATCTCTTTTTTGGAACATGAATAATTTTTTCTAGAGATAGTGAGGAATTCGAATTTAATTTCTCAACAATTGAAGATGGGTCTTCAACATGGAATCCAATTTTAGGTTTTTCATGTTGAATCATTCCTCTTATATGGATGTGATGCGTAATGTTTTGAAGGATAATATTGACCCATCGGTTATGTTTTTGTAGAGAAGAGTTCCTTTTACTGCCCATGGTAGTCATAACTATATTATTAAATATTAGAGGATGTGGGATGATTATTTCTGTGGGTAATTATAGCATAAATTATTCTGAAATTTTAGGGAACTTTGAAGAGTCATGTTCAAATTATTTTATTGTGGCATTGTCAGATATTCATTTTAGGTTTGTATGAAGACACCAAATATCTTTAGTTAATTATTTCACTAAAACAACCTAAATAAGTGTTGTCTTTATTTTTATTCCCCATTTTGTTGAATAGAAACATCATCTCAAAATTGTGTTACATTTAATACTAATGGTTTAAGGCATCAGGGTTTCCATTCATAGAGATTCTGTATAATTCATATTGATGATATGAAAGAGACATCAGAGAAGTGGATGCAATAACAAGGACATTGAATAGTACCATCACTATATCATAAGCTTTATAGACTAATAATTTTGATATTTTTTCATAAAATTAATAAATATCAACTTTCATTGTGAAATTTTTAATCCTTCATATAGAACTTATATATTATTAGATTAATATCACTTTGCTTTTGGAATGAATAAAAAGCAAGATCATTGACGATTCTCTAATTTTTTATTTGTATTATGTATTATGATAACACGAAATGTTTTGGATCATGACATAAATGTTATAGATTTCATTATTAAGATAGATTTTAAGACTTCCTATGAAGACGTGATATACTATTACTTGTGAAGGGTCTGAATTACTATACCAAATGTGGTGAATTATCTTATCTTGGGTGAATGGGACCAACAAATGTTTATATTTGTATCCCAATTTAGGGATATTTTAATATCGATATCATTATTACAGTTTTTCTTAGAGAATTTTTCATTTAATATTTATCTACCTCTTGATTCCATAATGTTTTAAGTCATGTTTTGATTCAACATTCTTGACCATCCACAAGTAATAGATATAGCATTTTATATAGACATGGTACGAGGTTTCTAGGTTATTTATACTCCCTTTTACATCATGAAATGTAATAATATGATGTAGTTGATTAATATGTTATATAATGTGATGAAAATGGGCTTTATTATCCAAATCATGCCACCTTGGGTGGTGGATAACCTTTTTACTATAACTAAAAATGGAACACTTCACCTTTATGTAAATTATTTGAATCTCATTTGAGTTATGATGAAGAAAGAATTATCTGTTACGTCGAATTGATGATTTTTATGGTCAAAAGAATTTGATGATGTCTTTTTCGACGATTGATATTATATCTATTTATCACAATCTTTGAATCAGAGAAACAAACATATTGTAGGCCACCTAATAGATCTTGTATAACCATTATGGGTAACATGTTATTATTTTTCGTGTGACTAATGTTCCTATAGTTCTTATGAAATTAAAGAATATGATATTCCATGAGTGTCTCAATATGATGATTTTTTTGTTTATGGGTGCCATCCTTTATTAAAAAGAAACTTAGGAAGTCCATGTGCATAGTTTGAGTGAATTTCCGGAATTTTTTATAGATAAATAACTCTATGTCAAACTACTGAAATATAATTTATATAATAATAAATTTAATTTCAGGAAACATGGGATCTAATAACTTTTTATCATATTTTATCGAACAAAAGCAAGGGTTCTTATGACGTGGGAAAAGCATCATATTATTTTCATGATTCCTAGCTTATTGGGAATATTGGGGTCTCACTACAAGTTCATTAAAGATTTTACGGTCATTATTTATCCATTTACCAGTACTACAATAAAAGGCATAATGTTCATTTGGAATTTTAAATTCAAATATTAAATTCAATGACTTTCTGATCAATTTAATATATCGATTAGTGTTAAATTTTCCATAAGTTATATATGACTTTTTAGACTTTTATGATGCATCAATTTCAGGTTTTGGGTTATTTTCTATCTTATTTATTAGGTGGTAGACTATGGTTATTGAAATCATAGTCCAAAAAAGTTGAAAACCCATATAATGGTCCCTAAAAAATAATATTGATTTATGTTATTAATAGTTATATATTCATTTCATTTAATCTGAACAATCAGAAAGGAGACTGGAAATAGTATTTGGAATCCATGGTTTTTTAAATTACATATATTCTTCATTCGGGGAATTTTGTTTCTTATTCTTTGAGAACGTAATATCTGAGCTTGGATATGATTGAAAACACAAAAGTGTATAAATTTTTTTATTTAATTTCTTTCATAAATTTTAGAGTTTGAGATGAAGGGATATTTATTTTTCCTAAAATTTCTCAACTGTATTCCATGATTACTGAGATAGCTCTCTTGTTTAAATAACTATATGATATGATTCAAATAATTTGGGACTCTACATATATTAGGGGGACCATAAGTATGTGGAAATTAGATTTAATGGGTTGATCTTATTTATTTTCATATTTGTTATTTTGTATTTTTTCAAGTGAGAAAATTTGTGATAGAGGATTATTATAATTCCACAAAGAGGGTGATCTCTGGCACTATAAAGATGTTTTAAAACAATAGATAATAATTTTATTTTCTAGGAATGAATGGACATATCACTTATATTTTTTCTGGTTATAATAACTTTCTCTGGTCATGTTCATGAACCTAAAACCATTTTTGATCTTTATCCAATTCTAATGATAACATGGAATCTTGATGATATGTTTTTGTATTTTATGATTTTGAGTATGTTTACTCATAAATGGATGATTTTTATATTATTATTAATTTATCAATTAAAAAATTTCTTCACATAATTAGATATCATGGTACAACAACTGTTTCAGACATGAGATGTTTGTATTTGAAATATATCATAATATATCATAAAGTCCTATATTATATATCATATGATAAGGAACCCCTTTTACTTCCACTTTATTATGAATCATCCATGTGGTTATGGCATCCCATGATATATTGATCATTGGAATAAGGATTCCTAGAAAGAGTGAGATATAGAATTTTATAATGACAAGATTTGATTCTACATTCTCAATCATAGTGGAACATGGAATAACATTTATGGGACACATTTAATTTTCTTTATTATAATAGTCATGTGTCATTAATTAAAATGGATCACTTTTTGGTCTCAAATTTATAGGTTTGTAAATCTAATCAATATTGGATAGGAAATGGTGAAAATTCATTGGTTTGTCCATGTTTTTTAATGGTGAAGATAGAAATAAAAAAATAGTTGACTCATTAGGGTACATTGATGACACCGAGTGAGTGTAAATCCATTGTTATTCAATTACAGACACCATTAGAGTCATTATTCTAATTATTTATTTTCTTTATATTATCTCCTTGGTCGGGCCACCAACATCATGAAAAATTGTGAGATTTTTCATTAAAATTTTTAGTTTATTTTGAGAATTATTAAAATGTTGGAAGGTTGTCTTTCCACTTCTTATTTCCACCTCATATAACACTAACCCATGACTTTTTTTATTCTCCCTGGCAGATGACGTATCATTGCACCCCACCTAATGTCATTAAATGTGAATATCACGATGTAGAACCTGATTTATCCATGAATGACCATCAATATTTAATTTTTCATTTTTATATAAAGGTTATTAATATTATTTTATAGATTTTTTAATGAGAATTTTTATAATGAGTAATATTATCATGTGTCATGGGACCATGTGGAACTAATATGAGTGTAGTTTCTTCATATACTTGTTCTGGAGTCTTCATGTCGTGCATTCTCAAAACATATATTGTTTATGGTAGGGAGGTTGTAACATTATGTTTTCCATTTTCGTGTACTTTTAATCATTTTCTTTCATCACTTTGGGTCCTTTTTTGGGACGTTTGTAGAGTTTTTACATGAATTTTAGATTTATTTTAGGTTTTTATGGTTTGGATCACCGTTAGGGAAAACCATTATATTGAGCCCAACAAACTATGTAGAGTATCATGATGCACTAGAGGGGGGAACAATGTTCAGTTTATATAGACCCAGGGTTTTTGTATATTAATATTTAATATTTTAGAATGAATAATTAATACATTACATAATTTAATTCCCAATGACAATTATAGATTAGTTTTATTTGAGAATAAATACAAAATAATCTATCTTCATGAAAAAACATCAACATCACCCATAAATTTATTCTCATTTACTATTCTTCAGAGAAATACCATTTTTAAATACATTCATCATAAAATGGGTAACGGAATCATAAGAAATAGTTATCTCATATGCTCAATATGTGTAAAGGAAGGAGATACATTATCATAACCTGAACATAGGGTAATATGAATATGATTATAAATTCTGAAAATCATACCCTGCATATCAAATATTACCATGGAATGTATATTGGTAACTTATATGACATGAAACAAATGAACATAAATGACCAAAATTAATGGGATAATAAAATTGGAAAATGGAATGGAATGTGTGACATACACATAAGCATATAAAACCATTTCATTATTGGCCAAGTCTCACTTCCAAGGACATAATAGTAGAAAAATTCCATTGATATACCATGTTTTCTAAATTTTCTATCCCTTTATTACTATATTTGGTTCACTCCCCTTTCAATACATTTCATACTATATACGATTCATACCTCGTTCTATCGATATTTCTCTCATTATTTATATAAATTTGTATCCATTAAATTGGAGGGGAATATATGTCCCACATTTTTTACAATGAAAACATTATTAATATTCTATATAAGAACATAAATTTTTTTCATATAATAACACATTAAATTAAATGTTTATGATAAAAATATTATAATCTCTTATATATTAGAAGGGATACAAGTTTCATAATAATTTCACCACAAAAAAACCCAAGGGAAGAAGCGAGTTTGAAAATAAATTTATCAAGGAATAACCCATTAAAGGGAAATATAAATCATAAGAAGGATTCCTTAAATACATAAACCATTTAATAAAAAATAATTTGAATGGAATACATGGGTCATATCAATAGTAAGCCATAAGAAACACGAATAAATGTAAACATACATTGAAAATAATTTATAAATGTCACTTAAAATATTTTTTGATGAAAATATCCATTCTAATTTGGAAATTTATTTTTCTGAAATATAATTTTTTCAAAATATTAATCATTTAAAATAAATATTAAATATTAAAAATTAATCTTTCAAGATTTTTTAAACACTTTGGAATCATAGAACATTTTTCAATCAATTTTCTCTAAATATTAACATTGAAAATATATAAAATGTTTTTTAAAATACATTAAAACACGTTTTATGAAATAAAAAATTTTAAATCTCCATTACCTTAAAAATTATATTAAAATATATTTGTGAATCTTTTTTAGAAAAATTTTTAGAAAAAATTTTCATGGAAGAAAATGTATTTATAAAAAAATAGGGAATTAACATTGGATCTTCTTAAAAACCTCATAGTTATCTTAAGTACCACGGTCTAAAAATATGATACAATTACATGAATATATCTTGAATAACTATAGGATAAAAAATAACACATAATAATTTAGAGGTTATTCTTTATATTTCAAAAATATACACACTATAATAAACATTCATGATAAACTATGAGATTGTAGAATAATTTTTTCCCATTTTTGTTACCTTGAATCATAAACCCCATCAATGGAGAACATAAAATGAATATTTAAATATCATGAGGTTGAATAAATTAATGATTTCCCATATTAATGTGCAATTTTATATATCTCATGAACTAATAAATGTGAATAACATAACATATGTGTCGAAGAGGAAAAATTGAGATAACAATTTCCCTTTAGTATGAGTAAATATTCAATTGTATTCCCTATGAATGAATACCATAAATGTAAATATTAATTGTCATTATGTTTGTTAGTTTAATTATATTTCATTTCCTAGGGTATAATAAACTTCAAAATAAAAGAAACGAATGATGAATATAGGATACATCTCTCAAAAATAAAAGCAAGACTAGAAATCCACTTACCTTATGTCCTGACATCCATTAAACTTGTTCAAAGATTCGTTCTAAAAAATATATGATTTTTATAATTATATTAAAAAATATTAGTTATATATTTCACACAATATATTATTTTCTTATGTATTTTTGTAACCTATTTATTAACAATTCAATTCTAATGTCGTGTTTTTGGTAATAACAGCTTTTATTTTTAAATAAATTTTTATTTGTTATTTTTTGTCCTCTAACATTGGTAATTATCTTATCATCTATAGAATTTAAATAAACGTAATTGTATCATATTTATTATGTATGTATTGGTTTATATTAATCCATAATGTTAATATATAGGAAATGATATACACTTTTTATGGAGACAGAAGGTCATACCTACGCATGAATGTTGATTCCATTTTCATATCGTATTGACATAAAAAACGTTAATGATATATATATATATGTGTGTGTGTGTGTGTGTTTATATATTATAATTCCCTTATATTTAATATTTCACATATTTCCCATATTTTTATTAAACCCATACATAATACATTTAATTTTACGTGTTAACAAATAACATCACTTTGTAGCAAAGGAGTTCGTCAAACACATGATCGACGTTTACATTTTGTTCAATGTTTGAAATAATGTAGTTTTTTATGATGAAAAAATATATAAAAGTCACAAAATCATATATATATATATATATATATTGATGCATATTATTTACATCATTATCTATTCCTATGAATGTTTTATTTGAAAAAGGAATGACTTAGGTTTGCAAGGAGGTAGTCTGTCATACACAATACTGATAATTGCATACACCGTTTGATAGAAGTGTCTATAGATGTAGATAATACCCATAAAGAAATAATTTATATGTATATTTAAGACAATGATGCTATTATAGCTACATGTTGTAATAAAATTTAATGATGTGGAGGATGATATAAAAAAATGCTCAATGAAGAACATTGTCCCTTCATAAAGATTCCTCCTAAGGTTTTCACTATAACCATTCATTGATGCTTTATTCCAAAACTAAAGAATATAGGATGAGTGGATGGATTATGTTAAGTTATTTTTGTAGATATTGGTTAGAAAAAATATCTTGTGAGGTTTGAAAAAGTGATTGAGAGTTCATTTATATTGTTGAGAAGGAGTGTCATTATTGTCAATACTGAAAATTATTAACTATTTGGAAGAGAAAATTTACTATAGTGGATCAAAAACATAAAATTAATGGTTTTTAGGTATTATATGATCGATAATAACCTCCACCACAAATTGATACACATGTTTTAAACATTTTTTCCTTACCATCTATGTTTCAATATTTTTACCATTTGGTTTTCAACTGCCCTAAATTGTTTTCTATCATTGGTAATTTACCCATTAAGAAAATATTTTTGGATTTGGTGTCCCAAGAAAAACTTTTTTAACATTTATTACATGTATATTTGATGTATTGAGTGTTAATAAAACAACATATTAGATATATATATATATATTATTTGATTTGAATCTAATGTAATATATTCTTCTAGTATAGGTAACATTGAAAAGTTCTAATAAATTTACTGTTGTGATGAGAAAAATGATGTTCTATGATGATACTATAAAATAATTTTATGTGTTTGGATAACATTATACAATGGGATGCATATTTTATATACATTTTGTTGGGATTTATCATAAGTAGATGAGGCTTGTTCTCTTGAAGTTCCCAAATAAGAATCTTTAGTACAATTATTTTGAGAAGAGACTTGTTAGTAGGACTTATGGATTATTTTTTATAATGGGATATTTTTTTTATAAGTGTTTGTAATGGTCCATAGACATTATAATTATTATTAATTCATGCCACAACTCCCATACATAGATATATTCTGTAAACCACGATGATAACAATTTATGAAGATGCGAGATATAATGGGCGAGGCATGATTGACAAAACATTAAAGAATATGTAAAGGATAGTGTCTCCCCATCCATATTAATAGATGATGATATATCAGGAATTTTACTAAAATAAAAATTTCACATTAAATTCAATTTTCATATTTAAATAAATTTTTACATTATATTGTCAAAATATGATATATTGAGTATATATGTTGGTGACACTGATATAAAACATGTCTGATGAGATATTGTGGCCAGTGGATTATATTAAATAGTGATAATTCAGATATTTCTATGAATGATGTGACATTAATTCCATTATCATGGGTTCCATTACCCATTTAAAGATACTAATATTTTCCTTTATGGAAACCCCAAAAATTCCAATGAGAACGAATCCTATTGGGTCATGAAAAATGTGTTTTTTCGGTGACAATTAATTTCTATTTGAATGTAATTAATTGATTTAATATTATTGTCATGTATAAATAATATTTTTATTCATGTTATATTTATCTCATTGAATAAATAAATATATATTCTATGTCCTGTGATTAAAATATATTTTTTATTTAATAAATATTATTATAAATATTTATTCATTATATTTTTAATAAAATATTTATTTATGAATATAGTATTTATTTATTTCTTCAAAAAATTCTATATTTGAAGTGGATAAAGACTGATTCAAGTGATTAGTATTAATTAACAACCCATTATATAATATTTTTTGTTGCAAAAGTTAGCAGACACTAAAAATTAATAATTACATAAGTATTATTAAGAGGAATGAGATTTATGATAGGTAATAAATGTAATTTGTTGGATGGTATGAAATTAAATAATACATTGACTAAAATATAAAGACTATAAATAAGAAGCACATTATATTTTATTAAGTATCCCAAATTAACAATACATAATTTTTTCTCACTCTAGATTCCCTCTCAACATCTTCTTCCCTGTCCCTCTCAATAATGATAAGTGGACGATAAATCTCATCCATAATATATAATTAGTGATAAAAAGTGAACAATGTTTGAAATTCAACTCACCATGCTAGCCCCTGGATATCGATTGTTGTTCTGAAATGATCATATGATCATGTGTGGATCATATCTAAAGAAATTATATCAATAAACCCTCCAATGAATGAAGTTAATATGAATGGGTCTTTCTAATGATAAACATTAATCAATAATGAATGTTCCTAGGAATAATTATTTTATATTTAAATGTTAAATAATTAATTATTGGTTTCATATGAAACACCCTAGCTCATGGTTTCATTCAGTGACTATTTAAATAAATTTTAATATATGTTCCCACTCTACATGCTGCCACTACACCAGAAACCATCGTGTGGTATTAGATCTTCCATGTTTAAATGTACAACTATTTATTTGATTATGGATATATGCTTAATTGTTGTTATATTTTTCATTAATATAAAACGTGTCTATACCTATAGATTTCCTGAACCATGGGTATGAGTGAAATTTTATGTCATATAACCATTGGACTAGATATATTGTGGGTATACGGTACATGTGTAAGCGTAGGAATCCAAAAAAATGAGTGGGTATGCTATGGGAAAACATATATTCACAGTTCACATAGAACTGTATCTATAGGTGGGCCTATAACTTAGGTTTTCATGAACTATGGGTATATACTTCGGTATAGAATCCATTTACCTTGACTCTATGAGAACTTTGGGTATATAATTGAATCCAAAGGATATAACCACAGTTCATGAAAAACCTGGTTATAGGTGAAAGGTATACCGATTTGTTTTACAGAATTGCGGGTATATGGTCCCTCCTATTTTTATGCGAAACATATCAGGTAAGAAATACTATTACCATGGTTTTTACCTATAACCATGGTATATATATATATAAGATAGTTTATATATACACATAAATACAAATGGTGTTGCAATAAGGGACTTCAACTACAGAGCAGTGGTGATGGTTTGAAACCAGTGGGTTGAATTTTATTTATACCATAGTTCATAAATATATATATAAGATAATATATATTGAGATATATATTTACATGTAAGTATGAACGGTGTAGTGGAATAGTAGTTCAGCTGTGGAGCTGTAGTGTGGGTTTGAAAATTGCGCTTGAAATTTTATTTATCCAATGAATTATATATATTTATATATAAAGTAATATATATGTTTATATAAACAAAATTTAATGTGGTGTAGTGGTATAGGATTTCAGGGGAAGACCAGAGGCAAGGGTTTCGATCTCACACCCAATTTTTATTTAAAATGCTTATACCAACAGTTTCAAAACAGTGTGTCTAACATTCCAAAATTGTCGGTATAGGTGATTTCTGTAATCACACATTGATGACCCACAGTAAGATTAAATGTGGGTATAGAATTTTCAAATTTTCGTTATAGCTCATGGCTATACTGATGCTTCAGTATCCTATATTTCTTTGAAATTATGGGTATCACTTATTCCCATGAGTTTTTGGGGTATAACCATGGTTTGAAATGGTGGGTATAGGATAAATTTCTAGAATTTTTAATTTCATGTTATTCATTATTTAATATGATTTTAGTCAACAAAATTTCTTCATATTAATCAGGTTCCTTTATTATTTCATTTTTATTAATGGTTTATAATAAATGAAGAATGACCAGAGTTGATATTGGAATATACCCAATCATTGTCCATTGAAACTATGTTACACAACATGTAGCCAGAGAACATTTCAAATACACATGCACATTATATCTATATGTGTGAAGAAATTAATTACATGTTGTGATTTTATTTCACATAGTGTGTTGACATGGCCACCCTTGCACACAACTAGAGGATGCTGGGTGTGTAGCTGGTATGTTCGCACTATTTATCTCGGCCGATTAAGAATGCCAAAGCCCGAGGTGTGTGACTTTGATATTAGAAAATAGAGGTACATGTTGTCTATCATCATGTTCATTCCATGGAGTCTCCAATTAATACAAAATAAAATTAAATTAAATTTTAAAATCATTACATTGAAACCTAATACTATTGATTAGAATGTTATTGAGTGGTTTATAATCTAATAATGTGATTAAGGATATAAATGTTCAATTAATTAACTATAATTAATATATCATTATTTCTTATACTATTTATTTTACATGAATTCCAATAATGATGAGTATGACCAAATAATAATGAATAAACATTAATTTTTAAGTGATTTAAATTAATTAATTAATTAATTAATTAATACAATCATGTTAACAATTAATTATGTGATACCAAATAATTTAATGAAAGAAAGAAACTTAATTTAGCTTATTTAATGCACGTATGTCTATCCATGAGATTGAAAACACAATTGTATATTTTGTATTTTTTTATTTTATTTAGTGCATTAGTTTTTAATAGTTTTTTATTAAATTAAATGGTGGTTTCTGATTCATCATTCCATATGTTATTATGTATGTCCTACGTGTCATAGGATAATTATGTAACCCTCTTTAAATAATCATTCATTACCCCTCAAAAATATTTATGTAAAAAATATTTTTAATAAATAGAGCATCCCAAGGCGTGTGGAGGTGGTTCAAAAGGGAACAATAATGTTGCTGACCAAAGTGATATATTGGGGGAATGCCGGAATGATATAACCCATGTTGAGACCAGAAATATGATTTATTTTCCCTAGGATTAATGCCAATTTATTTATTCTCATTAAATTATCATTTATATAAATATCATGAATGGGTCATTTAATTAATTAATTTTTTATTTCCACACATTAATTTATTTTATAGAGACAAGGATGTGATCACATTAAAAAATGAATTAATGTAAGATGATAGAAATTAAATAAATTCATTATTCATAAATATTTTATCCATCATGTTTAATTAATTATTTAAATTCCACATTAATATTATAAATTTATTTAAATGAATGAAAAAGACAAATTACATTCGTAATTAATTAAAATCCCCCAGTAAAATTTTATGTCAGACTATCGCTTCCATGACACAATAGGGAATAAAACCGTATATCCAAGTGTAGCACGTGGACAAGGATTAGACAATTACTTTTTCACTTGGTTGTTATGATATTTTCAGTTTGACATAACCAAAATTTTATTGTGATTAATAGCTAAAGTCTGTTGAATAAATATATGGAGGCAATTGCTCAAGATATACAAATTATGATATTTAGATCAAGGAATCCACTCAATAGATCAGAGAGCCACATGTATACTACTAGAATGAAGGCCTAAATACTTACATTATTATTATTTTCATTCCCAGATTCATTATCATTATATAAATTAATGGGAAACCTTTCCACTAGAATCCTAAAGTAACCATAAATTCTGAGTAAAATAATGATTTCTATTTAGGCATGCTAAAATTGTGATATATTTAATAAATAAATAATATTTAAAATATTATATCTCATAAATAATTTAATCAATCAAAGAAATAATAATATACTTCTCTTAATCATATAATTATGTGGATATTTCATCATCCACACAATCGCTATATTCAATATTGGAGAAAGATAAAACCCTATATATCAGTAACTTTTAGGAGTGGTTTTGATGCCTTTGGGATTCCTTACACCATTAACAAAAATATTACATTCTAGAATCCTCAATTCATGATTTACCTTCAAATGATGTGACTGATGAATATTTCCATGAATATAGAAAAATGAGCACTACATTCGACGTTCAACATTTTATTCTTTAATCAATGTCTAGTTAACTAATTATGCCTCACAAAAACATAAAACGTATATAGAATTATTGTGAACCTATGAGGTCTTTACCACAAGATATCTCAGTAAGAACAGTTTGGTAATTTAAAGGAACTCTTTATAGAAATATTTGAGTGGGTACCCTATCGTTTCATCATGTATTCAATCATAGAGGAACCATTGAGAGCTTATATGTTCTAGGGTTTAAAAATGATGAATAACTGGACACATAACTCATTATAAAATCACTCCCTTAGAGATTCTCCATCATTATTTTGAATATTAATATGAACAACATTAATAAATATTTTTTTTGGATATTTTTACTCTTATTCTCCATGTAAATATGTATACAATGTATGAAAAAACATTTTTCCATATGGTTAATAAATGGAAAGGGAATACAAAGAAAATTAATTCCACTGCTTATTTCACCCTTTTCCAACATGGGGAAGATTATGTGTCCAGCAAGGGAACATGATGCTATCTGTTTTATATGTTTAAATATGGGCCACTATAATAAAAACATCACCAAGCCGATGAAATGAGATAAAGCTTCATGTTTTTTTGTTATCGAGAAAAAGTTTTATCTTCTAACAAATTCTGTATTTGATACTACTTTTGAGGCTCAGATATATATTCAATTATTGGAAGTATGTTTATTTGAAAAGAATAACCAAGGAGATGTAGACCTTCTATTATATAGATAAGATAAACTTTATATCATAGATATCTACGTCTTCACCCTCACATTATCGACCAAAATGATCTTGGTTTTAAATTGTTTTCATTATGTGCCTTTTGTTACACAAAACATTATTTCTGTATCCATTCATGATATTGATGTCATTATATTAAAATATTGGAATGAATTATTATTATTTTATACATATTGATTTTGATATGACATGAAACATTTGAATAATGGGATTTATGTGTTGAATTACATGAACCAAATAATCTAAATTGATAATAAAGATACATCACTGGACACACACCACAACTAAATTTTCCCTCCCTATCTAGATCTTGAAAATGAAACTATCCTAATTAGATTACATCAAGATTTATATTGAGATTCTTTTGAAGAAAACACACTTGCTATATATCACATAATATTAAATGAAAATAATGAAAAAAACCCATTTTGTGGGAATTGATAAAGGGTAACATTGCTTCTTGATTTTGATCATACATATGTCAAAAGACCATTTCCAATATATGTAATGGGTGAGAACTTATACTACATAACTTTTATTGATGATTTTAGTAGATATGGATATTTCTATATAGTCAGGTATAAGTCTCTCTATTCTGATACATTCCAGGCATACATGAATATTGTTGAAAACCATCTTGAAATGATGTTTGAAAAACATCACTCAAATAATAGTGGATAATATCTGAATAATGGCATAATTTTTTATATAAAAGAGTTGGGATTTTATCTCAACTCGGTAATCGTTTTATGACTCAATAGAAAAGGTGTAGGTGAATGGAGTAACCACATTGTATGGGATATTTTGGTATCAATGATGAGTAAAATGATTATTCCATTTTCATTTTGGGGATACACATTACAAACAATATAATATATACTATACCGTGTGAGTAATAATGAAACAAATGGCATAACATTACAAGTTTGGAATGGAAGGAAACATGTATTATCTTACTTTCATGAGTTGGGTGGTGAAGCATATGTTATGTCTTTTTCAGGTATTAATATTTCACATAGAGGAACAAAGTGTATAATTTAGAGAACATATAAAGAGAAAGAGGGATAAAACCTATAAAATACCTCATACAAAAAAGTAGTTGTTGATAGAAATCCCTCATTTCAAAAGTTGGATGTTATGTCTATAATATATTGGGGGAAACATATAGACTTCGATGTAGTCCAAGTTTAAGATCACAACTAGAATTCTTGGCAGTTGAGCATGTCAGTATTAGTGTCTGCCATTTGGTGGTTACTAAAAGGGGTATTTGTGGCCGCCAAATTGCGGCCTCTAATACTAAATTTAAAAATCAGTAGAAATTTTCCCTCGTCTTCTTCATCATGACCTGAAATGCCACCACTCGCCGCCCGCTGCCGCCCCCCCCCCCCCTGCCGCCCCTCCCCCACCTCACCAGCATCCATCCCGAACACTAGTGCACCTCCAGTGACCCTATGGTCTCCCCCCGACATCACCCCACCAAAAAATGACTCCCTCTAACTTACCTGAAGACTCCCCGGCCACCGTGCATCAATCATGGCCGGCGAGCCAATCTTGTGGACGACATCATGTTTCCCACTATATTACAGACCGAAAATTTCCTTTTTGGGGGGGTTGATCTTTAGCGGCTGCCATTTAGCGGCCCCTAAATGCTTTAGCAACTGTCCAAAAACGTCGGACATGTGTCGGACGCTAGGCAGAAGCGAAACGGCTTTAACGGCTGCCAAATTTTGGCTGATAAAGCCCTTATTTCTAGTAGTGGATAAAATTGATTTGGAACATGGAAAAAATATTTAAATTTTCATAGAATATTAATTTTTTTTAGAGATTCAAAAATTTCATATGAGTAAGAGAAACATTTTAAAACTAGAAAATTATGGTTTTCTAGTCACTCATGATGGTTACTCATTATTAGATGATAATGATGGTCCTCTAACCTATAAAGTAGAAATTTGTTGAATATATGTTTCTATGTGGAAAGAATTCATGAAATCTGAAAAATAGTGAATATACCAAAACAATGTATGGATTTTGGTAGACCCTCCAATAGATGTAAGGAATATTGGGTGAAAATGGATATTAAAGAAGATAATTGACATGTAAGGCCAAGTAAGAACATATAAGTCATCCATGAATAACAAGGTTTTAAATATATTCATCGAATATACAATAATATATCCTTTTAACCAGATAAAAAGCTGAGACCCATCAAAATTCTAATTTCCATTACAGATTTCCTTGATTATGATATTTTCAAATTGTATGTCAAAACAACAATCCATAATTGAATCATTCAGGAAGATTTCTATAAAACATAACATGAAATGTTTATTTGACTCCCAATGATTCTAATAATTTATGCATCATTCAATAATTAATTAATAGAAAAAGGAAAGTGTCTAAGTCATAGATTAATCATTTTTATGATTCCATGGTGAATTTTTTTCATAACCAATGTGTATGATCCATGTTTTTGTAAATGTTTAATTTGGATTATAATGATTTTTTTTTTGATAGTATACATTGAAGACATATTACTCATTAGAAATAAAATAAAAGTCTTAGATTATTTATGATATGAGTGATTAAATTCTTCTCTATGATGGAAATGGGAGAGTAAACATAAATTCATTAGGTCATTATCCATTATTATGTATCCAATAGGTTTCTCAGCCAAAGTCCTAGTACATAAATTTACAAAATAATGGAGAGATTCAGAATGGAAAAATCGAATAGAGGATCATTTCTAAAATCATATGGAATTCATCTTTATGGAAAATGTGTTCTCTGAAATATGATGAATGATATAAAATAACAAGTATTATATATGTATCAGTGATTGGGTTAGTCATGTATGATATGTTATGCACAATCCAGGATTTACCCTATGAATTATGGGTTATATAAATATATTATTCTGATCTAGGTTACATAAATTAGATGGAAGTAAGTATTTTCTATAAATATATGAGTACTACTATTGATATGTTTCTGGTTTATAAATTTGATGAGGAAATATTGATCTGATGATATGCATATTATATTTTGCAAGCAGGTCATCATGACATGTAGTAACTGATGGGATTTTTATTCCCTTTTTATAGCTGTGTCGTCATCTGGTAGATCTAAATATTGATATGGTTTTAGATTATACTATAGAGTTTCGGTATATTTCATCTTATAATGTATCTACATAAGTATTATCTATGTGAAACTTCATCTAATTTTATGATGTGGTATCATGAAGTAATGATCATATCGCACTATATTGTGATATTAAATCATCAGTGGATCTTTAAACGATCTATGGTCACATGAATTGATGAGGCACATAATTCCAAAGTATCATCTCTTGAGGGATTTTCCTCAAAGTGGTGATATTGTAGTAAACATTATTTCCATGTAAAACAAAATGAATGACCTCTTTACTAAATCCTTGACTCAGTAGTAACATGACTATCAAGTAAGGTCAAACATTAAGAAGTTTGTATGAAGTAGGATGTAGTATAAGAGGGATTTTGTTTGAATTCATGTCCTTAGTCTCTTTTTTAACATTTATTACATGTATATTTTACATATTTAATAAAAAAAATATTTGTGTATATAATTTTTAATGTTATTTATGACTTTAATAAAATAATATCATTGAGTATACGTCACATTTATAAGGTTTAACATGTTCCCCACTATGATGAAAACATTGATCTTCTATGAAGATATTATCAAATAATGTTATTTGTAACAATAATGTTCTATGATGGGACATAGAGTACATCAGTAGTTTGGTACGAGTATTTATAACTAGATGAGTCTTCTTCTCACAAATTATTACATAGTAAACTCCATGATGGGATATTATGAAAGCAGTCCCACAAGTTAGAATTATACAAGATTTTGTGTCATTGGATATTCTTATCTACAAGAACGGCTAATTCTCTTTAAAATTTATGAATATTATTAATTTATTTTATAACTCGCTGACATAGATGTATTATTTAAACCATGATGATAACAATTTTTAGGGAATTTGGATATGTTTGTTGCATCCTAAATGTCGGGTCATTAGTGTATAAGATGAAGAAGGATTTTCCCTTCCATTTTTATGGATGTTGATATCTCATCCCATTGATTATTAAATAATCATTTCAATATATTTCAGGTCAATAGTGTAACAAAATGTTTATTTCAGATAGTCAAAGAATGAAATAATGAGAATATATGTTGGTGAAATGAATGTGAAACCTACTTAATGAGATATTTCGAAAAGGGATAATATAAAATAGTGAGCATTAATATTTGGCATTCAACATTTTGAAATTATGTTCTCTATCATGTGTGCCTTCCCCCCTTCTATATAGTAATATTTGACAATAGGCAAGCCCACCTAATGCCAATTAGAATGCTTCATACATGGCCAGACACTAAGTATTTCTGTTAATCACAATAAAATTATAGTTGAGTTTAGTTTATTAAATACGTATCATTCTCATGTCTGGTTAGTAATTTAATTCATGTTATATTGGCATGATAAATTAAATAAATATTTATTTACCTACTTATTAATATAATATTTATGTTAATTGTAAAATATTTTAATAAATATTTATTCTCTAGATCTGACAAAACAATTATTACTAAAAAACATATTATTTAGAAGTTGAATAAATTATATAGAAGATAGAATAGAAAATTTCTGTGTTTGGTGATAAATAATTACTAATAAGGCCCTTATATAATTTTTTTTTCTTAAGTTTGTGCACGATATAAAATAATTATTATTAAATTTGTATTATGGTGAGTTAGATTTATTAAATGTAATAAATGTTATTTAATGGAAAAAAATAAATTAAATGATACTTTTACTCTAATTACTACTCAATAAATAGGTGGTTATGTCAATTTTGTAGAGCAATTGAAACTGTGAATATAGTGATGCTACACCCAAAAAATTCTCCCTCAACCCCTCATTCGCTTTACCTCTCAAGAAAAATATGTGAAGGATTGAATTATTCATGATAGAATAATAAGGGATCATGACAGAAAAACACATGACACTTGACTCTCCAAGATATCACTCGATGATTTAGTGTTGTTTCACAAAGATTATAGGATCACACGTGGATCACCATTATAAGGATTCTATACTCGAATCCTCAAAGTGAAACAAATATAATATGGCAGGGTAATTTTTGAAGCTAAAAATTCACCAATGAAAAAATTTCCTAATCCCATTTATATATTTATTCACTTATTAAATAAATTAATTTTGAATTTTATGCAAACAATACACACTCTTAGTTTTGAGGAATGGTTATTAAAATAAAATCTAATATATATCCCACCTCCACAGTCATTCGTTACACCTAGAAACATAACTATGTAATTTAATGATTCATAGGTAATATGTACACATTAATTACAAATATCATGTCTAATTTATAATGTAAAATCCAAATGTATATTCTATATTAATTTTTAAAGAAGCACATTTAACTCTCAAAGAATTACTTTAAGAGTAACCACTCTAACAATGTATTGAAAATTTAATGGTATATATAGTCGTTTTTTATAAAAAATTGTCTATCAATGTGCCATAAAAGACATTTATTTATACTCAAAAATCACATGCTTGACAATAGTATATTGCTCATTTTTAATCATTTAATAAAATTTCAATTAGTATAAGATAAAATTGATGATGATTTTTACATTTTTCATATAATTGAAAATTTTAAAAATATAAATAATATAATGGAATTAAAATACAATATGTTCATACCTAATCAAAATTATTTAATAATATAATTATTTAATTAAATATTTCATTCAATTTAAATGATTATGAATATTCTTGTTATCATTTATTTTATTGAATTGCTGACTAAATATTTACTATATTGTCATTTCATAGGAGTTTAAACTTGTTAATTCATATCTAAACTATTACATTAATTTATTATGACAATAAAAAATATTATTATTTCTAAAATAATATATATAGCCTAACATTTTATGTTTTTCACTATCCCAAGGATTAAAAGTTGTTAAATGTTTGAAGAATATCATTATTATCTTTTCTATACAAAACATATTATATGGGTCATATTCAAAGGAATATGAAAATAAATTTCAACAAAAATTTCACATTGAAATACAATGTCTAATTAAATTCATTAAATAAAATTAAGATAATATTTTTGGTCATCTTCACTCTTATAATTTTAGCTAAACCCCTTAGTAAACAAATTTTCAATTTACTTTTGACCATTAATTTTTACTGCATAACCTGTTAATTTTAGAAAAAAAGGAATAACTTATTAGATATTATAAATTATATTGATTATAAATAAGAAAATAATTACAAGTTCAATTCCATTTACTGAAAAAAATAAATTAAAATTAATCACTTAGATGAAATGAGAAAGTATGATTTTTAAGAGGAAATGATCAGATGTATGAAATGTTCGTATATCTACGTTATATATGAAATTTATTCTGATGAAATAAATTGTACTACTACTTATAAAATGAAACTAATCATACATTTTAAAAATTCAATATTTTATTTTGACTTTATTTATAAATAAAAGAAAAAGGTTTTTTTAATTAAAATTCATTAATTTTTACTACCTATAAAAAAATGAAACTCATTAAAAATAACCAGAATGTTCATCATAAGATAATTTGAATATGGAAATTTAAAAAAATCACATTTCTAATTATTTTCTTAAGTGTTAATAAATTTAGTTTTAAAATAAGTGTGACTTAAAATGGAAACACAACTTCTTTTTAGAAATATAGACTTTTAAGGATAAAAATAGATTAATTTTGATCTATCATATAGAAAAATTATAAGATGAATGTTCAAAATTTTATTATTTATATTATTTACTGTCTACAAGGATGTACTCAATGATATTAGCATACTATGTGATGCAAATTTTTTCCCATTTTCCACATGGAGATTTCTCACGCATTGGGGAGGTAAACAAGGTTGATAACTTCTTTCCACCTGGACAACCCAAAAAACGTTTTTTTACCATATTAACGTCCCATTGTTCACATCCCCCTAATTTCATTAGCCATGGTCCATGGGAAATAACTCCATTATTTCTGACCTCCTTGAAGATTAAGGGAGCCACCATTTATGTTAATAAAAAAGTCATAAAGATGGATGGATGATTTATATATATTATTTATAAATTTAATTGAAATAATTACCCATTTGTTATTTGGTTAATTTTTTAATATAAAAAAATAAAATGATATTAATTTAAAAAAAAATCATTTTATTTTCAAAATGGGTGTATTTTAAAAAATAAAATTTGTCACCAATGATTTATATAAACATGGGTAAGATATATATTCATAAGATAATATCAGTGCTTCATGTAATTTAAAATATCAAAAAGGATAATTATATTTGAAAAAAAGTCTCAAAATATCAGGGGGTTACATTCTACCCACATGAAATTAATTTCTCCCCCAAAATTCAACTCATTCATTATCGTCTTGAAATTTTGAATAATTCATGAATCATAATTCATTACATAAAGCCATGATTATTTAATATATTCCATAAAAAAAAATATTTTGAACTCTATACATTATAACATAAACGACATTGTTAACAAATATTTCATTAGTTTCACAATTACAAGTATTATCTAATTTATAATATTCATTTCAATCATGTTTTTGTCTCGATGTTATAATCTCTACATCATAAATATGATAAATAATTTCATCAGAAAATAATGTTTTTTTCATAAAATATTACCAAGAAAATAGATCACTATTCCATTCCATCAGTCATCAAAATCCATAAAATCTTAATAAAAAATATTTATACTAAGAAATATATATATAATTAACCATTATTATATCATAATAATTTAATTCTAATTCAAAATTACATCATCACGCTTCCTTAATAGATTATTATATAGTATTTTTCATTAATACATATTATCGTTAACATTTATTTTGTAGTCATTTAATTATGACTATTATAAAAAGTACACACATCACCATTATAATTATCTAAACTACCCATCCACATAGGACTGAGATTTTCATAATACCCAAAATTTTCAATTTTTAAACATTCAATATTTGATGAAATATTAGGGAAACCAACATTATCATCCATTTCCTTAAAAAAAACTATTCATTATTTCCTTTGTATTTACATGAATTATTTTCTTATATCATATAAAAAGTGGTCTTGTCACTCTAAGACATTATCTTGGGTGTTTCTTCCTACAATATCATTGAATAAAAAATTGATTCTTCTTTCCTTTATGGTCTCTACTACCTTATCACTCAATGATATGTTTGTTTCTCTTCATTGACATTTCAGATATATTTTTCATTTATTCATTGTCAATCAATATCAATGGAAAATGATTTGTCATGATCACAACTTCTTTTACTTCGTTAATAATCCTATTTATTTTCACATCAATAATTTTTATATAACATTCATTGGTAACCCAATTCCTTCTAATTCCTGGTTTTGTCTAAAACTTCAATGCATTTTATGAGAAACACTTATCATAGTTAGAACCAACATTATCATGAAAAAATAACTTATTTTATGTATCAATCATGACACCTGATTTAATATATGAATATTTATTAATATCATATATCATTTAAATTCATCAATATTTTAAATATATCATGATTATTCAAATAGGGTTTTTATATTTTAAAAGAATAACCCTCGATGGTGTCAAACCAAGTGTGAAGAAATGCCCATTATTGTCCATCAATCCTCGATCAAGTCTAGCTCAATATAGTGTTATTTGTGTTTTATCCCTTGGAACCTATATTCTAGTTCCACATCCACTTTTATTATCCATACATTGAGTTAATTTCATTGAAAACACTTGTTCAATATTTTATAAAAATTCTAAGACATTTCCCAAAACATTGAATAATACGTAGACTTGTCCACATATACTTACATAGAAATATCTTCAAAAATATCAAAAGGGATTTCACTATACCTTCTTCATAATATTTTCTAAATTTTACCTAAACCATTACATTGATGCAATGTATTGTGCCCCAATATCTTTATACATAAATATTTTATTTTTGAAATGAATAGTTAATAAATTGTGAATGTACAAGCATAGGGACTGAAATTGTTTATTGTCTTTGTAGACTATGTATAGAATATTTTATATTTGTGATTGTTGTTAAACATAAATAATGATGATATTAACCTTTATTAATATTCAAAAAGATACCTTATATGAAATAATTACTCATAATGTTGTGAAATGAAACATACTAAAAGGTGATCTCAGATGCTCAGTAAGGTAAAACAAGGTAGATACTTATGAATAACATGAATAAAATGGTATGAAAATATGATCATAACATTGTAAAATCATACATAACATATAAAAGATCACAAGGACATAATGATTGGAATTTTATAAGACATGAATAATAATGAAATCCAAGATCATAGGTTATGATATCATAATAGTGGTTAAATATATGGAATTTGTGGCATACACATAACAATACACAAACAAATCCATATAGTTCAAGGATCACAACCAATACCATCATAGCTGAAAATTCCATTTAATATATTGAGTTAACTCCACATTTAAGCCTTGTATTACTATACGTGGTTCATTCCCCATTTCATCTATGTCATACATTATGAGGTTCAATGCCTATTATATCCATATCTCCCTCATGAGAAATATAAATCTTTACCCAATACATTTGAGAGATATTTTGTACCCACACATATCATAATGGATACTATATTTATGTCTTTGAGAAGATCATAAAAATACAAAATATCTTAAATAAAAAATGAAATCGGTATCATAAACATTTAATTATATATTAACATGCAAAAAATAGAAATGATATATAATCATTTAATCATAAAATAAATCATGAAAAGAAGTTGATTTCATTATAATTTTATCATGGCATAACCTGTAGAATAGAAAGTGGTTTCATAAACATAATGCCCTAAAAATATAAATCATTCAAATAAATAATATGATTGGTTTTCATGGATCATATCCTTAGTAATACAAAGGTAATACCATTGGGTGTCAACTTAATTGTAAAATAATTTTGTAAGATCATTTAAAATATTTCATAAAAAATATCTTTTCTACTTTTAAAAATTATTATTAACCAAAAAAATATTTTTAAATAATTTTATAATAATATAAACCTGAAAACATCTAATGGATTAATTAAAAAAATTATAATATTTTTTAATAAGAAAACCAATTATTGAAGTAATTTTTTCTAAAAAAAACATTTAATCAATATAAAAAATGCATAAATATATGTTAAAATAATTATTATAAATGAATATTTGTATATAATTTTATTTTATAAAGATATTAGGACATTATTTAAATATTTTTTAAAACCATTTTTACCATAAAGGGTTTGTAAAAATATATATTTCTGACTAAAAAGAGAAATAATGTTGGATATTCCAAAATGATTTTCTTATTTATCTTATATACCAAAGAGTAAAATAATTCCAATTACATAAATATACAATTAATAACCTGGGGAGATGAAAATCCATGATATATCTTGAGACTTATGTCATGATATTTCAGCATTAGTGAATTGATCTGAAACAATCTTGATAAATGATGAGACCATAACATAAAATCATTACAACTATAGAAACCATGAATTTTTAACCACATGAAATTGAAATTTATTAAAACATAAAATATTGTGAGGGTGAATAAATTCCTGATATATACAAGAAAATGAGGTTTTACATACACCTCGTGAAATATTATAGTTGAAAACATGATGTGCTTCTCAAAAAATGACAATTAAGTCAATATACCCAAACTATATGAGTTAATATTGATTTTTAATCCCTATGGTAATATAATAACAATGGAAACATTATAATCATGAAATTAGCTATGGTCATGATTTTTCATAGAATTACGTAGTATATATAACACAAAATAGTACTCAATGGTGAATATGGAAGGCTTCTCTTCTAATAAATGTGAGATATAAAATCCACATCACATAATTACTGAATTCTACAATAATGATTAAAAACTCTTCCATAAAAATAAATATTTATTTTACATCAATTAAATAATCCAAATTATATATAGACAAACATATATAATATTTTTATTTTTTATACCATTTTTAGTAATAATCCAATGTTAATGGTATGTTTCATGTAATAACTGCTTCTGTTTTTTCATATATTCTGATTTGTTATTTTTTCCAATTAAATTGATCAGGATTTCATTGTATCCATAATTTAATTCATGGTATAAGTATCATATATATTAATTATATATTTATTCATATTAATCCAAAATATTTTTTGATAGAAAATGAAATGCACTATTCATAGAGATAGTAGGTGATACAACTCATGAAAGTTTTTTCAATTTAGTTTTCTTATTGAATATAACAAATTTAAATGATATATATATATATATATATTTCTCATATTTTATAATTTTTATTCCATATATATAAAATATGTTTTCTAACCTCATCCTAAATATATTCTTTATAATGTGTGAATGAACCACATCACTTTATAAGGTGGTACTCAGATGTACACAGGATCGATATTATCTTAATCCAATAAAAATGGAAAGCTTGATGTAATTTGTGATATAAAAATTACAGAATAATAATAAAATAAGAAACATCATAAAATCATGTATAAATAAAATGTATATCTATATGTACGACCATGAAAGGTTGAAATGTAAAAATTAATGGCATCAGTTAGTGATGAAATAATATATCATACATGTGAATGATGATTTCGTAACATGTTTAATGGATTTGTTTTTTGATTTAGATCCTAACTAAGAAATAACATAATCTCACTATATTTAGGATATGTATGATATTATATCATTATATTATAATTATAATATATGTATGTGGAGGAAGATATAAAATAAAAAATCATATTAAAAAAATACATCTTCTTTGGGTATCCGTCTTTGGAATTCAAAAAACTCATTTTCTATTCTATTTTATCCCATATAAGGCTTATATGATTATCCGTGGGATTTAGGAATGTTATTTTATAATAGAATTTCCTATAAATAAGATTTATTGGTGTGATAATTTGATGGGAGTGAGTTACTTTTTATAGTTGATCAAGTGATTCATTCTTGTAAATACTCAAAAGTAGTCACTGTTAGGAGGTTAAAAAAACATAAAGACAAACCAAAGCTAAAAGTTTAATGATATTTAAGGATTATATGGTTTATTCACCCATACATCAAACATTGATAATTATTTTTTTACATTTCATTCCATAACATCTATGTTTCCATATTTTTACCATTTTGGGTTTTCACTATAGTAACATGTTTTATATCATCAATAATTTATCCTTTAAAACTAAATTATAGTGAGAGTTATTAGATAAATTAAATTGAATGATATTAAATATGATATCAAATTTATAATTTATGAAGACAATGTCTGTTGGAAAATAAATTTTACAGACGCTCATGTAACACGTCAATGAACCTCTTCAATCATAACAACTCTAATAATATTTTTACTATTTTGGATGTTAATAGTAATAATAATATAATATTTGTTGTTTGAAGGGACCATTTTATATTTATTAACATTTAATATTTTATTTGTATATGAGTAATGTTTCAGAAAATTTAAAGCCTTAAATAATATAACATTTATTACTAAATAACATTAATGTTCATTTTATCACTACTAATATTATTTCAAATATTAAAAACCACAAGGAAAATAAGAAATTAAATTAAATTATATTATAAATGATGAAAATTATTGATTTATTCTTAAAAAAACAATATAATATATTAATTCATTCAATTCAATTCATTGTTAATTTTTTTATTATCATTTATTTTAAATAATTGTTAACTAAATAGTTATTTTATTGGTGTTTCTTAATAATTTAATGTAATTTATTATTATACCAAAAAATCAAAATATAATATGTTGATACAAAAAAAATTAAATGTTTTAATGAAATATATAACCAAGATATTTATAAAATTTATTAATAAATCCATTTAACAGCATAACTTATTTTTATAAATTAATTATACTAAATGGTATATTTTAAATAATATTCATTTTTTATTATTCAAAAAAAAAGAAACTTCTTGGAAAAAAATTGACCATTGATAATTTAGGAATGATTATTTGAGAAATTATTTTAATTTTATAAAATTAATTTTCTTAATGTTGAAATTTTTTTATTTAAAGAAATTGTCCATAAAAAATGATGAAATTTTTTTAAAAAAATATAGTTTTTTAGCATAAAATACAAATTATTATTTTTTATTTACTTGATAACATATAATATGAATTATAAACAACTTATTGAATATATTTAATCTTCATTCCATTAATTATAATTAATTAGAAGTGATTTGGTTCATTTATCTATATAAAGCACCCTTGGACGATTAAAAATCTATTTTTAAGATAAGTATTTCTATTTATTTTCAAATTTATTTTATATATATATATATATAATTGGTCACCAAAGAGTTATATAAACATTTTAAAACCATATTTTATTTAATTATTTAATCATATTCAAAAATCAAATTACACTGAATATTTGATGAGTATCATATTTAATAACAATACTTAAATTGTATATCATGAATGATTTAAATGTGGTGTTGTGTGTAATACAATAAAATCATGGAATTGTGTGTACCAAATGAAAAAAATATTATTTCATGTAAAATATAACAAAAATTGTGTGTAATATAATGAAAAATATCAGAAATATTATGCTTATTTAAAGATCAATTTCATAAAAATTCACGTTGTTAGAAAGTCGAAATTAGCCCCCTAAAAAAAGTGCACCATTGAATTGTTGGGTTTTTCATGTTTAGTACAATGTTTGTATAACTGTGACACATAATATTTAATCATTTGTATAATCCTAGTAAAGGAAAATTTTAAGCTTAACAAATAGTACAAACCATGTGAAAAAACTAGAAAACCATTCTGTAGGGGTTTTAACACCAAAAAAATTTGTTTAAATCCAAAAACACCCATTAAAGCTAAAAACATACTCTAATCAACAATATTTAGAACAACTGACTTTTACAAAATCTTGAGGGAAATTTTACCCCATATCAATGTCATTATTCAGAAATCCATGATCTATTTTATACAGTTCATCTTTCTATGATATGTTAATTCCCTATTGATTTTATAATCATCATTCTATTCCTTTTGTATGACATTAAGAGTGAATAATCATCATTATATTAATGTATTTGGACCATTGATTTGGAATATTTAGAATATAGTGATTCATATTTTATCTTCTTATCATTGTCTATCCATTTGAGTTTCCCTATTACATGTGTTTTTTTATAATATGTTTAATGATATGTGGTAATATAATGATTTTGTTATAATATTATCCATGATTTTCATGGTTGTTTTAAATAATATTTATGATATATTTATATACCATGAATTGATTTTATTTGAATTTTTATTTTAGAAAAAATAACATTTTTGATAAACAACCATATTTCCATAAATTAGAAATTATTGGTTTAATTTTTAAAAAATATGGGCTTCAATTTAAATTTAATTGATGTAATTATTTGATATATATGCATAATGAAAAATTATATTAAATAATTTGTGATATTTAATGGCATGTATATGATAAAAACCCATTATTTGTTTTTGAAAATGAAAATGGATTGTTCAAATTGAGATTGATCATTTTAACTATGATTGTTACATAAAATTGAAATTACATTTTTAATAACAATGATTGACATATTGAATCACTCATGATCCTATGGAGTTATTTGGTTATTAGAAAAAAAATCTATGAATTTTAATAACTATAAGTAGAATGGTTATGGAAAAACTATTTAATTCTTATTCGATATGTTTTTTTTAAATGTGGTTTTGATTGATTCTATCTTTATGATATCAGCATTGGGGATATGTGCACAATACAATCCATTATTTAATGATTTATTAGTGTGAGTGTCATGTAACATGGAATAAACATAACACGACGACTATGAAAATAAATCATTATTTTGGATTGATTGTAATATGATAATTATTATAAAACATTTATATTCATTTTTCTCTATTTAATGAAAAAATTAATTTAATTTAGTATTTTCATATACATACCATCAACATGATTTGAATGAAATATATATTTTAAACTGTGTAATATATTTTCCATGCTTTTTTCATTTAAATTAATCTATAATTATCTACATTTTATGAAATCATATATTCTTTATTTTTCATTGTTTTGATGGGATGTTTTTCTCACACCATACCTTTACCCAATGGTGAGTTTAGATTACTATATTCTAGGTTTCAGGAAATGTAATGTACCACTTGGAGGTGGATGTCATGATTGATTAGTGGGCTCTTTTGACAGTAGTGACTGTTGGAGCTATGATCCACTTTTACATGGGTTTTTAGCGACATATCCTTGATGGATTATGTGTCACAACTATGATCTAACATTTTGGGTATTTATTTCATACTTTTTTTTGGTTATTTACACCTACGGTGTTCGTGGAATACAATCCATTCCTAAAATATCTTAAATTATTCCTCTTCATTTATCATACATATAGTGAAATCATTTCCTTTTTACTATTCCTGAAGGCCATGAACATGTCACTAAATTGTGCATATTGGGAAATCCATTAAATTGATGTTCTTCAAAATTTCAGAACATTTTTATAAGGGTATATGTTCCAGCTCATTATAAATAATTTCTATGTTAAATAGTTTTTAAATTTAGTTTTTTCTAAATAAATCGGATCAAATATTATTGAAGAATTGTAACAAAAATTCTAGTGGAATCGAGTACCATTAGTAGGACATACGTATTTAGAGAAACAAATAATTATACAGCTAACATATAACCACCCAAATATAGTGTAGGATAATCCTTATAGAAGTAAGATCATGATAATTATCCTAAAGTGTGGATTTGTGACTTATTTGTGGGAGATAGATATTAACATTTGAGAGAATAATTGTTTTTTATTCTTATTATATTATTTTGAATTATTATATTATACTGATTAGTATTTAAACATAAATACTCTCAATATCTATGGTATGTAATTTTTGAATGGAGTTTTTCTATATTTTAATGTTAATAAATTCATGTTCATGTTTAATTTCATTTCATTATTTATGTAACTCTATCTTGTTGGCATTAATCTATAAAAATCGTTAATATTATTTTATACATTGTATTGATGGGAGAAAAGTATCATTAATAAACTTTTCACTAGTTTTCTATTATTTTAAATTCATATTTATAATGTACGACTAGATAAGTGATTGTTTGTTTATGAATGAGTGATTCTTTAATTAATGAACTTGTTGTTTTCATGTTATGTTTATTTGTTCTTCCTTGAAAATCATAATTTCATCATGATTAATTATTTAAATAATCCTAATACATTTTATCATGATACTACTCATTACCATAGGTTGTCTCTAACCCCACTAACATCTCATTCACTCTTCATTAAAAATTATCACACAATATTTTCAAAATTTTCCATCATTGTACCTATTTCTATAGTATAGGTAATTAATTATATCCATAGAACATATATCATACCATCTGTGTTAATAAACCCATAATGGATCCAGCTATTATTTTTTAATAATTTTTATAAATTAATTTCATGAGCTCTAAAATAAAAAATCTCATCATATTAGTCCCATTTGAAAACAAAATCAACAAATATCCATATGTTAGTCGAATGTGGACACATGAAACGAAAACCCATTGAGCACTGATATTTATCATTATATATCATTTTAATTGTTGTAAACAAAAATCATAAAATTTTAGTACATCTAATATAGAGGGAAACAGTTTTGTATTATGTAATTAATTATTTTAATTTGATACATCTACCCATTAAGTGAAAGTTCATAATATATATAGACCCATTGAAAGGGACCTCACCAAACCAACCAATTCTCAAAGTGTTATGATTTCTCTAAATTTACCATTATTTCTTTCTATATTCATATTATATGAAAATGTAATATTCTATATCTATGTACCCATAAAATATATAATTATTTATCTTCCTTGATGGGGATACACATGTTTTAATGGTTACATTCTGAATTTATTGCATTAAATATGTCCACTAAAAGGAAACATATATGATTTAATTTCACAATTAATTTACAATGAAATGAAATGTTTTCTAACATTAAATGGATTCTAAAAAAACTCAATTTAATTTAGAAAACTTTTTAAGTTCGTTGTTTATTTGATTGGAATTATTATTTCCTTACATTATATAATTATTAATCTAACTTATTTCCTGAAACACCAATTAAAATGAATATTTAAAAATTAAATTATCCACTCCATTATATTCTTTCAAATCAATTAAAAATAATATATATGCTTTTGATATATATTTATATATTAATGTCCATAAATCAATAAATTTTATATTTAATGTAATTCATTAATATATACCATTTTGAAATGATATGAGACAAGATTATGTAATCTATTTCATTTCTAAGTGTTTCTTAATGATAATTCATTATATTTTATTTATTTTTTTGGAACAAAAAAGTGTGTATATTTTATGATTTATTTCCCATGATAATGCTCTTATGCATTGGGTAATGATTATGACTCATGAGAAAATATGAATTGGATTTTTTGGTAAACATAATCTATGATGTTAATATTTCCACCTTTAGATTTTAACATAGATGTTAGACTTGACCTTTGATTATTCAATGTTTTATATTGACTCCACATTCTTATGTTTCATTTATCATTTGATTCTATCTTCATTATTTCATGATTCTATATTATTATTCATCATCCTTGTGTTTGAAAATAGAATGGTATTCATTTTGACTTGTTTTCTATGATTTATATCATTCTTATTCATTTATTTTTATTATTAGCACACCCTAATTGTTTTTTTGTTTTTCCAATATCATACTGTGGAATGTTTGGAGAGGAAAGGTATTTTTAATCTTATTATATATATTAATATTGTTTTGTTATGTTTTATTTACATTTTCATATTTTATGTACCTAATCAACGGAGGACAATAGGACACTTGCACAGTGGGTTGTGCTTAATAGATATTTATATTAAAGATCAAGTAACAATATATTTAAATGTATTATGTCGTTATATTTGGTATCAGGTAAAGGACTTGTTATTTTAGGAATTAAGAAAATAATAAATTATAAAAATAATATGGATAATTATATGTGTATGAAAATATCACAATATTTTGGTAATGTATCAAGAAATATATTTCTATGAAATTTTATCCCATTCTAGATACCACAAGTGGATTTGGATCTAGTATAGATTCACCTTGGGATAATAACTAGAAAAAGGGTTCATTAGGTATTAAATCAATATATAAGAAGTAAAAAACAAATAGAAATATTTTCACATTAGGTTTGACACTCTATAGAGGTATTTTATTGAAAAATCACAGACACCTTACAAACTATTATGAACAACATGAACATATCATAATATAAAAAACATAACTATAAAATTACAATTCATTTAAAATATTGAAATTAATTAACTCTCATGTAATGATAAAAATTTAACATATTATTTATTCCATCTATGTCCATAGTTTTCCTTTTATATAATTAGTATTTTATGGAATATCATATCACATTTTCAATAATTTTATGTAGTGATGGGAAATTGGAGGATCCACTCAAATAACCAATATGATAAGAAATGATCTCATTTTCTGAATGATCTGTCTAACATGATGAGAGTGGAATCTATGAACATTATTGTTCTTCTGGTTAAACTCAAACATGTTATGAATAATATCTTTAATCATATATAATTAGCTACTTGTTCTTAAAAAAAGATATTATTGGTTGATTCCCTTATGAGAAAATGCCTTATAAATTTAGTGTTTATTATGATTTTCTTGTCATGTAAAAAATGATTTAATCCATTTAAAATACATACATTAACATTAAATTCTAAAATTAGATAATATTATACTATTTTCATGTATCTAGGATGGGTAATCCAATCAGTGGTGGACATTAGTTAAGAACATGAATCTAAAAGATAAAATTGATTCCAATGAATCAGATGGATTCCTGAAATTATTTTTCTGTTAATATTTCTTCCAAAATCATCATTAAAATTTGATATGTGGTTCATTGTATTGAATAAAAAAGAATATTAAGATGGAATGTATGGGGTGAACATCACTAGGCTTCAATGGTACACCTCCAGCATTTTCATCAATTCTAGAAGTAATGTGGGATGTTTATTTAGTTGATTATTGTAGTTACTATAAAATTATTTGGTGATCTGATACTTTGTTATATCTAAAAAGATTCGGCATTTTTTCATTAAGGATGATATTTAGAATTTTTATTCTTAATGGATTTATATTTATGGTGATAAAAATATTAAAATGGAGTTTTATTTGGTTGGATCATTGTATAAATCCTAGGAATGAATGGAAACCAAACTACACATGTGTATATTTTTGAGAAGAATCAACTAATAAATTATATTAAGGAAATCCAGATATTATTACATTATGAAAATGATTGAAAGTAGTCAAATAAATTTCATAATAAGACAGTGAATCCAACCAATGAGATATAACAGAACAATTTTTTTTATCAAAATTGAACGAGTAAAAAAGTGTTTCAATATCAAGTAACATATGAATTATGTAATAAAACACCCTAAACAAAGGGATGTCAATGATATTCAATAATTAAAATCATTAATGCACTTATATAAAGGATTTAACAATACAATACCTACTGATGATTTTGATCCTAAATACTATATGGTTATAGGTATTCCATTTATTTAGTTATTAATATTGAACACAGTATTAGGTTATGATTCCACACATGTATTAACATCATGAATGTTTTGTAGATTTATTCAAAAACCACCACTAAATAGTGAGTTAAATTTATCTAATAGGATATTGAAAATAATGAAATTATTACATCCTAGGTATATAAATCCTACCAATATAATTTTAGTAGATTGAATCTCACATAAAATCATTTTGTACATATATTGAAGGAATTTTATGTTTTAACATCATTTAATGGGATATAATTTTTTAAGAAAAAAATCATCTTTTGGGATATGGGAGTTCAATCTGCACATTTAGAATCTTCCTTTGAAGATTTACTAGTACAAGGAGGACAATGATTCCCATTTAGAAAATCCACCTCATACATATATATTATTTTACAATTAGAAATAGATTATAGATAAAAGTTTTGATCTACATGAGATAATCATTCAAAAATACCTGCCTATTATGATGGATTTCACTTATATATTACATAAATAGTTTCCATATATTCACCTTGATTGAGATTTTATGATATAAATTGAAAAAACATGTTGAACTATATCCATATCCAATAACCCATATATAATGAACACCATTGAGTTGGAATAAATGATTATGAATCTTCAAGAGAAAAATTAAAATTATTTTTAAATTCCTAAGTGCTTCACCATGGGTTTTGAGATTCATTTTTTAAAATAATAAGGATTGTTTAATGCACCTCTAATCGTTAATGTGTACCCAAAAATATCTACATAAAAAAATTATACCAACACTGTGGTCTAATTACTTCTTCAATCAAATAGAAAGATCCCATTACATCTCTGAGGTTCAGCATCAGTTAGGTTATGAAAAAATAAAGTTTAAGAGGTAAGATGTCAGGACCCCCCCCCCCCCATAGTGTACCCCTCCTACGCCGGAAATTTGAAAAGGAAGATAATGACCCCCGAGTCATGCCTCTACTTGGTCCCTGGTTGGCGACTAGCACCGAGGGTATAACGAA
Source organism: Viscum album (assembly GCA_963277665.1). NCBI lineage: Eukaryota > Viridiplantae > Streptophyta > Magnoliopsida > Santalales > Viscaceae > Viscum > Viscum album. Next base: position 2,002,588,287 of record OY728152.1, read on the forward strand.
CACACAAATGGGAGGCAATACCCTCTAAGAAACATATGTAGAAAAGAGAGATAATATAGACACCAACCAACTCAACATAACCAGTAAGTTAAAATAAATACCATGTACACATAATAAATGTCATGAACAACTACTAAAACTAAAGGGGAAAACTGCAAGTACCCAAAAGAATGTAAAACAACCGCAACCACAAGCCCAAACAGCTCCAGCAGCCGCAAGCTCGTAGTACCTGCCTAATCTCCAACCTACTATAAGTGGCCTAAAAAGTATTTTTATATAGAAAGGGTGTGTATAAAAGTATAAAAATTATGATCCTCACCTAATCCTCTCGTGTTAAAGTAAAGAAATCATACTAACGCACAATAATAAACAAGTGAAACTAACTCATCACCTAAACAGGTATACTATGTTTCCAGCCTCACCATGGATACTCTCACCATGTAACACATACAAGAGTATATAATATAATAAATAATATCAAGGGTACCCTATTATGACTTCCCCAATGGTTTTAATCTTTTCCCAAACATCGCATGTTGTAAGAATCTCTCTCCAAAAGGCTTTCTCGTAGACACCTAGATGAAGCACCATAATATGCACAACACCATAATATGCACCTCTTTCAAAAAAGACCACCATGTACATGTATGAAATGTATCTAGGTAGTTTTTTGGATTCACCACAGCTCGCATAACATGTATCACAAATCTGGTATTATACCTCAAGCCATTACAGCCCATACACTGAGTAAGGATCCTCAAGCCATTACAACCTATACATATTACACCTATATTAGTCCATCGAAAACTATATCCAGAATATATTTCTGTGAATAACCACAAGCCATTATATCCCTCTACACACATATATGGGTAAAACTATCCAATTTGTCTTCCAACACTTGTATCTACCAAGAAAAGAGTGTGGGGACAAAGGGGGTAGTCATCCATCCATCCTCCCACCATAATTTTTGGGAAAACACCCTCATAGGGCTTAGTATCCTCGAAGATTCAGTTTCCCTTACTAAAAGGATGGAGTATCATTTAGAAACACAAAAATTATAGAATATAATATAGCTCACAACCACAATATGGGCATATCCTAGTCTTAGACTCAACTACAGCTAAAATATCTCGGTCTCTGGGATGCTACTTCTAAGACTAGATATCTTATAAGAACACAACCTTTTAAAGAGACATAATACATTACTTAATTCCCTTTTTATCATTTTCATTTTATGATAATTAATTATTTAAACATTTATTAACCAATAACAATTCCACATTAAATTTCATTAGCATCGCACCCAAAGTAAACTATTCTTTCAAATCACAATCCCAGAATTGCCCCCAGCAAGCTCCAAACCCCATGGGTTTACCTCATTTATTCAGTTATTTATTTACAAAATTACTTTACCATATTCCCAGGCATTCTATAAAAACAATATATGATTTTAAACACAATGGGCTCAATATGGTGAGTACATAAACTACCCGCCATTCCTTTTCTGCCTATAGTAAGAGCTTAGACCCATCCTCCATTAAGAAGCTAAACACCGAAAGAATGTGGCATGCCCGGTGCATCATCGCCCCTTTCGAAATATGGGTATGAATGACCAGCTGCCTTGAGCAGTGGGGAATGTAATGTAGATAAAAAACCAAGAAGAATCAACAAAAAACCAAACATTCACATCTAACCCATTTCATCATCCCTCATGTCCTCCATGACACCCACATCCATAAACTGATGCATATTGCCACTCTAGGAATAAACTACTACAACAACCAGTAGGCCTCACATCCCCCACATATCACAACAGCCATACGGGCTCACATCACAATAGAAGCGGCAGTAAAACAACCATCATATTGGTTGGGCTCTTGGACCTTGAACAAGAAAAAGGGTAACTCATAACCCTTCATGTAATTATAAAAAAATCAGTTATTTAATCCACCTCGACTAAACAAATTTATTATTCATAGGTTCCATATTTGGGAAACCTAAACAGTAAGATATCACAAATAAATTAAACCTTATTACTACACCAATTAGACTAACATAAAAAAAATACAACAATAATAACCAGATTCATTTACATGCATCTTTATCTTTAGCCAAAAAATTATCAATTAATTATGGTTTACGTTCTTTACTAATTTCCAGGAAGAGCGAGCAAATAAACAAATAAATCTTAGATTTCAAACTATCTAGAAAAAACCAGAGGCAATACCATGTGATTGATATCAATTTATTTATCCGGTTCAAATATTTATTATTTCAATTCCATTGTGATCCAGTGGCTGAAACATGCTAACACTACATTTTCACGTAAAAAATAAAATAGAAGCAAAAAATCCCCTACCTAAAAAATGTTATTAATGATCTTTATATGAGAATTATGCACACAACAGATCATGATCACCTCCTTCCATGACAACTATATCCACCAGAGGATATCGTGGCATGACCACTGTAACACCCTGAGATTTTATGAAAAATATTCTTTTTAATTTCATTAATGTCTTCTGTTGTACGCTACACCAAAAGGATCTTTCACAACACGCATCCTTGACTTGCCTTTCATTACACGCAATCGCGACCTTCCTCGATAGCGTGTGTATTACGCAATACCGAGTTTCACTAAACAATGATATGCTATTAAAATATTATTAAAACTAGCCATTATAAATATTAATAACCACTTTTTGATATTTTTTAAATTTCATTTTTCAAAATGGACTTCATTTTTGGATTCGGAATATCGAAATTAGCTTAGGGTGAAATTTTGGTAAATATCGGATAACATTCATATTTTGATGAATAGTGGAAATTTCTAAATTTTAATTAAAAACAACTTTTTCAATCGAAATAATTAATAGTGATAAATTATTAATTTTAGTGGTTTTAAAGTATATTTAGAATATATTTTTACACTTTAATACAATGATGGTCATTGGATGTAATTTCACATTTAAACAAGTTATAAACAAGTTTCAATATTTTGATAGTTATTATCTCTTAAAAACATGCTATTTGTTTGGATGATGGGAATTAATTTTTAAATTAGTTAATGAAATGGATATGTTTTGAATTTGGTATAATGGACATCATTTTTGAGTTCATAATATCAAATATATCTTAGGCCTAATTTTTGGTATTTTTCTGAAAACTTTCAATTTTTGATGAATAGTGAAACCACTAAGTGGTAGATAAAAAAACTGAATTGTTCATAAAACTTAATTTTACCGCTTCGGTGAGTGGAATATCAAAAATCCGAGAGACATGGTTTATGTCAGTAAGTAAAATGTGGTTCAATGAGATGAAAATAATTTTTTGTTGAATATTAACTTTTTACTTTTTTTTCCACGGTTAAAAGTAAATAGGGTAATTAAGGGTAGAAATGATATTATTATTACCCTAACACATGTCATAATTCTATTTGACAAGTTTAATTCAACCAAAAAAAAACTTAGGAATAAAATATTACCATTTAGGCCCACTTGGATTAGATTAGGACATTTATTATTAATTTATTTAAAGAAGGGTTAAAAGATTTAATATCAATCTTAATTTACTAATACATTTTTAATATGGGGTTATACATAAGATAAATTCTACTATAAATATTCATTAGAAAGATAATCAAATTTCCTACATAATGGTATTTTATTTTTAAGTTTTAGACATTATATAATATAATTTATTTATGACACAATGATGATGCAGTAATTATCTTATTAACGAAATATTGACATAATTGATGTTATAAATACCCAAATAAATATAATTTGGGACTTTTATAAATTACACTAATTTTCTAGGTTAATATGACATGTTATTATTGATTTAATTAACCTTTTTCGAACTTATCATTCTGTTATGAGTTTCACAAAAATCAATTACTAAATAGTGTCAAAATTGACATAAAATAGTTTTTAAAACAAATATTATATTATTAATTGTTATTTTATTCCTAAAAATATAAGGTTCTGCCAAATGACTTACATAAGGTTATATATATTAATAATAAACAATTTGGGGTTCTTTTGGATTCTTATAGTATGTTTATTAACCTTATAGTGTAAGAACACAAGAAGACACGGTAAAAGTAAAATTATTTAACTTAATATAAATGATAAGGTTAAAATAGGAACCTAAACTTGTATAAATTATATTGGATGAGAGTATTTAGACCCATCCCCACCTTAGCCTCAAAATAAATCAATTTGGAGCTATTTAAAACCGAACTTGACTTTATAATAAAATAATATTTTTTGTTATTCCAAAGGTGCCCCTCTCCTCCCTTATAAAAGGGCACCCCCTCCCTCTCTTCCTCACACAACATTCAGCCTTAAATCTCGGCCAACCCCTACCAAATTCTCTTCTCCACTTCCCTAGAAACATCCTATAGGTGCTGGTCTTCCTCAAAGACCAATTTTAGTGCCCTAAAAGGAGATCTCAAAGAGGCGCTTCAAAGAAGAGGTAATTTCCGTTACCGATTCTTTCAACTTTATTTCTTTATCCACTTCTTCTTCATAGTTTGTTTCATTATGAAGTAATAACATCAGTATCACTCATATACTGATATGTTATTATATGTATGAAACAACCCTATTTCACCATCTATCAATCCTACGGAAAACGAAATCACCGCGCGTGCGTACGTACGGAATAACGTCTCCACACTGTGGTGTAATCTGTTTTCCCACCAACACCTTACATGGATGGGTATTATGGTGTAAAGAATAACTATACATAGTTATTATAACATCATAATGATTCTGATATATTGTATAATCCACTCCAATTAAATTCAATAATTATGGAAATGATATCATCGCTCGTGCGTACGTACGGACTACCGTCTCCACGACGCGATGAGATTCATTCTCCATGTTAACCATTTAAGAATGATTATAATGTATATATAATAAATAATAATGAAATATATGACATTATAAAGCTACTGGATTTATGTGTATATATATGTATGTCATCTACTTAATTCCACTCAATTCAATAAGGAAATGAAAACAGCATTCATGCGTACGTACGGCCTACCGTCTCAATGAACGGTGTATTTCTTTCCATTTATCGATCCATTATATATATGTATATTCTGAATATATATTATATATAAATCTTGTTTTATATTCTATAATTAAGTAATCACGATCTAAGTAATCATATGAATAATTACAATTTAAAACACGAACGACAAATGAGACGATTTTACCCAAAACACTACTTTAACATGAATTTACAAAAGAACGGGTAATATAAAGTCATAATTGAACCATATATGATATAATAACAATGAATATGATTCTGTAGCTATTCAATGACATTATTTAAATCATTTTACAGGAGGTTAGGACAATTAGGAAGGAAATCAGACCTAAGGTAAAGGATAAATTTTCAATCTCATTTTTATCAGAGATTGCTTATACGTAAGTATTTACTGGGGTTACGTTTATCATCCATGAACATGATTTCTAAAAATGATTTCATAAAATGTTTACCATTATTCCATGGATGTTTAAAGTCATTTTCACCCTTTATTTACTTTTTACCACATTGTATGAATGGAATCTTTCGTTTGGTTACCATATTAGGTACTTTTGACTTTTCCGACAAAAGTACGAGGAGAATGTTATTTTTAACTTATACAGCGTGAATGGATTTTTATGGTTTCATAATGCCTCATTTTCAAGAAGCTTACTCTAAAATATTGCATGATTATTTTCAATAAAACCCTTATCTTTTAAAATTGCATGTAATTTTGTGAAAAGAACATGATTTTAAAGGAGAAAGGATATTTTGCTCAAGAATTCATTTCAAGTGTTTTGTCAAAACTATTTTACATCTATGATGACATTATTTCATATGTGTATGTTTCAAGTAAAATTTCTCTACGATTTAAATGGATTCAATTTTCTTATGATGATATGATATCAATTGTTCATGGATTATGTTATGATGGCATGATGTTTAAGAATCCCATTTTATTTCATGGGTTATGCAATGATGTATGATTTACGATTTTGTGGCACACATAAGAATGGATTCATTATGAGATGGGCGGGACCTATATCTCCCTCTAATGCATTGGGTAAAGATTTTATATCTCATGAGATAGACATGGCTGGAATGGTAGGTTATACCGGTTCAGTGAAACAGGACTGAAACAAGGGTGACTCGGTTCAGAAAGGGACTCTGTCCACTAAGATAGTCTTGGAAATGATTCTTGACTAATAAGAAATGATTCTCTACGATTATGTGTGTATGCCACAAAGTATCATGTTTTATGTTATGATTATTGTGATTACATTTCACTGCCATGATTTATCCCATGTTATGAAATTATGTTCTCTTTTGAAGGTTATGTTTTCCAAAATGTTATGTTCTTATGAAAATGATGTGATTGATATTTCTTTTGTTTACCCTTACTCAGCATTTGAGCTCACCCTTTTATGTTTACTTTTCCCCAGGATATAAAGAAAGGTTTTAGGTATTAAAAAAAGAATGATCTTTATGGGAGATGTTGAAGATCTTTCACCAGAATTAGATGATTATATTCTGAGTTTCCAAAGACACTAAACTATTACAATCCTTGTGTGTGTGTTTTTGTTATGTAATAAGTATTCCGCAAAAGTAATGTAATTTCCATGTACGTCAAGCTTCAGGTCTCTACAGTTGGTATCAGAGGAAAAGTTTAGTCAACCTTTGGAAACTAGGATGCAAGAACTTTAGTGAGATTCCTAGAGATATTTCTAAGGTATGTCTAGGGATGTCTCTAAGGTTAAGTATACGTATAGGTTATAGTCCTAGAATTGCGCTAACGATCTTAGAATTTAACCTAAGATGTTAGATATTAAGGTTACTCCCCCTTTTATTATGTTGTTTTCCCTAGCATGATTTTTGCCTCTCACACTATTCTTTTTGGGTTTTAGATGATTCATGATAATGGAGGATATGATGGAGAATGGAATGATGAGAAACCAAATGAAATGGGATTTAGAAGTCCAAACATCATTATTATGCCGAATCAGAAATCTCATAATATGATCAATAAAGTAAAATTTGGTAAGTTTCCTAACTCGGCTAATAAGAGAAAGATGGAGTTTCATGATGATCATAGAGGAAAGAAAGTTGAATTTCACCTATGTAAATCATGTGGGAAGAGGCATCAATGAGAATGTTTCAAAGGAACTGGAAGATGCTTTGGGTGTGGAAAAGAAGGACACAAAGCCAGTAAGTGCAAAGGAAAAGGTTAAATTAACACCATGGATGAGGATAATGGTATTTCTACGACATCAACAATGGTTAAATGTTTTAAATGTGGAATGTACGGGCATTATGAAAATCAATGCCCTAAGGTAAAGTCTCATGAAGAGAATCAGTACGGCCGTATGGGTAGTATTTATGTTGATGATGATGAAGAGACTACAAATGATATGTGAGATGAAAGAATTGTTGAAGCTCGGTCAATGGTTTAAGAAGGTAGTGGAATGATTACATGTTTATCAAGTGTAAAGAATCTCATGGTACTATGGAATAAAGAGACATCTAAGGATTGTTACATTGTTGTCTTTCCTTGAGTTTTGATAGTGTGTGATTAATGCTACCAGTAACCATGAAAGGTTATTCAGATATTTTTGGAATGAAGATGAAATGTGCATAATGAAGGGATAAAGAGATAATTAAATGTTTTATAGTGTTCATGAGCTCATGACTGATATAAGGAGAAGGTTATATCATGGTTTGAGTATATAGAATTTTTGGATTTTGGTATGTGTTAAGAGTTAACTTTTGAAAGCATTCATGTTTTCACTAAGGTTTAATAAGTATTCATTTTTCAAGAGAATACATGATTAATGTATTCACATGATTGGAATGTGACCAACAAGATATATGGGGGACAAATGATGGTATTCACATGCTTGGTTGATGACATTTCAAGTAATCGTTTTCTTTATACTATGAACTTGGACCGAAGTATTTTTGATAAGCCTAAAGATTGGAATGGATTATGTTGGAAAAAATTTAGTATTGTTTTACGGATAAAACTTTTTTTTATATTGTTAGTGGGATGTTATAATAATGTAGTTTTAGAAAAAGGAAAACCTACAGGATGTGCGACAACCAATCACGTCGGCCAAGGCTATGGGAATCGAACCCACAACTAAAGTGCGACGGGACATTATCACATACCACTGGCCTACAGAAAGTCCCTGGTTAGTAGAAACTAGTTTTATTTTATTAAGCGGTATGATATATGAAGTATAAGTTCATTTTTGGAATCGTATATGATTAACCTCACCAAAGATAGACTTATGTATATTTGATAACTATTGCTAAACTTTTGTTTGAAACAGATTGAATGACCCATCATTCTATCACATGATCTGTTAACACTTCACGAATAACAAATTCAACTTCATTGCTTCAAAAGATGAAGTGGAAATTGTTCAAAGCATGAACAACAGTGAGATTATACCAAAATCAAGTATGTATTTCTTCTAATTCAAAATTTTCAACATTAGGGAAATGATATTGAAAACCAAAAATGTTGTCCTAGTGATCATATATCTGATGAATCAGATGGTACCCTAGATCATCACAAATTTATGGCTTTGCGATTGTTGTCTTTTTCATATCCATGTTCTCTACCACTCTCCATCAGAACATGATGGTTAGATTTCTCTTCCATATCTATATTTTCACCTATGTGGAAACCCAGTGATTAGTTTATTTGGGTAACCGTTAAGTTTCATACTTTTGTTTTTAAAGATTAGTTTTGATATTCGTTTTTACGATGTGGGTTTCTATCAAAGAAATTTTTGAATAGTAAACCATTTATAACCCCAACGAATTTCGAGGGCGAAATTCATTTTAAGGGGGGTAGAATGTAACATCCCGAGATTTTATGAAAAATATTCTTTTTAATTTCATTAGTGTCTTGGGTTTTACGCTACACCAAAAGGAGCTTGCACAACACTCATCCTTGACTTGCCTTACATTACATGCAATCTCGACCTTCCTCGATAGCGTGTGTAGTACGCAATACCGAGTTTCACTTAAAATATTATTAAAACTAGCCATTATGAATAGTAATAACCACTTTTTGAAATTTTGTAAATTTTCTTTTTCAAAATGGACTTCATTTTTGGATTCGGAATATCGAAATTAGCTTAGGGAGAAATTTTGGTAATTTTCGGATAACATTCATATTTTGATGAATAGTGGAAATTACTAAATTTTAATTAAAAACAAATTTTTCATTCAAAATAATTAATATTGATAAATTATTAATTTGAGTGGTTTTAAAGTATATTTAGAATATATTTTTACAATTTAATACAATGATGGTCATTGGATGTAATTTTACATTTAAACCAGTTATAAACAAGTTTCAATCTTTTGATAGTTATTATCTCTTAAAAACATGCTATTTGTTTTGATGATGGGATTTAATTTTTAAATTAGTTAATGCAACTGATATGTTTAGAATTTGGTATAATAGACATCATTTTTGAGTTCATAATATCAAATATAGTTTAGGCCTAATTTTTGGTATTTTTCTGAAAACTTTCAATTTTTGATGAATGGTGAAGCCACTAAGTGGTAGTTAAAAAAACTGAATTGTTCATAAAACTTAATTTTACCGCTTCTGTGAGTAGAATTTCAAAAATCCGAGAGACATGGTTGATGTCAGTAAGTAAAACGTGGTTCAATGAGATGAAAATAGTTTTTTGGTGAATAGTAACTTTTTACTTTTTTTTACCACGGTTAAAAGTAAATTGGGTAATTAAGGGTAGAAATGATATTATTATTACACCAACACATGTCCTAATTCTATTGGACAAGTGTAATTCGACCAAAAACAAACTTAGGAATAAAATATGACCATTTAGGCCCACTTGGATTAGATTAGGACATTTATTATTAATTTATTTAAAGAAGGGTTAAAAGAGTTAAAATCAAAGTTTATTTACTAAAACATTTTTAATATGGGGTTATACATAAGATAAATTCGACTATAAATATTAATTATAATGATAAAAAGATTTCATAGATAATGGTATTTTATTTGTAATTTTTAGACATTAAATAATTTATTTTATTTATGACACAACGATGATGCGGTAATTATCTTATTAACAAAACATTGACATAATTGATGTTATAAATACCCAAATAAATATAATTTGAGACTTTTTATGAATTCCACTAATTTTCTAGGTTAATATGAAATGTTATTATTGATTTAATTAACTTTTTTAGAACTTATCATTCTGTTATGATTTTCACAAAAATCAATTACTAAATAGTGTCAAAATTGACATAAAATAGTTTTTAAAACAAATATTATATTATTAATTTTTATTTTATTCCTAAAAATCTAAGGTTCGGCGAAATGACTTAGATAAGGTTATATATATTAATAATAAACAATTTGGGGTTCGATTGGCTTCTTATAGTATGTTTATTAACCTTATAGTGTAAGAACACAAGAAGACACGGTAAAAGTAAAATTATTTAACTTAATATAAATGATAAGGTTAAAATAGGAACCTAAACTTGTCTAAATCCTATTGGATGAGAGGATTTCGACCCATCCCTACCTTAGCCTCTAAATAAATCAATTTGGAGCTATTTAAAACCGAAGTTGACTTTATAATAAAATAATATTTTTAGTTATTCCAAAGGTGCCCCTCTCCTCCCTTATGAAAGGGAACCCCCTCCCTCTCTTCCTCACACAACATTGAGCCTTCAAGCTCGGCCAACCCCTGCCAAATTACCTTTTCCACTTCCCTATAAACATCCTAGAGGTTCTGGTCTTCCTCAAAGACCAATTTTAGTGCCCTAAAATGAGATCCTAAAGAGGCGCTTCAAAGAAGAGGTAATTTCTGTTACCGATTCTTTCAACATTATTTCTTCTTCCACTTCTTCTTCTTAGGTTGTTTCATTATGAAGTAATAACATCAGTATCACTCATATACTGATATGTTATTATAAGTATGAAACAATCCTATTTCACCATCTATCCATCCTACGGAAAACGAAATCACCGCGCGTGCGTACGTACGGAATACCCTTTCCACGCCGTGGTGAAATCTGTTTTTCCACCAACACCTTACATGGATGGGTATTATGGTGTAAAGAATAACTATACATAGTTATTATAAAATCATAATGATTCTGATATATTGTATCATCCACTCCAATTAAATTCAATAATTATGGAAATGATATCATCACTCGTGCGTACGTACTGACTACCGTCTCCACGACGCGATGAGATTCATTCTCCATGTTAACCATTTAAGAATAATTATAAAGTATATATAAGAAATAATAATGAAATATATGAAATTATAAAGCTACTAGATTTATGTATATATATATGTATGTCATCTACTTAATTCCACTCAATTCAATAAGGAAACTAAAACAGCCTTCATGCGTACGTACGGCCTACCGTCTCCATGAACGATGTATTTCTTTCCATTTATCGATCCATTATATATATGTATATTCTGAATATATATTATATATAAATCATTTTATATATTCTTGAATTAAGTAATCATGATCTATGTAATCATATGAATAATTACAAGTTAAAACACAAACGACAAATGAGACGATTTTACCCAAAACGCTACTTTACCATTAATTTACAAAAGAACGGGTAATATAAAGTCATAATTGAACCATATATGATATAATAACAATTAATATGATTCTGTAATAAGTCAATGACATTATTTAAATCATTATACAGGAGGTTAGGACACTTACGATGCAAATCAGACCTTAGGTAAGGGATAAATTTTCAATCTCATTTTTATCCGAGATTGCTTATACGTAAGTATTTACTGGGGTTACGTTTATCATCCATGACCATGATTTCTAAAAATGATTTCATAAAATGTTTACCATTATTCGATGGATTTTTATAGTCAATTTCACCCTTTATTTACTTTTTACCACATTGTATGAATGGAATCTTTCGTTTGGTTACCATATAAGGTACTTTTGACTTTTCCGACAAAAGTACGAGGAGAATGTTATTTTTAACTTATACGGCGTGAATGGATTTTTACGGTTTCATAACGCCTCATTTTCAAGAAGATTCCTCTACAAGATTGCATGATTATTCTCAATAAAACCCTTATCTTTTAAAATTGCATGGAATTTTGTGAAAAGAACATGATTTTAAAGAAGAAAGGATATTTTTCTCAAGAATTCATTTCAAGTGTTTTGTCAAAACTATTTTACATCTATGATGACATTATTTCATATGTGTATGTTTCAAGAAAAATTTATCTATGATTTAAATGGATTCAATTTTCTTATGATGAAATGATATCAATTGTTCATGGATTATGTTATGATGGCATGATGTTTAAGAATCCCATTTTATTTCATGGGTTATGCAATGATGTATGATTTACGATTTTGTGGAAAACATAAGAATGGTTTCATTATGAGATGGGTGGGACCTATATCTCCCACCAATGCATTGGGTAAAGATTTTATATCTCATGAGATAGATATGGATGGAATGGTAGGTTATACCGGTTCAGTGAAACAGGACTGAAACGAGGGTGACTCGGTTCAGAAAGGGACTTTGTCCACTAAGATAGTCTTGGCAATGAGTCTTGACTAACAAGAAATGGTTCTCTATGATTATGTGTGTATGACACAAAGTTTCATGTTTTAAGTTATAATTGTTGTGATTACATTTCACTACCATGATTTATCCCATGTTATGAAATTATGTTCTCTTTTTCAGGATAAGTTTTCAAAAATGTTATGTTCTTATGAAAATGATGTGATTGATATTTCTTTTGTTTACCCTTACTGAGCATTTGAGCTCACCCTTTTATGTTTACTTTTCCCCAGGATATAAAGAATGGTTTTAGGTATTCAAAAAAAGGAAGATCTATATGGGAGATGTTGAAGATCTTTCACCAGGATTAGAAGATTATATTCTGAGATTCCAAAGACACTAAACTATTATGATCCTTGTGTGTGTGTTTTTGTTATGTACTAAGTATTCCGCAAAAGTAATGTAATGTCCATGTACGTCAAGCTTTGGGTCTCTACAACCACACCAACCGAAACCCAAGAAACACAATTATAATCATGGAGATCACATGCCATAATATTTAAAGGAGATAGATGATAAGTTGAACCCAAAAAAATTATGATAATTCATAAATTATATTGATGATTGATGGATACTTCAGGGCTTCACCCAAACAGGGGGTGCACTTGCATCAAGAAGAACGTCGAGGAAAACCAATCCACCAGGAAAGGATTAATCTAAAAATTCGTATAGGATAGAAGGAATGGTTCGAGTGTCTTGCACCAGAGAACAAGGAGAAAGAAGTAGGGAAGAATATATCTTGTCCCTTAAGAATATTTTACCGAGAAAAAATTTAAGATACAATGGAATTTCCATTAAAATCGGATCACATTAAACCATGCGGTTTGACCATGTAAATGAATCACGAGCCATGGGAAAATTAATTTAGGAGTTTGGGGATTTGATTCAGCATTAAAACCATTAAAACAAGGACATAAATGTGTTTTACATCAATGAATACATTAAATTGGTGAAATTGGGAAAATCTAGAAATTTGAAAAAGGAAATATGATACAGTTCTTGAAACACTATTCATTAGTTAGAAATTTGGAAAAGGGTTGGGGATTTTTCACCTTGACCTAATAGAAGACCTCAAACACTAGATTTAAGAAATTAGGTAGACTAGAGTGGTCCGGGCCATGGTATCAGATACCTCTCAAAACATTCTCATCCTCGAGAATCTAAAACCAACCCAAAATGAAACTAAAAATGGGTCCGAACTACCACTCCTCACGATACATCTCAAAAAATAGTAAGCCATAAGAATCAACAAAAGAAATTCATCTTATAAAAACGAAAGGTCTATAACCACAATGGGGACACTGTTACATGGAAAGAGTTTAAATGTCAAAAAAACATGGGTACTAAGCACGTATTAGGGACTTACATTCCCATGTACTCTATTACATGCCACCATGTCGCCACAAGACATGAACCAAGGGAATAGAATACCTATGCAACACCTTCTCTTTACGGTCTCGGATCTCCACAGGTTCCTCCTTGATGGTCGCATCATCATCAACATCAATGTATCCCCAATCAATGATGTGAGAATCATCTTGAAGATAACAACAGAGCTGGGACACATGAATAAAATCATGTACCTGGCACATCTGTTGGGGAATATCTATCTTATATTCCCCAACTCAAACATGATCCAAACCCTTGAAAGTCCCAACAATCCAAACCGAAAGCTTACTCCCACGAACAAACCTTCATTTCCCATGGCGGGGTGTCACCTTTAAAAATATGTGATCCCCAACATCAATGTCCAATGGTCTCCTCATTTGATCGGCTTATGATTTCTGATGATCCAGTGCTATCCTCATCCTCTCATGAATTACATGAACCATCTTTATTGTATTATGCACTAGTTCTGGTCTGAGAATTGCAGACTCTCTAACCCTAGTCCAGCACAATGGAGAACAACAAGGCTGGCCATACAGGTCTTTAAATGGCTCTATACTGATGTTGGAGTGAAAAAAATTATTTTAAGCAAACTCCACATAGGGTTATTGCCTTATCCATGAACCTCCAAAATCAAGAACTCAAGAGTGTAACATGTCTTCAAGAGTCTGGATGGATTGCTCTGTCTGACCATCTGTTTGAGGATGAAAACTAGTGTTAAGGCATAACTGAGAACCAAAAGCATGTAGGAGACCTCTTCAAACACTAGATGTATTGTGAGGATGTTGATCATAAATTATCATCCTTGGGACTCCATGAAGTCTCACCACGTCTTCCAAATAATTCCTCGACAAAACATCCATTGGGCTTGACTCTGTGATCTCTATAAAGCGCTCTGAATTTGTTAAAAGATCCACTACCACCCAAATAACGTCATGTTATCCTGGAGCTCAAGGTAAACCAGCAACATAGTCCATTGAGACGTCCTCTCACTTCCACTGATGAATATCTAATGTCTAGAGAAAACAACCGGGGACATAGTGCTAAACCTTGTCCTTCTGGAAGACTAAAAATCGAGACACAAACTCTGAAACTGCACGCTTCAGCCCTGCCCACCAAAACTTACTCCTCAAGGAACAATACATCTTTATCACAGTAGGATGGACCGCTAAAGCTGATCTATGGAACTGTCTGTAAACTGTCTCATAGATATCCAAAGGAACAAAAGACCTTCCTTGATAAAACACTCGGGATTGTTCATCCTTAGTCCAACAGTCAGGGTCCTCGCCACAAATGACACAGTCTCTCCCGACATCAACTTCATGATCCCCCAATTAGGAATCATCATCCTAGTGCAACAGATATGACTACCCAATCATCTAGAAAAGATAAACTCTTCCCCAAACTTCTCCAATATCTAGATGTAATGATGATAATTCTTCCATTACTCTCTAAGAATCACCGGATTCACGCACAACATTACTACATGACTATCGAATCAGTGCATCATCTGCAATATTCACATTTCCATGTGTATACAATATTTACATGTCTTATTCCTAAAAGAACACCATCCACTGGTGATGTCATAAGTTCAAGTCACACTGGGAGAAATCATACCTCAATCTATTCTGATCAGTGAAAACCACAAAGCGCTCTACAATGAGGTAATGTCTCTACAACATCAGAAAAAAACCATAGTTGAAAACTCAAGATCATGGGTTTCATAGTTACGTTCATGAGGACGCAATTACTGAGATCCATAAGAAACAACTGAACTTTTCTCCATCAAAACACTACTTATCCCAAGATGAAATGCATCACAGAAAACATCAAACTGATCTCCCTCTGCTGGGAGACAATGAACTGGAGCTGTTACTAACTTCTCATTTAGATTCTTGAAATCTTCCTGACACAGATCAGTCCATATGTACACCTGATCCTTCCTATTAAAATCTATCAGTGGAGTCGCAACTCGAGATAAATCTGCTACAAACATCCTATAGTGGCCTACAAGAAGATAGAAACTTCACAACCATGACACTGTCTCGAGGACTGCCCACGACACAACTGCATCTATCATCGATGGATCCACAACTACCCACGCTGGGACACAACATTCCCCAAGAAACAGACTTCTCGAGCACAAAACTCACACTTTGACAACTTCCCAAACAACTGATGTTGACGAATATATACCAAAATGGCGTGTATATGCTTGACAAGATCCACCTCAGACATAGATTACACAAGGATGTTGTCGATAAAAACCACCACCAGTATGTCTAGGAACTTACAGAACGCAACATTTATCAATCCCATGAATACAGTTGCAGATTTAGTCACACATGAAAACATTATGACAAACTCATAATGCCCATGACAACAATAGAAAGAAGTCTTCAGGATATCATAATCCTTCACATGAATTTGATGATATCCTGACTAGAAATCGATCTTTGAGAAACAACTTTCACCCTTCATTAGATCGAATAAATTATCATTCTATGGAAGAGGATATCGATTCATTACTGTCACATTTTTTAGGCAACGATAATTGACTCACAACTACATGCTGTTGTCTGACTTTTTCATGAACAAAACTGGTGCACCCAATGACGACACACTCGGATGAAAAAAACTGCACTATTACAGACCATCAAGTTGTATACATAACTCTTGCATCATAGAAGCAACCATCCAATATGGGGACATATAGATATGAGACAACCCTAGTTGTAGCTCTATTAAAAAATCAAGCTCTCTTTGAGGGGGTAACGCTGCAACCTCATCGGGAAATACATTAGGGTACTCTTCTACAACCCTTGGAAAAGACAACAACTGAACCTCTGAAGAACTCATAATCATCTCATCGATCATAGTTGATATGGATGGAACACTCTATTGAATCATCTGAGGGTTTTTCTCACCAATGAACACCACTAGCTCTCCATCCGCATCGAAGAACCCAACATGACTCTTAATGAAATCCATGATAGCCTACATTTAATACAACCAATCCATGCTAAGGATGAAATCATATTGTTGTATTCGTAACCATAGAAAATATCACCAAGAGAAGTGATTCCCCAACACTAGATCATAGTTTCCACATACTTCAAACATGTCAGCTCGACCTCCAACTAGCATAGTCAATGCCAAGAGAACTGGAAGCCTTTCTACCTCTAGTCCCAAAGCATGGACAATGGTAGGAGATATAAAGGAGTGTGTCTCCCCTGAATCAAAAAAGTCATCCCAATGGTAGGAAACATGCAAAGGGTACGTCGAACAACATCTGGCTCCCCCGGTGCTGGCAATGCTAAATCATAAATATAAAAGCCTGAGATTTTATGAGATTTATTCATTTTAATTTCTTTCATATCTTATATTGTACACTACACCAAGATTATCCTGCACTATACACAAGACCGTATTAGCTTGCAGTATACGCAATACTGTTCTTGGATCGTGTTACACACCATTTCAAGTTCGTTTGATAGTAGTTATTCTACGCAACATTTAGTGTATATATATATATTCAATGTATAAATAAAATATGGTTGGATTCTATTATACGCTACAACAAAAGAGTCTTTCACTACACTCAACCCTAACTTGGATTACAATACATGCAATCACGACCTTCCACAATAGCATGTGTTGTACGCAATACCGAGTTTCACTAAACAATGATATGTTATTAAATTATTAAATATACTAGCCGCTATGTGTAGTAAAACCCTCTTTTTGAAATTTTATGATTTTTTTTTTCAAAATTTAATTCATTTTAAGATTCAGAATATCAAAATTATCCTAGGGTGAATTTTTGGTATTTTTCTGAAAAGATTCAATTTTTGATGAATACTGAAATCACTGGATTAAAATTTAAAAACCGACCTTTTATTTAAATAATTATTTATTTTATTTAAATTTATTTTAGGACAAAATTGATGCATAATACCTATATAATTTCGTTTTAATTCATTGGAGTCATTTTATAATAAATTTAGATATATAAAAATTTTGTTGAACTTTTCACTGTCTTTTACCCACCTCCTAAAAGAATTTGAAAATTTACATAAAACATAATTTTACCGCTTCTATTAGTGGAATTTAGAAAATCCGAGAGACATGGTTAATAACAAGAAGTAAAATTTGGTTCAATAAGATAAAAATAATTTTTGGTGAATAATAAGTTTTTACTTTTATTTACCACGGTTAAAAGTATATATGGTAATTAAGGGTACAAATGATATTATTATTTCCCAAAAACATGTCCTAATTATATTGGATAAGTTTAATTTGACCCAAAAAAACCTTAGGAATAATATATTATCATTTAGTTCCACTATGATTAGATTTGGACATTTATTATCATTTTATTTAAAAAAGAGTTAAAATAGTCAAAATCAATGTTTAATAACTAATAGATTTGTAATATAGAGTTATAAATAATATAAATTCGACTAAAAATATTAATTAGAAAGATAAAATGATTTCCTACATAATGATATTTTATTTATTATATTTAGACATTAAATAATTTAATTTATTTACGACATAATGATGATGCATTAATTACATTCTTAATGAAATATTAACATAATTGATGTTATAAATACCGAAATAAATGTAATTTGAGACTTTTTATGAATTATACTAATTTTATAGGATAATATGACATGTCATTATTGATTCAATTAACATTATTAGAACTAATCATGTTGTTATGAGTTTCAAAAAAATCAATTACCAAATAGTGTCAAAATTGAGATAAAATATTATTTAAAACAAATATTATATTATTAATTGTTATTATATTCTTAAAAATCTAAGGTTCAGCCAAATGACTTAGATAAGGTTATATATATAAATAAATAACCACTTGGGTTTCTTTGTCTTGTTATATTATGTTTAATAACCATATAGTGTAAGAAAACAAGAAGACACGGTAAAAGTTAAATGATTTAACTTAGAGTTAAATCTAAATGATAAGGTTAAAATAGTAACCTAAACTTGTAAAAAACCAATTGGGTGAGAGGATTTCAACCCGTACCCACTTTAGCGTTGAAATAAATCAATTTGGAGCTATTATAAACCTAATATTACTTTATTATAAAACAATATTTTATGTTTTTCCAAATGTGCATGTCTCCTCCCTTATAAAAAGGGCACCCCTTCCCTCTACTCTTTACGCCCTTTTGAGACTTGAATCTCAGCCGACCCCTGCCTATTTCTCTTGTCCACTTCCATAGAAAAATTCTGGAGGATCGTGTCTTCTCAGAAGACAAACTCTAATTTTTTAAGAGGAATCTTAAAGGAGGTGTGTCAAAGAAGAGGTAATCTCTTCTTCTGATTCTCTCAAGTTTCTTTCTTATTCTACATCTTCTTCTTTAGTTGTATCATTATAAAGTAAAAAAATAAGTATTAATTATATACTTATATGTTATTATAAATATGAAACAACCCTATTTCACCTTCTATCCATCCTACGGAAAACGAAATCACCGCGTGTGCGCACGTACGGAATACTGTCTCCACACCGTGGTGTAATCTATTTTCCACCACCACCTTGGTTGGATGGATATAATGGTGTAAATAAATAACTATATATAATTATTGTAAAGTGATATTGATTCTGAAATATTATACAAACAATTCAATACAATTCCACAATCATGAAAATGATATCATCGCTCGTGCGTACATACGGACTACCATCCCCACGAACGCGATGAGATTCATTTTCCATGATTAACCATTCAAGTTTGATTATAAAGTATATATAATAAATAATAATGAATGATATTACATAATAATGATACCAGATTTATGTACATATATGTTTCATTTACATATTTCCATTTAATCTAATAAGGAAACCAAAAAAGCGTTCATGCATACGCACGACCTATCGTCCCCATGAACGGTGTATTTAATTCCATTCATCAATATATCATGTATATTTATATACTGAATATATATTATATATAAATCATGTTTTACATTCTGGAATTAAGTAAATCAGGATATACGTAATAATATCATGAACAACATGTCGAAACACGTTCGATAAATGAGACGATTTTACCCAAAACGATGCTTTAACATGGAATTTATAAAAGAATGGGTAATAAAAAGTCATCAGTAAACCATATATGATATAATAACAATGAATATGATTATGTAATAAGTCAATGACATTATTTAAATCATTATACAGGAGGTTTGGATACATATGAATCATATCAGACATAAGGTAATGGATAACTATTCCAATCTCATTCTTATCCGAGCTTATTATTCGTAAGTATTTGCTGGGGTTATTTTTATCATCCATGCCCATGTTTTCTAAAAACAATCATGTGTTTTTAAAGTCCTTTTTACCTATTTTTGAAATTTACCACATGTTATGAAAGGAATCTTCCTTTTGTTTACCACACTGGGAACTTTTTGACTTTTCCGACAAAAGTACGAGAAGAATGTTATTTTTAACATATACAATGTGAATGGATTCTTATGGTTTCATAATGCCTCAATTTCATGAATATTACTCTACAGAATTTTATAACTATTTTGAACAAAATACTTTTCATTTAAAATTACATCGAATTTTGTGAAAATAAAATTACTTTGAAGAAGAATGGATATTTTCCTCAAGAATTCATTTTAAGTTTTTTATTAAAACCATTTTCCATCTAAGATAACATTATTTCATATGTATATGTTTCAAGTATAATACATCTGTAATTTACAAGGTTTCACTTTTCTTATGATGAAATATCCATTTGTTTTATATGGATTATGTGATGATGGGATGATGTTTATTAAACCCATTTTATTCTTTTGGTTATGATGAATGTTTTAAGTTTATTTTGTGGCACAAGTAAGAATGATTTCATTATGAGATGGGTGGGACCTATATCACCCTCCAATGCATTGGGTAAAGATTTATATCTAATGAGATAGACATGGCTATAATGGTAAGTTAATCTGGTTCAGTGATACAGGACTGGAACGAGTATTGAACTTGATTCAGAAAGGGACTTTGTCTACTAAGATGGTCTTGGCAGTAATGCCTTGGGTACTATGGAAATCATAACATGTGATTAATGGTTGACATAATTATATTCTTTATTCCCATGCTATTTTATCATGATTTTATGATCCATTATGATCTATGGCTTATGTACTGCCATGTATTATGTCATTGCTCAAGATTTTGATGTTTAAATATTATTTTCATGTTTTGAAGTTCAAATGTATATGGTTTGTTTTATTTTCTCCAAGCATACACTTACAGAGAATTTGAAACACCCTTTATAGGTTTTCTTTTCCCCGAGATATAATGAATGGTTTTAGGTAAGAAAACAAAAGGGGAAGATCTTTATGAGTGATGTTGAAGATATTTCACCACGATTAGAAGATTATGTTCTGAGTTTCCAAAGACACTAAACTATTACGGTCCTTTAGTGTTTGTTTTTGTTAATTTATTATTTATTCCGCAATAGTAATGTTATGTACATGTACGTCAAGCTTTGGGTCTCTACAGTTGGTATCATAGGAAAGGTTTATTCAACCATTGGAAACTAGGATGCGAGAACATTAGTGAGATCCCTAGAAATATTTATAAGATATGTCTAGGGATGTCCCTAAGGATAAGTATACTTATAGGTTATAGTCCTAGAATTATGTTAACAATATTAGAATTTAACCTAAGATGTTAGATATTTACTGTACTCCCCCTTGATGATGTTGTTTTCCCTTTCATTATTTTTACCTCTCACACTATTCTTTTTGGGTTTTAGAAAATGGCTGGAAACTGGAAGTTTCACAATAATGGAGGATATGATGTACAATGGAATGATATTCTTCATGAGAAACCAAATAAAACGGGATTTGGAAGTCCACACATCGTTATTATGCCTAATCATCAATCTCATAATATGATCTGTAATCTAATCTTTGGTCTATTTCCTAACTCAGCTAATAAGAGAAAGATGGAGTTTCATGACTATCATAGAGAATAGAAAGTTCAATTTTTCTCATGTAAATAATGTGGGAAGAGGCATCAAGGAGAATGTTTCAAAGGAACTGGAAGATGTTTTTGGTGTATAAAAGAAGGACACAAATCCAGTAAGTGAAAATGAAAAAGGTTCAGTTAACACCATGGAGAAGGATAATGGTATTTCTATGACATCAACAATGATTAGATGTTTTAAATGTGTAATGTATGATCATTTTTCAAAGCAATGCCCTAAGGGAAAATCTCATGAAGAGAATCAGCATGGTCATATGGGTAGTATTTATGTGGATGATGATAAGGAAACTACATATGATATATGAGACGAAAGAAGTGTTGAAGCTTAGTCAATGGTTTAAGAAGGTAGTGTAAAGATTTATGTTTATCAAGAGTTATTTTGTATAGGATATGGTGCTGTGGAATAAAGACACATCTAAGGATTGTTACACTATTGTATTTCCTAAAGTATTTGGAATTATATTTTGAATGGTACTAGTAACCATGAAAGGTTAAATCATATATTTTTGTAAAGTAGATGATATGTGCATAATGATGGGTTAAGGAGATAATGAGTTGTTTTATAGTAATGATGAGATCATGGATGATATAAGGACAAAGTGATATCATGGTTTGAGTATATAGAATTTTTGGGATTTTGTTTTATGGAAAGAGTTAACTTTTGACAGAACCCATGTTTTCACTAATGTTCTATGGTAATTCATGTTTCAAAAGAATATATGATTAAGGTATTCAAATGTTTTGAATGTGACCAACAAGATATATCTTATGATATATGGGGGATAAATGATGGTATTGACGTGTTTGTTATGTGACCTTTCAAGTAACCATTTTTTTATACTATGAGATTGAGCAGATGTATTTTGGATAAGCCTAAATATTAGAATGGATTATGTAGGACATAAGATAGTATTATTTAATGATAGAACAAGTTTTTTGATATTATTTTTAGAATGTTATACTAGTTTAGTTTCAAAAAAAGGACAACCCATTGGACGAGCGATAACTCGTCGCATCAGACAAGGATGTGGGAATCGAACCCACAACCGTAGTGTGACAGGCCTTTATCGCCTATCACTAGCCTACAAAAAGTCCCTGGTTAGTATTAACTAGTTTTAATATATAAATCTGTATGATATATGTTGTATAAGTCAATTTTAGGTACCATATATGATTAATTTCACTATAGTTGGACTTATGTATATTGAATAACATTTTCTAACCTTATGTATGAGATAGATGAAATAACCTATCATTCTATCTCATGATCTTATAACACTTAACGGAAGACAAATTCAACTTCATTTCTTTAAGAGATGAAGTGGAAATTGTTCAAGGCACAAAAAATAGTGAGATTGTACCAAAATCAAGAAATTATTTATTTTAATTCAAAAAAATATTCATCATTAGGTAAATGATATTGAAAACAAAAAATGTTTTCCTAGTTCCCTCAGATCCGATGAATCAGATGGTACCTTAGATCATCACAATTTTATGGCTTTGTGACTGTTGGATTTTTCATAGCCCTGTTCTCCGCCACTCTCCATCAAAACTTGATGGTTAGATTTCTCTTCCATATCCATATTTTCACCTATGATCTCCTATGTGGGAACCCAAGTGATGAGTTACTTTGGGTATCCATTTTGTTTCTAACGTTCATTTTTATGTAAGTTTTTGTATTCCTTTTTATGATATGGGTTTCTATGGAAGAAACTCTCAAGTAATATACCATTTATATCCCTGACGAGTTTTGAGGGATAAATTAATTTTAAGGGGGGTAGAATGTAACAACCTAAGATTTTATGAGATTTATGCATTTTAATTTCTTTCATATCTTCTGTTGTGTGCTACACGAAGATTATCTTGCACTATATGAATGATCTTATTAGCTTGCAGTATATGAAACACTATTCTTGGATCGTGTTACACAAAATTTCAAGTTCTTTTGATAGTAGTTATTCTACGCAACATTGAGTGTATATATATATATTCAATGTATAAATAAAATATGGTTGGATTCTGATATATGCAACAACAAAGGAGTCTTGCACTACACGCAACCCTAACTTAGCTTACATTACATGGAATCGCGACCTTCCACGATAGCGTGCATTGTATGCAATACTGAGTTTCACTAAAAAATGATATGTTATTAAAATATTATATAAACTAGCAGTTATGAATAGTAATACCCAATTTTTTGAACTTTTATGAATTTTTTCATTCAAAATGGAATTCATTTTTAGATTCGGAATATCGAAATTATTCTTGGGTGAATTTTTGGTATTTTTCTGAACACTTTCAATTTTTCATGAATAATGAAAACACTGGGTTACTATTTAAAAACCTACATTTTATTTAAATAATTATTTATTTTATTTAAATTTATTTTAGGTCAAAATTTATACATAATAAATATATAAGTTCAATGTAATTCATTGGAGTCATTTTATAATAATTTTAGATATATAAAAAGTTTATTGAACTTTTCACCGTCTTTTACCCACCTCCTAGGAAAGTTTGAAAATTTACATAAAACATAATTTTAACGCTTCTGTGAGTGTAATTTTAAATACCTGAGAGACACGGATAATATCAGGGATTAAAATTTGGTTCAATAAGGAAAAAATAATTTTTGTTGAATAGTAACTTTTTTACTTTTATTCACTACGGTTAAAATGAAATATGGTAATTAAGGGTAAAAATGATATTATTATTAACATAACACATGTCCTAATTCTATTGGATAAGTTTAATTCGACGCATAACAACCTTAGGAATAGAATATTTTCATTTAGGACCACTTGGATAAGATTAGGACTTTTATTATTATTTTATTTTAAAATAGCTAAAATAGTTAAAATCAAAGTTGAATAAATAATAGATTTTTAATATAGTGTTATGCATAAGATAAATTCGACTATAAATATTCATTATAATGATAAAACGATTTACTACATAATGTTATTTTATTCATACTTTTTAGACATTAAATAAATTAATTTATTTATGACACAATGATGATGTAGTAATTACCTTATTAATAAAATATTAACATAATTGATGTCATAAATACCCAAATAAATATAATTTGAGAATTTATATTAATTATACTACTTTTCTAGGTTAATATGACATGCTATTATTTAGTCAATTAACTTTATTCGAACTAATAATGTTTTAATGAGTTTAACAAAAATCAATTAACAAATCGTGTCAAAATTGACATAAAATAGTTTTTAGAACAAATATTATATTATTAATTGTTATTATATTCCAAAAAATCTAAGGGTCTAAATAATGAATTGGATAAGGTTAAATATATTAATAATTAACCACTTGTGGTTCGTTTTCCTTGTTATAGTATGTTTATTAACCATATAGTGTAAACAAACAAGAAGGGATGGTAAAAAATAAATTATTTAACTTAGAGTTAAATCTAAAGGGTAATGTAAAAATAGTAACCTAAACTTGTCTAAAACCTATTAGTTGAGAGGATTTCGACCCATCCCTACTTTATCTTCGAAATAAATCAATTTGGAGCTATTATAAACCGAATATTGTTTTATTATAAAATAATATTTTATGTTTTTCCAAAGGTGCCCCTCTTCTCCCTTATAAAAAGGGAACACCTTCCCTCTTCTCTTCACACCGTTTTGCGCCTTTAATATCGGCCAACCCCTGACCATTTATCTTCTCCACTTATATAGCACCATTATGGATGTTCTGGTAGTCTCAAAATACCAACTCTACTTCCTTAATAGGAAACTTAAAGGAGGTGTGTTGAAGAAGAGGTAATCTCTTCTTCCAATTCTTTCAAGTTTCTTTATTCTTATACTTCTTCTTCTCTGGTTGTATCATTATAAATTAATAAAATAAGTGTTAATTATATAGTGATATGTTATTATAAATATTAAACAACCCTATTTCACCTTTTATCCATCCTACGGAAAACGAAATCACCGCGCGTGCGTACGTACGGAATACCGTCTCCACACCGTGGTATAATCTATTTTCCATCACCACCTTACTTTGATGGGTATAATGGTGTAAATAAATAACAATATATGATTATTCTAAAGTGATATTGATTATTATATATTATACCTACAATTAAATACAATTCCACGATCATGGGAATGATATCATCGCTCGTGCGTACGTACGAACTACCATCTCCACAAACATGATGAGATTCATTTTCCATGATTAACCATTCAAGTATGATTATAAAGTATATATAATAAATAATCATGAAAGATATTACATAATAATGATACTGGATTTATTTACATATATGGTTCATTTACATAATTCCATTTAATTCAATAAGGAAACAAAAACAGCGTTCATGCGTACACACGGCCTACCGTCTCCATGAACGGTGTATTTCATTCCATTTAACGGTCTATAATATATATTTATATAATGAATATATATTATATATAAATAATGTTTTACATTCTGGAATTAAGTAAATCAGGATATATGTAATACTATCATGAACAACATGTCGAAACACGTACGATAAATGAAACGATTTTTCCCAAAGCGCTGCTTTAACATGGAATTTACAAAAGGACGGGTAATATAAAGTCATAAGTAAACCATATATGGTATCATAAAAATGAATATGATTCTGTAATAAGTCAATGACATTATTTAAATGAATATATAGGATGTTTGGATACATACGAAGAATATCATACATAAGGTAAATGATAACTATTCTAATATCGTTGTTATCTGAGATTGTTATTTGTAAGTATTTACTGGGGTTATTGTTATCATTCATTCCCATGTTTAATAAAAATGTTTTCATGTATTTTTAAAGTCCTTTTTACCCATTTTTTAAATTTTCCGCGTGTTATGAAAGGAGTCTTACTTTTGTTTACCACATGGGGAACTTTTGGACTTTTCGGACAAATGTACGAGAAGAATGTTATTTTTAACTTATACGGCATGAAAGGATTTTTATGGTTTCATAACGCCTCATTTTCATGAAGCTTACTCTACAAGATTTTATGACTATTTTCAACAAGATAATTTTTTTATTTGCATGGAATTTTGTGAAATGAAAATGATTTTGAAGTAGAAAGGCTATTTTCCTCAAAAATTCATTTCAAGTGTTTTATCAAAACCATTTTCAATATAAGATGACATTATTTCATATGTGTATGTTTCAAGAATAATTTCTCTATGATTTACATGGTTTCACTTTTCTTATAATGAAATATCCATTTGTTTTATATGGATTATGTGATGATGGGATGATGTTTGTGAAACCCATTTAATTCTTTTGGTCATGATGAATGATTTAAGATTATTTTGTGGCACAAGTAAGAATGATTTCATTATAAGATGGGTGGGACCTATATCTCCATACAATGCATTGGGTAAAGATTTATATCTCATGATGTAGATGTGGCTAGAACGATAAGTTAATCTGGTTTAGTGATACAGGACTGGAACGAGGAGTAAACTTGATTTAGAAAGGGACTTTGTCCACTAAGATGGTCTTGGAAGCAATGCCTTGGCTACAATGGAAATCATAACATGTGATTAATGGTTTCCACAATTACATGATTTATTCCCATGCTATTATATCATGATTGATGATCCATTATGACCTATTCCTTACATACTACCATGTTTTATGTTATTGCTCACTATTGTGATGTTTAAATATTATGTTCATGTTTTGAAGTTCAAATGTATATGGTTTGTTTTATTTTCTTCATTCTTAACCTTACTGAGCATTTGAGCTCACCATTAATATGTTTTCTTTTCCCCAAGATATAAATAATGGTTTTAGGTAAGAAAAAAGTGGAAGATCTTTATGGAAGATGTTGAATATATTTCACCACGATTAGAAGATTATGTTCCGAGTTTCCAAAGACACTAAACTATTATGGTCCTTTGCAGTTTGTTTTTGTTATGTATTATGTATTATGCAAAAGTAATGTAATGACCATGTACGTCAAGCTTTGGGTCTCTACAGTTAGTATCAGAGGAATGGTTTAGTCAACCATTGGAATCTAGGATGTGATAACATTAGTGAGATCCCTAGAGATATTTCTATGGTATGTCTAGGGATGTCCCTAAGGTTAAATATATGTATAGGTTATAGTCCTAGAATTATGGTACCGATCATAGAATTTAACCTAAGATGTTATATATTGACGATACTCCCTGTTTATGATGTTGTTTTCCCTAGCATGATTTTTACCTCTCACACTATTCTTTTTGGGTTTTAGAATATTGCCATAAATAGGAAGATTCATGATAATAGAGGATATGATGGACAATGTAATGATATTCTTTATGATAAACCAAATGAAATGGGATTTGGAAGTCCAAACATCGTTATTATGCCTAATCAGAAATCTCATAATATGATCAATAATCTCAACTTTGGTATGTTTCCTAACTCAGTTAATATGAAAAAAGATGGTGTTTTATGATGATAATTGAGGAAAGAAAGTTCAATTTCTCTCATGTAAATCATGTGGGAAGAGGAATCAATGATAATGTTTCAAAGGAACTGGAAGATGCTTTGGGTGATGAAAAGAAGGACACAAATCCAATAAGTGCAAAGAAAAAGGTTCAGTTAACAACATGGAGAAGGATAATGGTATTGTTATGACATCAACAATGATTAGATGTTTTAAATGTGGAATGTATGGGCATTAAGCAAACATATTACCTAAGGTAAAATCTCATGAAGAGAATCAGAATGTTCATATGGGTAGTATTTATGTGGATGATGATGAGGGGACTACAAATGATATATAAGATGAAAGAAGTGTTGAAGCATAGTCAATGGTTTAAGAAAGTCGTGTAATGATTTATGTTTGTCAAGAGTTATGTTGTATAGGTAATGGTACTATGGAATAAAGACACATCAAAGGATTGTTACACTATTGTTTTTCTAAAATAATTGAAAGTATATGTTGAATAGAACCGGTAACCATTAAAGGTTAATTCATATATTTTTGGAAAGTAGATGATATGCGCATAATGAAGGGATAAAGTGATAATGAGATGTTTTATAGTAATGATGAGATCATGGCAGATATAAGGACAATGTGATATAATTGTTTGAGTATATAGAATTTTTTGTATTTTGGTATGTGGAAAGAGTTAACTTTTGATAGCACTCATGTTTTCACTATGGTTTTATGGTAATTCATGATTCAAAAGAATACATGATTAAGTTATTCACATGTTTGGAATGTGACCAAAAGGATATATCTTAAGATATTTGCGGGATAAATGATGGTATTGACGTGCTTTTTATGTGACATTTCAAGTAACCATTTTCATTATACTATGAGATTAGACAGATGTATTTTGGATGAGCCTAATGATTAGAATGGATTATGTAGGACATAAGATTGTATTATTTAAGGATAGAACATGTTTTTAGATATTATTTATGGAATGTTATAATGGTATAGATTCATAAAAGGATGAACCACAGGACGAGCGACAACCCGTCACGTCGGACAAGGATGCGGGAATCGAACCCACAACCAAAGTGCGACAGGCCATTATCGTCTATCACTGGCCTACAGGAAGTCCCCGGTTAGTATAAACTAGTTTTATTATATTAAGCGGTATGATATATGTAGTATAAGTACATCTTAGGAACCATATATGATTAATCACACTATATATGGACTTATGTATATCTAATAACTTTTCCTAACCTTATGTTTGAGACAGATAGAATGACCTATCATTCTATCGCATTATCTGCTAACACTTCATGGAAGAAAAATTCAACTTCATTTCTTTAAGAGATTAAGTGGAAATTTTTCAAGTCACAAACAACATTGATATTGTACCAAAATCAAGTAGGTGTTTCTTTTAATTCAAGAAAATATTCAACATTAGGGAAATGATGTTGAAAACCAAAAATGTTGTCCTAGTTCCCTCAAATCCGATGAATCAGATGGAACCTTAGTTCGTCACAATTTTATGGCTTTGTGACTGTTGGATTTTTCATAGCCATGTTCTCTGCCACTCTCCATCAGAATTTGACGGTTAGATTTCTCTTCCATATCCATATTTTCACCTATGATATCCTATGTTGGAACCCATGTGATGAGTTACTTTGGGTATCTGTTTTGTTTCTAAAGTTCATTTTTATGTAATTTTTAGTATTTCTTTTTACGATGTGGGTTTCTATGAAAGAAACTATCAAGTAATAAACACTTTATAACCCCAACGACTTTTGAGGGCATAATTCATTTTATGGGGGGGGGGGTATAATGTAACACCCCGAGATTTTATGTGATTTATTATTTTTAATTTCTTTCATATCTTCTGTTGTGTGATACACCATGATTATGTTTCACTATACACAATACCGTATTAGCTTGCAGTATACGCAACACTCTACTTGGATTGTGTTACAGACAATTTCATGTCCCTTTGATAGTTGTTATTCTACACAACATTGATTGTATATATATATATATTCAATGTATAAATTAAATATGGTTGGATTTTGTTATACGCAATAATAAAGGAGTCTTACACTACATGCAACCCTAACATGGCTTACATTACATGCAATTGCGACCTTCCACGATAGTGTGTGTTTTACGCAATAGCGAGTTTCACTAAACAATGATATGTTATCAAAATATTATATAAAATAGCCGTTAATAATAATAATACCCACTATTTGAAATTTATTGATCTTTTTCATTCAAAATGAAATTTATTTTTAGATTCAGAATATCGAAATTATCCAAGAGTGAATATTTGGTATTTTTCTGAAAACATTAAATTTTTGATGAAAAGTGAAAACACTAGGTTACTATTTAAAATTCATATTTTTATATAAATAATTATTTATTTTATTTAAATTTATTTTAGGTAAAAATTGATACATAATACATATATATGTTCAATGTATTTTATTGGAGTCATTTTATAATAATTTTAGATATATAAAATTTGTATTGAACTTCTCACTGTCTTTTACCCATCTCCTAGGAGATATTGAAAATTTACATAAAACATAATTTTACCGCTTCGGTGAGTGAAATTTTGAAAATCTGAGAGACATGGTTAATATGAAGGATTAAAATGTGGTTCAATAGGATAAAAATATTTTTTGGTGAATATGAACTTTTTACTTTTATTTACCACGCTTAAAAGTAAATAGGGTAATTAAGGGTAAAAATGTTTTTATTATCACCCTAAAATATGTCCTAATTCTATTGTATAAGTGTAATTCGCCCAAAAAAAACATTAGGAATAAAATATTATCATTTAGGTCCAGTTGGATTAGAATATGACATTTATTATTATTTTATTTAAAAAGTGTTAAAATAGTTAAAATCAATGTTTAATAACAAACAAAATTTTAATATAGTGTTATACATAAAATAAATTAGACTATAAATATTCATTAGAAAGATAAAACTATTTCCTACATAATTGTATTTTATTTATATTTTTAGACATTAAATGATTTAATTTATTTATGACACAATGATGATGCATGAATTTCCTTATTAATTACATATTAACATAATTGATGTTATAAATACACAAATAAATATAATTTGAGACTTTTTATGAATTATACTAATTCTCTAGTTTAATATGACATGTTAGTAATGATTCAATTAATTTTATTTTAACTAATCATGTTGTTATGCGTTTTACAAAAATCAATTACCAAATCGTTTCAAAATTGACATAAAATAGTTTTTAAAACAAATATTATATTATTTATTGTTATTATATTCTTAAAAATATATGGTTAGTCCAAATGACTTAGATAAGGTTATATATATTATTAATTAACTACTTGGGGTTCTTTTGGATTTTTATAGTAAGTTTATTAACCATATAGTGTAAGAAAAACAAGAAGACACAGTAAAAGTTATATTATTTAACTTAGAGTTAAATCTAAATGATAAGGTTATAATAGTAACCTAAACTTGTCTAAAACCTATTTTTTGAGAGGATTTAGACCCATCCTCACTTTAGCTCCTAAATAAATCAATTTTGAGCTATTATAAACCGAATATGACTTTATTATAAAATATTATTTTAAGTTTTTCCAATGGTGCCCCTCTCTTCCCTTATAAAAAGGGCACCCCTTCCCACTTCTCTTCACACCCTTTTTATCCTTGAATCTCATCCAAAACATTCCCATTTATCTTCTCCACTTCCCTAGAAACATTATAGAGGTAATTAGATTCTTAAAATACCAACTCTTCTTCCTTAATAGGAATCTTAAATGAGGTTTGTCGAAGAAGAGGTAATCTCTTCTACCGATTCTCTCAAGTTTCTTTCTGCTTCTACTACTTCTTATTACGTTTTATCATTATAATGTAATAACATCAGTAGTAATTATATAATTATATGTTATTATATATATGAACCAACCCTATTTCACCTTCTATCCATCCTACGGAAAACGAAATCACCGCGCTTGCGTACGTACAGAATACTGCCTCCACGCCGTGCTGTAATCTATTTTCCACCACCACCTTACATCGATGGGTATAATGGTGTAAATAAATAACTATATATGATTATTTTAAAGTGATATTGATTCTTAAATATTATACATACACTTCAATACAATTCCATGATCATGGGAATGATATCATCACTCGTGCATACGTACGGACTACCATCTCCAAAAATACGATGAGATTCATTTTCCATGATTAACCATTCAAGTATTATTATAAAGTATATATAATAAAAAACATGTAAGATATTACAGAACAATGATAATGGATTTTTGTACATATATGTTTCATTTATATAATTCCATTTAATTCAATAAGGAAATGAAAACAGCTTTCATGCGTACGCACGACCTACCGTCTCCATGAACGGTGTATTTCATTCCATTTATCGATATATCATATATATTTATATAATGAATATATATTATATATAAATAATTTTTTTACATTCTGTAATTAATTAAATCAGGATATAAGTAATAATATCAAGAAAAACATGTCGAAACACGTACGATAAATGAAACGATTTTACCCAAAACACTGCTTTAACATGGAATTTACAAAAGAACAGTTAATATAAAGACATAAGTAAACCATATATGATATCATAACAATGAATATGATTTTTTAATAAGTCAATTACATTATTTAAATCATTATACAGGAGGTTCAGATACATACGAAGCATATGGGACGTAATTTAAGGGATAACTATTCCGATCTCATTCCTGTCCGAGATTGTTATTCGTATGTAATTACTGGGGTTTTTGTTATCATCAATTCCCATGCTTTTTAAAATGTTTTCACGTATTTTTAAAGTACTTTTTACCCATTTTTTAAATTTACCACATGTTATGAAAGGAATCTTACTTTTTTTTAACACACGGGGAACTTTTTGACTTTTCTGACAAAAGTATGAGAAGAATGTTATTTTTAACTTATACGACGTGAAAGGATTTTTACGGTTTCATAACGCCTCATTTTCATGAAGCTTACTAATCATTATCGTATGAATATTTTCAACATAATACATTTCTTTTAAAATTTCATGGAATTTTTTGAAAATAAAATGATTTTGAAGAAGAAAGGATATTTTCCTCAAGAATTCATTTCAACTGTTTTATCAAATCCATTTTCCATATAAGATGATATTATTTCACATGTGTATGTTTCAAGTATAATGTCTCTATGATTTACATGGTTTCACTTTTCTTATGATGAAATATCCATTTGTTTTATATGGATTATGTGATGATGGGATGATGTTTATGAAACCCATTTTATTCTTTGGGTTATGATTAATGATTTAAGTTTATTTTTTTTGCACAAGTAAAAATGATTTAATTATGAGATGGGTGGGACCTATATCTATTTCCAATTAATTGGGTAATGATTTATATCTCATGAGATAGACATGGCTGGAATGGAAAGTTAATCCAGTTCAATGATACAGGCTGTAACGAGGAGTGAACTCGATTCAGAAAGGGAATTTGTCCACTAAGATGGTCTTGGAAGCAATGCCTTGGCTACGATAGAAATAATAACATGTGATTAATGGTTGTCACAATTACATTCTTTATTCTAATTCTATTTTATCATTATTGATGATCCATTATGGTTTATGCCTTACGTACTACCATTTTTTATGTCATTGCTCAAGATTTTGATATTTAAATATTATATTCATGTTTTAATGTTCAAATGTATATGGTTTGTTTTATTTTTTCCATGCTTACCCTTACTTAGAATTTGAGATCACCCTTTCTATGTTTTCTTTTCCCCGAGAAATAAAGAGATGTTTTAGGTAAGAAACATAAGGGGAAGATCTTTATGGGAGATGATGAAGATCTTTCACCACGATTAAAAGATTATGTTCTGAGTTTCCAAAGACACTAAACTATTATAGTCCTTCGGTATTTTTTTTATGTATTAATTATTCCTAAAAAGTAATGTAAGGTCCATGTACTTCAAGGTTTGGGTCTCTATAATAAATCTGACCAATAACTCCTCCACAACCTCTCTAACCCTGATGACGACCTCCACCACAGATGCACTCTTCTCTCTAAGGATAGGGGTGTCATGAGGCTGTACTCTTCTTGCCCTATCTACCCTCTGCTGATATAAAGATGGTGCAACCTGCTACTGCTG
The DNA here is from genome assembly GCA_963277665.1 of Viscum album. Taxonomy (NCBI): domain Eukaryota; kingdom Viridiplantae; phylum Streptophyta; class Magnoliopsida; order Santalales; family Viscaceae; genus Viscum; species Viscum album. The sequence continues at coordinate 2,002,623,052 of OY728152.1, forward strand.
CATCGACTGGAACATCCTTAACAGAGGAACCTGAAGCGGAAAACCCAGTGAATGATGGCTGCACTGAATGGCCAGGCAGTCTCACTGATGATGACCTCGACCACCACAAGAAAACAGGCTCCTGATCACTTTGAAAATTCCTGAGAGATGCTGCCCCTGGAGAAACGAGATGCTAAGGGCTCGGACCAACCCCTGGACGAACAAAAACTCTTCTTCCCTAAAAACCAGGAACCCTAGACCACGGGTTTACTTCATGAGAAATCATGAAGACTCCCTCCCGTAATGATCCAGTTCTGGCTAAATTCTTCTTGATGACCTATACCCTTGCCCGCACCTGAAGATATGTCATCAGTAGAAATTGGGTGACCGGGCGCTGGATCTATGGATCCAAATCCTCCTCGATATGCCTTTCCCTATCCTCTTAATCTGGAAACAGGTCTGATGCATATCACAAAACATTCCTGAAACGGATTACAAACTCTCGCACATAGGATCTCCCTTTTTGAATGGTATGAAGCTCCTAGAGACTGGACGCCTTCGTGGTCAAAGAAAGAAACATGACTCTAAACTTGTCTCTGAACTACTCTCATGAGATCGTTGAATCCTCATGATCCCTAGGGAATAAGAAACACCACTGCCTCGCTACTCCAAGAAGCATCATCCCATCCTATGAAACATAGTTCTCCTTCCGAGCACAAATCTAACTGAAGCCTATCATGACCTCCCCCATCCAGTCTTCTGTGACTACATTTGAAATGGATCCCTCGTACTTCTATAGACTTTGGCACTGAAACCCTTGGAGTGTCCTCCTCTAATTGTCATCATTTTCAACCTCTACCCGGGGGTGATCTACTAGGACAACCCGCTGGACCACTTCAATGTGATCCTAATGAGGATGTCGACCTGGAGCCAAACCTGTAAAATAACAAACAGTTAGAGCTCCTAAATATGGAATATGGGAGACTCATCATTAATTAATTATTTAATTTTTTTATTTAATTCATTTTAGGTTACCCTATCCCAAGGTCTAGTGATCCAAACATAGGAACACTGATGAATGATGCCTGATCCTTTACCAGGTCTCTACCCTAAAACAAGTATCACCTTGTTTAGTATCCCTTGTAAATATAATGGTCCATAAATAAGATCATAGGGGGCTCTAAAGGCCTATGTCTTAGCTGGTCTCCAGTGTTTACATCACTTGCTAAACATGAATGGCATTTCTGCCCTACTAACCCCTGAAATGTCACACATTTCTAACTCGAAAATCCATCATATCTCTCAACTTCCCTTTGATACCACTATATCATGAACCCATTCCCACAAAGTGTACCCTTCATTTTCCGAAAATGTGAGAAGGGAGATAATTACACCCGAGTCCCGCATCTAGTAGGACCCAGGTTGGTGACTAGCACAGTGGATAGAGCGAACAGACAAATGGGAGGCATTAACCTTTAACAGAACACATGCGGAAGAGATAGATAAGATATAAACCAACCAACTTGAACTCAACCATTAAGATAAAAGAAATCAAAAGTACACTTATTAAATTTCATGCAAAACTACTACAACTGGAAGGGGAAAACTGCAATTACCCAAAAGAAAGTAAAACAATAGCAACCACAAGCCCGAACAGCTCCTGCAACCGCAAGGTAGTAATAACCAGCCTGATCTCAAACCTACTACAAGTGACCTAAAAAATAGTTTATATATACCTAGGTTGAGTATAACAGTATACTCAGTAGGATCCTCCCTGAGGCCTCTCATGTAAAGGATAAAAAAACCTACAAAATCACAGTTAAAAACAAGTGAAACTAACTCATAACATAAACATGTATACTATGTTCCCAACCTCACCATGGCTACTCTGACCAAGTAACACATATATGAGTATATAACATAATAATGAGTATCAAGGGTACCCCACTACTACTTCCCCACTAGTTTTTCTCTTTTACCCAATGTTGCATGTCCTAAGATTCTCTCTCTAAAAGGCTTGTAAGTAGACACATGGGTTAAGCACCACAACATGCACCTTGTGAAACAAAACCACCACATCCACGTAAGAAAAGTAAGCAGGTAGTATCTGGGAGTCACCACAGCTCTCATAACACATATCACACATCAGGTATTATACCTCAAGCCATTATTTCCAATTGAATGAGTAAGGATCCTCATGCCATCACAGACAATACATGTTAAATATATAATATTCCATATAAAAATATATCACTAATATATGTGTAAGAATAACCAAAATTCATTACATCTATATATATATATGGGTAAAACTAACCAATGCGCCTTCTAGCACAAGTAACAACAAAGAGAAGGGAGTGGGCCAAATGGTGTAGTCAACCATCCATCCTCCCATAAAAACGTTGGGGAAAACACCTCTCAGGGCTCAGAATCCTTGGGGTGTCAATTTTCTTTACTGATAGGGTAGAGTAGCATATAGAAACCCAAAAAGTACAGAATATAATATAGATCATAACAACACATTGGGAATAACCTTGTCTTAGACTCAACTATAGCTAATGTCTCTCTAACTTCTGGTTGCTACTTCTAATACAATGTAAATTCCCGGAAATTTCAAGGAAATATTTTTATTAATTTCTTTGGAATTTTACGAGTCTTTAGCTTCTGACGGCACCTGATTCTGAGGCCCAGAATCAATTTTCGAAGTTTGGCTCGAGTATATTCAGTGAACGAACGAGAGGGTTTTTCTATCTTTTGAACTGGTGTTCAGAATTGAAATCTGAGAGCACTGATGAACTCGTAGTGCCGATATTTGCTTAAGAGGACCTTTTCTAAATGTGCGTTTTCTCAGGAGGAGTTGTTAGAATTTGAGGATTAATAATGAATTGAATAAAATTTATGGTACAAATTTTATTCCCAACTTAGGTAGTTATATCCTAACTGTGGAAGTTTGGGTGGAACCACTAGTTGCTAACTAAACAAGTGAGGACTATGGTGAGGTGGGTCCCACAAGAGCCCCAACCCTTCAATTTCCCAAACACCCATAAACCCCTTGTAATTAATGTATAACTCCTCATTCCCTCTTTAATTGTGTAACTCACCATCTCTCCCTCTTTATTTCATGCTAACTCAAATTAAATTAATTGATTAAACCAATTAAATTAATTTAACTAAGAGTTTCAATTTTTAGAGTTTAATGCTTGGTATGTTATAATAAAATAATAGTAAGTCTTATTTTATTTTGTGTCGGGATTGTTGTGTGGAGACTTTAAGGAGAGTGAGAGATCCTTTGTGAGAAGAAAAAGAAGAAGAAGGAAGAGAAGAGAATTCATCCTTGTTGAAGAACGACACTTCTTTGTCGAAGAATGACTCCCTCCCTTGACGAAGAATGGTTCTCCAACCGTCAGATCTCCAATGAACGATTCTCGGGCCGGATCGAAGGTCTTTGAGTAAAGGACGAACGCCAATGACTATAGTCACCATCACCTCTTACCTTGCGACGACGTCAACGAACCTATGTCCTTTCCCTTTCGATATATCTTCAATGAATGAAAAATAACACGAGGTAGGGGTTAGATTTTAGAATGTCAATATTCTCATGATCGTTCCATTCTAAACAAAGACCGCGGATTAACTCGTTATCAAGTTGATCCGCGAATGTTATTATTTGCAGGATGAGAATATTTAATTATGAGAGTATTTTTGGAAACTAGGTTCAATTTTAATTGATTAAAATTGTGCCTTGTTAAGTTGTTGAAATCAAGTAATGATTATCTCCAATTGATAACACCTAACGCGGAGGGCACGGGCCGAACAAACATAGCTTGACAACCCTCCGCAGTTTGTTTGTTGATGTGTGGATTGACAGGTGATGACAAAATGGGCTGTAATGGTGATTCGAAGTCTCTGCAGTGAAGTTGGGGTCCCGTAGTGACCTTTGACATAGACGGCGGGCGAAACAGACCACCGGTGTGCGTCCGATGGTCCGCGGAAAGTGGCGGCGTGCTGCCGGATAAGACTGACGTGGCTGAGCCACGGAGGACCGGAACGACAAAACCGTTCTGGAATTTGATGGGGCATGGATTTAAAGTCGCTTTGGTTCTCTGTCAACCGGGGGGAACAACGCCCCCCCCCCCCCCCCCCCCCCGCTCCACGTCTGCTCCGCCACGCTGGCCTGGCCTCAACCAGCCGGGTTGGACCGCCAGTGCCGGGCTGGGCTGCACCCGCTAGGCCGGGCCAGTGTCGGGCCGCACCACACCGCGCCCAACCGGTCCAGACCCGGACGCGGGTCAGGTCGACCCGGTTCGGGCCGACCCAGGGGGTATTGGGCCGGGTCGGACCGGGCCCAAACCCCCTATTCTCAGACCTCCTTCAGTTAAACGCCCATATCTTGAGCTACGAACCTCCGATCGACACACCGTCAGTTGAGTAGGGTTCCTTGGATCGAGACAGTTGTTTAGGTGTATTTCACTCAAGGTTTCCGCGAAGTATGGGTATATACGTGTTGGTTCGAAACTGAATTCAACCAGGCCATCAGAGCGGAAACGGTTATAACTTGAGTTCTGGATGTCTGATTGACGTGTAGTTGACTTTGTTGGATTCCTCTTGGTGAGATGGTTCTTTTGGCATACTTCACCTGAGATTTGCATGTAGTTTGAATATGGTCAGGTTGGTTTCTACCCGAAATCCAAACGGGCCCTTGGAACGGAAAAACCGATAACATTCATACCGAACGTCCGTTTGACGAACCGTCAGTGACATTGGTGATCACGTTGAGAAACGGTCCCTTTGAGTATAACCTATGTTTGTTTGGAATACAATTGAGATACAGCTGGGTTGGTTCATACACAAAACCAACGAGGCCCTCAGGACTAAAAGGATAATAACTCACAGACCGAACGTCTGATTGACACGCCGTTTGTTGCATTGAGACCCCTATGACGAGGAGGTACTTTGAGTTACATCTTCATGGGACATTGGGAAACATGTTCTATCGACTAGTAACTCATGGAGCGGACCCTCCTGGAGATGATACTACGGAGTACGTAGGCCGTGTAGCTAGCTACGACATGATGAATGCTTGTCTGATTTGAGTCGGAGTGACTTTTATAGCCCAGTGGGGATCTCTACAATGTTTTGGTGGTAGACCCATAGTAGGGAGAACTAGTGTGTATGGGTGGTAGTCTCGTGGTACTCAATAAGTTGAGTACCTCTGCAGGCTATTAGGTGGGGGGTGCACTAATGTGTTTTGGTGGAAGACCCCATCGTGGATCACTACTGTGTTTTCGTGGCTGACCCGCAGTATTCAACAGGAGGAGAACCTCAGTAGTTTAAGTTTAGTGACTAGAACCTCAGATTCGTGACAGGATCAGTGTACTCGACAGAGGATGAGCTCTTCAGGAGTTGCGGTTTAGATAATGAAAATCATGGTTTGATCTGAGTCATTTACCTTTGTGTTTATCTCATGATTGAGATGGGTTACTTGATAAATTATGTATATGTATGGGAATATACCTAAGTAGTGGTATTCCATCGACTTCATATCTGTGTGATACCTCTTGATTGAGATGGGTTACTTTATAAATTTGGTATAAGTATGGGCTTATATTTAAGTAACGATTGCCTCTTTAGATCCTGCTTTGTGGTTATCCTTGTTGGATTTAGTGAGACCTTTAGGGTCTCGGGGTCCCTACTGGGTATTTTTATACTCACCCCTACATGGGCAATGCCCGTACCTCGTTGAGTTGGATACAGATGACGAACATTGCAGACGGAGGTCGAGTGTTCAAGGACTGGACGATACCTAGAGGTGGACCTCACGACGAGTCGGTATCCGGAGGTGGACCTCACGACGAGTCATTATCAGGAGGAGGACTTCACAACGAGATCGTACTCGGAGGAGGATGACAGGAGAGAGTGTTGAGGAGGCTATATGTACCTACCCTTCAGGTAGGATCTGTGGTGGATGATCTAGGAGCTGTGTTATCTGTACCTACCCTTCAGGTATGATTCGAGGTGGATGACCCAGGAGCTACTTCAATTCCTCCAGCTTCTTGTCTTTTCTATTGTACTTTCGTTCAGTTGTCGATGTACTTTTATTTGGGTTTGTATTCTGGCCCATTTACTTTTCATCACTTTCTTTTGTACTTAGCGTTTTCTTCCGCATGTACTCAGTTGTTTTGTTTACTTTTATAGGGGAAATGCCTTCCCTTTTTATTGGGATTTACACCTTTGGTTCTAGTCACCAGCCCCTCGTCTATGGAAGGTGGGCTTGGGGTAGTCATGGCACAGACCCCGAGGGCGGGTCGTGATAAATTGGTATCAAAGGAGTCGGTTCAACCACAGAACTTATAACTCTAATATTTATTTTCTCTGAAGCAATAGTGTTAAGTGTGCTGAGTGTGTTTTTTAGTTCAAGGAGTCCAATGTTGGTGCGGGCGGCCGACGTATCCATACACGAGGACCCTGACTTCTGATTTCTGACTCAATTCACGAAAACACTAATTGCGTGGGTGTTTTCAAAGGTTTTCCCTTAAAACAGCTCAAACCACGTCAGCTCAATATGTATAATCGTTTGACCGTGTCACGTCTGTTTTTTAGGATGTCTTCTCCAAGTCAGACAGCATGGGTACCGAGTGGGGAGCATGATGATAGCCCACCATGCTGCGAATCCTTAGTAAATGGCACTCCACCAATCGAGACACCAACAGAGAGTGCATGACTCTTGAGCAAGACGCACGAGATCCAACGTCAGAGGCCTCCAATGTTTCGAGGTGAGTCAGATTTTAAGACGGTTGGGCATTGGCTAGAGTTTTTAGCACGATCGTTCCACACATCTAGGTAACACACAGACTTGATGGTGTACCTAGCTGTTAGCCTCTTCGAGGGAGCAGCTGAGAGGCGGCGGAGCCACATGTTCTAGTTTTGCGACGGGATGACATTCACTTGGGAAGACTTCGAGACCTTCTTCATGGTGGAGTTTATACCAGTGAATCTACACTCCGAGTGTGATCAGGAGCTGCTGCCTTTGCCACAAGATTTTCCATCAGTAGCCAAGTCATCTCTAGGCAGTATAAAGATGATGCAGAGGTCCAAAAAGACCAGACCAGTAGGTGGGCGACCTCAGGTTATAGGATCAGTAGTGCAGGGCACCCAGGGAGGAGTCAGTGCCTAGTGTGCCAGAAAAGGACAGTTTTATTCATGATGTAGGAAGGGTCTCATGGTACGTGACTGTCCGACTCCCTGCACAGTTCATTAGCAGGCGTTGGAGGATCCACCGAGATATAAGCAGCGGCGGGTGCTTGATTAATAGCCGAGAAGTGGATAAGGAAGTAGATCTCCGAAAGAAAGTGGACATGAGAAGAACTAGTGGATAACTTTTGTTCTATGTACTTATAGTTCCATGTTGCTGTTGTATTTGTGTCTTTGTACTTCGAGCTACAGTAATAAAATACACTTATCTTTGTGATGTTTACTTTCGTGTCCTTTTATTTGGTTGATAATGAGGGGTCCCGGTTAAAACTGTTGACTTTATCCTCACTTTAAAGATTTCTACTGGAGGATACCCAGTGACCTCACACTGTTGCCGACAGTGTAACTCGACCCTTGAAGGCCAGAGTGATGGTTGGATCTCTTGGTAGTAACGTCGAGGCCATACGATGTCATCCATGGCATGAATGCATCATTCATGTTATGATTGAATGTATTAGGAAATGGGAGTGGTTCATCTAGGGGATGAGACCATGTTTCTCCTTTTGGAGAAGGAGAAATCTTTGTAGCTCTTACATATCTTAGGAAAAGAAGGGTGGTCATTGACTGACTTACCGTGTCAGAAAATTTCCTATTGACTAGAGATGGTACGAGCTACGTCGGAGAAGGTGCAGAACATCCAGGAGAAGATGAAGGCTGCACAGTGGAGCAAGAAACGGGAAATTGGAGCTAGTCTCAGAGACTCGGGCGTGTAAAATGTTTCAAAAAGAAGAATTGATAAGGACAGATGAGTATCTGGAGCAGCAGACGTGGAGGCAGAGCTAGGAGAGCAGCATGTGGTGGTGTACATTTCACCATGTTACAACCACCCGCCTTTGTTAACCCCGCTAGGTTTAGGGAGCTGGAGGACAGGGAAAAAGAGTAGCTGCATGTGGTCATCGAGTGTGACCCAATGGCTCTAAGAATGATTCAAGGGACAGTCTGTGTCCACCTCTAGCTACCATAACATCAGACATTTATACATATCATTCTTTCCTTCCACGAATCTTGTCCCAGACCTAGATTTTCTGGTTAAAACTGTTGACTCAACCCTCACATCTGGAGATACCTTTCGTAGGAGACTCAATAATAACAATTATACCGACAGTGTGATTTGACCATTGAGGCGAGAGTTTCGGTTGGAATCTCTTGGTGGTAGCGTCTAGGCCTTACGACGTTGGTATGTGTATGGATTGGATTCACAGTTTATACCCAGATTGAATATATTAAGAAAAAAGGTTGTGATTTATCTACAACATTGGGATGGGTTTTCCTAGGTTGGAGAAAAGAAAACCCCAGGAAGCACAGGATAAACTCATGCACAGGAGGGTGTGGTCGATCACTCTTTAATCGGTCAACCTTACTGTCATGGAGGTAGGAGTTTTGAGTCTCAATTCTAATCAGGAAATGGAGGCCTCTAGAGTTCGAGTATGGTGATCACGTCCTTATACGGGTCTCACCACGATGAGGTTTATGGAGATGTGGCTGAGGCGACAAGTTATCTTTGAGATACAACGGACCTTTCTAGGTCCTCAGTAGGGTAGTAGAGGTGGTTTATCACTTGACCATACCACCTCAGTTGCACCGGGTGCTTGATGTCATCCACCTATCTCAGTTGAGGAGATACGTGCACGATCCTTCACACATCATCGACCACTGGGAGTTGGACGTCGATGACAGGGCGGCATGCACGGAGGATCCAGTGGAGATCGAGGACCGACAAGAGCGGGTCCTACGTGGACAGTCGATTCATCAGGTGAGCTTTCACTGGTAGAACGAGAACCTCCATGAGATCACATGGGAGTGGAAGGCTCAGATGCGTGCTCAGAAACACTTTGTTTTCCTTAGTGTGTGTTAAAGATTTATGGGGACGTAATGCCCTGAGGTGGGAGTAATGAAAAGACCCAAAAAATTTCAATGAAGCTTTTTGATTAATTTCATTTTAATTTTACGAGTCCGCAGTTTCTAACGGTACCTGATTCCAAGGCTCGGTGTGCCCGGAATCAATTTCCAAAGTTTGGCTCGGGTACATTCAGTGAACGAACAAGCATGTTTTTATATCTTTTCAACCGGTGCATGGAATTGAAATCCGAGGGCACCGATGAACTCGCAGCGCCGATATTTTTTTAAGAGGACATGTACCAAAGGGGAGTTTTCTCAGGAGGAGTTGTTAGAATTCAAAGATTAATAAAGAATTGAATAAAATTTGTGGTAGGAATTTTATTCCCAAATTAGGTGGCTATATCGTAAGTGTGGAATTTGGGTAGGGAACCACTAGTTGCTAACTAAGCATGTGAGGATTAAGTTATGGTGGGGCCCACATGATCCCCAACACTTCACTTTCCCAAACACCCTTAAACCCCTTGTAATTAATGTATAATTCCTCACTCCCTCTTTAATTGTGTAACTCACCCACTCTCCCTCTTTATTTCATGCCATCTCACATTAAATTAATTGATAAATCCTATTAAATTAATCTAACTAAAAGTTTGAATTTTATGTTTTTAATTCTTGGCATGTTATAATAAAATATGAGTAAGTATTATTTTATTTTGGGTTCGGATTATTGTGTGGAGACTTTGGGGAGAGTGACAGAGCCTTTGTGAGAAGAAGAAGAAGAAGAAGGAAGAGACGAGAATTCCTCCTCGTCGAAGAACGACGCTTCTTTATCGAAGAACGACTCCCTCCCTCGATGAATAATGGTTCTCCAACATTCAGATCTCCAACGAACGACGCTCGGGTTGGATCGAAGGGCTTTGAGGAAATGATGAACGCCAACGACCATCGTCAGCATCACTTCTTACCTTGCGACAACGTCAACGAACCAAAGTCATTTCCCTTTCGTGATATCGTCAACGAACGAAGAACGACATGAAGTAGGGGTTTGACTTTTGAATGTTAATATTATCATGATTGTTCCCTTCTAAACAAAGAACGTGGATCAACTCATTATCAAGTTGATCCGCGAATGTTATTATTTGTGGGATATGAATATTTAATTATGGGAGTATTGTTGGAAACTAGGTTCAATTTTAATTGATTAAAATTGTTCCTTGTTAAGTTGTTGAAATCAAGTGTTGATTATTTCCAATTGATAACACCGAATTTGGAGGGCGCGTTCCGAACAAACACGTCCCAACAACCCTCCTCGGATTGTTTGTTGATGTGCGGATTGACGGGCGATGATGAAATGGGCCGCAATGGCGATTTGAAGTCTCTGCAGGGAAGTTCGGGTCTCGTATTGAGCTTAGGCGCAGACGATGGAAAAAAGGGACCACCGGTGCGTGTCTGGTGGTCCGTAGAAAGTGGCGGCGGTGCGCCGCCGGAGAGGGCCTCCACGGCAGATCGGAACGGCAAAGTCGTTCCGGACTTTGGTGGGGGAGCGCGACTTTCAAGCTGCACCAGTTCTCTGTCAACCCGGGGGAACAGCGCCCCACACTCTGCATCTGCTCGTTCATGCTGGCCGATCCTCAACTGGCCAGGGCGGGCTGCACCAGCCAGGCCGGGACATGCCCAACCAGGCCGGACCCGATTCGGGCCGACCCATGGGGTATTGGGTCTGGTCGGACCGGGCCCAAACCCCCTATTTTCGGACCTCCTGCAGTTAGATGCCGATATATTGAGCTACGGACCTCCGATCGACGCATCGTCAGTTTCGTAGGGTTCCTTGGATCGATTTGGTCATTTTGGTTTATTACACTCAAGGTTTCGATGATGTATGGGTATGGCCGGGTTGGTTTGAAACCGAAACCAACTAGGCCCTCGGAGCGGAAACAATTATAACGTGTGTCTCGGACGTCCGATTGATGTGTCGTCGACTTTGTTGGATTCCTCTTGATGAGAAGGATCTTTTGGAATACTTAACCTGAGATTTGGATGTAGTTAGAATATGGAAGGGTTTGTTTGTACACGAAATCCAACCGGGACCCTGGAACGGAAAAGTCGATAACTGTCATACCAAATGTTCGTTTGACGAACTATTAGTGGCATTGGTGATCACGTTGAGAAATGGTCCCTTTGAGTATACCCTATGTGAGTTCATGGTATATTTGAGATATGGCTGGGTTGGTTCATACCCAAAACCAACCGGGCCCCCGGGACTAAAATGCTAATTACTCACCGACCGAGCATCCGATTGACGCGTTGTCTATTGCGTTGAGACCCTATGACAAGGCAGTCCTTTGAGTTAAATATTCGTGGGACTTTGTGATACTTGGATTATCAACCAGTATCTCGTGAATAGGACCCTCCTGGAGATTAGCGTACGGAGTACGAAGACCGTGTAGCTCGCTGAGATCGGATGATTTCTTGTCCTATTCGAGTCGGAGTGACTTTTTTAGCCCAGTGGGGAGCACTATATTGTTTGGGTGGCAGACCCACGATGGGGAGCACTACTGTGTTTGGGTGGAAGACCTGTGGTACTCAACAGAACGAGTACCTCTGCAGGCTATTAGGGGGGGTGCACTACTGTGTTTGGGTGGCACACACCGGCGGGGAGCACTACTGTGTTTGGGTGGCTGGCCCACAATACTAGACATGAGGAGTACCTCAGCAGTCTAAAGATAGTGAGAAGAGCCTCGGAGTCATGACATGATCATTTTACTCGACAGAGGAGGAGCTCTTCAGCAGTTGCGGTTTCGATAATGAAAATCCTGGTTTGAGCTGAGTCATTGACCTTTGTGTTTCCTCATGATTGAGATGGGTTACATGATAACATACATATATGTATGGGCATATTCCTAAGTAGTGGTTGTCCATCGACTTCATATTTGTGTGATACCTCTTAGTTGAGATTGGTTACTTGATAACTTAGGTATATGTATGGGCTTATACCTAGGTAAGGGTTATCTCTTTAGATCCTTTGTTTTGGTTATCCTTGTTGGATATAGTGAGACCTTGAGGGTATCAGGGTACCTACTGAGTGTCATTATACTCACACCTTCACGGGCTATGTCCATACCTCGTTGTGTTGGATGTAGACGACAGACAACGCAGAGGGAGGTCGAGTGTTAAGGACAGGATGGTACCTGGAGGTGGACCTCACAAAGAGTCAGTATTCGGAGGTGGACCTCATGACGAGTCAGTATCCTGAGGTGGACTTCACAACGAGACAGTACTTAGAGGAGGTTGACGGGTGAGAGCGTTGAGGTTGCTATTTGTACCTACCCTTCAGGTAGGATCTATAGTGGATGATCCAGGAGCTCTACAATATGTACCTACCCATAAGGTAGGATTCGAGGTGGACGACCCAGGAACTACTTATATTCTTCTAGCTGCTTGTCTTTTCTGTTGTACATTCATTCAGTTGTAGCTGTACTTTTTAGTTGGGTTTGAATTCTGGCCTATTTACTTTTCATCACTTTTTTTGTACATAGTGTTTCCTTCCGCTTGTACTCATTTGTGTTGTTTACTTTTTTAAAGGCAATGCCTTCCCTTTTTATTATGATTTACCACTTTGGTGATAGTCACCAGACCCTGGCCTGTGGAAGGCGGGGTTGGGGTAGTCATGGTACGGGCCCCGAGGACAGGTCGTGTAAAATTGGTATCATAGGAGTCGGTTCTACCAAAAAACTTACAACTCTGATATATCTTTTCTATGAAGCAATAATGTTAAGTGTAACAAGTGTGGTTTTCAGTTCAGGTAGTCCAGTGTTGGTGCGGGCGGCCGACATATCCATACACCTCGACCGTAACTTCTGATTTTCGACTCAGTGAACGAAAACACTAATTGCCTTTGTGTTTTAAAATTTTTTATCTTAAAACATCTCAAACCAGGTCAGATCACTAGGTATAATCATTTGACTATGTCACATCTATTTCTTTCAGGATGTCTTCACCTAGTCAAACAGCGTGGGTACCGAGTGGGGAGCGCGATGACAGCCCATAGAGCAGCAAGGCCTTAGTACAGGGCCCTCCAACAGTTGAGACACCAACATAGAGTTCACGACACTTGAGCGCGATGAACGAGTTCCAGCCTCAGAGGCCTCCGACATTTCTAGGCAAGTCGTATTTATAGACGGCTGGGCACTGGCTGGAGGTTTTAGCATGATCATTCCACACAGATGGGACACCCGCATACATGATGGTGTACCTAGCTATTAGCCTCTTCCAGGGAGCAACATAGAGGTAGTGGATCCACATGTTTTAGTTTTTCGACGGGATGAACTTCACCTAGGAAGACATAGAGACCTTCTTCAGGGTGGATTTTATACTAGTGACTCTACACTCCGAGCGTGCTCAAGAGCCGCTACCTTTACCGCAGGATTTTCCATCAGTAGCTGAGTCATCTGTAGGCAGTAGACAGATTATGTAGAGGTCCAAGAGGAACAAACCAGTAGGTGGGCGACCTCGTGTTATAATATTGGTAGTGCAGGGAACCCGAGGTGGAGTTAGAGCCAGGCGTGCCAGAAACGGACAATGTTATGCATGCGGTAGGAATGGTCACATGGAATGTGACTGTCCGACTCCCTGCACAATTGATCCGCAGGTGTTGGAGGAGCCACTGAGATAGAAGTAGTGGCGGGTTCTTTAGAAACATCCAAGCCGGTGAGAAGGTAGTAGATCTCAGGAAGCAAGTGGACATGAGTGGAACTAGTGGATTCCTTTTGTTCTTGGTACTTCTAGTTCCATGTTTCTCTTTTATTTGTGTCTTTTTACTTCGAGCTGTAGTGATAAAATACACTTATCTTTGTGATGTTTACTTTCCTGTCCTTTTGTGTGGATGATACTAAGAGGTCTCGGTTAAAACTGTTGACATGACCCTCACATTCTAGAATTCTACTAGAGGAGACCCAGTGACCTCACACTGATGCCGATAGTGTTACTTGACCCTTAGAGGTGAGAGTGATGGTTGGATCAAATGGTAGTAACGTCGAGGCCTTACGATGTCATCCATGGAATGAATGCATCATTCATGTCAGGATTGACAATATTAGGCAATGGGTGTGGTTCATTCATGGGGCGAGACCAAGTTTCTACATTCGGAAAAGGAGAAATCTTAGTAGCTATTACAAATCGTAGGCGAAGAAGGGTGGTTATTGACCGACTTACCACGTCGGCAAATTTTCTACCGACCAGAGATGGTACATCCTACGTCGAAGAAGGTGAAGATCATCTAGGAGCGGATGACGAATGAAAAGTGCAGTAAGAAACCAGAAAGTGGTGCCAGTCTCAGAGAGTCGGGCGTGTAAAAATTCTCATGAAGAAGAAGTGATAAGGACAAATGAGTGTGCGGAGTAGCAGACATGGAGGTAGGGCTATGAGAGAATCTTGAGGTGGTGTACATTTCAAAATGTTACAACCACCCTCCTTTGTTATCCCCGCTAGGTTTAGGGAGCTGTAGGATAGGGAAAAAGAGTAGCTGCATGCGATCAAGGAGTGTGACCCAATGTCTCTAAGAATAATTCGAGGGACAGTCTGTGTCCACCTCTAGCTGTCGTAACAGCAGACATTGATAAAAATCATTCATTCCCTCCACAAATCATGTCCAAGAACTAGAGTTTTCAGTTAAAACCATTGACTCGACCCTCACGTCTGGAGATACCTTTGGGAGGAGACTCGATAATCACACGTATGCCGACAATGTTATCTAACACTTTGGGCGAGAGTTTCAGTTGGAATATCCTGGTGGAAGCGTCAAGGCCTTACGACGTTGGTCTGGGTATGGATTGGATTCACTGTTCATACCTAGATTGACTATATTAGGCAAAAATGTTGTGGTTTATCTACAAAGTTGGGATGGGTTTTCCTAGGTCTGAGAAAAGGAAACCCCAGGCAGCACAGGATAAACTCATGTACAGGAGGGTGCGGTCAATCACTCTTGAGTCGTTTAGCCTTACCCTCATGGCATTAGGTGTTTTGAGACATTGTTATAATCACGAAATGGAGGCATCTAGAGTTTGAGGATGACAATAACATCCTTATACGGGTCTCACCTCAATGAGTTTTACAAAGATGTGGTCGAGGCGGCAAGTTATCTCTGAGGTTCAAAGGAAATTAATAGGTCCTCAGTAGGGTAGGTGAGGTGGTTTATCACATGAACTTTATACCTCAGTTCCACCGGGTGCATGATGTCATCCACGTATCTCAGCTGAGGAGATAAGTGCACGATCCTTCACACATCATCGACCACAGGGAGTTGAATGTTGATGACAGGGCGACATGCACGGAGGTTCTAGTGGAGATCGCGGAACGACAGGAGCGGGTCCTATGTGGACGGTCGATTCCTCAGGTGTGTTTTCACCGGTAGCACGAGATCCTCCCGAAGAGCACATGGGAGTGGGAGGCTCAGTTGAATGCTCAGTACCACTATGTTTTCCTTAGTTTGTGTTGAAGCTTTACGGGGACGTAAATCCCTGAGGTGGGAGTAATTTAAACACCCGAAAATTTTGAGGAAATTTTTTTTCATAATTACTTTGGAATTTTACGACTCTGCAGTTTCTAACGGCAGCTGATTCCGAGGCCTGGTGTGCCCGGAATCAATTTCCAATGTTTGGATCGGGTACGTTCAGTGAACGAATGAGCAGGTTTTTCTATCATTTGAACCGGTGCTCAGAATTAATATCTGAGGGCACGGATGATCTCGCAGCGCTGATATTTTCTTAAGAGGACCTTTACCAAAGGTGCGCTTTCTCGGGAGGAGTTGTTATAATTTGAGGATTACTAAAGAATTGAATAAAATTTGTGGTACAAATTTTATTCCCAATATAGGTGGTTATATCCTATGTGTCGAAGTTGGGGTGGAACCAGTAGTTGCTAACTAACCACGTGAGGATTAAGGTGAGGTGGGGGCCACACAAGCCCCAACCCTTCACATTCCCAAACCCCCTTAAACCCTTTGTAATTAATGTATAATTCCTCACTCCCTCTTTAATTGTGTAACTCACCCTCTCTCCCTCTTTATTTCAGGCCAACTCACATTAAATAAATTGATTAAACCTATTCAATTAATTTAACTAAGAGTTCGAATTTTACGTTCTGAATGCTTGGCATGTTATAATAAAATAAGAGTATTTATTATTTTAGTTTGGGTTGGGATTGTTGTGTGGAGTCATTGGGGAGAGTGAGAGAGCCTTTGTGAGAAGATGATGAAGAAGACGGAAGAGAATAGAATTCCTCCTCATCAAAGAACGACGCTTCTTTATTGAAGAACAACTCCATCCCTCGATGAAGAACGGTTCTCCAACAAATGAAGCTCGGGCTAGATCGAAGGTCTTTGAGGAAACGTCGAACACCAATGACCATCGTCACCATCACCTATTACCTTACGACGAAGTCAACGAACCGACATCCTTTCCCTTTTTCGATATCGTCAACGAACGATGAACGACACGAGGTGGGGTTTGATTTTAGAATGTTAATATTCTTGTGATTGTTCCCTTCTAAAAAAAGAACACGGATCAACACATTATCAAGTTGATCCGGGAATATTATTATTTGCAGGATGGGAATATTTAATTACGGGAGTATTGTTGGGAACTAGGTTCAATTTTAATTGATTCAAATTTTGCCTTGTTATGTTGTTGGAAATCATGTGTTTTTTATTGCCAATTGATAACACCTAACGTGGAGGGAGTGGGACGAACAAACACGACCAGAAAACCCTCCCTAGATTGTTTGTTGATGTGCAGATTGATGGGTGTTGACGAAATGGTCTGCAATGGCGATTTGAAGTCTCCGCAGTGAAGTTCGTGTCCCGTAGTGACCTTTGGTGCAGACGATGGGTGAAATGGACCACCAGTGCACATCCGGTGGTCCGCGGGAAGCGGCTGTGGCATGCCACTAAAGAAGACCATTGTGGCTGAGCTGTGGAAGACCAGAACGGCAATGCCATTCCAGCATTTGGGGCAGAGCGGCATTAAACTCGCGGCGGTTCTCTGTCAACCGGGGGGAACATCTCCCCCAACTCCGCGTCCACTCGGCCACGCTGGCCGAGCCTCAACCGGCCGGGTTGTTCCGCCAGTGCCAGGTCGGGTCGTGCCAGCTGCAACGGGCCGCGCCAGCCAGACCGGGCTACGCCCAACCGTGCCGGACTCGGACCCGGGTCGGGTCTTCCCGGTTCGGGCCGACCCAGGGTGTATTGGGCCGGGTCGGACTGGGCCCAAACCCCCTATTTTTGGACCTCCTTCAGTTAAAAACCCATATCATGAGCAACAGACCTCTGATCAATGGACCATTGGTTGCATAGGGTTCCTTGGATCGAGACGGTAGTTTTTGTACATTAAACTCAAAGTTTCGGTGAAGTATGTGTATAGCTAGGTTGGTTTGAAACCAATCCAAAGCGACCCCTCGGGGCGGAAACAGTTATAACATGAGTTCCGGACGTCCGATTGAGGTACCGTCGACATTGTTGGATTCCTCATGATGAGAAGGATCTTTTGGAATAATTCACCCGAGATTTGGATGCAGTTGGAATATTGCTGGGTTTTTTTGTACCTGAAATCCAACCGGGCCCCTGGAACGGAAAAGCTGATAACTTTCAGACCGAATGCCCATTTGACGAACCGTCAGTGGCATTGGTGATAACGTTGAGGAAAGGTCCCTTTGAGTATACCCTATGTGATTTAGGGTTATAGTTGAGATGCGGCCGGGTTGGTTCATACACGAAACCAACTGGGCCCTCGGGACTAAAAGGCTAATAACTCACAGACCGAGTGTCCGATTGACGCGCCGTCTGTTGCGTTGAGACCCCTATGACAAGGCGGTCCTTTGAGTTACTTCATCGTGAGACTTTGTGATACAGGGAGTATTGAACAGTAGCTCATAGAGTGGACCCACACAGAGACGAGCGTACGCAGTACAGAGACCGTGTAGCTAGTTGAGACCTGATAACTGCTTATCCGATTTGAGTCAGAGTGACTTGTATAGCACATTGTAGAGAACTAATAAGTTTGCGTGGTATACCCATGGAGCGGAGCACTACTGTGTTGGGTGCCAGACCCGCGGTACTCAACAGAAGGAGTACCTCCCCAGACTATTAGGGGGGGGGTTCACTACTGTGTTTGGGTGGCCGACCCCAGCAGGGTGCAATACTCTGTTTGGGTGGCTGACCTGCGGTACTCGACAGGAGGAGTACCTCAGTAGTCTAAGGTTAGTGAGGACTCCCTTGGAGGTAGGATAGGATAAGTGTACTCGATAGAAGAGGATCTCTTCAGTAGTTTTGGTTTTGATAATGAAAATCCTGGTTTGAGCTGAGTCATTTACCTTTGTGTTTTCCTCGAGACTGAGATGGGTTACTGGATAACATAAGTAATTGTATAGGCATATACCTAAGTAGTGGTTATCCATCGTCTTCGTATCAATGTGATACCTCTTGATTGAGATGGGTTACTTGATAACTTAGGTATAAGTATGGGATTATACCTAAGTAAGTGTTATCTGTTTAGATCCTTCTTTGTGGTTATACTTGTTGGATTTAGTGAGACCTTGAGGTTCTCGGGGTCTATACTATGTATTGTTATACTCACCCATGCACGGGATATCCCCGCACCTCATTGTGTTGGATGCAGATGACGGACAACGCAGACGGAGGCCGAGTGTTCGAGGACTGGACGGTGCCTGGAGGTGGACTCACGATGAGTTAGTATCTGGAGGAGGACCTCACGACGAGTCAGTATCCGGAGGTGGAATCCACAACGAGATGATACTCGGAGGAGTTTGATGGGCGAGAGTGTTGAGGAGACTATCTGTACCTACCCTTCAGGTAGGATCCGTGGTGGACGATCCAGGAGCTGCGCTATCGGTACCTACCCTTCAGGTATGATTCGAGGTGGATGACCTAGAAGCTACTTCTATTCTTCTAGCTGCTTGTCTTTTCTGTTGTACTTTCATTTTGTTGTAGCTGTACATATCATATGGGTTTGTATTCTAACCCATTTACTTTTTAGAACTTACTTTTTTACTTAGTGTTTGCTTCCGCTTGTACTCAATTGTGTGGTTTACTTTTATAAAGGAAATTCCTTCCCATTTAATTGGTATTTAATCCTTTGGTGCTAGTCGCCAGCCCCTGTCCTATTTATGGTGGGCATGGGGTAGTCACGGAATGGGCCCCGAGGATGGGTTGTGATAGAATAGGTATCCAATAACCACACAACCATTTAATGATTTGTAATACATTACTTCATTCCATTTTTATCAGTTTCAATTTACATTAATTAATTATATGAACATTAATTAAAAAATAACAATTACACATTAAATTTCCTTAGCATCACACCCAAAGTAAAATGTTCCTTCAAATAAAAACCTCAACATCGCGCCCCAGCAAGCTCCAAACCCCATGGGTTAACATCATTTATTCAATTATTTATTACCATCACTACTTTCCCATATTCTCTAGCATTGTAGAAAAACAATTGATGATTATAAACACCAAGGGCTCAACACATTGAGTAAATGAACTACCAGTCAAGTCATTTCTGGCTTCAACAACAGCATATACCCATCCTACCTTGAGAATCTAAACACAAAACTCATGTGGAATACCCCTCGCATCTTCTCCCCTTTTGGAATAAGTTTAAGCAAGACTAGATTCCTTGAGAAGTGGGGAATGTCAAGCAGATAAACAACCAAGAAGAACTAGCTGAAAACCAAACTTTCACATCCAACCCATTTCACCATCCCTCATGTCCTCCCTGACACGCTCATGCATAAACTGATGCATCTTTCTACTCTAGGCATCAACTACTATAACAACTAGTAGTCCTCCATGCCCACACATATCAAAATAGCCATCAGGGATAACATCACAAAACAAGTAGTATGAAACCAAAAATCATATTGGTTGGGCTCTTAGAACATGAAAAAATAAAGAGGGTAACTCAGAACCCTTCAAGGAATTATCAAACAATCAGTTCTTTAATTGATATTGAATTAACTAGTTTGTTGTTCATAGGTCCCATATTTGGAAAACCTAAACAGTAAGCTATCAAAAATAATTTAAACATGCTTACATCACCAATTTTACTAACAGAAAAAAAATAATACTTTTTGAAACAGATATATTTACACGACTCGTTATCTTTATCCATAAAATTAACAATTAATTCAGGTTTATGTTCTTTACCAATATCCATTACGAATGAACAGTTAAACAAACAAAGCATAGATATCACACTAACTTGAAGGAACAATATGTTATACCATATGATTGATATCGATTTATTTATCTGTTTCAAATATTTATTATATCAATTCCACAGTGATCTAGTGGATAAAACAAGATAAATCTACAATTGCACGTAAAAAATAAAAGAGAAGAAATGAATCCCCTACGTTAATAAAATTCTAAGGGATCTTTACACTATAACGATCCACACAAAAGATCACAATCACCTCCTCCCATGAAAAATGCATCCATTTGAGGATTTTGTGGCATGACTACAGCAACAGAAACCAAAGAAACTCTATTATAAGCATGGATATCACATGCCATAATATAGAAAGAGAAAATAGGAGAAGGTGAACCCAAAATAACGATTATAAATCATACCTTATATCTAAAATTGATGGGTACTACTTGGTTGCCCTCAAAAGGGGTGGACATGCAGTAAGAGGATCGTCGAGGGAAACCAATCCATCGGAAAAAATATAATCTCAAGATTCCTATAGAAAGGAAAAAAAGGATCGAGTGTCTCATACTAGAGAACATGGAGAAAGAACAAAGGAAGAAGATATCTTGTCCTTTTAGAAGATTTAACAGATCAATAGTTTAAGATACATTGGCTTTTACATTAAAATCAAATCACATTAAACCACACAGTTTGACCAAGTAAATGCTTCCTGGGCATTATGAAAATTAATATAAGAGTTATGGGATTGAATTGGGCCTTAAATACATTAAAACAAAGCCCTATATGCATTTTACATCAATGAAAACATTAAATTGGTGAAATGAGAAAAATTTGGAAATTTGGAAAAGGAAATATGAAACAGTTCTGGAAACTCTATTCATGAGCATGAAATTTAGCAATGTTTTCGGGATGAGTCACCTTGACCACCCAGAACACCTCAAACACTATATCTCTACAAAGGGATGGGCCAATGAATTCTGGGGCATTCAAAAAATTTGTGTTGTTATTGATAAACTATATTTTCATATACTATAAATGATAGAAAGATCCTTTGATGATTTTAATGATAGGAACATGAAAATGAGAAATGAGAGTCTATATTCAATGTAAAATAAATGGGATTCATATTAGGAGGATGTAATAATATTGGGGCATCTTGTCACTTGTAATAGTATATTTTTGCATCTCTATATGATAAAAGTGACTAAGATATTGACCAGAAATACATCTATAATGGAGAATAGTAATTTCATTAACATAGATGGGTATTACATAAGATTAGTGAGAAACATCCAGGGATTGAAATTCTTGATAACCTAGAGGACATTGATGAGAGTGATGTTTTTATAGAAAAATTAATGTGAAGTGAGATTCATGGAATTCAAAAATTGGATTACTATAGTACTAGTAATTACATTACCCTCAAGTGGGAATCATTTCATAGTAAACAACATTTATTGTACAAAATTATTCTTTGGATATTAATGAATAATGATGATGTAAAATCCTAAAAACATAGTTCTTTGTTTTTTAGGACAAATAACAGATTCATGATCTAGAGTTGGATTTCAGAATCTATAATTGATTATTTTGTTGCATTATCTCTATTGGGAGAAGATTGAATTATATATGTGTTATAAGAGTCCAAAATTTATATTCACATTGAAGAATCTTAAATTGTGATGTTAATGATAGTTATATATTATACAATACATTAACTATTCATCCTAATACGTTATTGGCGAGGTGAATAATGTGGAAAACAATCTACATAGAAAGGATCCTGATCCCATATACCAGATGAGAATTGAATAGAATGTAATATTATTAAACCTGCTATGGATGGACGTAGATGTCATAATGCAAGGAACATCATTATCAATTTCTCAAATTATTTCATAAAAATCCTTTTTAGAGTAGATAAATGATTCTCAATGGGATGATATGGAATTAAAAAAGACATATACAAGAAAAACTAAATCCTTAGTGTTGAAAAACAATGATGAAAAATTTGTATTATTTTTGTCACGAGTTTGTGTACCATCATATATTGTGATAATGATTGATATATTGAATGATTCACATTACAAGACCTTTCACATCCACCCAGGGACCACAAATATGTTTAGATATATCCATTATAAATACTAGAAGGATAATATTATGATGGATATGTTTTAACATAAACCATTATCTCTGTATTCATGAAAGTGGATAAAGAGTGTTCTATGTCTAGTTGAATGATGTAATCATTACCTACAAATATTTGGATATCAGAAAACATAAATAAGGAATTTATCACAAGACACACAATGAAATATATGGGAAATTATTCTTTAAAGGATATTCAAGGTCATCTAATAAATACTACTCACTTCATTTCAATTCAACAAGACTTTCAACTCAATTGATCAAAGAAGATATACAAAAGAAAAGTGGGGAGGCCACATGTAACAACATTATCAATTTTGTCATATCAGGATCCATTTTTAAACACCATTTCCAATAAAAAGTATCAAATACGGTATTAAAACTATTTGGAACATTATTTTGTCTTATCGCCCATAAAATGATTGCAAATTTATAATAATATCTAGACATTGGAAGTCATTTGAGATATTGATTAATGGAATTAAAGGATGTATGGGATAAGTTTCTTGATAAGGTCAAAATCTATTACAAAAATATTATTTAATCATGAATATAAATGGATACATATATATAATTTAATGGGATGATATATAAAATAACTTTGTGTTGGGAATAATTTGGGGAATACAGGTTATTGTTTCCTATATTTCTTATAGAAATGTTAGAAAAGGTTAAGACCAATTAGTGAAACATATGGGATGCTCATAGTCGACAGAAAATCTATGATGATACGAGTCAAGGTGTCCTAAGGAATGAGGTTATAGATTCCATATTCTACATATTTAATTTAAGAATCTAATGAAATTTGATTCCCCACATAAAACATCAACTTCGAAATTATTGATTCCATTGTATGAGTCAACTATTGACTAAATCTCTTACAAAATTTGTATCAAGTACACATGGTATTCCACATATCTCTATGGTTAAGGTACATAAAATATAAATCAAATTTAATTAATTTAGAGGTGGTTCAATTAAAAAATATATCTCTTATGTGGAGTAGCTGCTGAAGATATTGAACCATAGATACAAAGTTCCAATCTATAGTATAATTATCTAGGTAGATGCACCATGGCCCAACCATAAGTACATGCAGTGGACATATTAACTAGAATAAGAAATGATTCCTAAGTACCCTCACTTATTTTTCATGTTAGTATGTTTCAAAAATTTCAGGATGAAATTTCATAGTGTGGGAATATTGTAAAAATTGATGATTTTATCCATCGAATTTCTTCTTGATTATAAAATTGTTTTTTATATAGTAATTTTCTGTTATATAAAAAAATTCACCACATGATAAAAAATAAATTATTATGTTACTTTTATTATTATAATATTTGAATAAATATTTCTATAAAAAATAAAATTATTAAAATTGGATCAAAATAGAAAATATGGATGTTTTGGATAAGAATGATCACCGATAATATTCACACCCATGAAACAAACTATAGAAATGATTTCAAATAGTGGTAATTAAATATTTATTTTGGAAAAGAATATATACATTCCATTGAGAAAGAAAATTATTTAATATTTAATTAATTAAATATGAGGTATTAATATAATGTAGTGAATCAGTATAACCATTTTATATATGAACATTGGAATAGTAATATGACTGTTAAGAATAATTGGCTAAAAGTTAGAATAGTAACCACTCTTATGGGAGGTAAAATAATATTTTAATATTATAAAAAATTGACATATTTATTAAATTATTCATGTAAAAAAATTTAAAAATGAATAAAAAATTTCTTGTATTTTTATTTAACATAAATTTCTTGTTAATGTTTTTTTTAAATATAATGATTTTTCCCATTCAAATATTTATTATGTCAATTTGATTGAGATCCAGTGGCTAAAACCTGCTCACTCTATAGTTACACGGAAAAAAAAAAATTTATGAAAAAAATCCCTCTACCATAAAAAGGTTCTTAAGGATATTTATATGAGAATGATGCCCACAACGTATCACGATCACCACCTCCCGTGACGACTGTATCCTTTCAAGGATGTCGTGGCACGACCGCACCAAACGAAACCCATGAAACTCCATTAGAAGCATGGATATTACATTCCATAATATGTAAAATAGATACAAGTGAATTTGATCCCAAAATAACGATGATAAATCATACATTATATTGAAGATTGATGGATATTGTTTGCTTGCACCCAAACAGGGGGTGCACTTGCAGCAAAAAGAATGTCGAGGGAAACCAATCCATCAGGAAAGGATTAATCTCACAATTCCTACTGGAAGGAAGGAATGGTTTGAGTGTCCCACACCAGAGAACTAGGAGAATGAACCTGGGAAGACGATATGTTTTCCTTTAAGAGGATTTAACTGAGCAGATATTTAAGATACAATGGATTTTCCAATAAAATTAGATCACATTAAACCATGAGGTTTGACCAAGTAAATGCATCCCAATCCTTAGGAAAATTAATATAGAAGTTATGGTATTTGATTCGACCTTAAATCCCATAAAAGAAGGACATAAATTTGTTTTAAATCAAATAAATCTTGAAATTGGATAAACTGGAAAAACCTAGAAATTTGTAAAAGGAAATATGATACAGTTCCTGAAACATTGTTCATGTGTTGAAAATTTGGAAAAGTGTTGGGGATTAGTCACCTTGACCTCCCCGAACACATCAAACAATAGATTTCAGCAAAGTGGTAGACCATAGAAGTCTGGGCCACTACACCAGAGACCTCTCAAAACATTATCATCCTCAAGAATCCAAAACCTACCCAAAAATAAACTAAAAATGGTTCCGAACAACCACTCCTCAATATACATCTCAAAATACAGTAAGCCATAAGAAGCAAAAAAGGAAATTCATCTTATAAAAAGTAATGGTCTATAACCACAAAGGGGACTCTATTATATGAAAAGAGTTTAAACATAAAAAAACTCTGGGTACTGAGCACGTATATGTGAATAAAATTCTCAGGCACTCTCTTTCATGCCACCATGTCGCAACAAGACATGAACCATAGTAATAGAATGTTCATGCAACACCTTCTCTTTGAGGTCTTGGATATCCACAAGTCGCTCCTCGAAGGTCGCATCATCATCAACATCGATCTCTCCCCAATCAATGATGTGAGAGTCATAATGAAGATAACGACGGTGCTGTGACACATTAAAAACATTTTGTATCTGGCTCAACTCTTGGGGAAGTTCTATCGTATATGCCACAACTCGAACACGAGCCAAAACCTTGAATGGGATAAAAAACTAGGAAGAAATATTACTCCCACGAACAAACCGTCACTGCCCATGGCAGGGATTCACCTTCAAAAACACATGATCCCCAACATCAAACTCTAATGGTCTCCTCCTTTGATCGGCTTATGATTTTTGACAATCCTATGCTGTCTTCATCCTCTCATCAATATCCTAAACCATCTCTATTGTGTTCTTCACAAGTTCTGGTCTGTGAATTACTGACTCTCCAACCTTAGTCCAACACAATGGATAACGGCAATGGAAGCCATACATGGTATCAAATGGCACCATACCAATGTTGGAGTGAAAAAAATTATTGTAATAGAACTCCACAAAGGGTAAGTGCCTCATCCACGAACCTCCAAAATCAAGAACACAAGAGAATAACATGTCTTCAAGAGTCAGAATGGTTTGTTCTGTCGGTCCATCCTTTTGAGGATGAAAAGCATAACTGATAACTAAAAGCATGCTGGAGACCTCTCCACACCCTAGAAGTAATGTGAGGATCTCGATCAGAAATGATCATCCTTGGGACTCCATGATGTCTCACCACCACTTCTAGATACTGCCTCGAATATACTACCACTAGATTTGACTCCATGATCTCTATGAAGTAGTCTGATTTTGTTAAAAGATCCACTACCACCCAAATAACATCATGTTCTCTTGGATCTAATGTAAATCAGAAACAAAGTCCATTGAGATGTCCTCCCACTTCCAATGAGGAATTTCTAATGGCACGAGCATACCACTGTGGACATAGTGCTCATCCTTGTCCTTCTGGAAGATTAAACATCGAGTCACAAACTCTAAAATCGCATGATTCAACCCTGGCAACCAAAACAAACTCCTCAAGGCTCATTACATCATTGTCACACAAGGATTCACCACTAAAGGTGAACTATGGAACTCTCTGAAACCCGTCTCACGCAACTCCAAAGGAAAAAAAATCCTTCCATAATACAACACTCAAGGTTGTTCATCCTCAGTCCAACAATCAGGGGCCTCACCACAAACAACATGGTCTCTCCTGACCTCAACATCATGATACACCAACTGGGACTCCTCCTCCTACTACAACAGATATGACTGCACCATCTTCTAGTAATGAAAACCTCTTCCCCCAACTTCTCCCATATCAATATGTAATTCCTACAGTTCTTCCATTACTCTCCAAGAATCACTGGATTCACGCACAAAATTACTACATGACTTTCGAATCAGCGCATCAGCTACAATATTCCCATTTCCATGTGTATATAATATTTTGATGTTGTATTCTTGTAAGAACTCCATCCGCCGGTGTTTTCATATGTTCAAGTCATGATGGGAGAAAACATACCTAAAACTCTTGTGATCGGTGAGAACCACAATGCACTATCCAATGAGGTAATTTCTCCTCAACATTAGAGGCAACAACATATATGAATACTATAGATCTTGGGTGGATTAGTTACATTAATGGGGATGCAAATACTAAGATCCATAAGAAATAACTGATCTTTTCTCCCTCAAAAAAACAGTCTATCAAAATATGTGAAGCATCACAGAAAACATCAAACTAAACTCCCTCTGCTAGGAGACAATGAACTGGATCAATTATTGAACTTCTCCTTTAGATACATGAATGTTGTCTGACACTGATCAGTCCATATGAATGTCTGGTCCTTCCTAGTCATAGTTGTTAGAGGATTCACAACTCGAGAGAAATCGGCAATGAACCTCCTCTAGTATCATACGAGACCAAGGAAAATTAAACCCTCCAACACTGTCTGGGGGCCTCCCATTAACAACTACATCTATCATCGATGGATCCACAACTACCCCTTGCTGGGACACAACACGCCCCAAGAAACAGACCTCCTGATCCCAAAAATCACACTTCGTAAACATCCAAAACAACTACTATTGATGAAGAACTCCCAATACAGCTTTTAGATGCTCGACATGCTCAATCTCATACATAGAGTACACAAAGATGTCGTCAATGAAAACCACCAATAACTTGTCCATGAACTTATGGAACACAAAATTCATCAATCCTATGAACATAGTTGGAGAATTTGTCCCACTGAATATAATTATGACAAACTAATAATGCCAATGATGACATGATAAAGCAGTCTTCAGGATATCGTCATCCTTCACACGCTTTTGATGATATCCTGACCAAAAATCAATCTTTTAGAAACAACATGCACCGTTCATTTGATAGAATAAATTATCAATATGAATAATAGTATAGAAATTCATTACTATCACATTGTTGAAGAAATAATAATTGTCACACAACCCCAAGCTGAAGTCTGCCTTTTTCATGAACAAAACTAGTGCACCCACAACGACACACGCAGCCAAACAAAAACACACTATTACAAACCATCATTCTGTATATGTAACTCTCGCAACATAGAAGCATCCATCATATATGGGGACATATATATATGAGATGATCCTGGTTGTATCTCGATCAGAAACTCAATCTCTCGTTGAGGGGGGTAATGCTACAACCTCATCGAGAATGACATTATGGTACTCTTCTACAACCCTATAAAACGCCGACTACTAAACCAATGAAGAACACAACATCATCTCAACCATCATGGATGATAAGGATGGAACATGCTAATGAACCATCTGAGGTTCTTCCTCACCAACGAACCCCACTGGCTCTCCATCTGCATCGAAGAACCCAACATGCCTCCTAAAGAAATCAAAATAGCATGAATTTAATACAAAAACTCCATGATGAGGATGAAATCGTATGGATCTATTCGTAAACAAGGAAAATCACCCCAAGAGCGGTGATACCTCAACACTGGCTCATAGTTCCCACATACTTCAAAGAATTTAGCTCGACCACTAACTAGCATAGTCATTGCCATGGGAAATGGAAGAATCTCTACCTCACGTACCAAATCATGGAAAATGGTGGGTGATATGAACGAGTGTGTCGCTCTTGAATCAAACAAGTCATCACCAAGGTAGAAAAAAAGCAAAGGGTAACTCAAACATCATCTGGCTTGCCTGGTGCTAGCAACGCTAAAGCATGAAGCTAACCACGAACTCCTCCACGACCTCTCTGAAACTAATGATAACCACCACCATGGCCACACACTACTCTCTGAGGATGGGGTGTGTCACGGGGATATCCTCTGTCTGCCCTGTCTATCCTCTATAGATCTAAAGCTGGTGAAACAAGCTACTGCTTCCTCGACTGGAACTCCCTCAACAGGGGAACCTGGAGTGGAACACCTATTGAATGATGGCTGCTCTGAATGGTCGGTCACACTCACTGATAATGATCTCGAGAACCACCTGAAAAACAAGTGCATGATCCCTTGACAAATGCCTAAGAGATGCTGCCCCTAGAGAAATGAGATGTTTATGGCTCAAACCTACCCCTGGCCAAACGGAAACTCTTCTAACATGAGGACCGATAACCCCATACCATAGATCTGATTTATGAGGAATAATGAAGAATCCCCTCTCAAATGATCCAGTTCTGGAAAAATTCCCCTTGATGACCTCTTCCCTTTCAATCACCTCAAGATATGTCATCAGCAGAAATGGGGTGACATGGAACTGGATCTCTGGATCCACAACCTCCTCGAAATGCCTCGCCCTGGCCTCCTCATCTCAAAATAGTTCTGAATCATATCACAAATGGTTCCTGAAATGGATTCCAAACTCTCGCACACTGGAGCTCCCCTATCAAAGGGTAAGAGGCCCTTATCGACTGGACACCTTTACAGTCGAAGAAAGAAACTCTACTCTGAACTTACCTCAGAACTACTCTCATGAGATCGCTAACTCCTCATGATACCTGGGGAACAAGAACCACCACTGCCTCACTACTCCATGCAGCATCATCCCAACCAAATACACCTAGTGATCCTTCTAATAATAGATCTAATGAAATCCTATCTTGACCTCCTCTAACACGTATTCTGTGACTGAATCTGAAACGGAGCCCTCATACAGCTGCAATATTTGGCGCTGAAAATCTCGGAGTTTCCTCCTCAAAGTGTCATCACCGTCGACCTCTACCTGGTGGTGATCTTATAGCATACGATGCTAGAATTAAACTATGTGATCCTGATGAGGATGTCAACCTAGAGACAAACCTGTAAAATAACAATCATTTAGAGTTCCTAGACCTGGAATATCGGAGACTCATCATTAATTAATTATTAAATTTTCTTTCTTTTGTTCATTTTAAGTTATCTTATCCCAAGGCCTACCAATTCAAACACATGAACAATGAATAATGATGCGTGATCCTTTACTGGGTCTCTACCTTGAAACAAGTTCCAACTTGTTTAGTAGCCATTGTAAACATAAAGGTCCGTACATAAGATCATAGGGGGCCCTAAACGCCTATGTCTCAGCTGGTCTCCAGTGCTTACATCACATGATAAACATGAATGGCATTTTTTCCCTACCAACCCCTACAACCTCACCAGTGACTAACTGCAAACTCTATCCTATATCTCAACCTCCCTTGGATACCACTCTTTCACGACCCCCTCCCCACAAAGTGTACCCCTCCTTGGCCAGAAATGTTATAAGGGAGATAATTACCCCTGAGTCCCTCATCTAGTAGGCCCTGGGTTGGCCACTAGCAACGAGGGTGTAGGGAACACACAAATGGGAGGAATTAACTATAATAGAACACATGTGGAAGAGATAGATAAGATATAAACCAACCAAATCCAACTCAAACAGTAAGATAAAATAATTCTAAATTACACATATGAAATTTCATCCAAAACTACTACCACTGAAAGGGGAAAAAAGCAAGTACCCAAAAAAAAGTAAATTAGTAGCAACAACAATCCCAAACAGATCCTCTGACCGCAAGCTAGTAGTAACAATCCTGATCTCCAACCTATTCCAATTGACCTAAAAACTAGTTTATATATACATAGGGTGAGTATAACAGAATACTCAGTAGGATCCTCCCTGAAGCCTCTCATGCAAATTAAAAAGAAATCATGCAAAAGCACAGTGAACAAAAAGTGAAACAAACTCGTCACCTAAACATGTATACTATGTTTCCAACCTCACCATGGCCACTCTGAACAAGTAACGCATACAAGAGAATATAACAGAATAAATAATATAAAGGGTTCCCTACTACTACTTCCCCACTGGTTTGTCTCTTTTCCCCAACGTCTCATGTCCTAAGCTTCTCTCTTCAAAAAGGTTTTCCCGTAGACACCTCGGCGAAGCACCAAAACATGAACCTTGTGCAACAAACCCACCACGTCCATGTATGAAAAGTAACTAGGTAGTCTCTGGGATTCACCACAACATTCATAATACATATCATACATCGGGTATTACACCTCAAGCCATTATAACCCATACACCAAGTAAGGATCTTCATTCCATCACAACATATACACGTTACAACAATAGTATTCCATAAAAAATATATCCAGAATATATGTGTGTGAATAACCACTGGCCATTATATCCCTTTACATACATATATGGGGAAAACTAATCAATGTGCCTGCCAGCACAAGTAACTACCAAGAGAAGGGAGCATGACCAAATGGTGTAGTCAGCCATCCATCCTCCCACCGAAATGTTGGGGAAACCACCCCTTAGGGCTCAGAATCCCTAGTGTGTCAGTTTCCCTTACTGAGAGGTTAGAGTAGCATATAGACACACAAAAATTAAAGAATATAATATAGATCAAAATACACATTGTCGAAGTAACCTAGTCTAAGACTCAACTGTAGGTAACATCTCTTGGACTTCGTGATGCTACTTCGAAGACTAGGTATACTATAAGAAAAAAACCATTTAAAGAGCTTTAATACATTACCTCATTCCATTTTTATCAGTTTCACTTTACGTTAAATAATTCTATAAAAAATAATTTTCCAATAATAATTACACATTAAATTTCATTAGAATCACACCCGAAGTACAATGTTCCTTCAAATCACATCGTTAGAATTATGCCCCAGCAACCTCCAAACCGCATGTGTTAACATCATTTCTTCCATTATTTATTTACAGCACTATTTTCCCATATTCCCAAGCATTCTAGAAAAACATTATCTGATTATAAACATGAGGGGATCAACTTTTTGAGTAGATAAACTACCCATCAAGTCATTTTCAGCTATAGATAGAGAATATACCCATCCTCCCTTGAAAAGCTAAACATGGAAAGCACGTTGCATTCCCCTTGAATCTTCTCCCCTTTTAAAAAAAGGGTAACGAAGACAAGTTTTTTTGAGCAGTGGGGAATGAAAAGAAGATAAAAATCCAATAAGATTCAGCTGAAAACTAAACATTCACATCCAACCCATTTCATCATCCCTCGTGTCCTCCATGATACACACATGCATAAACTGATTCATCTTTCTCCTCTAGGCATCAACTACTATAAAAACTAGTAGGACTCGATGCCCCCACATATCACAACAGTCATCTGGGCACACATCACAACAAAAGCACTACGAAAACAAAAATCATATTAGTTGGGCTCTTGGAACTTGAAAATGAAAGAGGGTACATCAGAACCCTTCAAGGAATTATCTAACAATCACTTCTTTAATCCATCTTGAATTTACTAATTTATTATTGGTAGGTCCCATATTCGGGAAACCTAAATAGAAATATATCAAAAATAAATTAAACATTCTTACTGCACAAATTTTAATAACATCAAAAAAAAATACAATAATAAGAACCACATTCATTTACATGCCTCTTTATCATGATCCAAAAAATTACCAATTAATTTAGGTTTACGTTCTTTACCAATTTCTATCAGGAATGAACAGATAAACAAAGCAAGCATATATATCACACTATCTAGAATAAATAAGAGGCTATACCATATGATTGATATCAATTTTTTTATCTGGTTCAAATATTTATTATATCAATTCCATTGTGATCCAGTGACTAAAACAAGATATATCTACTTTTTTTACATAAAAAATAAAAGATAAGCAATGAATCACCTACCTTAAAAAAGTTCATAGGGATCATTATACTAGAATGATCAGTACAACGGATCACGATCACCTACTCCCATGAAAAATGTATCCATCTAAGGATGTCGTGGCATGAGTGCACCAACAAAAACCCTAGAAACTATATTAGAATCATGGAGATCAGATGCCATAATATGGAATGAAGAAATATGAGAAGGTGAACCCGAAATAACGATTATAAATAATACCATATATCGGAGATTGATGGATACTACATGGTTTCCCACAAATAGAGGGTGCACTTGCAGTAAGAAGAACGTCGAGGGAATCCAACTCATAGGGAAATTTTTTAACTCACGATTCCTATAGGAAGGAATGAAAAGATAGATTGTATCACACTTGAGAAAAAGGATAAAGAACAAAGGAAGAAGATATATTTTCCCTTTAGAAGATTTATTGGAGCAACGGTTTAAGATACATTGGATTTTCTATTAAAATAAAATCACATTAAACCACAAATTTTGACCAAGTAAATTCATCATGGGCCTTAAGAAAATAAATATAGGAGTTATGGGATTGAATTCGGCCTTAAATACCTTAAAATAAGGCCCTAAATTTGTTTTACAACCATGGAAATTCTAAATTGGCGAAACAAGAAAAATATGGAAATTTGGCATAGGAAATATGAAACAGTTCTTGAAACACTGTTTATAAGCTAGAGATTTGGCAATGTTTTGTGGATGAGTCACCATGACCTCCCAGAACACCTCAAACACCAGATTTCCAAAAGGTATGGACCAAAGAGGTCCGGGACATTCAAAATAATTATGTTGGTATTTATATATGATATTTTGATATACTGTAAATGAAAGGAAGAACCATTGATGATTTTGATGCTAGGAAAATTAAAATGATACATGAGAGTCTATATGCAATTTAAAAGAAATAGGATTTATATTGGGAGTATGTACCATTATTGGGGCATCTTATCACCAGTAATGGGATATTTTTGGATCCTTATATGATTAAAGTGATTATGATATTAACCAAGAAAACATATATAATGGAGAACTATTATTTCACTAGCATTGATGGGTATTACATATGATTTGTGAGAAACATCATGGGATTTAAATTCTTGATAAACAAGAGTACATGGAAGAGAGTTATGTTTTTATGGAAAAATGAATGTGAAGGGAGATTCATGGAATTAAAAAATTGGGTTACCACAATACTAGTAATTACATTACCCTACAGTGGGTATCCTTTTTTAGTAAAGAACATTTCTTGAACGAAATTATTCTGTTGTTTATTGATGAATTATTATGAAGTAATACCCTAAAAATATTGTTCATTGTTTTTTAGATCAAATAACAGATTCATGATCTAGAGTTGGATTTCAGGATCTATAGTTGATTATTTTGTCTCAATATCTATATGGGGAGAAGTTTTAACTATATTTGTGTTATAAGAGTTCAAAATTTATTTTCACATAGAAGGATATTAAATTGTGATGTAAATGATAGTTAGATCTTATACAATACATTAACTATTCAACCCAATAACATATTGGTGAGGTGAATAATGTGGAAAATAATCTATATTGAAAGGATCCTAAGGCCATATGCAAGATCAGAATAAAAAAGAATACATTATTCTTAAACCTGCTGGGGATGGACGTGGATGTCATAATGCAAGGAACATCATTATCAATTTCTCAAATTATTTCTTAAGCATCCATTTTTGAGTAGATAAATGATGCTCAATGGGATGATATGGAAATAAAAAAGACATATAGAAGAAAAATAATATCCATAGAGTTCAAAAATGATGAAGAAAAATTTATATTATTTGGTTCATGAGTTTGTGTACCATCAAATATTGTGATAATGAATGATATATTGAATGATTCACATTAAAAGAATTTTCTCATCCACCCAGGGACCACAAATATGTTTTTATATATCCAATATAAATTCTAGAAGGATAAAAATATTAAGATTTAAATTTTTTAACATAAAACATTTTCTCCATATTCATGAAAGTGGGGGAAGAGAGGTATATGTCTATTGGTATGATACAACCGTTACCTATACATATTTGGATATCAGAAAATATAAATAAGGAATTTATCACATGAAACACAATGAAATCTATGGGAAATTATTCCATATTGGATATACTAGGTCATATTATAAATACTACTCACTTCATTTAAATTGAACATGACTTGTCACTCAATTAATTAAAAAGGATATACAAAAGAAAAGTGGGGAGGCCACATGTAAGAACATTATCAATTTTTTCGTATCAGGATTCATTCTTTAGCACCATTTCTTATATAAAGTATCAAACAAGTTATTAACACTATATGGAACATTATTTTGTCTTGTCACCCAATAAATGAATTGAAATTCATAGGAATATCTAGAAATAAGAAGTCATTTTGAGATATTGATTAATGGAATTAAATGATAGATGGGAAAAGTAACTTCATATGGTCAACATCTATTACAATAATATTTATCTGTCATGAATATAAATGGTTCCATTTAAAAAATTTATGGGACGATATAAAAAACATCTTTGTGTTAGGAATAATTTGGGGAATATAGGTTATTGTGGCCTATATTTCATATAGTAATGGTTGAAAAGGCTAAGACCATTTAATGGAACATCTATGATGCTCATAGTGTACAAAACATTTGTGATGATATAAATCAAAGAGTCCTAAGGCATGAGGTTAGATATTCCAGATCCGTCACATTTAATTTATGAATCTAATGAAATATGTTTTCCCATGTACAACATCCCAATCGAAATTCTTGATTCCTTTGTATGAGTCGACTATTGACTAAATCTCTTACAAACCTTGTATCATGTGCATGGGGTGTTCCACATATCACTATGGTTGATGTACATAAAATATACAACCAATTTAATTAATTAAAGGTGGTATAGTTAAATTTTTTTTTCTCTTAGGTGGACTAGTTGGTGAAGATATTGAACCATATATACAATGTTCCAGACAATAGTATAACAATCTGGGTAGATGCACCATGGCCCAACCATAAGTATATGGAGCGGACATATGAACTAGAAGAAGAAATGATTCCTAAGTACCCTCACTTATTTTTCGTGTTAATATTCTTCAAAAATTTGAGGTTGAAATTTCATAGTGGGCGAATAATGCAATAATTGAGGATTAAATCCTTTGAATTTCTTCTTGATTATATAATTTTTTTTGTATATAGTAATGTTTTGTTATTTAAAAAAATGCACCGCATGAAAAAAAATTTATTATAGTACTTTTATTATAATAATATGGGAATAAATATATCCATAAAAACTCACAATATTAAAATGGGATAAAAATAGTAAATATGGAAATTTTGGATACGCTTGATCACCTATAATATTCACACCCATGAAAGAAACTATAAAAATGATTTCAAATAGTAGTAAATAATTATTCATTTTGGAAAGGAATATATACATACCATTGAGATAGAATATAAGTTAATATTTAATGAATAAAGTATGAGGTATTAATATAATGTAATTAATTGATATAAAAATTTAATATATGACCATTGGAATTACAATATGACTGTTAAGAATAATAACCTAATAGTTAGAATAATAACCACTCTTATGGGAGGTAAAATAATATTTTTAATATTATGAATAAAATGGCATATTTATATCATTATTCATGTAAATAAATATTTTAAAAATGATAAAATAATTTCTCTTATTTTTATGTAACATAATTTTTTTATTTAGGTTTTATTTAAAAATATAATGATTTAAAAAATGATTATTTCTCATTAAACTGATATATAAATTAATAATATCGTTTATGATAATTATAATTATGTTTTATAAGAACATAGTTATTTTTTGAAATGGTCTATTAAATTATTATAATATTAAATTTGTTATATTCCAAATAAATATTCATTTTACTTAAAAATATAATTTATCATATTAAGAAACTTATTATAAAAAATTTTGTTCTTCTCTTGGATTCTAAATGTTGAAAAATGTATAGATGTAATTTTATGTTTTTCTATGTTTGTTAAACCATTTGTTAGTATTAAGATATTGCAAATAATTATATTTAACATTAAAAGTTAAATACATGACATATTTTATGTGAAATTCTTTATCCTCCCATTATTTCAAACTCAGTATCACTATTTAAAATTTAAATTCAAAATAATAAAAAAATTGTATTATTGAGGATATATAATAATCCACTAATGATAGTATTAAAAAACACCCATATACTACCCCAAAAAAATCTCCCCTCACCACACCTTTTATCAAACCTTCTAAACTTCCATGATTTCCCAATCACTAAAAAAATGTCTCTTTATATCTACCTCATGTTTATATCATCTTAATTAAATCCAAATACCATTCCATATATCCAAAAAAGTAAAATTAAGAGTATACAACAAATAATACATGTAGATTCTCAACTAACCCTCTTTAAATTTAATTCTACATCTATAACCCAAATATATTTTTCATCCTTCAATACATAGTAATATGAGTGTCCAATGTATTTTATAATGTTATTAAGATTGTGTAATGACAATATTATTCCCCCATATTTTGATTCCAAAATGAAGACATTATTCATAATATAGATGGTTCACCACATTAACGAAAAACGCAAAATGTTTTTCTCAACCACCATAAATTCTGATCATAATAATATTATTTTCATTAAATATTTATATATAAGGTTTAATATAACATATTATATGATATTTAATATTTTGTTAATAATTTTATTAATTAAAATGACACGTTAGACCTCAGTGTCCTTGGTATGTATTTACTGTATTTTTTTATAAAAAAATCGTGAAATAATATTTTTAAAATTGTTTTTTTTATTATAGTTCCAAAATCCATTATTCTATAAAAATTAATCACTTAACGAGAAAATTATATTTCAAAAAAAGTATAATATAAGATTTATTGGGTTTGACATAGATAATTAATATAATTGGAATAAAAAGGGCTTACATATACAAAGTAAAATAGAATGGAAATGATTCATTATGGTCATAGAGGAATCAAAAAAAGATGAAGATATATATGTATAGTGATTTATGATATATCATCACGAATAACAAATAATGAGGTTGAAACCACACGACAAGTCTTAAATTTATTTAAATACTCATTTAACAACTTGAATGATCGAGTTTCATTCATTAACTGGATGATATAGAATATATTCTTGTTTATTTTATACTAAAAATACATTTTTTATCATGTATTAATAATTATTTAATAATTATTTTCCATTTTTAATGATTTTATGTTCTACTATTAATTGTTTTAAATCATATTCCATGAAGTGGTAGTAGCCAAAGGACTTTATAAAATAGCTACGTAAGAAAAATTCATTTTATGGTCAAACATTTATATAATTATAGATATTTTGGAGTACAATATCATATTATATATTTATAATTTAAACAATATTACGTGGCATGATTGTATTAAACGATTAAAAATGATAGGAAATGTTAAATTTATCATTATAACCATTCATAATTTATCATTATATAACCATAAAATAAAATTAATTTATTATTATATTATATTTAATAATTATAACAATCATTAATAATATTCATGAAATCAATAGTAGGGAAACAATATATAGTTCACCTAGATTGTTGAAAACTACCACGGGGTAAACAATGTCATTAATAGTGTTTTAAAAAGAAAAACAATAGAAATTATTTTTACACATTTCATTTCTATTAAAAAATTAATGTTACATTTTGTTGAATCCTTATGTTATAGAATGGATAATAGGAAATTCGAAATAAATTCATGGTTTTCAACACCAATACCTCTCACCATGAGTCGCCTCCATTGGATATTTCTTAGACCCTTTAGTGACTGGATTATTATCAAACTAAGGGTTTATGTGCATGGGTATGATATTATATATATATATATATATATATTGGAATATACAACCAAAATGAGATAGTTACGGATGTTAGGCGGCGGGGTGGGGGGGGCAGGGTGGATAAGAGTTTTATATACGAATGATGTACTTGTGTCTTAGAAAAAATTTTGATTATTTTTTATATCAAATATTATGAATAGATTTAATTCCCAGGACAATTACTATTGTATAATATAAATATGGAGGTTTATTTGAAATTTTAATATACCCTTGAAAAAAATAATCTTGGGAATATTTTATACAATAAAAGGACATGAATATATTTATATTCAATGAAAATATAAGATATATTTTGAAAATGGATTTATTATTTAGGAGGAAACAAACTGATTATTATTAAGTGAACTAGTTTATTCATTTAATATATTGTATCCCTAGAAAAATAATTTATAGTTTATAGTTTTATAGTTATATCATGATGACGCTGAGAAACTCATGGTATTTACAAAAATAGTATTTAGTATTCATTACAAAAATCACGATTTCATTAAAACTATTAAAATCAATCCATTGATAATTTTAAATTGATGAATTATTAAAGTATTTAAATTTTATAATGTTCAAAATAAAATTATATGGAAGTTTATTTTTAAATAATTTTATATAAGCTACATGAAATTTATTTTTTCCTTATGAAATAATATTTTTTACATGGGATTAAATTTATATTTATTATATCTCTGGATTTTTAAACAAGGAAATCTCATCCAGATACAATGTCTCTGACCATTTACCAAAATAAAGAAAATGTACAGGAAGCATGTTACACAAGCTAGAAAATGAAACTACATATTCTAAATACCATACCTGTCACCATAACCATGATCCAGAGCTTCATCCGCAGTAGTAAACTCCCACTCAGATCTATCAGAATGATATTGAGTGTTAACATACTTCCTTATGAGATTTGACTTTTCCAAATATAAAAACTCCACAGAAGGCTGCATTCCTCTTCCCTTACTAACATAAGAAAATGTACACATTAGCTTCTACATATATGAATAATCTTTTCTCTTACTTCTTCATGGTGTAGCATTCATGAATTCTTCATTCCCTGGAACACTCTTCTTTCCTCCCTGAACAATGATACTGTTGTATGTTCGAACCCGATTGCCAACATTCTCTTTTTCACTGTCAGAGATGTCTCCCCAATTCCTAGATATATGCACCACCTCATAATCATCATCCACTCCCCGTTCATTCTCAATTTGACTAATGTTGACAATCATTGCTAAGAATTTTTTCTATTCCTCACAATGAGAGTTATCGGGACCAACATCAGACTCCATCTCCATTCCCTCCTCCACAACACCTGCTTTATTGGTGACAAAATCCTGTGAAATAGAACCATATATTAATTGGGGACCCTCTATCACTAGTGGCATCTCCTTGTGATCCAGAATTCCAAAACAACTGTAGATCAAAATTCAACCAACTCTATTAGAACTCATGTTCATTGCCACATGATCACCATATGAAATAGCCACATGTTCCTCAAAAAAAAAAGAACCAACAGCAGATGGCATGCACTACCCTCCACTGCTAACCAGGACCCAATTCCATGATCACCCTTTATTCTACCAAAGACTTGCATTATAGTTGGATTCAATGGTGCATGCACCATCTTTGAACCGAATTCAAGGGCCAAAATAGTAACAAGAAGAACCTGCCTCATCCCCCTCTCCACATTTCGATCAGGTTTCTCTTTATCATAATCAACTACAAGTCAAGAAACATACAACCGGGCTCCCTGCCAATATGATCCTCCATTTATTGTAACCACAGCAGATTCCAAAGGGAAATTTTTACCCCCATTTACATGTCCAAATTTATACAATGTTTCCCTAATACTATACTTCACCACAACCTATTAAATCCTCTCAGCATCATGGGTAACACAACCATCACCACTTTTTCCTTCCATCACGTTTGAGTTGACACTCATCCCTCCACTACAGAAAAGGCCTCCAAATTCGCACACCATCTACACTTCACACTTAATTTCATCCACGATTCAAAGGCAACCTCTTGCATCCCACAGAACTCCTTCTATCAGTAATCCAAACACAACCCACAAGAGGCCTCTCAATGTGGACCTCGAAACAAATTTGCGGACCAATCAGATGAGACACAGACTCAGTTAATTGATCATAACAAAGATATCACCCAATCATATTTTCAATTGCACCTAGAATAGAATTATTATGAAAAGAAAGAGGGAGGTCAGAGAGACTTACCCATGCCATGATCGATGAAGGGTCACGCCGCATATGATGTTCGAAACTCCATCCAAAATAAATAAAAATAAGAACCACTACACCTTCTAGGGGCCCTGAACTAAGCGGTAATCATATCCTCCTTTGATCCAAAATGAAACATAATATGTCTTCGATCATGCAACATGATGACCGCACGCTCCTGAAGCTCCCAAGATTTAGAGACGACCTAAAAACGCTTCTAATAAAGGTTGATGAGGACAAAAATGAGCCACCAAGGTATAATTACATAGATTTGTAGCACTGGTGAGTTCCGTCAAGAGCAAAGATAATTGGGGCACCTTTTGGAAGGGATCCAGAACATTCGGGGGAAATAGATATTTTAGGGAAGGGAAGAGAAGAGCCATGGTATGACGAAGGGTCACACCTCCCAGATGGTAATGAATGAAAAACTCCCCCACCAATCGGGAGGGGGGAGAAGATCCAGCTGCCCAGTAGCTAGGTCATAGTTGAAAGAGGAGATCCCGACAGCATAGAGCTAGGACACTATAGATTTTTATATAGATGATAATTCATTACTTTTTCATCGCTAACATTTTGGTATTGTAAAATTAATCTTCTAATAATGTGGAATTTTCATTTTAAGTACCTACATATAAAATCTTTTTTCCTAAGAAAAATATATACAATTATTTAATTCTAATGTTAATGATAATCTATGTTGGTTAACAACATCATTAAAAATGTGTGATGAAAATATTTTTGTAATATGAAATAGTAAATATGATTCTGTATACATTAATAAAAATTAATATATTCTACATATTGTTATTTCAATGTAAAACATGTTCTTTGATATTTTCATACAACAAATTTATGTTATAGAAATTGACATAAAATATTATAAATATAATTTAAAAACTAAATTTAATTTTTTTATATTATAAATTATTTAAGAAATATTAATTTAGAGTAAATATCATTATAATTTTTTTTCATTAGATAAATATTATATTTTATATAAAATTAACAATAATTATCTCAATTTCAATCATTATATTTTATAATTATATGTCTATTAAATGGTATACAAATATTTTATGATAATTAAATTAAAATTAATTAAAATTTTTCAAAAAGAAAATATAAACATTATACTGTTATGTTATTGTATTTATTGAAAGAAGATATAAGATTAAGATAATAGTGAACACAATAAATATGTTTTATAAAAGGGTTCTAATAAAAAAAATTATTCATACAATATATCTATACATAAATTAATAATTTTTAGAAATAAAGATAAATAAAATAATATATTTATATTAATAAAAAACTCTGATTTATATAATTAATAAAAAACAAATAAATTAAAATTCATAATTATTTTTCAAAAATGATAATTTTGAAATATTAGTTAATTATATAAAATGTTTTCTTTTACCACTAAATAAAATGGTGTCCATATAGTTTGACACAATTATAATCAATTATTAATTATTTATCTGTTTTTAATGTATTAAAATATTATACCAACATATTAACAAAAAAACTTATATTTTTTAAGTATATAATATATTTAATTCTTAAAAAATAATAAATTTTTATTATAATTAGACATTTATTTATCCTTAACCTAGTACTCTGGAGATAATATTTATCAATCAGTTAATTTATACCAAAAATGTTTTTCAATCCATCTTCCCAAAAATAACTAATCAAAATTATTATTCAAACCAATGTTACCCACATCTCATTTATATAATATTAAATCATTTTAAACATAATTATTCATAAAACCCCTAAAAATATTATGGTTCTACATCTTATTTTAAATTAGGTACATATTATAACTCTTTTAAATAATCTGTTTGATATTTTACTTCCATATTAAAAACATAATCAAAGTGATCACTATAGTCATATCAAAAAAATTGATATATTAGTAAAATACATAAAAGAATGTGTTATCCATAAATCAATATACTGGTGAAAAAGCATAATCATTATGGTAGCTAGAATACGAGTCAAAGAATCATAGTATGGAATTAAATAATATATTTTATGATCTTTCATATAGAGACAAGTCATAAGTTGTGGAATAAAATAGGATCATCATAATCATGGAATATATGTTGTTGTTGAAAAAATTTATGTCATTTTATCATAATAATAGGTTAAGGATCACTAAAAATACATCAATGACATTGGCCAAGGCTGATTACAATGTCATTGTAACCATATTGACAGAGTTAACCATAACAATCAAATTGATAAAGATCTCAATAGATATAATGAATTAAAGAATCAATTGGAGAAATGTGTAACCCTAGTAAAAAAAAGTTTCATATTATTTCCTTAAATGATGATCCACATACAATGTAAACAGATATAACTCATAAGTGTGAGGTAAAACCATTAATAATA
The DNA here is from genome assembly GCA_963277665.1 of Viscum album. NCBI lineage: Eukaryota > Viridiplantae > Streptophyta > Magnoliopsida > Santalales > Viscaceae > Viscum > Viscum album. Next base: position 2,002,666,360 of record OY728152.1, read on the forward strand.
TATGTTCTATATAGTGACATCCAAAGGCATAGTAAAATGGAGAATCGTCTAGATATTCAAAATAGAAAAATTTATAAATTTTTTTTAATGCATAAAGGAATTAATAAACATATAATTAATGAAATTGTCCAATGGTTGAATGTGTAATAGTGGATGAACAATTTAAAAGGAATTTATGAAAAAGAGAAACAAATTAAAAAACATGACCTCTATTCTTATGGAGTTTTACATAACGAAATGAATGAATAGGGTATATAAGTATTTTAATATACCCATAAAGGATGGAAAAACGAATCAATGTGGTCATAAATGATTTATAAAAATAAGACTAGTAAATGATATATGTTGATAGAAAATATATCATCAAGAATGTGGGTGAGTATGAAATAACCCCTACCTTAAATTTGAGATTTCTTTAGATACTCTACTAGATTCATCAATAGTCAGGAAACATTAATTAATAAGTTTATTCATAACATGATTAAAATTTATTTCACCTATATAGTATTTTTTTTCACGTTTTATTCCTTTATTAAGTTAATATTATTCACATCATCTATTTTAGGGTGTTCAGTGAATAGTTCTATAACTGCTCTATTTTAGTAGGAATATTTGAAATCTATTATCGAATGGTTCAATAACATATATGTTATTCATGACATATTTCAATTTTAATTACAAAACAATAAGTGTTTAATAAGATAAACATTATTTTCAATTTATACATGATTCCTGAATAATCTTATTTTGACACAAAAAATGACTACAATTATTGCCATGTATTATCATTATAAACATGATTATTATATAATTAAAATTAATCAAAATGTTATTATTTTAATATTATGTGACATGAATACATGAAATTAATATTTTTGAATATATATTAATTTAATTAATATAAAATAAATGAACATCGGTCACCTAGGTTGCATAAAACTATAAGAAGTGAAATAATGGTTTTAAAAAGATAATAAAATACAAGTTAAAATAGTTTATATTTATATTTATTTATACATTAAACGAAATTAAAATGTCATTTTACATGAAATTTTAAGTATTTATGTTGTTATATAACTTTTAATATGATTATATAATTGAAAACATTGGTCTTGAAACCCCTACCTGAAACATAGATCTTCCTCCTGAAGATTGATTCAAAAGTCTCTCGAATTTCAAATTACGGATGCACCTGGTGATTAATCCCATATATTAAAGAAAATGGATATGATTTTTTTACATTATTGTTAAATGAAAGAGTTTTTCATGTTATGAGAATATGGACAAGAATATGTGTTTATATATGTTTGGGGAAGAAAAAATTTATATTAACATATTTATTATTTTAATATTTACACTAAATACATTAAATGATGTTGATTAATATGAATTTTATTTGTTTGTCCTTGAAATATTATGGTTTCATTGACATTTTAACACTCCCAGGTCTAAAAAAATACATTCGAAATATTTAATAGTAATTAAATAACGAAAAATATATATTTCATGAATAAAATATACAAGAGTTTTTGAAAATTGATTTATAAGATATGTAATTAAGTATATTAATTTAAAATGAATTAATTTACTCATGATTAATTGAATAATTCATGAACAATAATTTATTAATTCCATTATCCAAATATTTATCATGATGATATCCCAAAAACTTATTGATTTGTAATGATTCTATTTTTTACAATTCTATGAAATATAGTTTTTTTTAATATAAATAATGTTAATATTATGATAATCTAAAAACATGAATTAAGAAATTAATTTTTTTAATATATTGTAATTTTACGAGAATGTAACGTCCAGGATCCGGGTGCCACTCAACGGGTGCCCCGAACCCGGTTGGTCACATGACCTCAAGCGCATTTTCCCAAATGCCAGAGGCTGCCGACTAGTAGCGAGGGACCATATATGATAGTGGGGAAACAATGCCCTCATTTGTCAAAGTGCAGTGCAGTGGAAAAGATAAATAACGTACAACAGAAGAAGCAATAAACAATATTCAACTGAAATGGACAACTGATGTTAAAGACAACCAGAAATCATATACATAAAGATGCAGCATGTCCCTAGTTGAATGAAAGCATCTATAACAAGATACACTGAAATACAATACAATACAACTCAAAATACAAGGTACATCCATCAAAACAAAGCAGAGTAAATATAATAGAACAACATTGCAATCCTAAGCTCGGTCTCATGCTCTCCCACTCCTCTTCTAAAATCACGTACCTGTATATGGACCCTTTCCCTTATCCACACCTGTAGAAAAGTAATCTGTTTGGGCTGAAGACATGACCCATACAGGGTGTGAGAAATAAATCCCAGTAGGTACCCACCAATATCTTTTTCCAAACTGTTAGTGATATTGTTCAACAACAGTGTGCAGTAGTAAATTCAATAAACTAATAATAACTCAAAAGTAACTAACTTTACCTGTCATATACCCATTTTAATATTCAATTAACCATGTCAGGCCCGTGCTATAACTTGGCAGTTATAACATATAAAAATCACCATGGTGAATATTCATGAAAAAATCATCCTTATACATACCATAATTACCCTTAGGTAACAAGAAATGAATCCTGCAGGTGATTTCTCACTGGAAAAATGAATATTTCCCTCAGGCGTATGAGGTGTCCCCCACAGGAACAGGATCTACTGCCCACAGGCATAATTAATATTTCCCTCAGGCTAAAAGAACCTCTACCCTCAGGCTAAACGAAACAATGCCCTTAGGCTAAGAATGTAATCGGGCTGAGCCCAACACATATTCAAGAAATTTATATACAATTCATCTGAAGTAAAATGAAATGATGAATATAATCATTGCATACCCTCGGGTATCTTGGCCAAACGACAAAACAGAGGAACGCACCCCGGGGTGGTCCTGGATCCAAGCAGGGATCCCAAACTGTAGTTTTAACTTATCAAAAGTATATCTATGCAATTATAGTTAACTTTCATCAATGTCCATAGCCATACAAAACCCCAAACATGGTTTCATAGCACAATGGTACACAAAAACACACAACAGTTGGAATTTAAACATCAGACCACCTACCACGATCGCCCCTGATCGGTATAAGTTAACGGCGCCTCCAGAGAAAAATGAGAATAGTGCATATCAGAGATGAAAATAATTTCCTTCAAACTCAAATTACTTTCCCTAGGGAATGTATTGGAAAGAATGGATCTAGGAGAGGGAAGAGATTAACCGCGTGTTTCCAAGGAGATTAACGACGTAGGAATCTGGTTCCCATTGTGCGGTCGAGAGATCCTACGAGGTCCATTCGTCTCTGCAGCTATCCTCTAGAATTATAAGATTCCTCAATGAAAAAAGGATGATATTTCCCATTTTATATGAAAAAACAAACTACACATCATGTACTCTCAAGTACATGGTGTGTACTTTTCACATTTAATTGTTCCTCAAGGGGCTATTTTTTCACCATCAAACAGTACACTTGTCGACATGAGTACAAGGCGTGTATTCCCGATTACATGGCTAGTATTGTCGCTCCACTAGCGGCTGACTCCACCACCTTACTATTCACCTACCGAGTTAATACATGTCGTGTAAATACCCATTACATGGCGTGTAGTCAGTTTTTACACCCTTCATTATCGACAGGCCTACACGCCCAATGTACCAATCCCACACGACCAAAGTACAATGCATGTGGAAAACAACATGGCATGTAGTCACAAAATTTGGGATTTTCCCAATTTTCCTTATTTTCTCAAAAACACTTATGAAAAAATGAAAAGAAGAATCTTTTACCTAATGAAGAAGAAGCAGGTTCTTACAAAATTCCCCACTTCAAGAAATTTGTCTCCAAATTTCGCTTCTAATTGTTGTGAAGGTAAAGCTAAAAACAACTCTGGCCACTGAGCAAGTACGTCGGTCTCCCTCTCCCAAGTTTTCTCCTGCACATGGCCATACTGCCACAGCACTCATACGAGAGGAACTGACTATCCTCGGAGAACCATCATGCTCCTATCAATAATACAAATCAGATTCTCCTCAATGGATTCATCAATCAGTTGCTCAACCTCCCCAGGCTGAAAGATGTGAGACGAATCTGAATGATAACGACATAACTGAGATACATGGAAGTCATCGTTCATGTCCTGGTACCTCTGTGGTAACTATAACTGAAAGGAAACCGGCCCGACTCTCTAAAAAATCTCAAATGGACCCACATACCTTAGAAAAAGTTTACTCTATCTCTTAATCCAACTATGTCCCAACCTCGGTGAAACATGCAAGAAAACCCCATCCCCGACCACAAACTACTAGGGTCATCTGCAGCGATCAGCATAAGATTTCTGATGAGACTGTGCAGTATCCATTCACTTCGGAATCAACTGGACATACTTTGGAGTCTCCTCCACGAGACGTGGTCCCAATAAAGCTACTTCACCTGCCTCTATCAAGCAGAAGGGTGATCAGCATGGCCTACTATATAAAGCATCACAAGGTGACATCTTAATAGTTTCCTGAAAATTATTATAATAGGAAAACTCAACGAGGGTTATAAGCTTCACCCAAAATCCCCCAAACTCTAGGATGCATGCGCACAACATTTCCTCAAGCACCTGTATCGTACGCTCTGGAAGGCCATCGGCCTGAGGCTGGTAAGCTATTCTTAGAATAACCCGTGTACCCAGTGCCCTCTGAAAACTCTTCCAGAAACGAGACATAAAGTGGGAGTCCCTGTCTAAAATGATAGAATGTTAGACCTCATGAAGTGGTACTACCTCTCGGATATACAACTTTCTGATCTCGTCAACACCAAAGGTCACCTTGATTGGAAGAAAGTGAGCTACCTTCATATGTCTATCCACAAAAACCCACACATCGTCCCTACCTTGAGGTGACCTCGGCAACCCGATCACGAAATCCATCAAAACATCATCCCATTTTCATTATGGATGGGTAGGTTCTATAATAGTCCCGCTGGACTCTGATGCTCTACTTTCACCTGCTGACAGGTGGAATATATCATAACAAAACTAGCCACATCTCTCTTCATACCCATCCACCAATACTGATGTCTCATGTCATGGTACATTTTGGTAACTCCGGGATGCACTACCCAAGCTGAAACATGAAACTCCTGCATCATCTCCTCATGTATATCCCCTCGAACCCACACTCGTCCATGGAAATGTAGTACCATATCATTGCCTATTATACATTCAGAAGGAAGGTCCTCACTTGCCACTGACTCCCATAGAACTAGGCCTTCTATATCAGTTAGTTGTCTCGTTTTCACTCCATCCAGGAGGGTAGAGGCCCTAGATAGTGGATAAATATATGTATACCCCTGACTATCATGCACCACCAAATGAATCTCCGAGAACAAATCCATAAGCTGCCACTCACCACTGGCCTCCTGCACTGCCTGTATCTGAGTGCTTTTGCTCAGTGCATCAGCTACTGCATTACCTTTACCAGGTGTATAGGCAAGCTCAATGTCGATGGACTAAAGGTATTCGACCCACTTTCGCTATTCAAGGTTCAATTCACGCTGAGTAAAGTGATATTTTAGACTTTTGTGGTCGGCAAAAACCATAAAATGCTCTCCCAAGAGATAATGACTCCAACAACACAACACATGAACAAGTTCAGCCAGCTCGGGATCATGTGTCGGGTAATTCCTCTCATGTGGCATCAACTGCTGAGACTCGTACGCAACAACTCGATCGTCCTGCATTAACACTACTCCAAGACCAATAACTTATGTATCACAGTTAACTGTATAGCTCTTCCATTTCTCTAGAAGTATCAGTACTAGTGTTGATGTCAACCTTCCCTTAATCTCCCGAAAGGTTGTCTTGCAAGATTATGTCCAAAGGAACTTCACACCCTTCTTAGTAAAACTCATCAACAGCGCTACTTAGCGCAAGATGTCCTATATAAAACACCTTTAGTAACCAGCAAACCCCAAGAAACTCCATATCTCAAACACGTTCTTAAGAAACTCCAATGAAACTACTGCTCTCACATTCTCTAGGTCTACTGCAACTCCCGCCTCTAAGATGATATAACCCAGGAAGTGTATCTACTCCATCCAAAATAAGCACTTTGAGAGATTAGCATATAGCTGATTCTCTCTCATTGTACTCAGTACGATCTCAAGATGGGTAGCATGGTCATGTCGAGTGTGAGATTACAGCAAGATATCATCCTTGAATACTACAACAAAATAATCCAGATATGGTTGGAACACATGATTCAACAAATCCATGAAAACAGTTGGTGCATTCATGAGTCTGAACGACATAACCAAGTACTCATATATACCATATCTGCTCTGAAAATATGTAGGTGGTATTTTCGATGGTTTAACACGTTACTGGTGATATACAGATATCAAGTCAATCTTCGTGAACACTCATTCTCCACGAGGTTGATAAAAAAGATCATCGGTACTTGGAAATGGATAACGGTTCTTGACCGTCAGCTGGTTCAACGTTCGATAATCTACACAGAGTCTGAGGGTGTCGTCTGCCTTCTTCACAAAGAGGATCGGTGAAACCCATTGAGAAGTACCGGGTCGAATAAAACCCTTTACCTGCAACTCCTATAACTCCCTCTTAAGCTCCTACAAATCTAGTGTAGAAATACTATAAGTAGGAATAGACACTTGTGTTACCCTTGACACAAGATCAATTGAAAAATCCATCTCTCACTCCAGAGGTAGACCAGAAAATTCTTCCGGAAAGACATCCCAGAAATGATCAACTATTGGAGGAAAATAATTCTTACATGTTCCTTGATCTTTCAGATACAAACTCGCAATCTAGGTTGTAACACCACCATGCCCACGGTGCTCGAGTCTAGCTCAGATCGCCTAGACATCCCATTAGTCCTTGTATAGAAACTCTCCGGCCTTTGGTGGAGTGAAACTCACCATACGATGATAGAAATCCACAAAGGATCGAAATGGTACCAACCAGTCCATCCCGAGAATGGAATTATAAGTTATCATCTCTAAGACATAGAGTTCCCATAGAAATTGACACCCACCATCCTCTATGGGGAACACCCTTCACTGATGCACAATAGAAATTCTAGTCCCCAATGGAGTGTCTAGCATCATGATATCAGAAGAAGGAGAAACACAGGGACCAAGGCTCACCACAATAGGCATAGAAATAAAGCTATGTTTAGCACCCATATCTAATAGTAAAAAAGAAAAAACAGAAGTAAAATTAATAATACCTCTACTACTGGAAGGTTTAGGATCCTGTTCCTATAGTGTCTATTGCACTGCATATGCCTGCCCAGTGTCACGGCTCTGCGACATAGCCTGGCTACCCTGAGCTGACCCGCCCAGCTGTTTTTTAGATCCTAGTCTCTCACTACCATGACCACTAACACCAACTCTTCCTGTATATCCTCATGTATCCCATTTTCCAAACAGGTAAGAAGATACTTGTCCTGCTCCCGCAGGCGGAGTCTAAACCAAACCCCTCTAACTAGCCGCTTGTAGGAATGCCCTGCAAAAGCACTGCAGATGACCCATCTTGTCGCAGGCTCGACACTCCACTGGTTCACGTGGAAACTTAGGTCTCTTGTGACCCTCTTTACGACACTGGTAGCACATGACCAAGCCAGTTGACAAATTCCTCCGGATAGTACTGCCACAGTGAGAGAAATCCATCTGCCTCTTCCTCTTACCAGAATAAATAGTACCAAGAACTGGTGCCGAACTGACCTGGCCTACACCACTAGATTCCCGCAAATTCCTCTTGGTAAACAATGCCTGGTTCAGAATACCATGTACCATAGGTAACCTGAAAATATTGACCAGCGCTCAGATTTCATATCGAATACCATCCTCAAAGCATCTAGCTCTCAACACGTCATCACCGACCAGAACAATTGAAAAACACAGAAGATCGGTGAAGAGGTTAGAATAATCCATCACTGACATGTCACCCTGTTGTAGATTCATGGACTCTTGATCTCGATCTTCCCTCAGCATCTCCAGGAATAAGAAGTCATAGAAGTCTTCCAGAAAATCATCCCACACCATGTCTCGCTCATGCTCAGACTCAGTGGTAACATCCCACCACCTTTTTGCGGAATCACGCAGCACACATGTGGCAAGCATGACCCTCCGCCTTGGACGTGTCTCCAAATGATCGAATATTGTCTGTATCAAACCCAGCCAAGACTCTGCAGCATGTGGTCCACCATCCCTTGAAAACATAGGTGCATGTTCTGCGAGAATATATGAGTGAGCTCTGCCATAAATGTGGCGGCTGTTGGTGCTCCCTGGAAGGTCTGCATAAACTACATGAAGCCTTCACGAAACTATGCCTCCACACCAATGATTGGTATAACGACTAGAGCCACATCTAGCTCTACTAGAGGATCCATTGGTAGCCCATGGCTAACTATATATGGAGTATAATCGTTGCCGCTCTCCTGGAGAATAACTCAAGGTCGTCTTGGCAACATGACTCTACAAGGTCAAACACCTGCCCTAAATCAAGATTATCGAAGACTGAAAAAGTGGAGACCAATGAAAGAACATGATAATAATAGCATCCATGATTTAAAAAACTTGACTTCACAGCATGTATAAATACTACACATCGTTTTCTCAAAATCCATCCACATGGGTGTGTACTCCAGCTTAAATTGGCCATGTAACACCCCAAACAAGCGACACGTCTTTTAACTACAAGGTGTGTAGTTGAATCACCCTTCATTTCTCGAGTCCTTCTATACGGATAAGCCAGACTGCTCTACTAAAAAAAGACTACACAACGTGTCCCATATGTACATGGAGTGTACTCAACAAGATTTCACCGGCCCATGTTGTTCGTGACACGGCCTGTGTACCCATGTCACACTACACGGTGTGTTTCAAAAAGACATGACATGTTCAAAGAAGCCCCAGACTAACCTGTGTTGTTCTCTACACGGCCCGCTACACGACTGACACTACACGGAGGGTTCCAAAAAGACACTGCATATACTAGGAAAGATATCACCGACCCGTGTTGTTAGTGACACGGCTGATTACCTGGGTCGGACTACACGGAGTGTTCATGGTCGACACGGCGTGTATTTCTTGAGAATATGTCATTTGTGTTGTTAGTTACACGGGAAGATACTGGGTCGACACTACATGATATGTACAACCGGTACACATCATGTCTCCCCACGCCATTTCCTACCCTGTTTCCCATCGCACATGGTCTATGACACGGGTGGAGACTACACGGAGTTTAGTGAGGGTACACGACATGTACTTAAAAAGTTTTCCTTTCTTCCCAAACAGAAGAACACATGACCTGTGTCCAAAAAACTAAACATCGTCTATGCTGGGTTTTCAAGATAGTAAGCCTCAGAATCTACTCTGGAACCCAAAAAACACTAAACAAACACCTAAGTTCCAAATTCTGATCCGCGAGGGCCCATACTCTACACAAATCAAAGCTTGGAATCTTCCACATTTTATAAAAAAAATAATCACATCGATGATCCCCCAAATTCCAGTCATTGAGGGCCCATACTCCCCAAAATCAAATGTTTGGAATTCATCATTTCAAAATCTCACATAAAAATACCCTATCAAATAGCAGGTATTTATCAAAGTTGCTATCACTTGGGAAACCTTTTATATCACAACAACTATCACAACAACATGAAATTCATAATGCACCTATATGGAATGGCCGAATACTTTCCATGTGATTTATAACATGCTCTTAAATGATGAATGAGATGGCATACCCTCATCTCATTGGGTTGTAACTAAATAGAACCCAAGTATAACATATAAACAGCAAACCACAAGTGCATCACCCAACGGTGAAAATCATATCAACTATAAAATTGAAAAACTATTAATATTAACAATAACTAAGGTAGACTAGATTTTCCCTATACACAGGTTAGCTACTTCTGGGCACAAATTATTACCAACTACCAAGTTCATCCAATCCCTGAATAATACTCCAAATAGAATGTCAAAGTAACGTACTCCCCTGATACCACCTTGCAACGTCTCAGATCCGGGTGCCACTCAATTGGTTCCCCGAACCTGGTTGGTCCCATAACAACAAGCACATTTCCAAAAACTCCAGAGGATTCTGACTAGTAGCGAGGGACTAGGACTGATAGTGGGGAAACTATGCCCTCATTTGTCAAAGTGTAGCGCAACAGAAAAGATAAATAACATAAAACAGAAGATGTAGAAAACAATATGGAACTGAAATGGACAACTGAAGTAAAAGAGAACTAGAATTCATATATATTAAGATGCAGCATGTCCATATTTCTATGAAAGCAGCCAGACTAAGATTCACTGCAATATAGTACAATAAAACTCAAAATAAAAGGTACAAACAACAAAACAAAATAGAGTAAATAGAACACATCAGCATCGTAAGCCTAAGCTTGGTCCCATGCTCTCCTAAGGCTCTGATACAATCATGTACATGTATAGGGACCCTTTCCCATATCCACACCCACAGAAATGTAATCTTCTTGGGCCGATGACATGACACAAACATGGTGTGAGAAATAAATCATAGTAGGCACCCACCAAAGGCCCTTGCCCAACTGTTAGTGAAATTGTGCAACAGCAGTGTGCCATAGTAAATGTAATAATATAAGTTGTACTCAAAAGTATCTAACATTACCAGTCATATTTCCATTTTAATATTCATTTAACGAAGGAAAGCTTGTGCATTATCTTGGTAAGTATCACATATAAAAATCACCACAATGAATATTCATTTTTTTAACAGTATCCAAGAAATTTATTGAATCAAAAAAATGGGGGGGGTACATGGTAATCTCGAGGTGTAATGTGCTTACACCCTCTGAAATTTAAAGAAGCCAAAAAACATACATTTAAAACCAAAGAAAAATGCAGTTTGACTTCCAAGATGAAGAGCAGCCCTGCTGCAGGGAAATGAACTTTCATTATAACACTGTCCTTAGATATACCATCCTTACCCTCAGTTAACCAGAATCGAAACCCGTAGGTGATTGCCCAGAGGCAAAACGAATATTTCCCTCAGGCATACAAAGTGTTTCCCAAAGGCACAAAATACACTATCCATAGACATAACAAATATTTTCCTCAGGCTAAAAAAACCATATCCTTAAGGATAAACGAAATACTGCCCTTGGGCTAAGAACATAACTGGGCTAATCCCAACACATAAGAAAGAAATTTATATACAATTCCTCTCAAGGAAAATTCAATGAAAAATATAATCATAGCATACCCTCAAGTATCATGGACAAATGGCTAAATAGAGGAACGCACCCCCGGGGTGGTCCTGGATCCAAAGAGTGACCCCAAAAAACATTTTTAACTAATCAAAAGTTTATCTATGAAATTCTAGATATCTTTCAGCATAGACCAGATACATAAAACACCCCAAAAACGAGTTTGTTGCACAACATACACAAAAACAAACATCAGTTGGAATTTAAACACCATACCACATACCTCGATCGCCCATGATTGGTATACGTGAATGACACATCCCGAAACAAATGAGAATGGCACAGATCTGAGATGAACATAATCTCGTTCAAAATCAAATAACATTCCCCTAGGAATGAATTGGTAAGAAAGGCTCTAGGAGAAGGAAGTGTTTACCTGTGCGGTTCAAAGGAGATCGATGACATAGGAATCGGGTTCCCGGTGTGCAGTCGGGAGATCCTCCAAGGACCAGCCATCTCTCCCGCTCTCCTCCGGCGTTCTAAGCTTCCTCTATGAATAGAGCCGGATACTGATAATTATAAGAGAAAAAACAAACTAGAAATTGTGTACTCTTAAGTAGATGGTGAGTAATTCTTTAATTTATCTATTCTTCTGGCGGCTACTTTTTCACCACTGAACTGGTCACTTGTCGACATGAGTACACGACGTGTATTCCTGATTACACGGGGTGTATTGTCGCTCCGCTGGTGGCTACCTCCACTGCCTTACTATTCCCCTACTGACAGAATACACGGCGTGTAAATACCCTATACACGACATGTAGTCAGTTTTTACACCATTTATTTGACTATAGGAAAACATTCCCAATGTACCCATCCTGCATAGCCAAAGTATAAGGCGCGTGGAAAAGTACACGACGTGTAGTCAAAAAACTTGGGATTTTCCCCCATTTTCTTTATTTTCTCAAAAACACTTATGAAAAAAGGAAAAGAATAAACCTGTATCTTAAGAAGAAGAACCAGGTTCTAACATAGATCGTTAATTATTAAATGGTATAATATAAAATTTTGGAAAATAGTTTTATCTTGTAGAAATGAAATTTTATTTTCCACGAGTAATTACATATATTTTATTACTATTCCTCATTAGAAGATTACTAATAATAAATATTTTTTCATATTAAATTTTTTAATAAAAAACTTTTTATAATTAATATAAATTTATTTTGTAATTATATTATTAATAAAAAATGTATTTCAATAAAATTTATGCTCAATATTAATTCAAAAGCAATTTTAATTTTCTAAAAACTACATTTTTAAAATGTATTAATAATTTCATTAAAATAGAAAACTATATATGTGAGGAATTTCATTTTCAAATAATAAAATCAAATACTTCATAATATTTATTTTAGTATAAAACATGATTTTTAAAATTTTCAAGGGACAGTTTTGATGTAATAATGTAATGCCCCGACCACAGTTACCTAGAGTCAGTGCATTATTAGAAACATTGGCATGATAACAAAAGATCATGTCTTGAAAGACCGATTAGTTTAGTAGCCTTGGAAACACTAGATACATTCATAAATGTTACATTAAATCATAAAGTAAAACAAAACTACAACAACATGTTGTCATCATATCCCCTCATACAATCCCTGCAGGTCATCCATAAAATACTTCTTATCATCCTGGAAAAATTAAATCATTTAATGGGGTGAGATCAGATGCTAAGTAATGATGACAATATAGCGGGAACTTTCATAAATAAAATTAAACATTTAAGGCAATATATAACTTAAACAAAATCCTTTTAAACTTGAACATTAGAATAATATGGAAAAATTAAAATAAAATAATGTCATTTACTTATTCACATGGATATTCTACTAGTCAAATAATCACATACAATATCAATAACCGCTTTTATAATGATAGAATGCATAATGTCGGACTATCATAACCATGTGTCCAAGGCCTCGTGCCAAGACTACAAATAAGAATTTTTCAAGGCCTTATTCCAAGACACTAGTTTGTCTCATGAGACCTACCGATGCCTCGAGGAGCTATAGTGGACTCCACCCGTCACTTATTATGTCCAATGTATTCCTCATATGGACAGGATTAAACATATCATAAACTATAACATAATCCTATCACATAAAACATTTATAAAGGAAACCTAAAATTTCCACATTTCAATCACAAGATATCAATACAACACATTGAATTAATAAAACCATTTTAAATACCAAAATAAAATAAACGGTAAACATGGTGTTTGTTTATCAATTTTTAAAAAAAGTTTTATCTTGTAGAAGAAGCAGAAACTGAAATAATGGTCACGGCGGTGGAGAAGTAGTTGTCGCCGCATACGTAAGACAAAACATTCCTTTTGTCGTTTAGTAAAAACACATCATATAAAAAGATTCCATTTTATTAAAAGTAAAAATCAAAGGGGTTTATAAACGGTATAAAATAAAGTCGTGTATAAAACAAAATATGCCTCAATGAAAGGAGATTGAGACGAAGTCCCTTACCTCGTGTCCGACTTGACTCGATCATTCTTTAATGTCCTGAATAATAAACTAGAGTTAATTTATACTTTCTTAAGAACCTTTTCATGTTAATTATTCCTTTTATAACACTTATTACTATGTTATGAACATTATTCAGTCATCAGAGTTAATAACGGTCATTTTGTCGATCATTGGTACTTGAGTCAACAATAAAATTCTTATAATTACAAGTTGTTTATGTGGTAGAATATCCATTTTCTCTAGAATTATATTCATGATGTAGATATCATATATATATGAAATATATCAATTATATACATTCATTTATAATGTTATATAACATTTAGAGGTATGAAATGAAATGCACCATTCATAGAGACGGTAAGTCGTACGTAGGCATGAACGCTACTTTTTGATTTCTTACAAAGGCTTACTTGAGAAGATTTCTGCCCAAAGTGAGGATTATAGGAATAAGAGAGGGATGTTGATAGAGTATTTGGGCAGAGTTTGGCCCTGCCAAATGTCTTTGAAAGTGTGAATAAGGTGGTAGAGGTGGGGGCCTTTTATAAAAGAAGAGGAGGGGCACTCATGGAATGTCATGAAATGTTACATTATTATGAAATTATTTTCGGATATCAAAGGTCCCAAAATTATATATTTCAAATATAAGGTTATAAGGGTTCTGAATATACTCATCCAATAGGTTTTTGAAATGTTTAAGGCTTAGATTTTACATTATCTTTTCATTTTATTTAAAAATTTCATTAATGAGGTAATCGCTGCATCATCATGGTGTGATAAATAAATTTATATATTTAATGCCTAAAAATTATAAAACAATTACCATGATATAGAAAATAATTTTATATTTACAATGGATATTTATAGTCAAAAATATAACTTGTATAACCCCTTGTAAAAATTGTTTTAGTAAAACAATGCATGTTTGGGACAATTTTATTTTTACATTAAATAAAAGGTATTAATGTAATTTTCATACCAAATTGGCTCCATGGGGACCCCAAGTTGATCCATGTATTGTCTTGGTCGTCCATGACTCATCCAATAAGTGTAGTACAAGTGTATAGGTAATTTCATAATTTTATATCATTAAATTTACCTTAAATTGCACTAATTACCTTTAATCGCGATTAATTGAACTGAAATGTAACTATTCACCAAAAATTATTCTAATCCAATTAAACCACATTATAAATCCTAATGAAAATGGTGTATGTCATATTTTTTAAATTGAAATCACAGAGGTGGTAAATTTTCATTTAAACGAAAAATCAGTTTTTTAACTACCACTTAGTGGTTTCACTATTCATCAAAATTCGACGATTTTCAGAACAATGCCAAAAATTCACCCTAATATATAGTTGATATTATGAATTCAAAAATTATGTCTATTTTAAAAAATTCCAGAAATATATGTTTCATTAATTAATTTTATAATTTATCCCCATTGTCAAAACAAATAGCGTGTTTTAAGAAACAATATCAATCACAAGATTGATAATTGTTTATGTCCAATTTCAAAGTGAAATTAATTCTAATGACCACCATTGGATAAAATGGTGAAATTATATTCTTATTATACATTTAACCCACTCAATAGTATAATTTATCACTATAAATTATTTTTATTAAAAATGTTGTTTTTAAGTATTTTTCACTATTCATCAAAAATTCGAAGTTCTCAGAAAAATACCAAAAATTCGACATAGGCTAGTTTCGATATTATTAATCCAAAAATGAAGTCCATTATGGAATATAAAATTTATATAATTTCAAAAAGTGGGTATTACAATTCAAAACGACTACATTGATTGGTCACGGTGTGTTAGAACTCGAGGTTGCGTACAACACACGTTGCTCTATTATTTAAAGAGAAGCGTACCATGGAAGCTTGGGGTGTTACGTTCTACCCTCCTTCAATAAATTGAATCCTTGAAATTTGAAATTGTTCTTCAAAAATAAAATGTTTAAAGTAGAAAATACCTTTGTGGAAAACCCACATCGGAAATAAGGTTAATAAAATTTAGCCTTAATAAGAGGGAAATGGAAATGAAAAAGTCACCACCAAATTATGATCTCGATTAGGAGAACATTGGTGGAGATTATAGACAAGTAGTTGGAGGGAAAATTTAAATATTTGTAGGGAGTGATTGAGGTCATCAATCACAAACAAGTGTAAAATTGAGGGCCGGAATGCCTTCAATCTATGGTTATTTAAAATATCATCATTTCAACAAAACATAAGGTATTAAGATAACACATTTTTTTAATATTATGTTCCTATAGTTTAATAATTAATTTATTCATAGAATAAGATAGAGGTATATACATATATATATATATATATATTTGACGAGTTGAGTTTCAACCTTCAACTAATTTCTACCACAAACTCATCTTTCCCTCAAAAAGATAATAGAACTCCTAATCGTACAAGGTTCCAAATATTAACACATACCATTTAGATTTGGAAAACTATTTTTTAATAACTAGGGACTATTTGTAGGCTAGTGGTAGGTAATAAATACCTTTCACACTATGGTGTGGGTTCGATTCCTGCAGCTTTTTCAGACGTGACAGGTTATCCCCCGACCTGTAGGTTGTCCTTTTCTTAAAACTATAGTATTATAATATTCCAAAAATAATCTTTAGAAATGTTTTGACCTTAAAAAATACTATCCGAATTTCAACTTAATGTATTCAAATCTTTATAGTTATCCAAAATACCTCTGTCCGGACTTTCTCTAAAAGGACTCTAAATTTCAAAATCAATTGTAACATCAGAATACCCAAAAAAAGTAATGTTTCTCTTATTGTCACATACTAATAATATGATTACCTTCATTGTATTAAAACTTTAATGAAATATACAGGTACTGCAGTACAATCCTTATATATATCACATTATTCTTATAACCAGAATACAATCCTTGAGTCCAAAAGCATTAATACATTAATTATTCCACTTCTACATTAGTAACAACATAAGATTGGCCTTGATCCCTCGGCCTTTTCTGAGGTATGTTTCCATGTTGCTTAGGAAATTTATTTTCATAATTCCCCTATTCCATACAATTGTATAATTCAACATTGATAGCCTCATTCTTTCCCGTGCAATCATGATCCTAGAGACCTTTTTCTCCACATTTATGACAAACTCTCATTCCTTTTAGGCAAGTACCAGGTTGATTCTTCCCAAAATTATTGAATAATGGAAAATACTTCATTCCCTTTTCCCTTTATCTGTCTCTTGTTCCACCGTTCTCTTCTTCTTTTGCTTTACTTTATTGTCATTAGATTCAGAGAATTCCTTTTCTGTTTTGATAGAACACGAGACTATATCATCATACATTGAGAATGATTGTGATAATAAATATCGATAGAGAAATGGTTTTAAACCATAAAAGAAACAATCAATCATACTTCTTGGGTTTCATATATAATCTTCTACATGCCACACTAACCATGTAATTTTAGGCTTATACTTTGCGACATTCTCATCCCCCTTTTGTCTCAGACTCAAAACTTTCCATTCCATATTTGCTCGATGGTCATGAGAAAAAAATATTTTTCTATGAAACAATATTTGAACTCCCTCCATTACTTATTTGATACTTCATCATCTTCCTTCGTGTTTTGTATCAATGACCACCATTGATCAGCATCTCCAGTGAGGTGGTAAACTACCATGACAACTTTTTCCCTTTCACTACTCCCTAAATCCTGAAATATTCTCTCTAGGGAATTTATCCATTGCTCAGCTACCAATGTATTTATACCCCCATTAAATTTTGGTGGTTGTTGCTTCATGAAGCGGTATGACATTGATCCACCACATTGCGGATCAGGGTGATCCATATGAGTAAGGTTATTATTCAGAACCTGAGTGAGTTTTTATAGTATGGTGATTAGCTGATCTGCACTAGTTGCATCACCAGCTCCACTATAATTATCATGAGCAGGAGGACAATCCCTACATGGAGTGCGTGCATTGATATAATTTTCATTCCTTCTAGTAGGCGCCATTTCTAAACAATGTCATAAACTAGATCATTTTATGAATCAAAATACTTTATTCCATACTTGTAAAACACTTAATATAAATTGAACAGTTTATGGATATAATCCATAATCATAAAAATGTTTTCTTTGAGAAATTATATACTCATAAACCCTTCATAATGGATTGTAATGAAAATGGGAATTATTCTAAGCATATCCCCTGGGAGTGTCGTAACCAAGAGTGCAGCAGGGCCCGTTGTCGTGCACCAGTTCTCGTTCGAGTCTAGAACGAAGCAGTGTTTTCTAGTTTTACCCCTAGGTACATATCTGCCAGAGCCGCCTCTACCTGCTCATATCTCGGCATGGATTTATTTCTTGGAAAACTGACAAAATATCTGTAATACCAAAATTCTAGGAAGTTCTTCTATACTAAACCTTAATGTCTATCTTTGGGCTATGTGATCTAATCAGAGTTTATATAAATATAGCTTCAAAGGTTAGTACTAAACTACTTATAATACCAAATGTATTCCCCGACCCCAGTTACCTAGAGTCGGTGCATTATGACGTAACATTGGAATGATCACAAAAGATCATGTCTCGAAAGACCGATTTGTTTAGTAGTCTTGCAAACAATAGATATATTCATAAATGTTACATTACATCATAATGTTAATCAAAACTAAAAAAACATATTGTATTCATATCACCTCATACTATCCCTATAGGTCATTCATAAAATACTTCTTCACATCCTGGAAAAATTAAAACATTTAAAGGGGTGAGCTCAGATTTTTAGTAAGGATGACTATATAGCGGAAACATTCATAAATAAACATAAACATTTAAGGCAATGTATAACTTAAAATAAGCCTTTTAAACATGAAATTTAGAATAATATCGAAAAAGTAAAATGAAATAATTCCATTTACTTATTCACATAGATATTCTACCAGTCGAATAATCACATGCAATATCAATAACCACTTTCATAACGATCGAATGCATAATGACAGACTATCATAACTACGTAGCCATGGCCTCGTGCCAAGACTACAAAAAATATTTTGTCAAGGCCTCGTGCCAAGACACTAGGTTGTCTCATGAGACCTACCGATTCATCAAGGAGCTATAGCGGGCTCCACCCGTCACTTATTAAGTCCAATGCATTCCTCATATGAATAGGTTTAAACATATCATAAACCATAACATAATCGTATCGCATAAAACATTCATAAAGGAAACATAACATTTCCACATTCCAATCACAAGATATCAGTACAACACATTGATATAATAAAACCATTTTCAATAACAAAATAAAATAAAAGTAAAACAAGGTATTTATTTTTCATTTTTAAAAAAAGTTATAGCTTGTAGAGGAAGTTGAAACTCAATGAATGGTCACGGCGGCGGAGAAGTCATTGTCGCCGCATATGTAAGACAAAACATTCATTTTGTCATTTAGTAATAGTGATTCATATAAAAAGATTCCTTGTTATTAAAATTAAAAGACAAATAGTTTTATACACCGTATAAAAGAATGTTGTGTATATTACAAAATATGCCTCAATGAATGGAGATTGAGACGAAGTCCCTTACCTCGTGTCCAACTTAATTCGATTGTTCTTTAATATCCTGAATAATAAACGATAGATAATTTATACTTTCTTAAGAAAATTTTACATGTTTATTATTCCTTTTATATAACTTATTACTTTGTTATGAACATTATGTAGTCATTTAAGTTAATAACGGTCGTTTTGTCGATCTTTGGTACTTGAGTCAATAATAAACTTCTTATAATTGAATGTTGTTTATGTGGTAGAATATCCATTACCTCCAGAATAATATTCTTGATTTAAATATCATATATATCATATATATCCATTATATACATGCATTTATAATATTACATAACATTTAGAGGTAAGAAATGGAATGCACTGTTCATGGAGATGGTAAGCTGTACGTACGCATTAACGCTACTTTCATTTCTATTTCATATTTAGTGGAATGAAATCATAATGATATAAAGGTATATTATAATTACAGTATAATATCATATATAATATTATTAACTCCATACTTTATAAGTCCCATATATGGCATTAACGATTCAAATCACTTTGAGGGGGCGGTAGTCCGCATTTCCAAAAAATGAAATTATCGCGTTTACCCATAATGGAAATGTGAAAGGTATTCCCTAAATGAAAAATACAGAAGAATAAAGAAAACATAAACATAATATATATCATATATTAATATAGTGTCATATTAATGGCCACCATGAGAGGTGTTAAAATAAGTTTGAACAATCATCGTTTCGTGAGGTAGTAATTCGCCACCCACAGAAACAGTATGTTCATTAACCATTACACGAAGGTGTGTGTAAGTGTAAATCAAAACCTTCTCATAAAAACATACTAGTATATTTAATATATTGGTTTTGTTACAAAATAAATGAATAAATGTAGTTTAAGGGGTTGTAGAAGCAAAATAAAAAAAAAGAACATAAGAGAAGACATTACCTTAAAATCGGGTAACTCTTTTTGATTTGATACAAAGGATCCCTTGGGAGGATTTCTGCCCTATGTGAGGATTCTAGGAGTAATATAGGGACGTTGACAGAGTATCTGGGTAGAGTTTTTCCAAGAAAAATGGCTTTTAAGGCATGAATAAGGTGGTAGAGGTGGAGGCCTTTTATAAGAGGAGAGGAGGGGCACTCATGGAATGTCATGAAATGTGACATTATTATGAAATGATTTTCGGATTTCAAAGGTCCCAAAATTATATATTTATAATATAAGGTGATAAGGGTTAGAAATATACTCATCCAATAGGTTTTTTACAAGTCTAAGGCTTATATTTTACATTATCTTTTCATTTTATTAAAAAGGTTCATTAATGAGGTAACTGTTGCACCATCATGGTGTGATAAATAAATTTATTTATATAATGCCTAAAAATTATAAAACAATTACCATGATGTAGGAAATTTTCTTATCTTTCCAATTGAAATTTATAGTTGAAACGTTATCATGCATAACCCCTTGTAAAAATTGTTTTAGTAAAACAATGCATATTTGTGACACTTTTATTTTTACTTTAATTAAAATGTATTAATGTCATTTTCTTACCCTAGTGGATCCATTGGGCCCCCAAATTTACCGATGAATTTTCATGGTTGTCCATGACTCATCCAATAAGTGTATTACAAGTGTAAAGGTAATTTCATATTATTATATCATCATATTTACCTTAAATTACCCTAATTACCTTTAATCGCGATTAATAGAACTTAAAAGTTACTATTCACCAAAAATTATTTTAATCTCATTGAACCACATTTTTCTTCCTAATTACAATGATGTATGTCGAATTTTCGAAATTCAAATCACAGAGGTGGTAGAATTTCATTTAAACGAAAAATCAGTTTTTTAACTACCACTTAGTGGTTTCACTATTCATAAAAAATCAAAGTTTTTCAGAAAAATACCAAAAATTCACCCTAAGATATAATTGATATTATGATTTAAAATATGATGTTTATTTTCAATAATTCCAAAAATATATGTTTCATTAATTAATTTTATAATTTATACCCGTTGTCATAACAAATAGCGTGTTTTAAGAAATAATATCAATCAAAAGATTAACAATTGTTGATGTCAAATTTCAATGTGAAATTAATTATAATGACCACCATTGGATAAAATGGTAAAATTATATTCTAATTATACTTTAAGACCACTCAATATTACAATTTATCACTATAAATTATTTTGATTAAAAATGTTGTTTTTAATTATTTTTCACTATTCATCGAAAATTGGATGTTCTCGGAAAAATACCAAAAATTCAATGTAGGCTAGTTTCGATATTATGAATCCAAAAATGATGACCATTATGAAATATAAAATTTATATAACTTCAAAAGGTGGGTATTAATATTCATAACGGAAACTTTGATTGGTCGTGGTGTGTTAGAACTCGAGGTTGCGTACAACATATGTTGCTCTTTTATTTAAAGAGAAGCATACCATATAAGCATGAGGTGTTACAAATAAAACATGAAAAATAAAAATAGTGAAAATCATTTAGAATAAAATCATTTTTCATGGTAAATATCTAATTCCCAAAAAATATTATTTTATTGTTTAAATATTAATTATCATGTCATCCTTTTCATTATATTTATATAAATATTCATATTCAATAAAACATTATTAATTTATATTTAATTATAGTTTGAAATAATTATATTGATTATAAAACATATACCTAACTTTGGAAACAACATAAAAATGATTTAAATTACTATATAAATGGAATTTTGAAAACTATATTGTTAAATTTAATTTCTTTATGAAATAAAATAGTATATATATAAAAATACATAATACAACATAAGATATTTTATAAAATTATATTTATAAATAATTATCATCCAGGGAATCCCATTATACATTAGTTTATATTTTATTAAAAATGATTCAAAAAAAAACAAAATAATTATATTCATTTATATTTGTGGCTTATATCATTAACTACAATATAATTTAAATTAATTTAACATATACATATATTTTTATAATGTTAAATTAGAATAATCATTAATGAAAATCAAGGATGTATGAGATACATGTTTCTCGATAACCCCTTCCCATCCATGTGAATATTCAATTTCATGAGAATCATGGATCCTATATACTATTAATGGATATAATTAATCTCGGAATACATAAATTTAACAATCATTTATGAGAGCTTGGTATACACTGTTGACTTAAAGATCATTCTATACCATTTTGATAAACTTATGAGCTTCCCTCGAGGTGTTATTATGGCTGATATGTTACGTGGATTATGGGAAAATGGTGTAACCAAAAAGGTAGATTAATATTTCATATATATATTATTAATTAATTATTGTTAAAATTTTAAGCCCATATTTTTAAATATTAATATATAGAAATTTATTTGTGGAATTGTAACTAAAATAAGAACTTCTTTATTAATTAATTGTAACAAAATTTCAAATATATTTTAATTTTTTAAATTATTTAGAAAAATAATATAATATAATTTATAGTAGATAAAAAATATATATGTACTTACCTGTAACCTACCTGACTCATATTTAATATTGTATAGTGTACTATATATTGGATCTTTTACAGAATGCCTCAAAATAGATATTCCCCAAAAGTAGTGGGATCATAAAATATTGGTGTGTTTTAGATTTGACTTTTGAAACCCTTATACTATAGAATATAATTCTTTTTAAATTAATTTAATGCCTTTGATAACATGGGATTCGTAAACCACCTTGTTTAAATGAAATGGGATATTGAATTCAAATATTGGGGTTTAATCATGAAAATTATTACAATGCAATTATATTGGGGGAATGGAAAATACTTGCTAAATTATGAAAATAATTTATTAAACATGTATAATAAATATTCTTTTTTTATACTAATCGTAAATAATATACCTATAATTAAAATATGGATGAAATGTTCAATTATAAAATGTATTTTTTATGAAATGAATATTAGTTTCCCTGTGTTCTCGTAATATAAGATTATTTTTATCATATTTTTGAAAAAAATTAATTAAAATTTTAAATTAATTTTTAAAATAATATGATCCAAATTTTCATTTCATAAATGAAAAGGATTATTCTTGAGTGTTTTATTTTATAATGAATTGTTATAATGGATAATTTTAAAAAAACTAGATTTTCATTTAAATCCATAAAAAATTGTAGTATTTTAGTAATGTTTAATAACCAAAATCAGTAATATAATATTTTATTTATTTGAAATTACTTCATTTTTATTATTTTGATATTGAATTTTAATACAAAAAATCATCTACTTTTGAAATCTTTTCATTTTGACAATCTTTTTTCGACATGTCCACTTGTTTAAATTAAAATTTATATCATCTAATACATTGAGATGTATTTATCAAAAGATTTCAAATATTTTTAATCATAGTAATTTACATTAATTAATAATATAAATTTATGTGTTTACTCTTATTAATAGTTAAAACTATAAAAATCATGGATAAATTAAATATGAGATTATTAAGGGATATAAATGAAAAGAAAAGTAAAAAAAATCAATCCCAAATAATATAATTATATATTTGTAGTTAAATTTTGATCTTTTATATTATATGTTTTTAATATGGTCCCTTTTTATCCTTTTGAGAATAGTAAAACTTAGGTGAAATTATTTATTTACCGAAATTCAATGTGTGTCATCATGCCCAATTATATATGGACACCCACTCTCTTCACATTTACAAACATCAAAAAACCCATTTTTCGTAAATTACCACCTGAATAACTTCAATACTTCCATACCCCCAGGCTTCAATCCATTTTTTGGTTTTAAATACATCATATGAAGGATTTTCATTTAACCCAATAATAAGGTGTCATAGGAAGGGGTTATATCTTTAATCGAGCAATTTATTATTTTCCCCCATCAAAATAAAAAAATATATCATTAAACGTTTGTGAAATTATAACATAAATTAATTAAAAATACTATATTTTATTATTAATGTGATTTTTTAATATTTTCTACTCATCCAACAAAATGGAAATGATATAGTTGATCGTGTATACTGAGGACATCAACATTCATAACCAACATTTATCATTGTCCATAACATACTCTCAATGATGCATAAAAATTATTTATACAATTTTAATATAGTATATAAAAAATATAAATATAGATCATTTATTAAAATATAACATACAAATTCTTTCGTTCAATATAATGTGGTATACGGCAATGTTGCTTCAATCTACGATAGATTATCTCCTCATGAAGCAATGTGATATTTCTTTTCCTTTATACTATACCTGGTAGGTAATCGAAACAATTTTACTTGATTATATTATTTAATTAAATTTTTCACATTTTTCAAATTTAATATTTCATATAAATTTTAAACATTCATCTATTTATTAACTGATAATGAAATTTGTGTGTAAGGTAGACAATTGCCTTGCAATGTGGGAGGATCTTATTTTATTACATCTACACAAGGACTATATCTGTAAGGGTATTTGAAGGGAAAATAATATAATTATGAAATAATTATCATCCCAAAAATATTATATAACTCATACCATCCTTCTATCTTGATCTTTGAAAAATCAAAAAATATTCTCATGTACAGTACAACCTACTTTATCCGTGATAGTAAAATAGTTCAATTTTCATACAAATATTTATTACTCCTTTCAAAGAATAATAATTTTGGATAATATTTTAAATTATTTCATTTTAACTTTATATATGTTTTTAATTAACAATTTATTTTGCATTAGTTAACCTAAAAAAATGATTTTGGACATATAATTTGTTTGTTATCATCATATCCAGGATTAAAGTTTTTAGTTATGTAATTTAATTTGACATAGTAATGAATAATATAAGAGGAATAATAGTAATAAAAAACTATACCTAAAATATAAAAAACATTTGCATATGTTTATAATTATAGTATAGTAATATTTCATGTGAAATAATTGTCTCAGGGTAAGGGATCTCTCTAGATCACCCTTTACTTAGGATTGTTAGCATTCTCTCTCAAAACCACATTAACTATATCTTCAGTGATATGAAATTAATATAGATTATAGTTCTTTATTACATGTATACCATTCTCACCACCCTAACACTTATAGTTTAATAAATTCCTTTTGATCATTCATAAAAATAATCCATTAGGAAACATCCATTACATATGCTATGTAGAAATATTAAGATACCAATTTTTGATCTATGGGGATCTCAAATGTTATAACTTATGATTTATTTCCATTATGTTGAGTAAAATTCATAATGAACATTTTAATATGTTTTCTCACTTATATAACACTAATTAATTGTTAAAACATCAATCTCTATAGAATTCAGGTATGGTATACTAGGGTAAAGCTATTTTTTGTAATTTTTTCACCTTGTGATATTATCAAGTCCATTTACCAAGACTATGATTTATGTAACGTAATATGTTGTCGAAATATTTAATATAATCCAATAATAAAATTATGCCATTGTCTTTATATTATGCTTCTAATTGAAAACACATATGCCTTCTTTTTAATGATATCATATTATTTTGTTGGCTCAAATGAAATGATTCCATTTCATGTCTATTAACATATTGATATTTTTATCTCATTCCTTTCTTTATGTATTGCCCATGCTATCCCATGAATTTTTTTTATCTAAAATATATTTTATGATCACATTATATATAAAAAATAATAATTTTTTATCATATTTTATATTCATTTGGACTTAATATGATTCATGTTTAACAATGACCCAAGGCCTTTACGATCTGGTACTTTATTAATGTAAAATGTTTTTTCTGAATCATGTAATAATATTTCAATTATTAATGGGTCACCATTATTGGTAGAAGATGATATTTTTATTTATTCCTTGGAAATAGGTTGAGAAAATTTTAGTTAGAACCCAAGGGATATGGATAATAAAAAGAATATGTTTAGATAAACATTCCGAACTATTTTTGAAGAATACAGGGAATAGTATTCAAAAAATAAATACCTATCTAGATAGTACATGTGGATTTTTCTCTCACAAAAAAGGAATATAGGGATAGTGACAATGAGAAGGGGGCATGGAGTTTGTACCGATCGTCACCTAGTCAATTAAAACATGCCACATCAAACTATTATTTTGACACTTCCATGTTGTATGATTTGGAAAATTAAAAACTCATTAAAATCCATTATGATTTTCATGAATGAGTTTTTAGGTTATAAAAACTAATTGGAAACATTTTCATTGATATTTTAGATTGAAAATTTGAGGAAAATATATAAGTACAAGTATATCATACTTGTGATAATGCTTTTATGTTTATGATCATTACTTTGGTATGATAACACATGTTCATCATAAGCTTTCATTATTTTAGTTAACAGAAGGAAATAAGAGAATTAATTCTAATATCAAATAGGATAGACAATGTAATGTTTTTCCCAATTATTTACCTATCCTTATGAGATTCAAAGATGATGAATTAATTGAAGTAATAGCTCAAGCAGATTATATTATGTCTAATGACATGAAACACATAGAAAATATTTTCCAAAAAATATTTTCATTGAACCCTCCATCCAAATATTGAGGTGTTTTCCTGAGTCCGAATAAAATGGAAGAGCAGTATATAAGGGTGTATGAGGAATACATAAAAAGGCATTCATGGTATTCCAACAGCTTTGTTATGAGTTTATATTGTAATTTTTACCGTTTCTTCATTATGTAAAATCCACTATAATGAAAATATATGGAAAATTCATTCATTAAAAGTTATGTATATATATATAATTGTTCCATAAAACATGAGAAAGAAATTAGTGTCTATCAATTTTCTCATGGGATTCAAAACATTAAATATAAAATTAGGTTTCTCTTTGGCATAAAAATATGTAAATCCTCTGTAGGAAAAATACTGATATCCCACTTTTAAAATATTTGGGATGAAGCATATTAGAAATTTATAAGGGGAAATTTAATATGGTTTTTTAAAAAAGAGGTGAATCAGGAAAATAATTTTCATAGTGAAATAATGAATCACACTCTTAATAAATAATAAAATATGTTTATATTAACACTATTTATACCATTTATTTGACTATAAGCAACAAAAGTAGTGTGAAATCCAATAAATTAGACCAAGGGTTGTTGGAGACAACCATTGAGAGAAACCTCCACAATAATTGTATAGTGAATATGTTATCACTAATGTTAAGGTAGATTCCAAAACTGATGTAGTGAGATATATGTTAGTTATTCATTAATGAAGAGAAAAAATAATTTTTTATTCTATTTCTACACATTCATTAATATATTTTATGTTTATTAGAACAATTAAAACACCAACTCAAACAATAGGGGTTGGGCTATTTGTGAGAACAACCAATACTGAGATTGTTTTATACCATGTATTTAACTCCTATCAATATTTATGTAATAATTCTTTCAAAAAAATATATTTATACCTCTTTTATTTGGGTTTTTTGATATTTTAGTATATATTGTAAATAATAATATAAATACATCATCTACTATTTTGTGAGAGAGACCACTCTTCATGTCGCAGACTATATTTAGATTCTATAAAATATTTCAGTGGATGAAAAATAAACCCTAGATTGTTCTATTATAGCATTAATATTATATCATAATGAGTACACATATCTACCTAAAATGATTGAGACAACTAAGACAATAATTATTCATTAAATTCCAATAGTAAGGGATTAAACTGATGTATTACACTGTGTGTTTACTTATCTTCCTTCGAATAGATAGGTTGAGTTATCTATAAAAAATATAGTAGTATCTCTACCCATATTCGTGTCTACTAATTAATTTGAAGCTGTTTAGATAGAAAAATAAATTAATATGTTATAGGAGAATCTATAAATGGGGTTTTTTTGGAACATATGATTTCTTATGGGGTATTATAGTCCTGTTTTTTAATAAGATGGATGTCTTAATGAAAATATGTATTTATTATTTTAAAATCCAAAAATTAGGATAATGTAATTGCATCCTCTTCCATGGATAGATGGATTCATTGATCTATTATACAGAGCTCAATATTTTGTTATGTTATAATTATATTAATTTTATCAAAGTTTAAGGGTGAATAAGTAAGAAATTCCAAAAACCACATTTCAAAAATGTTATAGGTAGTATGAGTTATTAGTGATTCCTTTTAGACTCACTAATGATCCATTTATATTTATAGGAAAATTTAAAATATTCATTAGGTATTACCTAGATTTTTTTTGTATTCAGTATATATAATAATCTAATATACTTCAAGAGAAAGGATAGTAATTATGATAAATTGAATACTATTCTATAGGATTAGATAATGAGATTTTATATGAAAAATATATTAAATTTGAGTTATGGATAAGTGATGTATCATTATTGGGACATATTATGACAAGTAAACATATATATTTGAACAAATCTATGTAAAATGAAATCCATTAAATTAATAACTACATCTATAATATATATCCATAGTTTCTATGGATTATGTAGGTATTAATGATGATTTGGGAAAAGGTAATAATCAAATTCACTAAAAATGTTGAAATGGAATTGATTATATTTTTTCGATATATGTGATATCTAAGATCGCTTGATGGTTTTAAAATGTCTTAACACTATAATAATACATAACCTTCACTCATATGGGTGACATTTTGTGGTTTACTGTGGTTCTTCAATGATGGTTTTTGGATTTATAATATTACAGAATGATAATGTTATATCATATTCCTCATCGAAGTCTAAATTTCATTATAAGATCTATCCCACACATGAACTAGAGTTGGATCAAGTATAATTTACAATGATGATCATGTGAAATTATATCTACAATGATAAGTGATAAATATATATGGATAAAAAAGAGTAAAATATATATTAACATAGAAGAGATTAACATGTTACAAAAATGGTCATTGATGATCAAGGACAATGAATTCTCATTCTATTACCATCATAGGAAACAAAAAATGTGGAATAGTTTAGAAGAAGAGTGGATCATAATATTAAATTAATTATTATAATTGAGAAGGTCTAAATATTATTATATCTGAAAAGGATCAAAATTATAATAGTAAAAGGATATTCATCCCAAAATGAACACAAAATGTTATAACCACCAATTTTTAAGAGGATCGTGGAGGTCCGAAAGAGGATGATGTTATAAAAAATGTATTTATTATTCCAGAGTTCAACATTGATGAAGGTGCAATTATATGGTTTGGGGATCTAATATGTTTCATATGAAATCCAATGATGTTGAGGGATCATCTGGATGATTCCCATTACACATCCTTCTCTATACATCTGTGAATCATTATTTTTTATTCCTATATGACCAAAAAACATTAGATTGGATAAAATGAAGAGGGTTATTATAACATTTTTATCTATATGATTTTGATGATACATTTCTAGGCTTAACTATAGAAGTCTATGGATATGATGAATCTTTTTTCTATAGAATTATGATAATGGGAAAACATTAACATGGATTATGTCATGGGAATCCCTATGACACATAAATGTAAAAAAACCATATAGGGATTAGTCAATTACCTTATAAATATGACACAATACATTTCTATTAAGGATTATTTCACTAATGAATAAACTTATATGATACAATCTAGTTATATTATATGATTTCATGGTGTAAAACTCCATATTGAATGTGATCAATATTTTACCTTTACCTTACATTTTAGAGAATCCTCCAGCAAAAGTTTGATTGAGAACATTGTTTCATAACTTCTTATCACCCCTGAATAGATTTTTATTCTGGGAGAACCATCCAAATATAAGAAGACATGATGAGGTATTGTTCATCATTTTCCCATGTATGGTGCGATTATAAAACTCCCTAAGAAGAGTTATCATATAATAATAGTCAAAATCATATTTTTAAAATGGAATCATAGGAGTCCCTATCTCAGGGATGGAGATCGACTTATACATGTCGGTGTAATGTTGTTGATAAGAAGTCAATGTGACCTAATATTTCGCATGAGATGATAGATATGATTCAAACCATTTAGTGTCCGGAGAAATACGTGAATACCGGATATAATATCATTGCATACATTTCTAAAAAGACCTATAGTTTAAGGTAGGATATATGGTGTTCCTCAATACATCACCATATAACAATATCAAGATTTTTAGGAAGTAGTAAAATCTTATTCTCAAATAAATCGGGAGATTTTAGGTCCTTTATTTCAATGGAGTTGTGGTATACAAACATAATCTCCAAAATAACCTATTTGATGTATATAATGTGTTCGATGTATCTCATTTGAGGTTTTATATACTAGACCCCTAAATTTTACACAATCTAGATATGGTATTGCTGGAGAAAGACTTTTAAATTGATGATAAATTGGTGATTTTATTTGATCATTGAGAAAAAAAATTACAACACAAGACAACTCACCTAATCAAAGTATTGTGGTGGGTCCACATGTTTGAGAAAGAAACGATTCAATGGTGATGATGGATGAAGAATTTGTTTCCCCGCCTATTTTGAAACATGTTTGTAAAATGATAAATAAAGGGAATTTATTTTTTCGTAATAAGAATTCAACACCTCGTGAAAATAGGATATATATTTTTTAAATTAAATCATATGATTTTATATTTTGGATGCATGAGAATCTATTTTTAAATGAAACATCATTCTCTATTAAAATAATATTAATAAAACATTTACATTATAAACATAATGTTAAATTTGGGTGTATGAATAAGAATAACTAAATTATCCAATATATGTTTTTAAAAAATTATGAATTAAATTCAATTATTATTTTTTAACATAAATAAAATAATAACCCATTGAATGACAAAGAATTGTTTTTTAATAAAACAAGTTTTTTTTTTCTTAAAGGAATATTTTTCAGGATTTTAGAGCATAATTTTTAATTAATGTGTAGTAATTTTATAAAATTTATTTATCAAAATTATATTACCTTTTTAAATCATCAAACAAAATTTACATGAGAAGAAAATTTTAGGATTTTTTATAAATGTTTCATTTATTATGAAAGGTGAAAATTAATGATTTCTATTAAACATTCCATTTTTGTTTAAATAATTTTAAATACCTATGTTATTTTAATGGGTTTTGTGTATTAAAATTAGTTAAATTATATATTTACTAACCAAAATTAGG
This sequence comes from Viscum album, assembly GCA_963277665.1. Taxonomy (NCBI): domain Eukaryota; kingdom Viridiplantae; phylum Streptophyta; class Magnoliopsida; order Santalales; family Viscaceae; genus Viscum; species Viscum album. Next base: position 2,002,697,956 of record OY728152.1, read on the forward strand.
TTATTTGATTAAATTTAATATTGAATTCTATATAAAACAGTTTCAAATGTAAAATGTTTTTCTTTTGGAAACCCATATTTTCAAGACATCAGTTAGAATAATTATAAATTAAAAGAAACCAATTATGTTAGTCAAAAAATATAAAAAATCATTAAATATTTTTATCATTATAATTTATATTATATAATTATTTAAAATAATTTTTTAATATAATGAACTGTGGAAAATGAAAATTATATTTTATGGGTAAGGAAAAATAAGTTCACCGAGGGTTAAAATAATAGGATAATAGTTAAAAGTGACCTAAAACATGTATAATTAATATTTTATGGTCATATTTATACCATATATTTTCTAATTATTTAAAATGGTCCATCATGGATCGTTTTGTCTTTATAAGATCCTTTGTTGAAATATTTACTTTAAAAAATCCATATGAGTCATCACCTGAACATTTAAATTTCATCAAACACCCTATAAGATCAGGAACTTTAAAAATAGTATTGGGATGATACATACCCAAATAAGAAATTTAATTCATTCATCACGTTATACAGAACATGGTTTTTTTCAATATTCAACCTTGGAATGGATCTAGTTTTATCTTAATGGTTGTTTTTCGAGGAAGAGCCAACATATATAAACGAGTATTTAATTTTATTCCTTCATAAAACAAGTTAAAAAATAATTAAACCATGATGATATAAAAACATCACTAAATTAAATATTATTATATTGGTTTATGTATTTTATTTTCATAATTCTATCTCCCCATCCCTAACATGGGAATTGAAATTATTGATCATTTTTACGGTGGACTACAGCCTTGCGAACCGATGTAATTTGTATTACATCACCACTTGTCACAACTTGATATGAAGGTTTATATAATTATTATATTATATTTTAATGAAATTATTATTATTATTTATTTATAATTTTTCTAATAACATCTTAAATTACAATCCATTAATAGTACGATAATGTTTATTGAGTGTGTGGGGAACAACCAAACCACAATGATATGTGATTCATTTTTCAAATACTATATGCCGGGAAGGTAATAAAAAATTTATTTTTTGATTATTTCTGGTATTAAATATATAATTTTGTTTTTTTAAATGTAATATTTATCATATTCCTTCTTACCATTTCATCCCCGAAGTAAATGATAACATCATCATGTGTTTGTTAGATTTTCACCTTATAAAGTAACATAGTTTTTCAATTAAATAATAATTTGGATGGTATGTATAGGGTTACATAAAGAGATAATATTATATATACAATTAAATTATAACCATGGGATTATAAAATTTTTCAAACCCTCATTTCATTGTTATATTTTTAATATGATAATGTTTATCTTGCGTATGTACATCCAAATGTCTCCATGGTTGTAATGTAGTTCATTTTTCAAAACCTTGTTTAATGGATGTATTAAAAATAATAATTTATATTTAAAATTGATAATTATTTCAAGGTTATAATTTAATAGAAGACGATTTCATAATATATATAACCTTATTAAATATTAAAAGTGATTCTGGAGATTGGATAAATTTATCCTCCAAATGTCTAATTTAAATTTATTTGTGAATTTAATTTTATATAACATGATAAATAATAAATTAAAATTAGTAAAATCATGCTTTTTTATTAATCATGTGACTATTTAAATAATTTTTATTATTCTATTAGATAAAGAACACACCTAAAAAATCGAGCATAGGGTAAGGGATCACTCTAAACCGCCATTTCATATAGTACAAAATCATTCACTCAAAGACTAACATTAGCTCTCTCATTAATATTATGTAATAATTCAAGATTAAGTATATATATGTCTCTTATATATTTACCTTATTCAATATAGGTTACATTAATTTTTTAATACATGCCTTGTGATCATTTCACAAATCCCTCCTTTTTGAAATTTCCTTTTATTATGATATGAATCAATATTATGAAACCAATTTCCATTCCATGGTTAATTCATATGTAATGGCTTATGAATCATTTCTTTTATGTGACCAACATACTTCACGGACATGCTATGATGGGTGCACATAGATTGTGATATAATACATTGGGTAAATCATTTGCCTTATGAGGCATCACGTATAGGTTTCAAGATTAAACCTAGTCCTTTTTTTAATGTTTTTATAGAATACGATATTGTTTATAAATTTATACATGACTTTGGTAAATCTTATGTTATATAATATTTCCTAATTCCTTGTGATTCCATGATCTTATTATACTATTGTTCTCTATTATTATTCTAATTTATTTCTCATTTAACTTTTCATTTTTGATGTCTGGTTATATCCTTGACTCACATGTCATTCATCCTTATAATGTTTCTTCCAATAATGGGATTTTTATCGCTCCTCACTCTTTATGTGTACCTCATTTTATTACATATATTTTTATGATCCAAAAATTAATTGTAGAGCTCAATATGAAGAATAAAATAATAATTACATATTTTTTTACTTATGATGTAATTTAAACCAGTTTTTCCAATGACATTATGACAATATGATCCTTTTTTGTATTACGGGATATTTATGTTTAGGAATCTTGTAATAATATGTGTAAAAGTATTTGGTATCCATAATAGTACATTATTTTCTCTTCTTGGTATAATGGTATACTAACAATCTTTTACCCTAATGATTACATTCTGGTAACCTCTTAACCATATCAAATTTTTTTTAGAATCTACATTGTTAATAAAATTATTTCAATTATAAGAAAAACTATCATCTATATTGGCTTTTATATATTCTAATTAATTTTTTTATAAAATATTCAGGAACTATTTTTTTATTCTAATTATAAAAATTCATATCACCAATATAGCCATTTGATTATGTTTTTTATGTGTTTAAATAAAATAAATTAAAAAATATATTTTTATCGTCACATTTTTTCATTGGATGTCGACATCAAGGTTGTGAAACATATCCTTTAAATCAATCATTGGAATTAATACATACTTATTCTAATCCACTTTTTTCAAATAAATCCCATTCAAAAATATATTACAACACTAAAAGGTACTCAAGAATCATTTTCAATAATAAAAATAATGAAAAATGTTTCAAAAATATATGTCAGTCTTTCTAGATTCAAAATTACTTTACTGAAGTGATATAATGAGCCTCATATAAAAATATTCCATTGTTGGTAAATACATGACTAATACATGAACATAAAACTAATACTTTCATCCAATGATTATTTTAACATCAATGATGGTTTCTATAAGGGTTTTCATCAAAATTAAAACAATTATTCAAACAAATTATGGCATCTATTTTACTAATACTGAATATGTTGTGTATGGGCCCATGAAGTTAGATATTATTTCATCTTCCCTTTTAGAGGATACCCCTTTGGATTCCTTATCGTGTGGTGATTCTATAAATTAATATATAATTCCATTGTTCAAAACATAATATTCATGATTTAAATATTTCAATATTCCTTCAGCTAAAGCTCATAATTAACCACAAAGAAAATAATTTAATCATTAAAATTTCGACTTAATTAAGGGCCATAACAGTTCGTTATGAATTTTTACATCATTATGATATTATGATATTATATCTTCATATTTCAACGAATATGATGATAATTATATTTATTAGTAATATTTTCAATAAAAATATAGAGTTACTCTATTTGGTGAGGAATTCCATTTAAATTTTCATATAAAAAATAGAAATACACTACTAATTTAATGTGTTATGTGGAAACCTAAATCATTTCCGAAACAATTTTGGTTTTATAATTTCTTTGGACCGCCTATTATTCATTAAATAAATAATGATTCTCTATATGTATTTACCAAAAATAATACTACTCTAATTACATTAATGGATAACATTACACCATATATTATTTTCATTGAAAAAAACACTATTGATAGATTAATTAATGAACATTATTTATAATGTTTTTATGTATTATAATTATTTTACTTGTTAATAAATATATGTTTTAAGAAAACATCATTAATTTTTAGAATATATTATTAATAATTATCCTAATTTCATTTATTCTAATTTACCATGGAATGTTTCTATGAATATTTCTGCACTAAATCGTTAATTATATATTTTTTAATAGCCATTGGTTGGGGAATAATTTTATATGATTTATTTCGATCATTAGAGGAAGCCTATAATTTAAAAATATATGTTATCATTTCTAATTTGGAATCTCAACTCTGAAATTGTTTTTTAGAAATATTTGTTCATGTCTTCCTTGGATGGTCTTTAGGGAGGTCTCAAGATCTCATAGTGTATGAAAATGGGGAAATGTTAAGGTTTTGAGAGTGTATTTTTCAACTCATAACTACCATATCTATTTTTATGTCCTACTGAAATATTTTATATATTTACATTATAAAAATGTTATATTCTCTATAGAGGAATGCTCTTGGATTTTTTAAATCATTCTCAATTTGAATTGGTTTAGGTATCTGATGTATTTGTTTTGTCCTTTTTTTATTATTTTATTCTTTATTTTTAGATTAATTATATTATGGGTGGGTCACATTGTATATTTTCTAAAAATATATCCACTATACTCATATATTTGGAAATTAAAGTGACAACACATATAATTATGAAAAATACACATGAACCTTTTTTAGTACGTGGATCATAGGAAAAAAAATGGAACCACCAAAAAAATTTAAATCATATAATATGAATATGGGATAAACACCATTACTGTCCTCAAAGATACATATTTTCTAATGAATAACTAATTTTTTATATTAAAAAAATCATTTCATAGGTTATATCAAAGAAGAGGTTTTAAAATAATCCCCAGACATCTTTCAAATATCTACATAACATCCATAAGTTTGTTTTCACCTCACTACCTTATCCTATAATCCTTTATAAAGTGATATATATATATATATATTGGATTTAAAATATAAAAATAATACTCTATTAAAACATTCCATGATTTAAAATAAAATATATTTATATATAAAATGAGTTTTATTCATAAGAAGGATGTAATTGCATACATTTTTTGATAAGATGATGTAACATGGACATTTGTGATTATATTATCTAGTAGAAACCATTGGAGGAATGATACTATTTTTTCATTCTAGGGTATCTTTATCAATCTCAGTTGTATTTATGATTAATAATGAATCATAAGGTAATCACATAATTTTTTTTTATTCTTCCCATATTCAGTAATGTATTGTGGTTTGTGTTATATTACACTTGTTCTGAATATAGTTATAAACCAAGAATCACAACAGTTGTATAGAATTCATTTTAGTGATAAATTGATAAAATCAAATTTCTAATTAAAAACTATTAAAGGGTATTTTTAGAAAAAAATTAAATGACTTTTTTGTAAATGTATTCCATTATATACACTGCTATTACATAAAGTTTCATGTCATTCATATGATCACCAAACATTTTGATAATATTTTTTTATTTATTGTTTCGATTTATTGAAAAATACCCAGTTTATTTGAACAATAAACCATCGTATATTTTTATCTTTAATTTTATGTGGTCAACCAATCACTATATAATCACAAGAAAACCATATTATCTAACTATGCCATAGTTAATGATAATATCTCCATGGATCATGATATGGCCATAAAAAATTAATATAGATCATAACAATATAAGGTTTTGGTTTATTTATATTTTGTACCATCACAAACTATTTCAAAAATACCTTCAATTCATTCTATGAATCCATGGTGCTAATAAAATTCATAAAATGTTTTTTCTAAAAATAACTTCCATGGTCCAACTTTAGATATACATTAATTAAGTCTATATCAATTGTGTTTATTATTATTAATTACTATAGTTTTTAATAATAATTTTATATTATTATAATTTTTATTTATTTATGAATTTCTTTTATAAATATTTATGTTAAAATAGTGTGTATATTTTATGATTCTGTTTAAAAATTTTGCACTACTTCATCTAAATTTCCATACAATATATTTAATATTATATGTGAAAATTTAATATTTTTTTCATACTAACATGAAATTATTTTATCATGGAATTTTGATCACAAATTTATAGTTTAGTTTTAATTTTCATATATTAGGGGTTAGAGTAATGGTGGAATTGATGTCTGTCTTGATTAAAGAACTATGGGAAGAAAGACATTCCTCTAGGATGGTCACTATAATATAGGATAATGAGCACTCTTTTATGGTGTGGAATGGATATATGTCAATCCATTTTAACACATATAGGTAATATCAATTTTTTATAATTATGTGATTTAATATTGAATGGTTTCACATAAATTATACTTATCAATAATTTTGATAAACATTGATATATATAGATTCTATTTTTGGTGTTGTAGCATAAAATTTAAGTTGTGTAATGATTTTTACATTAATATATTTTTAACATAATAATTTTTTATATGCAATATTGATTACAAAAATTTAGGGTCTATAAAATTTTAATACCCGTTTGGGATAATTTTAGTGTATGTATACTATTCTATTACACTTTCCCATTTTCGTGTTCCCCCATTAATAGAAAAAAATTTATTTATAGAAATTTGTTCAAAGAGGTAATAAATCTAATGAGTGACATGAGAAACTAATACTTTATTCCATGACATTGGGATATGTCAAATGAATATCATATAAGGGGTTAAATATTATCCAAATTCACAAATGTGTATTTCTTTATTTTAATTTAGAGAAGATTTACTAACCTCGTGGTTTAGAACCATAAAAAACTATATAAATCACTGAACATGATAAATTATAAGAGTCACAGAACCTCTATGATTTACTATCCTGATCTTACTGATAGAAAATGGGGTTACATCAATGATAGTGTATTAATCAACATCTCTATCATTGATATGAAAACACCCCTTGAACTTCTACTTATATAGACTCCAATATTTTACTCTATTTTTATATTATTTATTCCATCATAGATCTAGAATTAGAAATCTAATGATCACAGATCCCATATATTTAGAGTTATATATCACTTCATCCTTTATTGAATCACTATGTGTCTGCATCAATTAACCATTTTCTCTACTCTAATAAGATGAGAATACATTTATATTGTTATCTACACTTTAAAGTCAATATTATATCATTTATGTATGATAAAATACCTAAATTAAAGTGATGTTGAATATTTTAAAATTTTCATTTCTCAACATTTTTGTTATTTAGAAAACTACATCCCAAACAAGAATTTTTCTTATCCCAACAACCCATTGCCAACATTCCTCTAAATTAAGAATCATCATTGAATATTATCTTATCAATATGTGTAATTGATTTCTCCTATTTGATTACTATATTACAATCAAATTATCATTTCTTATAAAAAAATAATAATTCGTATTTGACAAATCATTCATTAATATTTACATCTCAGCATGATCTTCATTTTTATAGTAAATCACCTTATATTGGAATTCATCATTAAAGAAAAATTAGTACTTATTCCAACATGATTTCCCTTCCTTCTCCACATAGAAGAGAACTTAAATTCAAAGATAATTTCAATATATCATGAATTTATTCCCAATGTACTGACCATTAGAAATTGTTCGTATTTTTTATTATTTATTTGGGAACAAAATAATATCCTTCAGCATGATGGGTCACATTTTAATCCTATAGATATTTTATTTTCTCAAATGAAACCTTGAATCATTATTACATAGGACTATTATTTTGTGTTATTTTTTATCAAAAAATCAGAAATCATTCTATAATAAAAAATTTAGTATAATGTGAGACTTTTTATTGAATGATCTATACTATCATAATATCATTTTTTATTGGAAAAAATTCCCCAATTGCATAATATATTAATTTATCAGTTTCTTTATTACTATTTTATCCTCTTTATTTCCCACAATAATATTCTTCAATAAAATTACCTAAAATTCCATTAAGCGGATGTCTAGAAATTTTACCCTTGAGAAATATTGAGTATAATACAAAAAATATTCTCATATATATTTTATCCTAATACACCTATATAGGATAAAAAAATCTTTCATTTATATTGTTTAAAAAATATACACTATTGAACATCTCTAAAATCATGTGATTCATGGTTAATGAGAGAAATAAAAGATAAATGGGATATTAAATATGACAAAACCTCTTTAGTAGCCAACCATTAACCTTCAAATATAACTCGATCATCCCATAAAATTATCCCATAAAATTATATTATGGTTTTCTCCCATTTATAGTAATATATCATGTAATATATCTCCATTTTTAACATGTTTTAAAAATTACTACCATATTATAATAATAATAATCTTTCCACCACCATTTTCAATAATCCTGTAGATCAATTCTATAAATTTTGACAATAAGAAAGTAGAATTCCATAAGAATTATCCATTATAAAAATAATTCATTTATTTTAAAAATAGTATCATTATTGGAATTTGGTTCTATTCTATTATCAATGTTGATAGATAGATATGGATGGAACCAGAAGTTCAACCAATGCCTTTAGAAACTATCCTTGTGTAGTATTTTTATAATTATGTATACTACAAGATTTTCTATAAACAAATAATCTAAAAAAACTAAAAATTATTCAAATATATTAAAAGTGACGAGATATTTATTCTCAATATGTTTTTCATTAAATGATGAACATGATTTCTTTTGATTGATTCCACATGAGTTATCAAACGTTCCTGAAATAAGAATTTTCACATGAAATCTTATATCCTCAATCTATTTTGTTGTTATCAATTGTTGACAACATACATATGTATCTAAAATATATTCATGAACGATATGAAAAAATAAAATTTATTTTTCTTCTTATTTATCCGGGAAGTAGATAATCCTTCATTGTAAAATACACCCTTGATGTTGAATTATGATTATACATTAAACCAAACTAATCTATAAGAATAAATTTAATCATGATATATCGGGAATTATAAATGTAAGATAATATAAAAACCAACATTAATTTGAAATAACGTAATATTACATATATTATATATATATGGATTTAATGATTACTATATATATTTATTTTTTAATAACACAATGATGGTTCTTGTAGTTCTTACAAAAAATAGTGTCAAAATTATTTTCCTATATATTGTCACATCAGACTTTTTTATAATCAACCGTTGAAAACCTAAACCATGCAGCTAACAATGTTCCCATAAATATTATATATTATGTTAAAAATATTTTAATTAACATATTTTAATATATATATACATTTTCGAAGTAAGGTATGATTACTTCGTTATTCTACCAAAAAATAATGTAATAATATAAACTCACTAGTCATTGTCAATTAAAAATCACCACACATGAATTATTTTATTTTTAAGAACTTACCTTTTTTAAATAATCCCAATAATGATCCATAATGATAAATTAGAACTGTCATCAATTGATAATTCCAATTTCAAATATTTATTGAATGAGAACCATTTTTTCATAGTTAAATTATCCTTTTGTGACAATGATAATGTCCAAAATACCATTTTCATATTTTTTATTCATCCCATGAAAATAAATAACTAATTGGAAATATATGGTTTTATCCCTTTGAATACTAAAAACTCTTGCCTACAAAATAAGTATCTTTTTCTTTTTTAATAAATTCAAAAATTGTAAGTTAAAATTAATTTAGAATACCTTTCATCAATGTTTCACCTCATAGACTAATAAAATTGAATCATATATATTTTTTCTACAATAGAAGAAGTATAACACGTATAAATAAAATTATTTTGGTATCACCCATTGTAAAAAAATAAATACTTATTGTAAACTATTATCCATCATCTATGAGTTTCTTATGGAGTACCCACTATGATCAGGTGATTTTATTTCTTTCTTTCATGGTATAAGTTCATAAATATGATTATACATAATTCTTTCAAAATCATGACATATAAACTTTATATAATATCCTTCATTATTACCCTCTTAAAAATTAATTATCTAAACATTATTTAGGAATATTATTTGTTGAATAATCATTATCATTTTAGTTTATGTCAAAATCATTTAGAATCCAATGATGTTATCTTAATTTACAATATACCAACTTCTCCCCATATTTTTATATATATCTGTTACATAACTAACCACATGATTAATTTTATACCCTGAATCATGTACCAATCTATGACCATGTATAGGCCCGGAAATTCCGTGGAAATTTTTTTATAGAAATGGAAATTTTACGAGTTCACGAAAATGGACGTTGCGTGATTCCCGGGCCCGGTGTGCCCAAGATCAACTTCTGAAGTTTTGTTCAAGTACATTCAGTAAACATATGACTGGGTTTTTATAACTTCTAAACGGGTTCATGGAATTGAAATCTAAGGACACCAATGAACTTGTAGTGCCAATATTCGCTTAAGGAGACTATCACCTCGACATTAGTGGGTCGAGATTAAAAATAGTTTTCGGGTTTTTAGAAAATGTTTTAAATAAAAATAAAGTGTGTGGATTATTTTTATTTTTGGTTAAAACCTATTCATGGAAGTTTGAGTAAGGACCATCACACCATAACCTCCCATGAGATGTTATGGATGTGGGGCCCACCCAAACATAACCTCCCGCGAGGGTTATGACATGGGGATAACACTGGGATAACCCCTCTATTAATGGGAGGAGAGGAAAACCTCTCAGCTCTCCCTAATTAATGAGGGAGAGCCTCTTGACTCTCTCTAACATTAATGTTTCCAACGCTCCATCCTTAATATGCCAACCTACATAATTAATTTCCCTAATTTTAGTATTTTTTGAACAGTTAAATTGGGGAAATCATATCACTTTTTGCATGGAATTTTCAATTTGTTGGAAGCTTTGGGAAGCAGAGAGCTTGGGAGAACGATTCCAATGAAGAAACAATAACACCAGAAATGATTTTCTTCAAACTTCTTCCCCGGAAACCTACCGATGTGGGACGTCTTCAACCGACCTACCCTATGCATCGTCATCAATGAGCCGACACAGATCAGGATTAGAAGTGTGCAGTGTATACGGTGAACAGTGATCTCCTTCTTCTTCTCCCCACGACTTCATCATCGATCAACAGACAAAGGTAGGGGTTGTTTTCTTTTATGTGTCATGTTCATTATTTCATTCAAAATGAAGAACGAGGAAATTATTTTTTTGCAGGTGTGTTTTTGTTCATAATTTTTCCTATGATGATGATCCAAGTGTTACCACCCTAAATGCGGAGGGTAGGGGGCCAAACCAATGTGGCCCGACCCCTCCAATATTCTTCTTTATGATGATATAGTCAGGTTGGATCGTACATGAATCCAACCAGGCCCCCGGGAATAAAATGTTTATAACTCACAAACCGGGCATCTGATTGACGTACTATCTATTGTGATGATACCCCTATGACGTGAAGGATCTTTGAGATACTAATTCATGGTACTTAGTGATATTTGGAGTATCGACCAGTAGCTCATGGTGTAGAGCCTTTCGGTGATGAGCGAGCAGAGTGTGGAGACCTAGTAGCAGGCTGAGACCTGACGACTACTGAGCATTTTGACTCGGAGTGACTCTACTATCCCAGCGGGGAGCGCCATGGTGTCATGGAAGACCTAAAGTGGGGAGTGACTTGGTGTCATGGAAGTACCACGGTACTCGACAGGAGGAGTACCTCAGTAGGAAACAAGGGAGAGCACCTTGGTGATGCGGCAGACCCACTGTGGGGAGCGCCTTGGTGACACAGTAGACCCGCGATACTCGACAAGAGGAGTACCTCAGCAGTCCAAGGTTAGTGGGAAGCGCCTTGGTGTCGCGGAAGGCCCACTGCATTCAATTGAGCAAGAGTTCTCCTACAGTCGAGGTTTTGATAAGAAAAATCCGGGTTGAGCTGAGTTAGTAACTTTGGTATTTACCTCATGATTTTGAGGAATTATTTGATAACTTAGGTATATGTATGGGCATAAAACTAAGTGGGGTTATCTATTGATTTCATAATTTGTGGTTTATCCTAGTAACATTTTGTGAGACCTTGAGGGTATCAGGGTCCCTATTGTGTATTGTTATACTCACCCCTGCACGGGCTATGCCTACACCTCATTGTGTTGGATGCAGACGACGGACAGCGCTGTCATAGGCTGAGTGTACCGGGACTGGAAGATACCCGATGGTCGATCATATAATAGGGAGGTACATAGAGGAGACCGAAAGACATGTAGTGGGAGTAGGCTATCTATACCTTCCCTTCAGGTAGGATCCATGATGGATGATCCAGGAGCATCTTTTCACTTTTCAGATGTCTCTTACTTTTTATTTGTACTTGTACTTTACAGTTGGTCTTGTATTTCTGACCACTTTATTTTTCATCACTCTCTTGTTATATAATATTACATAGTGTTTTGAATCCATTTGTGTGTTTTATTGTGTGTTTTTTCAATTTATAAAGGCAATTACTTCCTAGTTTTGGGATTTATGGCATTGGTACTAGTCGCTAACCCCTGGCCTATGGAAGGCGGGCTTGGGGTGGTCACAACATAGGCCCCTGGGGACGGGTCATGACAAATTGGTATCAGAGGAGTCGGTTATATCAAAAAACATAGGACTCTGATTATTTTGTTTGAAGCAATGTTGTTAAGGGTACTGAGTGTGGTTTTCGTTTTAGGAATTTCAGTTTTGGTGCAGCGGCTGACGTATCCATACACCAGGACCCTTACTACTGATTTATGACTTAGTGTACGAAAACATTGATTCTGTCTGTGTTATCAAAAGTGTTCTTTTAGTCAGCTCAACCAGGTCAGATCACCAAGAATAATATTTGAATGTGACCCATCTTTTTCTTTCAGTATGCCTCCCCGCGGATGACCAGTTAGAACCCCTAGGGTTGTACGTGTAGATAGAACAATGAGCGATGAGGCCTCAGTGTAGGGCCCTTTTCCAGCGAAGGCCCCAGCGGTACCACACCCCATTGAGGCAACGATGCCACCAGCCCTAGTAGCAGATGATGCATGCCGCTTGAGAGTGTTTCATCAGTTCAAGGGCCAGAGGCCACCCAGTTTAAGTGGAGAAACAGACCCACAGGCGGCTGAGGATTGGATGGATGATGTGGTGAGAGTCTTCTGACTATTAGGACACAAGCAGACCTCATAGTGATTCATGCTGCCAGCCTTCTACATGCAGCAATGGGAAGATGGTGGATCATGATGCTCCAGGTCCACGATGAGATGATGCTTCTCTGGGCAGACTTTGAGAGCTTGTTTCGCGTGGAGTTTTTCCCATCGACTGTCCACGAAGTGCGCATTCAGGAGCTACTTCATTTGTTGCAGGGAAGCATGATAGTGGCATTGTACTCAGTGAGGTTCACCGACCTCTCGAGATGCTGCTCCAATATGGTGCGGGACCCATTCCTCGGGGCATGAACCATCGAGTAGGGACTCAAGCATGATATTATATCATCAGTGATATCACTTAACATCCAAACGCAGACAGGGGTGTTAGATATAGCCATACTAGTGTAGAATTTCCTTGCTGAGTAGTCTCCTACTGTTAGATTCACCACCAGTTGACACATAGTAGAGTCTTATACTGCTGGAAGTAGACAGATGTCGTAGGGGTCCAGTACAACGAGACTTACAAGTGGACGAATGCATGACTTAGGATCAGTTGTGTGGGGCACCAAGAGCAGAGACCTTCTTTCCAGGAGCAGGCAGTGTTTCACATGTGGCTGGCATGGTCACATGGCTCGTGACTGTCCGACCCGACATTCGAATGATTAGAAAAATGTCAAAAGACCACCTATTAAGAGTCAAAGAATCAATTGGGGTAGTCTGCAGGGCACAGGCAGACGTCAGAGAGGATATGGTCATGCAGCTGGTAGTGGGAGACATTTTGAGGGGTTACAGCCACCACCACCAGGAGGTCCACCTCAGCCATAGGGAGTAGGTGGACAGCGGAGAGCTCATCTCCATGCAGATGAGGCCTACGATCACTCCACTCCGAACATGATACAATGTACGATCTTTGTTTACTCCTCCATTGTTGCAGTACTTATAAACACGGGTGTCCACCACTCTTTCATTGCCACTACCCTTGTTTGGAGCTTGGAGATTCTGGCGGAGTGGTTGGATCGATCCTTATGGCGAGATACCCTTACGGGAGCATACTCGATGATTACGCACTGGTGTTGGCAGTGTGACCTTGCTCTAGCAGGCGAGGGCTTCGGCTGGGATCTCCTAGTAGCGGCGTCGAGGTCTTACTACGTCATCTTGGGTATGGACTGGTTATCTACAGTCCAAGATCATATTGATAGTATTAGGCACAAAGTGCATTGTTTTCACATGGATGGTACTAGGTTTACCTTCAGCGAAGATAAGGGAGCCTTTGCAGCACAAGATAGACTTACTCGGAGGAGGGTGCATCCGATCACTCATTTGCTGGCATGCCTTACCTTCGGAGCAGTTGATGTGAAGAGTCAGAGCTACCCTATATTGGAGGACAAGTACATTAATTTTTTCCATAAATAAGATCCAGGACTGCCTCCTCAAAGATAGGTGGGCTTCTACATTGACATGTACCCCATGATGATACTAATATCTACACCAGCGGATAGGATTGCTCCCCTAGAGCTTTGCGTGCAGCAGGTACAAATAGAGGGCTTTCTGGAGAAGGGATTCATCCAACCTGGTGTTTCTCCCAGGGCAGCCACGATTCTTTTCTCCATGAAGGTGGATTGGATCTCGAGGATTTGTGTCGACTACTGTCACCTAAACCGGGTGACCGTGAAGAAAAATTACTCACTCCCAAGGATTGATGACCTCTTTGATCAGCTGAATGGAGTACGATGGTTCTCGATTATAGAACTCATATCATGTTATCACCAGCTCAGAGTTCAAGACAAGGATGGGCAGAAGAAGGCCTTCAGATGTCAGTATGGCCACTACGAGTTCTTAGTTATTCCATTCAGCATAACCAACGCTCTAGTAGTGTTCATGGTACTCATGAACAAGAACTTCTAGGCATACCTCAATCACTTTGTTGTAGTCTTCATTGATGACATATTGATCTACTTGACTATTGATGTGTAGCATGCCTTCCATTTTCTGGTAGTACTGGACACACTTCGAGAGCACCAGCTTTATGGTAAGCTCTGAAAGTTCCATTTTTTGGATCAGATAGGTTAACTTATTGGGGCACGTCATCTCGGAGGCTAGAGTTGCAGGGGATCCAGAGAAGATTGAGGTGATACTAGCTTAGGAGCCACCCAGGAGTGTGATAGAGGTATTAAGTTTCCCGGGATTTCCTGGTTACTACCAGAGGATCATTCCTTACATATCTAGTGGTTAAACACCACTATCATCCTTGAAAATGAAGGGGAAACCTCTCGTGTGGTCGGGGACATTATAGAAAACCTTTTAGAAGCTGAGGCAGAGGCTGACTGGTGCCCCAATCTTGAGGATTCTAGAGGTAGGTGTTGGGAACGTAGTCTACTCCGAGTTACTAGGGACCATACTCGGGTGTGTCCAGATGCAGGAGCGATTAGTCATCGCTTATGGTTCTCAATAGCCGAGACATTATGAGAAAAACTATGCTACCCATGACCTAGAGTTAGCAGTAGTGGAATTCTCCTTGAAAATGTGGCGACACTATCTGATGGGTGAGCATTTTCCGTGTACTATAATCACAAGAGTCTCATGTATATCTTCTCTCAGAAGAACCTGAACCTGAGACAATGGTGATGGATTGAGTACCTCTAGGACTATGGCTTAGAGATATTCTACACTCCTATAAAGGGGGATTGTTGTAGTAGATTCACTTTCAGGAGGTCTGGCATACATCCTCTAGGTGAGGTGACGGAGTAACTGGACACTTTGCAGATATCTATTGTGGATAGAGATGGATCACCTTTCCATTAGTAACATATAGTCACTCCACAACGCCATCAGCGAGTCATGGAAGCACAACATGGGGACGCTAACTACGATACACAATGTGCTCAGATATTCAGAGGACATGCACCTAATGGATTTTCTGAAGGTGGGGAGCACATCACCTTTTTCAGAGGATCTACTATGGTACTAGTGTCACATTAGGAGGAATTGTTGAGGGAGTTCTACATATCCCCTTTATTTGTACATCCCAGAGTGGCCAAGATGTACCAGGACCATTGGCGACAGCACTGGTGGCTGGGTATGAAGATGGCAGTTGTAGAGTTATCCTCTCAATGCCTCACATGTCAGTAAGTGAAGGCAGAGCATCAGGTACCAGTAGGCTTGGTTCATCCGTAGAGGTCCCAAAGTGTAAGTGGGATGTGATATCCATGGACTTCGTGATAGTACATCCTCGTACATCAAGGGGTTACAAAAAGATTTGGGTGATCGCTGATCGACTCACCATGTCGGCCCACTTCCTACCGACCAGAGAGAAGAGTTCAGAAGAGATAATGCGACGCCACTATGTGCATGATATTGTGTAGGTACATGGAGTACCTTTATATATTGTCTCTGATTGTGACACATAGTTTACTTCCCTATCATAGAAGGGGTTGCAGGAGGATTTCGAGATGAAGCTTCATCTGAGCACCACTTCTATCCTCAGACGGATGTCTGGACTGAGTGGACCATTCAGAGCCTCGAGGACATGTTGCGTGCTTGTGTCCTCAACTTTAGTCGCAGCTGGCAGGATCACTTAACTTTGGTGGAGTTTTCATTATACAACATCTATCACTCCACTATAGGCATGTCACCTTTTGCGGCATTATACAGGTGACCTTGTAGATCACAATTGTGGTGGGCAGACCTAGGAGAGTCTGCTCTAGTGGGATCAGAGATGGTATAGGCTACCTCATAGAAGTTTCAGATCATCCAGTTATGGATGAAGACTTCACAGAGCAGGCATAAGTCATATGTTTATAGGAGATAGAGACCCTTGGAGTTCGAGGATAGTAACAATGGATTTCTATGGGTATCACATCGATGAGCTCTATGGAGATTTGGCTGAGGTAGAAAGTTATTTATGAGTTTCATTAGACCATTCCTGGTCCTCAGTAGAGTTTTTGAGGTGGCTTACCGCTTATCTTATCCACCTAAGTTTCACTGGGCGCATGACGTCTTCCTTGTATCTGAGCTGAGGAGATACGCGCATGACCCTTCTCACATCATCGATCATGTATTGTTGGACGTCTATGATAGGTAACTTTCACGGAGGTTCTATTAGATATTGAGGATCGACAAGAGTGGGTCCAATTTGGACGGTTGATACCTCTGGTGCATGTTCTCTGGTGGCATGGGAACCTCGAGTGGAGAATATAGGAGCGGGAGGCTCAGATGCGTGCTCAGTACCCCAACTTGTTCCCTTAGTTCAAGTTGTAGCTTATAGATATGTAAAGCCCTAAGGTGGGGAGAATGTAAAGACTCAAAAATTTCATGGAATAAATTTTTGTATTCATGTGAATTTTTATGAGTCCGTGAAAACTAAAATCGTGTGATTCTGAGGCCCGGTGTGCTTGGGATCAATTTCTGATGTTTTTTTTGGGTACATTCAGTAAACATACGAGAGGGTTTTTATAAATTTTGAGTCATTGCTTGAAAATATAAATCTAAGGACACTGTTGAACATGCATCGCTGGTAATCAAATTAGAATACTATCACCTCGACGATAGTGGGTTGAGAATAAAAGAGTGTTTTGGGTTTTTAGAGAATTTTTTTTAATAAAATAAAGTGTGTGGATTATTTTTGTTTTTTGGTTAAAACCTCCTCATGGAAGATGGAGGAAGGACCCCCACACCTTAACCTCCTGTGAGAGGTTATAGTTGTGGGGAACACCTGAACCTAACCTCATGTGAGAAGTTACGATGTAGGGACCACATGGGGATAAACCCCCTATTAATGGGTGGAGAGGAAAACCACTCAACTTTCCCTTATTAATGAGGGAGATCCTCTTGACTCCACTAACATTAATATTTCCAACACTCCATCCTTAATATTCAAACCAACATAATTAATTTCCCAAATTTTAAAATAGTTCCAACAATTAAATATGGGAAATCGTATCACTTTTGGCATGGCATTTGAAATTTGGTGGAAGAATTGGGAAGGGGAGAGCTTGAGGGAAATCTTCCAATTTAGAATGAAGGACACTGGCAAAGATCTTCTTCGAACATCATCCTCCGAAACCTACTGACATGGGACGTCTTCAACCAACCTACCCTCTGCATCGTTGTCAATGATCTGACGCAGCTCACGATTGGAACTCTATGTTGGACGTTGCGAATGACAATCTCCTACATCTTATTCCTGAAACTTCATCATCGTTCAACGAAGAAAGGTCGGGGATCTTTTCTTTCATGTTTCTTGTTCTTCTATTATTTAAAAACGAATAATGAGGTTATGCCTCTTTTTTCGGATGAGTTTTTGTTCATCATTTTTCCTACCTTTAGGAGCCAAGTGTTACAACCATAAAAGAAGAGGGTGCATGCCAAACCAACGTGGCCCGACCCCTCTGTCATTCTTGTTTATGAAGAACTTTGAAATCGCGAAGAAGAAATGAGGCGCTGAAGGCAGTGAAGACAAAGGCCGCACTGCCCCCTGCCTTTATAATTCACCCTGCCCCCACAGTTTTCCACACCACCATCGGCCGATCCGGCCCTGGCCGAGCCCCCCTGGCAGCGCCGCTCATAGATCTGAGATGCTGCCCCGAGACGGCCCACACCCCACCGGCCTACCCGGTTGCCTCTTGGCTACCGACAGACCTAGCCATGCCCTGCCCGACCCTCTTCTAGCATGGTCGCGCCATGCCCAGCCGCCTGCCGACCTGCCTGGCACAGTGCTCAGCCAGCGGTCGGCCTACCCGGATGCCTTTCATGCACCCGACCGAAACGCTTCGGCCTGCGTGTCCCATGGGGCTCGAGCCACGCCCCTCGCAGCCCTGGCCGAACTAGTCTCGGACATATGGGACGAGACACCGATCCACGCCCCATGAGCTTCGGGCCAAACCGGCACCGAGCCCGAATAAAACCACCCATGCAGCCGGCTGGGTGGGGCTCAGCGGGCCGGGCCGAACATAACAGTCTGCCCCACCCAAAGGGTCAGGCCATACCCAACAGGTCAGATCAGGTCGACCCAAACCAGGTCGGCCCAGACTGGGACAAATCCTGTTAGTCCGACCGGGTCGGACTGGACCAGTGTCAACTACCGACCCATTACTTTCTTTGGACACATCTTTAGCATCAGACGTCCGTTTGAAAAACCATCAACGACGCTGATCGTGAAGAGAGATGGTCCCTTTGAGTATAACCCAATGAAGTTTGGGGTATTGTTGAGATACGGTCAGGTTGGATCGTACACGAATCAAATCGCCCCTAGGAATAAAAGGCTAATAACTCACAGACCGGACGTCCGATTGACACGCCGTCTCTTGCATTGAGACCACTGTGACGTGGAAGACCATTGACATACTTCATCACAGTAATTCGTGACATTGAGAGTATCAACCGGTAGATTATGGTGCAGATCATTCTGGTGACGAGCGACCGGGGTGTGGAGACCAAGTAGCTGGTTGATACCTGATGAATGCGGACCGTTTTGACTCAGAGTGACTCTACCAGCCCAGAGTGGAGTGTCATGGTGTCGAGGAAGACCTGCAGTGGGGAGTTCCTTGGTGTCACGACAGACCCACTATACACGATAGGAGAAGTACCTCAGCAGGCTACGATAGGGAGCGCCATGGTGAATCAAGAAGACCCACAGTGTGGAGCACCTCAGTGATGCAGCAAACCCACAGTACTCAATAGGTGGAGTACCCCAGCAATCCAAGGTTAGCGGGAAGTGCATTTTTGTCGTGGAATGCCCACTTTACTCAATTGATCAGATGTTCTCCAGAAGCCATGGTTTCGCTAACAAAAATCCTAGTTGAGCTGAGTCAGTAACTTTTGTATTTACCTCATGATTGAGATAGTTTACTTGATAAATTTGGTATATGTATGGACATAAACCTACGTGGGGTTATCTGTTGATTTCCTACTTTGTGGGTTTTACTTGTTTCTTTTTGTGAGACCTTGAGTGTATAAGGGTCCCTACTAGGTATCGTTATACTCACCCCTTTACGGGCTATGCCAGTGCCTCGTTGTGTTGGATGCAGATGATCGACAGCGCTGACAGGGGATGAGTGTACCAGGACTGGACGGTACCAGGTGGTGGACCATACGACGTGTCAGATGACAGTGGAGACCGACAAATGTGGAGTGTGTAGAAGGCTATATGTACCTACCCATCAGGTAGGATCCATGGTGGATGATCTAGGAGTTTCTTTTCAATTTTTAGTTGTTTTTTCCTTTTCATTTGTACCTGTACTTTACAGTTGGGCTTGTATTTATAGACCCTTTACTTTTCAGAACTCTCTGTTTATACAGTTTTAATTAGTGTTTTGTATCCAGTTTTTTGCTTTGATGTTTCTGTTTTTAATTTATAAAGGAAATTCCTTCACATTTTTTGGAATTACGTCTTTGGTGCTAGTCGTTATCCATTGGCCTATGGAAGGCAGGCTTGGGGTAGTCACGGCACGGGTTCTGGGGAATGGGTCGTGATAGATCTGCCCCTGAACCACATACATTGTAATCACATTAGTGTAAAATATGCACACTTGTTTCAATATTCTTCTCATAATCCAAAAGAAAAATACCATGGTTTTGACTATCGGTTCAATAAATTAATTACATTATTTGTATTCATTATTCTTATTTGTGAAATGATGAAAAACCCCATTTATCTTCATTTGATTGGAAAATCTGATGGATTCACTCCTTATTAATAATAAATCTAAATTTTTAATATTTTTAAATGTATTTTTTCATTTTATTCTTAATACATAACATTGTATAATGTCTTATATTCTTATAGAAAAAAATTTACATTGATAATTTGGAACAATATAAGATATCTTCCATGAAATAACTCAGTAATTTGTCCTTTTCAAAGAGATATTCTTAGGCAATATTATATGGGATATGATTCCTCCTCCCAATAACACCATTTTCTAGGATTCTATATCACTAAAACAAGGCATCTTATCCAATGTTTTTGATATATTATTATTAATTTATTGTATAAATTATATTCAATTATAATTCTAAGACATAAAAATCCATTTACATAAAATATTATCCACCATACTTTTAAAATTAGTAATATAATATAAAACATCATCCTTATTAATAATAAAAATCAACTAAGACATTTTTCTTCAATAATCAATGTTCAAAAAAAATTATCACTTAAATACTATGTAAATATTTTCATGAAATCATCAATGTGAAACAATTAATGAAATTTTATTTTATTTTTTTACAACTAATTATTAATTTTTCAAATTATTTTTATATTTTGCATAACATATCATGTGTGGGTTTGGTCATGAGTAATCTTAAGGATATCATGAATTCCTTAATTAGTTACAAAATATTCCATTGACTTTCAGCTCAAGTGTCCAAATAATTTTTTCTACATGTATTATAATCATCATTTAATATTAAATTAATGTCCCCATCATTCACAATGAGGAAGTGATTTCCCTTTCTGTCCGTCTAATTTTTTAGAAATTCTCTATCTCTCTTCCTCTCACAATTAAATTCAATTTTTTAATATTTATTTCATGCATTGAGACACCTAATTTATATAATCATAGAATATTGTTACCAAGGTCATTAAAAACAACCACATAATTTTGAACACATGCATTTTTCTCTAATTTTATATAATTATTAAGAAATAATACCTTAGTCATCATCAATTTTCAAAACTAATGAAATCTTATTCTCAAACGTTATGATATTGATTTTATATTTGTTTCATAATATAAACAATATGATCCTTCTGTCACAAATCGAAACATTTTCTTGATTCATTGATATTATTGAAATATGCATGAAATTATCCATATCCACCCTTCATTAATTCATATATATTTTTTAATAGTTATAGGTGGTGAAAATGTTCCATCCTATTGTAGATATAATTGGTCAACATCAACTTATTTGGTTTGAAATAGATTTTTTCTTTTTTCACCCCCGATAATGATTCTTCATACTACTATAATTTTAAGATTAAAGCCTCTAATAAATATTTTTATTATATTTTTTGTGAAATTTATATATTCTTCTTCAAAATATTAATACTATAAGAAATATCTCTAAAATTCATAGACATTGTACAAATTTATGAAATGTTTTCACTCATTCCAATAATATTTTATATTATGTGGAAGAAAATTATTGATTAATTAAAATCACTCAAAACATTGTCCCAAATATTTTCAATGAAATATATATTTATTATGAATATTAGTAGCCTTTTAGGACTATTGTGAGTCACCACCATCGATTTTCATTTTAGGAGTATTCGAATGTGGCTTTACATCTATCATCAATAAATTTTTCTCAACTCCATGCCCCACATAATATTTAACTATATTTTAAAAATATAGATGTTTTGAGAAATCAACCAACATCCTATATAAATAATACTATTCTCCAACACCATATCTAAATTTTTAATATTCTTGTTTATTAATTTTACAAATTGATTCAGATACTCTATTGATTTTCAAAAATTATACATAAAGAAAAAATTTATGCTTCTAGTTCATCAATTTTTTTGACATTGTCTTTTATAGTATTATTCATGATAACAATGATTATGGAATAATCATCAATTTTGAGTTTATACTCTACAAAACTCTTAATGTTTTATAGTTTTTCAATTTTATGAGACTTAATTTTATCCTTTAACTCAAATTTAAATTATTCTTCATATTTTATGGACTGTTTGATGTAATTAACCACATCATTGGCATTGTTTTTTGTCTCTCTAAACATAAATTTGTTCTTGTGAGACTTTTCATATTATATTTTGTTATGATTTTGCATGAAATTTAGTAACATCAAATTCACTTTTCTCTTTGTATAGTATGTCTATGAAAGATCCACTGAAATCTTCTTTCACTTTAAGTAATTCTTTATTTCTCCCCCTCTTACTCTTCTACGATAAAATCTTATTATGTGAAAAAATATTAACTACTATTTAAAATTATGACGCAATCGTTTACTTCATATATATTGAAAATTTGTCATTGATTATTTCATCATCAAAATCATATATATGTTTTATGGGAAAATTTCTAAATAGGTATCCAACCGTCCCTTTATTTTTTCTCTCTCACATTTTAGGATTTAGGTAATGGATATAAATTACCTCATAAACCTAATCATCATTAATATAATAATACAACGTGAGTTTCTTCATTGAATTGGATTTTTCCTCCTAGTATTTTATCTTTTACAAGGCCTTGTTATCAATTTTCCTTTTCTCATATGTAATGAAACAACTAAAAAATTCCTAGTATCACATCCTTTAATTTAAATATTCTAGAACTAATATTTTTTCATATAATTATTGTGGATATCTTATTATAATCTTCATTATGATCTTTATATTATTGATTTTACTATTTACGTTCATAAATGTCTTCTATAACAATGTTCTCCCAATCTAATAATTAATAAATGAATTCATTCATTCATGTGTATCCTCAAATTCGTATTCAAATATTGTATTACACTGATTTTAGCATCACCGGATAGCGAATTTCCTCCATATATATTTAGAATTTTAAAACATGGAATTCAATTATTTTATTAAATTCACTTTTACATAGATTATGATTTACCAATATCCTCATAATGTATTTAAATCTTTCGCATTGTCCCCTATATCACGTAATTTATTCTTCTATAAATATTTACTTTTCATGTTGACCTTGACCTAATGTTTTTAATATATATTGAAATCTCTTATGATTTATTGTAAATAGTTCCACATCTAATTATTCTAAATTCATTAATGTTTTCCACCAAATTTCATAATTCCATTATCTTAGGTAGTCACATTAAATGTTACAAGAGAGGATCTAAAATGAGAATATTCTACTCAGGTAGCACATAATGAACAAAGATATGATAAATACCCTAATGATGGTATTTAATTTGGGTATGTTGATTATAATCAAGTACCATATTAGACTATAATTTTATATATTTTTTGGGAATACTTCTTTTCCAAGAGTAAAATATCCGATTATGAAAAAACATTGCTGGCACCTATTTTTTATGTAATTCACTAATACTATGTAATGATTATAGATCCTTTAATGTTGATGTGTATATGTACAAAATTATCTAACTTTGTTACCATTTTCAATAATGTGGATAATTTTCAGAAACCATCTAGGTATAAAACCCTCAGAAAATAAAGTACTCACTACTCCAAACCATGAAAAACTAACACTACTCATCTATGTGAAACATTATCAATATTCATGAACCTTGACTGAAATGACACATGTTATTATGAATCAATAATATACACCTTCATCCATTAGACAATTCATCTTGATCATAAAATACGATAGAAACCAATATTTCCAACTATTTTCTTCTTCTTTTTAACCAGAACCTATCAATAATTCTAACACCAATGATCCATTGTCCACATTGTATTATTATTAGAGAAAGGGACCACACAAAATTTATGAGAAACAAAAATTTCAAAAACTAATTGAAATTTAATTTCCCTTTATTATGATGAGAAAATGAAAAAAATGTCTCTTTCAATTTGATTCAATATCACCTAATTCATGTCTCATAAAATACCTAAAAATATAAACCATGATTTATATTTTTTATAGTTATATAGATATTGTTATGATATGACCTAAATAATTACAACATAGTACCTTTATTCTCTAGAATTATAAATTTTTCCTACCCACATATTCTCTTCACATTTGGTATAATTATTATATGTATCAATATTCATGGAATTTTCTTTCATATTCGTGGCATAGAAAATGTTGTTTCATGGGAAAAAAATAAATTACCTGAAAAAGAATCCATTAATTGAATTTGAGGATTAATCACTTTTAAAATATATCTTATTTCAGGAAGTTAAAATTATTTTATCATATCAGTTGAACCATGTGTTGGTACACAGCTTCACATTGAAAATACAAATGGCCCTAAAATGGGATCTCACACTACATTCATATAATAACACATTCTGGTGAACTAGTGAACATTAAATTCATAGTTTTGTGGAATTATTTTTATTTTTCATTATTTTGTGTATAATATTTATAAATCGGATATATTCTAATAATTAGTAGTGAAAAGTCATCTAAGACCTTAAAATTTCTTCTAGGAACATTAAATCCTCCATTTCCAACAGAATATATATTCCCTTGAAGACATTTCCAAATATTAATCCAGTACTTATTTTCATCAAGTTGATTTAGTGTTATATCTAGTATCATGAATATACTAGTCGATCAAAATTTGTTTTTTTATTAGTGATCTTCTTAAAATTAAAAAAATTTACTCTAAGAAATCTATAACACATTAAATATGAAAAGTGAATTTTATGATATGGGTCGACTCTAATAGAGAGAAATAATTACAATATACAATACATAATAACAAAATTCTCCTTGATTTCATTCACATAATAATTGAATCAAAATTATATTAATTGGATCATCCTAACCTTATTAGTTAACCCCCCCCCCCCAATATAGTAGTTTCATGTAAATAGATCCAAGAATAGGAATGATGCAATCGATGGTAGTGTCAAAAAGTGAATTCAATGAAAGGGAAACCCCAGTTTCAACATAGTGGTAGCTTATCCTACACTAATTCCTTATGGGTGTGATTTATGATCATAATAAATAGTTATTTATGGAGTTGGATATATTTAGGGGAAATAAAATTGATAATATAAAAATTGGGGGGATCGGTCATTAGATTGATTGGTAGGGGTAAGGGATCAATCAGTCCTTAATCATGATTATATGACTAATAAAATATATATTGAGCCATGTATCTGTGATATTTCTATGGATTAGATTATTCTAGAAGGAAAATATTAACTATCATGAGGGCGTGTGTATGTATCCTTATATAGTAATTTTCTAAACCCCATTATCAAAGTTTTAATTTTACATATTTTAGTCATATGACTCAATGTTTTTATAATAATTTAACATGGTTGTGATTTTAATTGATTTCCCTATATATAAAAAATTATTTCTACATTATGGATTTAATATTTTCATTTATATTAATTAATACTTATCTATTCTTTGTGGATTATTTTTTTGGGAAATT
Organism: Viscum album; assembly: GCA_963277665.1. Classification (NCBI taxonomy): domain Eukaryota; kingdom Viridiplantae; phylum Streptophyta; class Magnoliopsida; order Santalales; family Viscaceae; genus Viscum; species Viscum album. The sequence continues at coordinate 2,002,724,191 of OY728152.1, forward strand.
CAACATTATAAAAATCACATTCACATCAATATTTTTTATTTCTAAGAATTTATCATGAGTGGATTTTGAAAAATATTAAAATATAATGTATGAGTGTAAAATTATTCATTAGGGAGAGATCAATTAATATTTTTTAAAAATAGAATTATAGGGACTAATATATAAAAATAGTGATTTCAACAACACTATTAAATGACCTATTAATCTATACGGGTATAATATGATAAGAGATATAGTGGAAGTGAACAAAACACTGAGTGAGTTATAAAATTTTTATTTTTGGGGATAAATTTGTACCCTCAAGGGGACTATAAAATCAAATATAGTGTCCTTCGTTTGTATCAATGTATAATTAAATGATACCTTATTGTGGATAATCATCATAATTAGTTTGGATGTTGGAGTTCATGGGTAGATAGATGATTTCCTCTCACTTGAAGAAGTTTTCGGATTCCAAATAATGTGAATCCCTATTTTCAAGCCATGATTTGTAATCTATAATCTTATGATCACCCTTTTCCTTAAAATTCACTTTTTTATCCCAAAATATTATTAATTAATTAAGAAATTTAACTCCATAAACTGGTGATTCCCCACCCTTGCATATGAAAGAGAGACTATATTCACCTATTATCTGACACAACGGCCTTTTGAAAATGATGAGTAACCTATTTTATAATGATTATTTTTATGATGAAAATTCATCACTACATCGAATGAGATGCTTTGAATTATATTTTTTTGGGAAAATAAAGAATTATTTTTATTAATTTTATAATACTATAAAAATAGTAAAATTAAATAAATTAAATAATAATATAACACTAATATCATATTATGAATCATATCGGTAGTCTATATTTTTTTGTAGGTAGTTCTATTTTTATTCACCATTTGATACTTCACTACCATATTGTTATTTTTGAAAAAAATTAATAAGATGGTGTATAGTGGAAAATAAAATATGTTATTCTACATTTTTTGAATCATTATCTATATGTTTTTCCTTTAGAATTGATTATATAAAATTAAAACCACGATATAGGGAAAAGACCACTATGGGCTTGAGATTAACACAATGTAACTAGTCATAAAACAAATCAATAAAATCATGGTGGATTAAGCTATAGGGAGATTACAATTAGTAGAGTTAAATCCATTACATTAATATAATACTAAAAAAATAATAATAATCGTTAGATAATAAACCAACTATGTCCATGTTCTATAAGAACATGTTTTGAACATAACATAATTAAATAAAAAATTGATGGAGAAAAAACATGAAGTTGATATACCTAAATATCATATGACAAAAATGTTATATATTTTTCTGTGTGTTGAATAAGAATCATAATCCACATTTAAATTGGTATAGTTATATATGGAATAATGGATAATAACTAAAAATATCCTAATTAAAATTCCCAATTAATTAATCAAATGTTAGTTTTACATTATCATGGATTAAGCGGTATTCATGTCAAATTTTACATAAAAATGGGTTATCTATGGATCAATGGGTGTGTTAGAAGTTATTTTTTACCATAAAGGATCCTAATGATCCAAGTTAAATTTTTGAAGGATTTTATATATAGTCAGTTGTTGCATAGAATCTTAGGAATCTATTGCTATATTTTTTGGGGATGGTTACAATGTTTTTAAAATATTTGAATAATACTTGATATGAATTAAATATTTGATATGTTTATTTAAAAATAATCTAGAAATATATATATATAATTTGAAAATAGAAATGATATAATATTAGTATATCTCATTGGGATACTTAATAATATATAGTTCTTGAGTTTTGAAATCAATGTTGTCATTATATTTTCATGAGGTTGTTATAAATCTTAAGGGTTAACTATAAAACATCTTAATATTATTTTTGAACATTCTAATGAACATTTGGTTCAAAATAATATTAATAATTATTATAAATCATAATTTTTCACAAGTTTTGTCCCATATGATTTCATTTTAAGGTTTATAATATAACATCATAAGGTATCTTCTTATCATCATAAGACTATTCAAATTACATTATAAGGTATATTGTTGAATGTGTAAGGTTGATTTGATTCATCATATAGTTTTCAGGTGAAATCGCATAGTTACAACCATTGTGGTAAAACTATAGGATCAACCTTATTTTGATCAAAATTGGTATATTTTATAATGATAATTTTTAAGCTACATTAGGAAATTGTTTGGTTCAAAACATTTCAATATTTTGATAATTATGAATATTGGTGTATTTTGGTTTTATAACGTAATATTTTTATGTAAAATGCAATTTTTATGTTTGAAATGATATTGAATTATATATACCTTGGAAATAAAAATTTATTAAATAAATATTATGATATTTTCATCCTCATTACAAGAATAAAATGACAACATGTTTAAAATAAGTAAATGAAAAAGAAAAAAAATGATACCATTAAATGATAAAATTAATAATTTGTTATGAATTAAAAATGGAATGATGGTTATGTTTTTTTATATGATTACTCACATGAATTTTATTATTCACTAATTAAATATGAGATATCATGTGTAAAAATTATCATATTTTGGATTAGAAACATTTATTTTCCCAGAAAAAATGCATCAAGTTTCAGGAAGCTCATATAGGTAATATGAATTTATTATTTAGTGGTATTATTTAAGAGGAACTAATGAGGTGTTTTTGAAATTATTAAATACATATATTTTTTATGTATTTTGAAATTTGATCAATATGTTGAATTACAAGAGAATTTTTTTCCTATATTGATCAAAAAGAATATAACAAGTTTCAATCAAAAATTACAATTGAGACAAAAATTAAAAAGTTAATAAAATATTTAATGATTTTGGTAATGTGGTGATATAATAATTTGATTTAGTGAACACATATGGGATCCAATAATACCATTCACAAAAGACAATACACTAGAATTTCATATGAAATTTTATTATTTAAATTATTTAAATTCATAAATATTTAATTCTCCCAAATTAGGGGATATATTTTAAGGAAGTATTTTATCATTTACACATTGTGATATATATAATTGGGAAAAAATAACCTAAATATGGTGTGAAATATATATATTATCTAATCATTTAATGACCTTATGCATTCTGTGATTTGAACATGAGATAAATGAAGCAATCTGAGTTCGTTGTTTGATATTAGTGATTAAAAAATTTGGATATGTAATCACATGATACAATAATATTATAAAAAATTTGAAAGGATAGATCATAAAATCTTATAGAATAAAAATAGGTTTATATGTGATATTAGATAAACCATTTTGATTATATTTTTTATAGCTGGATGCTGAAATTGTTGTGGGATGTTATGTAGGTGTTGCCTAACACATGGATATAAAATTAAACATAGCTTGGACACTAGTATTTTTTGATGTATTATTAGGGAAATATCTAGGAATAATGATTGAAATAATATTTAAAAAAGAGAATGTATCCAAGTTCGACTAGATCTAAAAGAATATTGCTTCTGACTAGACGTTTTTCATATCATATATATTCACATAATGATGAGCCAATTTCTTTAGTGGGTCGAGTATTAATCTAAAATACTGGACAATTTAATGTATATTTTTTATAATAGTTAAACACCATTTGTTCATACCCCATTATCAGTGATTCACTCCTTACCGGTACATATTATGTTGTACCAGAACATCTAGGGTCACTTTATTAGATTTTAAAATTGTTATGGTGGGCAATATTAATTGTCTTTATAAAAATGTTTTTATCATTTAAAAAACTATTCATATATATAATAAATGTGTGGTATCCTATGAAATTTAATGTAGTATGAATGTTAATGATGATGAAATATTAAGAATTCCACCCATTGAGAGGAACACCATAATGTATTTTATGATTATATAATGGAAAAGATAAAAATTTCACCACGTTTATCAATCAAAATATATTTTTCAAAATATTTTTGGGTTAAAAACAACATACATAATGAAAATATAAAATATAAATCAACTTTTAAGGAAATTAAAAGTGTTAAAATTGAAATATCATATTTGAATTAGCACATTTAATGATGTTATGGTTCCTTAAGAACAAAAAATTTATTATTACATTATAATAGTCAATGATATTTTTGACAATAACAATTCGTTTATAAAAACATTCAAGTCTCTTAAATTTTTAACTATATAATGATGAAATATCAAGATAATTTTGACCCAGAAATTGTATAATTGATTATTTAGATGATTATTAATTTTATGAATTAAACAAAATTCCATTTTAATATGATACGATATATTTTGTAGCATTGAAATGTAAAGATAAAGAGGAAGAAATTTTTTATTCCTTGATAAAAGTAAAGATAAAAGATAAAAATATATATATTTATGCTAATTGGAATGATATAAAAATAGTGTAGAATATATGGGTGATAGAAATATTATTTAATGAAACTTCACAATTGAAAAGTAAATATAAAAAATATAAATTAAAATTAAATTTAACAATTGTAGTGGAATTTGACACTTTTAATGAACATCTTAGAATATATATTAATAAGATTTTGAAAAATATGATGATAATTTGAAAAATATGTAATTATATTATATTTAATGTATTTTTTCAAAACTTGTTGAGAATAATATGTATGTATTCAAAAATAAAACATTCCATGGTTTAAAAATAATGAAGATAAAATATTATTAAGAATATATTAAGAGGAACAATTTATTAATATATTCAAAATATTCTTTGACTCTTGTGGGTAAACATGATGAATCCTAAATAAATTATTAATATAAGGTGAGATAAAAATCTAGAGGTGTGTGCTAAAAAATTAATTGGAATCATGTCATGATAAGAAAACTATTCTTATTAAAGAGTCTCAAATATTATTAGATAATAATGTCTAATATATAATGAAAAATATTTTTCTACCATGTATAATGTTTATGACATTGATGAAATAAAATATCTCAAACCAAAAGATGATGATAATGGAATTACCACGAAATAAGAGGAAGAGAATCTCATTGAAAAAATAATAAAATTTAAAAAGGCATATTCTAAATGTCTCAAAGTTAAAAAATCATTGAATATGATAAGGTATAACTTCAATAAATCTAGATACATTAATAATATTAAATATACATTAACTAATAATATAATATCATAAGATAACATTAAAACATAATCTATAGAATCTAAAAATAATCACGTTTTTAATTATTTTATTGTTTATAATTGTTAATACAATCATTTTTGTCCCAATAAAAATTGATTTAATAAACACTTAGAAATTAACTTAAGGAATAAGTGTTCCTAGATGAACAACAACATGAAATAAAAAACACTGGAATCATTTATTTAATGAATAGAGAAAAAATAAATAAATAAAATATTTTATTATAGAATAACTATAATCATGGGATATGGTTGGTTCTATATTAATTTATAGAATAAAAAGAATTTATTTGTGTATAATAAGTCTCAACAATGTAAAATGAATTAATAATGGTTAGGTTAGTTCATTGAAGGTATGTATATAGTCATAAAATATGTTTTTTTGTGATATAGAAGGCAACAAATATGTCAACACAAAATCTTCTTGAGTGTATAAGAGATAATTTTTGTATATGTAATGAAATAGATAATTGATTTGAAGAATTCATGATTTATATTCCTTGACAACTTACCAAAATGAAAAAATGATAGGAATTCAATAAGAAAAGGGGATAATAAATATATTATTATTGAATATATATTGAGACCTTTTAATAATGGAAATTCCATTATTATTGGTAGTGTATTTTCCAAAAACATAAATAGAGAATACTTTTAAAAAAACAGAAAGGAATATTTTATAGTTGCAGTGAAAATTTTGATATGATAATTACCTATGAATAAAAAATCATTCTTATATTGATATTAATTCAAATAATGTAAAATAGTTTTTTTATTTAATTATGATCTTAAGAAAATAACATAACAATGATATAAATTTTATATTTTGGAAATGATGTTGTCATCGTATAAAATTCAAGCATCATTAGGAATTAAAATAATGATACAATAATCACAGTAGGTGAGAGAAAAAAAATGATATCTATTTCAAATTAGTTATCAAATAAATTAATACTAACTAAGGGCTAATAATGTGAATAATATATAGAATAATAGATGTAACCCCATTGTTCAATTAAATGTGAGAAAAATATAAATGTATTGCAATGTGATAGACTATGTAAAACTAAAAGAGAGAGAGAGAGAGATACTATATGAAAATATTTGAAAATGTGGAATATGGTTTATAGAACACTCAAAATAGTGTATATTTAATCAGCTACGTAATTAGAGTTAATTTATAAATATAGTTATTCAAGGATATGTTATTATTAAATTGGATATTGTTTGATAATTACTTATTTTGATGATTACACTCAAATGAATTTTGATATATTTAGGAAACACATTCCTAATGTTTTGGAAATGTATGAAAAATTTATATGATATGTTGATAAGCTATCGTGTGATTACATAATAAAGATGAAATGATGTAATTTTATTGAATTTAGTTGCAATGGTTTTGTAAATAGACATGAAAATACGTTAACATGCACTAATTCAGTATGTTCTATACACCAAAACAAAATGGAGTATTAGAGATGAGGACTTGTTTAGATATGATCGATATATAACATTGGATTTAAAAAAAATTAATTGATAAATTTATTCTACTAAAATCAATAACCAATATGTTTGTTTACAATGTATCGAGGACAGAATTGATATTTAAGAAATATTGTTCAAAATAAATCAAACTATTAAGTATTTTCGTTTTTAGAAGAAATTACTATATGATTATCATAAACACCAATCTATGAATTATAAGTCAAAATGATGAACAATTAATATATTCGGGATACCTATCCAATGTTAGTTGATAGATTTTATGAAATAAATAGCTACACAATGTTATTGATTGTTGTTATTTAATGAAATCCAAAAAATTCATTTATAGAAGAGACAATTGAACAAGCTATTGAAAATGTTCAAATGGTAGCATGAAGATTTAAGAAAATGATGTGAAAAGATGGAATTTTATATGTTACATTGATGTTGATTCTCATAAAAATGGTGTTGAAGATGAGATAGATGAAAATAAAGACCGTGGGACTATAGAAAAAATAAGCATATTGATATGTAAAATATTTTTGGAATTCAATATAAACAGGATCAATAAAGTAGAAGATTGAGACTTTAAAAAAAATTCTCCCATTTTTCATGTAAATCCATAAATAATTTCGAAAAATTATTATTATGAAGAATGAATAAATAATACAATTGAATAACATTATAATACCGATAATAACTCTAGTTTGAAACATATACAAATCCCTTTAGATAAAAATATAATTTGCAGAATCTATTTTTAATAAATAATTTCATTGTGGAATATTAAATTTAAATAAATTGGGATATAATTGTTTTTGTTACTTAATCATGGATGTAGATGATAGATATTGAAGAGAATATTTTTCTGGTATAAAAGATAAAATCTGAAGAAGTATATATTTATGTGCATTCGTAATGAAATTAGAATGACTATCAGAATGATGTTATATGGAGACCTAACACTATAAATCCTGAAATCAATTTCAACTACCATTATATTGGCATGATTATATAGAATAAATTCCCAAAGGGACTAATATTATAGGAGACGTTTTAAACCATATAAAAAATTATTATTATATAAATAATTAATATACTAATTAACACATAATTGTTTCATTAAAGGATTATATTATTTTATCTCATATATCCTTGCATAACTCTTATAGAAATCTACATAGATTTTTTTGTAAAGGATAAAAAATAAGGGTGATCTCAAATGATCATTAATTTTAATGTATAACATACTAAATAATGAATCAATTAGAATAATAATTATGTAATGGTCAATAACAAAACACACATACCATTAAATCAAAAAAAATTGAGAGGGAATGGTAAAATAATATAGGAATGTAATAATTGGGAACACATGCAATTCAAGTAAATATATAATTAATAATCAATATATAAATGTAATAAACTGAAATAAAATCCATTTAATCCATAAAATTATAATGAAATATATCTTTATACTTTTTCACATTGAGAATGTCATGGATAATAAATACGGTATCAAAATTAAGTGAATGCTTCATTAGTGGGTGTCATGTATATGGAACAATAAAACCTATATAGTTAATATCCATCATCTAAATAGATTAAAACTATTGGTAGATACCCTTTAATTATTTATCTTATTTTCCTCATGAGAACCCATCAATGAATAGACCATAAATATAATTTTTATTCCCCACCATTCATGAAATGTCCAAATCATTCCTCTGTTCGAGTAATCAATTTAATTAATATTTCATATTACATATAAAATATCATTATTCTATAAAGGAAACATATTTATCAATATTTCCCCAAATTATCAAATAAATTTCAACGTATACACCTTTTAAAAAATGGAATATGGTTCATCCAATAATCATATCCATGAAATATGATTTGGTTAGTTATGGAAAATTCAATGTCCAATGGTCATATGAAATTAAATATCTATAGGATAACAAAAATAATCATGGAAGATAAATTCAATTTAGTCATCATCCAAATCAATCCCAAACCTTCTAGAGGAGGAATGATGATAGTATCAACAAAAAATTACCCAATTTCATAAAAATAATGAGTTTTAGTCACCAATGAATATAAATAATATAAAAAGGTTTTGAAAAACATAATTGAGGAAAATATCGTTTTTTAACTTTTGAAAGGCCTTTTCATTAAAAATATATTTTGAAAAAACTTTAAGTAAAAATTAACCGTTTAACAATATAAAAGAAACATAAATGAAATAATGTTGCGTAAAAATCTACATACCATTAGAGGTAAAGATCATTATTTTTACACAATAAAATTGTTTAGAAAATTCCATGTTTTGAAAGAGAAAAGAATAATCCTATGAAGCCATGAGTAAAAGACCAAATGTGTAAAAATTTATTTAAAAAATAAATTTTCTAAAGCTTAATGACAGTTTTTATAACCTATTGCAATTTCATGGATTTTAGAATAAAATATTTTCTCAAATAAAGAGAGTACTAAATTCTTATTTTCATATAACCATTCTCAAAAACATTTTAGCTTCTAAAGTGTAAAAAATGATACTTTTATATGAATAAGGTCATAAATAAATATAATAGAATAAAATTAATGGTTTTATTACTAAATGATAAAATATTTTCCATTGAAGGAAAATCATGTGTAAATAATCCAAAAAAATATGACATTTTTGTGTTATACATTGAAAAGATTATAACATTGAAGTGATAATAAATCAATTGTTATATTATGTATATCAACTGTAAGTCCTCATAAAAAAGTGTAAATATATAAATAAATAATAAAATTCACTATACATATAATAATATCATATTAACAACAAAAACCATATAGTATAACCTAATGAATAATAAATGGATTATGAAAATCTTTTCGACATGGTGACTTTTGAATCAAATCCCCTTAGATGAAATAATTCAAATTGAATCAAATAATATCTTGAAGAATGAATCAATAATGATATTATAAGAAATCGTTCCATTATTTACACTATATATAAAAAATTATGTTCCTAAAAATAAGGTGATTTATTCATGTTAATGTTAACAATAACTAAATTAAGTGATATTTCAAGGAAAATCATTAAAAACATTTTCTGTGAGAATGTTATTTAACCATTAAAAAGTGTCTAATAAAACATTTAAATTTTTTATTAATAAATTCAGTGATGGATTAAAGTTGTATAAAACTAATAATAATCTTTGAATAATGAGATTCATGATATAAAAATTCAAAGGGTATTATATAGACCATATAAAAGAAACTGGGTGCATAATAACCAATAAGTCTCAATAGAATGTAAATTGTGATAAAATCCATTTCTCTGTGTTTCCTTTTTTTTGTGAATGGTCATTAAAAACTTGTACAATGGTTGTGATAGGATTAATAACTTATTATAGAACCATTCTCATGTTGATAATATCTTATTACCCATTTGTTAACAATATTTAATTATTTTCACTATTTCTGGTGTTAATTGCCTAGTACATCGAGTTTGTATTGACTTGTTAATTTTTTTATTTTTATTTAAATAGTTATGTCATCATATCATGGAGGTAAAAATTTAATTAATTATATATAATAAATATATTTTTATTAATAATACTATTTGATAATTGGAGACAAGGAATGAAATGAATTGTTTATGGAGACAGTAGGTCTACGTACAAATGAAATCTACTTTCATTTATTTGTTGGATTAGAATATTTAAATGAAATATATATATCTATATATATTATTATTTATAGTATCATATATAGGTCATATATGTTACTTATAATTATTCAGAATATCTTTTATTCATTCCTTGTATATTATGGATGAATCATGTCGCTTTGAGGGGAGGTAGTCCACACATACATAATACATGTTATCATATTGTCACAAAATTGAGTGTATAAGAGAATGTGTTATAAAATAAATAAATATGAATAAAAAATTATAAAAATTATATATATTATATATAAGCATATATTCTATCAAAATTCTCATCCTTGATAGGTGGTAAAGGAGAAACGAATAACTTTGTTCTGGGAGGTGGTAGTACACCATATATAGAAATTGTAAATATGTTAACTCGTAGATTGCATTGTCCATAATGATAGGTTGAAACTTAAATATAACAACATAGAGGTCTATTGAGGATACTGTTTTAATATAATATTAGTGAAAATATATTTTAGATGGTGTATAATTGATTAGCCACTAAATGAGGCTATTATTTTTTGTTAATATACATAATTTTCATGTTATTTATTATTCGTAAAAACCATTTTATTGAATTTTACACTTTGAACATCATTTCACATTATTATTGTAATACCTACTTAAAATTAACTATTATGTGGTTCTTTTTTAACATCATTTAAAGTTCCCAATGATTAATCGGAATTTAAGGAATGTAATTATCCATATTTTAATATTAGATTTTGGGAATTATATATAAACATAAATATGAACATTTTTAATTCAGGTATCAGTGGAGGATTCATAAAGGATGGTGAATATATTTGGAGATGAATGGAAGCAATTCTAGAGAAGGCAGATTGTACACCATCCCACTGATGAGAATGTGGGACCCACATTACAAACCCAATGAAGCCCAAATTTGTTGGGATGCTAGAATAAATATATAGGATCAAATAATTCCACAGGAGGAAGTGCTATTTCGTCCTCCATTGTGGTAATTTTGGTGGCCCAAGTTAGAGATAAAATTCTGGGCCAGATTCTGCGGCCCAGAAAAACAGCCCACTAATCTAATCATATATCTAAATAAACAACTCCAAATGGGCCCAAATTTTACAGGAGGTTAAAATACATCTAGGGATCCATTCTATTCTTTTATGGACTACTCTAATTCGTCCATATAGAAGGTATTCCACGTATGTATGTTCAGTGGATGAAAGCTGGATGCCACCTCGGGTCAAGGGTGGAAAAATCTACTCTCCTTCAACTTTCCACCCACCTATGGCCTACCAAAATTAATTGAGAAGCTTTTTACTATTTTAGGATCGACCCAAGGCTCCCAAAATTGCTATTTAAGGTAGTAGTGGTGGATTAGTTGATAATATTTGGTGCTCTATTCAATTTTAATGTTATGCTGCGTTTTTGTTGTCTCATGTTTTTCTTCCACATGTAAGTTGTTCAATTCACATTAGTTTCATAATAAAGGCTCTTCTTTTCATATTATTTTGTTGTTCTTAATATCACTTTGATACGGTTGGTTCATGGTGTGAATTTATTCACTCCAAAACATGTGAAATTATTCCCACAATGGTGGAGTGAACATTTTCTTTTTATTGTTTTATTTATTTCTTTAATTCCTCCCTCATGAGTCTACTTCCCACTTCCATTGAAACCATACCATCAATGGAGGGATATCCCACATATGGTTTGATCCAAGGGAGTAGAAAGGGGCTGGATTGGATGTTATTTATCACCCCATTAATATCTAATCACTTCTTTAATTGAGATTTTTATTTGTTGATTTTTAAACACTAGCATCCTTGTTGAATTTAAGGCCACACACTTCAAATGCTTATACGATCCCTTATCTTCATGTGATCAAAATGTTGATCCTTAAAATGTATAGGTGATTAGTATTAAAGGGTGTAGGTATTAAACTAGTAAGTGACGATTTTGTTTTAACTTCTTAAATGAACCCATCTCAAATATAAGAAACTGAAATCATTGAAAAGGAAATAAGTCCAATACACCCCAAGTGATAACCTAGGATCAACTGATTCTATTATATTTAATTCACTTAAGTCTCTTAGAGTTCCTTTAAACCCATCTATAATTAACCCAAGTCGGCCACCTCATATCCAAAAATAGGCCAATGAATGTACGTGTCTATAAGTTTCTTCTTAGGTCTCTGAGGATTCGATAACCCAAGATAAACTAGAAGGACCGCCCTACATTATTCTCTTGGGTAAATGTGAGCATGAATTAAATTTTGGAGCCGTTTTCAGGGACCCAAGTAAGTCATCTAAACACCCATTCTATTCTCCCCCATTTCTTCTTTTCTCATCCAAACTCTATTATCATGTCCCTTTCTCATTTTTTTCTTTTAGCGCATGTCCGCCTACACTCGTGATCAATCAAACCGTCTAGTTAGGGTGTATTGTCCTGGGGTTGGGGATTCAAGTACCCCAAGGGATCTCTTTCCATTAGATACTAATCTTCATAATACTCTAGAGACAAAAATTGAGCCCATTTCAATGGAAGGTCTACAAAGAAACCAACTCAGAATCCTGGGAGGAAACTAAAATGGAAACCCAAATGATGCAGCCCCAAACATGGGGAATACAGTTGATCAAACCATGAATGAATACCTCACACATTCGTGGACCAATTCCACCTCATTCATTAGAAACAATTTCATAGGAGATTCCAACTACATATTTAAACCCCATGTCCCAAAGCATCTTCCCACATTCCAGGGAATGGAGTTCGAGATGCCCTACCAACACATTAAGGAGTTCAATGACATTGTAGAAACCATGTGTCCCCCACATCAACTAGAATCAGCTATGATGAGGCAATTTCCTTTTTCATTAAAGGATCGAGCTAAATATTGGAAAAAAAATTTAAGACCATCATCCATCAACTATTGGGACCAAATACAAAGGGAATTATACAAAAAAAATACATTCCCCACCACAAAACAATTGCACTTAAAAAGAGTATCCAAAACGTTTTTTAAAAAGAGGGAGAGTCCGTTTATGAAAAATTGGAGAGGTTTAAAGACACTCTAAACATGGTTCCACACCATGGTTTTTCTATTCCTGAACAAATGAGAATTTTCTATGATGGTTTGGGTCCATGGAACAAACAATATATCGACATGATGTGTAATGAAACCTTTACAAACAAAGCCCCAAATGATGCTTACGAGTATCTAGAAAGCCTTTCGGAACAAAACCAAACATGGGGAACTTAACCTTATTCTGAAAAGACACAAACAACTACTGGAATTCTTACACTTAGAGAATAAGAATTCCTTATGGGTAAAATCGCATCACTCTCTAGAAAGTTTGAAGAGATAGACCTTAGTAAAGTCCATGAAATCCAAACTGTTGACCCTATTTTCACAATTTGTGACAAACATGATTATAAGACAGACAGCTTCGCAACCATTCCATCCATCAAGGATTTTCTTTTAGAAGGACCCCCAATGGAAGTAAATGATTTGAACTTTCAAAATCCTCAATACCAAAACAACTTAAACCCATAGTATAATGACCACCCATGTTTCTGTTGGAAAGATAACCAAAAACCTAGCCAACCACAGGGACACAATCCTTAACCCCATCAAAATTACCAAACCCATAACTAAATCCAAACCCAACCTATCCAATACCAACACCCACCGGTCCATTTTATGAAAACCATCCCACCTCCAGAATATCCCCCTGGGATAAACTAACCTTCTTAAGAACCAACCCAAATGGTTACACAAAGCCTACTAGAACAACTGTACAAACAAATGGAAAGAATGAACTCGGAAGTCTCTTCCCTAAAATTGGAACTTCAAACCATAAAAACTGGAAAGGCACCCATGCTTTCTCAGGCGGTTCCATCCTTAACATCAAAGGGAGAGTCATGTTGCACTCAAACAACTCATGAACAACTAAAATTTGTGACTGTTTTAAGAGGTGGGAAATCAATTGAGAAACCTAAACAACTAATTCAGAACCATCCTACAGATTCATAATTGAATGAAAATTCAAATGAACAAAATTATCAAACTAAAAATCACGATAACATTGTCAAAGAAACAACTCTTCAACATAAAACCCCACAACCTGCACCATTTCCTCATCGCATTAGGGGGAAAGACAAGCTTGAATTAAGTGAAACATTCAGGGAAATCTTCTCAAAAGTCAAGATGAACATTCCCCTTATCGATGCAATCTAATCCATACCAGCCTACTCAAATTACCTTAAGGACTTATTTACTTTTAAAAGAAAATTTTCACATAAAAACCATGTCCTTTTGGCTGTTAATGTGAGTACCACCATTCAAGGGACCATTCATCCTAAGTTGATAGTCCCAGGTTTCCATTAAATTAATGTTGAACTAGGAGAGAGAAAAAATTTCAAGTCCTTGTGTGACCTAGGTTCTAGTGTTAATCTCATCCCTTATGCTATGTACTGCCATTTAGGGAAAGAAGAACTCCAACACACATCTGTCACACATCAACTTGCTGATTGTAGCATTAGGTTTCCAAGGCAGATTTTAATGAATTTTCTGGTAAAAGTTGAAAAATTCATCTACCATGAAGACTTCATTGTCCTTGACAACCATCCAAACTTTGGAAATAAGGAATGAACCCCAATCATCCGTGGTCGTCCCTTCCTTGCAACAATCAAATCTCTTATCCAATTCAGAAATGCGAATATGATGATTAACTTTGGAAACATGAGTCTAGACTTGAACATCTATAATGAAAGCTTACAAATAGGGGATGAAGAGGAAATTCATGAAGTAAACATGATAGGAAGAATTTATAATGAATCCATAGAACATCATGGAATATTTGATGAATGCTTAAGTCAGGATGAGATTGATTTCCTTTGTTCATATGAAGTATGTTTATCTCCATGGTTTGAATTATTTTCAAATTTCTCTTATGATGTAGTCTTAGATCCAACAATTAGTTAAACCTTTCAGGAAACAACATTCAAGGAGACCACTCCAACTTCCTTCCCCAAGTCTGATCAGGCCAATTTAGTAGTTGAAACTTCTACATGTGGGGAATCAATCCGATCTGAAACATTAATAAGTAAAATTGTTCTTGATCCAATGTCTCAATCTTCTACTGAAATTCTAAACCAACCTAATCTTGAATAGATGGAACTTCTTACTACAGTCAATTATACCATCATAGGGGAAAATCAGACACATCCTATTGTAATTTCTTCTTCTCTTGAAGAAAATCATGAGAGGATGCTTCTAGATTTCCTTAGGAAACATAAGAAATCCATTCGTTGGACCCTTTCTGATATTCCTGGGATTATCCCACTTATCGAAAATCATAAGATTGTTCTAGAATCTGAATCAAAGCCATGTCGTCAACCTAAATGTCCACTCAATCCTAATCTCATGGAGGTAGTAAGGAATGGACTTCTGAAATGGTTAAAAGTTGGTATCATATATCCCATAGCTGACAGTAAATGGGTGGGCCCAATCCAAGTGGTTCCAAAAAAGACTAGAATCACAGTGATAACCAATGAGGATGGAGAGATTCTTCCAACTAGGGTAAGTAGTGGTTGGAGAGTCTAAATTGACTATAGGAATCTAAACTCATTCACCAAGAAGGACCATTTCCCCTTACCATTCATTGACCACGTCCTTGAGAGAGTGACAGGTCATGCCTTCTACTATTTCATATATGTGTACTCAGGGTACAATAAAATTGAGGTCTCCCTAGAGAATCAAGGGAAGACTACATTCACCTGTTCATTCGGCACCTTTTCCTTCAAATGCATGCCCTTTGGTTTATGCAATGCTCCTGGAACCGTCCAGTAGTTCATGATGGGAATCGTCTCCGACAACGTAGGGGATTTTCTAGAGGTCTTCATGGATGACTTCACTATGTTTGGGGATACATTTGAGGGTTGTCTGCATAATGTGGAGGGAGTCTTGTCAAGATGTGAAGAAAAGAATCTAATCCTGAACTGGGAAAAATGCTATTTCATGGTTAAAGAGGGTCAAGTTCTAGTCCATATGGTCTCAGGTAGGGGGATTGAAGTTGATAAAGCCATGGTTGATATCATTCGTCACCTTCCATCACCAAAAACTGTCAAGGATGTGAGGTCTTTCTTAGTACATGCTGGTTTCTATAAAAGATTCATCAAGGACTTTAGTTCAATCTCTCGTCCCCTTTGTGGTATGATATTAAAGGATGATCCATTTGATTGGATATAAAGCTATGATGGTTCATTCTAAACCCTCAAATACTCCCTCACCTCTCCTCCCATTAAGAAATCTCCGAATTTGAACCTTCCATTCGAACTTATGTGTGATTCCAATGAATTTACTGTAGGAGATTTGTTAGGAAAATGATGTGATAAAACTCATTATGGCATTAGTTATGCAAGGAAATCCTTAAATGATCCCCAAATAAACTACACCACTACTGAAAAAGAGTTACTTGCTATTATCTTTTCCTTAGAGAAGTTTAGGTCCTACCTTTTAGGATCCCCCATCACTATGTTCACTGACCATTCTGTACAAAAATACCTCTTCCAAAAACAAGATGCTAAGTATAGACTGATTAGGTGGGACCTTCTCTTACAAGAATTTGACCTCACAATCAAAGATAAAAAGGGTATTGAAAATGTTTTATCTGATCACCTCTCAATTATTGAATTCAAAGACAACTCAAATCACCTTTCGGTTTCTGATTCATTTCATGATGAACACCTATACTCTATGAGTGAAATCCCTTGGTATGTCGACATAGCCAATTTCATAGTTACAGGAGTCATTCAAAAATTCATAGGGACTCAAGATCTAAGGAAATTATTTTCTAGTGTTAGAAATATGTTTTTGATGATCCCTAACTCTATAAGTTCTGCCCTAACCAAGTCATTAAGAGGTGTGTCCCTGAATCTGAACAAGAGTCCAACCTTAAATTCTGTCATAGTGAGGCATGTGGAGATCACTTTTCCTCTAAGAAAACAACTTCTAAGATTCTTTGGTGGGGTCTCTTCTGGCCCACCAACTCAAGGGACTCCTAATTTTTTTTTCAAAGTTGTCCTAATTGTCAACAAATAGGGTCAATCACAAAAATAAATCAAATGCCAATCACTCCCATCTTAGTGAGTGGAATCATTGAATGCTGGGGAATCAATTTCATGGGTCCCTTCCCAAACTCTTGGGGATACCTCTACATCCTCTTAGCTATTGATTATGTCTCAAAAAGGTTTAATTCCATTCCCACCAAGTCTAATGACCATCTTGTTGTGATCCAATTTCTGAATGAGCACATATTTTCTCAATTTGAAGTTCCTAGGGCCATAATCAGTGGTCGAGGAACCCATTTCTGTAACCATCCATTCTCTTCACTCATGTTTAAGTATGGTATTTCTCATAAATATTCCACTGCATACCATCCTCAAACCAGTGGTCAAGCTGAGTTATAAAATAGAGAGATTAAAAATATTCTTGAAAAAACTGTCAATCCTTCTAGGAAGGATTGGTCCAAGAAACTCTTAGATTATCTTTGGGCATATCGTACAACATACAAAACCAACCTAGGAATGTCACCATATTGGTTGGTTTATGGAAAAGCATGCCATTTACCGATTGAAATTGTTCATAAGGCCTTTTGTGAAATTAGGAAAATGGATTATGACCTCTTATTGGCCAGAAAAAAAATTAAATTAGATCCCAATGAACTGGAGGAACTATGGATAGAGGCTTATGAAAATTCAAGGATCAATAAAGATAGATATCAAGCCTACAAATATAGGAATATCAAGGTCAATCATTTTGAACCGCGAAAACATGTGCTCTTGTATAGTTCAAAACATCATTTCCCCCAGGAAATTTAAGGTCTAGATGGTCCGGTCCTTTCATAGTGCATCATGTGTACCCCTATGGGGTAGTAGAGATTCAATATCCCACAAGTGGTAACATTTTTATGGTTAATGGTCAAAGGATAAAACCATTCATTGAATCATTAAATAAAAAAGAAAAAGAGGTTGAGTTAACAGAACCAATCTATGAACCAGGAAAAAATTGATAGATTTAGGATCCATGTCGCGCTAATGACATTAAACAAAGCGCTACATGGGAGGCAACCCACGATTTTCATGTTTCCTATCATTTTTTTAATCAACTTTATATTTTAAATAGTATTAATTACACATTTTGATATTTAATAAAAAAAATAGACTATTGACATGTTCTCCTTTTATGAGTATGGATGTGTTTGAAAGGGGAGCATTGTATTCATCCGTGTTATGCGGTGTGATCCTTGAGTAATACATTACCCAGAAATTTAAAAGAAGACAATGTATCATTACTTTGATTTATAAAAAAACAAAAAACATAGAAAACCATAAAAATGATGATACTTGGAATTAAATAATTCATTATATTGTTTGTTTTGTATGGTTTGTTCTTCTTTGAATGGTTCAGGGACTATTTTTGGTGATACATGTTCAATCAAGAAGGTTCCTACAACACCAAGTGATCAATGGACTAATTTGGAGCATCAAGAACGTGAACTTCAACCATCAGGTGATTTCATTCTGTGATCCTCATATTTCAATTTCCTTTTTGAAATCCCTTATCTTCCTATACTCCTAAATTATCATTTCATGAAACACTGGGGACAGTGTTTTTTTCATGTTGGGGGGGAGAAGAAATAAAAAAATTCGTTTGTGAAAAAATTTATTTGAAAAAAAATGTGTGTAAATGGAAGGAAAAATTCCTTTAACCATGAACATGGTAATACACATTGCACACTTTGAAACTGTATATCCAACAATTTATGATGCCATGATTCTGATTTTAATCCCTGTATAATTTCATGAGAATGTATTTTGGAAAGTGTGGCTGTCCAATGTGACATTTGATCGTTTATATTTTCATCCAAATAAAAAAAAAGATCACAATGCACGTCCTTTGGATAGCGGGGTACTAGTTTGAGTTCATGGGGTCCCCCAAATAAATAGCATAGGTTTGGTGATCATTATAGTTTTAATATGAGTATTCATAATAAAAAATAAAAAATAATAATAATAAATTTGTGCTTAGAGCAATGAAATAACCTAATGTGTGGCTTTCGACACTTGGGGATCATGTCTCCACAGTTCTCTAGCCCAGAGTTAGTCATTTTATCTCTATTTTTGGTAATTTGAAATTTTTTTACTTAGTTAACTTGATATGATTCCTGATTATGCGGGCTATACTTGGTACCCTAAGGTCTTTGAGCCTGGGAGTTATCGACAATGTCTCGCTATAGGGGTTGGCTCTTTTGAGTGCGATTTCAATTACCATGGAAAAATTGCAAAAACAAAAAAAAAACTAAAAAAATTGAATACTCATCTTAATATTGAAATGTTATTCCACCTAGAACTTCTTTTATTTCACCCTTGAATAATTATGAAACCCCATTTCTATTATGATGCACAACACATCCTCATACTTAATTGATATTGGATGAAATATGGCGATGAATTTGAACAAAGGAATGAGCTTAGGATTGGGATCTGCTTATGAAACTATCTTGTATTAAAATAGTTTGATGGGTTTCATGATTGTTTGGTATAATATTTTTTGGTTATCATTGTGTATTAAAATGTTTTTGGAAAAGGGAATTCGGATTTCATATTGTTGAGATTTATTTTGCATGGGACTAGCAAAACTCAAGTTGGGGGGTGTGATTAGCCACTAAATGAGGCTAATATTCATTTTTAATAGGTATATAATATTCATTGTTAATATATATAATATTCATGTTATTTATTATTCATAAACACCATTTTAATGCATTTTACACTTTGAACATCATTTCACATTATGATTGTAACACTTTCTTAAAATGCACTATTATGTGGTACATTTTTTAACATAATTTAATGTACCCAGTGATTCATCTTATTTTAAGGAATGTAATTATCCATATTTTAATTGGTTATTATGGGAGCTATATATAAAGTAAAATATAATCATTTTTAATTGAGGGATTAATGGAGGATTCACAAAGGATGATGAAGATATTTGGAGATGAATGGAATAAATTCTAGAAAAGGCGGATTGGACACCAGCCCACAGATGAGAATGTGCGACCCACATTAAAAACTAAATGAGACCCAAATTTGGTGGGAGGATAGAATACATATAAAAGAACAAATAATTATGCAGGATCCAGTGCTAATTCGATTTCCATTGTGGTCATTTATGTGGCCCAAGTTAGAGATAAAATTCTGGTCCAGATTCTACGGCCCAGAAGAACAACCCATTAATCTAATCATATCTCTTAATACACGACTCCAAATGGGCCCAAAATTTACAGGTGGTTAGGAGGAATTAGTTTACCCATTATCATCCTCTATGAATAACTCAAATTATGCCATCTAGAAGGTCTTCCATGTATGTCTGTTAGGTGGATCAATGCTGGATGCCACCTCGGATCAAGGGTGGAAAAATCAACTCTCCCTCAACTTTCCACCCACCTATGTCCTACCAAAATTTATTTAGATGCTTTATACTATTCTATGCTCGACCCAAGGCTACCAAAATGCCTATTTAAGGAAGGGGTGGTGGAGGAGTTGATAATCATTGGTGCTTTGTTCAATTGTAATGTTTTGCTACGATTTTGTTGTCTCAAGTTTGTCTTTCACATGTATGTTCTTCAATTCACTTTAGTTTCTTAATAAAATATATTTTTTTCTATTATATTTTTTTTCATAATATCAATTTTATACTGTTGGTTGAAGTTGTGAATTTATTCACTCCAAATCTTGTGAAATTATTCTCACAATGGTGGAGTGAACATTTTATTTTTATTTTCTTTACTTATTTAATTCCTCCATCATGAGTCTACTTCCCTCTGCCATTGAAAGCATAGAATCAATAGAGGGCTAACCCACATATGGTTTTATCTAAGGGAGTATCATATGGCTGTATTGGATGTTATTTATCACCCCATTAATATCTAATCACTTCTTTAATTGAAATTTTTATTTGATTATTTTTAAACTACATCATCCTTTTTGAATTTAAGGCCACACACTTCCAGTGCTAATATGATCCATTAATAGGAAATTATCAAAACTGTGATCCTTCAAATGTATAGGTGATTAGTAATAAAGGGTTTGGGTATTCAACCAGTAATTGATGAGGTATTTTTATCTTCTAAAATGAACCCATCTCAAATATAAGAAATTGAAATCATTGAAAAGGAAATACGTCCAATCCACCCCAAGTGATAACATAGGATCAACCTATTATTTTAAATTGAATTAACTTAAGTCTCTTAGAGTTCCTTTAAACCAATCTAAAATCAACCCAAGTTGGACACTTCATAGCCAAAAATAGTCCATAGAATGTACGTGTCTATATGTTTCTTCTAGGTCTCTGGGGATTCAACAACCCATGCTAAAAAACAAGGACCATCTTACCTTATTCTATTGGGTGAATTTGAGCATGAATACAGAATGGAAACAAAAATAAGGCTATTGAGAAAGGATTTTACCTCTTAATCAGGTACCTCGTTTTTTTTCCAATAATTAGATTCTATATAAAGATTTATAAACAATATGAGTATTTTATATTTATTCTATGTATTATTATGTGGAATTTTATTGATCTCGATGGGGCCAATGTGTCGAGATAGGTGTGATAAAGTGGGTTGATTGATTGTTTTTTATAGTACAGGAGGTGTGGCACTCTTGAAAATTTTGGAAAGGGGAATTCATGAACTTATTTCAAATTTTAACATAGATCCCATAAAGTATCCAATCATATAAAATGAAAGATAATGCCAAAATGATACTATAAAATGCCTTTTGACATGTTTATACATCATTTTGGGAATTGTGACAATGATTTAGCCCCTTGTAAAGCTTAATTTCCCCTTAATCATTATAATTAGTTATAATTTTGTTCACTAAAAGTTTTAGTCAATAAGTAAGTTTATGTTATTAAAAAATGTATATTATTATGATCCCAATTATGAAGTAAATTGTTTTAAATTCTAAACATATTATTGGAATAAATTAATTTAAATTTAATCATGAATTCTGGATGAAAAGGTTGTTATTTATGTAAAAATTGTCAAATGTCTACCATGATTTTATATCCAATTTCGAAGTAAAATTTATTAAAATGAAATAAACTGGATTAAATGATATAAAATTGATATAATTAAGCTTTATTCCCCATATAGAATATAATTTATACTAATAACTAATATATTTGAAAAATCCATTTTGAGTTAAAATTCTGTATTTTCCACATTTATTCAAAAAATTAATCTTTAGAGGAAAATACCAAAAAATCACCCATACATAAATTTCATGTTTCACTTTAATATATTAATTTTATCGTGGAATATAAAAATGGAATATTTTCAAAAAGAATTTATTTAAAATAATATGTTTGTTTAAAGGTAGTAAATGTGCCTTAATAATTTTATAGGTTTTTATTTATAATATTGGTTTTGTTCGTAACTCATTACTATAAAATCAATTCGATGAATTTGAAAATTATTTTCATAAATATATAATATTTATATATTACATTAATATCACTTAATAATTGTAATAAATTTAATATAATAGGATAAAACAACATTATGAACCTAAAAATATCATCCCATAAAATCATTACCCATATATTAAATTGGTTTTTATATTAATTTTTAATTAATTAATAACCAACGAATTTATCAATTATTTTTTGTAAACCCCAGTTTTTTTAAGATATTTTATTCTATTCAACTTATAATTTAATGGAATCATATGTGTTATTATACTAAATAATTATATATTAATAACATATTTTTTTTCATAGAAATTGTGTCTTGTGTGTAATGTAACACTATTGGAAAATAGAAATTTAACGGTAGTTTGTTCGTAGTGGTTTTCAAAAAATCTGAATAAATATTTTTTTGGAAAAAACATATCATCGGTTTTTATATTAATTTTAAAGAACGACCTCTAAATGCTCTTAAAATATATTTTTAATTTATAATTTTTTTCCAAAAATAAAAATTTATTTTTAATTGTGATTTTTTTACAAAACATCCATAAAATAGGGGAAAAAAATCTAATAAAAATTAATATTTCACATTTCCTTATTATTTATTATTTATTATATAATATAATTTTTATTATTATTAATTATAACTAATTATACTGTGTCAAATAATTAATATTTATAACTAGTAGTTATTAATAATTTTAAACGGAATTGAAATCTTTAATAAGTTGAAAAAAAAATTCTATATCAAATGACCCTAACTTTTGATATGAAAGTTAGACATAGCTATACAAAAAGTAAAATCCAAACTTATAAAATGAGATGAAATCAAAGTAGATTTAAATTAGATGATGATCAGAGGAAAAATATATATTAAAACATTAATAAAAGTGAAAATATCAAACTCTAACTTTTAATGGCCATATCATTTGATTCGAGTGTCAATTTGGGAACTGCCAAATATCAAATCGAATATTATTATCACATTATGAAATATATTTTCTCAAACTATGTTGAAACATATTTTTCCTATTTTTTCTCTTAGAAATTCCCAGAAGGCCTCTAAAACTACGTTTTTTAACACGCACCCATGTTTTATAAACATTAAATGGCTATAACTTCTGATCTAATTGTCTGTTCGGTTTATACCGTATATCAAATTAAATATAATTTCATGCTCTTTAATTTCCTTGTTGTAGACCTAAAACAGGTTCCTAGATCAGAATTAATGGTCATTTGACTGTTTTTATTTTATTTACAGTTTTCCAGGATTCTTAACTTTTTTATGTCATTTAATGTTAACCTAATTTTTTTAACATTAAATATATTTTCATACTTGTTTAAGGGGTTGCAATTTTGTTTTTGGTGAGGAATAAATTTATTCTCAGTGATTATATTCATATTGATATTATTGTATTGAAACATTATCATTTTTTACAATGTAGATTTATTTTTAGTCAAATTTATGCATATTTCATTATATTTACTAATAAATTCAAATGTATTAATACATATTTAATAATTAATGTAATTATTAACATATAAGCCAAATGAAAATAAATATTTCATATTCATTTCATTAGAAATAAATAATTATATTTTTATATACATTAATAAATATTTATACAAATTTATGTTTAGATATTTTTATGACATATGTGTTTATATATAGAGGAAGAGATATTTATATTTACAAGTGTTTATATATTTATATATATTAATATACATTTATAAAAATGTCTGTTCTTATATTTATATATGTAAGATAAATATGTGTATATATATATTAAAATAATTTTATTTATAGATATTTATATTTATAGATATTTATATTCATTTATACTTTTATAATTTCTTTATTTTATTGGTTTACTATTTTATTATTTTATTATTTTATTATTTTATTATTTATTATTTATAATTTATAAATTATAATTTATAATTTATAATTTATTATTTATTATATATAAATAATTTTTTTATTTTTTATTTTTTATTTATTATTTAGTATTTATTAATTATTTAATAATGACTTAGTATTAAAATATTATTTATTTGTTAGTTTGTTTTTTATTTATTATTTATTAATCAACTTTTTTATTACTATTTATTATTTATTTATTATCAATTAACTATTATTATTATTTTGTTATTTATTATTATTTATATAATATTAATTATTAATTATTAATTATTTATTATTTATTATTTAGTATTTAGTGTTTAGTATTTAGTATTTTTTATTTATTAATTATTATTTTATTATTTTTTTAATATATTAATATATTATTTTATTAATTTATTTTAATAATTTTATAAGGTTTTACTTTTATTATTGTAATATTATTATTTTTTTATTATATATTTATTATAATTTATTTGTTATATATTATATAATTTTTATAATTTTTTAAATTCATTTTAATAATTAAATTAATATATTTTTTTCAAACATTATTATGTTTTTTTCATATTTTAATTATTTTATTATTTTAATATCATAATTTTATTATTTATTTGTTTGGTTACTTATTATTATTTATTTAATATTTCATTATTATATATTTATGATTGATTTATTATTTGTTTATTATGTTTTCATATTGTATTTATTTATTATTCACTCATTATTTATTATTTTATTTATTTATTATTTTATTATTGTTTTTTCGTAATTTTTACTTTTATTAATTGATTATTGTAATATTATTATTCAATGTGTTATTTATGATTATTTGTTTATAATTTATTTATTTATTATTTTTAGTATTTATTATTTATGTATTATTATTACTATATTATGTTTTAATTTTTATTTTTTATCACTTGTTATTTTATTATTATTTCATTATTTTGCTACTTTATTATATGATTTCAATAAATTTAGTATTTTATAATACCATTATTTATTATTATTTATTTGATATTTTTTTTTTATTTTTTTATGAATGATTTTTTTGTTAATTGTTTATTTCTTTCTTTCAATCATTATTATTTGATATTAATTATTTGTTATTGTTTATTAATTATTATATATTATTAATATTCATTATTATTATTTATGTATTATTATTCATTTGTATTTATTTATTTATTATTCGTTATTTATTATTTATTATTTACTATTTAATATTATTTTTTTGATATTTGTTATATATTATATAATATTTATTATTAATGTTTCTATTATTTATTTATTAAGTGGTTATTTATTTATTTATTATTTTATAATAATTGTTATTATTTAATATTTATTATTGATATTTATTATTACTTATTTCTTATTTACCATTTCTTTCGATATCAAGTAATTTTTTATTATTAATTTTTTTATTTATTAATTAATATTTTGTAATTACTAATTCGTAATTAGTAATTAGTAATTTTTTATTTTTTATTTCTAATTTTTAATTTGAACATATTAAATATCAGTAATTAATAATTAAAAATCAACGATTATATTTTCTTATTAATTATTAGTTTTTAATTATTAAATATTTTTATTTATTAATCATTATTGGTTAATAATTAATGAGTTAATATTTATTTTTTGTATTATTGGTTTTTTCAATTAATATATAAAAGTATATTAAATTTTGTTTATATAACACATGAAGAGCCTCATGAATTGGTCAAGTCTTTGGAGAATATGCAAGAGGTATGGTGTTCAAATATCACCCTACTTAGATTTGAATATATGAGACAGCAAGATGCACTTGCATGTGCATTCTCATGGTGATAAATAATAAAAGAATAAAATAATATATATATATATATATATATATAATTGTTACTAAATTGTTCTACGATAGTTTTGAAAAACACCCACTAAACTCAAATTTCAGTGTAATGTATACTATCGAAAAATGTCTTTGTTCCGTGCGACATTAGCGAACATAATTTACAATTAGTGTAATGCTATAAAATATATTGAATTTATTTTTAATATTATATATATTTTAAATTCTTGAAATATTATACTCAATTAGGTTCTTAGTGTTTAATGCTATACACACTCTTGAATACAGTAGTTCTATTTTAGATTTTAAGAGTGTTACATTCTACCCACATTAAATAAATTGCATCCTCAAATTTTTAAAATAATCAGGGTGATAGATTGTGTGATATTTACTATATTTTAAATCCCACATAATGAGAAGCGTTCCTAAAAAATCCTCTAGAAATGTGAGAATGCGAAGTAAAAAAAAGTTCATATTGAATATTATATAACATG
Source organism: Viscum album (assembly GCA_963277665.1). Lineage (NCBI taxonomy): Eukaryota > Viridiplantae > Streptophyta > Magnoliopsida > Santalales > Viscaceae > Viscum > Viscum album. The sequence continues at coordinate 2,002,751,344 of OY728152.1, forward strand.
GTCTCAATGTAGTATAACATTATTGAAAATTAGATATATGTACATGTAAGAAAATCATAAATATTTATAAGGAGTGATTGAGGTTATCAAGAACAAACAACTGAATGATGAATGGAGATTTGAGGGCCTCAAATACAGAAATCAATGATCATTTAGAAGACTATCAGTTCAAAATATAAGGTTATTAGAAAATAATTTTTTAAATATATTTCCCCTCATTTTGAGAAATTATTTTTCCTCATATTGGGAAATTATTTTTCTGCCATTCAATTTTTAAAAATTAACTTACATAATACATTTTAATTTCATATGAAAAAAATCAATATTTTATATGTGCTTCAATCAAATCAAAATTCATCCTTAACTTCAAGAAATGAATATCCAAACGTTAACATTGAATTAGTAATCACTAAAATGCACATTTAGTAAACCATAAGGCCCATAAAAGAGTGAAATGAATTTATATTTGTCTCTAACTATGCTCTAAATTAAATAAGATTAGGAAATTAATCTCTAAACATAAAGAGTTATAGTTCTATTAATAATTAATATTTTTTCATTGAATTATCCAACTAAAAACGATGACATATAATCCATGGAATTATATAGGTTAGTGGTTTGAGTTAAACCGTTATCATCTTTCGATCATGGGTTTAAGACATGTATCCTTTCCAGACATGATTGGCTGTCACCTAGAATACAAGTTATCCTTATCTAAAATTATTTTAAAATAATTTACTAAATAAATATTATGGAAATCCTTGAAATATGTTTAATCAAAAAATATACTCGGAATAATGGTTTTCAAAACAACAATATTAAATAAGTAATTTATCTACTTATTTCAACATAGATCTTTCCTTTCACTAGAGATTATCCTATACTAGATGGAATTGACCCATGTAATGTTTAAGTTCCCAAAGTTTATGAAAATTAACTATAAAGGATTACCGAGGACGAGATTCATTTCCTTCAATCACACAATTCAATTTTCTTCAAAAATTATATTCCATATATATGTCGTTCGAACACATAATATATTTCCCAATTCCATTGTGACATATTACTATGCATATCCTTTAATATTTCTTGTATAACAGAAATTGATCATTAATCCCACATGGTCTCCATAACTTGATTTCATAGAATACCTCATATTTATCATCATAAGTGAGCTTGAGTATTGGTTATGGTATATGTTTTTAATAATATTTTATGAAAAATGAGTAGGATTAAACATGATATCTTTTACTCAGATCTACACCTTCTTTGGTCTCTCATTTTCCCCACCTTGTGATTCTTGTTCGTTGTTGACATGGATCCTTTGGGAGCAATCCATTAAATAAAACTCGAAATCATAATGTAAGTAATAATATTTTTTGAAACAATGTATAATTATTTAGAGGAAATATAAATCACAACACATTGTCTTTAATATAAAATACATTAGGATTAATATAAGAGAATCATTTTTCACACATATTCTAATCATTAAATATGGGTTTTAAAGAAAATCTGAATTATCCTAATCATATCCCCCATGATTGTCGAACCAAGTGTCCCGTAAGAATTATTTTTTATACCTGGTTGCAATGAGTCATTCACGCCCCACCTTTTCAGATTGGTTCCTACGAGATATATTTTTTCCACAACCATGTCCAGATATTACTTCCCGACAAGGATTTATTTCTATGAATACCCAAATACACTATAATTTAACAAAATTAGAGGATGATCTTCTCAACATGCCCTCAAATTCTAAATTATGGTTATCTTTTATAATACATTTTTCCTCAATATAGTTCACAATGTTTCCACTAATCTTCTTTTGACACTAAATGTAGCGACTCATCCCTAGAAAGCACAGAGCTAGTGTAAATTACAAACACAATAGCATGATTACAAGGAATCATATCCTTAAGGGCCAAATCATTAATTAATTTTTTTAAACTAGATACATACATGGTTCTCAAAATAAAAATTATTACACAAATTAAAACATATTTTTATTTATTTAATGATAACATTATTTCATCTATAATTTACATTAATATCATTAATAATATGATTCATGGATTCTCGTGGAAATAAAAAAAGTCTGATATCAAAATAATAGTAAGGATAAAGTATAGTGGAAAAAATAATGCATCAATGAGAATATTAATATTGTAATTTTAATTAACTAGACACACATACCATGAAATAAACACACTTATAAAGAATATCCTAAATAATATAGTAGTGTAATAACAAAAAGAACATGACCTGAAATAAAATGGATAATGGAAAATCAAAATTTCATTTTATGAAAATGAAACACAAGCCAATGAATAAAATAATGATAATTTAATGAATCCATTTAAATTTTCATAATGAAAATCTCTTGAATATTAAATACTAAATCAAAATGAGGGCAATTTATAATTATTAGTCATCATGTCTGAGGCACAATAAATCATCAACTATAAAGATCATCATCTTGATAGTTTTTGACTCCATGTAGAAACTATTTTAATTTACCAAAATTTTTTAGGATGACCAATCAATGTACCGAAGGGACATATAATGTTTGGGGCTTAGATTTTACATCGTGTCAAATATATTCCACATATTGATAAATCGATTTTATTATTAAATAACATTCTTCATCAAATATCTAAATTGGGTAAATGATAAATGTTTAACAACATTTCCCAAAAAAATAAAATAAAATTTCAATTAAAAACAATATGAAAATTTCCATACAATTTAATAAATAATCATATCCCTGCATAAGATATTGGTATTTTAGGGTAAATTCAATGTCAAATGATCAGAGAAAATTAAATATTACAAGGTGACTACAATGAATAATGGATGTGAGTTTCAATATCATCCTTAGCCAAAATAGTCATAACCCATCCAGAAGAAGAATAATTATGGTCTCAGTGCCACATATATCTAGTGGAGTAAAAATGGTGGTTTTCATTTATGAATTGATATAATAGAAAAAGAATCATTAAGAACATTGTTGAGAAAAATATATTTTTTTCAAAACCTTTTGAAAAACCTTTTAATTAATACCCACTTTAATAAAAAATTAATTATAAAAATATTCTTTGGACATGAAAATGAATTTTCAATGAAATAATAGTGGGTAAATCAATACAAGTCATAATATGTAAAATGAATAATAAATTTTTATTGTAAAATGGTTATAAATTTTAATTTACTTATAATGCGAGAAGAATATTACATTGAAAACATTAATAAAAGAGTAAATGTTAAGAAAATAATTTAATAAATTAAATTTTAATATATTAAACAATTTTTTCAAAACTTTTATTTTGAAAATTAAATTTTTTATATTATAAGTTCTCCTACTATAGAGAAAATGAAGTCATGTTTTCCAAAAAAATATTTTCTAAAATAATTTACATACCAATGGGTGGAAAAATAGTACAACTATTTTATAATGTTCATTAATAAACCAAGGATAAAAAAATGAATGGTTTTATTTGAAAATGATAAAATAATTTCAGATGAAGGAAATTCATTGGTAAAATTTCCGAACAAAATGATATTATAGGGTTAAAACATAAAATATTTGTAATGTTGATCTGATTATCAATCAGTGAGTAGTTTATCTGTATCAAATTTAATTCCTCATAATGAAGTGAAATTACATTAATTGACATTAAAATTCACTATACAAATATTTATATAATACTAACTAAAATTATATATTAGTATAGATAAATATACATAAATTGAGAGATCAAATTCTTTTGAACTTTGCATGTTTCAACTAAAACACCCTAATATGAAATAATGTAAATTGAAACTCAAAATATAATAAATAATTAATGAATCATGACATTATATTATAATTTGTTAGTATTTAACTCATATATAAGAAATTAGGTGAAGAAAGATAATTTTATGGGTTCATGAGATTGTTCAAAATCACAAAATGATGTGATATTGCATAGATAATTATTTTAACCATTCTCAGGGAGAATTATATTAATCATTCCAAAGTGTACCATACCAATTTGAAACATTTGAATCACAAAATCCATGATGAAATAAAATTAAATTAAAAATATAATAAAATAATAATAAATATATTCATTATATAACTTTCCAATAGGATGTATATTAAACATATAAAAGAAACTAGGTGCATAATAATAAATACATTATAATGGAATGTAAATTGAGATGAAATTGTAATGGCCTGGACCTCTCTGGCCCATTCTTTTGTCCAAAGAATGTCACTAAGTGTTCTGGAGGGTAAGATGGACTTTTCCCACACTTTTCAGAATTTTGAAACTACAGACCATGTAGTGTTAGTACATGCCATGTACCCCCCCACCGGGTATACCCCGTGTTGAAGGCCATGTCCTTGCTGTGTGAAATAAATGGGTACACGTCGTGTGTCCAATACTACACGCGGTGTAGTCCTTCCCCGCGTATGTGTTACCCTCAAACCGTGTGTTGACCAGTCAGTAGTCATGTGTCGTGTTGGAGCCATGTCCTTGCCATGTGAAATAAATTGGTACACGCCGTGTGTCCAATACTACACGTCGTGTAGTCCCTCCCCTCGTATGCGTTACCCTCATGTCGTGTGTTGACCAGTCAACGTCTGCATGCCGCGTTAAAGGCCGTGTTGGAAGCCGCGTGGAGACTGTGTGAAATAGCCGAGTACACGCAGTGTACCATAAAGTACACGCTGTGTACTTTTGTTTTTCTCGCTTATTAATGGAGGGGTCTCCTCCTCCTTTTCAACTCACCCCTCTCATCCCCATTCATCTGAGCATAGCTCTCCCAAGAGACTCGAAGGCTCCTTTTCTTCCATAACTTCTTCGTCCGAGCTCCGATTTACGATCCGTCAGCGGCCACGGGATCGTAACGACGAGGAAGAACTTATGAGCATGGATCAGTTGTCTTTCCTTCAGCATTAACTTTATAACTTCCACACGAGGAGGTTTTTCCAAGACTCGACAGAAGTGACAGAGGCCGACCACTAGTGCAGAAAACATTTTTTACGTCGGTTATTTTTCATTATTTACGTCGGTTTTTAGGCGACGTTAATACGAACGACGTTATAAATAACGTTTTTTACGTCGGTTATTTAAAATCCGACGTAACATCCCTAACATCACGGTGTTTATCACGTCGGTTCATTAATAACCGACGTGATAAATATGCGTGGGGGGGGGGGGGTTATCACGTCGGTTATTTTCTAAACCGACGTGATAAAACGCCTGGGATATCGTTTATCACGTCGGTTATGACATAACCGACGTGATTAACCCTTCCCCGGGCCTATTATCACGTCGGTTTCTTAAATAACCGACGTGATAAAAAGGCCTGGGAAACGTTTTATCACGTCGGTTATCCAATAACCGACGTGGTAAATCGATTCCCAGGCCTTTTATCACGTCGGTTATATTAAGAACCGACGTGATAAAAGGCCCGGGAACAGTTTATCACGTCGGTTCTCGAAAAAACCGACGTGATAAACCCCTACCGATTTATTTACCACGTCGGTTATAAAATAACCGACGTGAAAGAGATATTTTTTTTAAATAATTGCACTGCTCTCACCAAAAAGCAACCAGAAAAAAAACAAAAATAACCATGCCAGCCCTCCCCCAAGCCCCAACTGAACCCCACCCTCATCTATACCCACCTAACAACCTGGCCAGCCCTCCCCCACCACATTGGAGCCCCACCACAACCCTTGGACACCCCCCACCCCTTGGACAGCCCCCCCCCCTCATTTCCACCCCCACGACCCCTAGTACAGCCTCAAACACCCATTGGCCACCCCTCCCATATCCCTTGGACACCCCCCACCCCTTGGACACCCCCCACCCCTTGGACAGCCCCCCCACCCTCATTTACACCCCCAAGACCCCTAGTACAGCCTCAAACACCCATTGGACACCCCCCACACCTTGACATCCCTCCCAGACCCCTTGGACACCCCCCCCCGACCCCTGGACACCCCCCCGAGCCCTTGGACAGCCCCAAACACCCCTTGGACACACCTCCCATATCCCTTGGAAACCCCCACCCCTTGGACACCCCCCACCCCTTGGACAGCCCCCACCCTCATTTACACCCAACCGGCCCCTTGGACAGAACTCCCAGACACCTTGGACACCACTCCCATATCCCTTGGACACCCCCCACCCCTTGGACACCCCCCCACCCCTTCAACAGCCCCCACCCTCATTTACACCCCCCGAACACTAGGACATCCCCAAACACCCCTTGGACACCCCTCCCATATCCCTTGGACACCCCCACCCCTTGGACACCCCCCCACACCCTGGACAGCCCCCCCCCCACCCCCTGGACACCCCCCCGACCCCTTGGAAACCCCCCCTACTCCTTGGAAACCCCCCCATCCCCTTGGACAGCCCCAAACACCCCTTGGACACTCCTCCTATATCCCTTGGACACCCCCCCAACACTTGGAGACCCCCACCCCTTGGACAGCCCCCCCCACCCTCATTTACACCTAACCGACTCCTTGGACAGCCCCAAACAAACCTTGGACACCCCTCCCATATCCCTTGGACACCCCCCAAACCCCCACCCACCCCCTTGGAACCTCTCCCCCCATACCAAAATCTAGACCAGAAAAACCATCAACAGTAGACCAAAACAAGAAGTAGAGAAAAATTAAACATTCACTTCTATAACATTCAAAACATACACTGTCAACTTCAAAAAAAAAACAAAATCCAACCTAAACGACTACGAAATACACAATTACATTGAAAATATTCAAAATTACATTTTACATTACAAACAACTAAAAGTCAATCAAACCTGTAAAATAATTTGACCACTCCACTTGTAAGTGTTTGATATCTTCATCAGTAAAGGGTTGAGGGTCATCAAAAAGCTACAAAGGAAAAGGATAGTAGTCAATGTGTATAATGAATAAATCAAATTAAAATATTATGAGAAAGAAGAAATATTACCAGGTCAAAACTCAGAACTGTCCCAGTTTTTATTATTTCATACATAATTCTTAACATGTAATATCCGCATTCGATGATTCCTTGTTTGTCATGACATTTCTGTTTGAATGAATGTAAATTCAATATATTATTTTTATGTAATAAATCAAAATGTACAAATTATAAATGGATATTTACCTTCGCATGTACATATTTGATCTTGAAATTCCTTTTCTTTGCGCTTTTTCGAAAGTGGACCCATGCCCTGTTAGAAAATAATACGAATGGGGTAAATTTAAAATTCATTAGAATATATAAAACTATTGTGAAATTGAAACTTACGTTTCCAATATATTCTTAAAACTTTCTCGCACATCATCATGGAGAGAGCATATTCAATAAAGTGTTTTCTCCCTAGGGCAAAAAACCCCTAACATCCAATGATCCCTGATAAAAGGAAATTTAACGTTAGTGGTTTTTTATGTTATAAGATAATTAACTCTTTGAGAGGGATGTGTTTCATACCTCTCACAAAAAGGCATCATCCAACACTGTGTGGTTACATTCTTTTCAAATCTATCAGCAATATAAAGCATTCTTTGTTCCTCATCCAATGCACATGCTTCAGGGGAAATCAATTGTGGGTCCACGAATCCATATACATCTGTCAGCTCATTCCTCTCACAAATTTTATACAGATACCTAATACAAAGCAGACATAAGTATACATTTTTAATAAATATAACGCAAGGAAAAGGTGTTAAGACTTACATGATAAAAATTTTCACCACGTTGATGCCCAACTTATCTCCAGTGACAAACTCCATGATATCAGTTTTCATAATCCCCACACTTAGTTCACGTCCACATACATGAGCTTCCATTGTAAAGTCATAATGATCCACCAACAAATTTGAATATCGTGACAATTTTTCAAGACTGCTAGTATCTGCATCTGATGTCATAGCTATCTGTCTTTGTTGTTGTCTATACAGTATTTCTTTACCTTTGAAGTATTCCTGTAAAAATAAATTGAAAAATATATTAGTTTTCAAATGATAAAACATTAATAAAAATATAAAATAAAAGATATAACATCCATACCTCTATGGTAATGAGTCGAAGAAGTCTGGATGGCCAAAGTAAAAAATGGCCGATACTATGTCCAACTGTCGTCACCTCATCTGTAGGTAATGGTATCCGAGCTGATCTATCTATAATATCCTGTACAGTGACCCTCTGATTCTCTACCTCTAACTGTTGATGATGAACTGTATCTCCTATACAATATACCATCCCATATGCAACTATATGATGTTGAGGATCATCAACATACAACTCACAATAAGTAGGTAGCTGCGGCGGAGGAGGAGGATCAAAAATGGGGTCCGCAGGCTGAGGTGGGGGAGTGGGAGCTACTGGGAGAGGTGGAGTGGGAGCTGCACCCTGAAATTGTCTTTGCAAGTCTGCAAACATAATCTGCACTGATGCTCTAATCTTGTCCTCCATTGTCGCATTAATATTATGGACTTCAGCCTCCATGGATTCTATTTTTTTTAAACTCCCTCAACGTTAGAAGTTGAGGAACATGGCAACACTTTTCTTACCGATACACCTGCCGGATATCCCCTTACACAGCCAGGATGTTCAGGCTTTCCCAATGCCAGAGATAAAATATCTTCCCTCCCAGATGGTGTAAATGTCCCCTATGAACTCTGCTCCTCAAGAGAGTCCTGTAATAATTAATTGAACATTTATATAATGATTGGAAATATATGACGAAAATAGTAATCTTAAATAAATAAAATAGATATCTTACAATCTTATCAACTACGAGTCTCGATTCTTCCGAAAGATATTGTCCTTTTTTGCCCTTCCGAGCTCTTTTCCATTTCTCATGTCTAGATGGAGGGGATGGAGGGGCCACCTCTCCAGAGCTTGAAGACTCAGCTCTTAGTTGTTGAAATTTTTCTACCATCAGTTGTTCTTCCAATAATGCATACCCTCCCCGAGATAAACAATGAGGGTATAAATTTTTAGATTGGATCTCTTGATGAGCATTCCTTGTTTGCTGTAAATTAAGAATAAGTAATCATTAACAAAACAATAATAAGATCATTAATATAAGAAAGCTTATAAAAGATTACATTGCCCTTACCAAAAATGATTCTTTTCTTCTACTTTCAAAAAATTGTCTCCATGTGTCTTCATCTATAAAAGGATATATACGACATGGATTCTCACGACTCCTATGACCATAAATGAAATCAGATGAGAGGGTTGATTTGAAATCCCTTCATCTCCTAGCAGCCAAAGATAAACATTTCTTCCTGACTCCTCCAGTGTCAGGAATATCAAATGTCATCTGATAAAAAAGAGGTTAAAATATTATATATACTAGAAACATTTAAAGAACAGTCAAACAATAGCAAAAGATCTTACCAAAATGGTCTCCCACAACTGAGAAATTATCGCCTTATCCACAATTCTCCAATCATCATAGAGAATGCTTACTTTTCTCTTAGCCTGAGTTGCTAAAAAACCCATAATATCTTTAGCATTTGGACCTCTAGGAAGATCATCATCATCAAACTCCACGACTATCCTCTCCTCCTTCGTACGGGCAAGTGATATTTTTGGTAAACATGTGCACCCACGCTTACCAACCATTGAACTCTTTTTCGTAATAGGAGCATGTGAATGTTCCTCCCCAGATGTATGACCAATATGCTCATCTCCAGAATCATGTGGCTGATCAACTGATTGATCTGTCATTTTCCTTCAAATCAAAAAAACAAAAATTAGTTCACAAATATACAAATTCAAATATTGTAATACTACTTAATCAGAAAATAGAAAAGTGTACTAAATTACATAATAGTAAACATTGGTAATATGGTAAGCATGTTAAACAATGATAAACATGGTAAACACAGGCAAACGGTTGCCAAGGAGTTGGCCCAAGAAAGCTGAAAAGTGGACTCACTGAGTCCACCGGTCAGCCGGTGTGAGCTCGCCGGCCGGCCGGAGGACCCAGGCAGTAGACTTTCCCACTGCCTGGTGCCACCGGCCGGCCGCTGGCTCACCATCGGCCGGCCGCTGGACCAGACAGAGCCTTCCTGTCTGGCCCACCGGCCGGCCGCTGGATCACCACCTGCCGGCCGGTGGACCAGACAGAGCTTTGCTCTGGACCACCGGCCAACCGGTGATCCACCACCGGCCAGCCGGTGCTCCCAGGACTTCTCCTATTTACGGTTTTTATTGTTTTATCGTTTTGGTTTGATACATGTTTTAATAAGTAAAAAATTTACAATATCTAACATTATATGAAAAGACTAAATGTAAACAAGAAATAAACATGTGTTACCTGTAATTTTAGGAACGTACAGTTGGATTGTTTTCCCAAATTCCTTCGTCGTGATCGTTCCTTATGGCACAAACCATGTCTTCAACATACTCATCATTATGTTCTGTTAATCTTTCCATGGAAGTAGGGATCTCACATAAATCAGCATCTTCATCAAATTCATCCTCACCAACATATTGTTTTTTCCCTTGTAAAACAACAGCCCACTGCATATCTGATTGATCTACTACATAGAAAATTTGTTTGGCATGTGTTGCCATTATAAAAGAATCAGCTATGTCTTCCAATCTATTCAGATTAACAAGTGTCATTCCAAATTCATCGTGTCTGACACTGTTGTTACCGATACACTATTTACAGTTAAAAATAGGAACTTTAATTTTAAAGTAATCAGCCTCCCATATTTCTTCAATCACTCCATAATATGCACTTGATGCCGAAATTGGGTTTCTGTCCTTAGCACTCGAAAAATGCATTGCTTCTGCAAACACCAATACACCACTATTCTGAACTGCACTTCTGTTGTCCTGAGATTTCGTATGAAATGTATAGCCATTAAAGTCATATGCGGACCATGTTATCACATTTAAAGATGGACCACCCACTATCCATTTTAATGTCTCTGATACATCTGATCTACCAAGCAAGGTCTTTTTAAACCATGGAAAAAATGTTTTGTTGTGCTCATTCAAAATCCACATTTCTTTCTTCTTTGGATGACATTGTTTCAACTCATTAATATGCAATGTGATATATGGTTGAACATCAGCTATGTTATTCAAGATGTATGATTCTAACTTCTTCATATGTTCAACTGACAGTGATTTGAATTTCAAGCCACGAATCCCCTTTCCCTCATTATTAACCCGTTCATGGCGAGATGGAGGCAAACCTATGTGTTGCGCCGTAGCCAAGTAGCTCGTACAAAACTCTTCTACCTCCTCAGAAATATACTTTTCAACAATGGAGGCTTCAGCTCAATATGGATTTTTATCATATCCCTTTAATATTTTCATATACCTTTCAAAAGGATACATCCAACGAAGATATAAAGGTCCACAAAGATTTATTTCTCGAACCAGATGAATCATTAAATGCACCATCATATCAAAAAAAAGTTGAAGGAAAATACATTTCCAAATGACAAAGTATAAAAATTGCATCCTTTTACAAAATGTTCAAAGCATTCACATCAATCGCCTTGTTACAAATTGAATTGGAAAAATAACACAACCTCATTATAGTCTTTCTGACACGGATGGGCAATATTCCACGCAGTGCAACTGGTAGAATTTGTTGCATCATGACGTGACAATCATGTGATTTCATACCTATCAACTTCAAGTCTTTCAATGAGACAAAATTTTTTACATTTGAAGAATAACCTTGAGGTACTTTGATATCATGAAGACACTGACAGAAGCTACTTTTCTCCCTCTTCGATAATGTATAACAAGCCGGGGGAAGAAATGTCCGTCTTCCTTTAGGAGTGGGAGCTAACTCCAAACGTATTCCCATTGATAGTAGGTCTAACCTTGCATTCAACCCATCTTTTGTCTTTCCTTTAATATCTAGCAATGTTCCGATCAAAGAATCACAGATATTCTTCTCCACGTGCATGACATCAATATTATGTTTGACTTCATGATACCTCCAATATGGTAGCTCAAAAAATATTGACCTTTTCTTCCAAATATGTCTATCATTACCAGATTTTTGTGTCTTTCCTAATGTCACATCAAGTTTTTTCACCCTCTCAAAATACAAATCTGGGGATAATGGTTTTGGAGCAGTATCAAATTCTTGTGAGCCATTGAATGACTTTTTTAGTCTTCTATAAGGGTGATCCATAGGCAAAAACTTTCGATGACCCATGTACACTGTTTTCCTCCCATGATGCAATTGAAAATATGACGTTTGTTGTTCGCAAATTGGACATGCTTTATGCCCTTTAACACTGTATCCAGACAAATTTCTATATGATGGGAAGTCATTTATAGTGAATAGAAGCACTGCATGCAGTTGAAAATATTCCATTTTATAAGAATCATACACCCTAATACCATTAGCCCATAACAGTTTCAAATCATCAATCAACGGTGACAAGTATACATCAATATCATTGCCGGGTTGCTTTGGACCAGAGATCATGATACGCAACATGACATATTTGCGCTTCATACAAACTTCAGGAGAGAGGTTGTAAATTACCAATAAAACAGGCCATGAACTATGTGTGCTACTGAGGGTTTGGTATGGATTCATTCCATCTGTGCACAAGCCTAGTCTCAGATTTCTAATTTCATTTCCAAATGTAGGGTACTGGGCATCAATTTTCTTCCATTGTGGACAATCAGCTGGATGGCGTATTTTTCCATCACATACCCGCTCATCAGCATTCCATCTTAACCTTTTTGCATCATGTGAATTAGCAAATAAACGTTGAAACGAGGAATTATAGAAAGATACCAAAATACCTTTGAAGGGAGATTTGTAATCTCTACATCAGCTTGTGATTTTTCTTTCACCTTATACCGTGATGTCCCACATTTAGGACACTCTTTCAGAAATTCATATTCCTTCCTATATATAATGCAGTCATTCGGACAGGCATGTATTTTCCTGTATCCCAATCCCATCGGGCATAATATTTTTTTGGCCTTATAATGTGAATCTCGAAGATCGTTATCTTTTGGAAGAATGTCTTTCATCATTTATAGCAGCTCTGTAAAACTTCTTTCACTCCATCCATGTTTCGCCTTCAGGTTAATCAATCATAACACCACCGAAAAAACCGTAAAATCTGTACAACCAGGATATAATGGTTTTTCGGCATCACCATATAGACGTGCAACTGTCGGTTCTATCTCAATTTGTTCTGCTACAATATCGCGAATCATTTCTTCAATTCCATCGGAGTTACCATCTTGCGATTCATTATCATCAGTGACATTCTGTCCAGTTTCGCCATGCCAAATCCAAGGGTTGTAACTCGGATTGAAACCATGACAAATCAGATGATCTTTTATCTCTCTACTTATCAACTTCTTCATATTCAGACATTTCAGGAATGGACAGAAAAAAATGTCACTACTTGGAACATTTCGTTTAGCAAATTCCAAAAAGGCATCAACACCTTCCTCATATTCATTGCTCATTCGATGTGCCATAATCCAACTTCGACTCATTATTACCTATAACAAATATCAAAAATATATATATTTTTTAGATAAGACAAATATATGTTTATATGAAAAAAATCATAATTTGAATGTAAACAATTTTGAAATATAAAACAAATCGATATGTATTTAATAAAATATGCTTGAATATTATTTTTTAAACAAAATATAGTAAGATATAACACCCCCCTGGACACCACCCCCACCCCTACCCCCTTGGACACCCCCCTGGACACCCCCCAACACCCACCCACACCCTTGGACAACCCCCCACACCCACCCACCCCCTTGTAAACCCCCCTGGACACCCCCCGACCCCTCTGGACAGCCCCCCGCCCCTCCTGGACACCACCCCCCACCCCCTACCCCCTTGGACACCCCCCTGGACATCCCCCAACCCTCTGGACAGCCCCCCACCCACCCGGACAACCCCAAATACCCTCTAGAGAGGCCACCACCCACTTGGACAGCCCCCCACACCCATCCAACCCCTTGGACACCCCCCTGGACACCCCACCGACCCCTCTGGACAGGCCGCCACCCCCTTGGACAGCCCCCCACACCCACCCATCCCCTTGGACACCACCCTGGACACCCCCCGACCCCTCTGGACAGCCCCCGACCCCTCTAGAAAGCACCCCCACCCCTCCTGGACACAACCCCCCACCCCCGACCTGCTTGGACACCCCCCCTGGACACCCCCCAACCCTCTGGACAGCCCCCCACCCCTCCTAAACACCACCCCCACCCCCTACCCCCTTGGACACCCCCCTGGACACCCCCAACACCCACCCACACCCTTGGACAGCCCCCCACACCCACCCACCCCCTTGTAAACCCCCCTGGACACCCCCCGACCCCTCTAGATAGCCCCCCGCCCCTCCTGGACACCACCCCCCACCCCCTACCCCCTTGGACACCCCCTTGGACATCCCCCAACCCTCTGGACAGCCCCCCACCCACCCGGACAACCCCAAATACCCTCTTGAGAGGCCTCCACCCACTTGGACAGCCCCCCACACCCATCCAACCCCTTGGACACCCCCCTGGACACCCCACCGACCCCTCTGGACAGGCCGCCACCCCCTTGGACAACCCCCCACACCCACCCATCCCCTTGGACACCACCCTGGACACCCCCCGACCTCTCTGGACAGCCCTCAACCCCTCTAGAAAGCACCCCCACCCCTCCTGGACACAACCCCCCACCCCCGACCTGCTTGGACACCCCCCTGGACACCCCCCAACCTTCTGGACAGCCCCCCCACCCCTCCTAAACACCACCCCACCCCCTACCCCCCTTGGACACCCCCCTGGACACCCCCCAACACCCACCCACACCCTTGGACAGCCACCCACACCAACCCACCCCCTTGTAAACCCCCCTGGACACCCCCCGACCCCTCTGGACAGCCCCCCGGCCCTCCTGGACACCACCCCCCACCCCCTACCCCCTTGGACACCCCCTGGACATCCCCCAACCCTCTGGACAGCCCCCCCCCCCCCACCCACCCGGACAACCCCAAATACCCTCTGGAGAGGCCGCCACCCACTTGGACAGCCCCCCACACCCACCCACACCCTTGGACACCCCCCTGGACACCCCACCGACCCCTCTGGACAGGCCGCCACCCCCTTGGACAGCCCCCCACACCCACCCATCCCCTTGGACACCACCCTGGACACCCCCCAACCCCTCTAGACAGCCTCCGATCCCTCTAGAAAGCACCCCCACCCCTCCTGGACACAACCCCCCACCCCCGACCTGCTTGGACACCCCCTAGACACCCCCCAACCCTCTGGACAGCCCCCCACCCCTCCTAAACACCACCCCCACCCCCTACCCCCCTTGGACACCCCCCTGGACACCCCCCAACACCCACCCACACCCTTGGACAACCCCCCACACCCACCCACCCCCTTGTAAACCCCCCTGGACACCCCCCGACCCCTCTGGACAGCCCCCCGCCCCTCCTGGACACCACCCCCACCCCCTACCCCCTTGGACACCCCCCTGGACATCCCCCAACCCTCTGGACAACCCCCCACCCCCCCCCCCCCCCCGAACAACCCCAAATACCCTCTGGAGAGGCCGTCACCCACTTGGACAGCCCCCCACACCCACCCACACCCTTGGACACCCCCCCTAGACACCCCACCGACCCCTCTGGACAGGCCGCCACCCCCTTGGACAGCCCCCCACACCCACCCATCCCCTTGGACACCACCCTGGACACCCCCCGACCCCTCTGGACAGCCCCCGACCCCTCTAGAAAGCACCCCCACCACTCCTGGACACAACCCCCCACCCCCGACCTGCTTGGACACCCCCCTGGACACCCCCAACCCTCTGGACAGCCCCCCACCCCTCCTAAACACCACCCCCACCCCCTACCCCCTTGGACACCCCCCTGGACACCCCCCAACACCCACCCACACCCTTGGACAGCCCCCCACACCCACCCACCCCCTTGTAAACCCCACTGGACACCCCCCGACCCCTCTGGACAGCCCCCCGCCCCTCCTGGACACCACCCCCACCCCTACCCCCTTTGGACACCCCCCTGGACATCCCCCAACCCTCTGGACAGCCCCCCCCCCCCCACCCACCCGGACAACCCCAAATACCCTCTGGAGAGGCCTCCACCCACTTGGACAGCCCCCCACACCCATCCAACCCCTTGGACACCCCCCTGGACACCACACCGACCCCTCTGGACAGGCCGCCACCCCCTTGGACAGCCCCCCACACCCACCCATCCCCTTGGACACCATCCTGGACACCCCCGACCCCTCTGGACAGCCCCCGACCCCTCTAGAAAGCACCCCCACCCCTCATGGACACAACCCCCCACCCCCGACCTGCTTGGACACCCCCCTGGACACCCTCAACCCTCTGGACAGCCCCCCCACCCCCTACCCCCCTTGGACACCCCCCTGGACACCCCCCAACACCCACCCACACCCTTGGACAGCCCCCCACACCCACCCACCCCCTTGTAAACCCCCCATGGACACGCCCTAACCCTCTCAGGGATTTATAGAAAATGATGAAAAATTAGTGAAATCATAAAATTAGTCAATATTGCAAGTCGAACTAATAGATCTAGGGATGATAAATAAGATTATGGTGCCAAAACGAGTCAAAAGGGTTCGCAATCGAAGAATCTTAGCTAGTTTCAAGAAAAAAATCACAACACATATATATATACTATTCGCGAAAAAAAACGAACGAGTGGGAGGATTACCTGAGTGCTGCGAGTTTAGATGATTGATCCGAGGAGATAAAATATGAGAAACGATGATCGCAAAACGAATCTAAACCCATGAAATGGACGAGCCGATTCGGGTTTACGCGCGAGAGAGACGAGTCGCGACTGTCGAAGGTAAACTCGTGAATGACAATCCACGGGTCTGGGTAAATTTTTAAATGAGTTATCACGTCGGTTATTCAATAACCGACGTTATAATCTTTTTAAAAACATTTATAACGTCAGTTATTCAATAACCGACGTAAAAACCTTCCTCCGATTCTTTTTTTACGTCGGTTATTTTATAACCGACGTTATAAAGGGCTCAAAATCCGCGTTTTATTACGTCGGTTATTCCATAACCGACGTCAAAAACATCTGCGGATTCTTTTTTTACGTCGGTTATTTTATAACCGACGTAAAAAGGCCTTCAAAAACCGCGTTTTTTACGTCGGTTATTCAATAACCGACCTAAAAAACGCCCCCCGCTTCTGTTTTTTACGGCGGTTAATGTATAACTGACGTAAAAAACGAAGCCGCGTGATTAATAACGTCGGTTATAAAAATAACCGACGTTAAAGGTGTACTAAACACAGGTTTTTACGTCGGTTATTAAATAATCGACGTAACAAACCTCGTTTTACATATTATGACGTCGGTTTTATATAACCGACGTAAAAAATGGTGACGTAAAAAACGTTTTCTACACTAGTGGACGTACGTCTTCTAAAGTTGATATGGGGGAGCGTTGGGATCAGAACCTGTTGAGGTAGGGATCTTAACTTCGTCTATCTATATTGTGCATCATGCATGGTTGGTCTCCTCTTTTTTTCATGAGACAGTTGAAACAAAAAATATAGATAATAAATTGATAAAGAATGGGGATGGTGAATTTTTTATCATTATCTTTATATCCTGTGATATTATGTTTTGAATTGAATCAGATTCTACCTACTAAAAATCACGGTCATTTGGGGGCCTGTGCTTGCACAATTAAATGTTTCCCTATCATTCTAGACCATTTTTGTGGATGGAAACTTCATTGAATGTGTAATTTTGGTTAATCACATAAATTTTGCTGATTCAAAATATGGAAACTTTGTGTGATCACCATGGTTGAACAAAATGGAATAATGAACATGTGGATGTTTGGTTGGATACGTGGCATGTGAAGGGGGTGTTTTCTGGGTTGTTGTGGATCGGGTGGGCAACGGGGCTATGATAAATTGTATTAAAGGGATAATGATGTATGGGTATCAGTGTGTTTGTAGTTATGGTGGTTGGCAGCAGGGCTGCAGGGATGGATGTGAATTTGAACGAGCTATGGGATGTGAATAATAAATAAAAAGTGGAAGAGTTAATGGATAGTGGGTCATGGTAATGGAACAGGATTAATAATCAATGGGTTGGTTGGTTAATAATAAGGGACTTGTTGTGCTGCTTGTGTTTTCCTAACTTGATTTGTGGATGGTAGGGATATGTTTTCTGAATGATTGAAATGGTTGGTTTCTTTTGGTTGCCCTGTAGATAAGTAACTAAATAAACTAGTTCATCTGAAACGTGAAATCCTAACTGGGGTTGGGGTTTTTTGTTGTATGCATGCTTCATAGTAGTAGTGCCGAGGCATGTGCTTAGTTTCTCTATTTAGAATCCATATGTTGGGATGTGTGTTTGGTATACATATATGTATCTGTATCTTTTGTGTTTTATTGCACTCCACCCAGGTTGAGCACTTAGTTCCAAACACTCCCATTTCATGGGAGAGGGTGTTTTCCCCTTATTTACTAGCTCCTTCATGCTCCTTCTTCCCTAGACTATGATGGATTGAGGTGACCATACACCTAATACCCTTCAGGTAGGTTATGATTGGGGTGGTTTTATCCTAAGACTCTCTGGGAAGGTTTTACTATTTCCCAAAAATCATCGGGATGATCCCCCGGTGTGTGCGGGCGGGATACGTGGTTGTGAGGGCCAGGTGTGTGTGGGTAAGATAAATGATTTTGTGGCTCAGGTGTGTGCGGGTAGGATGCGTGGTTGTGGGTCCCAGGCGTGTGCGGGCATGATATGTGGTTTTGCGGCACAGGTGTGTGCGGGCGGGATACGTGGTTGTGAGGCCCAGGTGTGTGCGAGCGGGATGTGTGGTTCTTGAGGACCAGGTGTGTGCGGGTGGAAATAGTGTGGTAGCGTCAGGAAATTCACCATTAGGAAGAGCAGATAACTAATGGGAAATGGTGCGGGGTACCCAATACTCTTGTTCTTATATACTACTACTACCTGTTGTGATTATGTTTTTGGTGAGTGTGGCTCGTGAGGTTGGGTGGATAGATTTCCATGCTAGGTTTCTTCTGTTGTTCTCACGGGACATTAGGATGTCTCCCCACCTGTGCATGAGTTCTTTAGGTTTCCCTACTGAGTATAGTTGTATTCTCACCCTACGTTTACTTTCAGGTTTCCTACAGGACTACCAGGGCCGTGCGGGACCCTACTAGTCGGACAGTTGGAGTTGTTGTAGTTTTTGTACTCTTGTTTTCCTTTGGTATTGTACATTTGAGTTTTCTTTTACTTGTAACTTGTTTCAGAACTATTTAAACATGCATGTGGGATTGGTTTGGGTTTACTTCTATACAATTTTTATTTTCCTTTTTGGTGGTTGACTTGTCGTATTTCCTGATCATAAAATAATAATAGGGTAATGCCTCCCATATTTGTGAAAACTCATACCCTTGGTGATAGTCACCACTCAGGGGTCTACTAGAGGCAGGACTCGGTGGACATTATCTCCCTTTCACCATTTCCAGCTCAGGAGGGGCATCTTTGGTTAGAGGGGGTCGTGACAGAATGGTATCAGAGGTTATGGTTGAGAGATAGGATGAAGTCTGGAGTAGAGAATAGTGTGGATTGCATGGGATTGTAGGGCAACAATGTTGGGTAATCTTGGTTCATGACATAGGCCAGGGAGGACCGGCTAGGACATGAGATTTTAGGACCCCCCGTGATCTGATGAAAACCAAACGACCAAGTGAGACTACATTGATTCCAGGGTAGAGACCCTAGGGAAGGTACATGCATCATCATGATTGTGTTTTACTTGATTTGGGTGTTTTGAGAAATAAATTGAAATAAAAAATGATAAAACAAAACATTGAGAAATTTGCTTACTACTTGGGATTAAGCGATCATTGTTTACCATACATCTATGGCACCTGGACGTCGTCCCTGGGTGGCTCAGACGACCGAGGCCTAGTAGATTCAGGTGGTCGACTAGTTGAGGATTGACTAAGAGGAGGAAGATAGAAAGTGGCAGAAGACTCTCTATTCTTTCCAGTGGCAAACCCTCAAGAAGTACCAGTGTAGTACATAGGATACAAAGACAGTGGGGTGTCTTGAAGAGATAGGGACCGCTTTTACCTTGATTCGTGCTCCGAGGGAGTACTGGGTTCCCCTAGCAGTCAGTCAACTGAGAGGTGTGGTGCAACAATGGTGGACGCTCTACCTCGGAGATAGGATAGAGGAAGATGTTTCGTGGGCTGAATTTGAGAAGGAATTCCGTGAGGAATTCCTTTCTCCCATGATCAAGGAGGAGAAGCGGTAGGAGTTACTCTCTCTTCAGTAGGGGAGTATGTCAGTATGAGAGTTTGGGTCAAGTTCATGGATTTCATGCACTTTTCTCCGAATCTCTTTCTGGATGAGGAGTCTCGGGCGTGACATTTAGAGTAGGTGCTTCGTCCTTCTCTCCAGTATACTGTCACCCCTTCATCCTTCTGACGTACTTAGCAGTACAGAAGACGTCAGAGGTTGTAGAGAAGATTCACTCGTAGGGAGGTGCACCACGTGAGGGGATCCAGCCATGTTCGTCGAAGGGGAAGGCAGTCAGCAGCAGGTCTCCTGTGACGGGACCTTCCAGGTTCATGCCAGTGGGGAGTAGGCCCCAGTAGTTCCAATTCAGATCTTCATGTCCTCGTCCCTTTTTCACGAGCCCATAACCGAAGAGTTTTTCTGGTTTAGTTTTTGGGCACATTCAGAGTCGATGCCCGACCCGAGCTCATTACAGTGGAGGTGGGTAGGTTTAGCTCCCACCTCAGCAGCACCAGTTGTTGGCGAGGCCCTTCCAGCAGAAGCAGGACCATGCTCCTCCGAGGGCAGACTTTGTGGGAGGAGGCCGACCTCAGGGTGCTCCTCAGGGACCTCTACCAGGGCGTGGTCGGGGAGGTGGACGACATCAGAGAGGCAGAGGAGCTGGGCATGGACAGTTGCATGCAGTAGAGTTGATAGCTCTGGTAGGACCAGAGGTGGTGCGAGGTATGATTTGTTTTTTTTCAGCACTCTCGTTTAAACATTGTTCGATTCGGGAGCTTCGCACTCATTTGTTTCACCCGGTCTAGCCCATGCTTTGGATCTAGACGTAGAGAGATTTTCCATACCACTGGTGTTGAGTACACTAGTTGGAGGCCAGACTAGCTTATCTTGTGTCTTCTGGGGATGTGGGCAGACATTGCGACCACATCGATCTAGTGGAGAATTTATTTTTCTACAGGTGAAGCCATAAGATGTCATCCTAGGCATCGACTTGTTGTTTTATGTTAGTGCCATTATCGATTTCTTCCGAAGATGGATCGTGTTCTCTGACATGGATGGGCAGCGCATATATTTTGTTGGCGAGAGGATCTATCAGGTAGGAAGCCAGAATGTGAAGCCTCTCCTTTCCTTGTTAGGCGGATTATCAGTGGTTCCAGCTGATACAGAAATGATGGATGTCCCAGAGGTTGTTGGGGAGTTCCTCAATGTTTTTCCCGAGGAGGTTGTGACTCTACCTCCCCCCCCCCCCCCTCGACCTGATGTTGAGTTCGGGATAGACTTACAGCCTGGTTCCCATCCGATTTCGATTCCCCCTTATCGGATGACACCTTCAGAGTTGCGGGAGTTGTGGATTCAGATTGAAGATCTGATGTAGAAGGGTTTTGTTCAACCCACCGTATCACCTTGAGGTGCTCTAGTTTAGTTCATGAAGAAGGAAGATGGTGGTCTCAGGCTATGCATAGACTACCGAAGGTTGAACCAGGTAACTGTCAAGAACCATTACCCCTACCAAGGATAGATGATCTCTTCGACCAATTGAGGAATGCAAGTTTGTTTTCTAAGATGGATCTACGATATGGATATCATCAGTAGAGGGTAAAGGACAATGACATCTCGAAGACGGCTTTCAGGTGAAAGTATGGGAACTTCGAGTTTGTAGTGATGCCATTTGGAGTTACAAATGCACCGGCTGTGTTCATGGGACTTGTGAACATTGTCTTCCGGGAGTATCAAGTCCGGTTCGTCGTTGTGTTTATCAATGATATCCTGATCTACTCAATATTAGAGGAGGAACACGTTGAGCATATCAGGGCAGTCATGGAAGTCCATCGACACCACCAGCTTTATGGGAAATTGTCGAAGTGTAAGTTCTTGACACAAGAAGTACACTTCCTTGGGCACGTAGTGTCTCAGCATGGAGTGTCAGCGGCCCCGTCGAAGGTGCAGGCAGTTGTTTCTTGGGCAGCACCCAAGAGCGTGGTATAAGTTCGTAGTTTCCCAGGGTTAGAAGGTTACTATCGGAGGTTTGTTTCGAACTTCTCTTGATTTGCTGCTCCATTGACAGCTTTTACTAGGAAGAACCAGGTCTTCTTATGGAGTGAGCTATTCCAGAAAGTGTTCTACTACCTGAAGGAGAAGTTGGTCAGTGCTCTCGTACTCAGGTTTCCAGAGGAAGGGTTGTTGTATGAGGTGTTTTATGTTGCTTATAGCCTTGGTCTGGGGTTCGTGATAATTGAGATAAAGGGAGTGATCTGTTATGGGTGTAGGTACTTACGCCCTCACGAGCGTATCTATGCCACCCATGACCTAGAGCTTGTAGCAGTAGTGTTCGCACTAAAGTTTTGGAGACATTACCTCTTTGGGGATTGCTTTTTGGTCTTCTCGGATCACAAGATCTTGCGTTATATCCTCTCCCAGCATGACCTGAACTTATGGCAGCAGAGATGGGTCAAGTTTCTCCAAGACTATGAATTCGAGATCTCTTACACTGAAGGTAAGGGAAACGTTGTGGCTGATGCCCTGAGAAGGAAGTGGCACAAGGAAGTGGTTCGGGAATCCACTGATGCTTGGAAACCGATGGGAGAGTTGGCTGCATTCCACTTGGATGCTAGGGTAGAAGGTGTTAAAGGCTGTTTGTTTCAAATGACGGTGCAGTCCTCCTTGTTGCAGCAGGTGGAAGAGTCTCAGTGGGGGGACTCCGAGGCGGATGTAATGCCGAATCGTGTTGATCAGGGAAACGCTTGAGAAGGATAGTTATAGGACAACCGACATCAGATGATTTTCCATGGAAGTTTGTTTGTTCCAGAAGCGATGCGTGAGGGAGTTCTCTGTGTGATCCATAGCTAATCCTTGGCGGTACATCCAGGATTTTCAAAAATGTACGGAGGCCTGAGGGAACAGTTTTGGTGGCCCGGGGTGAAATGGGCAGTGGTGGAGTTTATGGCTAAATGCCTAGTGTGTCAGCAAGTGAAGGTTGAACACTGTGTTCCCAGTGGTTTGTTGCATCCTTTAGAAGTCCCCGAGTGGAAGTGGGATGACATCTCAATGGACTTCGTCACAGGACTACCCAGAGCATAGGGTGGTTATGATGATATTTGGGTAGTCGTGGATCGACTGACGAAATCAGATCACTTCATATAAATTAAGGAGTCATGCCCGTTGAGTACCTTAACACAGAGGTACGTAGATGAGGTTGTGTGGTTTCATGGAGTCCCAAGGACTATCATCTCAGATTGGGATACTCGGTTTACCTCACGAGTCTGGAGGGGGGTTACAACATGCTTTTGGAACCCAGCTACACTTTAGGACTGCTTTCCACCCTCAGACCGATGGACAGACAGAGCAGACTATCAAGATGTTGGAGGAAATGTTGCGAGCATGCGTTCTGGATTTTGAAGGATCATGGGTACGATACTTGACTTTAGTATAGTTTTCCTACAAAAACAACTTCCACTCTACTATTGACATGGCACAGTTTGTGGATTTTTATGGAAGACAATGTCGTTCACCCATTTTCTGGGCAGAGGTTGGTGAGACAGGTGCTCTTGGGCCATAGGTAGTGCAGAGCACCATAGAAAAAGTCCATCTTGTACGTGAGAGGATGAAAGTGGCTCAGGACTGATAGAAGTCTTATGGTGATCGTCGGAGGAGGACCTTGGATTCCGATGTGGGATATCATGTGTTCTTGAAGGTTTCCCCTCGACGGGGCAGTAGAGGTTTGGGAAAGGGATCTATCTCTCACCTAGGTTCATCGGACCATTTGAGGGGCTCAGGCGAGTCGGCGAGGTGGCATATCAGCTAGCCCTTCCACCTCAGTTGTAGAAGGTTCATGACGTCTTCCTCATCTCCCAGCTACGTCGATACTTATACGACGACTCTCATGTTATCGACTGGGGAGAGTTAGATATGGGAGATGATGCAACCTTCGAGGAATGACCAGTCAGAATCAAGGATCCTAAAGAGTAGGTGCTCCATGGATGAACCATAATTATTTGTTTGTTGTGGAGGCATGGAGGCCTTGAGGAGAGAACTTGCGAGTGGTAGGCTCAAATGCACACTTAGTACCTAGAGTTGTTTTGACTTTTTTTCCCTTTTCCTTCTATGCTTTGTGTTGATGTTATACTCTGTACCTTTGATATATGGAATGCTTGGCTTATCAGTTATGAGACCTTATCTTTCCTTGTTCTCTGGAAGTGTGTATCATGTCCGGATGTGTGGGGAAAGGGAAAAACCTGACTCTTAATTGATACGCATTAATGAGGATGCAATTGAACCCATGCAGGTGAGTAAGTGCCGCCTAAAGCGGATAATTTGTCGACAATGGAGAATTAATTTTCCCCAAACCACATGTTCGGGTAGTGTGTTGGTTGTGCGATGTTGGGGTAGTGCAAGTTGGAAAATCCTAATATATGGAAGTGGGAAGGTCCAATCCTCAATCGTGATTCATTAATAAGGATGCAATTAAACCCATGCAGGTGAGTCAGTGCCAGCTAAAGCAGATAATATCTTTACATAGGAGATGGAATTTCCTAACACATATGGTTAGGATTGTTGGTTGGGTTCCTATTATAATGAGAACACTAAGAGGTATCTTGTTGGGTTTCTCTGGGTTGGGTTTTGTATTGTCGGGGATGAGAATGTTTTAAGAGGTATCTGATGTAATGGCCTGGACCTCTCTAGACCATTCCGTTTTCAAAAGATGGTCATGATGTGTTAATGAGGGTAAAATGGACTTTTCCCACACTTTTAAGAATTTTGAAACTACACGCCGTGTTGTGTGAGTACAATCAGTGTAACCCCTCACCAAGTATACCCCTTGTTGAATGTCATGCCCTTTCAGTGTGAAATAAATGGGTACACGCTGTGTGTCCAATAATACAGGTCGTGTAGTCCCTCCCCGCGTATGCGTTATCCTCAAGCCATGTGTTGAGCAGTCAACAGCCATGCGCCTTGTTGGAGGCGTGTCCTTGACATGTGTAATAAATGGGTACATGCCATGTGTCCAATACTACATTCCGTGTAGTCCCTCCCCACGTATGTGTTACCCTCAAGCCATGTGTTGACTAGTCAACGGTCGTGTGCCGCGTTAAAGGCCGTATTGGTAGTCGCATGGAGACCGTGTGAAATGGCCGAGTACACGCCATGTACCATAAAGTACACGCCGTGTACTTTTGTTTTTCTCGGCTATAAGAGGATGGGTCCCCTCCTCCTTTTCAACTCACCACTCTCCTCTCCATTCCTCTAAGAAGAGCTCTCCCAAGAGACTCTATGGCTCCTTTTCTTCCATAACATCTTTGTCTGAGCTCTGATTTACGATCAGTCAGTGGCCACGAGATCATAACGACGAGGCAGAACTTCTGAGCTTGGATATGTTGTCTTTCCTTCAGTCTTTACTTTCCTACTTTCACCTGAGGAGGTTTTTCCGGGACATGATAGAAGTTACGGACGCTGAAAAACTTCTTCTAATGTTGATCCGGGGTAGTGTTGTGATCAGAACATGTTGAGGTAGGGATCTTACCTTCGTCTCTATAAATTTTTCATCATGCGGGGTGGGTATCCTATTGTTTTCATGAGAAATGGTTGAACCAGAAAATAAATATAATAACTGGTTAAAGAACGGGGATGGGGAAGTTTTTATGATTATCATTATATCCTGTGATATTATGTTGTGAATTGAATCACATTCTGCCTACTGAAAATCATGGTCATTAGGGGCCTTTTCTTGCACAATTAAATGTTGACCTATCTTTCTATACTGTTTTTATGGATGGAAACTATGTTGAATGTGGAAATTTGGTTAATCACGTAAAGTTGGATGATTAAAAATCAGGAAACTTTTTGTGACCACCACAGTTGAACAAAATGGAATAATGAACATGTGGATGTTGGCTTGGATACGTGGCTTGTGAATGGGGTGTTTTGTGGGTTGTTGTGTATCGGGTGGGCAGCGGGGCTGCGATAAATGATATTAAAGGGATAATGATGTATGTTTATCTGTGTGTTTGTGGTTATAGGAGTTGGAAGAAGGGCTGCAGGGATGGGTTTTAATGTGAACGAGCTATGGGTTTTGAATAATAAATAAAAAGAGGAAGAGTTAATGGATGCTGGGTCATGGCAATGGAACGAGATTAATAATAAATGGGTTGGTTATTTAATAATAAGGGACTTGTTGTGCTTCTTGTGTTTTCCTAACATGATTTGTGGATGGAAGGGATAAGTTTCATGAATGATTGATATGGTTGGTTGCGGTTGGTTTCCTAGTAGAAAAGGAACAAAATAAACTAATTCTGCTGAAATGTGAAGACCTAAATAGGGTTGGGGTTGTTTTTTGTATGCATGCTTTGTAGTAGCAGTGCCGAGGAACGTGATCAGTTTCTCTGTTTAGAAGCCATAGGTTGGGATGTGTGTTTGGTATACATATATGTATCTATATCATTTGTGTTTTATCGCACCCCACCCATGTTGAGCACTTAGTGTCGAACACTCCAATTTCATGGGAGAGGATGTTTTTCCATTAGTTACTAGCTCCTTCCTGCTCCTTCTTACCTAGGTTGTGATGGCTTTAGGTGACCTTTCACCTATTACCCTTCAGGTAGGTTTCGATTGGGGTGGTTTTAGCCCAAGACTCTTCAAGCGGGTTTTACTGTTTCCCAAGAATTTTCGGGATGAGGCCCAGTTGTGTGTGGGAAGGATACGTGGTTGTGAGGCCTAGGTGTGTGCAGGCGGGATACGTGGTTGTGAGGCCCAGGTGTGTGAGGGTGGGATACGTGGTTGTGGGGCCCATGTGTGTGCAGGCAGGATATGTGGTTGTGAGGCCCAGGTGTGTGTGGGTGGGATGTGTGGTTCTTGAGGCCCAGTTGTGTGCGAGCGGGAAGAGTGTGGTAGCATCAGGACATTCTCCATTAGGAAGAGAAACTAACTAATGGGAAATGATGTGGGGTACCGAATAATATTGTTCTTATATACTACTACTACCTGTTGTGATTGTGTTTTTGGTGAGTGTGGCGGGTGAGGTTGGGTGGATAGATTTCCCTGCTAGGTTTATTCTGTTGTTCTCATGGGACATTAGGATGTCTCCCCACCTGTGCACGATATCATTAGGTTTCCCTACTGAGTATAATTGTTTTCTCACCATAAGTTTACTTTCATGTTTCCAGGAGGACTACCAGGGCCGTGCAGGAACCTACTAGTCGGACAGTTGGAGTTGTTGCAGTTGTTGTACTCTTGTTTTCTTTTGGTATTGTATTTTTGAGCTTTATTTTATTTGTACCTTGTTTCAGAACTATTTAAACATGCATGTGGGATTGGTTTGGGTTTATTTCTATACAATTGTAATTTTCCTTTTTGGCGGTTGACTTGTCATATTTACTGATCTTAATATAATAAAAGGGTAATGCCTCCCATATTTGTGAAAATACATACCCTTGGTGCTAGTCGCCACTCCGGGGCCTACTGGAAGTGGGACTCAGGGGTCATTATATACCTTTCACCATTGCTAGCTCATGAGGGGCATCTTTGGTGGGAGGGGGTCATGACAGAAATCCATTACCATTTGATTTAATTTTGTGTGAAATCTATTTAACCTCCTCTATAATTGTTTTAATAAGTTTGAAAACATATTTAATATCCATATTTTTGTTTATAATATCTTATATCCCATTTTATAACAATAATAAATTATTTTAACTATTTCAAAGGATAATATCATAGTCTTTAGAGAATGATTTAAATTGGTACATTTTGTTCTTTTTACAAAGATGATGATTTAATTTTATAAATAATGTAAACCATAATATTATTATAAATGTATTCTATTTATACACTACAAATAATAATCAATAATATATGGAGATAAAAATCGAAAGGCAATGTTTATGGAGATAGTATGCGATACATACACATGATGGAAACATTAGTTTATTTTTCATATTGATTGATTGAAAAAAATATTATTTATATGCATGTTATAAATAAAGTATCAAATCTATTATATATATGTTATGTAGATTTAATTAAATGGTTCTTTATATATTCTATTTATTTTTTGAATGAATAACACTACTTTGTAGGGCTATAGTCTACACTTCTAGATTAGATATTATTGTATTCCCAAAAAATGGAGATCATAAATGTATGTATTGTAATATTATTACATATGTAAAAATAAATTAACATTATCTAATATCATATATTAATAGTGTTTCAGAAATAATTCCCTGCCATGACTTTCGGTAATGAAAAATATGAACAACTTCTTTTCATGAAGTTGCAGTTCAACATTCACATAAATGGTAATTTTGTTACCCATTATGTGGAACTGTGTATTATTTTAGATCAATAATATAACAAAGAAATTTAAATATATTTTGTATATTGGTTTTCTATATAATAGTAAATTAAGATGAATTTTGGGGGTGTGGAATGGAATAAAAAGTAAAGAGTTTGAGGAAGGTTGTCACCTCTTAACCAGGTAAATATTTTAGCGTTGCACCAAAAGTATTACTTGGATTGATTTATGACCAACATAAGGATTTTAGGTTTCATATAGGTATTTTTAGGAGTTATTTTTAGAGTTATTGGTCTATCTAATGTGTATTACACTATTTGATGATGTACAAGGATTGAGTGTCTTTTTGTAGTGGAGGAGAAGTGGCACACTTGTAAATTTTGAAAAGGGAATTCAACCCACCATTAAACCAGTGAATATAGGTCCAATAATATACCATAATTGGTCCAAGAGATTTTAGAGACTAAATATTACCATCTAATTAACATTGGACTATTTCAAATGTCATTTTGGCACGATTGTTTCAGGTTTTTCCCTTCTTAAGATTAATTTAACGTTAATGATTGTAAACAATTCTAATTATATTCACCAATATTTTTTGTCAAAAACTATGTTGACCTTATTATACATTATAAATAACTATAATTAAAAATATGTAATCCATTTAAATTAATTCCAATAACATAATTTCAAAAAATCGATTTTATTTTAATCTCACAAACAGGATGAAAATGTTGGGTTTTTATGTAATAATTTTCAAAAGCAATCAAAATTTTTAATATACAATTTCAAAGAGAAATTTATTCAAATAAAATAAAATAAATTATATTATATAAAATGTTTCTAATTAAAATTTAAAATCAATAAAAAATATAATTTAACTTTATAAATAAATGACAAAAAAATAGTTTTGAGTTAAATTTATTATTTTTAACTATTAATTAAAGATGAATCAATACTAATGATGAAAAAACATCCCCTTCTAAAATATTATGCTATTATTTAAAATTATTATATTAATTTTTACATATATGATTTATAAAATTTCTAAAATTGTATTTAAAATAGGTTTTTCAATAAAAGTCAGTAAATGTGCCTTAATAAAAATATAAGTATTTATGTGTTATATTGGGTTTGTTCTTAGATCTTCCCTATAAAATATATATAATGAATATAAATAAATTATTTATTTAATATTATATATATAAATTACATTAATATCACTCAATAACTTTTATAAATTAAATTTATAAGGATAGAACAAATCTTTGAGCATAAAAATAGTTTTCAATCAAAATATTCCATTTATATTCAATTGGATATTGTATTAATTTGTAAATAATTTTTCAACATTGAATTCTACGTATATTTTGTTTAAAAATAATATTTTAATAAGATATTTAATACTATTCATAGTATCTAATTTAATGTCCATGATATATCTTATTATATTAAAAAATAATATTTACATAATATACTATTATTTAGAGAAAACGTGGCCTATCTTATAACAAAAGCTATCGAAGAATTTCATTGTTGTGTAAAATGAAATATAACATCATATCATGTTCATTAAATTATATAAAATATATTTAATTTAATTCAAATAGTTGTTCTATTTTATATTTAGAGGATATTATATTCTTTTGGACACTTGGTGTTTCATTTAATGCACGCTATCAAATATAATGTTCTAACATTATATTTTCTGGACATTCCATGTGAAATTTGAATTATTGAATATAAATATATAATATGATGTGTCAATTTAACAACCATTAAAATTTATTCTATTTAAATAATTAATATTTTTTTACATATTAAAAATGAGGTTAATGTCTTAAAATAGAATCCAATAACATGGTATTCTAAGTCTAGTCGCTTCTTGAAATTGAATAAATAAATTAAAGTAATTGTTGAAAACAATAATTATTTTATAGAAATATCCATAGGTACCCTCAATAACATAATTTATATTTAATATATTATTCCATCATGTGAAAAAGAGAATACTTATGATGATTTGAATGAGAAAATAAAAAATAATTTTTTTATGCTAAGGGAAATGAATTAAATTTTGGAAATATATGTTAATAAAAAAGATGTAATTATATTTTTATACCAAGAGAAATATATTATATATTTGTTAAACAAAATCAGGGAGGATTATAGAGAACTTTCAACACCTATATTTTTGGGAATAAATCTAAATAAATATTATACTGGAACAAGCATAATTGAAAATGATATTTGTAGAATAAATATAAGACTACATTATCTAAAAATATGATGTAAAGATATTTTTAATTTGTGTATTTTTTTCATGTTTTCAATGAGATAATATTATGTCACAAATTATATTAGTTGGAAAAATTGATATATTAAAATTATGATGCACTATTTTTTTATTTATAAAAACATATATTTTGAGTGAATTATTTGATATACATATACGAAATTGGAAAAATTATATTACTGAAATATGTCAAAATTTAGTAGAAGATTATATCACGTTTAGAGATATGTATTTTTCAATAAAAAGTATAAAAATATACATACATTAATTAAATATAAAGAAAAAAAATCTTATTAACACAAGCATATTCACATATATTTTATAAATATTAACTACTAATTGATATAAATGTAAAAATTTATATAATAGAAACAAATATAGATGATAATGGATGTTAAATTGTTAAATATAAGAAAAAAATACAATAAAAAATATCATTTCATATTGATATCAATTTATTTCATAATGAGATAATGAAAACATGTGATGTATAACGTCAATAAATTTTCTTGAAAATAAAAATATTGATATTTTTAAAAAGGTATTTTCAAGATAGTAGTTTTAGTAATTGAGGATGCTAATACATGTTCATAGTTTACTTCCTAGTGGCTGTAATATTTATGTTACTCACAAAACACTTTGGGTTATGTTGTCAATGTGGGATAGAAATAGTCTGTTCTATTTTATGTATCCATTTTATTAATGGGAGTGATTAAATGGTGAAATTAATTAATTATGTCTATATATATATTCTTATTGATCTTTTGTTCTTTTTAAATTGTTTATAAATGATTATATGGATTTAGAGGGAGTATATTTTAGCCATTACATTAGAATTAGTTATCATTGATATATTGAATTATCTTATAAATAAAACTTTATATCGTAGTGTTTCGTTAGATCTATTCTCATATGAGAATGCTTAAGATTAAATTTTTTTATTGTGAATTATTGGGTTTTGGATTATAAATGAGTTGAGATAAATTTCTTGTACATTTAATTAAAAAATAAGTGGAGTATAATAATACATGTTTTGATTAATATTACCAGTGTAATTGTTGAAGGGAATTATTTTTCATCAATAATGTTTTTGAATCCTTAGTACTTTGAATATTATTTTTAATAATTTTAGAATTTTTTTATAATAATTTTGAAGCCTTGAGAAAAATTTAAGAAATTTTTTCTTCATTTAATGTCATTTTGAAATTTTTTGTAAGAGCTGAAAATATGTAAAATCAAATTTTTTTTACTATTCTTAGAAGACTTCTTAAGATTTACCCAGATGTGAGAAAATTAAAATATCATGTGACCATCGTAAAATTGATAGATATTTTATGGTTCAACTACCATATATTATAATAATATCTTTTAAAATACTAAGGTATATTTGAATCAATGTAATGTTAATTCAATGATTTTTTTGGTAATTTTTGATAAGTATACAATCCTATGATGGGATATATATTGTTTATAATGGATCATTTTAATATTTTCTTCTACATTTATAATGTAATTCCCTATAGTTTATCAGGTACATTACATTCATTATAATGTTTATAGTAGACATAATATTGTTTAAAATTGTATTCACAAGGCCCCTTCATTTCTTTTAAAAAAATAGCACCAAGAACATTTTTTTTACAATTTGTATGGATGAGAAAATACAATATATTATATAGTCATATAGTTAATAGTTCCGCAATTCTCAATTTTTTCATAATTATAATGGATTAAAATTATCTTTTTTACATTTTAATTATTCTTTGAAAAAGATTTTTCTATTATCCAATTTATTTTAAATTATATACACATGAATGATAAATTTATATTAAATATTAATATTTATATTGTTTTTTATATTTCATAAATAACACAATCATAGGGTAATGAATACCTAAATAAGGAATGTTATACAAAAAACAATGTGTTTTCAATAAGAAACTAAAAATATGTCTACAAAATAAAAATGGGATGATGGTATCCTATTTTATAATTTTTTAATACACATGGAAGCATCCATTCATTGGATAAAAATGATTCATCGTGTTCTCTAATTATTATTCAAAATAGATTGAATGTGTTGTTGTGTTGTGATGAATAAAATTATGACATGAGTAGTATAAGTGGGATGTAATTCCATATGACCTAGTGGAATAAAAATGATATCACTACCTAGAAATTATATACTTTCTAATTTCAATTTTTTTAACTACATTAAATTTTATTCAAGGTGAATAATTACATACTAATTTAATACATCTAATAAAATGATGAGGAAATAAATTTGTATTTGTAGAATTATATTATAGATAACATTTAAAGGATGATGATAATATAAAGGTAACTGTGGAAGATTTCAACAGAATAAATTATTAACTAAATATAATAACAATATCATTATACCATCTAGTAAAGATTATCCCTTAGATGTTATTATGGAATTAAAATATCAAAATTTAAGTAAATAATATATATGGATATTATCAGAATAATTGGGGTCTTCCGAGAGAGTAGGAAAATAAATTATTTTTTGTGAGATAGAAAAAGGTATAAAAATAGAGTACGGTTCTACAGTTCATTATTTATGATGAACACAGTCATGACCCAAGGAATTACATTAATTTGGCGTGATAATCCTATTAAATTAGAGTTCACATGTGGGGTGTTATAAATTCAGTGGGTTTTTTTATATGTGTCTGTAAATATATGGATACATGATAAAACCAAGCCTACCAATATATTATTGGTGATTTATTATTAGTATTAAATACTTGTACTAGGTTAAAAATTAGTTTAAAGATATGTAAGAACCAAAACATTGAGAAAACAATGAATTTCTTTTTTCAATTATCCTTTATTAATTTTTACATTATTCGGTTAATTTTGAGTTAAGATATTGACTTGATTATGTCTTAGTCAATAAAATTATTTTTTTAATCTAACTAAATTATAAAATTTTATTAAACCTAGTTATCCTCTATCCCATATCATTGGTTCACTCATTATAATTGGTTCACCCATTATTGGGTCATAAAACTTTTAGTCTTCCATGATATTTTTTTCATCATGAGGAAAAGATTGCAATCCCACATCCAGTTGTTCTTTATTAAGAAAACACACCCCTAAAAAACATTGGTAGAATATGAAATAATGATCAATTAAAGGGTTCTATATTAATTATTTTTGTGGTAGGAATCCTGATAAATTTTAGATGGTTTAAGACTATAGATTTTTTTTCATATTAGTTAATTTGTTTTCATTTTAAATAATAATCCTTCCATTTAGGCCCCTAAATATATCATGTAGGAAACCAGATTCTCCGTGTAATCTAAATATGATGAACACAACCTACCACAAAAAGTGATGTTATAATCATATTAGGGGAGTTCCTAATGTACACATATTTTATCCTTACATAAGTATATATAATTTAATTTTCTATACAATGTCTGTTTTTATTAGTTTTATTTAAAGATATAATACCATTGATATGTCTATGGTTAGATTCATCATGAGGATTACCAATTAATATTTTTCACATCAACGATATAGGATACATATTTCATAGGATAAACTAGATACTATGAATTAAAAGATATTTCATAATATAGTAAAAAGAAAATATTTCTATTTTATTAGTCTAGTCAAAATTAATTCATTTTTATTGATCCTTATCTATTAGTAGTTAATGAGTTTACTGAAGTTGAAAATTTAATAAAATGAGATTAAACGTTAAATATATTTTAGTATTTCTGAGATATATTTAGAATTGATGAATTTTTTTTAATTTTTTAATGATATATAGTTCATGTAGACTATAAAAGTGTAATGAATAAATAAAAAATATATGTTTTAAAAAAACTGATATATTTTTACAATAATTATTTCATTCCTTGTACAATAAAACATTGTTTTACGGGTGCCCCTATGGTGACCGCTGTGATAATATCAATTTAAAAAACTAGTATAATGTTTTTAGAAATTTAGGATCTAGTTGATAAGGAGTTTATTCACTATAAATATATATATATAATGGATTCATATAGAGATTTTTATAGTGATAATCAAAGAGGTAATTTCATATCACATAAGGGATATGTGAAATGGAATGGAATGATAATTCATAGTAAGAATATCTCTATAGAATTTTCTCCCATGTGTTAAAATTATGGGAATAAAGCCCGTCGAATGAAATATATTATTGAGTGTATATTTAGTTCAATAAATATGTATTTCCTAGTAAAAATTTGAGTCATATATTTGAGAAAATAGTGTTCTATTGTTTATATTATCAAGTTACCTTATTCCATAGACTATTGGCCCGGGAACATCATTTCAGTTAGCATCGAGGTGGGTAATTATAAAAAACAACTTTTCTAGGTGATATGGATATGTAAATAATACAGATGATATATTCTGTGACATTGTTGGAAAAAGTTATATATAAATTTGGAAAGGAAATTTGAGAATTCGATAGTTATATGTAATATCAAACATAAAGGGGTTTAGTATGAACTGAATATTCATTTCAAAGATAAATGATATTGGTGTTTTAAATATAAAAATGTCCAAAAATTTATTAGGGATGAAATTGAGAAAATATTCTAAGGTAAGAATCCTCTAAATAAATTTTCAGTAACTTTTATGTATTATCATTAGTCTTGAATATTGGGGGTTGGACTCATCACAACCATATATAGAAAATCCCTGTCTACCTTTAGATACTCTTATATATTGATGCCATGTTTAGGAATCCTTCCCAAATCCAAGAAAAAGTTATGTTACCATTATGAATTTTATCATATAAAAACTATGTATTTATGTGAAATATTTATATGTTCATTGATATGTATCTCTATCATATTAATTAGTGTTATCAATATTTATAGCCATTTTTAGTCAATTTTAATTCCAACGCTATCTAGGTTGGTATTAGGTGTTTTCATGTTATGATAGGTCCCATAATAAGCACATTATACATATTCATGTAAATTTAATAAGAATAGAAGTAAGTTATTTTCACATATTGATATATTTAGTTCGATTTAGGTTAATGTGAAATTAATTATCATGGTACCTTTTATGGTTATAAATTCATATCTATTATAAATAATATTTTAGTTTTATAGGGTATGCAAGTAGTTAGATAGTCTCCTTAAATGGATGATATAAGGATTATTCATATGTCTCCATTATGGTTCATCCTGGATGTTGGTAACAAAATATGTATTCCTTGGGTGTAAACCAAATGGGAAGGGCTATATTTGAGGTATGTCTAAGGATCCTGGAATTAAACGTAGAAATGGAATCCCACTTATTACAATTAATATGAATAAAATATCATGTATTTCTAGGTTAATGGATTTATACAATATGATAAGTATTATCCATGTAGTTTTTCATATTGTGCAAAGGACACATTTTGTGTAGTTTACAATCATCATACACACACTACTATGTTCCTCATTTATTTGGAATGATATGACTCAATCATAAAATTAAATTGATCAGCTAAAACAAATATACCCCATAAGTGTCATTCTCATTTTGAGAAATCAAGCATAATAGAACGTAACTTTTTTTCATGATAGGTAATGAAAATAGATTGAAATTTTCTAATGGATTGTCGAAACATTTTGCTTACTCTATTGGATTATTCCAGTGAAGGGTGGTTTGGGAAACCAAGATGAATATCTCGTTATGAGGCACTTATGAAGATGAAGATGATAATAATAACCGAATAAATTGATATAGAAAATATTCATGAGTGTCCCATTATATTTTAGCCAATCCATTGATATCTAAATACGATAATGTATGAATAGTTATGACTTTTAGTATGAGGCCCATACTGTTTGATTGTCTCTTAACAGGAGTGTCAGCTTGATATTATATAGGGCTTATGCACTGGGATCCCCTTTATATATTTCATAAGGTAGATGAATAATTTGTAGTTTTATTTTGGGTCCTAAACTATGGATGAGAGCCATATATAGTGTTTATAATTCATAAATACATGAACACAGTAAAAAAAATCAATGAGGAATCTTATCTATGTTTATCAAAAAAGGCATATAAAGAAACAAAGTTTGGTATCATGACACATGGCTTTAGAAATAAATGAGGATACGAACATTGAATCACTATATCATTACCATGATGGTTGTGGTTCTATGACTTGAAACACATATTAGGACATACCCATAAAAAAAGATCACAATGTGACTCGATTTTTCATCGGTATCAGTGAGATATGATAATGAGATTTCTCATCATAAATGGATAATATTGGGCATTTTTTATGATTTCTATCAAATTTCATCATCCTTATTTTCATATTCAGAAAATGATATGGCCTTAATTTTATTCGTCAATATTAATTATTATCATAGTGTTTGAGGATAATCTAGAGCAACCCAATCATCCTTATCTTACCTAAAGATGGATTCACGATTGAAATTTATTCCAATAAATCATTATAATTTTTTTTCATTGTGTATTAATGAAAAAAATGTTTTCATATCCAATGATTCCTTATATTTTTGACCACATGATCACAAGTAAGATCGTTATTTTTATATTATATTGGCAGTGCTAGTTAATAAGTTATAGATAAAATCATAACCTTGAGATATATTTATAGTCTTCAATAATTAAAATAACTAAAACCATTTATTATCACATTTGGATATGAAAATTTTTATTAACTATATTCTATTCATTTTTAGTATAATGATCTTGATATATTATAAACTATTATGAATGTTATTATTTAATTTGTTTCTATTGTAACAATGACTTGTGTCTGTTTTTTAGGATGAAAAAGAATACTAGAGATTGATGGAATGGATCACACATAGAGAGAGACACATAGACACACACACACACACACATATATATTAATTGGCATGATATTTGTAGTGTAGGATATATATATAATATAATTTTTAATTCCCCCGTATGTTTTCACCTAAATTGGAGGATCTATAGGATATCATGAAGTAAAAGTATGAAGAAACTATATTTTTTACATTGATTTTCATGAAGGCTAGTCAGAGCATAGGTAACACAATATGTATCATATGATATTTGAGAACTAATTTGAGTATTTTTCATAGGTCCCTTCTATCCATGAATATGTAAGTTTTAAATTTTTATTATTAAATGAGATAATAACTATATTAGGCTAGTATAATGAGTTTAGTGTGAGAGTGTATATCTTGTTTCCTTATATGTTATAGTTATATATATATTTCTTATAATGGGTCTACATTATTTCAAACACCATAGGTTATGATAAAGATATTGAAGAGTATTTGAATTGATATTTTTAATGGAATTCCTTGGTAATTAAAATGGGATGATTTAATCTAGGACATCATTAATCTCATCATTGAATTAGATTATAAACTACTTACTATGGGGTTGAGTATAGTGGATGTATATGAATAATTGTATATTTCAAGAGATTAGGTGTTTTATGGAGCTTCATTGATGACAATTTATAATTGAAATACTAATAATATCTATAAAATTTGGAATGGATTTCATACAGAATTTATCGCATAGTTATACCATAGTGTGAAGTATTAAAGTAAAGGTTTAGATAGTTTAAGAGCTAATTGATGTTTCAAAAGTATAATAGATGTTTTAAAAAAATTATAGGAGTCAAGTCAAAGACCATACTATGGGTAGAAACTATTTTATAATATTTCACCTCTTCATGAAAAATAGAGTATTGGTAGAGTTACTGAGCAATTGTTTTGTTTTCATGGACCTTTGTGGTGTTTAATTTAAATAAACCAATCATATCCACAATGATTATCTGGATAGGTTTAATATTTGTTCAAATTCACCATGAACCAGAATGGTGGCTGAGATATACCCCACCAACATTTTTTTTGGTTGTAATGCCAATATTCATCAATTCATATACTGCATAATCATTCTGGAATTCATACAATGATGTAAGTATTTTGAAATGAATAGAATATCAATTTCAAAAAAAATTTATAGATTGTATTGTACATATACATATACCTAGTACCCTTACTATTGTTCTATTATCCTAGTCCATAATCAACATAAAATATTCAATTATATGAACTTAAATGTTTATCAATATCTTTGATTCAAGCTTCATCATTATGAAATCAACTCTGGATTTAAAATTTTGATATTAAATTATCTTAAATTGATAATATAATAACCCCAAATGTATAAAAAACACCGCTATGATAGACACTATAGTTCTATTAACCCCATGATCTTTGATTTGGTGTTGAGAACACAAAACAAAAAATAGTGGATTGGATACACATTTAAAATGGAAGTATTTATAAGATCTCAATCCATGGTGATGCATGATTTTGTTCAAATTTTGGTAAAATTTTATTTTAAGATTGTTAATGGAATTTCTTATGATGAGTATGAAAAGTGTCAATTTTGGCCTAGTTGGTTCAGGTAATGAATAATAGGAAAAGAGAACCAACCTGTGAGAGGATAATTGTTAGTGCATGTTTTAAAAAAATCATTCCCAACAACCATATAGCATGTACCCGGTAGATAGAGGCAACTACATAGATTCCACGAAGTTTTTCAATCCTTTTGAGTGACCTAAGAAAATTTTCCACTTAACTCCATCTATGATATATGGAATCACATTATTGATTCATTATTTATTAAACCAAGTAGCTAAACTGTTTTCCTTATTAAATATAGTCAACTAACCATTCTAACACCACATAAACTATGGTTTCAAACCCATAGTTTTCCCCATCAATCCTATAGTATCTTTGTTTCTAAAATAGAATAAAATCTCCCCATGGGTGATTATCCATTGACTAATTGTCCATTTAATGCATCATATTATGAGAATCGATGCTCCATAAGGCTATAGCGCTCATTTTAGTCTATTTCAAGAAACTACCATTGTGAGATATGTTATCTAAATCTCAATATCATAAACCCTACAATTTATATGGATTCAAAATAATTAGTGTTAGAGATAATTTTATTTTGAATCTATGTACAATTATGGGATTGTAACTATATTCGACAGTGAAGTAGGTTTTCTAGAAGATTTCACTACTAGTCATTTTGGTATTCATGTGTATTCGGTTTTACTATTTCACAATCATTTTTTCAGTTTTTTATCATTAACAAAAAATTAATTTCATCCCTTATGTGGCATTATAGGCCACTAACCATCCCTATGAGGTCAATTTATGATAATGCTAATATGAATAATGCAAGACATGGGAAGATTCAATCACATGAAAATGGTTAATGAGTTGTAAAATGGTATATATGGTTAAAATTATTAAACTAGGTTCACTTGTTGTTGGATCATTTTTAATTGATAAAAGCAATATTTTTCCATAATTATAAATAAAATATATTTTCACATTTATGTGTAAATAATGAATCAATGGTTAAACGTTTTTGAATATTCTATAAAATTATTTAATAAAACCCTTATTTATTGTGTTATTTGACTAAATGTAAATGGTTTATGGATTGATTTTTTTAATGATGTTAAATGAGCCAAAAAATATGAATAAGGGTGGAATTAATGTTGTGAACCCTTGATATTGTAATGTGATTTAAAATGAAAAGTGTGTTAGACCTAGAGGAAACTGTATTGAGGGAATGTATATAGATGAGGGAAAAGATGTATAAAACACCTCGGTAATGATGTTAGAAATACCTCACCTAAGCCTTTATTTAGGATGGCTATATTATACATTTGAAATCCATAACATGGTATTTCATATTCATGGTATGGGTGACAATTAGGTGATCTAGGCACTAATTACTATTTATTTGATTTGGGTAGATGTTTTTTCAACCAAATTTTATGAAATGGAAATGAATAAAAAATTCACCACTTTTTTTAAAAATTGATTTAAAACCATTTTTATTTTTTTCATGGATATCATGTTTGGATGGACTAGGGTTTTGGGTTTGGGATATCATGGTATGAAAAAAGGGACAAATAACTAATTGAATAATGTTTAATTGGGAAATTAATTTATTTTTCTGAATCATTTATTTTCCAAATGTACTCATTAATAATCTATATTATACATGATATTACCTTATAAATCATTATTGGAATCCTAATGAGTTCTACTCACACCCTACAAGGTTTTTCCATATTGCTCAATCATATTTCATGGTTGGAGGTTTGGGTACGAGAAAAGCCCCTATGATATATTTATGATTCATGATTTTCTGCTGAACCATGGTTCAGGGATATAAACTGATGTTGGGGTCCATTTTGAGGATTTTTTATTTTTATTAATTTATTTATTGATTAAAAACATACCATTGATAAGAAAAGTAATATTTATTTTATATTGTTTTTGGACAATTACCCATATTTGGGAGGCGAAAAATGGATAAATTATTACTTTCTATTGTTGTTCATTATTACATGGTTATTTATTATTTTTCTTTTTTAGTTTCCAAACACTAGATAAGAGGGTATAGTCTAACCATATTCCTAATTAGACTATTATTAATTGTTGGAATCATTTATAGTACAAGGATGAACACTTGAGGTCACACAGGGCACTGGCTAGGGGAACCCGTATCAGTGGCACCTGATTTATGATGTTATAAATTTGTATTAGAGGAATTTTTTTTGTTTCTTTTTAATTTGGTAGCTGGTAGACTATTTATTATGATGTTTCATGCCTTGGAATTGAGGACATACATGGGTGATGCTTACCCATGTGTGGGGGAAAATATATTTTCATATGGTTGTATTGTGTTCCATATAGTCTCTTATTAATATTTTATGTCATTCTGCCATAGTTGATACACATGTAGTGTGGTTTTTTTCATTACTATGATTTTACTAATTAGACTATATTTCATGGTATTGTGTAAGAACAAATTAAATTTTGAGTAGTGGTTATTATATTTCATGTATAATGTTAGGAACACATGAGAATGAATTTCATGGATGGGTTGTGGAAAAATGAAATTGGTCACTTGTCTATTTCTAGATTTATATAATATTTCCAAAAATAGTAGATCATGTTGTTAATGTTAATTAAATTAATTTAATGGTTAAAAATGGTGCATAATTAGGAATTTATAATCATATAAATATCTTTTGATGATGAAGTGGTTTGAAATATTTAGCTTGGAATTTGTTATAGTTGATTATCCAAGGTTATCCATGTTCAATGGATCAGGATGATTTGGGTAATTATTTTATTATTATCATGTTCATATGATTAGTGTATATAGAATGTAATAAATATTGATTATTATTATCCATACTAATGTTATGTTTCTTGAGTTGTTCATTTTTTATTGTAGAAATATTCCACCAAAATTTGGTTACCAATAAGAAGGTAATGGGGAATTACAATGAATGATCCTATAGTAGTGGGAAAATAAACCCCATATAATCAATGTGATAGGCTGTATGAGAAGATTCATGAATACATCCCCAGGTTTTTTTATTTTTTTGTATTTTGATCCCAGGAGGATTCATTTAATGATGTTTTATATGATGAGAGAGTTTATGTTGTTTCGCCCTATGATGTTTTCATGAGAGGGACGACCTGAGGCTCCACATTTCTGGATTGAGAATATCCTGAAAATTATGGTTCACATGGAGACTCCTATAGATTAGAGGGTAATGTTAGTGTTTTATATGTTACGGGGAGAAATGTATCGATGGTAGTATACTCATTCTCAGTCCAAGAAGTTAGAGAATTTATATTAGAAGGTCTTTAAATAATTATCATAGTGTATTTCTAAAGAGATACATATAAAATGGAGAACACTAAAAAGTTTATCAGGTTCATATAATAAATTTCTCTAGTGATTTATTATGATTGAAAGTCAACGAAATTATGTGGATTTCTTCATTTTGTTATATGGGAAGAGAAATATATGGTGAAATATTTAAAGAATGAACTTATATGATGTAACATGCCCCATGTCAATGACATTGTCATGAATAAGATCACTGAGTTAGTGAATCAAGATATTTTAAATGAGGATAACTAAAAGGATATACTTAATGGTGGAATGATATGTTCATTTATTATCTGAGGTTTTTGCATTAGATAGTATAATGTAATGTTATTATGGCATCTACTAAGGTGGTCACGGGCATATTGGCCATGGGAGTGGAGTGACATCTTAAGAAAGTGGGAAAGTGATTTTTTATATGTGTGTCATGTTAAGACCCAGATTTATCCATGTAATATTATAATTATGTGGAATTTTTACAAGTCTGAAAAATTTTAAGGTGCATGATTCTGTTGCCCGGAGTGGACAGAATGAATTTCCCAACATTTTTTGCCTACGTTTAGTAAACACATGATCAGAGGTTTCTATCATTTGAAATGTTGCTCATATTAATAATCTTAGGTCACCGTTGAATTTTAAATTACAATATTTGTTTAAGGGAGGATTTTCTTTGACTACAATAGGTATGGAGAAAAATTTATGTTTTGTGACTTTAAAAAAAATAAATGAAATAATATAATTTTGTTATTTTATTTCATATCCTCCAATAGAAAAGTAAAGGGGTCGGGCCCAATGATGTGATAAGTTAATTAATGGAATGACCTACCAACCATATGTAATGACATTGTTGGGGAATTATGAATACCTCTAATTGAGGAGCCCCATTACACTCCAACTTTATTACATACCCTCCCCTTTCGAATATATATGGATCTTAGGGAGGGGTATCACCATAGCTTCTCCAAGCTAAAAGTTCTGATGGAGAATGGAAATTCTAGACCCATAAAAGGATGATCCAACCTAGTGGGAGGAGATGGAAGATACTGGACAATGACCCGAAGGAAGACGTATGAGTGGCATTGTTGGGAACTGGTTGCAAGAATCAAGAACATGACCAAACTTCAAATGCGGTCGTTTCCTTTGACATTTCGAGGTAGCGGGTTTATTAGTTTACATTTCCTTAAAGTATTTCCTATTCCCCATTCTATAAAATTATACGAATAATGTGGGTTAACCAACTAACAGGTTGAGATGTGAATCATTTGGTTTTTGGGAGATTGTTATGATTAATCCTTGTGGGGTTTTGTTTATTGTTTAATACAAGAAATTGATAATCCCATTTTATCCTCCCTTGATCATGATCTTATATGGAGTGATCGGTCCAAATGAACCTATCCCAAACCCTCCAATACATTATTACCATGGTGCCTTCTGTGCATGACCACTGGCGTGGTTCACCCTTTACACACCATGTGTGGCAAGGAGACCGTAGCCAAAGCCGCGACAGAGGAGTCATAAGTTGTGCCTTCGGTGGGTTATGCAGCGATCAGGCATCACCCACATCTAATTTCCACTTCAAAGGACAAAATACCTTTGTTTGTTTGGAATCTCGGAGGAG
This sequence comes from Viscum album, assembly GCA_963277665.1. Classification (NCBI taxonomy): domain Eukaryota; kingdom Viridiplantae; phylum Streptophyta; class Magnoliopsida; order Santalales; family Viscaceae; genus Viscum; species Viscum album. The sequence continues at coordinate 2,002,795,661 of OY728152.1, forward strand.
AGGATCCCCCGAGCTGCCTGGTAGAAGCACCACAAGTCATTCCCATCGTGGTCGGACCACCCTCCAGCGAGCTGCCTCCCAGCGGGCCAGGCCGCGCCCCACCCCGGGCCGCCCCTTGTAAGTCAGGTTGCGCCCCACCTGGGCATGTACACACAATTGTGGCCCTGACCTACATATTTTGGGGCTCCCCATTGTACGAGTCCATCTGGACCACAATCTGGCATTGACCGGGTCAGGTCGGGTATGCCAGACAGAGTCAGACCAGATTCGTGCCCAGAAACACTGAAAGTGCCTTATCTCGAGAACCAGACGTCTGTTTGATGAATTGTCTGTGATGTTGGGATCCTTGGAGTGAGAAAATTCCTCTTAATAAATCCATGAGAGTTTTGATCAATCTTGGAGTACAGTGATGTTGGATCGCACCTGAATCCAACCTGGCTCTCAGTAGTGAAATGCAAATAACGCAGAGACCGGGTGTCCGGATGACGCACCATCTGTTGCGTTGGAACCCTTTTGAGACGATAGATCATAAGTTTGAATATTTGTGTGAATTCATGCAAGTTGAAATATGACTATTGGATTTGGGATTATTTATTCTAATCGAGATACATATCGAACAATGTTACTAGAAGAGACTTGAAGACAACTAAATTTTCGACTTGGAGGGACTCGACGACCATGGTACGTGATGGGTATATGTACCTAACCAGGCCATATTGGGGAGCAGCCATGGAATGTGATAGTGAGAAGTACCTAAGAAGGCCATGGTGGGGGAAATGCTTTGTGTGACCCTGCAGATCCACAATATGGGATTAGGAGGAGTACCTCAGCAGTTCAAGGTTATTGGGAAGCGCCTCTGTGTGACGTGGTAGGCCCACTGTACTCAATTGAGAAGCAGTACTCCAACAGGTGAGGTGTTAGACATTGTGACTAGTAATTTTACCTCTTGGTAGGCCTAGAGAATCCATGGATGGTTATCATCATTCATAGTGATCATGTGTGGGTCATCATCATATCTTGTTTCTCTGGGTTGAATACCTGGTTTGAGCTGAGACACTAATTGAGTTTTTTCTATTGATTTGTTCTTTGTGATTGAGATATTTCCTTGTGATTTTCCATGTGGAATTATCAGATTCCATCAGGGGTCTTGCGGTACCCACAATGTATCATTATAATCACCCCTTCATGGGCTTTATCCGTGCATTGTTGTGTCTTTTTCATATGACGTGCAGTTGGGCTGAGGTATGAGGGAGCTAGGACTAGAGAGTACGTGGAGGAGACAGGCAGACACAGAGTGCTGAGGATGTGATCTACTCCCACCCACTATGTAGGATCCTCTAAGGATGACTAAATAGCTATTTTCCCTTTTTCAGTTGTATAGTTTCTTTCAGTTTTATTTGTTCTCTTCAGTTGAACTCATTCTTTCAATTGGGCTAGTATTCAGACCCCATTTTCTTTCAGCACTCCATTCTCTATACCAGTTCACATCACAGTTGATTCTTTCTATATTATCTGACCATTTTTTTGTACAGGTTTAATTTTAAATCCTTCCCATTTTAGATAATATTCATTTCATTTCTAGTCTCTAGCCCCTGGCCTATTGAAGGCAGGCTTGGGGTTGTCACGACACGAGCCCCGAGGGATGTGTCGTGACAAAGTGGTATCATAGGAGTTCAGTTCTAACAAAGAAATTTGACTTTTATATTTTTAATGAAACAATATTGTTATGTATTATGAGTGTGGTTTTCAGTTTTAGGAGTCTAGTGTTGGTGCGGTGGCCGACATATCCATACACTAGGACCCTGAAATCCGATTTCTGACTCAACGCACGAATACACTAATTACTTGTGTTTTGAAAAGATTTATTTTTTGATCACTTGAGTCAGCACACCAGGAATAAATTATTGAATGTGGAACACCTTTCTTATTTCAGGATTCCACTACGTAGACACCCATCTAGGATTCCCGAGACAGTATATGATGACGGCCCACTGAGTGATGATGCCTCAGTGCATGGACCTCTTACAGCGTTAGCTCCTTCGGGTGGTGTACCAGCAGCACCACTACCCATTGGGCATCTTCTACCAATATCTACACTAGTAGACGATGCATTCCGACTAAGCGCATTGCACAAGTTCCAGTGTTAGAGGCGTCTGAGGATCTGAGGCGAGACGGACCTACAGGTTGATGAGGACTGGCTGGAGGTTGTGGCTAGAGTTTTCTGATTGGTTGGGACACCAGTTTATTTTATGTTGATCTTAGCAGCAAACCTTTTTCAAACTGCGGTAGAGAGATGGTGGAGCCTAATGCCTTATATACATTATGTGGGGACCCTCATCTGGGTAGACTTCGAGGGCCTTTTCATGGCAGAGATCCTCCCTGCGACCTTGCACTCTGTGCGTATACTGGACCAGCTGAACATACAACCAGGTAGCATGATAGTGGCCTAGTACTCGGCGAGGCGCATTGATCTCTCCTGCTACTCCACCAACATGGTTCAAGAACCTTTCGTAAGGGCCCAGACCTTTGAGAAGGGTCTCCGATGGTAGATCAGATCATCGATGCTATCACTCGGCATACCAACTCAGGATGGGGTGATAGAGTGAGCGCTATTTGTGGAGAGCTTCCTAGCTAACCATGATCCCACACTGAGAGCCACCACCAGATGTGAAGTATCAGAGTCATCTGTAGCAGGTAGCAGACAGTTGACATATAGGTTCAAGTGCACCAGAATTTTTGGTGGACAACCCCTTGATGTAGGGGTATAGATGCGAGGCTCGCAAGGCAGAGGAAGATACGAGAGGGACACACAATGTTACACGTGCGGCGGGCATGGCCATATAGATCACCACTACCCAAACCACTAAATGGACTACCAGCTGACAGTCGAGGAACCAAAGAGGTAGAGGCGAAGTTCCAAGAAAGGAGGCCCATTGGTTGCCAGACATGGAAGAGGAGCAGGCTATGCAACAGGTGGTTGAGATTTTTTTGAGGATCTACCACCACTACTGTCAGGTAGTTCACCCCAACCCCAGGGAGCTAGAGGATAGGGACGACCTTAGCTCCAGGCAGCTGAGGCCTATGACCATGGTGCTCTGAAGATGATTAGATGTATGATTTGTGTCTACTCCTCCATAGTTGAAATACTTGTAGATAGAAGTGCCGGTCACACTTTTGTTGCTATGACCCTCATTCAGAGCACAATGATTCTGGTGGAGCCATTGGCTCGATCCTTACAGAAAGAGACTGCTATGGGAGTGGATTCGATGATTACACATGGGTTCAAAACGGTGGACAATACTCTAAGAGGTTAGAGCTTCATCTAGGATATCCTAGTAGCTACATCGAGGCCTTACGACATCATCTAGGTATGGACTGGTTATCCAAAGTCCATGATAAGATTGAATGTATTAGGTGAAAAGTGTAGTCTTTCCACACGGATGGGACCAAGATTTCCTTCACCGGTTAGATGGGAAATTTTTTAGCACAATATAGACTTTCCCAGAAGAGGGTGCAATCTATTACTCAATAATTGTCTAGCCTTACCCTTAGAGTAGCTAATGTTTAGTGTCCAAGCTATCCTGTTGTGTCGAACTAGTATGTCGATGTCTTTCCTGATGACTTTTCGGGACTAACTCCATGCAGAGAGGTATAATGTTACATCTACCTATACCCCAGGACAACACCAATATCTACACCTGTGTATCATATGGCTCCCATTATGTTTCGAGAGTTATGAGCGTATTTGGAGGACTTACAGGGAAAGATGTTCAAAAGACCCAGTGTTTCTCCATGGGAAGCCCCAATTTTATTTTCCATGAAGGCATATGGAGTTTGAGACTCTTTGTGGAATACTGGTTCCTGATCTAGGTGAATGTTAAACAGATGTATCCACTTCCAAGGATGGATGATCTTTTCGATCAGCTGACGGGAGATCATTGGTTGTTGAAGATAAACCTCAGATCAAGCTTTTATCAACTTTGGATATGAGATGGGGATGTGTGAAAGTCATCCTTCAAATGTCAGTATGGAAATTATGAGATGATTATTATGCCTTTCAGAATGACGAACACCTCATCAGGGTTCATGGGAATCATGACCAGGATCATCAAGCCATACCTTGATTGCTTCGGGGTGGTGTTAATCGATGACATATTTGTTTACTCGGTGACGGAGGAGGAGCATGCCTATCATCTACAGATAGTTATGGATACAATTCAAGAGAATTTGTTTGGTAAACCCTCGAAGTTCCAGATCTAGATACGAGAGGTCCACTTTTTGGGAAACATTATCTCATATGCTAGAGTTGTAGTGGATCCAGCAATGATAGATTCTGTGCTTTCTTGGAAGCCACCTAGGAGTATGACGGAGGTGAGGAGATTCTTGGGGTTTCTTGGATACAACTGGAGGTTCGTGCCTGACTATTTCAGAGTTGCGTCACCCTTTTAAGTATTTACAAGGACGGGGAAGCCCTTTTTATAGACAGAGAGTTTCCAGCAGGGTTTCCAGGAGCTATGGAGAAGACTGATGAGTTCCCCCATCTTGAGGCTACCGGAAGAGGGTGTTGGGTATGTAGTCTAAAACGACGCTTTGGGGACTAGACTATTGTGTGTATTGATGCATGAACATGCAGTGATAGATTATGTCTAGAAATAGATGAAAATGAATGAGTATAAAAATGCCTCCAATGACCTGGAGTTAGAGGTAGTGGTCTTTGACATGGTGATTTGTCGAAATTACATGATGAGAGAACGTTTTACAGTATACTATGATAAAAAGAGTCTCATGTATATCTTCTCTCAGAAGGTCCTGAACCTAAGACAATGGTGATGGCTAGAGTTCCTCAAGGACTATGACTCTGAGATAGTGTATACTCTAGGGAATGGGAATGTGGTAGCATATACACATTGCACGAGGTCCGGTATGCAGTTTCTATGTGAGGAAATAGAGCAACTAGCCGCGTGGAAGATATCCTTCGTGTATATAGATGGAGTTGCATACCTCTAGTCTATGACAGTCACACCCCACTCCTTCATCATGTCAGGGAGGCACAGCTTGGGGATAATGAATGTGAGGCTCGACATGCTCACATATCCTTAGGATAGGCACTTGATGGGTTTTCGGAATGTGGGGACCATGTCAACCTCTTCAGAGGATGTACCATGTTACCGGTGGCACAACGGGAGGAGGTGTTGAGGGAGTTCTATACGTCCTTCCAGTTTTTACATCCTAGTGCGGCGTAGATGTACCATGACCTCTAGCATCAGCACTGGTTGCTAGAGATAAAAAAGCCAGTAGTACAGTTTGATTCATGATGCCTCACTTATCAACATGTTGAGGCTGAGAATCTATCTCCAACAGGCTTAGCTCACCCACTAGAGGTTCCAGAGTGGATATTGGATGGGATCTCCATGGAAATTGTGATAGCGATTCAACAAATTTACACAAGAGATGATTCTATCTGTGTGATCATTGACCGACTCCCCATGTTAGCTAACATCCTACATATCCAAGAGTAGGGATCAGTAGAGGGCATCAGATGACTCTACATATAGTACATTGTACGAATTCATGTGGTTACATATACGATCGTCTATTACCGTGACACACATTTCAAATAATTTTTGTATAAGAGATTGTAGGAGGAATTAGAGATTCCTCTACAATTGAGCACAAGCTTTCATCCTCAGTTGGATGGTCAGACGAAGTGGACCATTTAGACACATTAGGACACGCTATGTGCATACATCCTAGATTTTGGACGTAGTTGGGAGGATCACTTGCCCTTGGTAGAGTTCGAATACAACAAAAGATATCACATCACAATTGGCATGTCACTATTCAAGGCCCTATATGGTCGACCATGCAGATCAAATCTATGCTGGATAAACCCAGTGGATTCTGCACTTATGGGTCCAAAGTTCGTACGAGCTACCACTGAGAAGGTGCATACCATCTAGGAGAAAATGAAGACTGCATAGCGCAGAATGAAGTCCTATGCCGACAAGAGATTGAGACCTCTAGAGTTCCAGGAGGGGGACAACATATTCCTGTGAGTCTCTCCTAGACATGGAATACATAGATTTGGCTGGGGTGGAATGTTATATCCGAGGATTATTGGGCCATTTCTGATACTTCATAGAATAGGCGAGGAGGCATATCGGTTGGCACGTCCACCATTGTTGGAGAAGGTGCATGGCATCTTCCATGTATCCCAGATGAGGACATGTGTCCACGACCCATATCATGTCATCAACTATGGTGATATGGAATTAGAAGATGGGGTGACATTTACAGAGGTTCCAGTAGAGATTGAGGATCTATTGGATCCAAGTCTTTGTGAGTGGTCGATATCTCTAGTGCACATTCACTGGCAGCAAGAGAACCTCCAAGAGAGCACATATGAGCGGGAGGCTCGGATTCATGCTATGTACCACCCAATTGTTTTCTTAGTCTATGTTGTATATTTTGGGGATGAAAATCCATAAGGTGGGGAGAAGGCAATGACCCGTATTTTCTATGTAAATTCTATTTTATTATATGGAATCATTTTGAGTCTGTGAAATATAACAGATCATGATTCAGAGTCCTAGAGGACCCGAAATGAATTTCAGATCTATTTTTGGGTTTGATTATTGAATGCATGAGCAACATTTTAATACATTTGAACAATTTTTTGGATTAAAAATAGGAGGGCACCATTGAATCTGTAGAACTGAGATTTGTTTAGGGAAGGCATTGGTTTGATCGCAGTAGGTATGGAGAAAATTTTATGTTTTTGAACTTTTTTTAAAAATGAAATGAAATATAATATTTTTTATATGTTATTTCATATCCTCCAACCATCTAGTAATGGGGTTGGGGCCAGTGATATTTCAATCCAATAAATGTATTGACCTGCCAACCCAAAATAACAACATCGTTGGGGAATTAGGAAGCTTCCTAATTGATGAGCCCCATTAAACTCCAACGTCGTTACTTATCCTCCCCCCCCCCTCTTATATATATGGAGCATGGGGAGGGGTTAGCGATAGAGATTCACCAAGAAACATGGTGCTGAAGGAGCGCCGCAACACCATACCATTAGAAGACGGAGCCAACCCAGTGGGAGGTGACAGAAGACAGTAAAGCATGAACTGAAGCATGTTGTACAGGTGACATCATTGGGAACTGGTTGAGGGAAGGAAGAACATAATCCAGCTTCTAGTACAGACGTTTCCTCCAATATTTCGATGTAGGGGGTTTATTAATTTATGTTTCCTTAACAGATTCATTATTCCCAATTCATTATAATTATACGAATAACCCAGGTCAACCGACTAACGGGTTGATTCGAAAATTATTCATTTCGAGGGAGGTTTTTAGTAGTTATCCTTATGGGGTTTTGTTTTATGATTTAATACATAAAAATTGATAAGAACATTTTATCCTTCCATGATAATTAGCTAACGAGGAGGGTGTGGGCCTAATTAACCTGGCCCGAACCCTCCCCAACATTGTTACCATTGCACCTTAGGTGGATGACCGCCGACGTAGCGGCACAAACTAACTACGAAGGAGGCGATGTGCCAATTCATGCCATGAGGGGACGCCATGAAATGAATTCATGACAGACATTGGAGAGGTAGACCATAGATGAGGTGTGGTGCATGGTCGCGCACCACTGATGTGTGAAGGTTCCATAACTCATCAGCTGCATCATACAGGGAAGGAAAATAGCTCGTCAGCTAGGCACAAATGGGAAGGTAGGTGCTCCGACGCATGCCACTGGTGAGCAAGAGATTGCGGAAGAGGCTGTGGTGGAGGTGGCAGATCCCGGCCCTCTGGTAGGTTCTGTAGTGACTGGGTGGTGCCCACAAGTCACCTACACTTCAAAGGCCAAACAACCTTTGGCCTTTTGGGATATCGAGGGAGTGATTCCCCCGAGCTGCCTGGCGAAATCACCGCGGACCACGCCCATCGCCACTGGATCACCTTATATAATTTCGGGCCACCTGCCCCATGGGTCGTCACCCTGTAGGCTAGGCCACACCCAACTTTGGCCCGAGCCACAACCCACCACGGGTCGGACCATACCCCACCACGGGCCGGGACACCCCTTTGTAGGCCTCTCCCTACACTAGCAGGGCCGCCCGTGTGGGCCGGCCTAGGGATCCGCCCATTTTTGTGGTCCAGACTAGACCTTCACCCAGCAGTCCAAGTCCATCACATCCCAACCCACACTGGGTCGAGCCAAGTTGGTCCGACCGAGTCGGACTGGACTCGAACCCCAAATGGGACCAAAAACACTTAAAGGGCCTTATCTCGAGCACCATACGTCCGTTTGATGAACCGTCTGCGACGTTGGAATCCATGGAGTGAGATAGTCAATTATTCTTACTTCATGACTATTTGGGAGAAACATGGTGTACCGTCAGGTTGGATCACACCTGAATCCAACCGAGCCCTCGGTACCAAAATGCCATTAATGCACTGACCGGGCGTCTGGTTAATGCGCCGTCTATTGCACTATAACCCTTGTGGCATAACATATCAACAGGTTACTTATTTTTGAGACTTCGTGCTAGTTGAAAAATGTCCAATGGATTGGGGATTGTTTCTCCCAAGCGCGCTACATAAGGAACCTTGCGACTGGAAAATACATGATGACAGCTGACTTTTTGACTCAGAGTGACTCGACGACCATGGTAATCAATTAGAGAGTACCTCAGCAGGACACAATGAGTGAGAAGGTATTTTTGACCTGGTAGACCCACGATATGCCATGGGGAGTAGTACCTCAGTAGTTCTTGGTTAGTGGGAGGCACCTCTGTGTGATGTAGCTCACCCAATATACTCAATATAGGAGGAGTTCTCGATAATACTAGGTGTTCAACATTCTGAATGGAGATGTTACTTGTTTCTAGGACTATAGAATTTGTGGTAGGCTATTATCATTCACAGAGATCTTATATAGGTCCGCATCATTTCCTGTTTCTATGAGTTGTATATATGGTGTGAGCTGAGACTCTAATTGAGCAGTGTATACTGCTTTGTGCTTTGTGATTGGGAGCATGCCTTGTGGTTTCCTAGTCGATTTCCAAGAGACCTTTGGGGGTCTCGGGGTCCCTACTAAGTATTATTATACTCAACCCTAAATGGGATTCACTGCACATTGTTGTGTCTTATGCATATAACGAGCAGTTGGGCTAAGGATTGAGAGAGACATGACTAGGCAATACGCGGAGGAGATAGGGGACACAGAGTACTGAGGAGGCGATCTGTACCTACCCTTTAGGTAGGATCGTCTGAAGATAATTTAGTTTCTGGATTCCCTTTTTCAATTGTATTTTTATATTCAGTTGTGTTTTTTCTCTGAATTTATACTCGTACTTTCTGTTGTCAATGTATTCCGGTCCCATTTTTATTTTTCACTCATTTTCCTACAACATTTTACTTCACAATTTCTTCTTGTTGTGTTCTTGGAACGAATGTTTGTACAGGTTGTAACGCCTGAACCCAGTTACACATAGTAGGTGAATTCATTTAATACGTTTTCTTGATACATGGAAATCGTGTCCCAAAAGGCCGATCAGTTTAGCAGTCTTGTAAATAGATTACATACATCAACTTCACATTCCAATTTGTAACATAAAATATATCTTAGATTGTTCTTTGAGAATTAAAATTTTCCCTTCTTGTTTAACCGTGCATATAAATCATAACACACTTATTGGAAATCTAGGGAAAATAAAATATAAGAAATGGGAGAGCTCAAATGCTCAGTAAGGTTAAACCAGTTAGTGTAATATAACATCAACAATTTCCATTGTGAATAATCGAAAACACATTCATTTACAATTAATAAACATGAACAATTTATTGTAGAAATATGATATGAGGAAATAATTCCATAACAAAACATTGTCATGGGTATTCTACTAGTCGATTAACTACATGAACCATCAATAATTTTTTCATAAAGAGGTAATGTATAAATCTAGACATTCTAAAACATTTTGTCAAGGCTTCGACCAAGATGTCTAAAAATGATTAAGGCCTCGGCCAAAACCATATATCAAATTGGAAAAGGCCTCAGCCAATTCAATGTTTAATTGTCTCATGAGACCTACTGATGCATCGAAGAGCTATCACGGGCTCCACCATTCAATTACTATGTCTAATATATTCCTCATATGAAAAGGTATAAACATAACATAAAAATTTGTTTTAAAAGTAGATTATGAAAAGTGAATACATTATCCATAATCCATGATTGGTATAAAAATAACACATCCATAGTAAAACAAATCAAAATACCTTCAATATAATATTTAAGAATTGTATCATAAAAAATCAACTTCAATGAAGTTTAAAATCCATCAAAGTCTGTTGACATAAATGAAAATTATTTATAAAACTCATTGAGAGAAATGTACCTTTTCATGAAAATATTAAAAGTCAAACAATTTAGAAAGGAAGACATTTAAAAATGTTTTTTAATCATATCTTCACATACCACTTTGAAACTATTGAATTTGATTAAAAATTTAAATAAATTCATGTTCATATAAAGAATTCTTTAAAAACCATTTTGAAATCATTGACATTAATGAGAATGATTTAGAGGAATAATTATTTAGAACAATCAAAATGATGTTTTAATAAAATATTTACTTTAAAAAAATCCCTTTGAATACTATTTTATGAAACATGGACATGGATAATAAATATGTCCATGGAAAAACATACCCATAAACAATCTCGAAGGATAATGAGATTGAAGAATTAACATTTCCCTTGTACTTTCCTATGGTCGAGGATATGTTTAACCTCCAGTATCATGACTATAGATTGTTATTAGATTATAATAGAACCATATTAATATTTATCTTATCAGACATGATTAATTTATGACTTTATACTACCAATTTAATAATTATTTCCATGTTAAATTAACATTTTGGGTAATAAATGCTTTCTTTATCGTACGTGTTTGAACTAGTTATTCTTGATCGTATCATTTAGATCATGATTTAAATACTTATAGAATATAAACCTTGATATATATATATATATATCATATATATTTAGAATATTAATATTAATAATAGATAGATATATGAAATCGAAGGTACCGTTTATGGAGATGGTAGGTTGTACGTACCCATACCGATGTTTCCATTTTCATATCTTATTGAACGGAAGTAAGTGATTAAGATATATGTAAGTAAATAAAGACCCACAAACAAAAACAGATATATATCTAGTAGCATTATTATGTCATATATTACATACTAATTAATATTTTATATTTTTATAGTCATCATTTAATGGTGAATGTGGGAATGAATTTCATCGCGTGTTGGAGACGGTAATTCGTACGCACGCACGAGTGACAATTTCATTATATTGAGGGTGAAATAATTTTAAATTGGATGTTATATCTTATATAAAGAATCATTAACATGATATAAATATTATTCATATCAGTTATACTCATTATTATACCCATCCAAATAATTAATAGTTTTAATAACAAACTACACCATGATGTGGAGACGGTAAGTCCTACTCACACATGTATGGTGACTTTTTCATTCATACGATGGATAAAATAATGAATATGGATGTACCATTTTTATAATAACATCATGGTATATAAAATATTTTGGATTTATTATTTTATAATGGAAATAACAATGAAACAGGAAGTGGAAGAAGAAAAAGAACTTGAAAGAGGTTGTGAAATATTTACCACTTCATCATGTTATTCCATTGGATTTGATGAAAAGGGATTTGTAAGGTGGCTTTATGATCAAAATGATGACTCTGGAATGCAGTGAGGGAAGTTGGGAGGATATTTGGATAGAGGTTGGATGAGCCATATGGAATTGGAGGTGTGATTTTTGGAGAAGGGTAAGTTCCTATCTATAAGAGGGGTGAGGGTAACTTTAGGAAAAGATTAAAATATTAATTTATTATAGAATCATTTTCAGTTAATAATGTCTCCAAATGAATTTATTTAGATCATTAGGTGGTTATGGGTCTAAATCCTCTATGGAAATATACATTAGTCTTGTTTATGTTACCATTTTATCATTAACTATTAGATAAAACTCTTAGATAAATAGTTTAACTTTTACTATGTCTTATTGTATTCTTACACTGTATGGGTAGTTAACACAATCTAAATCCCCAAGAGAACCAAAAGTGGTTTATTAATTACATAGATAATAATATTTAATCATTTTGGTTTAACAATAGATTTTTGGGAATATTATATTAACCAATAAAATTTTATTTGTTTTAAAAAACAATTTATGTCAATTTTGACACTATTTGGTATTTAGTTTTTTGTTAAAGTAATAACAACCTTATCACTTAAAAAACATCTAATAAACCTAAACATGTAATATTAACCTATAAAATTATTCTAATTAATCATAAGTCACAATTTATATTTATTTGGATATTTATAATATCAATTATTTTATTATTTCATTAATAAGGTAATTACTGCATCATAATTGTGTCATAAATAAATTACATTATTTAATGTATAAAAATTATAAATAAAATTCCATTATGTTTTAAATATTATTATCTTTATAATGAATATTTATATTTGAATTTATATTGTGTGTAACCGAATATAAAAAATGGATTAGTTATTAAACATCGAATTTAATACTTTTAACTCTTCTTTAAATAGAATACTTATAAATGTCTTAATCTAATCTATGTTGACAAAAAGAATCATATTTTATTCCTAATGATGTATAAAGTCAAATTACACTTATCCAATACAATTAGGTCTCTTTTTGGGTAATTATAATATCCTTTTTACCATTAATTACCCTATTTACTTTTAATCGCGTTAAATAAAAGTCAAAAGTTACTATTCACCATAAATTATTTTCATCTTATTGAACTGAATTTTACTTACTGATGTCAATCACATCACTCATATTTTTGAAATTAAACTCACAGAAATGATAAAATTATGTTTTATGCTAATTTTCAAATGCTCCTAGAGGGTGAGTGAAAAACGTTTAAAATTTCAATAAAATTTTATACATATAATTTTATTATAAAATGACTCCAATGAATTACATTGTATATATATAGGTATTATATATCTATCTTTACATAAAATAAATTTAAATAAAATAATTTTATTTAAAATAAATTGTCAGTTTTAAATAATATTGAAGTGCTTTTCACTATTCATCAAAAACTGAATGTTTTCAGAAATATACAAAAAAATTACCCTAAGATAGTTTTGATATTCAAAATTCAATAAAGAATTCTATTTTACAAAATTAAAAACATAAAAGTTTCATTTATTAATTTAAAATTAGTTCCTGTTGTCAAAACAAAATGCTTGTTTTTAAGAAATAATAACTATCAAAAGATTGACACTTGTTTATGGTCAATTTTAAAGCTAAATTACTTCAAATGACCAACATTGGATAAAATGTGTAAAAATATAATCTAATTACAGTTCAAAACGAATTAAAAATATAATATAACCATATAAATAAATTATATTAAAAGGTTGTTTTGGATTAAAATACTGTATATCTAACTATTCATTAAAAAATAAACGTTACCAAAAAATACCAAAATTTCATTTAGAAGTAAATTTTGATGTCCCTATTCTCAAGAAGAATTTTATTTGGTCAAATTGAATATATAATAGTGTCAAATATTGGATTCAAAAAGTGTTCCTCATTAAAAGGTGGTAAAATTTTATTTTTTAAAATTTACTTCTTTTATCTAGAAAATTTATTTAGTTATAATATTATCTCTAAAAACACATAATTTGGATGTTAAAATTATATATAATAAATAAAATTCATATTTTAGTAAATAATAATCACAACTACTTTGGAATGGCTAGTTTGGTAAGTCATGGTGCGTTTGAACTCGGTGTTGCTTGTAGCGCAAGTAATTGACTTACTTTGAAGAAATAACGTACTATGAAATCTTGGGGTTTTTAATTATACCCTCAAATAAATTTCATCCTCAAAATATATAGTTTTTATTCAGAAATAAAATTTTAATAATTGAAGAATACCTTTGTGGAAACCCCACATCAGAAATTAGGATATTAAAATTTAGTCTTAATAAGAGGGAAATAGAGATGAAAAATACCCCACCAAAATATGATCGCGATTACAAGAACATTGGTTCAAATTAGAGACACATAATTAGAGTAAAAATGTAAATATTTATAGGGACTGAATGAGGTCATCAATCACAAACAATTGTAAAATTGAGGGCCTCAAATCCATATATCTAAAATGATTTAAAATATCATCAGTTCAACATAACATAAGGTATTAGGATAACACATTTTTGGTTTTAAGATCCATTTCCTAATGTATAAGAATTAACTTCCTCATATAATAATAGAGAAAAATATACTTGACAAGTAGAGTTCCATCCGTTAACTAATTTATACCACAAACTCATCTTTCACTCTAAAAGATAATAAAACATAAAAATATTCTCATTATCGTAATCGTATAGGGTTTCAAGAAATAAATTTATAATTCATCTATCATATCTTTTCAAAAAACTAAATTATACCATCCAGGACATCACATGGGCCAGTGGTTGGTGATCCACCCTTGTCGCCCTTCATGTGTGGGTTCTTTTCTTGAAACCTTGCCAGACGTGATGAGTTATCGGCCGACCTCCGAGTTGTTCTTTTTATGACAATACAAAAATAATCTCAAGAAATTATTTAACCATTAAAATATTATCCAATTTAAATCTTAATCAATTCTATCCTTTATTATTAACCAAAATACATTATTCCAAACTCACAGTCCAAAATTTATAAGGAAGGTAAACACAATGAAGATTATTTTTCCCATATAATATCTTTTGAAAACCATCATCATGTGTTATTTTAAAACACTATAAAACCTTGAATAACCTTGAAAACTTATTGATTACAATCATGCCCATTATTCCTTATAGAATATTGGATATACATCTTCTACCCAAAAATGTTGTAATCTCCAACAATGATAGAATATACAAATCATTAATCAGTTTCAAGGTAGCCAAGAATATCTAATATAATTTATCAAAATCGATAATATATTATTCCAAAATCACTACCTCAGTATAAGAACCATATTATGTTTATATTTATCTAAAATATCTATTTTTGTAAAAAACTAACCTGCTATTGAGTCACTTTTCATGGTTCCACACGATCTTATGTCTTTAATGAAGTAGTACTACAATACAATCCTTGTATACTCTATAATTCTTATAACAAGTACATTGTTAATACAATACTCAAATGACATAATACTTTTATAACAACATAAGAAATCAAACCATTCCTCTTCATATCATGTATTATGATAACTTCATTATTATCCAATATCAGCATTTGGGGGATACTATGATGATTTGGACATTGATTCGCATAGTGTCTCACCTCTTTTCAGATGAATCATTGTACAGTTGAAAATTTTTTCTTTGAAATCATGTTCATGGTGACCTTATTCTACACACTTAAAAAAAACTCTCATTCCATTAAAAAATTTACCAATATGATTCTTTTCACTGTGATCACATATGGGAAAATCATTCTTTCTCATCTTCCCTTTATCCATCTTTCTATATATCATCCTTTTCTTCCCATTCATCCCTTCAAAGTTGAATGACATAGATAATTATTCACTTATCATATTAACTCATGATAATATTTCTTCATATGATGAGAATATGTGGGAGAATACTTCCCTTCTAAATGATGGCTTAAGACTATGAAAGATATGATCCTTCTTACCCCTTGGATCATGCATAATGCTATTCTTTTATTCCTTTTACTAGGCAGCATTTCTAAATGATGACACATTGTAGGATAGATCATATCATACTATATAATTAAAAAACTAGAAAAGTTATCAACATAAATTGAATATTTTCACACATCTAGGCTCATAATCATAAAAATGGTATCTTTGTTTGAATCTTTACTCATATATCCTTCATAAAGGTTTATATATAAATTGGGAATTATCTTAATCAAATCCCCCAGGAGTGTCATAAACAAGAGTGGATCAAGGCCTGTTATCGTGTACCAGGATACCCCGACTCAAATAAAAAACTTCTTATTAGAGTATTCACTCTTAGGTACATATGTGACAGAGCCGCCTCTAGCTGCTCCTATCCAGACATGGATGTATATCGTGGAAAACCCACATAATATCTACATTTCCAAATGATTTTGTTGTTATTCTATAGTAATCCTTAAAGTCTATCTTAGATTAATGATTCATAATTATAGATTATCTAAATCTAGTTTCCAAGGATATTACTAAACTTCCTCTAATACCAACTATTACGCCCCGTCCCGAGTTACCCAGAGTCGGTACATTGTTTTAATACATTTGCATGATACAAGGAAATCATGTCCAGAAGACATATCTGTTTAATAGTCTTGGAAATAGATTACATAAATCAACTCACATTATAATTTCAAAAATCAAATACCGCATAGAAAATTCGTTAATAATTCCATTACTCCCATTTAGATTAACCCTGCATATCAATCATAATAATTTTTTTTGGAAATCCGGGTAAAATAAAACATAATAAAAGGGTGATCTCATAATATCATTAAGGGTAAAGAATTTATCATAAGATAACATAAACAATAGGTATGGTGAATATTTGAAAACACGTGCCTTTAAAAACAAAAAACATTAACTCTTTATGGAAAAAATATGAGCTGAGTAAATAATGACATACTAAAACATAGTCACGGGTATTATAGTAGTCCAATAACCACATGAACCATCGATATTATTTTCATAATGAGGGAATGAATAATTCCATACATTTTGAAACATTTTGTCAAGGACATGACAAAGACAGCAAAAAGGATTTAGGCCTCATCCAAAACCATATATCAAATTGGGAAAGGCCTCAACCAAATCCACATCTAATTGTCTCATTATACCCACCGATGTATCGATGAGCTATAGCAGGCTCCACCCATCACTTACTATGTCCAATACATTTCTCATATTTAAAAGTTGAAACATAACATAATAATTCATATGAAAACTAGTATAAAAAATATCAATAATTTTTCCATAATCCACTAATGGTATAAAAATAACACATTCATTGTCAAAAATATCACAAAAACATCAATGAAATATGAATTATTTGTATCATAATAAATCAACATCGAACAATTTAAAAATCCATCAGAAGATGTTGACATAGATGAAAATAATTTGTAAAAGTCATTGAGAGAAATAAACTTTTTTCATGAAAACATTTAAAATTCACCAAATTTAGAAAGAAATACATTTAAAGAAATTTTTTACTGAATATGTCACATACTACTTTGAATCTTTTTAATAGAATTAAAATTTTAAAAACATTCATCTCCGTATAAAAAAATCCTTAAAAATTATTTTTGAAAACATGAATATTAATGGGAATGATTAAGAAGAAAAAAATTTTGAATCATTTTAAATGATGCTTTAATGAAATAGACCCTTAAAAATAATCTCATTGAATTTTTTTTATGAATCATGGACATAGATAATAAGTATGCGCTAATAAAAACTTAACTATAAACATTCTCTAATAATAATGAGACTGAGGAATTAACCTTTACCTTGCACTTTCCTTTTGTCCAGGGTACGATTAACCTTATGTATAATGAACATAGTATTTTATTAAATTATACCAGAACCATATTGATTTTTTATTATATCATGCATAATTCATTTATGAATTTATACTACCCATTTAATAATGATTTCCACGGTAAACTATCATTTTGGGTAATAATCGCTTTATTTATCGTATGTGTCTTAACTTGTTATTCTTGATCGCATAATTAAAATCATGATTTAAATTTTTTATAAATATAAACATTGATTTATATATAATATATTTTTATAATATAAATATTTATAATAAATAGATATAAGAAATGGAAGGCATCATTTATAGAGATGGTAGGTCATACGTACATATAAATGATGTTTCCATTTTCATATCGTATTGAACGAAAGTAGGTGAATAAGATATATTTCAGTATAGACACACACATATATATTTTATATAGCATAATTATGTAATTTAATACATACTTATTAATAATATATATTTTTATAATCATCGTTGAATAGTGAACGCATGACTGAATCTCATCGCGTCGTGGAGAGGGTAATCCGTACGTACGCACGAGCGACAATATCATTATATTGATGGTAAAATCATAAGTAATTGGATTATATATTATATATACAGAATAATTATTATGTTATATTTATTATTTAAATCAGTTATATTAATTATTATATATATCCAAAAAATGAAGTGTTTGAATAACAAACTACACAACGACGTTGAGACAATAAGTCGTACGTACACATGTTTGGTGACTTTGTCATTCATACGAGGGATGAAGTATTGAATAAAGTTGTACCATTTTTATAATAACATCAAAACATATAGAATATACTGGTTTTTTATTTTATAATGGAAACAACAAAGTAATAGGATGTGTATGATGAAAAAGAAAATGAAAGAGGTGAAGAAATATTTACCTCTTCTTCATGTTCTTCCTTTTGATTTGATCAAAAGAGCTCCATAAGTTTGACTTGTAATCAAACTAAGGTCACGAGGTTGTAGTTAGGGAAATTGCATGGATATTTGGGTACGGGATGACCAAGCCAAGTGGCATTGGAGGTGTGATTTTGAGGGAAGGGGATGTGAAAATTTATAAGAGGGGAGAGGTTCACTTTAGGAAAAGATTAAAATATTAATTTATTATACTACAATTTTAGGTTTAAAATGTCTCTAAATAAATTTATTTCGAGACTTAGGTGTTATGTGTCTAAATACTATCAACCAATAGATTTTATACAATGTTTGGTTTTCATTTTAACCTTATCATTTATATTTAACACTTCGTTAAATAGTATAACTATTTTCGTGGCTTCTTATATTTTTACTCTATATGGTTAATAAACAAACTCTATACATCCAAGATAACCTCAAGTGGTTTATTATTAATATATATAACATTATTTGATCCCTTTGGAATAACCTTAGGTTTTTTGGAATATAATATCAACTTATAATATAATATTTTTTAAAAAATTAATTTATGTCAATTTTGACACTATTTGGTAATTTGTTTATTGTGAAAGTCATGACAACCGTATCACTTGAAAATAAATTTATCTAATCAACCATAACATGTCCTATTAAACTATATAATTATTTCAATTCATTAGAAGTATCAATTTACATTTATTTGGATATTTATAATATAAATTATTTTAATATTTAATCAGTAAGGTAATTACTGCATTATCATTGTGTCATAAATAAATTATAATATATAAAATATAAAAATTAAAAACAAAATACCATTATGTAGGAAATATTTTTATATGTATGATAATTATTTATAGTAGAATTTATATTGTGTGTAACCCTATATAAAAAATTGTTTAGTTATTAAACAGGGAATTTAACACTTTAACTATTCTTTAAATAAAATAATAATAAATGTCCTAATCTAATCCAAGGGGACTAAAAAGTATCATATTTTATTACTAAGGTTGTTTTTGGTCGAATTTCATTTATCTAATAAAATAATTCCTTTTTTAGGGTAATTATAGTATCATTTTACCCTCAATTACCCTATTTACTGTTAATCGCGGTAAATAATAGTCACAAGTTACTATTCACCAAAATTTATTTTCGTCTTAGTGAACAACATTTTAAGTTCAGATTTCAATCGTGTCTCGAATATTTTTGAAATTAAACTCAATGAGGTAGTAAATTTATGTTTTATGCAAATTCACAAATGCTCCTGGAAAGTGAGTAAAAAACGTTTAAAAGTTCAATAAATTTTTATACATATATTTTTATTATAAAATGACACCAATTAATTACATTGATTTTATATAGGTATTATATATATATATTTTCTTAAAACAAATTTATATAAAATAAATAATTATTTAAATAAATACTCATTTTTAAATAATAACATTGTGTCTTTCACTATTCATCAAAAATTGAATGTTTTCTATAAAATACCAAGAATTTACCCTATGAAAATTTTGATATTCAAAATTAAAAAATGAATCCCTCTTTACCAAATTCCAAACATAGTAGTTTCATTTATTAATCTTAAATAATTTCCCGTTTTTTAAACAAAAATGGTTTTTAAGTAATAATAATAATCAAAAGATTAAAACTTGTTTATGTTCAATTTCAAAGTGAAATTACATCCAATGTCCAAGATTGGATTAAATGGTAAAATATACTATATAATTATACTTATAAACCAACTAAATATATAATTTACCATATAAATAATGTAGAATAAAAAGTTGTTTTGGATTAAAATACAGTATTTCTCACTATAAATTAAAAAATAAAAATTATCAGAAAAATACAAAAAATTCATCCAACGTAAATTTTGATGTCCCAATTATAAAAAAGAATTTTATTTTGTCAAATTAAATATATAATAGTGTCATATATTGATTTTAAAAAGGGGTCACAATTAAAAGGTGGTAAAATTGCATTGTTTTTGAAAAATACATCTTTTATCTAAAAAATAGAATTTTTTCTTATATTATGTCTACAAAACAAATAATATGGATGTTAAAATTATATAGAATATATAAAATTCAACATTTAGTGAATACAATTCGTAACCACTTTTGAATGGCTAGTTTGGTAAATCGGGTTGTGCTTGAACTCGGTGTTGCGTGGAACACAAGTTATTAAGTTACGTTGAAGAAATAACGTACTATAAAATCTTGGGGTGTAACATTCTCCAATACATCATTAAATTTCATCCTCTCAATATGAAACTTTTCTTCTAAAATACGAGGTTAAAAATATAATGATACCTTTGTGGAAAATCCACATCAAAAATTGTTTTAAAAAAAATAATATTAATAAGAGTGAAAGAGAAATAAAAAAGTCACCAGAAAATTATGATTTCGATGAGAAGAAAATTGGTCAAAATTAGAGACATATAATTGGAGGATAATTTAAATATTTATAGGGAGGGATTGGGGTCATCAAATCCCAAACACGTGTAAAAATGAGGTCCACGATACCATCAATATAAGATTATTTAAAATATCATTGGTTCCACAAAACCAATGGTATTAGGATAACACATTTTTGGTTTTAAGATCCATTACATAATGTTTATGAATTATTTTCTTCATGGAATAAGAGTGAAAAAATATGCATGACAAGTAGAGTTCTATCCTTATCCAATTTCTACAATAAACGCATATTTCACTCTAAAAGACAATAGAACATAAAAATATTATATTTATCCTAATCGTATAGGGTTACAAAATATGAATTTATAATTCATTTATCAGACTTTTAAAAAAACTACATTATAAAACCCAGACATCACTTGGGCTAGTGGTAGGTGATGCACATTTTTCACCCTTCAGTTACGGGGTCATGTCACACAACCATTCCAGATGTGACGGGTTATCGTCCAAACCCCAGGTTGTCCTTTTTATGACAATCCAAAAATAATATCGAGGAATGATTTAACCTTAAAAATATTATCCAATTTCAAACATTATCGATTCCAACCATTATAATTATTCAAAATACTCTTGTCCAAACTCAGAGTCCAAAATTTATGACAAAGGTAAAAACAATTAAGATCCCTTTTTCCACATAATAACTATTGAAACCTCCATCATGTATTCTATTAAAACACTATAACACCCTGAATTTCCGTCAAAACTTATTTATTACCCTCATCCTCCCTTATTCCATATAGAATACTAGATATAATCCTTATATAAAAAAATGTTGTAAACTCCATCAATGAAGGAATACACAAATCATTAATTAGTTTTAAGGTAGTCAAGAATATCAAATATAATTTATCCAAATCAATCATATATTATTTCAAAATAAATTACTCAATATCATAACCATATTATGGTTTATAATTCTATCAACCATATGTTTTCCAAAAACAATTAACCTGTCATTGAGTCATTTTCCTTGGTTCCACACAATCTCAATCCCTTAATGAAATAGTACTATAGTATAATCCTTGTATACTCTATAATTCTTATAACATGTATATAATTAATACAATACTAAAATGACGTAATAATTTAATAAAAACATTAAAAATATAAATATTCCCCTTCATCTCTGGTATTATCATAACTGGAATATCATACAATTGCAGTATTTGGTGTATACTCTGATGATTTGGACATTGATTAGTGTAGTGTTCCTACTACTTTCAGATGAATCATTGTACATTTAAAACATTTGTCTGTCCTTGAAATCACGCAGTTTGTGTCCTTTTTCTCCAAACATATAACAAACTCTCATTCCCTAAAATCATTTATCAAGGTGATTCTTTCCACAGTTATCACATATGGGAAAATCTTTCATTCCCCTCTTCCCTTTATCCATCTATCTCTATACCATCTTTTTTTTCTCTTGCTTGCCGTCTAATCCATAGGACATAATTAATTTTTTACTTATCTTATTAACACATGATTATATTTATTCCTCTGATGAAAATACACAAGATAATATTTACATTCTAAATGATAGCTTATGACTATGAATGATATGATCATTATTACCCTTTAAATCATGCATATTGCTAGAGTTATCATTCCTTCTACTGGGCGCCATTTCTAAATGATGACACACAGCAGGATAGATTAGATCATACTATATAATCCAAAAACTAGAAAAATTATCAACATTAATTGAATATTTTCACACATCTAGTCTCATAGTCATAAAAATGGATTCTATTTGAGATTATTTACTCATATTTCCTTTATAATGGGTTTTTAATAAATTTTGAATTATCATAAAAATATCCCCTAGGAGTATCATAACCAATATTGTAGCAAGTCCCATTGTCGTGTATCAGGATACCCTAGGTCTATCCCAAAACACCTTGTCAGAGTTTTCAGTACTATGTACATTTGTGGAAGGGCCGCCTCTACCTACTCGTATCCATTAAGGGATTTATTGCTTGTAAAACCCCCCATAATATCATCATTACCTAAACATGTGGAAGTTATTATATACAAATTCTCAAAGTGTATCATTAGAAAATGTTTCATAATTAGAGTTTATCTAAATATAGTTTTGATGGTTATTACTAAACTTCCTTTGATACCAATTGTAATTCTCCAACCCCAGTTACTCATAGTCAGTGCATTATTTTAATACATTGGCATGACACAAGGAAATAAGGTCCTGAAAGACCGATCTGTTTAGCAGTCTTGGAAATATATTACATACATCAACTTCACATTACAATTTCAAACATAAAATACAGCATAGATAGTTCATTGAGAATGTCATTATTCCCTTTTATCTTGACCCTACATATCAATCATAATAGACTTCTTGTAAATCTTTTGAAAATAATACATAAGAAAGGGGTGATCTCATATGCTCAGTAAGGGTAAACAATTTAGTGGAATATAACATAAATAATAGACATAGTGAATAATTGAAAATACATGCATTTACAAATAATAAACATGAACACTTTATGGCAGAAATATGAGCTATGTAAATAAGGACTTAATAAAACATAGGCATTTTTATTATACTAGTTGAATAACCACATGAACCATCAATATTATTTTCCTAATGAGGGAATGTATAAGTCAAGACATTCTGAAACATTTTTTCAAGTCCTCATCCAAGACGTCTAAAAATGATTAAGACCTCGGGAAAAACCATATCTCAAATTGGGTAAGGCATCGACCAATTCCACATATAATTGTCTCATGAGACCAACCAATGCAACGATCAGAAATA
This sequence comes from Viscum album, assembly GCA_963277665.1. Taxonomy (NCBI): domain Eukaryota; kingdom Viridiplantae; phylum Streptophyta; class Magnoliopsida; order Santalales; family Viscaceae; genus Viscum; species Viscum album. The sequence goes on from OY728152.1 coordinate 2,002,819,523, forward strand.
ACGGGCTCCACCCATCACTTACTATGTCTAATAAATTCATAATATAAAAACGTTGAAACATAACATAAACATTCATATTAATATATCATATGAAATGTCAATACTTTATCTATAAACCATGAATTCTATAAAAAATACACATCCGCATTCAAATCTATGACAAAACCTTCAATACAAAATTGAAGATTTGTATCATTATAAATCAACTTTAACAAGATTAAAATCTATAAAACCATGTTGAAATAGATTAAAATGATTTGTAAAACTCTTTGAGAGAAATATTCATTTTTAATGAAATTATTTAAAAGTCAAAAAATTTATAAAGGAATACATTTAAAGTCATTTTTGAACCTGTGTTTCCCATAACACTTTGAATCTTTTGGATGGTAATGACATTTTAAAAACATTCATGTCCATAAAAAATCATTAAAATCCATTTCCAAATCATGGAAATTAATGAGAATGATTTAGAAGAATAAATATTTAAAAAATTTAAAATCATGTTTTAATAAAACATTCCCTTAAAAAGTATCAATTTAAAAACCTTTTTCTGAAATATAGACATGGATAATAACTATTTCCCTGTAAAAAACATACCCACAATCAATCTCGAATAATAATGAGATTGATGAATTAAACCTTACCTATCACTTTCTATTGGTCAAGGGAAAATTTAACCTCTTATATAATGACCATTTTTTGTTATTAAATTATACCAAAAACATATTCATATTTATTATATCATATGTGATTCTTTTATTACTTTATACTACCCATTTAATAATGATTTCCATGTTAAATTATCATTTTGGGTAATAATCGCTTTCTGTATCGTATGTGTTTTAACTTGATATTCTCGATCATATAATTTAGATAATGTTTTAAATACATACAGAATATAAAAATTTATTTAAATATAACATATTTTTGGAATATAAATAAATATTATATCTAGATATATGAAATGGAACAGACTGTTTATGGAGATGGTATGTCATACGTACGCATAAACATTGTTTCTATTTTCCAATCGTATTGAACAAAAGTAAGTGAATAAGATATATGTAAGTACATATATATATATTTGAAGTTTCATTATTATGTCATATAATATATACATATTTAATTTATATATTTTTATAATCATTGTTCAATGGTGAACGTGGGAATGAATCTCATCGCATCAGGGAGACGATAATCTGTATGTATGCACGAGTGACACTATCATTATATTGATGGTGAAATCATATGTAATTGGATGGTATAACATATATAAATAATTTTTAAAATGTAATATTTATTGTTTAAATAAGTTATAATTATTATTATACCCATCCATGTAATGATTTATTTGAATAACGAACTACACCACGACATAGAGACAGTAAGCTGTACATACACACGTATGGTGACTTTGTCATTCATATGATGGATATAAGAATGAATATAGTTGTAAAATTTTCATAACAACATCACTGTATATAGAATATACTTGAATTATTATTTTATAACGAAACAACAGAGAATGAGAAGTAGATGATGAAAAAGAACTTGGAAGAGGTGATGAAATATTTACCTCTTCTTCATGTTCTTCCTTTTGATTTGATCAAAAGGGATCCTTAGAATGGATTTATTTTCAAACTACTCCCTTTAGGATTAATTTAGGGAAATTGGGAGGATATTTTTGTAGGGTTTGGTGGGGCCAAATGGCATTTTAGCACTGAATTTGAGAGAAGGGGAAGTGGCCTTTTATAAGAGGGGCGAGGGTCACTTTAAGAAAAGATTAAAATATTAATTGATTATACAATCATTTTCTATTTATAATGGCAGTTAATGAATTTATTTAGAGCCTTAAGTGGTTATGGGTCGAAATACCTTCAAAAAATTGATTTTTTTAGAAGTTTAGGTTTACATGTTATCCTTATCTTTTAGATTTAATTCTTAGTTAAATAGTGTAAATTTTATCGTATCTTCTTGTATTTTTACAATATATGGTTAATAAACATACACTAAACATCCTAGAGAACATAAAGTCATTCATTAATGACATATATAATATTAATTAAACCCTTTGTATGAGGCTTATATTTTTGGAAAAATTATATAAACCAATAATATAGTTTTTGTTTTAAAAATTAATTTATGTCAATTTTGACACTATTTGGTATTTTGTTTATTGTAAAAGTCATTAACCATATCACTAAATAATAAATTTATCTAATCAAACCTAACATGTCCTATTCAACTAAAAAATTAGTATAATTCATTAGAAGTCTCAATTTAAATTTATTTGGATATTTATAATATCAATTATTTTAATATTTCATTAACACGGTAATTACTACATCATCATTATGTCATAAATAAATTAAATTATTTATTGTATATAAATTAAAAATAAAATATCCTTATGAAGGAAATATTTTATTATTTATTATAAATATTTATAGTCAAATTTATATCGTGTGTAACCCTATATAAAAAATGGTTTATTTATTAAACTTATAATTTAACACTTTAAACTCTTCTTAAAATAAAATAATAATAAATCTTTTAATATAATCCAATTTGACCAAGGAGGATGATATATTTTTTATTGTTTTTTTCTAAATACATTTATCCAATAAAAAATGACTTGTGTTATGGTAATTATAATATCATTTTTACCCTTAATTACAAAATTTACTTTTAATCGTGGTAAATAATAGTCCAAAGGTACTATTCAACGAAAAAAATTCATCTTATTAAACGATATTTTACATACTGATGTCAATATTGTCTCTAAGATTTTTGAAATTCAACTCATAGAAGTGGTAAAATTAGGTTTTATGAAAATTTTCAAATGCTCCTAGAACGTGAGTAAAAAACGTTAAAAAGTTAAATAAAATTTTATACATCTAATTTTATTATAAATTGACTCCAATGAATTACATTTATCATGTGTAGGTATTATATATATATATATATATAATTTAACGTAAAATAAATTTAAAAAAAATGAATAATTATTTAAATAAAAAGTCATTTTTAAATAATAATGCAATGTCTTTCACTATTCATCAAAAATTGCAAGATTTAAAAAAAATACCAAGAATTTACCCTAAGATAATTTTGATATTCAAAATTAAAAATGAATACAAATTTACAAAATTAAAAACATAGAAGTTTCATTTATTAATTTTAAATTATTTCTTGTTTTCAAAACAAAATTGTTTTTAGGAAATAATTACTATCAAAAGATTGACAATTGTTTATATTCAATTTCAAAGTGTAATTACATATAATGATCAAAATTAGATTAAATGGAAAAATATATAATATATTTACACTTAAAACCCAATTAAAATGGTAATCTAACTATATAAATAAATTAGATTAAAATGTAGTTTTGGATTAAAATACATTATTTTCCACTATTCATTAAAAAATGAACATTTTCAAAAAAGTACCAAAATTTCATCCAAAGTAAATTTTGATGTCTTGATTATAATGAAGCATTCTATTTTGTCAAATTTAATATATAAAATTTTCAAATAATTGATTTCAAAAGAATTCTCCACTAAAAGGTGGTAAAATAGCATTTTTTTTGAAAAATACTTCTTTTATCAGAAAAATTCACATTGTTCTTATATTATGTCTAAGAAACACATAATAGGGATGTTAAAAATTGTATAGAGCATTTAAAATTTAAAACACAGTTAATACATTTTCATAACCACTTTTGAACGGCTAGTTTGGTAAGTCATGGTGTGATTGAACTCAGTGTTGAGGGGAGCGCAAGTCATTGATTTACTTTGATGAAATAATATAATATAAAATCATAGGGTGTTACACATGTTTAAAGGAAATTCCTTCCCAGTTTAGGGAATATGAATTTCCGTGCTTGTCACTATCCCATGCATTATGGAAGGTGTGATTGGGGTAGGGATGACATGTGCCCCTAGGGACGGGTCGTGACATGTCAAGAATTATCACATGAGATGTTAGATCATTAAAACCCCAATAGAGTAAATATATTTTGGACAGATTTGGAATCTATATAGGCTCTTCAAAAACCCCCAACCAATGAAGAGTGGTACGGGTCAAAGGATGATACAAAACAATGATAGGGGATCTGCTGGCCTTCTCATTCATGTTGTTGGAGTTCTTTTGGAAGTTCCAATTGTAGTGAACGATGAGGATTCCATAGATAAGAGATTATGTATATGACAGTTAGTGCAACACATATGAAATAGATAAGAGAATAAGTTATAGGGGTAGGGTTTTTTAAACATTTCATCTTGCACCTGTATTTGGAGATATTAATGCATTTACTATCTAATGATCAATTTGTGTATATTCCATGATTTATAGTTCTTTATATTATACATCTTCCAATTATGCTACAATATATATATTTTTTATTTTTTTTATTCAGGTGATATATCACATGTGTGGGACCATGTTGATCCACATTCCATTGGGGGTGACATAGGAATACACCTCTCATTTTAATGGATGTTCACATTAGTTGGTGAGTACTGTTTCTGCTGGGACCTATTTATCCTCAAGATTTCATGTTTTTAACTGATTGAATGAATCTAATTTCTAGCATCATATTTCAAATATATTGATTGTTACTATATGAGAGTGGCCTTTTTATCTCATGAGGGTATCATATATTCTTTTCGTTGTGAATGGAATATATACTTAGGCAAGAAAGACAATTTTTTCATGGATAGGTGGGAAAATGTCCAATTTTGTGAATCTTATAACAATAAATAGAGATTTTATACTGATATCTTCCCTAATGTGATGTGTTAATTTCAAGAGATATTTCAAGAGGAATTCATAGGGCTTACATCCAATTGGGTGAATGTGTTTTCAATAGATCTGTTGGCTAGTGTTGAAATAGAATATATTCCACCTTATAAAATGAAACCAAAATATCTTCATGACCATTAAGATTAGATAGAATAGTATATGGTTAAGAGTTTATAAATTAAAGTACATCACCTTGGGTTTCGATGGTTATTTATTCTAAGAGGGATGAAAAAACATTGTGGTTGTGTTTTGATAACTAGAATTTAAACTAAATGATTATTAAGAAATAGAATCCTCCTCTATGAATTGATGGTTTTCTGACCAGCAGATGGTTTCCTATGTGTTCTACAAGAGGAATTTCATCTCCTTATATATTCAACTATGTGTGATAACATCTTGTATATTGTAGAATGATTTTAGATGTATGAGTGGGTTTTATGATTTTATCCATATATCATTCTTTTGAATGAACACTTATTCCATTTTCAAGGATTTGATCAATCGAATCTCACATCCATATTTTTATTAGATTTATTTTCTAATCACGATTACATATTACTATACTCTGAAACTCATGATGATCATTACAAACATCTTAACAATATATTTAGAACCATAGGATAGAAGAGTCCATATTCTAAACTATCAAAGATTAATTTATGTATTGAAAGAGTCAACTTCATTGATTACATAATATATAAATAAGGTTCTCTAGTGGAGCCCAAGAAATATAGATCTTTTTTCATGGGAGAATTCCAAGAATGATTTTGATATAAAATACATTTTTGGGATTTATGGTTTATATATATAGTTATTCATGGTTATTTAACTTTTGTAAATGTAGCACTTTGAGTTGACCAATATAGAAATTATGTATGAATGGTCTGAAATATGTGACAATATATCACAAAAATTTATATGTATTTCAAACCCATCACATATTTTTATTTTTCATGAATAGTGCAAGGATTATATTTTTTTTATGGTTCATAAAAAATAATGACTTGGGAAATTTAGATTTAGGGAGATTTTATCATGGTCAATGAGTCATAAAATTTGAGGACCCATTAATTAATTTATCCTAGGAATTTTCTTGAGTTGGCTATAGTGGTTTTTGGATTAAAATGATTGTGGATTGGGTTCTATGTGAGATTATTTTGGTTTATACTAATCAAAAGATCCTAAAATATATTGTTCCTAAGGTGATGTGATTATCATATAGTATTGATGGGTTAATTATTTCAAATTGTTTTAAATTTATATATATTTTACTCCATGAAAAGGAAATAATTTTTTGGATGGTTTTAGTCAAAATACATAGACACAGGATGATAGAGGTTACTGTTCCAGGTGGAACGTCATAGATTTGTCGATCAATAGGCATATTGGTTTTTAGGATTATATGCATCATATTACCATAATGTTATTATCTTTATATATAATAATTTTTATTTGGATAATGTAGAGGTAATATGAGAACCTAGAGTTTCTAGCGTTGTGGTAATCCTTTGATGGTGGGGATATCCCTCCCAATTGAAAAATTGAGGATGATGAGATTATTCACATTTATTTCCATGTTGTGTTTCCTAATTGTATGTAGGAATAAATTATTCATGAGCTTTTGGCTTCAATGCATGTACTATATACTGGATTGAAAAATATTTATCATGGTCATTAAAGACAAATTTGGTGGTTGGTAATTAAAAATGGGGTTTCTTATTTTATAACATAGTCCAACACAAGTTTTTTGGTGAATTCCATGTATCAACAACCTTCATGATATTTAAAGATGTTTCTTATTTCTTAATCGACGAGGGATTATGTTATCATAGAGTTTTAACAATGTCATTTGAGGACTGCTTCAATGAATGATACAATATAAGTAATTATGGATTGGATAAATGACATTTCATATTTGTTTTTATTTGGGAGACCCTAAACTTTGACTTTTTGCGTTTCATAAATGTCCATAGATTGTACTTTGACATAGAGTACCATAATATATGGTTGCTTATCACGATACATGTTTTACATTAATCATATAGCAACATTTTTAGAAGTAACCTTACACTCAGTTATATTTTAGTGTGTATTTCTACCTATATAAGCTCTTACAATCAAAATATACTATCTAGTTACTATTGTACATGTTGGGGGTTGGAATCCTAGTGTTTTGGGGGACATTGGAGAAAAAAATGAAGTTATTAAGATGCCCTATAATAATAGCATTTCATGAAACCATCTTGATATACCATATATGGTGCCCTATTCTATTCAGTAGTGATCTCCTTTAAATGTGACAAGAGCTAGAGAATTAGATCTTCGAGAACTGTGTATTGTGACATAGATTTAGTAGTATGTTTAGTAGATCTAAAGCTATATGGCTACATAAAATAGTATATACAATTAATAACGGAATTGATGTCACCACACTATTGAGTTGAACATAGTTAACCATATTTTCTTTGGGTTTTAACAATTTTGGGAAGCATTTGGAATTGAAAACTGGGAATGTTAGTACCTAGTCTTGTATGTTCGTTTGAGATTTTAGAGAGCGTTGAAAATATGGAAAACAATTGGATATTCCGAAATGGTATAGTTTTATGCAAGAGTTTTTCAATTTTTCACATCTTCAGTAGTACCACCACAACTATTTTCATGTGATTTATGATGATGTTCTTTAGAAATATGATGATGAATCCATTAAGGAGAATCTAATTTTTATTTGTGATTCATAATGAAAAGAATATTTAGGCTATTACCATTATTTTATACAAATATATTAGCTGCATGGCCAGGTTTATGATGAAAATTAGGAGTTATTAGAAGACGTATAGGCCAAGTGGCACAACATTTTTAAAATTATGTCCTAGTTTTGTTTTGGATAATAGTTCAAGGACACACTATTATATGTTGGATAGGTTACGAGATATCATTCCATAATGAGGGGCATTTTTTAATTTATATTAAATATTCCTTATTAAATGGAATACTATCAAACCATGAGTCATAATCAAGTGGACAACATCTTTGATATAAAGGATGTCACTAGGCTTCCAAATAATTTTCCAAACCATATGGGTTCTCTAGGGAACTGTTTAGCTTGGTTACATCTTCAATAAATGGAACAAAATGGTTAGTAACTTTTTTTCCAACCATGTACCCAAACTATGTTCCACATAAATTATTGGTATTTTCCATTTTTCCTACTCATAAATTAATGGATCATACATTATTTTCTTCCCCATTTTTCCTCTGGATTATCGGGGTCTAGTCTATGATCTCATAAGTTATCCATGTATGAATATCCTTTGATCATGAGCCCTTTTATGTATCAATGGATCGAAATAAAAAAATTGGATCAATATAACACTTATCATTCATTTATTTTCCACAATAACCATGGTGGGATGTTTTCTCTTCTTCTGAATCCCCTAACCCTTACCTCGTCCAAGGAATACTATTCATTGGTGTTGGTGAAAAAAATTTATTGATTCAGGGGATGATTTTATGTGAATAATTTTTTATGATATCAATGTATGTGATCTAAAATATTTGTCGCGAATTATTTCTATTATTATTTTATATGTGATTTTTCTATTAATATTACTTATTGCGTATTTTGGTTAATGCCCCAAAAATTTATATTGAACCCTAAATTGTATCAAAAACCACACATTATAACCTTTAATTCCATTAATGATTATCTATCCATGAATAAGACCTCCCATTGGATGTTTTGATCCCTTGAAAATGACAAATGTGGTGGATAATGGGGAGATATGGGGTTTAGATGAATAAAATGTTATTACATTTTTTTTGAGAATGATAACATAAAATAATGGATTGATTGTATTAATAGAAAATATGAGAGGTTATGATATGAATGAAGAAATAAAGGGTATTAAAATGGTTTAAATATGTTTTTAAATAATTTAAATAACCACTGTGGATTTTATTATATTAAAAAATTGTAAAATGGTTTAATTATTGAATTAAATTAATGATATTGAATTGATAGACAATATTAATAGTGTTAGAATGAATGAGGTGCACTATTGATGTAATAATGTGATTGAAAAGGATATGTGTTTTTCACCATATGGAATGTCTATTAATATAATTGTTAGAGATAATGGACATGATTGATCCCATCCATTGTTATAGATATAAGAACTTCTACTCTTTCAATATTTAGGGTTGATGAACATGATTTTTGGAATACCTGAATATATATGATGGACATAGTGGAGTAAAGTCAATAAGTTATTTTATGACTTTTTCAATTCCATTATTTTTTAAATATCACAAACTCCATTTTCCTTAAAGAAATTTTTTTGTGGAAATTTATTTGATTTACCCTTAAATTACTCTTCTATGATATGCTTAATGATTATTATCTATGATTAACCATATTTTCCCTATTACCAATATACCATAATAATTATCAGATAATTATCTAAAAATATAGAACCATAATGATATCTAGATATTGATTCTATATGTTTTTTTACTCTAATTTCATCTATTTTTTACTCATATTCCATCAATTTTGAGACTCTATTTCATCCTGATTTTTGGACTCTGAGTTTCCCAAAAATTTAGACTCCAAGTTACTCTAAAATTCAGACATTTATTTCTATGAAATTCCGAATCTTATTTCTCTGAAATTCATAATCCTATTTTTCTAATATTTATACTCTGATTTTTCTGAAATTCATACTCTGAGTTCTTTGAAATTCAGTCTCTGAATTCTTCAAAATTTAATCTCTAAATACCCTAGAATTCAAACCATGAATTCCTCATAATTCACACTCTGAATTCCACAAAATTTCCACCTCTAATTCTTTATAATTTTGACTCTGAATTCCTCAATATTCAGACTCATAATTCCTCAAAAATCATACCTTGTTTCCCAGTATACATAGATTCCAATTATCTATACTTGTTAAAGTTATCTTATTTATTTTAATGATTTTATTCCAACTTTATTAGATTCTAGATCACTATTGATTAAGAAATATTGTCTTAATTGTTATTTTTTATTATACATGGTTATGTTAAAATGAAACTATGTCATAAAATCTATTTCTAACAAACAATTAGTTGATTGACACGTGTGTTTGTCACTCCGAGATTCAACTAAAAACATGACCATTAGAGGATGGAGCCGACTGTTGATGTATTTCCTATTGATATGAGATCTTTTTAATTCTCTCATTATAGTTCTAAGATCCTAGAGATTACATGAAGTGACATGATCCTTAGAGAGAGAAATACTATCGTTCCTAGTGCGATTTAGGAATATCTCGTTTATCTTGTTTTGTGCGACTCCCATTATTATTGAGTACATCAAGGACTTTCGGGATAGAATAATAGAGGTTCTGACTACCTTATTCTTTGAGAGCTTGTGGGGATAGCAAGACATACTCCAATATTTATATAGAGTGCTTACCAAAGAGTAAGTAAGACAACATTTCTTGAATTTATAAATCAAGGGAGATTTATCCAAGGTTTCTGGACACCTTTTTAGTAGGGTTAAAATATTACTACATGTTTACTTGTTGTTTTTACATGTTTTAATTAAACTATATTTTGTTAATGAATGAAGGTACAACATTCTTATACATTCTTATACTTGTACACTCTTATAAATAAGATTCTATATGCCTTAGGGTAGAATCATTCTCTATGTAAAACCATTTTATGTCTACTTAAGTTTAACATGATTATGATTGGGTTTCTTATAATTAGACCAGAGCCCTTACAATTGACCCTTTAAGTAAGAACCAAAGAGGGTTTGTGAATTTACCTTATTTAACATTGTTTATAATTAATATCCATAATGTTAAAAACAATTTTTTTAAACATAAAAATCACCTACCATCTTGTAATTGAGCATCTACATATTATATTAGGTCCTTTAATTGGTATGAGTGGAAGGTCTATAAAATACATAAACATATATAAAAGCTTTCATAATCTATATATTCAAGCTTAAATTTTATTGTTCATGTTTTTCTAAATTATTTTTATATTTTTTTATAAATTTTTTATTTATGAGTTTAATGAAATTGTTTTTTTAAAAATGATCTGTATAAATATGGGTTTTATAGAAAAACATAATCCTATCAGACTACCAATATTTAATCGTAGTGATTAAGATTACCAGAGATATAGGATGAAGGATTTTTTTTCACTAATACACGAGTAGACAAGTAGGTCATTATCACTGGCTATTACAAAATTCTAGACCATGAATTATGAAAATTCACCATCCATGAAAATATAAAATATAAATTTATCTACAACATACACAATACTAATTTATGTTTTCTGACTATGAACATAGATAGTCAGATATCCTCATGTGAAGAAGAATGTTTTATCTTTAATAAATGTGATGTTACACATTTTGTAACATCTAAGGTGATAAAAAATAGAAGTGATATGTTTAGGGAATAATTTAATGGATTATTATTTCCTTGTAGAGATCCATTTTTCAAAGTAAAACAAAGATTTATTACCAAGGTAAATAGTCATAAATCTATCATAGACAATGGTCTTGATGATGATTTTTTTGTTGATAAGATTATTTATATAATTCTAAATGAATGTTAATATAAAAGAACATATATTGATAAGAACAAATAAGTATATAACATTACTCTTGATGAGTTATTTTGACCTTTTCATAAATATAATACAATAATAAAGATAGATGATGATTTAAAAAAATAGTAATGGAAGTGTATCATTAAATATTATATCTAAATCCAAGAATCTAGAATGGGTTACTAGATATAAATAGAAGAGTGTTGTTTTTATATCTGATTTATGTGATAATGGTCAGTTTGAGAATTAATTAGCAAATCTTGCTCGAAGGATGAACAAGATTGTGGGAATGAAATTTTTTTATAACAAGTATATGAATAATGATATAAAAGAGCAGAAATATTCTGTTGTAACTTTTTATGAACATATTAAGACTAGAAATATCAAACTAGATTATCCTATGATTAAGAGAAAAGATAAAAACGAAAAATATTCTAAAAGGAATATAAAGAAATACTATAAATCCAACGATAATAAATACTTAAAATCTAAAGTCACATGGAGTGCTAGTGGTGGTGACTCTTCTGATTAATCCATAGAATATTAATCATCTTATCAAACGAATATTGGTCTTATATATAGATTAAAAATTGAAAATCATTGACTTATGGATAAGGGTTAAAATGATAAATCATTAACATATATTTCATTAAATGATAATTTTCCTAGATATGATCATTATAAATCATTAGATGAAGAATATTCATTATCAGAAGATATTAATAGACCTTTATTTAATGACATTTCTTTATTTTAAAAATTACTTGAAAATGAGTTCTGTAAGATATAGAAGAAGTTAGAGAAAGAATATTCTAAAATGTTGGATTTTAAAAACAGTACGAAAGTAAATTCTAAGAAGTATAAACTTTCACAGGGTCTTGATTATTTTATTTCTTTGAAAATTTATTTAAGGAATAATTCAAATTATAAAACAACTGACAATGAGGATAAGAATTTGGTCAATATACTAATATCTGAAAATTTTTCCATCAAGATTCATTTATCAAATATCACATCTAGAAGGAAATAACTTTGATAAACTGTATTCCCAACTTCATAATTTTAGGAATAGTTTGGTATTGGGTTATACACACTCCAGTCCTATTTTTAGTAATAATTATTTTGTTCCCCAATGTGATCCCTTTTTCATTAAGTTTCTATGTGGTGGACATTAGGATAAAAATTTTACATTAATTAAAAACAAATCCTTTGGTATTCATATGGCTTATTTTTCAAAGAAAATGTGGAATCATAATATTTTACTACATTCAATTTTGGAAGAAATAAACGTTCAAATTATGAATGTCTAAATGATTAATTTTTAGGGAATTAAAGGAATGACCAACAAAAATATATGGTAAATGGACATTGGATGATACAAGAACATGAACGTTAATAAAAATGCAATTAAAAATATTATCAATAAAAAATGAGGAGTTGTAACTTTTAGATACAATGATCAGGGAGAAATTGTTGGAATAGGTAACGCTGTTCTCCTTGGAAATCATTAATTTCAATTTTTTTATTTGTAAAGGACATAAAGAAACATTATAAAAATAATCAAATTATGTGATTAAGGTTATCTTGTGAATTTTATGAACAGTAAATGATAAGATAAAAATACCATAGAAGAGTTTATTATCCCTACCAACAGTCATGATAATGTTTATACACTATACATTGAAGAACATAAGAACCAAGACCAACCATGCCATAGTGAAATGGAAGATTAATATTGGTTATGGAAGAGAAATCTAGGACAATGTAACCTTAGGAACTTATAAAAACATTCAATGAAAAGAATTTTTAATGATCTACCAGAACATAGATTTGATTCTTCATATGTTTGTAATCGTTGTCAATATGTAAAGCAATATATGTCTATCTTTAAATAAATTGGTGAACTCTCAACATATGATACATTAAAACTACTTCATGTGGATCTTTTTGGTCCAACACAAACTATACATATTGGAAGATAATACTATTTATTTGTTTTATTTGATGACGATACAAGATTTATAGGGTTCAATTATCTTGAAATAAAATCTAAAGCCTTTTCTTATTTTATATCATTCTAAGCCCAATTTAAAAATGATATAATTCTTCCATTGATAACTATTCCAAATTATCATGGGGGGATTTCAAAATTCATATTTTGAATTTTTTAATAACAAAGGCATAACACATAAATTTTCATCTCCAAGAAATCCTAAAGAATTGGTGTTATTAAAATAAGAAACTCAAGTAATCAAGAGATAAATATAACCATTTTTAGTGAATATTGTACTGCTAAACACTTTTCGGATGAATTTTTTAGAAATGCTTATTATACTATAAATTGAGTTTTAATAAGACCTTTTCTCAATAAAACTCCTTATTATTTGTGGACAACTCAAAATCATAGACATTGATACTTAAAAGTATTTGGATGTAATGTATTTATATGTATTACTAAAGGTATCTTATATAAATTCACACCCAAATTCGATGAATGAATTTTCCTAGGCCATTACATTACTTCTAAATCTCATTGAGTTTTTAGTAAAAAATCTTGTACTGTTGAAGAAAATGTTCATCCTAAATTTGATGAAACTGCACTATTTGTTTTTTAACTACACTGACCTAACTCCTCAAATTTTTTTAAAAAAAATTATTATAATCCATTGATGTAAATATATACTAATAAGGAAAATACTCTTATAAATATTTTTTGAAGTATTTTCCCAAGAAGACTTTCAATCTAATGTTGATGAACATGATTTACAAAACCCAATTTAGTTGTTTCTTAAGAATAATCACACTAATAGAATAACTCATGATGTAAAAAAACCAATAATGAGTAGAAGTATTTTAATAAATGAAGTAAATCATCTAGTTTTTACTTCCAAATTAAACAATAACACACTTTTGATGCTTTAGATGATAATGATTGGATTAAATATATACAAGATGAACTAAATAAATTCAAAAAGAACAATGTATGTACCATGGTTGAAATACCTAAGGAAACTATAGTAATTTGAGTAAAATTGGTCTTTAGAAATAAATGTGATGATAATAGGATCATTGTGATAAATTAATCTAGATTACTTTCTAAAGGATTTAATCAAAAATAAGGAATACACTATTATGAAAACTACAGTCTCATAGATATACTTGAATATATTCTTACTTTACCCACCTTTGCATCATTCCTCAAATTGAATCATTTTCTAATGGATGTAATGTGTGATTTTCTAAATGTATATGATCAAAAAAAATTCTGTTTCACAAAATCTAGTAATTGAAGACACAAAAACATCATAATCATGTTTTCGAATTAAAAAATGCTTTATAAGGATATATACAATCCCCTAGAGACTAGAGTGATAGAGATACATTATTTTTGTTACAAAACAATAATGTTAAGGGAATTACATATCTGACTCTTTTTATACATAATGATAAGAATAATGATTTGATTGTTCCAACAAAGGATGACAAAATTATATTCAAAACAACTCCGCAATCCTTAACTAATTTGTTTGAAAATCTTATGAAATATGTTTTTGAAAGGCATATGCTAGGTGAGTTAAAAATTTACATGGTTTTCAAATTTATCAAAAACCATAAGGAACATATATATCTCAACATAAGTATATTAATGATCTTCTAAAAATGTATGGATAAGAAAACACTTAATGTTAAATCACTATATTCCCTAATTCAAAATCTTTTGATTTCAATGAAGATAGGAAACTAGTAGATCAAACAAATTTTAGAAGTATGGTAGGAATTTTATTATACTTAATAAGTAGTCATCCAGAATTAATGTTTTTAGAATGCTTAGGTACAAGATATAAATCTATTTCAAGGGAATATCACTTAAAAGTTGTGAAAAGTATTTTTCGTCATTTATAATGAACTATAGATATATGAATTTTTATTCTTATGGAAATTATTTTATTCAGAATGACTTTTAAATTTTGATTTTTTGGATGTAGAATTGATATAAATAGTACATCTAGAACCCCTCATTTCCTAAGAGATTCATTATTTTCATGGTAAAAATTGATGAAAAACTCAGTATAACTTTTCAATTTTGAAGAATAATATGTAGCATCTAGAAGTTGTTGTGATCATGTGTTGTGGATGAAAGACACACTCAAAGAATATGTCATAAGTTTTTCTAGAACATAGATATTGTGTGATAATACAAGATATATTTCTCTAAGAAAAATCATGGCACAAAACTCATGTCAAAATCACAAAAATCTTAGGCATCACTTTTTTAGGGATTACACAATTAAAGGAGGTGTTATTTTTATAATTTATCAGAAAACAAGATCAATATATTGAAATTTTTTATAAATATTGATCCTTTGATAGTTTTCAATACATTAAAGAAATTTTAGGACTGATAACCGTAAAGTAATATTCCATATTAATTTTTTTTGAAACCTATCTCTCTACATATAATTACTCCATTTCATAGGGAGAGCAATTTTGTTTCTCTTTTCTTTCAATTCCATTACATAATTTTTTAATTCTTAGAACATGAACTATTGATTTCTCATATTATAATTTTTTAAATTCTAGGAACCTAATATTTTATTCACAAAATCTAGATTTTATTTTCATTCATGAAACCTAAAATTTTTATTTCTTAATAAATGTTTCAGAATTTTATGTTTATGAGGAAAAACCTTATAAATACTAGCAATTCCTTTTAAGTAATTCGGATTATATATTTTTCTCACATAAATAATTGAAATTATATTATTACATGTTGGTATCTTATTCCTTTTTAATGAAAACTATATTAGATTCACATTTCACAAGTCTTATTTTCCTTAAAACCAAAAAAGGCCAGAATCTACGAATCTTTCCTCTAGATTAATGTCAATTGTAAATTAATATCCAGTTACTTTATACCATTGGATCTATCTGACAACTCAAACTATCACTACAAATCCTATTTAAAGGGACCCTGATATCATGTCCCACATCATTTTCCTCATGATTGTTCACTAAGGCTCTGCTACTATTTATGTATACAATTCTTATTTTTCAGTTTTCTTACATTATGAATCTATCTTGAAATATCTCATAAGACTCCAATGTAGTCTCAATCTAGCATGTAACCAAAGGACTGGATATTGTTTCATGAAATTTTATTATATCAGAATATCATTGTCAAGTACAATTATTTGATTTAAATGATTATTGAGATTAATGAATGGGAAATTATTTCAATTTCTAACTTAATAAAACATGATCTTCTCTACTCATATCATGTAGTCGAATTCTACATTTCAGTAAGTTTCTATGAGAAAGGTGGGTGTGAAATGTTTAAATTAATAAACTATGTGAAATTATAATCTCTATCCATCAATAAAGGTTCAAGCATTCTAGATATCAACAGTGAAGGCAAAGCTATTGGATGCTTATACTAGTTACTCAATAAAGAATTATATTTTGTGAAGAGAAATTTATATGAATGACTTTGACTCAAAAATTCCATGAATCCTAATATCTCTCATCTTTTGAAAAACCACTGGTTGGTACCCTTATATATAAATGGTTTCATTATTCCAAGGAAGGGTTATAAGTATTCCCTTATGATATGTGATATCATTCTTCTAGATTTATTAGTATATTTAATAAATATTAACATGGTGATGTATATTTTTCTAAAAATATCCAAAATCAATAGTTCTAACATTATGTCTTCGATTTTGATATAGTTTACTACCATAACTATGTTCGGTGTCCTGTGTTTGGAATTATTGAACATTCCAAATAAATCCAATGAACAAACATTTATGATCATGTTGCTCATTGAGGACATGTTTTGAAGAATGAATATAACATTTAATGTTGAGTATAGAGAATTTTAGGATCTTCCTGATAAGGATGATCATCCTTAAGAAAAAGAAGATGATGTTGTTTCTGAAATTTCAATGAAATGAAATGCTATATAGATTGAACTATAACCATTTGAACCTATTATATAACATCAATCAACACCCCCTAAACCATAGAATAAGAACATATTTCATGATGATGATCTTTCTCTATGGAGGGAGAAAAATAAGCACATAAAAAAGGTGATACTATATCTGGGATTGAACCTATGGAGGCTAAGGCCTTAAAGATATATGGATCTACAAATATTAAAAAACTAACAATGGAGAAGAAACAAAACGAGAAAGAATCTCAAGATCTTATTTTCCAGATGTTGATGAAAGATGT
Source organism: Viscum album (assembly GCA_963277665.1). Taxonomy (NCBI): domain Eukaryota; kingdom Viridiplantae; phylum Streptophyta; class Magnoliopsida; order Santalales; family Viscaceae; genus Viscum; species Viscum album. The sequence continues at coordinate 2,002,837,178 of OY728152.1, forward strand.
TGAAACTTCTTTACAAAATGGTCAAATTTTGGAATCTATCATAAATGACACTTCAGTACCAAATTAGGTTGTTGAAGAGGAATAAATTCTACAAAACAAAGAACTGGATTAAGATTGTCAAGATGTGATGAAATGGTTGAAGTGTATCATGAAGATAAAAGTTTATTTCATAAACACTCTATAAGAACATCCCAAGACTCATCCACCAATATTGTTTCAGATAAGGAAAATAAAATTTATAAATAAAAAGAATTTAATAAAAGTTAATCCATTGAATAAAGTAAGGACAATGATGACATTTTTTAGGAAGAGGAAGATGAAGATAATGTTGTAGAAAAACATCCTGAGGTAGCCAATAATGATAAAAAGTTTGTTTCCAAAAGAAAGTTAGTTCTCCTTGATACACCTTGGAAAGGTGATGTAGCTAAATCATCCAAGCCTATGTTTTATTGAAAAATTTCACGATAATCCTCTAGGGAAAGATACTTTAGATTCAGAAACACCATCCATGGGAATTGATATTGTTGTGAAATATTTCAAGAATCTTGTTGATTCAATTCCATTCCTTACATATAATGAATCCTAATGTCATCATATTTAGTAGTCAGTAAACCTGAAGAAAAATTATAAAACTTTTCCGATGGAGATGTTAATAACGAATGAATAAAAATTCAAAACCATTATAATCAACTACAAAGTTCATAGGATTTATTGAAACAATATTATATTTTTTATAAATTAATAGATGATGATCATAAGATTGTTGGTGATTATATGGATTTATAAAAATATACATTCAATAATATTGATGAGAATCTCGAGATCATTTCAGAAAGGTTGAATCATGATCCAAAATCCCATATTATAGAGCATAGATATCTTTATAGAATACATAACCATATCTCCATTTCTCAAAAGAAATAATCAAAAACCACAGTTCAATTAGTAGAGAATTTCATGTTGCAAGAAGAAGATATGACGTCATGAGATAAAATAATTTAGTCACATAATAAGAAGAATAAACAGAAATAAGAGTTAATCGAACATTATGAGGATCATCATATTGAAAAAAGATTATTAAGGACATCCTAAAGAATATTTTTCCAAAGATGAAGAAGGATGATCGATTTTAACTCTGATCTTTGGTAGTACCAATATTTTTTGCCTAATGAGAGTGAAATATCTTTTTTATTCATTTGTTCACATGAAATATTTTTCCTAACCATTCCAGTACAAAAATTTACCCCCTTTCTATTCATTTATAAAAAAACAAAGGGGTGGATATGTATAAAAAAGAATATTTTTTAAGGGATGTTTACCCAAAAGAAGAAATGTCTTATGTAATGGAGTGATTAATACTAAAATTAAACGTTATTAAGAAAAGGAATGTTATTTTACTGATAGTTTATTATGCACGAGAATATAATCTGTACGGTTTCAAAACCTATGGGGGAGTTAGTCGAATTTACTAAACAAAAAAATATAATAGAGATAAGTTTTTATTTTATTTATTTAAAACATCATATTTATTTTAAAAAATTGGTCTATTCTTTCCAAGATGGGGAATATTGTTTGGTCAATATTTTATGTTATGACTTTCTCCATTCCATTATGTTTTAAAAATTACAGTCACATTTTTCCTTATAGATATTTTTAAAAGGAAATTTATTTTGATTAACCTTAACATACTCCTCTATTATATGCTTAATGTTTGTTATCCGTTATTATCCTTATATCCCTGATGAAAAATTTAACTTAATAAAAATCAGATCCTTATATAAAACCGCGTAACCGTATATATTTTTTGACTCTAATTCCATCTATTCTTATAAAACGATTTTATATGTTTTTTGACTCAGATTCCACCTATTTTTAGAATCCATTTCATCTTGATCTTTGACTATGTGTATCACTAAAATTAATACACTAAGATTATCTAAAATTTAGACACTGATTTTTATAAAATTGATAATCTAATTTCTTTGAATTTATCATTTTATTTCTCTGTTATTCAGTCTCTAATTTTATTGAAATTATGACTCTAAATTATTTGAAATCCAGACACTGAATTCCGTAGAATTCGGTGTCGGAATTCATCATAATTCTGACTATTAATTCCTTATAATTATTTCTCCAAATTCCTCAGAGTCCATACTCCAGCTTCCTATAAAATAAGACTCCTTTTTTCAATATAAATATATTCCAATAATTCATACTTGTTAAATTTGTCTTTTCTTTCTTAAATATTTTCTCCATATTTATCGGAATCAAGATTACTTATGCATTAACAACATTTTCTAACTTGTTATATTTTCATACACATGGTTATAAAAAAATGAAACAATGTCATACAATATGTTTTTAAATAATCTTTGGTTTAGCGACACAAGTACTGGTCCCTCCAACTTTCATGAAATAATATAATGGTTGGAGAAGGGAGCTGACCATTGTAGTTTTGCCTAGAAATATGATCTCTTTTGAATGATATCATTTTCATTATATGATCCTAGAGATTACATTATGTCAAGTAATTTCAAGAGAGAGAAATACTCTCATGCCTTGTGAGATTTATGAACTTCTTGTTCAGCTTTCTTTTTGAAACTCTGATTATTGATGAGAATAAGAGGGGATTTCCGTGGAAAGGAAGACAAAGGTGCCAACTACTTTATAGTTCTAGGTCTTTCAGGGATAACAAGACATTCTCAGATATTCTTATCGAGGGCTTACCCTGGAGTGGGTAAGAAATATTTCATGAATGTATAAATCTTTGAACGTTTATCCATGGTTGTTGGATACCCTTCTCCTTGGGTTAAATGGTTTCCTACATGATTACATATTTTCGTTACATTTTTTACTTCCACTATATTTTGTTATTGAATTAATGTTTAACATTATTATCCATTCTTATACCTGTATACTATGATACATAATATTTTATACTCTTTTAGTTAGAATCATTATATAAGTAAATCCTTTTTCAGTTTCCATAAGTTTAACTCTATTATGTTTGGGATTCTTATTATTGGACCTGGGCACTTCAAATTACCAGTTTATGTATGAATTGAAGAGGGTTTGAAAATTTACATTGTTTATCTTTTTTATAGACATATTTCCTTATGGTTAAAACCAATGTTTTTAACCCTTCAATCCACCCCCTCTTGTAATTGAGCATCTAAATAATATATTTTCATCCTACCAGTGGTTCTTACTCTATTCTAGGGTGAAAACACGGTAATTTTAGAATTAATTCATTTTTATATGATATAAATAAATGGTTCGGTGGACCTAAGTACATGGAACAAAATTATTAATTACTTTTCTTTATAGTTTAAAAGATAACATTAAACCCTCTTATTATTGGATTCGATTTTCATCATTGGAGGAGTGTGATTATTAGGTTTTTGATGTCACTAAATGATTAAACAATCTAATAACTAGTTGATAAATATTAAATTATGATCATTTTATTTTTTATTCATTGTTTATTTTTATCATGAACTTATACAAACCAAATATTACACTAGAAGTTACATTAGACACCATTGAGGGAAGCCTTTTATGTAATACCCATAACCTAAATGGGATTCCATTGGTACTTGATCATATTTCATTGTTTCATGTCAGGATAAGGGAAAATGTCCATGATAGATTTTTGTGTCTGAATTTTTGGATGTAAAATGGATGAGGGAACCATACTAAGGTGGAGACATTTATTATGGATTTGAGACATATCAATATTTTCAGGTGTTTGAATCGCTTTTCCTAAGAAAGAAATTATATATTTATTTTATGTTATGTGTAGACATTCAGCTATTTTTAGGATGTGATTATATAATATATTTTTATTGACGGTTAATGAAAATTAATACATGGTTATTTTGTAAATTGATTTCTGATGTTTTCCTACATTGGTGAAGCTATTATAGTGTCACCATAAATCACTTTAGATACTCTCTTCTTTTTTTCAACCTCTTATATATATGGAAGAGTGTGTGAGGTCATGTTCCACAACTTCTTAGGTCAGTGGTATTAGTTGAACCATGGATGATACTTTTTCATATCTTCCACTCATTTAAAATCCATGGAACTTTTAGATTACATTATGAAATTATTATGACAAATAAACACCTAATAATTTATATATAAAATCATTAAATTTAAAATTTTCGCCACATTATATGAATTAAATAAATCCATAATGATTATTTAATGGTTCTCATAAATTTTCCACACAAGATAATTTTCTAGGATTGTAATACAAAATATTTTATTTTATAGACTAGATTTATGGAATAATATAATGGTGAGATAATATTTCAAGGATAAAATCAATATAAATGATAATTTTGAGACAACATTTAAATATTAAGTGGAATAACATGCTATCATAAAGATCATTGAATCACGACATGTGAAATAATGACATAAGAGGATGAAATAAGAATGATTATATTATAAGATAATTGGGTTATAGAAATGAGAAAACAACCAAGGCATGATATAATAAGAATAATTTAAGGATCATTTCCTCATTTACATATCATCGATGGTTAGGCAAACATCACAATCCCAATTTCGACTAGGCTCACTCCCAAAAAAAGGATATGTCATTAGAAAAGAACATTACACAATACATTTAAGAGATATATAATTCTATAAAATCAAGCCACATAATTAAAATCACATTTATTAATTAATAATTCAAATGGTTACATAAATATATAATAAAAATAGATTAAAATAAATAAATGATTATATACTTTATGAATGGATTCAAAATAATTTATTCCGAAATAAATTAATAAAATTATCATGATAAATATATGTTAATTAAATGTTTATCTGATAAATTTAATTATCATTATACATAAAAAAACAAAATAAATATGACTACGAATATGGTAAAAAAATTCTATAATAAAATGATAAATAGAATATTCAATAATTTTCCCTATCAATAGATGTATTTTGAATCTTGGTGATTACCCTAAAATAGTGTAATGGAATATAGGATATATAATTATAAAATAAATAAAAATGTAACATTCCAATGATATTGTATTATTAGGAAAGAAAAAATAAATTAATCATCCCATGAATGTAAAATATAATTTCATAATCCATTAAGATAACAAACGTCCATGGCTTTACATGAATAATACATGTGTTCAATTAAGCGCCATAGTTGAAGAAAACTCTTATAATCAATAGAAAAGTTAATTATATGAAATTAATTTTCCTTTAAATTTTTAAATATTTAAAAAATTAAATTTTACTAAACCCAAATATTAACAATTTCATTTTATGTAAATATTGAAATCAGATTGAGTAAGTCCTATAGAAATTGATAAAATATGTTTAATGATATGTTTAAAAATAATAAAATAAAAGATATTCCTATAGTTGGAAAATACATATGTGGAAAATTATAATATTATATTACATTAATAATATAGTGAAAAATTGTAAATTTAGTTCAAAATATAAATTATATACTATTAAATGTATACATTCTATAGTAGTTATAACATTATATGAATATAAAACGTTTTCAAAAATTATTCATATGAAAAAATAAATGTATATTAAATATGATTACTGAACACACATTAAATATATAATGAGAAAACATTTGTTGGATCAGGTTAAGATATGAAATAAGGTAATAGTAAATATTATATAAAATACATCTGATATGCTAAAAAGGGATATGGTTGAAAAAGTGTTCATTGCATGTTATGTAGAATTTTGATTTCAATAATGAATTTTGAAAGAAAACGTGGCCCCAATAATATTATTATAATTAGTGGTATTAATTTCACCAATAAATAATTAAATATAATAAGAAAAAAAAATTAATTGGTATTAGAATAGAGACGTGCAATTTCAATTCCATGAAGAGATATGATGGGTCATTGAAAAAGAACTTGAGTGCAAAAGAAATTGTTACATGAGAAAAAATTAAACAAAAGACATTAAAGGATGGAGCTATGGAAAATGAACAAAAAATAATGTTAATAGATGCTATTGCATGATGTTATAACAATCAATAATCATATAAAGTATGTAAAAGTAAACTAGTGTATAATTTAAAAACATCCTCATTAATGTGAGTTAGAGATGAAAATCTTTTACCGTATTTCCCTATATTGTTGATCATATTATAATATAAAATAAAATAAAGATAAATATATAATTAATATATTAAATTTATTTATTTACTAATTTAACCCTTTATATACTTTATTTATTATAATATATGATAAATATAGTTGTTCATTATAGCATCTCTATGTCATCTTGTGTTAACAAAATTTCTTAGAAAATTGAGGTATTAAAATTTTAATGTTTATTCTTGATCATCGATAAAAAGGTCATAATCTATATATTACATATTCATACATAATATATAACACATTATTATTAATATTTTTCTCCATTAATCTCTTTAGTTTTTTAATAATGACTTTTGAAGATGACGTCGAAGAGAAACTAGTTTCACTAGTTTTTAATGACCAGAGATGATATATTATTAATATGTTAACTTATTCATATTAAAACTTCATTACGATTATAACATATTAAATAACTTATATTTTTAATTTAATAAAAATATATAAAATTAAATAATCATTCAACATATGAATATTACAACATCTCATAAGTTGATGATAAACTAGTAAACAAATGCATGTTGTAATGATATAATCGGAATAATTGTTCTTTTAGATAATGATTGTATTACATTTATTTAATATTATAAATACAATACATATAATTTATATCAGTAAAATATATTTTTAAAACCATAAATGATGGGTGGAAATGTGAAAATAAAATCATAATTTTTTGATGTTGTAGTCCACATGGAAGTATAAATAAAAGACTAGTTTTTCAATGGATGAATGAAGTGATAGAATATGAAATTTTATCACATTTTAATTATAATAATTTTTTATACATTATATTAGATTATTAATTACCCATATAGTTCCATCTATGTTTTTTAAGTGAAATGGGACATAATGTTTATGGTGGAGATTGTCCCCACATATCCATGATTAATGTTCATATTACTTAATCAATCGACATATTTAAGGTTAATATAAAAAATATTTAACTTCCCAATTTTATATTCAACATAATTTTTTTTGTGAAACATATCCACCATAAAACATCTAAAATAATTTTATGAAAAATGAACAATATCATGTCATTATTGTTTTAGTTCACACATGTGAATGATTTATGTGTTTGTTTTTCATGGAAGATTCTATTGAAATAATGAGTAATTATTGTAACAAAAATATAATGATAATTTAGTATATATATTATAATGAAATAATTTTTTTAAAAAAATTTATATATGATTATGAATAAAAATATTAAAAATAATTAATAAAATAATATTAATACTGATGTTAGAAACACTAATATTCCTTGGAATTATCTAGGGAAATGATGGGACTCAACTACTTAAGGGTGAGGTAGAGTATTTTTCATGGATGATGGTTCAAGGATGATATTGGTTCAAATATACAAATATTATTAGAAAATCACTATGTTATTTGAATGGATTTGGGTGTGAAGAATGAGTGTATGTGGTACTTTTTTCTAAGTGAATTAAAGTGTTGTTTTGGAAACCCAATTACTTATTAAATAATTTATTTATACTATACATGAAAAAAGAAAATAAATAAAAAAAGGTATGGTTCATGTCCCAAGACGTTTATAAGCATCCCACCATACACTACTATTAGAGACATATTTTATTGACTTAGGGATTGGTATATTCTATGTTAACATTACCCATGTGTACTTTTTACAATGATAATCTTTACTTTTATGAATGTTGATTAGTGAAAATTTAATTTATTTATATCGATCCTAAAACACAAATTGAGTATCATAATAATTAATATTATATTAATTTTAACAATTAAAATTACATTTATTATATTAATATATTAGAAAAATAATCACACTAACTATTAGATGAGTAATTCTGATAATCATTTTTTAAACAAAAAAATTATATAAATTTATTAATTTCAATAAATTTTCTTATCTAAATTACTTTATTATAAATAAAATGATGTTTATGATCCATTAAATTCAATCCATAAACTAGTTTTACTAAAATATTAATTAATTTAATGAAAATTCATAAAATTAATTTCATTATAAATTTAACATTTTACATTATTACAAAAAATTAGGCACATCCTTTAATCTAAGGTGAAACCATATTTAAAAATTATTATTTCAATTATTATTTCAATTTTATAAAATATAATGGGGTTTCACCTTAAATCTCATTCTTAAATACTGATGAATATGTAAACCTATGTTATCAACGAAAAAATTATATTCTATAAAATTGATAAAAAAGATAAAGATAATATATTTTATAATATTGTTTTAATAATAATGTAAAATATATCTAATTAAATGTATAAAAATTAAATATTTAACATTTAATAGGAAACAATATAATGATAGATCGATTTTATTTCATAAAAACATCATAAACAGTAAGTTATTCTAATATTATTTCACAACTATTTTTTAATTTAAATATTTTAAATGTCTTATATAATATATAGATATATGATATGTTATAATATGACAATATAAATATGATTATAATAATTTATTAATGCATCATGACACTTATTTTACTACATGTAATGCATTATATCCACGTAAATAATAATTTATGGGAAAATATATGTACTTAAATCTTGAGGATTTATATTTCTTATAGTTCAGTATTTTTTTTTTATATTAGAGGAATGTATAATTGAAAGAAGAAATTTTTTGGGTATGTAATGGGATATATAATAATAAAATTTTAAATCTAGTGGTTGGTGACAATAAAATCAATTAATTTCATCCGCATGTAATGATCATGGTAATGTGGATACACAATGAAGATCCCAAAAACATCATCATTGTTGCTAATTATTTCAATTTGATTCCATGGATGAGATTATTTCAACATAATTGGGTGGGTAACACAATAACAAGACACTAGTACAATGTGATCATACATATCTGGTTGTACACTACAATGGTTCATTTCAACATGAGGTGCATAGAGACACCCAAAGGGGTTGATCAGTTTTTATAAGGTCCCCATTTAATGGGTAAATTCTTTTTGGAATGCATAGTTAAACCAAAATACACCTTTATTTATTTTTACTGATTATCACTAGGTTAATGGTGCATTATGACATAAGAGGTCACACTATAATTATACTCTATTATTTTTCATAGATTTGGTGATTAAAATTGAAAACTCCTTTGTTTTTTGGGATTCAAATAGTCAATAAGAGAGGGAAGTTAATACCCCCTTGTTCCCTCCTCCAAATCCTTTTACTCATTAATTCAATTTTGATATTGGATTGATTTATATGTGACTGAGGTTAGATATTTCCCTTATATTCATCTTTATTTTTTAACCTCCCATTGAAAAAAATAGTATGTTTTGATATTTATTGGATAAAATTTCATTGCATAATTGTGTAATTATGAAAATATAATTGGGATTTGTTATATCCTAAATTGAGGAGGCCTTGAAATAACTATCAGATATAGTAACATATTGTTTATTTAAATTAATCCATTACATAATCTTTCCATGGTTCAATGTAAACATAGATGATTCTTTTCAACTAGTTAAGAATGAAATTTTGAGATTTAAAATAGGATAAGTTAAATTTAATGATAGGAGATGGTACTAAAATTTTTATTTAGGTTTTATAATTGATATTTCACCTAGATTGGGTAATTAAAATTTTCCCAAAATAACAGTACTAAATTAATTTTCTATATAAGATAAGAGTTTCTTATATGTAATTTTGAAGACTACTTGATGAGTTATGGGCTTGATGATGATGATAGAAATACTAGATGACAAAGAAATTGAAAGAGTGATATTTATTAAGTGTGTGTAATTATACAATTAAGGTTGGTAGTTTTTAAAATTACCACTTCATAGGGTTATTCATATATTTTATGCATTGTAAGCATGGGTAAGAAGGAGTGTAACTGTTAATATAGAACAAAGGGAATGTTCAATTACATATATTAGTACAAGTGAGTTTATTAGACTCTTAAATATTCACCCACAGTAGTCTCTTTATTAGATAGATTCCAATGGCTCAGTATGAAATGTGATAGGGTCAATAGTAGATGAATTGGTGCATCAATGGTTTTCCACCATTATGAAATGAATTTAATAGTATATGGAGGATATTTTATTTTTTGATACTCTATAAAATTTATCGATATATGTTAATTAATGGATTGTTATGGTATTGTTCATGGGATATATATTTATTGAATGTGATGTAACAATGAAAAAAAGTGGAAATAAGTGTTTCTACATGATTTTTTAAATATGAATATTGTTAATATAAATTATGATAGGTCAAGTTAAACATATGGGTTCAAACCATGTGTGTCTATGTTTATTTCACCTTGGGAATGTGATTTTACTGTATGTAAACAAAATCATGATGGATTACTGTAACACCATAGGTAAATAATGAATATGAAATTTTCATATTTATCCCTATTTGTGAATAAAATATTAATATGACTTTAAAGGGGACGCTATGCTCGATGGCGTACCCAACACGCAACAACGAGTTTCTTAGGAATCTTACGTTGCACTCTAATAATATTATTTTAAATGGTAGTTAACATGTAGCCGTTTTATTGGAGGGAATGGATATAAATAACTAAAATATGATTATATATGTTTTTAAATGTTTTTACATTTATCCAATAAAAGATAAAGGCTTAAAATACGGAAAGAATTCAATTTTAGGCGTATATGCCCTAGTTTTCACTAAAGGTTCACTTATCGCCTTTTAATGGAGAACTGTCATTAAATATAGTTTTGATCACTTTTATACATTCTTTTGGACCAAATAAAAATCTTATTAAGAATCGGGACATCATATTTTACTTTGTGTAATTTTTTGGTATTTTTTCGATAAAGTTCGTTTTTTAAATGAATAGTGTAAAATGTTGTGTTTTAATTCAAAACATCTTTTTAATCTAATTTATTTATATGATTAGATAATATTTTGAATTGGTTTTAAAGTTAAATTAGAAAATATTTTTACCATTAAATCCAATAGTGGTCGTTGGAATCAATTTCACTTTGAAATCAGACTTAAACTAGTGTCAATCTTTTGATACTTATTGTTTCATAAAACACGCTATTTGTCATGACAGCGGGAATTAATTATTAAATTAATTAATGTGACTTATATGTTTTGAATTTTTTAAAACGGACTTCATTTTTGAATTCAGAATATAAAATATAACTTAGGGTGATGTTTTGGTATTTTTCTGAAAAACTCCAATTTTTGATGAATAGTGAAACCACTAAGTGGTAATCAAGCAAACTGATTTTTTAGTTAAATGAAATTTTACCACTAATGTGTATTGAATTTTGAAAATCCGACATACATGGTTGTCATTAAGAAGTAAAATGTGGTTCAATGAGATTATAATAATTTTTAGGTGAATAGTAACTTATTAAGTTCTTAATCGCGATTAGTGGTAATTAGTGTAGTTTAAGGTAAAAATAATGCTTTAATAAAATAAGATGAGCTTGACACATTTCCTAACCTCATTGGTTGTGTCATGGCCGACCAATACAAGCCATGGGTAAACTTGGGGACCCCATGGATCCACTTTGGTTGGGAAATGACATAAATAAATTTTTATTTAATGTAAAAGTAAAAATGACACAAACATGATATGTTCTACTAAAACAATTTTTAAGTGGGGTTACACAAGTCCAAATTTTTATTATAAATAGTCATTGGAAAGATAAAAAGATTTCATACATCATAGTATTTTTTTTATTATTTTTAGACATTAAATAAATTAAATTATATATGACATATTAATGATGCAGCGATGACATCATTATTTGACGATTTAAATAAAATGGAAAGATAATGTAAAATCTATGAACTACACATGTCCAAAACTTATTGGATGAGTGTATTTCGAAGAATTATCACCTTATCCAAGAAGTATATCAATGTGGGACCTTTTGAAACCGAAACACATTTTCAAATAAAGTAATATTTCTTTACTTTCCAAAAGTGCCCCTCCTCTCCTCTTATAAAAGGCCCCCACCTCTACCTCATTTAACACACTCCTAAAGCCTTTGGCTCGGCCAAACCCTGCCCATTTACTCTCTCCACATCACTCTCCTCATCCTATAGGATTCCCTTTGGGCAGAATCCTTTCAAAGGAAGCCGTTAGGCTCAAATCGAAAGGAGTTACACTTTTAAAGGTAATTCATTCTCTCATGTTCATTTGTTTTATTTTGATTCTCCAACCCCCTAAACAATTTTAATTTACTTCTTTTGTAACAAAACCAGTATCTTAAATATACTATGATGCTGTTATAAGATTTATTCGAGCTACACTCTCACAAAACTACATCAAATGGTTAAAGAACATACGGTTTCCGTGGATGGCGAATTTCTGCCTCCCGAAATGATGATTGTTCAACATTCTTTTAACACCTTCAAAGGTGTCCATTATGATGTCACTATTTTTATATATGATATTTAATATGTTTATGTTTTACTTATGATTCTGTATTTTTCATTTCTGTCTTACCTTTATGGATTCCATTTTGGGTATACGCGATATCTTCATTTTAGGAAGTGCGGACTACCGCCCCCTCAAAGTGATGTGATTCGTTAATACCATATGTGGGACGTATAAAGGATGGAACTATGATATTATATATTATATTATACTGGAATTATAATATACCTTTATATCATTATCATTCCATTATATAAAATACAAAATAGAAATGAAAGTAGCGTTCATGCGTACGTACGGCTTACCGTCTCCATGAACGGTGCATTTCATTTCTTACCTCTAAATGATTATGTAATGTTATAAATGCATGCATGTACCGGATATATATGACATATATGATATCTAAATAATGAATACAATTCTGGATATAATAAACATTTTTCCACATGAACAACATGTAATTGTAAGAAGTCCACTTTCAACTTAAGAACCAAATATCGGAAAAACAATTATTATTAACTTAAATGATTACATAATGTTTATGACATGGTAATAAGTGGTATAAAACTAATAATGAACTTGAAAAAGGTTCTTAAGGAATTATAAATTAACTCAAGTTTATTATTCAGGAGATTAAGGAACGATCGAGTCAAGTCGGACCCGAGGTATGGGATCCTACTCCTCTCTTTCTTTTCAAGTACACACATTTATGTCATTTCTTTTAAAGCTCATATTTCTTGTTATTGGGATGATCTTTTATATTACAGTTACTGTAATTTTTATGTTCATGTGATGAGAGACCCTATTCTCTCTCATCAATCCATTTTGGAAGTTTTGAGTGGCGCCGTTAGGCTGCCGAACTTTCGTAAGAGATCTAACCTCTCTCTTTCTTTTTAAGTACTCTCCTTTATGTCACTTCTTTTAAGCTCCTATTTGTAATGTTGTGGGATGTTCTTTTATATTCCTCTTTCTGTAATTTTTATTTTAATGTGATGGGATACCCTATTTGATCTCATCAATCTATATTCGGAAGTATTATGTGGCACTGTTAGGCTGCCGAGTTTTCGTAAGGGATTTTTCATCTCACTTTTATTCCCGTGAGATTTATGCTACATTTGCCACAAATTCCATTGAGTGGTTTATGTACTACCCATTATTCTACTCTTTGTGTAATATACTATCGTTTATGAGTATTTACATCAATGATCTATTGTCCTTCATTCATGGGGTGTATGTTTTGAAAGATACCCAAGTCGGTAAGGGAACCTTTCACCCTCCTTTTTTAAAAGACTTATTTTGTTGGGTCTTTTAATTTACATATTGTTATGTTGGGATATGTTCTCATATATCCTTATTGATGTAAATTTTATGTCCAAGTGATGAGATACACTTTTTATCTCTCATAAACTCATTTTGATGTGATGCCGTTGGGATGTCAAGGGAACTTTTTAACCCAATTTCGATTTCTTTGGGTTCAACATGTAGTCATTGAATATGTCATCCATTGAATATGTGTGAATGACCTTTTATTGTTTTACACTTAATATCCACTTATATTGGGTGTATTTATATTTTTCACACATATTTCTGAGATTGATTTGTCTTTAATTTAAGGATACCTTCTTTATAAGGGATTTCATCACATTTGACATTTCTACTGAGGGTTCATTGTTGTTATGCACCAATTCACTCTTATATGGTGTATATACTGTCCTTTGGAGTATTATATCATGAATCCATTTATTCTCATGATATTATAAAGTTCTAACTAAATGTTATTCCTCAATTATTGTATTCAAGTGTCTCTAATTTTGGTAAAACCCCTTTAACCAAAATATCGTTTTAAATGTTTTAATTATTTGATCTTATTAATATCCATGTTTTCAAAATGGTTTTAAGGATTTATTTATATGGATATTAATGGTTTAACATTTTAAAAGCTTCAAGGTGGTATGGGACACTTTGATTCAAAATTCTCTTTATTAAATGTTTTAAATGATTTTGGAAATGGTTTCTTTTTGAATGGATTCCTTATTTCAATATAATAAAATGTTATATTGATATTGAAATGTGGAAATGTTATGTTTCCTTTATGCATGTTCTATGTGATATGTTTATGTAATGTTTCTTGGGCCATGTTATGAAAACGGGTGGTTCCGGGATAAACTAAGGGCGAGTGATCCCGTTATAGCTCTCCAATGCATTGGGTAACACGAAGGAGTGAAACGTTAAGGTTTCTCCGAAGAGATTTAGGGAATATACTGTGATGGGTATTCCAAACGTAACCAAGAGGGTTACTCCCCACTTAAGAATGTTATGAATGCCTCAAGTTACCTTTATGTCTTATGATTTCTATGATTTATTCATGATTTGATATGCCTATGTTTTATGGGTAAAGTATGATTTCATTATTATGTATACATGTACTCATGTTTCCTTTCCATATCTTTATATCCCTTACTGATCTTTTTATGCTCATCCCAAGTTTTTGAAATGTTTTTCACAGGTCAAGGTAAGGGTACATGATGTGATGATAGTGTAAATGATGTGTCAAGAAAGAATCCATGTTTTATTTTAAATATGTTTCCGTTGATGGAAAGAATAAATACTCTATTTTATGTAACCACTTTGTTTAAATGTGTAATGTAATGCAAGTTTCATGATCTAATTCTCTAAAACTCTAAACCTGAAAAAATCCTCAATGTGTAATCTTGTATTAACTCAAGATTAAGTAAGGTTTAAGGATGGGGCCTTATAGTTGGTATCAAAGGTCGGTTTAGATATCTTTAGAGGTTAGGGTATTATCTAAGCACAAGTGACATTACCATAATGGTTAGGATTTCAGAAAGAGTCCTAGTTTTAGATAAAGTGAATGAGTAAGTATATCTTAGTGTTTATCTTCCTCATTAGTACATGATGGTTATGTTGATATACTCACACTGACCTTTTTGGTTTTAGTAAATGGCTGGATCTTGCAGGCACCAAAGTGACAATGGGTTTGAAGGAAACTGTGGTGGTTCTCTGATTAAGATACTGGATGAGATGGGGGATTCAATGAAGAATCTCATAGTTGTTCTAAACCAACTATCAAGGAGTCATGATCAATCACTTCAACCTTGGTGAGTTCTCTAATGCATCATGTACGAGATGGCCAACTCGATGTGTAAATTCAGGTAATAATTATTAAGGTAACCATTAGGGTTTATATGATACTTAATTTTTAGGTAATTATGGGTTACTCTATGATATGATGGAAAATGAAAGGAATGAGATAAACATGAGGTTAAAATATGTTATGATTATTCTTGAAGATTTTATCTCATTTTGGGGAATGTTTTACGAATTGTATAGTTTTGGAAAAGGACAACACGCAGACCATGTGACAACCCGTCGCGTCGGAAAATGCTGCGGGAATCGAACCCACAACCAAAGTGCGACTGGTATTTATCACCTACCACTGGACTACGTGAAGTCCCTGGTTAGTTTGACTGATTCTTTTTAGTTATATGATTTTATGAATTAAGAGTAAGTTTATTTTGGAGGATATGTGATTAGGATAATTACTTTTCAATGTGAGACTTTAGGAGCAACTGATGTTGTTTGGAAATAAATGTTACGATTTAACTTGGAAGACAATGTGACTAAATCCATCAAATATTTGGGTTTCAATCTTATATTGGTTTACTTTGAAGAATTTTATGGACAAATTGTTTATCGGATGGTCCTCATTGAACTTTGGGTTTTGTAGGACAAATTTTGGAGATTAAGAATAGATTTTCTTTTTATAAGGGGTTATCCTTTTCTGGATTATCTGATCTTGTACTATGCTTTTTGGTTTTGGTTAAAGCCAAAATACATGGGATGTATATAGTTCTGTTTTGGGGATTAGGTGATTCTCTAGAAGTTGATTATAGTACTCTTAATGCGAACAAGTCTCCCTAAATACTCGTCTTTTGGAAAAAATATGAGTTTGACTAAGGAATCTAGTAAAAGTTGAAAGTCAACATGATAAGTGATTATGCTTCCTTATGAATAAATTACTCAATAAAAAGTATCTTTAAACAAAAATGTTTTCTACTAACATTTCCTACTGGGGAATCGAATACCGTTTAACCCATCACAAGTTTGTGATTTTCTTGTGGTTAACTTTCTCCTAAACATGTTTTCTATCACTCTCCATCAGAACATGACCCTTTTTTTCCTCCATGTCCATATTTTAATACTTGGAATCCTAGTATGGGTTAACTTGGGTGACCTCTGTTCTTATCTTTCTTTATTTTAAAGTGATTGTTTTACCGACTCTTGTTCTGATGTGGGACTTTCAAAGATGTTTCCAAGCGCAATTTTAAAATTGCGAGGTCGCAATTCCCAAAAGGGGGGAAGGATGTAACACCCCAGGTAAATAATGAATATGACATTTTCATATTTATCCCTATTTGTGAATAAAATATTAATATTACTTTAAAGGGGACGCTATGCTCGATGGCATACCCAACACGCAACAACGAGTTTCTTGGGAATCTTACGTTGCACTCTAATAATATTATTTTAAATGGTAGTTAACATGTAGCCATTGTATTGGAGGGAATGGATATAAATAACTAAAATATGATTATATATGTTTTTAAATGTTTTTACATTTATCCAATAAAAGATAAAGGCTTAAAATACGGAAAGAATTCAATTTTAGGCGTATATGCCCTAGTTTTCACTAAAGGTTCACTTATCGTCTTTTAATGGAGAACTGTCATTAAATATAGTTTTGATCACTTTTATACATTCTTTTGGACCAAATAAAAATCTTATTAAGAATCGGGACATCAAATTTTACTTTGTGTAATTTTTTGGTATTTTTCCGATAAAGTTCATTTTTTAAATGAATAGTATAAAATGTTGTGTTTTAATTCAAAACCTCTTTTTAATATAATTTATTTATATGATTAGATAATATTTTGAATTGGTTTTAAAGATAAATTAGAAAATATTTTTACCATTAAATCCAATAGTGGTCGTTGGAATCAATTTCACTTTGAAATCAGACTTAAACTAGTGTCAATCTTTTGATACTTATTGTTTCATAAAACACGCTATTTGTCATGACAGTGGGAATTAATAATTAAATTAATTAATGTGACTTATATGTTTTGAATTTTTTAAAACGGACTTAATTTTTGAATTCAGAATATAAAATATAACTTAGGGTGATGTTTTGGTATTTTTCTGAAAAACTCCAATTTTTGATGAATAGTGAAACCACTAAGTGGTAATCAAGCAAACTGATTTTTTAGATAAATGAAATTTTACCACTAATGTGTATTGAATTTTGAAAATCCGACATACATGGTTGTCATTAAGAAGTAAAATGTGGTTCAATGAGATTATAATAATTTTTTGGTGAATAGTAACTTATTAAGTTCTTAATCGCGATTAGTGGTAATTAGTGTAGTTTAAGGTAAAAATAATGCTTTAATAAAATAAGATGAGCTTGAAACATGTCCTACCCTCATTGGTTGTGTCATGGCCGACCAATAAAAGCCATGGGTAAATTTGGGGACCCCATGGATCCACTTTGGTTGGGAAATGACATAAATAAATTTTTATTTAATGTAAAAGTAAAAATGACACAAACATGATATGTTCTACTAAAACAATTTTTAAGTGGGGTTAAACAAGTCCGAATTTTGATTATAAATTGTCATTGGAAAGATAAAAAGATTTCCTACATCATAGTATTTTTTTATAATTTTTAGACATTAAATAAATTAAATTATATATGACATAATAATGATGCAGCGATGACATCATTATTTGACGATTTAAATAAAATGGAAAGATAATGTAAAATCTATGAACTACACATGTCCAAAACTTATTAGATGAGTGTATTTCGAAGACTTATCACCTTATCCAAGAATTATATCAATGTGGGACCTTTTGAAACCGAAAAACATTTTCAAATAAAGTAACATTTCTTTACTTTCCAAAAGTGCCCCTCCTCTCCTCTTATAAAAGGCCCCCACCTCTACCTCATTTAACACACTCTTCAAGCCTTTGGCTCGGCCAAACCCTGCCCATTTACTCTCTCCACATCCCTCTCCTAATCCTATAGGATTCCCTTTGGGCATAATCCTTTCAAAGGAAGCCTTTAGGCTCAAATCAAAAGGAGTTACACTTTTAAAGGTAATTCATTCTCTCATGTTCATTTGTTTTATTTTGCTTCTCCAACCCCATAAACTATTTTTATTTACTTCTTTTGTAACAACCCCAGTATCTTAAATATACTATGATGCTGTTATAAGATTTATTCGAGCTACACTCTCACACAACTACATCAAATGGTTAAAGAACATACGGTTTCCGTGGATGGCGAATTTCTGCCTCCCGAAACGATGATTGTTCAACATTCTTTTAACACCTTCAAAGGTGGCCATTATGATGTCACTATTTTTATATATGATATATAATATGTTTATGTTTTACTTATGATTCTGTATTTTTCATTTCTGTCTTACCTTTATGGCTTCCATTATGGGTATACGCGATATCTTCATTTTAGGAAGTGTGGACTACCGCCCCCTCAAAGTGATGTGATTCGTTAATACCATATGTGGGACGTATAAATGATGGAACTATGATATTATATATGATATTATACTGGAATTATAATATACCTTTATATCATTATTATTCCATTATATAAAATACAAAATAGAAATGAAAGTAGCATTCATGCGTACGTACGGCTTACCGTCTCCATGAACGGTGCATTTCATTTCTTACCTCTAAATGATTATGTAATGTTATAAATGCATGCATGTACCGGATATATATGACATATATTATATCTAAATAATGAATACAATTCTGGATATAATAAACATTTGGCCACACGAACAACATGTAATTGTAAGAAGTCCACTTTCGACTTAAGAACCAAATATCGGAAAAACAAATATTATTAACTTAAATGATTACATAATGTTTATGACATGGTAATAAGTGGTATAAAAGTAATAATGAACTTGAAAAAGGTTCTTAAGGAATTAGAAATTAACTCAAGTTTATTAATCAGGAGATTAAGGAATGATCGAGTCAAGTCGGACCCGAGGTAAGGGATCCTACTCCTCTCTTTCTTTTCAAGTACACACTTTTATGTCATTCCTTTCAAAGCTCATTTTTCTTGTTATTGGGATGATCTTTTATATTACAGTTACTGTAATTTTTATGTTCATGTGATGAGAGACCCTATTCTCTCTCATCAATCCATTTTGGAAGTTTTGAGTGGCGCCGTTAGGCTGCCGAACTTTCGTAAGAGATCTAACCTCTCTCTTTCTTTTTAAGTACTCTCCATTATGTCACTTCTTTTAAGCTCCTCTTTGTAATGTTGGGGGTTGTTCTTTTATATTCCTCTTTCTGTAAATTTTATTGTAATGTGATTGGATACCCTATTTGATCTCATCAATCCATATTCGGAAGTTTTATGTGGCGCTATTAGGCTGCCGAGTTTTCGTAAGGGATTTTTCATCTCACTTTTATTCCCGTGAGATTTATGGTACATTTGCCACAAATTGCATTGAGTGGTGTATGTACTGCCCATTATTCTAATCTTTGTGTAATATACTTTCGTTTATGAGTATTTACATCAATGATCTATTGTCCTTCTTTCATGGGGTGTATGTTTTCAAAGATACCCAAGTCGGTAAGGGAACCTTTCACCCACCTTTTTTTAAAAGACTTATTTTGTTGGGTCTTTTAATTTACATATTGTTATGTTGGGATATGTTCTCATATATCCTTATTGATGTAAATTTTATGTCCAAGTGATGAGATACACTTTTTATCTCTCATCAACTCATTTTGATGTGATTCCGTTGGGTTGTCAAGGGAACTTTTTAACCCAATTTTTATTTCTTTGGGTTCAACATGTAGTCATTGAATATGTCATCCATTGAATATGTGTGAATGACCTTTTATTGTTTTACACTTAATATCCACTTATATTGGGTGTATTTATATTTTTCACACATATTTCTGAGATTGATTTGTCTTTAATTTAAGGATACCTTCTTTATAAGGGATTTCATCACATTTGACATTTCTATTGAGGGTTCTTTGTTGTTATGCACCAATTCACTCTTATATGGTGTATATACTGTCCTTTGGAGTATTATATCATGAATCCATTTATTCTCATGATATTATAAAGTTCTGGCTAAATGTTATTCCTCAATTATTGTATTCAAGTGTCTCTAATTTTGGTAAAACCCCTTTAACCAAAATATCGTTTTAAATGTTTTAATTATTTGATCTTATTAATATCCATGTTTTCAAAATGGTTTTAAGGATTTATTTATATGGATATTAATGGTTTAACATTTTAAAAGCTTCAAGGTGGTATGGGACACTTTGATTCAAAATTCTCTTTATTAAATGTTTTAAATGATTTTGGAAATGGTTTCTTTTTGAATGGATTCATTATTTCAATATAATAAAATGTTATATTGTTATTGAAATGTGGAAATGTTATGTTTCCTTTATGCTTGTTCTATGTGATATGTTTATGTAATGTTTCTTGGGCCATGTTATGAAAACGGGTGGTTCCGGGATAAACTAAGGGCGGGTGAGCCCGTTATAGCTCTCCAATGCATTGAGTAACACGAAGGAGTGAAACGTTACGGTTTCTCCGAAGAGATTTAGGGAATATACTGTGATGGGTATTCCAAACGTAACCAAGAGGGTTACTCCCCACGTAAGAATGTTATGAATGCCTCAAGTTACCTTTATGTCTTATGATTTCTATGATTTATTCATGATTTGATATGCCTATGTTTTATGGGTAATGTATGATTTCATTCTTATGTATACATGTACTCATGTTTCCTTTCCATATCTATATATCCCTTACTGAGCTTTTTATGCTCATCCCAAGTTTTTGAAATGTTTTTCACAGGACAAGGGAAGGGTACATGATGTGATGATAGTGTAAAGGATGTGTCATGAAAGAATCCATGTTTTATTTTAAATATGTTTCCGTTGATGGAAAGAATAAATACTGTCTTTTATGTAACGACTTTGTTTAAATGTGGAATGTAATGCAAGTTTCATGATCTAATTCTCTAAAACTCTAAACCTGAAAAGATCCTCAATGTGTAATCTTGTATTAACTCGAGATTAAGTAAGGTTTAAGGCTGGGGACTTATAGTTGGTATCAAAGGTCGGTTTAGATATCTTTAGAGGTTAGGGTATTATCTAAGCACAAGTGACATTACCATAATGGTTAGGATTTCAGAAAGAGTCCTAGTTTTAGATAAAGTGAATGAGTAAGTATATCTTAGTGTTTATCTTCCTCATTAGTACATGATGGTTATGTTGATATACTCACACTGACCTTTTTGGTTTTAGTAAATGGCTGGATCTAGTAGGCACCAAAGTGACAATGGGTTTTAAGGAAACTGTGGTGGTTCTCTGATTAAGATACTGGATGAGATGGGGGATTCAATGAAGAATCTCATAGTTTTTCTAAACCAACTATCAAGGAGTCATGATCAATCACTTCAACCTTGGTGAGTTCTCTAATGCATCATGTACGAGATGGCCAACTCGATGTGTAAATTCAGGTAATAATTATTAAGGTAACCATTAGGGTTTATATGATACTTAATTTTTAGGTAATTATGGGTTACTCTATGATATGATGGAAAATGAAAGTAATGAGATAAACTTGAGGTTAAAATATGTTATGATTATTCTTGATAATTTTATCTCATTTTGGGGAATGTTTTATGAATTGTATAGTTTTGGAAAAGGACAACACGCAGACCATGTGACAACCCGTCGCGTCGGACAATGCTTCGGGAATCGAACCCAAAACCAAAGTGCGACTGGTATTTATCACCTACCACTGGACTACGTGAAATCCCTGGTTAGTTTGACTGATTCTTTTTTGTTATATGATTTTATGAATTAAGAGTAAGTTTATTTTGGAGGATATGTGATTAGGATAATTACTTTTCAATGTGAGACTTTAGGAGCAACTGATGTTGTTTGGAAATAAATGTTACGATTTAACTTGGAAGACTATGTGACTAAATCCTTCAAATATTTGGGTTTCAATCTTATATTGGTTTACTTTGAAGAATTTTATGGACAAATTGTTTATCGGATGGTCCTCATTGAACTTTGGGTTTTGTTGGACAAATTTTGGAGATTAAGAATAGATTTTCTTTTTATAAGGGGTTATCCTTTTCTGGATTAACTGATCTTGTACTAACCTTTTTGGTTTTGGTTAAAGCCTAAATACATGGGATGTATATAGTTCTGTTTTGGGGATTAGGTGATTCTCTAGAAGTTGATTATAGTACTCTTAATGCGAACAAGTCTCCCTAAATACTCGTCTTTTGGAAAAAATATGAGTTTGACTAAGGAATCTAGTAAAAGTTGAAAGTCAACAAGATAAGTGATTATGATTCCTTATGAATAAATTCCTCAATAAAAAGTATCTTAAAACAAAAATTTTGTCTATTAACATTTCCTACTGGGGAATCGAATACCGTTTAACCCATCACAAGTTTGTGATTTTCTTGTGGTTAACTTTCTCCTAAACATGTTTTCTATCACTCTCCATCAGAACATGACCCTTTTTTTCCTCCATGTCCATATTTTCATACTTGGAATCCTAGTATGGGTTAACTTGGGTGACCTCTGTTCTTATCTTTCTTTATTTTAAAGTGATTGTTTTTCCGACTCTTGTTCTGGTGTGGGACTTTCAAGGATGTTTCAAGCGCAATTTTAAAATTGCGAGGACGCAATTCCCAAAAGGGGGGAAGGATGTAACACCCCAGGTAAATAATTAATATGACATTTTCATATTTATCCCTATTTTTGAATAAAATATTAATATGAATTTAAAGTGGACGCTATGCTCGATGGCGTACCCAACACGCAACAACGAGTTTTTTGGGAATCTTACGTTGCACTCTAATAATATTATTTTAAATGGTATTTAACATGTAGCCGTTGTATTGGAGGGAATGGATAGAAATAACTAAAATATGATTATATATGTTTTTAAATGTTTTTACATTTATCCAATAAAAGATAAAGGCTTAAAATATGGAAAGAATTCAATTTTAGGCGTATATGCCCTAGTTTTCACTAAAGGTTCACTTATCGCCTTTTAATGGAGAACAGTCATTAAATATAGTTTTGATCACTTTTATACATTCTTTTGGACCAAATAAAAATCTTATTAAGAATCGGGACATCAAATTTTACTTTGTGTAATTTTTTGGTATTTTTCCGATAAAGATCATTTTTTAAATGAATAGTGTAAAATGTTGTGTTTTAATTCAAAACCTCTTTTTAATCTAATTTATTTATATGATTAGACAATATTTTGAATTGGTTTTAAAGTTAAATTATAAAATATTTTTACCATTAAATCCAATAGTGGTCGTTGGAATCAATTTCACTTTGAAATCAGACTTAAACTAGTGTCAATCTTTTTATACTTATTGTTTCATAAAACACGCTATTTGTCATGACAGCGGGAATTAATTATTAAATTAATTAATGTGACTTATATGTTTTGAATTTTTTAAAACGGACTTCATTTTTGAATTCAGAATATCAAATATAACTTAGGGTGAAGTTTTGGTATTTTTCTGAAAAACTACAATTTTTGATGAATAGTGAAACCACTAAGTGGTAATCAAGCAAACTGATTTTTTAGTTAAATGAAATTTTACCACTAATGTGTATTGAATTTTGAAAATCCGACATACATGGTTGTCATTAAGAAGTAAAATGTGGTTCAATGATATTATAATAATTTTTTGGTGAATAGTAACTTATTAAGTTCTTAATCGCGATTAGTGGTAATTAGTGTAGTTTAAGGTAAAAATAATGCTTTAATAAAATAAGATGAGCTTGACACATGTCCTACCCCCATTGGTTGTGTCATGGACGACCAAGACAAGCCATGGGTCAACTTGGGGACCCCATGGATCCACTTTGGTTGGGAAATGACATAAATAACTTTTTATTTAATGTAAAAGTAAAAATGACACAAACATGATATGTTCTACTAAAACAATTTTTAAGTGGGGATACACAAGTCCATATTTTGATTATAAATAGTCATTGGAAAGATAAAAAGATTTCTTAAATCATAGTATTTTTTTTATAATTTTTAGACATTAAATAAATTAAATTATATATGACATAATAATGATGCAGCGATGACATCATTATTTAACGATTTAAATAAAATGGAATGATAATGTAAAATCTATGAACTAAACATGTCCAAAACTTATTGGATGAGTGTATATCGAAGACTTATCACCTTAGCCACGAATTATATCAATGTGGGACCTTTTAAACCGAAAAACATTTTCAAATAAAGTAATATTTCTTTACTTTCCAAAAGTGCCCCTCCTCTCCTCTTATAAAAGGCCCCCACCTCTACCTCATTTAACACACTCCTCAAGCCTTTTGCTCGGCCAAACCCTGCCCATTTACTCTATCCACATCCCTATCCTCATCCTAGAGTATTCACTTTGGGAAGAATCCTTTCAAAGGAAGCCTTTAGGCTCAAATCAAAAGGAGTTACACTTTTAAAGGTAATTCATTCTCTAATGTTCATTTGTTTTATTTTGCTTCTCCAACCCCCTAAACTAATTTTATTTACTTCTTTTGTAACAACACCAGTATCATAAATATACTATGATGTTGTTATAAGATTTATTCGAGCTACACTCTCACACAACTACATCAAATGGTTAAAGAACATACGGTTTCCGTGGATGGCGAATTTCTGCTTCCCGAAACGATGGTTGTTCAACATTCTTTTAACACCTTCAAAGGTGGCCATTATGATGTCACTATTTTTATATATGATATATAATATGTTTATGTATTACTTATGCTTCTGTATTTTTCATTTCTGTCTTACCGTTATGGCTTCCATTATGGGTATACGCGATATCTTCATTTTAGGAAGTGCGGACTACCGCCCCCTCAAAGTGATGTGATTCGTTAATACCATATGTGGGACGTATAAAGGATGGAACTATGATATTATATATGATATTATACTAGAATTATAATATAACTTTATATCATTATTATTCCATTATATAAAATACAAAATAGAAATGAAAGTAGCGTTCATGCGTACGTACGGCTTACCGTCTCCATGAACGGTGCATTTCATTTCTTACCTCTAAATGATTATGTAATGTTATAAATGCATGAATGTACCGGATACATATGACATATATGATATCTAAATAATGAATACAATTCTGGATATAATAAACATTTGTCCACACGAACAACATGTAATTGTAAGAAGTCCACTTTCGACTTAAGAACCAAATATCGGAAAAACAAATATTATTAACTTAAATGATTACATAATGTTTATGACATGGTAATAAGTGGTATAAAAGTAATAATGAACTTGAAAAAGGTTCTTAAGGAATTAGAAATTAACTCAAGTTTATTATTCAGGAGATTAAAGAACGATCGAGTCAAGTCGGACCCGAGGTAAGGGATCCGACTCCTCTCTTTCTTTTCAAGTACACAGTTTTATGTCATTCCTTTTAAAGCTCATATTTCTTGTTATTGGGATGATATTTTATATTACACTTACTGTAATTTTTATGTTCATGTGATGAGATACCCTATTCTCTCTCCTCAATCCATTTTGGAAGTTTTGAGTGGCGCCGTTAGGCTGCCGAACTTTCGTAAGAGATCTAACCTCTCTCTTTCTTTTTAAGTACTCTCCTTTATGTCACTTCTTTTAAGCTCCTCTTTGTAATGTTGGGGGATGTTATTTTATATTCCTATTTCTGTAAATTTTATTTTAATGTGATGGGATACCTTATTTGATCTCATCAATCCATATTCGTAAGTTTTATGTGGCGCTGTTAGGCTGCCGAGTTTTCGTAAGGGATTTTTCATCTCACTTTTATTCCCGTGAGATTTATGCAACATTTGCCACAAATTCCATTGAGTGGTGTATGTACTGCCCATTATTCTACTCTTTGTGCAATATACTTTCGTTTATGAGTATTTACATCAATGATCTATTGTCCTTCTTTCATGGGGTGTATGTCTTGAATGATACCCAAGTCGGTAAGGGAACCTTTCACCCTCCTTTTTTTAAAAGACTTATTTTGTTGGGTCTTTTAATTTACATATTGTTATGTTGGGATATGTTCTCATATATCCTTATTGATGTAAATTTTATGTCCAAGTGATGAGATACACTTTTTATCTCTCATCAACTCATTTTGATGTGATGCCGTTAGGCTGTCAAGGGAACTTTTTAACCCAATTTCGATTTCTTTGGGTTCAACATGTAGTCATTGAATATGTCATCCACTGAATATGTGTGAATGACCTTTTATTGTTTTACACTTAATATCCACTTATATTGGGTGTATTTATATTTTTCACACATATTTCTGAGATTGATTTGTCCTTAAATTAAGGATACCTTCTTTATAAGGGATTTCATCACATTTGACATTTCTATTGAGGGTTCATTGTTGTTATGCACCAATTCACTCTTATATGGTGTATATACTGTCCTTTGGAGTATTATATCATGAATCCATTTATTATCATGATATTATAACGTTCTGACTAAATGTTATTCCTTAATTATTGTATTCAAGTGTCTCTAATTTTGGTAAAACCCCTTTAACCAAAATATCGTTTTAGATGTTTTAATTATTTGATCTTATTAATATCCATGTTTTCAAAATGGTTTTAAGGATTTATTTATATGGATATTAATGGTTTAACATTTTAAAATCTTCAAGGTGGTATGGGACACTTTGATTCAAAAATCTCTTTATTAAATGTTTTAAATGATTTTGGAAATGGTTTCTTTTTGAATGGATTCATTATTTCTATATAATAAAATGTTATATTGTGATTGAAATGTGGAAATGTTATGTTTCCTTTATGCATGTTTTATGTGATATGTTTATGTAATGTTTCTTGGGCCATGTTATGAAAACGGGTGGTTCCGGGATAAACTAAGGGCGGGTGAGCCGGTTATAGCTCTCCAATTAATTGGGTAACCCGAAGGAGTGAAACGTTAAGGTCTCTCCGAAGAGATTTAGGGAATATACTGTGATGGGTATTCCAAACGTAACCAAGAGGGTTACTCCCCACGTAAGAATGTTATGAATGGCTCAAGTTACCTTTATGTCTTATGATTTCTATGATTTATTCATGATTTGATATGCCTATGTTTTATGGGTAAAGTATGATTTCATTCTTATGTATACATGTAATCATGTTTCCTTTCTATATCTATATATCCCTTACTAAGCTTTTTATGCTCATCCCAAGTTTTTGAAATGTTTTTCACAGGTCAAGGGAAGGGTACATGATGTGATGATAGTGTCAAGGATGTGTCAAGAAAGAATCCATGTTTTATTTTAAATATGTTTCCGTTGATGGAAAAAATAAATACTGTCTTTTATGTAACCACTTTGTTTAAATGTGGAATGTAATGCAAGTTTCATGATCTAATTCTCTAAAAATCTAAACCTAAAAAGATCCTCAATGTGTAATCTTGTAATAACTCAAGATTAAGTAAGGTTTAAGGCTGGGGCTTTATAATTACTCATACATTACATGATTTTTGATCCTTTGGATGTAACATAGTGTTTTAAGATACAATGGAAACTCATGTATTGGTTCAGCAAGGTGGTAAAATACCCTATATTTAGGGAACTAGTAGAAGTCCCTATGATAGTATGGTCCTTGTGAGTTGGGTTCCTATATGGAATCATAATCCATGTTGATTGATTTAAATATTAATGTATATTCCCATGGTATAAGATATCATAGAAATGGTTTTCATAGTGAGTACCTTGGGTTTTATTGAACCAATTCATAGGGTGGTAACATATTCACCATAGATATATTTATTCTTATATTTATAGTTATAATTCAATAACCTATTTTGTTATATTTGTTTTGTATATTGTGTTTTCAACCCTTTTTTATTTATATTGGGTTAAATCATTCACATATGGTCATCTTTTTTGGTATTATCAAATCTATCATTTACTATTCCTATTGTGATTCATTATTCACATGAAGTATGATGGTCAAATATAATTCTCTTTTCAATTTAAATGGTTATATATCAATCACAGAGAGATAAATCATTATCCACTCCTATTATTTTATTGTGATACCTATATTTCCTGGCCATCTATTGTATGGTGATATATCCTTCACATATACATACGTCCCATTGGAGGAATTTTATTTTGAAGTTATATAATATTAACCTTCTAATATATTAGTCTATATATTTTTATATTGTGATATAAAATTCACATGGAAATAATTCCTTTTCATATTTTTTATGATACATTGACCATAATTTTTTATGACCATGGTTATATATCATTTACATTCACCGGTAAGTTTTGTGATGCCACACTAACCATAGTTCATTCTATTTTGATACGTTATCAAATATTATATTGATATGAGTGGTGTTGTATCATTCAATGACATTTATTTTAGACAATATCAGTACTTAAACCATTCAAGCACCGACCAAAATATATTTGAGTCCACCATTTGTGTAGAAGACTGATTACCAAAGATCATGTAATATGTATTCATTTTATTTTTATGACATTATATTAATTTAGATCAAATATTATAAATTATTTCAAAATATATTGGGGACAAAATTTTTGGATTCATATTATAATTTTTTTATTACACCCTATAGGGAAAATTTGATTAATATATATAAATAATATTTTCAATGTTGATTTTGGTGACAGAATAAGTACCGATTAATGACCTATGATAGATCAATATGAATGAATATAGGTATGAGGTGATTATCAGGATAATGTATGGATCACTAAGCCATTAATTATGGTATATCATGTACTATATAATGGTTTTAAATTTAGTTGAATACTCTAATAGGGGTTTGAATTAATTAATGATAAATTCATACTCTCAACCAATTATAATGGTCTTATTGAATTTGATATAGGAATTCCTCTCCCTTGCACGAAGTTGATATAAAATAAGAAAATGATATACAAGAGATTCAATAATTTTTTCATTGTTTACCTAAATGGGATTATCTTAGAGCTATTAATTGTAATTTTATAATTCACATGAAATAATAATATACTTACTTTGGTATCATTTTGTAGAATTCTTGAAACACCTCTTAGTTAATACCCCTTGCAATATGATAACTGAAAACTTTCGAAAACATAGGGAATACAATGCTCCCCTTCACATTGTTTCCAATATTTTCAAAAAAATAAAATTATTACACTAGAAATGGTGTTTCAATATCCCAAAATTTATTCCATATATTTAATTATTAAATTTTTAAAATGAGAATAACACATATATAACCATCCATTCATTATATGTATTGAATTTGTTTTTCACTGATTCCTGTTATTGGATATTATTTATGTATTTATCCATATATTTTTCTAAAACATTTTTTATTATGTTTTTTTATTATTCCATCTATCTATAGAAAAATTTACAATATTTCATTATTTCTCCTAGAAAAATCATCTGTGAACATTCTTGGTGTTAGAAATACATTATTGCTATCATTATTTTCGAATTAAGAAATGTCAACACATTTAATTCTATCCAATTACATTATATTTGAATTATATATGTAACTAGAAAACAAATTTGATATGGAATAAAATCCATTATAAGGACATTTAATATCATTACATAAGTACATAAATATCATGTATACCATCATGTGGGTTTTTAATGATAAATAACTATATCCAAGAGATATTTTTAATGAATTATATAAATCATGAAAATATATTGTTGATAATATCCAAAAAATTAAACTTAAAATTAGTTGTGATGAAGTATATTTACAAATTCATAGTGGAACAAATTTTTCTAATTGCTTTAATACTCATCAACACTCCATTTTTCACAACCATTCACCTCCTGTTGTTTCTGTTTTCAATCAAAAATTATTATGTGACCCGCTAAGGGGGGTTCCCCTTCAATGATTGGTGTTTCTGTAGAACTAATGAAAAATTTAAATTTTCATTATATATTCACCATGAAATTGATTCATCTTTAGAAACCCCGTGATAGGAGATACTTTAAATTCTCAGAGTAGAAAAAATTATCTAACATTCTTTCACCTCATGGATAGATCTCGTTGAATGAGAATTCCAATCGTTAAAGAACTGTATTGATCTGTTCAACGTCTCATTGTGGCATGGAGACCCACTTGTGATGTGAAGTATCATTTTCTCAAGAAAAACAAGATAATGGATGAAAACTAGGAAGTTGTAATCAAACCCATATGAAAACATGGGTAATGTTTTTGTATCTGTGGTATCCACATTGTTGTATATTATTATTATTCCCATCATTACCCATATAGTAATGGTTTTATTTTAAAATAAAAAATTGTGACTATACCAACTAATTTCAAATATTCAGATTTTATTTACAACCATAAATGCTTATTTACAAGTCTATTAAATAACATTTTCAACAAATACAACCCATTGAACTATTATATGATTTTTTATAAATCTACTCATTTTGGATTGTTGAAAATGTATAAAAATATATTTCCATCAATTATCCATTGGAAATATATAAACATTTTATTATATCTAATGAAATAATCTATATATTATCCAACTACCATCAAATGAGTAAATCAATGACTCACTAATAACTAAATCAAATCCTATGTGATTCATTCTTGATACAAAAATGAATATTTATTAAAAAATTCCACATAAACATCTCCTTGATCAATATACACTTCAATATTCACCCCTAATTCTAATACCCATAATTATGAATTATATCAATATCCCCCATTCAAAAATAATAATCCCCCCATATCAATAATAAATAATAATCCATGATACAATCCATTGACATATTTTCCCTTGTAAATAGGAACACCTCTTCAACCTATGTTATGGAACAAAAAAACATTTCTCCAGATATTAAAAAATGTGTTAGATATAAATCATTTTTAATTAAATGATATTTCCCACACTTCACTGAAAAATTATTTTCCAAAAGGGATTGTGGGTAGAATTTCTAAACCATCTATGTTGATGAGGCCGATTAGAATCTTTAGGCCAACCAATTCCACTCTAAATAAACATTGGATAATTAATTTTCCAAAACATCTATATCCTAAAATTTTATGGACACATACATTAACTCCACTAACCACTTATCAAAAGTATTCTTGATGAAAGAGTATTTCATCTCCAAATGATTGTTTCCTAAAAAATGTAAGAGATATTATATGTTATAGAAATTATTTGAGTTTTTATAGTTTCTAGAAATAGAATATTTCATATACACATTAATTTACTTATTTTTTTATTTATCTATTTCACCTAAGTATAAGATTGGTTAGTTTTGATATATTCAAACTACACGATTAAGAAGGAAATGAATTCATTTTTTAGAAAACAAAGACATCTATGAATTTCAAATATAAATAAAACCTCATAATGTCAAATTTCTAAATCAATTAAACCTACACAACCGTCATTTATATATTAAAATAACTCGATTCATGATACTATTTGATAAAATGTTCCAAAATCTATAATATGACAGACATAATGAAGTATTCTCCTTAGTAAAACATATAAAATTCCAAAGAATATATTTTTTAATATCTATCTTATAATTTGGAAAAACATGTATTAGGTAATGTGGTGTTTATGATAAAAAAATCCAAATATTTCTCTTGTACATTGTCAAATAACCAATTTATCCATATATATCCTTCAAAATAATCAACCATGTATCCATTTGTGTTTTCAATGTATTTGAATTGTCCCTTTGAATCCAATTGTGAACTTACTATGAATATATTCTTTGAATAAATAAAATTTTCCTTTTCTCAATATATTAAATGAGGAACATGGAATAATAATAACTCTATATTCATATAAATTAAAAACATGAACATCATATATTCAAAAAATATGTTATATAAGGAGTCTATTCATTCACCAAAAATAATATCATTACAAAAATAGTCCACATAATCATTTGATTACATTATTTATTGGTATAGTGGTTGCGATTAATTTATCGTCATTAATATTTGAGATTCTTTATATATTGACCAATATATGTGTACCATGTTCATGGGTATTTATTTAGCCAATATAATTATTTATTCCTCTAAGAAACAATTTTCCAATATTCATCAGTAAAAATTCCTTTTATTTTATTTCTATTACCTCTTCCTAATTTAATAATTTTTCGGGAATCATAATTAATCTTAAATTTATAACATTAATTTGTTTTCTTATTTATATTTAAAATTATTCATGTATCCTCAAACCGATCCCTGAGTGAAAATTGTTCATCAATATCCATACATAAAATCACGTAACACTAATTTCAAAACATTTATTCCAATTTGTTGTTACCATTCCATATTTATTATGTTTATTTTCGATACAAACTACACTAAGATGAATTTATTTTCCTTTATCTATAAAAATAATTAATATTTTCTTTCTTATCAGCATGGTTATGTTATTCATGCAAAGCCTTGATAAATTTATCATTTTTAACATCCTCTAAAATAGTAACACACTACATGATATTGGAGTCATATTTTATACTAATCATATACTCTATATTTTTTACTATAATTACTTCGTTACAAAAAAAATTCCATCACTGATTTGATATTTGATAATATTTATATTTATTGTAGCTAAAATTTATGTCTTTGATGAATATTCCATTTATTCTCATAATTATTTTATAACCAAATTATCATCTTTTTATTCACTCACCATGATGTATATAATATCATATTCATAACAGAATCGATAATCTAGATACTTTAAAACTAAATATCACTTTAATTTACCATATTTTAAATTATTTTAAGAGTTTTAAAAAATTAGGAAAAACTATTCTACCTAAACCCTTATATTATAAGTGGATACTTATAATCATTTTCAATTTTTTCAAAAAGGGAACCCCATTTTTAATAACATGTTTCATTTTCATGGCATATATTCAGGATTTTTATCTTTTCCTCATCAATGTACCTAAAAATAAATTAACCTATAAAAACATTTAAAAACAAGGGATGAGATTAAAAATCTCATAAAGGGATATAAAATAAAATAAATACCTTGAGAAATGAAGAAAACCCAAATAAGATTTACATTTACCATTATTTTTCATAGGGTGTATGAAAAAAAAAATTATGATATTAAAAAAACACACACATTTTTCTCAATTAATGACATATAAACACATCTCCTAAATTTTAAAATCTATTTTTGGGTAAATAAATTAATAAAATTTATATAACCCTTGAAAAACATTTTAATTGGAAAAACCAAAAGCATGAATTCCAATATAATTATTACCCAATTCATTATCGATCTGTAATGGGATTACAATACATATAAGCTATATTGAGATCACCCATGAGCTGTAATGGGGTGAAACCCATTATTTAATCTACATCAGGCTCACCCAATAGCTATAATGGGGCACACACATTAATATAAATGGAATAACCAATATGGTAAACTTCAATCTCCAGATTAGACAATTAATTAGTGGTAATAATTAAACCTCTAGACTTTGGTTCATCCAAGAACCAACCATCATTGGTTTATCATGTATTTATACATCATTAGTTTATCATATAACCACCCATAATTTTTTTATCATGTAACCACACAACATTTATTTATGATTTAATCACTCTTCATTTCAAATGATTCAAATTAACTGTTCCATAAACATAAATCATGAATTTTTTCTTCCCAAAGACACACTTTTAAAAATATAAAACATTCATATTGAGATCACTCGTTTTGAAAAACTATTTGTCTACAATGGATGAATATTTAAGAAAATATTATCTTATAAGAAGATAAGTTAATTATTAAAATAATAAATCAACATGACCAAATGAAATTCAATTTATATTGTATATGTAATAAAAAATTCCATCTATATTTTTATCAAAAAAGTCACAAATAACATCATTTAAAAATCATTAAAAATTAAATTCTTAAACCATTTTTTATAAAGTAAAATTTTAGTAGAAATTAATTTAAATATTCTCAATAGAATAATAAAAAAATATTGTGATTTTATTTAGAAAACATGAACAATGAAGAAAAATTTTGTTTTATGGGAAACTTTAAAAGGATAATTTTCATAATAATGATATACATAATAATCATGTCATTGATGTGAGGATTAATCCACAGAATTGAATTGGGGTATATACAATAAAAAATGAAAAATTATAGAAATAAAATATGAGCTTTTAAAAAGACATTTCACCCATAATATTATCCTGACATAATATATAAGAAAAAGATTAACCAAAATAATTCAAATTGGGTCATGAATTACCTTACCTCATGTTTGACATCATTCATATGTGTGTATACCTTCTTATTTAATATAAATTTCTTGAGGTATCCCTTTTACACCTTAGAATATGTATTTGGGTGAGACCCTAACTGCTTATAAATGCAGATAGTGTGGAGGATAGTGTTATGCCGATATTTGATGAGATACCAATATATCCTGGATTAATGGTATGTAAATGGTTGTATTTAAACGTGAGGAGGGTTGTGTTTAATGTGATTAAATAATGAATATTTTATATTTTATAGAAACAGTATTTTGGTGGAATTAATTCCAATGATTTTTTTTGATAATTTTTTTTATGGTTGCTTATTGTCAAGAAATAACACAACTACCCAATAAATATTTTTAGTTATTTTTGGACTTTACCTTTCAACATAAGTGTGTTTCATTATTTTACATATATTGTGGGAAATAGTTCTTTTTACCACAGTAATGTTTTTTGGCTAAAAATGTAAAATATCTAAATATATAATTAATAACTTCTTATTAGAAATATTTAATCCATTTTACTAAATTAAATTCAATTAATTGGATAAATTATATTTAAATTTTATCTTGAATATGAAACAAGAAAATAATTTTTTATGTGAAAAGATAAAATGTTTACATTTTCATTATATCTAATGTCAATCTAAATGTATTTAAATTACATGAATTATACTAATTTATATATAGTTTAACTATTTTAACTTTATATCCAATTTGATATAAAATTTATCATTATAAATTATTAATATTAAAAGACATATATCAATTATATTTCAATATTTTCACTATTAATAAAAAATATTAACATCTTAGAAAAAGTACAAAAATATAGCCCTATGATAATTAATATATTATTATTAAAAAATTGAAACTTATTTGTCAAAACAAATTTCATAAATTTTTTAAAATATTATTTTCAAATATTATTTCAACTACAAGATGGAAAAATTTCACCTTATAAAAATATTGTATTTTAAACATCAAATAAGATTTATTAAAATGTTAATTTGTTAAACCATAACTTATGAATTTGGAAACAATTTATTGAATATTATAAAATAAATATAATTTATTTATTTCACTTATATAGATTAATTTAATTCAATAATATTAAATTTAATTGTGGGCATAAAAATTCTTTTTCAACACATCATTACTATTAAAATTGTTTTATATTAATTTATAGTTATTTAGAAATTAATTAATTAATTTTATAAATACGTATAAAATATATTTTCACAATTCCTTAATCTAATTCATTCATTCCATTATAATTTTTGGGTGATAACTATCACATATATATGTTAATATTTAGTTAATTTTTTTTAAGAAAAATTGGTTTTCTCTTGAAAGATGTTGAACATAGTTTTTCCTTTTAAAAATATTTTAATATAAAATTCAATACCACATTTAATAAATTGTGTGATCTAAATTGGAAATTGGGGTTCAAATAAATATTATTTGAATATTAAAAATACATTTTTTGATGTACGACAATATAAAAAAATCAATTAATCATTTTTGAAAAAATAGTGAAATTAAAAGTCAAATATCAGAAAAAGCAAGGTTTATGATTAGTGGAAAGGGAAAATATGGAAATAGATT
This sequence comes from Viscum album, assembly GCA_963277665.1. Lineage (NCBI taxonomy): Eukaryota > Viridiplantae > Streptophyta > Magnoliopsida > Santalales > Viscaceae > Viscum > Viscum album. Next base: position 2,002,873,850 of record OY728152.1, read on the forward strand.
ATGATTATAACAATAATTTTCTGATAAATAGTGATAGAGAACATTATCAATAGAATGTACCATCACAAAATTTTATGTCTGTAATGGATAAAAATGACGTTGATTTCTTGATATGAAAAGTAACCAGATAACCTTTTTGGAAATTATTTTCTTAATGATGATATATTATTTTAATACCATTACTTTGAACTGAAGGATATATACTTACATGAAAATGTTAATATTATCCACGTATTTTCAAAATATTATGAATATTTTATTATTATTGTTTCATATATGAAGCATAAAAAAATCATACGATTCATAGAATCCACAAAAAAACATAACAACATATTCCTCATATAACTAGGTCTTAACAATAAAATAAATGGGTAGAATTAGATAATTCAATTTACCAAAATTAATATCCATTCTATGATTAAAAACTACATTAATCGATAATCATCAACATTAGTACCTAATGTTCATCATACTTAATTCCACAATTAACTATCATTAAAATTCCTAACAATATTGTAAACTAAAATTGAAACCCAAATATCAGAGGGCTTTGATCATGTAGTCTTCCTAGACTAATTTTACATTTATCATCAAATAATATCACAAACTCATAAAGTGATATTATAATCCAATTTCAAAAATCATATAATCTACATGATAAATTAATCATTTACATAAATTAACCTAATTACCAAAAAGAAAGAAAAAATTATTTTATGAATAGAGAATAAAATTCATCATTTATTCATAAAATAAAATTTTGTAGTATCATATAAAGATCCCACAAAACTATTTATCACCAATTTTTTTTATAATTCTAATGATACCAGAATCAAATTATTAATCATCCATTAATTTATTTAACTAAATTGAATAATTTATCCAAACCATGACATCATGTGGTGAAGTGGTATGCAATAGACTATGGCCGCCCTTCAATAGATAGTTCAATTCCAACAACCATTCAAGACATGATGGTTTATCACACACTCTATAATAATTATATTTTCTAAAAATATATTAATATAATCCTTCTAATGATAGAGACATTCCAAAAACATACTCAAAAGTAACCATATAATAAATATCCTCAATGTTCATCTCATACAATTAATTTTTCATTCTAAATATGTAAGAACACATAATTTCTTCAAATTAATGGATCATATAAACTAAAAATATTCCAATACAATTAATAAAAGGTCCATCAAAATAAAAGTAATTTTAATTAATCAAATTTTTTTATTCCATTGAATTAAGGGTTACAGGAAACACGAACAATAAATGTAACCCAAGGATTTTAACACATTATCCACTTTAAAAAATATCTATTCCATCTAAAATATGTATCCTAATTAATAAAATCCGAACATAAATTATAAAAATCAACAGGGGTTCCATGATTCCTATAATTTGTATAAAATACCACTATATCATAAAGTTGAATAATCAGTGCATAAACACATCCCTGATTCATCCTTGTTCTTAAACCCTTACCCATGACCTGTCATCTTATTTCATCATTCATTATCCCTAAAATCAAAGATATGATTTATATCTTTATGATTCATCAATATCAACCAAAAAATAATTCATACGTAGGACATATGAAAATAATTAATAACTTAAATCTAGAAATATTTATATCTTTGATATCCCTTGTATCATTATCTTCACAAAATTAAATAGTATTGACATTTGGTAAAGTTCCATTTTCAAGAGAGTTGGAAATGCATATATTATGAAATGAATAACATACCACGAGTAAAAATATTTTCTGCTAAAGGAAAAGGTGTTAGATATGATAGATAATATATTTTATGTGATTTTAATACTCATAATTCTATAAAAATATTTTTAAAAATGATTCTAATAATAGTGATAAACCGACTACTTGTAAGGGATAAGAAGTTTATGAAATATATCTTTTTATGCATCTTGATAAATGATCCTTAGTCAATAGAAATCAACATCCTTACCACATGAAATTAATTCTTTTTATTCAAAAGAAAACCTTTTCAATTTTAATGATGATACCCATAAAAAATCAATAAAAATTTGACCATCAAATTTTTTAATTCAAACTCTAGTATCGTAATACTTTCAATAACAAAAAATATCATTACTAATCTATAATTACATAACATTAAAAAACTAAAAGTGGTTACTAAGACATTGAACATGTATTTATCCTTAAAATTGTAATCCCATGATGATATCAATAATTATTAAGAAAATATCACTAGATGAAATCATAATCTCCAAAATTTTCTAAACACTACACGGATACCAACTATAAGGACTCAAACATGAACAATACAAATTCATGCTATTTTATAACTATAAATCCCATTCATTCCCCAATTTATTTTTAGGATTTTTGTTATAGAACTACGATAAAATCTTAAATATTAACCCATACATTAAAAGTTAAAACATAAACTATGTATCCAATTCCTTCAATAAAAAACACAATATTAAAATAAAACATATTTTATTTCCTTATTATATATTCACAATTCTCATCATGTCCTCGGCATCCCTACTCATTCATTACCCTGTGTAAAACATTTAAAAACATGGAATGATTATAAAAATCTCTTTGAAGAACATAAATTGAAATAATTCTTATAGTTCAGTGTAAATAATAAAACACATATATTTTTTTGGTTACCATCAGTATTCTTTTTATGTATAAAATAAACAATTTCAAATGGAAAAATGAATCAAAACTTTCTCTAATAAAGATATTAAAAATCATAGATTAAAATTTAAAAACTCTATTTGGTAAACTTGATAATCACAATCATAAATCCCTTTCAAAAACCATATATTAGAATTATCATATAATATACATCGAATAGAATAATTACTCAATTTATTGTTGAACTATAATTGTGACCACCCTTTATATAAGCTATACTAGGCTCACTCATTAGCAATAATGGTGCTCAACCCTTTATATAATCCTTACCTAGATCACATATAAGCTATAATGATGATCTACACATTATATTAATGTAATAACAAATATGTTAAACTTCAATATTCTATGTTCCCAATTCATTGGAGGTTATAACATAACACCCCATTCTTTGTTTATCACATAACCACCTATCATTTGTTAATCATGTTACCACCCATCATAGGATAATCATGTAACCACCTATCATTGGATTATCACATAACAACCCTTAATTAGTTTTTCATGTTAGCACCTATCATCATGAAAAATTCGGAGTAAATATTACATAAACATAAATCATGAATTATTCCTTCATAGAAAGTCTCTTTGATGAAAAATGACTATTCATTTTGAAATCACTCAAATTAAAAAACTACACTTCTAAAATGTCAGTATATTTATTTGAATGTAACTATATAAACATGTTTAGTATGTTTTAAAAGAATAACGTAAAAATAATGCGGTGAATTCCTTTAATTATTTATATGTCTTGAAAACATTCAACCCATTTTTTGTCTTAAAATTCACAATGAAACCCTTTTAAAAGATGATAAAAATAATACTTTCATAACATTTTGTAAAAAGTAAAACATTAGTGGAAATGAATTTAAAAAGTCATGAAATAATAGGAAATTTTTTTTGAAACAATTTTAGAAAACAATGGCATGCATGAAAAATAGATATTTAGGGTAGACATTAAAATTATAATTTTTTAAATAATGTTCCATATAAATATCTTGTAATTCTGTTAGAAATAATCCAATGAATCCTTTAAAAGGTAAATAGGAAAAAAAATTATTTAATTATAAATAACTCATTTTGACGACTGGGAAAATTAGGGAACCCTTAATAAATACCTGATAAAAAAGACCATAAACAATATGGCACATGGCCATACCAGGAACAAAATTCCAAAAAAGAAATAGACAACATAAAAAGAACTAGCGACAAGTCTCTTTACCTCCTTCCTAAAAATGAAATAGTGAATTTTGAAAAAGATGATGCATCTCCCCCTATAAAAATAATTTTCCAAATATGATAACACAATCATGGAAAAACACTCCTCCATATCAAACGGAAATATAATAGGGGGACTAGATAATAGATGGCATCTCAATAATCTCTCTTTCAAATCGACATTAATCAAATGAATAAAATATTGGTATCTTGTATAAATATCCATAAATACATTATATATTTTATAGAACTTTTACATATATTATCTGAAGGAAATAATTATGAAGTAAAATTTAAAAAAGTGAATGAGAATTGTCACCAGAATTCCATTACATCATGTTCGACATCCTTCGAACTTTTTTTAACCTCCTCTTGAATAAAAGACTATGGAATTTGTACTTGGGTGAGATCAGCATCACAGGAACAAAATGAGAGTTGGGAGGAGAGTGTTTTGTTAATATTATAAGAGATACAAGGCTTGTGGTGAGAAATATTTTGGTGATGGGTTGTATTTTTACCTAAGGATGGGTGGATTAAAGTGATTAAATAATCATTATTCTATATATAAATTGAACCAAATTTGGATGGAATAAAATCTAAATAATTTTTTCAATAATTAGTGTTGTAAAGAATGGTAAGGGTTTTAAAATACCTCAACCACCAATTAAATATTTTAGTTTTTAGGTATTTTAATTCTTTTGCATTATCTTTAACCAGTTTCATTATTTTGCATGTACCACAGTAAATCACTCTTTTTTACCATTTAAATTTTTAGTGGCTCCAAATGAAAATTAGATTTATCCTTATTTATAAATTATGATTTCCAATATTGAATCCATTTTCCCAAAATAAATTCAAATAACTTGAAAATGTATATTTAAAATTAATCCTACCCATGTAATGGGAAAATGTGTTTTTAATCTGTAAAAGTCAAATTTATACTGTTATTTTAAATCTAATTTAAAAATTAAATTAATTCCAATGAACCAATTGTATTGATACATTTATAATTGAGATATTTTTAGTTTGAAAATATGAAAAATATAATTTAAAATTTTACATTATTTATAATAAAAGTCATTATTAATTTAAAATTCAATGTTTTTCATTATTTATCAAAAATAAAACATCTCAAAAAAATTCCAAAATTTCACCAAAATTTAATTTTTATAAAAACAATTCACAAAATAATATTATTTTATAAAATAAAAATTATGAAATTTTCAAAATACATATTTAAAATTTGTTCTCCATTATAAGGACACAAAAATTTATTTTATAAAAATATAGTTTTTTTCTTTTAAATTGAATTTATTCATATCACAATCTTGTCAATTATATAGTATGAATATAAAAACATTTTATTTTTTATGTAACAAATAATTTAAATATTGATCTATCACTAATTATGAATAATTTTATTTATTATGTTAAAATTACATTATTGGACCAAAAATGGGTTTTTATAAAAACACATCCATTATAAATAATAGGGTTTTATTTTCATATATAACAAATTGTGGACTAACGAATTCCGATTATACAAATGTGTGAACTATATATTCAAAATTTGTATAGATTCATCCATTCTCTCAAATCTGAAGTCCCGGTGACAAATATAACAATTAAATAATAATATATAATTGTTTGTATAAGAACCATGTGGTGTAACTTGTATGATTTTAAACATAGTGTTTCCTTTAAAAAAATATTGGGATGTAACAGGGTTCTTTTTTTATTATCTTATCAAGTACACTACTATTGATTTTTCACACCAGTTTTGAGATCATTATCATTCTATAAAACAAATAAATATTCGATTTTAATAAAAATCACTATAATTTTTGTATCATTTAAAAATTTTAATTATTGTAGAATGATCACAAAATATAACTTCATCCCCATTTTTATCATACCTCTTATCCTTCAACATTTTTATAGTAATTATTTTTCTTCTAAAAACAAAAATGTATTTTATTATTGGATTCTTACCAAACCATACGTTTTTAGGTTATTTTGTTTATTCAAATATAGCAATGAACTATAAGAGATATATACTATTAAAATAAACAATTACACAAATAAATCCCTAATAATAGTTTTTAGTTTAAAATTGATTGATCTATGATTGTCATATTTCAGTTACTTCTCTAAATATCCCTATATCATTTATAAATCCTCATAAATATTACATTTTGTATAATTACATTTATTTTAAGATACATTTCCACAATTTAATTAATTAATTGTGTATAATTATCAGTCATGAACATCAAAATTTTCATACCATGATTATTATCATCTATCCTCTGATACATAGCAATGCACCTATGCATATTGTATATGTTGCTAAGTGTAATCTTATATATTCCCTACTATAATAATGAATGAAATAAATATATTTCATTTTTACATAAGTGGAACTGAGAGTCATTATACGTAAAAATACACAATCAATAGATTGATTAAACAAGTGGATTTATCCCTCATCATCATGTTGGTATTTAAATTAGTCTCTTAGTTTTGACATGTTTAAAATGTGAGTGTGATTTCGTGTACCCTTATAAGTGTCGTAGGTTCCTTGATTTTGTAAGAAATTCTTCTTGAATTCATGGAATAAATGAGTAATGATTTCCTCCATAATAGGTATTTTTATTCATTGGATAGTAAAAACATATCATATCCAGGAATGAGATAGTTATGTTCTACGATATTCGATCCTTGAAAACAGGATGGTATACTTTTCATAATATATGTATTCTTTTTTTATATTCAAACAACATACTATGTCATATAATTGGCTCCCACTAAATATATTTTTATTGTGATGATCAACAAACATAAAATATATTTAACTTTGTACTCTTACACCATAATCGACCTTCCCATATATAATTTTATTTAATCCAACATCATTTGAAAATTGAATAACTTCATCCAAGTCACATTTTAACCCAATATGAATATCATTATTTCCTATCATGTAGGGTGTTAAACTACTATAAAATGAAGGTTTCAAATCCACACATTTCATTAAATCTTAAATTTGTGATATATTTTTCCTCAACGTTTCACAAGATAGCCCATGAATGGTGGTTAATTTCATTTAATGCTCAAAATTCATATTCCACCTCTTGATCTCTTATATATTCTACATATTTCATGGATACATATATATTTTTTGTTTTTAGATAGATTGACCTGGTCTCCAGTAATCAAAATGAATTTGTTGAGGTATAATTTTAAAAGATTCCTTATACACATGATGGAAATTCCATTACCATGTAACATTAACATCTATGATAAATGATATATCGATAAAAAAAAGTATAAAAAATTATACTCATCAAATTTTATTACTTTATATACTTGATGTTTGTTTTAGGTATAGAATCAAAATATTTTTTATTCAACACCCTTCATAAAAATAACATCATAGTCGTTATTTATTATCATGTGAAATTTATATTCTTTGTATTGATATTATTTTCATTTGAGTATTACCCAAATTATCTCCACATTTGGGTATGGGTGACTTTTATTTTCAATTAAATTAATTTTTTTCATTTTAATCAATCTATAAATTAGATTTACCAATTTATTTCAGCTAAAATAGTTGTGGATATGTTTTCTCCCTCTCTGTTGTCACCAAATTACCATACATACATTATTTCATAGCCTTTGAACCCATACGTTCTAATTCCATACCAATAGTAATACATATCTCTTGATCATATAGCTTCTTTTTTATCTTTATGAATTCATTCTTCATTTCCTTGAGATATTTAACATGATATTCCATTTATTTGGTTTATACATTTATGATATAGGAAAAATCATTAAAATTGATAATATAATCAATAGAATTTTAAGAGATTTCTGAGTTTTCAAGTTTGAGCCTTAAAATATATATTTTAAATAAAATATATCACCAATTTTTTTAGAATTTAAATCTTGATGTCACAATCTACATCAATAGATTTTATATTTATGGTCATATGAAAAATCATTTTTAAATAATGGTGTTGAGTTTTTCTTTAATCTCAACTCTATAATGTAACACCTAGATATTTTAAAATATTTTTTTTGTTTTATTAATATTCTAAGTACAATATCATGTCCACTATAAATCATTGAGATTAGAAAATAATGATATATAATTGAATTATTATTCATTAAATATATTATAATATAGTCATTGTATAACGACCCATACTTTACATACATTTTTAATACTTCAAAATTGAAGCACACTTTTTACAACATATGACAAAACCATAAAGGACCATATAGGTATAATGTCTTTAGAAACTGGGAAACATAAACAACAGGTTCATAAATCTTCTATAGTGTCTCCCATTTATTTCATCATATCTTGGGTCCCTTTTAGAATATTCTACTTAATATCCATCCTCCTGACCTGGGGAAAAGAAAACATAAAAGGATGAGCTCAAATGCTCAGCAAGGGAAAATAAAGGAAATAAAAATCAAATCATATCTTTTTGAAAATCATAACCTGCAAAAGAGATCATAATATCATAACATGGAACAAATCATAGAAGTGAAAATGAGATCCCCATAATCATAACATGAAACTTGAAACTTTTTGGCATGCACACATAATCATGGAAAATCATTTCTTGTTCGTCATGACTCATTGCCAAGACTATCTTAGTGGACAAAGTCCCTTTCTGAACCGAGTCACCCTCATTCCAGTCCTGTTTTACTGAACCGGTATAACCTACCGTTCCAGCCATGTCTATCTCATGAGATATAAAATCTTTACCCAATGAATTGGAGGGAGATATAGTTCCCACCCATCTTATAATGAATCATTTCTTATGTGTGCCACATAATCATAAACCATACATCATAGCATAACCCATGTAATAAAAATGGGATTCTTAATCAACATGAAATCATAAAACAATTCATATAAGATAAAGGAATTCATAAAAATATTTCCATCACAACATAATCAAACCAATGTAATAATAGGGATAAAAACAGAACCCTTTTATTATCTTAGATGGAAAATAATTTTGATAAAATACTTGAACTCCATTCTTGAGGAAAATATCCTTTCTACTTCAAAAACATTTTTCCTTTCATAACATGTCATACGACTTTAAAATAAAAAAAGTTGATTAAAAAATAAACTTGAAAACTTGTAAAGTATGTTTCTTGGAAATAATGTTTTAAAAATCCATTCCTTCCATATATGTTAAAAAAACATTCTTCGTACATTTGTCGGAAAAGTCAAAAAGTACCTCGTACGAAAAAAGCGACAAAAGATTCATTTCATATTCTTTACTAAAAACTCACCGAAGGGTAATATTGGATTTAAACTATTGTAAGTGGATGGAAACAATATTACATATTGAGGGAACATGGATGTGGATGATAAAATACACCCCAGTAAATACTTACGAATAAACAATCTCGAATAAAAATGAGATTGTGATATTTCCCTTACCTTAGATCCGATTTGCTTTGTACGTGTCCAAAGTTCCTGTATAATGGTTTAAATAATGTTATTGACTTATTCCAGAGTCATACATATTGATATGATATCATATATGGTCATATTCTTAGCTTCTTGTTAGTAATATTTCATTGTTACTTGTTACTCGGGTCCTTATTGCCTTTTGTTCTTATGCGTGTTTTGCCGAATAAATTGTTATTCTTATTTTAAGGTTATATATACCTTATATCCAGAATGGTATTAGTGTAACATATATCATATTTATTCATTCAATTCATTTATATAATTACTATGTAATGATGATCATGTAGAACGAGTCGCATCACATCGTGGAGACGGTATTCCATACGTACGCACGAGTGATGATATTTTTCCTATGATCGTGGAACTATATTGGGGTATATATTTATTATTTCAGTATCAATATTACTTTATAATAATCATAAATATTTTCTCATTACACCATTATACCCATCCTTGTAAGGTGATGGTGGAAAATAGATTACACCACGGCGTGGAGACGGTATTCCGTACGTACGCACGCGCGGTGATTTCATTTTTTCGTAGGATGGATAGAAGGTGAATTAGGGTTGTTTCATATTTATAATAACATATGAGTATGTAATTAATACTGATGTTATTACTTTATCATGAAACAACTAAATAAGAAGAATTTGAAGAAGAAAGAAATTGAAAAGATCGGTAATGGATATTACCTCTTCTTTGGAACGCCTCTTTGAATCCTCCACTTAGGGAACTAAGATTGGTATTTGAAGAAGACCAGGACCTCTAGGATTATTCTAGGGAAGTGGAGGGGAAAAAATGGCAGGGGTTGGCCGAGCTTGAGTGCTCAAATTGGTGTGAGGAGGAGGGGGAGGAGGTGCCCTTTTATAAGAGAGGAGAGGGGCACCTTAGGAATATCTCAAAATATTATTTTATATTAAAGTCAAAATCGGTTTATAATGGTTCCAAAGGGTCTTATTTAGAAGCTAAAGTGGGGATGGGTAGAAATCCTATCAACCAATAGGATTTAGACAAGTATAGTGTATTATTTTAACCTTATCAATTAGATTTAACTCTAAGTTAAATAATTTAACTTTTACCATGTCTTTTTGTTTTCTTTCACTATATGGTTAATATACTTACTATAATATGCCAAACGAACCCCAAATTGTTTATTATTAATATATATATATCCTTATCTAAGTCATTTGGCCGAACCATAGTTTTTTAGGAATAAAATTACAATTAATAATATAATATTTGATTTAAAAACTATTTTGTGTCAATTTTGACACTATTTGATATATGATTTTTTGTGAAAGTCATAACAAAATTATATGTTCGAACCAAGTTGATTAAAGCAACAGTAATATATCATAGTAACCTATTAAATTAGTCTAATTTATAAAAAGTCTAAAATTACATTTATTTTGGTGTTTATAACATCAATTATGTCAATATTTCATTAATAAGATAATTACTGCATCATCATTGTGTCATAAATAAATTAACTTATTTAATGTCTAAAAATTACAAATAAAATACCATTATATAGGAAATCTTTTTAGCTTTCTAATGAATATTTATTGTCGAATTTATCTTATGTATAACCCCATATTATAAATTATTTACTTATAAAACTTTGATTTTAACTATTTTAACCCTTCTTTAAATAAATTAATAATAAATGTCCTAATCTAACCCAAGTGGGCCTAAATGGTCATATTTTACTCCTAAGTTTGTTTTTTGTCGAATTAAACTTATCCAATAGAATTAGGACATGTGTTAGGGTAATAGTAATATCATTTTTACCCTTAGTTACCCTATTTACTATTAACTGCGGTAAAAAAAAGTAAAAAGGTACTATTCACCAAAAAATTATTTTTATCTCATTGAACCACATTTTACTTACTGATATCAGCCATATCTGTCGGATTTTCGAAATTCCATTCACAGAAGCGGTAAAATTATGTTTTATGCAAAAATTCAGTTTTTAACCTACCACTTAGTGGTTTCACTATTCATCAAAAAATTGAAAGTTTTCAGAAAAATACCAAAATTTCACCCTAGGATAATTTCGGTATTTCGAATCCAAAAATGAAGTCCATTTTTAAAAATAAAATTTATAAAATTTCAAAAAGTGGTTATTACTATTCATAATGGCTAGTTTTAATAATATTTTAATAGCATATCGTTGTTTAGTGAAACTCGGTATTGCGTACGACGCAAGCTATCGAGGAAGGTCGTGATTGCGTGTAAAGTAAGACAAGGAAGTGTGTAGTGAAAGATTCCTTTGATGATATATAAAAACAAAATATTACTCATAAAAATCTCGGGTGTTAAATTCTACCCCCCTTAAAAAGAATTTCTCCCTCGAAATTCTTCACTTTGTAACAAACAGATGAGGATACTTCTCCCTCATCATATCCTCAAGCTCCCATGTAGCTTCTTCAAGTTGGTGGTTACTCCATAAAACTTTCACCAAGCGAGTGGTCTTGTTTCGTAGGACTTTTTCGCTATGATCCAGAATCTCTATCGGCTGTTCTTCAATAGAAAGATCTTGCTCCAGCGGTACAACTTATAAGCTGAGTACATGTGAAGGATATGGTATGTACTTTCTCATGAGAGATACATGGAACACATCATGAACATGAGAGAGATTCGGTGGAAGCGCCAATCGGTAAGATACCTTCCCAACACGATCCAATATTTCGAATGGATTGATATATCTAGGGCTCAACTTCCCCTTCTTTCCAAATCGTATAACACACTTCTAGGGAGATATTCGTAAGAAAACATTATCACCCACTTCAAACTCTAGGTCTTTTCTCCGGTTGTCGGCATAACCTTTCTGTCGACTCTGAGCTTCTCTTATGTGTTGTTGAATAGATCTGACCTTTTCTGCCATTTCATCAACGAGATCAGGTCCTAATAGCTTTTTTTCCCTAACTTCATCCCAGCAAGTCGGAGTCCTGCATTTCATTCCATAGAGAGCTTCATAAGGAGACATCTGAATACTAGAGTGAAAATTATTATTATAAGAAAATTCCACCAAAGGTAGGTGTTGATCCCAACCTCCTTTGAAATCCATAGAGCAAGCTCTCAACATATCTTCTAGGTTTTGAATTGTTCTTTCAGACTAACCGTCTGTCTGGGTATGATAAGCAGTTCTGAAACTCAACTCTGTATCCAGAGTATGCTGAAGACGTCGCCAGAACATCGAGGTAAATCTCGGATCCCGATTAGATATAATATAAAGTGGTACTCCATGCAATCTTACCACTTCCTTTACATATATCCTGGCAAGCTGATCTAGAGAGAAATCATCTCTAATAGAAATGAAGTGTGCAGACTTTGTAAGACGATCAACTATGACCCAAATAGAATTGTTGCCTTTGGATGTTTTAGGAAGTCCTGTGACAAAGTCCATAGTGATGTTTTCCCATTTCCATTCGGGTATGGGTAATGGTTGTAACATCCCCATAGACATCTGTCTCTCAGCTTTAACTTGTTGACAAACCAAGCATCGAGAGACATATTCAGCAACATCTCTTTTCATGCCATCCCACCAGAAGTACTCTTTCAGGTCCCTATACATCTTCGTGCTTCCAGGATGAATAGAGAATGATGAACTATGAGCCTCATCCAGCAGATCCTTCTTTAATTCGGGGATGAGAGGAACACAAAACTGATTCCTAAACATTATTATCCCATCACAATCAAGGTTGAATTCAGGAACATTTCTCACCTTCTTTTGTAACTCGACATCTTCTTTCTGTTCCTCTTTAATCTTCACATGTATAGATGGTTGAACATTCATTTGAGAAAGAAAAGATTTTTCCCCTTTCATTATAATTCCAAGATCCATCCTTTGTAAATCCATAAATATTGGATCTTTTGTGATCCTCATCATGGATAAACTAGCATGGTCTTGTCGACTTAATGCATCTGCCACCTTGTTTGCTTTCCTAGGGTGGTAATGGATTGAGCAGTCGTAATCCTTAATCAGCTCCAACCATCTTCTTTGACGCATAATCAACTCCTTTTGTGTGAAAATATACTTTAAACTTTTATGTTCAGTATAAATATCACACCTTTCACCATAAAGGTAATGCCTCCAAATCTTTAATGCAATGATTTCCACAGCCAACTCCAAATCATGTGTTGGGTTATTTTGCTCATGGATTTTCAACTGTCTTGAGGCATAAGCTATCACCATATCATTTTGCATAAGAACACACCACAATCCCTTGTTGGATGCATCACTGTAGATCACAAACCTTTCTCCACTACAAGGCAGTGTGAGCACAGGTGCACTGGATAACCTTCTTTTCAACTCCTTGAAATTCTCTTCACATTCCTCTGTCCAAACAAACTTAACTCCTTTCCGAGTCAACTTGGTGAGTGGATTAGATAATAGTGAAAAATCTTTTACAAAACGTCGATAATATCCAGCCAAACCAAGAAAACTTCGGATCTTAGTTACTGTTGTGGGTCTTGACCATCTTTAGATAACCTCTGTTTTTGCTGGATCCACAGATATCCCCTCTTTTGAGATTATGTGACCCAAAAATGCAACTTTTTGAAGCCAAAATTCACAGTTGGTAAATTTTGCATAAAGCTTCTCCTTTCACAGGGTCTTAAATATAATTCTCAAGTGATCTTCATGCTGTTCCTTGCTATTTTAACAGACAAGAATATCGTCTATAAAGACTACCAAAAATTGATCAAGATAGTCTGTAAAGACTCTATTCATTAGATCCATGAAGATAGCAGGGACATTAGTAAGACCAAATGGCAGCACTATAATTTAATAGTGTCCGTACCGTGTACGGAAATCCGTCTTTGGTATATCCTCCCTTTTTTCCTTTAATTGATGATACCTTGAACGAAGATCAATCTTGGAAAAGTATTGAGCTCCGCGTAGTTCGTCAAATAAGTCATCAATGCGTGGGAGAGGATATTTGTTCTTGATAGTGATTTTGTTAAGATCTCGATAATCAATACAGAGTCTCATTGATCCATCTTTCTTCTTAACAAATAGAACAGGTGCTCCCCAAGGTGACGCACTAGGGCGTATGAATCCCTTATCAAGATTCTCTTGGAGTTGCTTCTTCAATTCCTGCAACTCAATTGGGGCCATTCTATAAGGTGTCTTTGAAATTGGCAAAGCGCCCGGTACGATTTCTATTGAAAACTCAACTTCACGATTTGGTGGAAGACCCGATAATTCTTCCAGAAAGACATCATCAAACTCCCGTACAATGGGCCTATTCTTAATCGCGAGTTTCTCACCAACCATTTGAGATAAATAACCTTCATTTAGTGGAATCAATACCCATAAGATAAAAGAAATTTCCACTGGAAGGTTATGTTCATCCTTGTATTGATAGACGATCGTAGATTGATCTGGAATATGAAATGTGACTTCCCTTCTTTGGAAATTTATAAGAGCTCCATGTAGAGAAAGCCAATCCATTCCAAGAATCACATCAAATTCCACTAAAGGAAGGATCACAAGATTTGCAGGAATCACTTTCCCACAAAATACGATCAGAGAAGAATTATAAACTTTTGATGCGACTGTTGTGCCATTAGTTGTTGTCACAGATAACTAAACATCTAATTGTTGAGGTAATACGGTGATACCCTTAGAAAAGTTTTAAGAAATAAAAGAGTGGGTGGATCCAGAATCAAATAAAATATTTTCTACTTTAGAGTGGACAGTAAGTGTACCTTTCACCACGTCGTTATCGTACTCCACATCGCTGATAGAAATTGCATGTGATGTTCCTTTGTCTTTAGCCTTACGATTTTGTTGAAGTCGACCATCATCATCAACCCTTGGATTTGGGCATTGATTGGCATAATGCCCCATCTCCTTGCACTTGAAACATTGAAGTGTAGTAGGTTCATTCTGTGTATCCCTTCCTTTGTTTGAATCGTTAGACATCTTCTTCCCATTATCTCGGCATTCAAATGCCCGATGACCTTCCTTTCCACATTTAAAACATTTACTTGTCCCTTTAAGACAACTCCCTCTATGTTTCTTTCCACACTTTGAGCATAAGGGAAAGCTCATCTTATTTTCAGTGTGCTCTTTAGATTTTCCTTTGAATTCCATCTTCCTCTTCTTATCAAACCCATGTGACTGATGGGTTACTCCAATCTCCATCTCGACTTTGAGAGCACATCAAACGATTTCCTCATAGCTATTGAAGTCCCTTATGGATAATTCCCTTCGAAGAATTGGTTTTAAGCCACTAAAGAATCGATCGATCTTACTCTCAGGTTGGATAATAATACCAGAAGTGTACCTTGCAAGTCTTGTAAAATTTGCTTCATAGGTACCAATAGATTCATCATCCCTTTGCTTCAGTTCAAGAATTTATTTCTCCATCTTTGTTCAGAGAATACGAGGGAATTACTTATTGAAAAATAATTTCTTGAACTCGTACCATTCCATAGACTCAATTTCATCCCTTTGCCTCGTATTCTTAATAAGATTCCACCATTGATCAGAATCTCCTTCTAAACGATACACTGCTAGGATGACTTTATCATGTTCAGAACATTAAAGAACTGAAAATATCTTTTCAGTAGTACTAATCGATTGTTCAACAACTAATGGATCAGTAGACCCGCTGAAATAAGGTGGACGCTGCCTCATGAAGGATTCAATAGAATGTTGCTCCTTCCTTTGCTCGTTTGAAGTCCTGTATGATTCATATCTTGAGAAATTTGTGTGAGCATGGCTACAAGATTTTTCATTCCAGCTCCCATATCGTTTGGTTTCTCAGGGGGACAATCATTGCATTTCCCATCGCATTCCGCATTAACACGGTTCCGTCGGGTTCCATCCATTGACTAAAACCAAGAAGAATAGTGTGAGAAACACTAATTATAATAGGAAAACCACATAATCAAGGATAAAATTTCTCACTTAAGGTCATATCCTAGGGTATTCATGGCCATTTCTAAAACACTAAGATTGTGTTCTATGCTTAGACTTATCCTTAGGGTTTTTACTAAGGATTTCACATCATAGTTTCCAAAGGTTGACTATACCTTCCCTCTGATACCAACTATAATGACCCATACTTTACATACATTGTTAATACTTCAAAATTGAAGCACACTTATTACAACATATGACAAAACCACAAAGGACCGTATAGGTATATTGTCTTTAGAAACTGGGAAACATAAACAACTAGTTCATAAATATTCTACAGTGTCTCCCATTTATTTCATCATATCTAGGGTCCCTTTTAGCATATTCTACTTAATATCCATCTTTCTGACCTGGGGAAAAGAAAACAGAAAAGGGTGAGCTCAAATGCTCAGCATGGGAAAATAAATGAAATAAAAATCATATCATATCTTTTTGAAAATCATATCCTGCAAAAGATATCATAATATCTTAACAGGGAACAAATCATAGAAGTGAAAATGAGATCCCCATAATCATAACATGAAACTTGAAACTTTGTAGCATGAACACATAATCATGGAAAATCATTTATTGTTAGTCATGACTCATTTCCAAGACTATCTTAGTGGACAAAGTCCCTTTCTGAACCGAGTCACCCTCGTTCCAGTCCTGTTTCACTGAACCGGTATAACCTACCGTTCCAGCCATGTCTATCTCATGAGATATAAAATCTTTACCCAATGCATTGGAGGGAGATATAGGTCCCACCCATCTTATAATGAATCCTTTCTTATGTGTTCCACATAATCATAAACCATACATCATAGCATAACCCATGTAATAAAAATGAGATTCTTAAACAAAATGACATCATAAAACAATTCATATAAGATAAAGGAATTCATAAAAATATTTTCATCACAACATAATCAAACCAATGTAATAATAGGGATAAAAACAGAACCATTTTATTATCTTAGATGGAAAATAATTTTGATAAAATACTTGAACTCCATTATTGAGGAAAATATCATTTCTACTTTAAAAACATTTTTCCTTTCATAACATGTCATACGACTTTAAAATAAAAGAATTTGATTAAAAATAAACTTGTAAACTTGTAAAGGAAGTTTCTTGGAAATAATGTTTTAAAAATCCATTCTTGCCGTATAAGTTAAAAAAACATTCTTCGTACATTTGTCGGAAAAGTCAAAAAGTACCTCGTACGAAAAAAACGACAAAAGATTACATTCATATTCTTTACTAAAAACTCACCGAAGGGTAAAATTGGATTTAAACTATTGTAAGTGGATGGAAAAAATATTACATATTGATGGAACGTGGATGTGGATGATAAAATACACCCCATTAAATACTTACGAATAAACAATCTCGGAAAAAAATGAGATTGTGATATTTCCCTTACTTTAGGTCCGATTTTCTTTGTACGTGTCCGAAGCTCCTGTATAATGGTTTAAATAATGTTATTGACATATTCCAGAATCATAAATACTGATATGATATCATATATGGTCATATTCATAGCTTCTTGTTAGTAATATTTCATTGTAACTTGTTACTCGGGTCCTTATTGCCTTTTGTTCTTATGCGTGTTTTGCCGAATAAATTCTTATTCTTCTTTTAAGGTTATAGATACCTTATATCCAGAATGGTATTAGTGTAACATATATCATATTTATTCATTCAATTCATTTATATAATTAATATGTAATGATGATCATGTAGAACGAGTCGCATCACATCGTGGAGACGGTATTCCGTACGTACGCACGAGTGATGATATCGTTCCTATGATCGTGGAACTGTATTGGGGTATATATATATTATTTCAGTATCAATATTACTTTATAATAATCATAAATAGTTTCTCATTACACCATTATACCCATCCTTGTAAGGTGATGGTGGAAAATAGATTACACCACGGCGTGAAGACGGTATTCCGTACGTACGCACGCGCGGTGATTTCATTTTTCCGTAGGATGGATAGAAGGTGAATTAGGGTTGTTTCATATTTATAATAACATATAAGTATGTCAGTAATACTGATGTTATTAATTTATCATGAAAAAAACAATGAAGAAGAAGATTAAGAAGAAAGAAATTGAAAAGATCGGTAATGGATATTACCTCTTCTTTGGAACGCCTCTTTGAATCCTCCACTTAGGGAACTAAGATTGGTCTTTGAAGAAGACAAGGTTCTGTAGGATTATTCTAGGGATGTGGAGGGGAGAAAATGGCAGGGTTTGGCCGAGCTTGAGTGCTCAAATTGGTGTGAGGAGGAGGGGGAGGAAGTGCCCTTTTATAAGGGAGGAGAGGGGCACCTTAGGAATATCTCAAAATATTATTTTATATTAAAGTCAAAATCGGTTTATAATGGTCCCAAAGGGTCTTATTTCGAAGCTAAAGTAGGCATGGGTGGAAATTCTATCAACCAATAGGATTTAGACAAGTTCAGGGTATTATTTTAACCTTATCAATTAGATTTAACTCTAAGTTAAATAATTTAACTTTTACCATGTCTTTTTGTTTTCTTTCACTATATGGTTAATACACTTACTATAATATGCCAAACGAACCCCAAATTGTTTATTACTAATATATATATCCTTATATAAGTCATTTGGACGATCCTTAGATTTTTAGCAATAAAATAACAATTAATAATATAATATTTGATTTAAAAACTATTTGGTGTCAATTTTGACACTATTTGATATATGATTTTTTGTGATAGTCATAACAGAATTATATGTTCGAAAAAAGTTGATTAAAGCAACACTAATATATCATAGTAACCTAGAAAATTATTTTAATTCATTAAAAGTCTCAAAATACATTTATTTTGGTGTTTATAACATCAATTATGTCAATATTTCATTAACAAGATAATTACTGCATCATCATTGTGTCATAAATAAATTAAATTATTTAATGTATAAAAATTACAAATAAACTACCATTATATAGGAAATATTTTTATCTTTATAATGAATATTTATAGTCGAATTTATCTTATGTATAACCCCATATTAAAAATAATTTACTTATTAAACTTTGATTTTAACTATTTTAACCCTTCTTTAAATAAATTAATAATAAATGTCCTAATCTAACCCAAGTGGGCCTAAATGGTTATATTTTATTCTTAAGTTTGTTTTTGGTCGAATTAAACTTATCCAATAGAATTAGGACATGTGTTAGGGTAATAGTAATATCATTTTTACCCTTAGTTACCCTATTTACTATTAACCGCGGTTAAAAAAAAGTAAAAAGTTACTATTCACCAAAAAATTATTTTTATCTCATTGAACCACATTTTACTTACTGATATCAACTGTGTCTGTCGGATTTTCGAAATTCCATTCACAGAAGCGGTAAAATTAAGTTTTATGCAAAAATTCAGTTTTTAACCTACCACTTAGTGGTTTCACTATTCATAAAAAAATAGAAAGTTTTCAGAAAAATACCAAAATTTCACCCTTGGCTAATTTCGGTATTCCGAATCCAAAAATGAAGTCCATTTTGAAAAATAAAATTTATAAAACTTCAAAAAGTGATTATTACTATTCATAACGGCTAGTTTTAATAATATTTTAATAGCATATCTTTGTTTAGTGAAACTCGGTATTGTATACGACGCATGCTATCGAGGAAGGTCGTGATTGCGTGTAAAATAAGACAAGCAAGTGTGTAGTGAAAGATTCCATTGATGTTATATAAAAACAAAATATAACTCATAAAAATCTCGGGTGTTACACGTTGGTTCGGTTGATATTAATAGGATTAACTATATTTTAAAATATTTTTGATAAAAAATAATTAATTAATTTTAAATTACTTATTATAAAATATGACATTAATTTTTAATAAGAATAACTGAATTATATGATCTGAATAATAGTAAAGGTTTAACAATATCATTATTTCATAAAAATAATATTTTCCTTAGAATTTTTATTATATTGCATTAATATAAAATTTCATGATATTATAAACTAATATTAGGTTAAATTAACATCATTTTGGATTCACCATATAAAAATTAATTTTTGGTGATTTTTTATGATTTTTTGGAGATTGATTCATTTTGATTGAATTGTGAAAAATGCCAACTTTATAAATAATGTATCATTAATCACATTATCATTATATTAATGGGTTTAATTTTTATTAAAACATATTTACGGAAAAAATATATATATTATAATTAATATAATTAATTTAGGAATATAATATTGAACTTATAAATATATGTTTGACATTTTATGAAATCATGTGTATGTATTTATTTAAATAAAATTTATTTATGGTACAACCCATTTAATCATGATTTAAAAATGTTCATTTTCATTTTGGTTTTGATTTATATTCAATTAATTCGCACAATAATAAAAATATTTAATTTATTTAGTTTTTAAATACATTTTACTATAATTCTGTTTTAAATAATTTCTTATTATTAAAACTACCATTTTACAATGAACATTTTTTCATTATTTTGGATCATAATTTACTAATTTTATTATGAGTCTAATTTCAGTTTTTTAAACATTTAATTTTAACATGGTAAAATATTATAAACAATAGAAAGGTTAAAGGGGGTAAAACCATGATTTAACAATATGTCAAAGCCTCAAAATCATTAAATAAACACACCATTATTCTAGTGGTTTTGTTTATTTCACCCAAACACATCCTATATATGAAAACATCATCAATTCTTCTCATTATCCATTATTAGCTACCTTTATATTGTTTTAGGTAATTAATAATTACAAAATTCCACTCATTTGGTTTTAATATAACTAAAATGATTTAATATAAATAATATGTTGTTTTGATTTGTTCTTAATGGTTATTTAGATTTAGAATAAAAATTTTTTGTTTTATATTTTACATACTTTTATATAATAATATAATTACATAATACCCTTACCCATCATTGTTCAAGAGATTTTATAAAACGGTAAACAATAAGTATTTTTAAAAAATTAAAATAATAAATTACATATAACATAAAAAATTTCTAAAAGTTAATGGATCAAAAATAAATATAATTATTTATTTATATAAAAAACATGAACTAAATTTAAATCCTTATGTTTTTAAAGTAATATTATGTGAATAGTTCAAATAAGATAATTTATGGATATATTCAGTTAAAAAGTATTTAATTGATTATTTTAAAAATAATTGAAAAATTAAAAATTGAAAAATTAATTTTAAATGGAAGATAGTGTCAACAATTTTTCATTTATTATCAAAATTTATTTTTTAGAATGAAATTATTTTCTCTTAATAACTAAGTATCATGTTACCAAAGTAGGGGTTATAATGATAAAATATGTGTAAAAATAGAGAGATATGGGTTAAAATAACTTGAATCCACTTTTAAATCTTATTTTATTAATTTATTTGGACCCTATTTTTCCCAAATTATAATGATATCAACTTTGCAGAAATTTTTTCATAACTGTGGCCTTAATTATTTTAATATTTATATTCATTAACACTGTGCCACTCCATCACACTTATTAAAGGGAACATATTATCCACCCATTTTAAAAACCTATTAAGGTTAATATATTGATGAAACCCTAATAATAAATTTTAAAAAAATCCTAATAAACATTCTAGAGCTTAATATAATTATAAATTACCTTCCATATGGTCCATTAGAATATATCCAAAGGAAGATAACAACATAATTTTCTTTGGATCCTTAATTTCTGGACATTATATTAATAATAATTAACATTTTTACCATAATGGAATTAGTATTATTAGATTATTAAAATTGCATTTTCATAATACAATTACTATCACATTTTCAATATATATCCCAATATAAAATGAAAGCATCATTTTTTGTACTTTTTTTCTATCATCTCTATAATAGGTATATTTTATTTTATATTACCACCACTCATGAATGGTTTTACATAAGTATTTAATTTTTATTTATAATTTTTTTATATTATAATTATTTATTAAACAAAAAATAATATCCATATTTTGGTCCTCCAATCTTATAGACTATGATAGTGTTCACCCTATGTATATGTGGACTACCTCTTTGACGAAGCGATGTAATTAAATATTCATTAAAGTTTAATATGGAAACTGATGAAGATATTTTAATTAATATATATGATTTAGAACAAATAAGTATGATTCATTATAGGTTAATTGTTATTTTTTAAATATATTGAAAAGATAAAACATTACTCACGTATATGTGCTGACTACAACATCCACAATGTGATGTGACTCATTTTCATTATATAATTATATTAATAGTAATGTTATAATATTTAATGAAAAAATTTTGTCCACATTGAATTATTTTCATTTTATGGGTGATTAAACCATCACCAAGGATCATAGACTAGAACCACAAAACTAAAAAAATCATGGATAATAGAACACTGAACACAAAAATAATGATTTTATGGAGAAATTATAAATCAAGTAGTCTTGGTAAATTTTAGGTGAATATTATATTGGTAAATAATTATTAATATGATTTTATAGAAAATAAAAATAAATATAAATTTATAAAATAACGTTTTAATTGCATGTGGGAATAATATCAGGACCTGAGATAAGTGCTTCTACTATCACATTTATTTTTATGAGGAATAAGAAATATTCCCCATGTTTTATTTTATATGATTTATATACTCTCCATGAATGTATTTTATGATTATTTCTAAGAGAATTAATATTATTTCTAAAACCACCTATAGTTCAATCTATTATAATGTTTTGATTCATATATTACAAAATTAGTATGTGTTCTTCATCCCAATTATTTTATTTGTGACTTGACTAATGTTATTCACCTAGTTGGTATTATATACTATATATATTAAAAAATTTAATGATTATATCATCAATATATTTATGTAAATGGAATAAAATTCTTGTGTTTTTTTCATTTATCTAAATTTCGATGTGATTGAAAATTTACCAAAGAGGTAATGGTTTTTGCTGCAATCTAATTTATTTCAGGGAATGTCATTATAATATTTATAATGAATGAAATTATAATATGTATATATATTAATTGTTTTTTATTTTTTATACATTAGTTATTTCTATATTTTTCATTTTTTCCATAATTTTCATGTATTTTATATTCAATAGCATCAATGGTATTTTTTATGTAATCATTTTTTATTCTTTTTTTAATTCTATATTATTTCTCCTCAATTTAATTAATCAATAATTTGTTTTAAAATAATCCTATTTTATATTATATTAATTTATTTTTTTTTAATTTCATATTCAACTATATTAATATTTCAATTCAATTGTTTGAAAATAAAATTTCATAATTTTTTTAATGAGTTGTTTATTTCTTTTTACAAAAAGTTAGAAGGGAATCTTTGTTTCAAAATTTTTAGAAGGAATAGATTTATTATACATCATAGTATTTAATCTCTATGGATATTACATTAAAATTTTCCATAACTACTCGCAAATAACATATTTTAATCAATATTATAGATATGTTTAGGTTTTAAAGATACTAAAGGAAATGAATATTTTCCCTTATTTTTATTAACATTTCATTATGAACATTTAAATTTA
Organism: Viscum album; assembly: GCA_963277665.1. Lineage (NCBI taxonomy): Eukaryota > Viridiplantae > Streptophyta > Magnoliopsida > Santalales > Viscaceae > Viscum > Viscum album. Next base: position 2,002,897,814 of record OY728152.1, read on the forward strand.
TTCTTAATCAATATAAAAATATCTCAAAGAACAATATAATCTACTAGGAATGTTTTTTAATGATACAATATATTATTTAAGGAGTGTTTAAGATGATGATATTTTGTTAATGTTTTTATGAAACACATTATGTTACATGGTTTAGTAATTGTTTATTCAAAATAAATTTTTAAAATATCATAAATTTCTATTCTTTAGATATCAGAAGATTATATGATGAGAAAATATTTATGAAAATAGATTAATTTTAATTTATTATTATATAATGAAATTATAAATCATTTTAAAATCATATAGAACTCATATTTATTATTTCCATTACGTGACAGATAAATATTGAATTATACAAATATAATGTAAAATGAATACAAATTTAAATGTCATATGATAATATAAAGTGAATGGAGATTGATCCCAATATTTAATAGAATATACCTAGTATTATTGGTTTGTAATAGAGACATGAATATCGAAATAATGGGTATTATGAGTAATCTCGATCCAGAATGGGACTTTATCCACTATGATATACTTCGCTATGATATATGAATAAGGATTTAATTTTATATGATTATGTGTATGCAAAAAATGTACATCTCATTATTATGATATGATTATATGGATCATAATTGATATATTATTTTACAGAATATTATAACTCATGCATTTTATTTTTTAATGCGTTTACTCGTTATATTTTATTGATAAAAAAAATTTATATTCGGTCACAATATTTTTGATCAAATGTATTATGTAAAGACAATGTTTTCCAAAATAGATACTAGTGAACCATCCTTGAGTGATCATATTTTTTATCAGAATATGATTTAAAAAACATTAGACAATAATATTGTTTTAGATGGGTACACTTTATGTGTTGATAAAATCATAATGTGTAGATTTGATTATAGATTATCATATGGTTAAAGGTGTCATTATATTTTTTATATTTTAATGAATTTTAATGTAAATGGTTAACATTTGGGAAAATTTATTTGGTATTAATATATAATTAAGGTAAATTTGACTCTTAGCTAAATCATGTAATTCTTCAAATGTTATTGAGGATAAATGATTATTGACAACATAAGTTGAAAGAAATACATAAATATTAAGGTTAAAATGATCATTATTGTTTTAGTAATTAGTATTAATTATGAAAAATAGTTATTATATATTAGAAACATATGTTATTAAAATGTGATTTGTTTATTAGGATATTAAATATATTTTTTAATAATATCAATATATTAGAAAAAATATAATATTAAAGTCAATGGAATATTATTCGATAAAGAATGGCTTATAGTTTAGGAATAAATTATGTGTTAAAAATTCAAGAATATGTTTTTTGTGGATTTATGATGATTTTCATTATTCAATAAAGAATTTTTTTGAATATGTTATTATGGAATATTAATTTTTGGAATATAAATTTATGAGGTATTAATGTTGTTTGGTGGAAAATGATTTGTTTATGAATATAAAATTTGTGGTGAAATCATTTTAATTATGTGGTTTCAATTTATTTTGAAATATTTTGGAATATTTATAAGATAAATTATTTAAAAAATGTTAAAAATAAACATTGCTTTTTATTTTTGGAGGCTTTGGAGATTTATGTAGTATTTATTCATATTGGATAGTAACTAAACTTTTGATAACCAGTTAATGTTTTTGGTAATGGGTTGAAAAAGGGGGAATATTTTTTCATACATTTATGGATATTTTTTCCAATTAATGAAATTTTTTAGGTTTCATGCATGATAAGTTCAATATGGTTATTTATGATATGACCTGAGGTAGTGTATAAAACGAGTAAACAGAAAACAAAAAGATAAAATTATGGAATTAAATATGTAATTATATTATAAAAATTGTATATCTCAGTGGTATAGGAATTTTTTACTTAAAAATATAAAGGTAAATATTTCATGTCCTTGGTGAATAATATTTTACCACAATGATGGTATGCATTATGAAAACCATTCAAATGTCTCCAGAATGAAAATTTATTATTTTTGAAATGTTTAAGAAATCGTTAGATTACTAATATTAATATATATATATAATTAATTTTCTAAATGAAATACATTCTCTGTAGATTACATGGTATTTCATTGCACTTATCTATATTTATCATCCCTCAATATAATTTATTTTTAAAATGTTTTTGAATATTATTGAAATATATGAGATAAAATTACATGGATGAAATTTATTTAAATGGGTAGAATTTAACACCACAAGATATTAGAATATATTTTTATAAATAATTATTATGAATTATTTAATTTAACAAATAAAATAAAATGATTAAATTATATTAAATATACATTAGAAATAATATAATTTAAATATAATTGTTATATCATCGACATTGGTTAGGAAGGTTTGAATAATACTAAAAACATTAACAATATATATTAAAAAATTTAGATATTAATATTTATCTATTTTTTATTGGGAAATATGAACATAACTTTTCGTGATAATATTTAAATAATATAATTTTGAAAGAAGTTATGGTTTTAAAGGGTCCTGTTTTTTGAAAAGTCTATTTGTAAATAATTTTTTTATTTTTGATGAATTTTTTTCTTATTTTATTTTGTATTTTAGAAAATGAAAATAATTTTGGGGTTCGTCATATAAAATCTATAATATATTATTTTTTGTTATATTTTATAATAATCAAAATTTTCATTATTAGTTAAAACACGAATATTAAATATTATTTAAATTTTATTAAAATGTAATAAAATAATAATGATATGATTATTTATGAAGTTATTTTTATAGAATTATTATTTATTTACTAATAATATTAATTTGGATAAAAATGTATTGTTGAATATAGAATTCAATGGTCTACATTTTGAAAATATAAGACTTATTTTTATTAATATTAATTTATCATGGTAATTATCTTAAAATAAATTTTTTAAATGTTTTATTTCAATTTATTTTGATGTAAAATAAGTAAACTTCTATATAATATAATACAATTAACTAAATAGTAATAAATTTTTTAAATATGTTTGTACAATCACTTTTCTTATTATTAAAATAAAAACTTATTCTCAAATAGGGTTATATTATATTTTGCAAACATACAATAAAATAAATTTAAACAATGTATGGAAATTGAATCATTGAAAATGTATTCAATACTTTGTATAATAACATTCCAATTTCTCAACATGGTCATTTTTTTGTTATAATGACTACTAACCATTTTATATTTGAAGCACCTCGGTAAAGGGTAAAAGAGGGTAATTAGTGTTTTAATAATAGGATATTGGCTCAAAATCATTTAAATTGTTTTATTTTCTTCAATTAATGAGTTTATGTCAAACATAAACACAATTTATTTTGATATATATATACATTAGTTGTATTTTTTCAATAATAATTACTTCTAAAATATTTTATGTAATGAAACTGTACAGAATGTCCATCCTGTTGATTTTATATAATAAATATGTTTTCATAAGAATAAAATGTTATTAAAACCACTAATAAATGATTACATTAAAGAGTAATATATAATTTATCATCGTAATATATTTAAAATTTCATTTAATATTATAATTACCTAAATTGATTTTGCCTCGCTAATGCAGTTCTTTTACAAATGGATGAAAGATCATTATATATATTTTAAAATAATAAAGGTGGTATATTTTTAATTATTTATAATAGTTGATTATTATAAATAATTATTAGTACATAATACTAGTATTTTAGATAATCTATTTTTATATATTTTGAAAACATAATATTTTGAATATCAATTTTTTGGACTAGTCTTGAAAATGTCCTGAAAGATATTTTTAATTATGGAAAATTTTATTAATCTGTCAAAAAATATTATAAATATTATAATTAATAGAATTTTTTTTTTAAATATATATTATTTTGTCATATTATCCCATGTTAGATTAATATTGGTATTATTGGCCTTTAAATTTTAAGTAACTTGTTACCACAGTACGGTTTAAAAAAATAAATGATGGGTTAAACTTAATATATATTGTGTACAATAACTGATATACTTGATGATTAATATTTTCTAAAGTTATTTCTACCCTACCTTATCCCATGATCTAAATGGTTCCAATTTGGGGCATCTTTTGGATGAAAGTTAATTTATATTATTTTAATCATCAGAATAAATACAATTGGGCCACTCCCCTTATTTATTAATGGGATAAAAATCTATTATTCTATTCCCACGTTATAAGTACCCTAATATCTATCACTAATAGTGAATAATATAATATAACATTTTATGTTCAGGTTATAGTGGTAATGGTATTCTTAAAATTATATATTAAGGGTTATTAAAAATATTTCCAATGAATGATTCCTCAAAAAGTTGTAACCACATTCAATGAATATTTTTATGTTATTTATTCTTCTAACTCCAGTTATTTTTCAATGAACATATTAAAAAATTTATATATGTAAAATTAGACTAAATAAATGCTATTATTTTAATTTAAATACTGATATTTATTTTTTATCTATTTGAATGGATTATAATATCATTGTCGTGCATATGTATGGACAAAAATCTCCAGGACCAATATATTTTATTTTTCATCACCTTCACTAATAGATGTTTTTATATATTTATTTAATGATTATAAATTATTTTAATGTAATAATTGTAATTTTATTATTGAATGATGTTATCTACCATTAAATCCAACCATAAATTGGAAGATAGTAACTCTGCTCATGCGTTCTTGGGGACTACAACCTCTATATAAAAATGTGATTTGTTCTTCATTTCCTATTTTTATTGATTTAATTAATATATATGAAATGAATATAAACAATATGTATTACAAAACTGTTAATATATAGTGATGATTTATTTTTTTTATTTATTTAATTCTCTGCATTAATAATTTTAATCATCCATCCTTAGTACGTCGAGAGTCCTCCTCCCTAATGTGATGTAATTACTTATCATCAACACAAACTTTTATTATAAATATAATTGTATATAATGAATAATTATGATACATATAAAATTATTTTTATTATATAGATTATGATTCAGTGACCATTATTTAAGGACCAAAAACACTAAATCAAAACATTTATGAAAAATAGAGAACACCAACAATGACGATTTTAAGGAGGAATAATTAATAAGGGAGTAAATGATAATAATAAGGGATTAATGTTTGGGTAATATAAGTATGAATATGTTTTTTATAAATATATAATAAATATAAATATAAATATAAATATATTATACAGGACATTGTGAGCATGCATAATGAAATTTGGGTCGTAATGTAATAGTTTCTCATCTTCTTTGTTTTTGTCATAATTAATCAATATTCCCCACATGATTCTTTTTTGGGTTGTACATACATCCAATGAATGTATATTATGATGAGTTTTATGAAAATCATGGGTATCTATAGATATATTATTCTTTGTAACTTTAATGTGTATTTTCTGGAGATATTACCAATACTATAATAATTCTTCATCTAGATACTATTTCTTTAGAATTTATTCTTGTTATGAACCTATTTATTTATATATGGTGTATATTTTACCCCATTAACATATTATTCCATGAATATGTTAATATTTATAGTATTTACTATTTTATTTAGGTTTATTTATCTCAAGGAGTTATAGTGCAGAAGATAAAAATAATGCAAGACTGTGTGTTCTAATCCCATTTATTTTATTAATTTTCTATATTAAATTTAATTTGAGTATATTTATGAGATACATATATTTTTATCTTTATATTCTTTATCCTCTCATTTGTATTTCAATGTATTTTTATGCTCTAGAAATTTCTCCCACATTGGCATATAATAGCATCAAGAAAATGTTTTTGATGAAAAGAAATCTATGTTTCTTCATTTAGATTCCAGAACCCATCTCCACAATATCCATAACATTTTACTTTATTTGAAGAAGTGTTATTTTCTATGATACCATTATTGTATAAATTTATATTCCACAATATTATACTATCTTCTAAATGGTATGAATGAAAAAAATCAATGTTTTCAAAATAATATATTTATGATTTTTTACAAAAAGTTCTAACAGAATATATTTTTTATATTTTACTGAATTAATTTATTTTCCATACATAATTTTCTAAATTTTCATTGAATAATCATCTCCATGATTCTCTATTTATTTTCAAATAATATATTTTTCTAATTGAAATATAAATTTTATATATTAATGATAAAAATGGAAAAAACATTTTATATGTTTTCCATGAAATATTGAAATGCACATTTAAATGTAGTTCTCATCAATGCCAATTTTCATAAGTGATTTTTAAGATGAAATGTAGATACATTCAAACGATAACCTCTATGTTATTTCTTGATATTATTCATGAGTATAATATTTTTAGAATTTTGTATGACACTTGTTTTTTTCCATGTTTCGATTATTTTATGATGATTCAATAAATATATTAATGATACAATCCAAATTCATTCTCTATACAGATTATCATTATGTGATGAAAATAATTTTATAGAAATAATTTCATTTAAATTAGTTTTGATATGATGAAATGATGATTTTTTATGACTATTCATCACAGAAAAATATGTTTTCTATTATGAGATTTGGAGGACTAGGATTTTATAGACCTTCAGTGAATTTGGTAATGATTTATATGTAATAAGGAATCATCAAATGTATGGGGTGTTAAACTAATTTAGCAATATATTATTTTCATTAATGATTGTATTTGATGTGATATTTTCTAAAGAAATGTTGTTAATGGAGAGTGAACCATATACACTATGAGACTATATCCAATAAGATAGTCTTGACAGCGAGCCTTGAGTACGGAAAATATTTTATTTGATATTTTTCATTACAAATAATTATGTCCTATAATTATGATACAATATCATGGATAATGAATAATTAATGATGATTCATTACTCTTACAAATCATTTCTTTTTAATTAAAAAATATATATTTTATGACTCAAGATTTATGATATATAAATTTTTAGTTACATTTCCATAAGCCATGATCAATTTCTCATACCCTTATTCTTATATATTTCTCACTAATGATCATTGATTGATATATCACTTGATTAACATCAGTGATAATTTGAGAATACACTTACTTATGTTTTAATTTCCCATTTTTATTAATAATTATATTATGTAACATTTTTATAGATGAGTATGATTTAAAGATAATGTTGTTGAAGATGTTGATATAATCTTATTGAACATAAAAATCTATTAATAATTGGGAAATTACCATTTTATGTCAAATAAAATGGATTTAATTCATAAATGAGTATATCACAATTCCCTAAAATTGTAAACCTATGTTTTTCAAGTATGTTGTTTAATGTATATTTTCTATGAATATTGTAATCAGATTTGGTAAAAATTGAGCCCCTTAAATTAGAACCAAATATATTTTGTAAAAAATTTATTTTAGCACCAGATTCAGGTGTACTCATATTGTTTTATCTCATACACTCAACTATAACACAATAAACTAATTTAATTGTATCGATGATTTGTTTAATACTACTATAATAACTTTTTTCTTGTGGAATATATATACCTTATCCGCCTTTGTTTCTAATTTCTCTTGTATATTATCATAATGTTAATATAAATTCCCAATGTAGTAGAATATATAATTTGAATTTTCCTATAAATTAACTTCCTTATATGATTTATTAGATGGAAATTCATCTAAATTATCCTCATAGAATTTACTAGGGTACATATTAGTAAGGAGGAAAAATTTTCCACACACAAATTATAAATATTAATTATTTCACTAAATTCTTTTAATATATTCCAATTACTAAAAAATTATAGTAGTGTTCAACATCTTATTCATTAGAATCCTCTTATAATGTGTTTTTTATTAATTTTCATTTATGACACTTTTTTAGAATTTTATATCCCCAATAAAGATATGTTATTATTTCTAATCACTTCTGTGATGAGGATTATATAAATTATTTAAAATATAACATCATTTATTTCATTATTCTAACTAACTAAAATAGTATTATTGACATATAGAGTTAATATTCAACAGTTCGGTTTAAAAATATTTTGTTCAATAAAGATATATCCACATATATTCATATACAAAACATTAATGTTAACCTAATGAATTAATTCATTAATTTTATCCTTCAGACTCATTCACAAATCAAAATAAAAATTCCAAAAAAATAAATTTTTATTGTTGAAATATTGAATCTCATTAAAAATATTTTGATTTTTCTCCCACATATAATTAAAATTATTAAAAAATAACCTAAATATTGATTGGGTTAACCAAAGACCCCCTATTTCTATAATAACATTTCCATCTACATCAAACCCCAGGTGATCCTAATATAATAAGGCACCACTCATTATATATTATGATATTCTATGAATTAAAACTCTCTAAAAATCATCCCAATGAATTAATGAACCTTTTTTATCATATTTTTTCATATTTATGAAATATTGCCTATATATATTTGGATTTCACTTTTATTAAAAACTGTGGAAATCACATTCATTAAGGGAGACATTTTATTCACATACCTCTATCTCTAATACCACTTGTTGATCTAAAATAAATGACTATGTGAATTATAAATAATGTATTAATTAGTGTATTTTAAATTCTTATACTCAATCCGGATAATGATATTCCAAAAATTTTATTATTAAGGCCTCTATCTTCCTCATTGTTGATGTAGAATGAATAAATAAGGAATTTTACTAATTATTTTTAGACGGTTTACCAAAATGATCAAGTCTGAGGAGCATTCAGAAAAATGTTTTTATATACATGAGACACTAAGATCACTACATTGGTAACTATTTTGGAGAATCCACATTTAGAATTAATGTATATGAAACTAAAATAATGAAATATAATTAATCTCAAAAGGAAAAGGACTATAATTCTCCAACATGTGTCGCTACATCAATTCTAAAGAATGTAAAATGTACATTAAACAATTAATGGTGTGCCTACATGTTTTACATTCTTTAAAATAATGTGTTTTCTGTGTTCTATTGATAATTTATCATGGGATAACTTCTTTATTTCCAATAATTTATAAAATAAATACACTTTTATATTAATAAATATGATATCATTGTACCATCATATTTTTTCTAGCATATTATTATTTTTTTATTCTTTGAAACATCCTTCAAATAATCTTAAATTTTACTAAAACCAAATTTAAATATAAAATGATGTACTTCATTGGGTACCTCATATTTTAATGTATTTATGAAATTATAATTATTTTAATCATCCCATATAATTATTTACAATTACACTATGTTTAAATTTATTTAAGAAATGGAAAACACCATTCGAACACTCTAACACCCTTCACCATGGAATATAATATCATGACATTCACACTACAATGTATTTGGTTCTATTTTTTGTGTGGTGAATGGTTAATAAAAATATTTAAAAAATATGAATAATAACATCTATTTATATAATTTCATGATTTCAATGACATTCTATTATTATTTATCAATATCTAAATTCGTTAGGGTGTAACCCTTCTTCCATGACATGGACATTAAAGAACTCCTAGTACCACAAACACACATCTAATACTCCTTCACTATATAACCCATAATTTTATATCATGGTTGATATAAATAGTATTTTATGAAATTCCATTTTCTATTTTGGTTCCCCTTCCACACCATCGTATAAACAAAATAATGAATCCATCTAAATTTTTATTTTCTCCTCACTAGTAAATTAGATAATGGAAAAAACAACCCCCACAGTGATGTTTTATTAAAATCGTCAGAATAGATAGAACTCTTTAACATATAATTTTTGAAAGGTATCCTTATGGAATGTGAGAACTATAAAAATGAATAAACCATATAAATTCATACATGAAATAGTTTTAATTGTTTGTCCGTAAATGGATATAATTGGTTTATTTTTAACATTATAATAAATATATGAAAACTGAAATTTCAGAAAAATAACATTACCAAACCCAGGAAATCCTTGTAGGATTTAGTTTTTTAATTTTTCAATTTTATATCATTGATCAAATTTAAACAGCTGTAGTAACTACGTGATTTTTATCTTCTAAAACATAACTTATCTAATTGATTCCATATATACCCATATTCATTATTTAATCAATTATTATTTTTGAGACCCTTAAATTGAATTTTCAATATACACAAACTCATAAAAATTTATATTTATTCCTAAAAAATATATATGATACTTTGTTGTTATTTATTGAATATAATCTAAAACTCTTTCTGTTATATCTTCATTTAATAATTTCATAGATATTTTAGTGTTATGTAGTGAATTATATTATAAATCCATTTGATATACTATAAGGATTTCTACATTATATATCTTTTGTTATTTACCTATTTTGGTTTTAATGAAAATAAATGATATATTATCCAAGTATTATCCATCACACTATTATTTCTAGTTTAAAGTTTCTAGAGTATGGGAAGGTAAGGAAAATGATATATGGATCTCTCCATCTCAAATATTATTTGGATGACTGTGATTAATTTATTACCAATTGGTATTAAGGATTTTGTTTCTCTTTTTCAAACTATTTGGGAAGCGACAGAAGAGTATCAGAATATTTTTATAATGAATATATTTTGTTACTTTAAATTAATACACTTGTATGATCATATATCATTGTTTATATGGAGTTGAGTATTTCTTCTAGTATTACGGTGTTACAATTGAGTTTTTTTACAAATATTTTTGTGTTGGATGCATTATTTATTTCTCTTGGATCATGGATGTAAAAGGTATGTTTACATTTATTATATTTTTCATCTAGTATTAAAATGAATTAAATTGTCATATTTTACTTAAATTTTTAATATGTAGAGTTTTCCATGGTAAAAGTGTCAATAACATGTCATGTGGGGTTTTCTTATTTAAATTGATAGTATAATTCTACTATACTAGTCCATTGATGATGTTTATATATTAAGATGATAAATATTTATGTGAATCTATTGGTATTGGGTAAATGGAATGAGAGTGGGTAAATTAGGATAGAGTTTTTCCCAATGAATATAAATCCCATAAGTTGTTGGGAGTGTCTAATTTTAACGGAAAGTCTTTTACCCACCATAAACTCATATACTGTGAGTTTTTAATTGGACTCATATCCTCGGTGTATTGGAATTGACAGTATTATAGGTTTGATGGTGGAACTTATATATAGTGGGGTCTATACAAATTTCTTAATACATGGGTAATAATAGATTTCTTCTAAGGATCATTATATGACCAATGTTTGAAATTTCCCACAACATTTCCCCTACTTATATCAAGGATGGATTTTTTTTATATGAGGATAGCCTTAGAGAGAGTTGTGTTATCTAGTATTTGTATTCTTTATAAATGATATAAATATTTATGTGATTCTGGATAGGGTAATGGAACATGACCAGTGTGGGAATGTGTTTGAGAATAATGATCATTTTATTATAAATTATATCCAAATTTTATGACGTACAATAAGACATTGATATTAAATGATATATTTATTAATAAAAAAATTTATTTATTTGATATTATGGTCAAGTTGAAACACAGAGTTTAAAAGATCCCTGAAACACAATTATTTTTCGAATATTTGATTGATTGGAATGAAAAAGGAATAACTAAATTATTAAATATTAATGTTTTTTCACATGTATAAGATGAATTCATTATTTATTAATTTTATAAATCAAAATAAAATCATTTCAATGGAAATGATTTTTTAAAATATTTTTTATGCATGTTATGTGTTTTTATATTAATAAAATATATTAACAATTTTTGGTAAAGGGTTTTATAGGAATTTAAATATTATACATATAATCAAATATTTTAAATTTTATAATTTTTTTCTATGCATTGGATAAGAATTAATACAATTTTTTCCTTGAAAGTCATTTTTTAACAAATTATTTTTGTTGTATATTTCCTGAATTATTTAATAACAATTTCTACAAAATATAGAAATTAAAAATTAAAAATAGATTTGTTATTAGAAAATAGTATTGAAAAATATCATAAATATTTAAATTTTAAATTTTCTCATTTTAGATAGTAACATTGGTAAATATTTGACCCCTCATTATGGTTAAAAGAGGAAAAATAATGTTATCACTTTTGGATAAGGTTTTAAAATTTCAATTAATCTCCTCTTTATCCAAATGGATTAGTGTAGCATATCCATATTCATTCATGTTTCTAAAATATAATAACATGATGAATTTTTTTTAATTATTACAATTATAGTATTCCAAGAAATGAGTAATTAAAAAATTCCACTTTCCTGACATAAATATAATTATTATTTTGTATCAAGATAAGAAATTTTTTGTTTGATAACAAATTTTTATTTCAAATATGAATTATTTTTTATTATGGTAATTTAATTTTAAATTTCACTTATTGAATAATTTCCTTAAATTTGTATGCATCATTGTCACAGTATTTGTTCATTAATAGAATAATAAAATAAATCAATTAAAAAATAATAAAATTATTACAATATGGTTGATTTATTCTGTTCCATGAATTATTTATATAAATATAATATTATGGATAATTTTTTTAAATATGAAATATATTTCAATAAATTTATCTTTAAAATCAATATATTTGAAGGGACTGAAAAATTTATTTTAATAGTTTCTCTTATTAAAAAATATTTTATTAATTGAGATGATATTCAGAAAAATAATTTTTTGGATAATATAATTAGTTATGATTAAATATATCAACCATTTTCTGTAGATTCATCATATGTACTTTTACGGAATAATTTTTTACCTTTAATAAATATAATATGTTCTATTGAAATAATTTTCAAACGGATTAATGGATGTTGAAAATAAGTGATTTTGGTTAAAATAATTGTTAAATATTCCTAAATATAATTTGATGTGATTATTTCTTCTTATTACAAAGCTATATTTAAAATATATGATTTCTAAACCACATAAAACTGAGAATAATTTACTTTAATTTAAAAATTTAACTTATTCTATGGATACGCCATCCCTCACTTATAAACGGGATACTCCACTCCTCCACAATTCATCATTTTTTTATCCTTCAAAATCATCCAAGACATGACATAATATTTTCCTAGATTCATGGTCCATTCAATGAGAACATTTTATTCTGAACTAACTCGGCTGAATCCTAAATGGATCACCAGATACAACCTATATTAAGGTCTTAGAGGAATTTCGATTGATCTAATACGAGAAAATGGTGTAAGGCATCAAATGCACCTGAATTTGGGATGTATTTCTTTGTAATGTTATGTATTAAACTAATAAATTTGAAGAAAAAGATCACTATTATTGGATAAGGAAGTAAAAAACCTAAAAATAAATAAAAAAACTTAGTAGACATATATATGTGTGAGATTGCAGGTCACCCACAACCATAGAACTAAACTCACTCCAGGAATGATTCAACTCATTTTCATCACTAATAAAAAATGAAATATAATATAATGGATTGGGAACAAAAATTTTCATTATTGATTCTAAAATGATAAACTATCCCATATTTTTCAACAGAAAAAAGAAATATAGTCCATGATAGTTTGAATATATAAATATGTATAATTAATGTATTCAATTTTCCATCAGAACATGTTATATGTCAATAATTTTTATTTCAATTTTAAAAGTATGATTCAATTATTTCAAAACCAATTCATATGATGGAACAATACTAGAAATCTTATATTAAATGCTAAATGATGGTCTCTAGTACCAATATATAGTATAATGTTGAATGAGGGTTTTGAAATTTTATTTATAAAAATAATTATGGAAAATGATAATGTTAAAATTGATTCATAAAGGAGTAAAATGACATCAGGTACAATCCTAATTTTATAATGTACAAGTTTAGCTACGGTCCTAGTATCCTCATACCCTCATTGATCAATCTACAATAAACATCCTAATTCACACACCACTAGAGAGGGAATCAACTATGATTTAGAGATAACCCCAGTGTATCATTTGTCTATTTGCTATTGTAGACTAATCCAGAAAAGGTTCCTAGCACCGACCTTGTCTGAACCATCTAGTGTAATATTTAATTTTCCACCAACCAATTTACCAATGATTCCCAATTTTTTCTCTTATTTTTTCCAAAACATGAAATTCCCAATTTTTTATAAATTATATAAAAATTCACGTTCAGTAAAATACAAAAATCACAAGTTAGGTAACACTATTATTAAAAAATCCATAGGGTAATATATTGTACAACATCATTTCACATAGACAAAAAATCATTGAAAACACAATTTAAAAATTAAATACCATTCATAAACATAATTTTGAACTATTTGGATAGTTATCATTCAAGTAATCCATTCTAGAAAACATTATCCAAAAAAATAACTTTTGGAATTTTCATTACAATGTTTGCACAACATTTGAGATGGACTTGAGTAATTCCAAATCTTAACACTTCGATAAATTTTAGAAAACATTTTTATTTTAGAAAATACATTTCAGTAACTCGAATCATATTCCATTTTCATAATATATTTTTTTCATAATAAATAAAAAAACCAGGAACACCCATCAAGAAATTATTGTTTTTAAAATATAGGTGCATACCTTCGGTAATACAATACAGAACATATTACCTTTTGGGACTCCTTCTTAACACCTACGTACAAATGCACCATTACATATATATAAGTACTCTTATCTATAATGATTATATTCACACCTTCATGAGTGAATATATACAATATTAGTACTTATAATAATGAAAATATATTCATGTATATCTAAGCCACCTTTGATGATACACCACAAATATCACTTGATGAATTGGGTTAGAGAGGGCTTCAATACTGTCTTCACAAACCCTTGGAACCACGATACAACAAAAAATACCCCTTTCAAAAAATGGATTACATGGTTCATGATATTATCCAAGGGGAATTGGAAACCCCAAAATATTAGGATAATAATGAAGATGATGATAATGGTATAATCTTATTAGAGGATACCACACCCAAAATTAGGGGATAATTAAATACTAAAATCTTGAGGGGAGGTCCGGGAACTCTGATGGGCGTTGGGAGGGGGCTCTGAAACATGAGAGGTATGGGGAGGGAAGCTAATTAGGTTTTATTCTTCTTCTTATTATTATTATCATTATTATTAATTAATTTGGTTTAATTTGTTTAAAACTTGAGCTTAGTGAATGATTTGACTGTACCTTTTTCTAGGTCATGCACCAACCAACTGGAACCACTATTCAAGAGGGAGGGACCACTTCATGGTTTATTAATCTTAGAGTCTGGGCTTGCTGATATATTTTAAATTATAATGGACCACTATTGAGAGAAAAACATTTTTTATAGCATGTGACACTGTTATAATGATTCACCAACCTTGTGTAACACACTATCAATACCCGAAACCATTATATTCCATGTAAAATAGATGAATATCAAAAAAACAATCAAATATATATATATATATATATATATATATATATATATTATGGGGAGTTTTATGTCTCCACATTATTGACACATTCTTCCTCCATAAATTCCTAAATAATCAATTGATCAAAACCTAAAATAAGGAAAAAAACCTCCTAAAACAAAACCATGTCCACCCAAATATAAAATATGAAAATATCACACTCTATTGAGTAAATGATTATACAATATCCAATGGTTTTTTATAACATACTCAATGAACAATATATATTTAAAAAAATCTCTAATAATACAATAGATGTCATAAAAATGAATAAAAGAACTATAATAAGAAACACTCTATTCTAAAAACCAAATATCAGGGAACACCCCAACCCCAAACATTAAATCCAACAAAAAAACTCATCATTGTAAATTATAGATCTCTGTGATAATCCATAAAATGACCCACTAACCTGGTTTTTCAAATATTTTGATCTAGTTCCGGTGGGGTTGAATAATGAATTACCCCTTCATGAGCATCTTATATATCATGTTTACTATGATCTCACCCTACTGTGGCCTTTAAACCATTTTAGAATATATTTTTTATAAAATATGGAACAAGATCCTAATAAACAATGAATTATACACTGACTACCTTGATATATAACTATAATACGCAGAATTCCATCCCAAAATATACTTAAATTGGAAAACAAATATTGAATAAAAGGATAGAGAACTAAAATTTCCCATATGAAAAAAACCTAAACATAAACATTCTCAAAACCACTCTCAATTGTTTTAGACTTGTTATAATAAAAAACACAAGGAACTAAAACAATTAAAAAATTAGGATTACAATTCAGAATTACATGTCCACAAATTGTGATCAAAGGGATCTAAATGAAATGTATTAAATAATATAAACAAAATGAAAAGGTAAAAAATGAATACTTGGAAAAAAATTATTTTTTCCAGACCAATATGGAAATCAGAAAAAATATCAGTATCCACCATACCTTACAGTTTTTCACTGCATGAAATTTTTTTATGGGGACCATGGATAGATCCATGATGGATTGAATTAAAAATCACCATACATCCACGATATGATAATCCTTAACTAAAACCTCCACATTCATTATATGAACATACAAAATATCATCAACGGAACCCAATCGTCCATTTATATTTTTTTAAAAAATATGTTTCAAATAATACAAATTAAAATTGAATAGTTTTTTATGACGAATGTACATGGAAAGCCAATTATTTACCATAGTTGACGGTCTTTTCTTATCAAAAATATTATAGACCACCAGACATAACAACGTATCATAAGTCAAATATGAATTAGTAAATCTCCTCTTTCTAATTTATGTAAAGTTAATAAAAACTCATGAATAATTGAGTGTCATCTAATGTCATAAAAGGAAGTGATTCCGCTATTAGAAAAATCCAAGGACTAGGTTCTGAAACCTACCTTTATATAGATATCAAATGGATTACCCTAGAGACAAGTCACCTACTAATTAATGATAAACTTGTGAGGAATATATATATATTAAAAAAAATTAATGATAATTCTAATTTTAAATCCTAGAAAAAACAACTTAATATCCTCACAAAATAAAAGCTCCCCAAAAATTATATCAGTCAGAAAACAATAAAATTTTTGAAATCCCAACTATTTTATACAATTAATAACCCCTCCCTTTGAATTTTCTAAATTTTAAATTACCATTTAATATCTGAAACAATATTTTAAAAACTAAATTAAAAAACATTTTTCTCACATCTTTCCGTATTAAAACCACACTTGTTTTCCCTTTTAGGCTTATTTAGTTCCTCTTCAAAATACCATTCTTATTATAACACAAAATGTAACACCCTAAGCTTCTATGGTACGCTTCACTTTGAATAGTGCAATTGCGTGTGTTGTACGCAACATCGAGTTCTAACACACCACAGCCAATCAAACTAGCCGTTATGAATAGTAATACCCACCTTTTAAAATTTATAAATTTATTTTTCAAAATGGACTTCATTTTTGGATTCAGAATATCGAAATTAGCCTAGGGTGAATTTTTGGTATTTTTTTGAAAACATCATTTTTTATGAATAGTGAATCCACTATGTGGTAGTTAAAAAAACAGAATTTTTCATGAAACATAATTTTACCGCTTCTGTGAGTGTAATTTTGAAAATCCGAGAGAAACGGTTAATATCAAGGTGGAAAATTTGGTTTAATGAGATGAAAATAATTTTTTGTGAATAGTAATTTCTTACTTTTATTTACCACGGTTAAAAATAAATAGGGTAATTAAGGGTAAAAATGATATTAACATTACTCAAACACATGTTATAATTCTATTGGACTAGTTTATCTTGACCATAAATAACTTTAGGAATAAAATATTATCATTTAGGTTCACTTGGATTAGATTAGGACATTTATTATTATTTAATTCAAAGAAGAGTTAAAAGACTTAAAATCAATATTTATTTACAAAAACATTTTTAATATAGGGTTTCACATAAGATAAATTAGATTATAAATAATTATTAGAAAGATAAAAATATTTCCTACATAATGATATTTTATTTATAATTTTTAGATATTAAATATTTTAATTTATTTATGACATAGTGATGATGTAGTAATTACCATAATAGTGAAAAATTAAAATAATTCATATTATATATACCCAAATAAATATAATTTGAGAATTTTTATGAATTAAAATAAATTTATAGGTTAATATGACATGTGATTAATGATATAATTAACTTTTTTTAAAGTAATAATTCGGTTATGATTTTCAAAAAAATCGATTTTCCAAATATTGTCAAAATTGAAATAAAAGAGTTTTTAAAACAAATATTATATTATTAATTGATATTCAATTCCTAAAAATCTATGGTTCGACCAAGAGACTTATATCATGATTGGTGTATACTTAATGGACAACTTGGGGGTCACTTGGAGGTATATAGTATGTTTATTAACTATATAATATAAAAATACAAAGTGACATGGAAAGTGTCAAACTAATTAACTAAGAGTTAAAATTAAATGATAAGTTTAATATAATGACCCAAACCTATCTAAATTATATTTTTGGGTGATTTTCGACCCATCCCCACCTTAAACTTTATATAATCCACTTTGGAGCCATTATAAACCGAATATTAATTTATTATAAATTAATATTTCTAGCTTTTCCAAAGGTCCCCCTCACCACTCCTATAAAAGGGCACTCCCCCTTCTCATTAATTCACCCCTTCAAAGCCATTAGGCTCGGCCAAACTCTGACCAAATAGTCTCTCAACTTCCCTAAATTCATCCTAGAGTCCTTGCTTTTGTCAGAAAGCCAACATAAGGAGCCCTTTTGATCAAATTAAAAAGAAGAACCTGAAGAAGAGGTAATGTTTTCACCACCCTCTTTCAAGTTCCTTTCTTCTTCAACTTCTTATTTTTTTTCCCATTCTAAAATAATATCCCCAGTATCTTATTTATAATTTGATGTTATTATAAATATGGTACATCCATATTCAGTATTCTATCCATCCTTTGAATAACATGTCACCATACGTGCGAATGTATAGCTTACTGTCTCCATGTCGTGGTGTAATTGTTATTCAATAAATTATTATTTGGATGGGTATAATAATGATGTTTAATTCATGTAAATAATAAATATAACATGATGATGATTCTGTATATATGATATAACATCCAGTTATATATTTTTTTAATATCAAAATAATGATATTGTCGCTCGTCCGTATTTACGGACTACCGTCTCCATGAACAAGATGAGATTCATTCTCCATCGTATCCATTCAAGTCTAATTCTCATTTGATGATTAATAATAGTATCTAAGGACTTTATATCATTCTAGATATGATTAAGATACAACCTATCCATGAAAAACATGTCTTACGTAACAAAACATATGAAATAAAATGAGTAAGGTAACACCTGAAACAATGAAAATACTAAGATATTATTTACAAATCAATGTTAAAAGATCAGATATGATATCATATTAATGTATATGATTCTTGTATAATTTAATAAAAATTATTTCACCGTTATACAGGTGGTTAACCTACCCCATCCAAGGAAAAGTACAAGGTACGGGTTTATTTCGCAATCTCTTCATTATCTGTGGTTTTTTATATGTAATAATCTACTGAAACTTCTTTATCATCCACATCCATGATTCATAAAAATGTATTTCAAAACATTCTTACTATTTTTCAGAATATCGGGTAAAGTCATTTATACCCTTGTTTGACTTTTTATAAGAGGTTTATAAAGGAATCTTTCCGTTGTTTTCCAAACAAGGTGCTTTTTAACCTTTTCGACAGAATTATGGTAGGAATGTTTTTTTATCTTATATGGAGGGTGAGGCTATTTTCCACCATTATAAAATTTTAGAAGCTTCCCTTACAAGCTTATAAGAAAATTTTCAAAGTAAATGTTTTATTTTATAATAATGTTACTCTTAAATGATTTCAAAATTGGAAGAGATATTTCTCTAAAAATAATTTTGAATTCATCCATGTCAACATCATTTGAAGGATTTTATGTTTATTGGGAGTTGATTTATTATGATACAAAACATCCATATTTTATTGATGGTTTTGTGATATTTTTGACTGTGGATGTGCTATTTTTATACCATTCATGGTTTATGAAGAAAGAATATAAATTTTGTATGCTAGTTTTAATAAGAATGTTTATGTTCTGTTTAAACCTTTTCATATGGGAATGCATTGGACTTAATATGTGAAGGGCGGAGCTCGGTATAGCTCCTTGATGAATCGGTAGATCTCATGAGACAAACTAGTGTCTTGGAACAACGCCTTGACAATATCTTATTTGTAGTCTTGGCACGAGGCCTTGGCTATGTTGTTATGATAGTCTGGCATTATGCATTCCATCATTATGAAATAGGTCATTGATATTGCATGTGATTATTCGATTAGTAGAATATCCATGTGAATAAGTAAATGGAATTATTTCATTTTATTTTTTATATACTATGTTGAAGTTCAAGTATAAAAGGCTTTTGTTTTAGTTATATATTTCCTTAAATGTTTATTCTTATTTATGAAAGTTTTTTCTATATTGTTATCCTTACTGGCCATTTGAGCTCACCCATTTTCTATGTTTTATTTTTCCCAGGATGTGAAGAAGTAAATTATGAATGACCTGTAGGGATAGTATGAGGGTATAAGAGTGTGGACTATGGGGACTATGTTGTTTTAGTTTTCATTATTATGATGTAATGTAAAACATTATGAATATATCTAGTGTTTACAAGGCTACTAAACTAATTGGTCTTTCGAGATTTGTTCTTTCTTGTGATCATGCCAATGTTATGTAATAACGCACCGACTCTGGGTAACTGGGGTCAGGGCATTACTGTTGGTATCAGAGGAAGTTTAGTATAAACCATGGAAGCTATATTTAGATAACCTTTGATTAGAGCACATATACCTAAGATGAACATTGAGGATTAGTATAGAAGAACATCCTGTAATTTTGTTATTGTATAGATTTTGTGATTTTTTCAATCAATACATCCATGTCTAGATACGAGCAGGTAGAGGCGGCTCTGGCACATATGTACCTAGGGGTAAAACCTGAAAACACTGCATTGAGCAAGACTCGAACGAGAACTGGTGCACGACAATGGGCCTTACTGCACTCTTGGTTACGACACTCCCTGGGGATATTCGTAGGATAACTCTCATTTTCTTTAAAAATCATTATGAAGGGTTTATGAGTATATACTTCCTCAATGAAAACATTTTTATGATTATGGATTATATCCATAAATAGGTCAATTTATGTTAACTGTTTTATAAGTATGGAATTATGTATTTTGATTCATAAACTGATCTAGTTTATGCCATTGTTTTGAAATGTCACCTAGTGGAAGAAATGGAAACCATATCAGTGCACACAATCCATGTAAGGATTTACCTCCTTCTCAAGATAATTATAGTGGAGCAGGTGATGCAGCTGGTGCTGATCAACTAATCACCATACTGGGACAAATCACTCAGGTTATGAATAATAACCTTACCCATATGGAGCACCCTGATCCACAGCATGGAGGATCATTATTAGATCGCTTCGTGAGGCAGAAACCACCAACATTCTGTGTGAGTAAAAATCCATTAGTAGCTGAGCAATGGATAAGTTCCCTAGAGAAAATATTTCAGGCTTTGGGAAGTAGTGAAAGGGAAAAAGTTATCATGGCAGTTTACCGCCTCACTGGAGATACTTATCAATGGTGGTCGTTGATTCAAAACACAAAGGAAGATGATGACATATCAATTATGGAATGGAGGGAGTTTAAAGATCTATTTTTAGAAAAATACATTCCTTGTGACCATCAAGCAGATATGGAAAGGCAATTTCTGAGTCTGAGAAAAAGGGTGGATGAGAATGTCGCAAAGTATGAGGCTAACATAACATAGTTAGCAAGGTATGCTTGAGATTATATATGTAACCCAAGAAGTAATATTGGTCGTTTCTTTGATGGTTTAAAACCATTTCTCCGTCGAGGATTAGTCTCACAATCCTTCTCTTCGTATGAAGACATTGTCTCATGTGCTATCAAGACAGTGAATGAATCCTCTAATCCATATGACTTTAAAGAAATGTAAGAGAAGAAGAGATCTGCTGATCAATATGGGAATTTAAATAAAGGGATGAAGGGAAAAGTTGAATATCCATCATGCATTAAATGCGGGAAGAAACACCCTGGTACTTGCTTAAAAAGAATGGGAGTCTGTTACAAGTGTGGTGAAAAAGGCCACCAAGCTCGTGATTGAAAGGGGAAGAAGGAAGCTACTGATGTCCAATTCTAAAATTGCTGGGAGATGAGACATTATGAAAATGAATGTCCTAATCCTCAGGGGACCTTTACTTAGAAAAGTCCAAGGGATCAAGGCCAAGCTTATGCTATCACTACTGCTGAGGTAGAAGCTCCGAAAGACATTGTGTCAGGTAATTTAATGGTTTCCTCAAGTTTAGAAAAAGCATTATTTGATTCTGGATCATCGCATTGTTTCATATATTCCTAGTTTGTTAAGAAAATTAGATATTTCTAGTTTGATTTAATATGGGAGTTTTCAGTTAAAACTCCTAATGGAAGTGTCATTGCAATAATTTTTTGTGAATCAGTCCCCATTAGAGCTCATAAATGTTCCTTATCTTCTGATCTCATCATCATACCTATGATTGAGTTTGATATAATCCTCGGTATGGACTGGCTTTTGGACCATGATGCGATGATTTATTATAAGAAGAAGGAGGTTCAGATTTTTGATGATGATGATAAGGAACACCTTATCTTTAGAGAGGAATCACCACCACATAATTCTTATCTATATCCACCCCCAGTAGCTCAACTAAATTCAATTATTGAGGAGGAAGAGGATGAAATTACAATGGGTGAGGAAAGTAATGTTCAAATAGAGTATTTACCTATTGTGAGAGAATATGTAGATGTGTTTCCGGAATATTTACCTGGACATCCTCCAGAACGAGAAGTTGAGTTTTCCATTGATTTAATTCCAGGATCAAGGCCTATATCGAAGACCCCTTATATAATGGCCACTGCAGAATTAGTTTAACTAAGGAAAAAACTAGTGGAATTCAATAATAATGAATTTATTCACACTAGTTCTTCTCCATGGGGATCCCCTGTTCTTTTTGTTAAAAAGAATGATGGATCTATGAGGTTATGTATCGAATACAGGGAGATCAAAGCTATAACAATAAAGAACAAGTATCCCCTACCTCGCATTGATGATTTATTTGACCAACTTCATAGAGCTCGTTACCTTTCAAGGATTGACCATCGATCTAGATACCATCATTTGTGTGTGAAGAAGGATGACATTCCAAAGAAAGAATTTCAAACCAGGTACGGGCATTACGAGTTTACAGTAATGCCTTTTGGATTGACTAATGCACCCTCTATTTTTATGGATCTAATGAACAGAGGTTTCAAGGAATATCTTGATGACTTTTTAGGGGTATTTATTGATGATATCATGGTGTACTCCAAAAGCTACAAAGGTCATGAAAATCACTTTCACATTATATTGAAGACTCTAAGAAGACATGAATTATATGGGATGTTTAGCAAGTGTGAATTCTGGCTTCAGGAGATTTCTTTTCTTGGCCATATTGTCTCTAAAGATGGAATCTCTGTTGAACCGTCTAAGACCAAGAAAATCCACGAATGGACAGAACGTAAGAGTATAATTGAGGTACGTAGTTTTATTGGATTAGCAGGTTATTATCGACATTTCGTCCAGAATTTTTCCCGGTTGGCTAACCCATTAACAAAGCTCACACGTAAAGTGGTTAAATTTGTTTGAACAAAAGAGTTTGAAGAATTTTTCGAAGAACTGAAGAGAATATTAGTCAATGATCCTATACTGACTGTACCATCTAGGAATTATTGGTTCGTTATTTATAGTGATGCATTGAAGAAATGACTTGGTTGTGTCTTTATGTAGAATGATAGGTTTATGGCCTATGCTTCAAGACAGTTGAAAATTCATGAACAAAACCATCCTACTCGTGATCTCGAGTTAGAAGCTGCGATCTTTGCTTTGATGATATGGAGGCACTACCTATATGGTGAAAATGAGAGATTTATAATGATCACAAGAGTTTGAAGTATATTTTCATACAAAAATATCTCAACATGAGGCAAAGGAGATGGCTTGAATTACTCAAGGAATATGATTGCATGATACACTACCACCTGGGGAAGGCAAACAAGGTGGAAGATGCATTGAGCAGAAAAGATCATGGAGTTTGAACAATATGGGAATTTAAAGGGATACAATTTCCATGGACCTAGTGATGATGGACATGGGAATAACCGGGGAATGTGAAACATCAATGATTTTTCAAATGGTTTCCAAACCATCTTTAATAGAAAGGATTAAGAGTTCTCAGACCGATGATGAAGAATTTCAAAAAAAGATTAAAGCTGTGAATGATGGGAGATTGAGAGACATTGTGTATGAAGATTGAATTTTGAAATTCGGGAAGAGACTTTGTGTTCCCGATATACCTGATCCAAAAAGGAAATTGCTGAATGATACTCATAGTTCCAATTTCTCTATACACCCAAGGAGCACCAAAATGTATATAGATTTGAAGGAACATTTTTTGTGGGACAACATGAAGAGAGAGATTGCTGATTTTGTGTCAGGATGTATGGTTTGTCAACAAGTGAAAACTGGAAGGCAACAGCCTGGAGGAGTCATGCAACCTCTTCCCATACTTGAGTGGAAATGGGATAATATAACGATGGACATTGTCATGGGACTATCAAAGACCCATAGAAGGAACAATTCAGTATGGGTTATTGTTGATCGTCTTACCAAGTCAGCACATTTTCTTTCTATAGAAGAAGATCTACCACTAGAACGTCTAGAAAGACTATATATTAATGAAGTTGTGAGACTTCATAGATTACCTTTGTCGATTGTTTCTGATCGTGATCCCCGTTTTCCATCACGATTCTAGAAAATACTTTAGAATTCCATCAATACTGAACATCATCTGAGAACTCCCTACCACCCTCAAATAGATGTACAATCAGAATGAAAAATTCATACCTTAGAAGACATGTTGATATCCTGCTCACTTGAATTTTAGGGTATGTGGGATCAATATTTACTTCTAGTAGAATTTTCTTATAACAATAGCTTCCATTCAAGTATTCAGATGGCACCGTATGAAGCGTTATATGGAAAGAGATGTCGCACACCAACCTGTTGGGATGAGGTTGGTGAAGGAACACTTGTAGGCCTAGAACTGGTGGAGGAAATGATGGAAAATGTGAAGGTAATCCAAAACCACGTCAATGCAGCTCAAAGTAGGCAGAAGATCATTGCCAATAATCGAAGGAAGGATTTGTAATTTCAAGTTGGTGATCATGTTTTCCTGATGGTATCTCCATGAATGGGAGTAATAAGTTTTGGTAAGAAAGGTTAATTGAGTCCCAGGTACATCAGATATTTCGATATTCTAGAATGAATTGGGGTTGTAGCTTACCGTTTGGCAATTCCACCAAGTCTCTCCAAAGTTCATGATGTGTTCCACATATCTCTGTTGAGGAAATACATGCCTGACCCAACACATGTACTCACCTATGAGGAATTACAACTGGAACCCAATATGTCTTATTGTGAAGAGCCCGTCAAGATTCATGATACGAGAGAACAAGTACTGAGAAACCAGACCACTCGTCTGGTCAAAGTATTTTGGAGAAACCATAAGATGGAAGAGGAAATGTGGGAACCCGAGGAACTTATGATGAAGAACCACCCGAGTCTTTTCCTGTGGTAGTATAATAGAAATTTCGAGGAAGAAATTATTTGTAGGAGGGGAGGATGTAACACCCCATGCTTCTACGGTATGCTTCTCTTTGAATAATTCAATAGCGTGTGTTGTATGCAACATCGAGTTCTAACACACCACAACCAATCAAACTAGCCGTTATGAATAGTAATACCCACTTTTTGAAATTTATAAATTTTATTTTTCAAAATGGACTTCATTTTTGGATTCGGATATCGAACTTAGCCTAGGGTGAAATTTTGGTATTTTTCTGAAAAACATCATTTTTTGATCAATAGTGAAACCACTAAGTGGTAGTTAAAAAAACTGATTTTTTCATAAAACATAATTTTACCGCTTCTGTGAGTGGAATTTTGAAAATCGGAGAGACACGGTTAATATCAAGGAGTAAAATGTGGTTCAATGAGATGAAAATAATTTTTGGTGAATAGTAACTTTTTACTTTTATTTACCACGGTTAAAAGTAAATACAGAATGTAAGGGTAAAAATGTTATTAATATTACCCTAACACATGTCCTAATTCTATTGGACAAGTGTATCTCAAGGAAAAACTACCTTAGGAATAAAATATTATCATTTAGGTCCACTTGGATTCGATTAGGGCATTTATTATTATTTAATTCAAAGAAGAGTTAAAAGATTTAAAATTAAAGTTTATTTACTAAAAAAATTTAATATAGGGATACACATAAGATAAATTTGATTATAAATATTAATTAAAAATCTAGAAAGATTTCCTACATAATTATATATTATTTATAATTTTAAGACATTAAATAATTTAATTTATTTATGACACAATGATGATTCCATAATTACCCTAGTAGTGAAAAATTAAAACAATTGATAATATAAAAACCCAAATAAATATAATTTTAGACTTTTTATGAATTCAACTAATTTTCTAGGTTAATATGACATGTTAGGAATGATTTAATAAACTATTTTCTAAGTAATCATTCTTTTTCTATTTTCAAAAAAATAAATTTTCCAAATACTGTCAAAATTGATATAAAAGAGTTTTTAAAACAAATATTATATTATCAATTGATATTAAATTCCTATAATTCTAATGTTCGACCAAGAGACTTATATAATGATAGGTGTATCTTTAATGGACCACTTGGTGGTCTCTTGGAGGTATATAGTAAGTTTATTAACAATATAATATAAAAATACAAAGTGACATGGTAAGTGTCAAACTAATTAACTAAGAGTTAAAACTAAAATACAAGGTTAATATAATGACCCAAACCTATATAAATTATATTGGTTGAGTGGTTTTAGACCCATACCCACCTTAAACTTTAAATAATCCACTTTGGATCCATTATAAACCGAATATAAATTTATTATAAATTAATATTTCTAGGTTTTCCAAAGGTTCCCCTCACCCCACTTATATAAGGGCACTCCCCCTTCTCATTAATTCACACCTTCAAAGACATTTTCCTCGGCCAAACTCTACCCAAATACTCTCTCAACATCTCTCGCTTCATCCTAGAAGCCTTCCTTTAGTCCGAAAGCCAACCTATGGAGCCTTTTAGAGGAATCAAAAGGAAGAACCCGAAGAAGAGGTAATGTTTTCACCACCCTCTTTCAAGTTCCTTTCTTCTTCAACTTCTTCTTTCATTCCCATTCTAAAATAATATCTCTAGTATATTATATATAATGTGATGTTATTATAAATACGTTACAACCATATTCAGTATTCTATCCATCCATTGAATAACATGTCACCATACGTGCGTACGTATGGCTTACCGTCTCCACGTCGTGGTGTAATTATTATTTAATAAATTATTATTTGGATGGGTATAATAATTATTTGTAATTCATGTAAATATTAAATATAACATGATAATGATTCTGTATATATTATATAACATCCAATTATATATTATTTTAATATCAAAAGAATGATATTGTCGCTCGTGCGTACGTACGGACTACCATCTCCACAAACGCGATGAAATTCATTCTCCATCGTATCCATTCAAGTATAATTCTCATTTGAAGATTAATAAAAGTATATAAGGACTTGATATCATTCTGGATATGATTATGATACAAGCTATCCATGACAAACACGACTTACATAACAAAACATATAAAATAAAATGAGTATCTTAACACCTGATAAAACGATAATACTAAGATATTTTTAACAAATCAATGTTAAAAGATCATATATGATATCATATTCATGTATATGATTCTTTTATAATTTAATAACAATTATTTCACCATTACACAAGAGGTTAACCTACCCCAACCATGGAAAAGTACAAGGTAAGGGTTTATTTCACAATCTCTTCATTATCCATGGTTGTTTATACGTAATAATCTACTGGGACTTCTTTATCATCCACATCCATGTTTCTTAAAAATGAATTTCAAAACATTCTTAATATTTTACAGAATATGGTTTAAAGTCATTTATACCCTTTTTGACTTTTTATAAGAGTTTTATAAAGGAATATTTCCATCTTTTTTCAAACAAGGTGCTTTTTAACCTTTTCGACACAATTAAGGGAAGAATGTTTTTTTAACTTATACGATAGGTGCGGCTATTTTCCGCCGTTATAAAATCTTAGAAGCTTCCCTTACAAGCTTATAAGAAAATATTCAAAGTAAATGTTTTATTTTATAATTATGTGACTCTTAAATGATTTCAAAATAGGATGAGATATTTCACTAAAACGAGTTTTGATTTCATCTATGTCAACATAATTTGATGGATTTTATGTTTATTTTGAGTTAATTTATTATGATAAAAAACTTCCATATTTTATTGATGGTTTTGTCTTATGTTTGATTCTGGATGAGCTATTTTTATACCATTCATGGTTTATGATGAAAGTATTGACATTTCATATGCTAGTTTTAATACGAATGTTTATGTTATGTTTAATCCTTTTCATATAGGAATGCATTGGACTTAATATGTAATGGGTGGAGCCTGTTATAGCTCCTTGATGCATCCATAGGTCTCATGAGGCAAACAAGTGTCTTGGCACAAGGCCTTGACAAAATCTTATTTGTAGTCTTGGCACAAGTCCTTGGCTAATCCATCATTATGAAAATGGTTATTGATATTGCATGTGATTATTTGATTAGTAGAATATAAATGTGAATACGTAAATGGAATTATTTCATTTTATATTTTCCATACTATGTTGATGTTCAAGTTGAAAAGGATTTTGTTTTAATTATAAATTTCCTTAAATGTTTATTCTTATTTATGATAGTTTATTCTATATTCTTATCCTTACTGGGAATTTGAGCTCACCCCTTTTCTATGTTTTATTTTTCCAAGGATGTGAAGAAGTAAATTATGAATGACCTGTAGGGATAGTATGAGGGGATAAGAGTGTGGACTATGGAGACTATGTTGTTGTAGTTTTCATTTTTATGATGTAATGTAAAACTTTATGAATATATTTAGTGTTTCCAAGGCTACTAAACTAATCGTTCTTTCGAGATTTGATCTTTTTTGTGATCATGCCAATGTTATGTAATAATGCACCAACTCTGGGTAACTGGGGTCAGGGCGTTACACAAACTTTCCATTCATAAACATTCATAACAAGTAAAACAACCTAAAAATATTGGGAACATAGAATTTTAGTTAAATGAATCACCAAATATATACATTCTTATGAAATCTCATGCATGCATCAACACATACAAATAAATCATCCAATTACAAAATTTGTACCGCTATATGTGATTGAAATCATTGGAATACTAAGGAAAAGTAAAAATATAAGATCGACTTCTAAAGAAATATTTAAATTACCTCAACTATTAGTAAGAAAAAATCATATCATTAAAAACCTATTATCAAATACCCTATAGGGTTTTAAATTCATTTTTTCTAAACCCATTCAAAATATTAATATAAATTCCCTACCTTTATAAATACAATTTCTGTTATATTTTCCAATCATTGAGAGACATAATTTTAAAATTCAAATTTTTTGAAATCCAAAATCATCATAAAACATGTGGGATGTATCCAATAATAAAATAAACTAATATGAAAAATAAACAAAAACATCCCATTAATCAAAGTGTTAAATTTTTTTATTTTAGAATGTAAAACTACTGTTCCTGGCTTGGTTTCATGGGGAGGAATACATTGTGCCTATTGTGTGATAACATTAGACAACAAAACATATACCTGCATATACGATTCATGGTTTTCTAGGCATGGAACAGTAATATTATTCCCTCTAAATCTCCACTTCATACTTTTTAGCTTCTTACTGTTACCCACCAATTCTGAAAAAAAAAACCACATTCACCCAATACTAATCCAAGATCCCAATTCAATTAAGATACTTTCCCAGATTTTGAGGAAATACCATATTAGTTCACCAATAAAAAATAATTTTTCTCACAAATAGGTTGTGATAAAACATATAATTAGGATTTACCACTTGAATTATGATTATACTAGCTCTGAACTATAAGACCACACTAAATAACTTTGGATAATTTATCTGATATTATTTTCTCAGGAACTAGCATGGTCGAGAACATAATTATTCACTAGATCCAACCTAAAAGAATTCAACTGTGGAATTCCATATCATCCCAAGAAGGAAGATAGTTATTTATATCATGTTAAACTCAAATTAGAAACAATTTCAACATATTAATAAAAAATGACAACTAAAATAATGAATACTACTAGAATCGGAAGTAATAATCATGAAAATGATACAAATAAAAACTCAATGCATCCATCTATGAGTCATTATGGTTCCCCACCATCCAGGGAACCAATATTCTACATTAGATGATATAAGCCAAACTCCATATAAAGATAAAAAAATGAGTGTTATATATGTGTGTTCACTAAGATTCTCTGTAGGGATGCTAAAATTTAAAATATTCTCTAAAAGATACCTTTAAAGAGAAAATAAATTAGTTATTTTTGTAATATATATATATATATTTATTTATTTATAAATAGATTATTATATATTCCATCCCAAAAAGTAACAGAACAATGATTCTAAAAAACATTTAAAAAAATGATTCATTTTTTAAAAAACCGATTTGAATTGCAAAACATACCAAGAAATAATATTTTTAGCCAAAGAAAAAACTATAAGATGTATATCATAAGTTACAACAAAATAGAGGAATGTATAATTGGATTATTAAGGATTGACTTACATAATGCAATTTGAAAAAACAATATATTAAAATTGATTCATTATTTATGATCAAAATTAAATGAATAACTATTGAAATAACTAAGATTGGTTGGTTATTTGGGGTCCTTGGATTATCAATCTCTTAGTGATAAATCTATAATAAACATTCTCTTGAACAGGCTATGTGGTTACACAATGCCAATGTTCCTAAAGTACACATATAGTATCATATGGTCAGATAGTGTTGTACCAGAACCCATATTGGGGATGAGGGAGACTAAATCCTCTTTAATACTAGTTATTAGTCCACCCTTATATGTATATACAATTCGCAAATGCATTAACTAATTCTAAAAATCATTGAAATCACTCATTCGATCAAACCAAATGAAAACCCACATTTATAAAAATTTGAACATCACATTCCAATGAACCATATTTATATTCTTCTATATGATAATATACAATTCACAACATTTTATTACACACTAAAACATGTTAATAAAATCAATTATACATTTAAAACCATTTAAATATACAATTTTGATCACATTAGTTACTAGATCTGTCATTATGCAATTAAGGAAATCCTAGATGAGTGGAAAAACCCCCATTGGAAAATTTAATTTTATATGTTGTAAATATTTTCATGAATATTTGAGAAGTTAGAAAGCATATTTCAAGGAAACATGCTTGAAAACAAGTTTTTATAAGAATTCACATTCCAAGGCTAAGTGAAATGATATATAACAAAGACTATTACACTAAAAGGAATGATAATAATTTTTATCATATATTTAGTCCATAATATATTTAATAAAACCCTGAAAATCCATCATGTAATTATATTTTTCCAATAAAATGCATGAAAATAGGGTATACTACCTCAAAACATGTCCCCCATGGTGAGAGAAAGATCACAATTACAATGGGGTACAGATATATATTATAATAAATGAATACATATGTTATTTCCATCTTAGTTCCATAAGAAATTTCCCTTTATGAAGAATACAATTACATATCTCAATATTGTCCTCACGAATACTATGATTAAATAAAATACCAAAATAAATAATAGTTTCGTTTTAGGGTTCATAGGTGTCATGTGGAATTCTTGGGGGTGATGAAAACAAAAAAAAAATAGAAAACGAGGAGGATTGGAAGAGGATAAAAATATTGGAGGAGATCACTTATTTAATCATGGGATGATCTGGCAAATAATCAGGGGAGGATGGGATGTCGTGGCACATAGAAAAAAGCGTGGAGGGGGTTTGATCATTGAGAGGTAATAGAGTGGGACCCATTTATAGGTTATAATTGTTATTTATGTTATGAAAATATTTTTGTTAATTTTTTTTTTATTTAAACTAAGGAAATCTAAAAGGTTTGGACACACAGTATTTCAGATCATACACGAATCGTATGGAACCTTCATCAAAGAGGGAGGTGAGGCTACACTATACATACCCTTTCTTTTCATACATTAACATTAAAACCATTAGTGAAATACAGAAAAAAGGATTTCAAAAAACATTATTATTTTAGTGCCTTTTGATACATGGGAACAAAAACACCGGGACATGAGATAGATACATTATCTCCCACTAGGTTCTCTATGACTAGAGCCTCTCTTAGACATATCAGACAAGATATATGCCTTCTTTACCTGGGGAAGGAATCATAAAAGGGGTGATCTTATATGCTTAGTAAGGGTAACAAATGGATACATGTAAGCATAAAAATTGTCATAGGGGTATGAGAACAAGTTCATTAAAATATAATATGGTCACCTAAATATTAGA
The DNA here is from genome assembly GCA_963277665.1 of Viscum album. NCBI lineage: Eukaryota > Viridiplantae > Streptophyta > Magnoliopsida > Santalales > Viscaceae > Viscum > Viscum album. The sequence continues at coordinate 2,002,930,733 of OY728152.1, forward strand.
GATCATATATGTTAATCATGGCATTAAACATGGAAGTTTCCAAGACATGAATCATAATGAAAATAAACATAATCCATGAAATAATAATATAGGAATAATATGTGGAATTGAATCTGACATGTAACCATATATAATGATTGAAATTGTTGTTAAGGAATTGATGTCGAGGACATATTAGTTGACAGTGACCTTTATTGTACTGGATTCACTGCTCATTCTGACCGTGAATTATTAAACTGCGTTCACTCTTCATCACAACCCTGTAATATTACACCTTTTTAATTTCTCATTCCAGCCCAATAATACTAATCCAAGTTCTTTTTTTCATCTATTTATATCCAATGAGATATAAATCATATCGCAATGGATTGAAGGAAGATTTAGGCCCCAACAATATCATAATGAAATAATACAAAAATTTATAAAAAATTCTTAAATAATCATACCATAATCCATGAAATTAAATGGGTGTCATAAACATGTAATCATATCTTAACCTATGGAAAAACACATGTTTCATAATCATTTCATTAAAGTATAACCTGTGAATGAAAATATGTTTCAAAAGAAAATAATTTTTGTAAGAGAAACACGTGTCATGAGCATCATTCCATAAAAAACCATTCAGGAATGAATATGAATGGAACCGTTAGATTATTTAATAGAAGGTCATGAGTAAAATCCAAAGAGGTCATCTTATATAGAAAATAATTCAAAAAGATATATTGAATATAATTATTGAGTAAAATATCCTTTCTTCATTGAAAAATTTTATTTAACACAAAAAAAATAAAAATATTTTCATGCAAAAAAAATGTGAAACATTATCTTGAATTCATTGAAAAACATTTGGTATCAATTTTTATTGAAAACATATATAAATATCTTTAAAAAATTGAATCCTTTTTCCGTAAAAACCTATAAAAAGATCATGAAAACTTTTTAAAAACAATATCATTTTAAATACATTGAAAACATATAAATAAGGATTGAAATCATTATGAAACCTATAACACCACGAACTTAGTTACCTAAAGTCGGTGCATTATTACATAACATTGGCATGATCACAGATGATAATGTCCCTAAAGACTTATCTGTTTAGTGGCCTTGGAATTAATAGATACATACATAAGCTTTCAATTACATTTTGAAATAAAAAACCACACTGTGCCTCCTTTGAAGACACTCATTTCCAATATCCTATCCCTGCAGGTCAATGAAAATATAATACCTCATATATTAGAAAAATTAAAACATAAGAAAGGGGTGGGATTAAATGCTCAGTTCAGAAAACAATATAGATGAAAAATTAATATTAAGGACAAACATTGAAGGAAGTCTATTAGGCTATAACACAAGCCTTTTAAAACTAATCTTCAGAATAATATGGAATAGATAAATCAAATAATTACATTTACTTACTCACATGGATATTATAATAGTTGAATAATAATTTTTAATATCAATAGAAAATTTCAGAATGCTAGAATACATAATGTCCGACATCAAAACAATATAGTCAATGCCTCTTCCCAAGACTATGAATAATATTTTTTTCTAGGTATTATGACTAGACAAAATTTTGTCTAATGAGACTTACCAATGAATCAAGGAGCTATAGTGGGCTCTACCAATCATATTTTAAGTCCTATTAATTCATCATATGAAAAGGGTGAAACATAACAAAAACTTTCGTATTAAAACTAGCATATAAAATGTCAATACTTTTACCATATACCATGAATGGTATAAAATAACACATCCATATTCAAACATATAACAAAACCTTCAATACAATATAGAGATTTAATAATTAATAAATCAAATTCAAAAAATTGTAAAATTAATCAATGGATGTCGACATAAATGAAATAAGAACCATTTGACAGAAATATATCATTCTATTTTGAAAATTTTTAAAAGCCACATAATTATATAAGAAAAAATTCATTTAAAAAAATATTCTTATAAGCTTTTAAGGGATGATTATATGGTGTTATAATAATGTAAAATAATCACACTCTCCATATAAGTTAAAAAACATTCTTACCTTAATTTGTCAAAAAGTTCATAAAGTACCTTATTTAGTAAGCTACAAAAAGATTACATTCAAACCATTTTATAAAAATTAAAACAATGTACAAATGACAATAACCCATAGTCTATTAAATAGTAAAAATGTTTTGAAATATATTTTTATGAAACACAAATGTGGATGATAAAGATGTCCCATTAAATAATCATTTATAAATAACCTCAAATAATAAAGATATTTTTAAATTAACCCTTACCTTGTAATTTTTCTTGGTCGAGGGTATGTTAAAATAATTTATAATTTTTAAATAACTGTTATTAAAATATACAAGAACCACCTACATAAATATGATATCATATATGATCTTTTAAGATTTCTTTATTAATAATATTTTAGTAGTATCATTGTTTCGGTGTTAACTGATTTGTTTTCCTTTATATGTTTTGTTACATAAGTCATGTTTGATATGGATAGGATGTATTTAAATAATATATATAATGTAATTTAGTTCTTAAATTTTTTTTAATCATAAAAATAAATTTTCCTTGAATGATTACATTGAGAAATGAATCTCATTGTGTTTGTGGAGATGGTAATATGTACATACGAACGAGAAACAATACCATACTATTAATGGTGAAATTGTATATAATAGGATGGTATATCATATATAAATAATCATTTACGTGTAATATTATTTAATTACATCAATTATACTTATTATTATACCCATCCAAATGATGAAGTGTTGAATAACAAACTACACCAAAACGTGGAGATGTTAAGCCATATATACACATGTATGGTGACTAAGACATTCATTGGTTGAATGGAATAATTAATATGGTTGTCCCGTATTTATAATAAAATCAAACTATGTTGAAGGTAAAAAAGTTATTTTTTCGCCTAGAAAAAACAATGAAAGAGGATGTGGAAGAAGAAATGAACTTTTAAAGATGTGATGAAATTATTAACTCTTCTTTTCGTACTTCCTTTTGATTTGATCATAATGGACCCATTAGATGGATTTATGATCCATTTAAGGCCTCTAAGTTGACATGAGGTTAGTTGGGAAGATATTTTAGTAGGGTTTGGCTACGCCAAATGGATTTGGAAATCTGATTAGAAGAGAAGGGGAAGTACCATTTTATAAGAGATATGAGGCTCACTTTAGGAAAAGATTGAAATATTAAATTATTATACAATCATATTCGGTTAATAATAACTCAAAAATTATTTTTTATAGGATAAGGTGGTGTAGGGTTGAAAAACTCTCTATAAATATTTTTTAGACCAGTTTAGTTCCCCGTATTAACCTTCTTTTTTAGATTTAACTCTTCGTTAAATATTTTATATTTTACAATGTCTTCTTGTAATTTTTCATTTTCTAGTTAATAAAAATAATATAAAATTCCAAGAGAACCCCAAGTGATTCACTAATGACATATATATCATTATGTATGTCCCTTTTCCAAACCGTATATTTTTAGAAATATTATATCATTTTAGAATATAGTATTTGTTTTAAAAACTCATTATTGTCAATTTTGAAACTATTTAGTTTTCGATTATTGTGAAAGTCAAAAAAAATTGATTTCATCAAAAATATACATTAAAAACTCTAGCATGTTATATTCAATTATAAAATTCGTGGATGGCATCAAACGTATGAATTTACAATTATTTGTTTATTTATAATTTCAATTATATAAATCTTTCATTAATAATGTAATTACTACTTCGTCATTATGTCGTAAATAAAATTAATTTTTTAATCATTAAAAATTATATATAAAATACCATTATGTAGTGAATATATTTATATTTATAATGAATATTTATTGTCAAGATTATATTATGTAAAACTGAATATAATAAATTATTTACTTAATAATATTTGTATTTAACACATTTAACACTACAATATATAATATATTATAAATGTATTAATATATGAGATGTGGATAAAAAAGGATCTTATTTTTACCTAGGGTTTATTTTGGTTAAAAAATACATATCTAATAGAATATGGACATGTCTTAGGGTAATTATAATATAATTTTTACTTTTAATTGGCTTATTTACTTTTAATTGTGGTAAATAAAATTCCGAGGTTACAATTCACCAAAAATTTTATTCATCTTATTAAACCACATTTAACTTACTAATGTTATAAAACCCGAGATTTTTATGAGAAATGTTTTGTTTTTATGTTATATACATCATCATGGGAATCTTTCACTACACACAACAATAACTAGTCTTGCTTAAGACACAATCACGACCTTCCTCGATAGCTTGCATTGTACTCAACACCAAGTTTCAATAAACAACGATATGATATTAAAATATTATTAAAACTAGCCATTATGAATAGTAATACCCACTTTTTGAAATTTTATAAATTTTATATTTCAAAATGGTCTTCATTTTTGGATTCAGAATATCAAAGATAGCCTAGGGTAATATTTTGGTATTTTTCTGAAAACATACAATTTTTGATAGTGAAAACACTGGGTTACTATTTAAAAACCTACTTCTTATTTAAATAATTATTTATTTTATTTAAAGTTATTTTAGGTCAAAACTAATACATAATAACTATATAAGTTCAATGTAATTCATTGGAGTCATTTTATAATAATTTTCGAAATATAAAAATTTTATTGAAATTTTCACCATCTTTTACCTACCTCCGAGGACATTTTTGCAAATATACATAAAACATAATTTTACTGCTTCTGTGAGTGGATTTTCGAAAATCCGAGAGACATGATTATTATCAAGGAATAAAATGTGGTTCAATGAGATGAAAATAATTTTTTGGTGAATAGTAACTTTTTACTTTTATTTACCACTGTTAAAAGTAAATAGGAAAATTAAGGGTAAAAATAATAATATTATTACCCTAACACATGACTTAATTCTATTGGATAAGTGAAATTCGAGCAAAAAATACCATAGGAATAAAATATTACCATTTAGGTCCACATGGATTAGATTAGGACATTTATTATTAATTTATTTAAAGAATGGTTAAAATAGTTAAAGTCAATGTTTAATAACTAAATCATTTTTAATATAGGGTTATACATAATATTAATTCAACTATAAATATTCATTATAAATATAGAAATATTTCCAACATAATGGTATTTTATTTATAATTTTTAGACTTTAAATAATTTAATTTATATATGACACAATGATGATGCAGTAATTAACTTATTAAGGAAATAATAACATAAATGATTTTATAAATACCCACATAAATGTAATTTGAGACTTTTTATGAATTAAACTAATTTTATTGGTTAATATGACATTATTATTGAGTTAATTAACTTTTTTTGAACTAATCATTTTGTTATAATTTTCACAAAAATCAAGTACCAAATATTGTCAAAATTGACATAATATAGTTTTTAAAACAAATATTATATTATTTATTGTTATTTTATTCATAAAAATATATGGATCAGAAAAATGGGTTAGATAAGGTTATATATATTAAAAATAATCAACTTGGGGTTCTTTTGACTTGTTATAGTAAATGTATTAACCTTATAGTGTAAGAAAACAAGAAGACACGGTAAAAGTAAAATTATTTAACTTAATGTTAAATCTAAATGATAAGGTTAAAATAGAAACATAAACCTGTCTATATTCAATTGTATGAGATTATTTAGACCCACCCCCACCTTAGAAGATAAATACATTAATTTTGAGCTATTAAAAACCGAATAGGACTTCATAATAAATTAATATTTTTAGTTTTTCCAAAGGTTCCCCTCTCCTCCCTTATAAAAGGTCACCTCTTCCCTCTCTTCATCACACCACATTGAGCCTTCAGGATCAAAAACCCCTGACAATTTCTATTCTCCACTTCCCTAGAAACATCCTAGAGGTCCTGGTCTTCTTGAAATACCATCTTTAGTTCCCTAAGAGGAGGTTAACAATATGCTCTTCAAAAAAGAGGTAATGTCCGTTACCGATTCTTTCAACTTTATTTCTTCTTATACATCATCTTCATTAGTTGTTTCATTATGAATTAATAACATCAGTATCACTCATATACTGATATTTTATTATATTTATGAATCAACCCTATTTCATCATCTATCCATCCTATGGGAAATGAAATCATCATGCGTGCGTACATACAGATTATCGTCTCCACGCCGTGGTGTAATCTATTTTCCACCACCACCATACTTGTATGGGTATAATGGTGTAATGAATAACTATATATGATTATTGTAAAGTGATATTGATTATTAAATAGTATACATACAATTCAATACAATTTCACGATCATGAGAACGACATCATCGCTCGTGCGTACGTATGACCTACCGTCTCCACGATGTGATGCGACTCATTCTACATGATCTTCATTGTATAATGATTATATAAATGAATTGAATGAATAAATATGATATATATTACACTAATATCATTCTTTAAATGAGTTACTTATAACCTATAAATGAGAATAAGAATTTATTTGACAAAACATGCATAAGAACAAAAAGCAAAAAACACCCGAATAACAAGTAGAAATAAAATATTACTAATAAGAAGCTAAGAATCTAAAAATATGAATCTATATGATATCATTACAATGGGTATGATTCTATAATAAGTCAATAACCTTATTTATATCATTATACAGAAGGTTCAGACATGTAAGAAGAAAATCAGACCTAAGGTAAGGGAAAATCTCACAGTCTCATTTTTATCTGAGATTGTTTATACTTCAGAATTTAATGGGGAATATTTATCATCCACACCCATGTTTCCTCAATAAGTAATATTATTTCCATCCACCTACAATTGTTTGAATCCAATTTTACCCATTGGTGAGTTTTTATTAAATGATATAAAAGGAATCTTTTTTTGTTTTTAGTACGAGGTACTTTTTGACTTTTCCAGCCAAAGTACGAGAAGAATGTTTTTTAACTTATATGGCCAGAATAGACTGTTAGAAAATTATTTCCATGAAGATTACACTACATTTTTTCAAGTTTATTTTTAATAAACTTATTTTAGTTTAAAATTATATGACATCTTAAGAAAGGAATTTTTTTTGAAGTAGAAAGGATATTTTCCTCAAGAAAGGAGTTCAAGTGTTTTATCAAAATTATTTTCCATCTAAGATAATATAGGGTTCTATTTATATCCCTATTTTACATTGATATGAATATTTTATGATGGAATTTCTTTTATGATGTCCATTTTATCTTATATGATTTATGTTGTGATGGAATGATGTTTAAGAATCCCATTTTTATTATATGGGTTATGCTATGATATATGATTTATGATTTTGTGGCACACATAAGAATGGTTTCATTATGAGATGGGTGGGACCTATATCTCCCTCCAATGCATTGGGTAAAGATTTATATCTCATGATATAGACATGGCTGGAAAGGCAGGTTAATCATGTTCTGTGAAACAGGACTGAAATGTGGAGTGAACTCGGTTCAAAAATGGACATTGTCCGCTAAGATAGTCTTGGGGATGAGTCTTGAAAACTATGAAATGATTCTCTATGATTATGTGTGTATGCTAAAAAGTTTCATGTTTTATGTTATGATTATTGGGATTACATTTCACTACTATGATTTATCCCATGTTATGAAATAATCATCTCTTTTGCAGGTTAAAATTTCCAAAATGTTATGTTCTTATGAATATGATGTGATTGATATTTCTTTTGTTTACCCTTACTGAGCATTTGAGCTCACCCATTTGTATGTTTTCTTTCCCCAGGTCAGGAAGAAGGTTATTAAGTATGATATTCCAAAAAGGGACTCTAGATATGATGAAATAAATGGGAGATAATGTATATTCTTTATGAACCAGTTGTTTATGTTTCCCAGTTTCTAGAAACGTTATACCAATACCATAATTTCATGGTTTTGTTATATGTTTTAATAAGTTTGATTCAATTTTGAAGCAAAAAAAATGTACGTAAAGTATGGGTCGTTATAGTAGGTATCAGAGGAAATGTATAGTCAACCTATAGAAACTAGGATGTGAAATCCATATTATAAACCCTAAGTATATGTCTAATAATAGAACACAATCTTAGTGTTTTAGAAATGGCCAAGAGTAACCTATGATAAGACCTTAAGTGTGAAATTTTATTCTTGATTATGTGGTTTTCCTTTTATAAATAGTGTTGCTCACAATATTCTTCTTGGTTTTAGTCAATTGCAGGAACCTGATGGAACCGTGTTAATGTTGAATACGACGTGCACTTCAATTATTGTCCCCCTAAGAAACCAAACGTTATTGAATCTGCAATGAAAAATCTTGTAGCAATTCTCACACAACATTCTCATGCTATGAATCATACTGGACTTCCAAATAAAGAATGAAAGGAGAAAAATTCTGTTGAATCCTTCATGAGGATGTTTCCCCCCCTCATTCTGTGGGTCTACTGATCCATTAGTGGATGAAAAATGGATTAGTACCACATAAAATATATTTTCAGTTCTTCAATGATCTGAACATTATAATGTCATCTTGGCAGTATATAGTTTTTAAGGTGAAGTAGATCAATGGTGGAATCTTATCAAGAATACGAGGCCAGGAGATGAAATTGAGTCCATGGAATGGGAAATGATCAATAACATAATTTTCAATAAGTACTTCCCTCGTATTCTTCGAAAAAAGATGGGGAAGGAGTTTCTGGAACTAAAGAAAATGGATGATGAATCAGTTGGTACCTATGAAGCCGATTATACATGACTTTCAAGGTATTCTTCTGGGATTATTATCCAACCTCTGAGTAATATCGATCGATTCTTTAGTGGCTTAAAACTAAGTCTTCGAAAGGAGTTAACCATACGAGACTTCAATAGCTACAAGGAAATTGTTTGATGTGCTCTCAAGGTTGAGATGGAGATTGGAGTAACCCATCAGTAATATTTGTTTGATAAGAAGATGAAAATGGAATTCAATGGGATATCTAAAGAGCACACTGAAAAGAAGATGAGTTTTCTCTTATGCTCAAAGTGTGGAAAGAAACATGGAGGTAGTTGTCTTAAAGGGACAAGTAAATGTTTCAAGTGTTGAAATAAAGGTCATCGAAAATTTGAATGCCGCAATGATGGGAAGAAGATGTCTAGTGATAAGAACAAAGAAAAGGCTACACAGAGTGCACCTCATACACTTAAATGTTACAAGCGAAAGGAAATGGGGCATTATGCTAATAAATTCCCTAATCTAAGGGTTGTTGATGATGATCGACGTCAAGAAACTCTTAAGGATAAAGACAATGTAAAGTCACATGAAATTTCTATCAGTGATGTGGAATATGATAACGAAGTGTTTAAAGGTACACTTTCCATACACTCTATAGTAGAAAATGTTTTATTTGATTCTGGATCCACCCACTCTTCTATTTCTGAAGAATTTCCTAAGGGTGTCACCGTATTACCTCAACAATTAGATGTTGAGTTAGCTGTGACAACCCCTAATGGCACAACAGTCGCATCAAAAGTTTACAATTCTTCTCCGATTGATGTTTGTTGGAATGTTCTTCCTGCAAATCTTGTGATCCTTCCTATAGTGTAATATGATGTTATTCTTGGCATGGATTGGCTTTCTTTATATGGATCTCATATCAATTTCCAAAGAAGGGAAGTTGCATTTCATAATCCAGATCATTCTATGATCGTCTATTGATGCAAGGATAAAGATAACCTTCCAGTGGAAATATATTCCATCTTATGGGTCTTGATTCCATTAAATAAAGTTTATTTATCTCAAATGGTTGGTGAGAAACTCATGATTAAGAATATTCCCATTGTACGGGAGTTTGAAGATATCTTTCTGGAGGAATTGTCAGGTCTTCCACCAAATCGTGAAGATGAGTTTTCAATATAACTCGTACAGGGTGCTTTGCCTATTTCAAGGACACCTTATAGAATGGCCCCAATTGAGTTGCAAGAATTGAAGAAACAACTCCAAGAGAATCTTGATAAGGGATTCATACACCCTAGTGCATCACCTTGGGGAGAACATGTTCTATTTGTTATGAAGAATGATAGATCAATGAGACTCTGCATTGATTATCGAGTACTTAACAAAATCACTATCAAGAACAAATAACCTCTCCCACACATTAAGGAATTATTTGAACAACTATGCAGAGCTCAATACTTTTCCAAGATTGATCTTCATTTAGGGTATCATCAATTAAGGGTCAAAAGTTATGATATACCAAAGACGACTTTCCGTACAAGGAATGGACACTATGAATTTATAGTGATGCCATTTGGTCTTACTAATGCCCCTGCTATCTTCATGGATATAATAAATATAGTCTTTAGAGACTATCTTGATCAGTTTGTGGTAGTATTTATAGATGATATTCTTTTCTATTAAAAGAGAAAGGAAGAACATGAAGATCACTTGAGAATTGTATTGAAGACCCCAAGAAAGGAGAATATTTTTGAAAAAATTTACCCAGTGTGAATTTTTGCTTCAAAAAGTTGTATTTTTGGGTCCCATAATCTCAAAAGAAGGGATATTTGTGGATCTAGCAAAAATAAAGGTTATTAAAAGATGGTCAAGACCAACAATAGTAACTGAGATCTGATGTTTTCTTGGTTTGGATGGATATTATCGACATTGTGTGAAATATTTTTCACAATTATCTAATCCACTCACCAGGTTGACTGAAAAAAGAGTTAAGTTCATTTGGATGGAGGAGTGTGAATAGAATTTCAAGGAGTTAAAAAGAATGTTATGTAGTGCACTTGTGCTCATACTTCCTTGGAGTGGAGAAAGGTTTGTGATCTACAGTGATGCATCCGAGAAGGGGTCGGGTTGTGTTCTTATGAAAAATGATATGGTGATAGCTTATGCCTCACGACAGCTGAAAATCCATGAGAAAAATTACCCAACTCATGATTTGGAGTTAGCTGTGGTAATCATTGCATTAAATATTTGGAGGCATTATCTTTATAGTGAAAGGTGTAATATTTATACTGATCAGTAAATTTTAAAGTATATTTTCACACAAAAGGATCTGAATATTCACTAATGAAGATGGTTGGAGTTGATTAAGGATTACGACTACTCAATTCATTACCACCCAGGGAAAGAAAACAAGGTGGCAGATGCATTAAGTCCACAAGACCATGCTAGCTTATCCATGATAAAGATCACAAAAGATCCAATATTTATGGATTTACAAAGGATGGATCTTGGAATTATAATGGAAGGGGAAAAATCTTATCTTTCTCAAATTAATATTCAACTATCTATACATGTGAAGATTAAAGAGGCACAGAAAGAAGATGTAGAGTTACAAAAGAAGGTGTGAAATTCTCCTGAATTAAACCTTGATTGTGATGGGATAATAATGTTCAGGAATCAAGTTTTTCTTCCTCCAATCCCAAAATTAACGAAGGATATGCTGGATGAGGCTCATAGTTTTTCATTCTCTATTAATCATGGAAGAATGAAGATGTATATGGACCTGATAGAGTACTTGTGGTGGGATGGCATGAAAAGAGATGTTGCTGAATATGTCTCTCGATGCTTGGTTTGCCAGCAAGTTAATGCTGAGAGACAGAAGTCTAAGGGGATGTTACAACCATTACCCATACCTAAATGTAAATGGGAAAAAAAACTATAGAGTTTGTCACTGGACTTCCGAAAAAATCCAAAGGCAATAATCCTAGCTGGGTCATAGTTGACCGTCTTACAATGTCTGCACACTTTATTGCTATTAGAGATGATTTCTCTCTGGACCAGCTTTCCAAGATATATGTAAAGGAAGTGGTATGATTGCATGGAGTACCACATTCCATTATATATGATCTGGATCGGAGGTTTACCTCAATGTTCTGGCAAAGTCTTCAGCATACTCTGGAAAAATAGTTGAATTTCAGCACTACTTATCATCCTCAGACAGACGGTCAATCTGAGAGAAAAATTCAAACTCTAGAAGATATGTTAAGATCTTTCTCTATGGATTTCAAAGTTGGTTGGTATCAACACTTACCTTTGGTGGAATTTTCTTATAATAATATCCTTCACACCAGTATTCAGATGGTTTCTTATGAAGATCTCTATAGAAAAAATGCCGAACTCCAACTTTCTGGGATGAAGTTGGGGAAAGAAAGAAATTAGGACTTGATATTGATGAAGAGATGGCAAAAAAGGTCAGATCTATTCAACAACACATTAATGCAGCTCATATTCGACAAAAAATTTATGCCGATAACCGAAGAAAAGACCTAGATTTTAAAGTGGGTGATAAAGTGTTGTTATGAATATCTTCTTAGAAGAGAGTATTGAGATTTGGAAAGAAGGGAAAGCTGAGCCCTAGGTATATCAGTCCTTTAGAAATACTGGATCATGTTGGGATGGTAGATTTCCGATTGGAGCTTCCACCAAATGTCTCTCAAGATCATGATGTGTTCCGGGTATCTCTTCTGAGAAAGTATATACCTGATCCTTCACATGTACTTAGCACAGAAGATGTACTACTGGAGCAAGTTCTTTCTTATGAAGAACAACCGATAGATATTCTGGATCGTAGGGAAAAATTCCTATGGAACAAGACCACTTTCTTGGTGAAAGTTTTATGGAGGAACCACAAATTAGAAAAGGCTACATGGGATCTTGAGGATATGATGAGGAGAGGTATCCTCATCTGTTTGTTATAAAGTAACAAATTTCGAGGGCGAAATTCACTTTAATGGGGGTAGAATGTAACACCCGAGATTTTTATGAGAAATGTTTAGTTTTTATGTTATCTACATCATCAAAGGAATATTTCAATACACACAACACTATCATTTCTTGCTTTACACGCAATCACGGCCTTCCTCGATAGCTTGCATTGTACGCAATACTGAGTTTTACTAAACAACGATATGCTATTAAAATATTATTAAAACTACCCGTTATGAAAATTAATACCCATTTTTTGAAATTTTATTAATTTTAGCCTCCAAAATGGACTCCATTTTTTGATTCGGAATATCGAAATTTTCCTAGGGTGAAATTTTGGTATTTTTTCTAAAAACATTCAATTTTTGATAGTGAAAACACTGGGTTACTATTTAAAAACCGTCATTTTATTTAAATAATTATTAATTTTATTTAAATTTATTTTAGGTAAAAATTGGTACATAATACCTATATAAGTTCAATGTAATTCATTAGAGTCATTTTATAATAATTTTTGATATATAAAAATTCTATTGAACGTTTAACCATCTTTTACCTACCTCATAGGAGCTTTTTGCAAACATACATAAAACATAATTTTTCCAGTTCTGTGGGTGGAATTTCAAAAATACAAGAGACACAGTTAATATCAATGACTAAAACATGGTTCAATGTGATGAAAATAATTTTTGGTGAATAGTAACTTTTTACTTTTATTTACCACAGTTAAAAGTAAATAGAGTAATTAAGGGTAAAAATTATATTATTATTACCCTAACACATGTCCTAATTCTATTGGATAAGTGTAATTCGACCAAAGAAACCTTAGGAAGTAAATATGACCATTTAGGACAACATTTATTACATTAGGACATTTATTATTAATTTTTTTAAAGAAGGGATAAAATAGTTAAAATCAACGTTTAATAAATAATTAATTTTTAATATAGGGTTATATATAATATAATTTAGACTATAAATATTCATTAGAAATATAAAAATATTTCATACATAATTTTATTTTATTTATAATTTTTAGACATTAAATAATTTAATTTCTTTATGACCCAATGATGATGCATTAATTTTCCTTATTAAGGAAATATTAACATAATTGATATTTTAAAAACCTAAATAAATGTATTTTGGGAATTTTTATGAATTAAACTAATTTTATAGGTTAATATGACATATTATTATTGATATAATTAACTTTTTTCGAACTAATCATGCTGTTATGAGTTTAACAGAAATCAAGTACCAAATATTGTCAAAATTGACATAAAATAGTTTTTTTAAAAATATTATATTATTAATTGTTATTTTATTCATAAAAATATAAGGTTCATACAAATAACTTCAATAAGGTATTATATATTAATAATAAACAACTTGGGGTTTTTTTGGCTTATTATAGTAAATTTATTAACCTTATAGTGTAATAAAACAAGAAGTCACGGTAAAAGTAAAATTAAATAACTTCAAGTTAAATCTAAATGATAAGGTTAAAATAGAAACCTAAACTTGTCTAAGTTCTATTGAATGAGATTATTTCGGCCCATACTCACCTTAGCTTCGAAATAAATCAATTTGGAGCTATTAATAACCAAATATGACTTTATAGTAAAATAATATGTTTTGTTTTTTCAAAGGTGCCCCTCTCCTCCCTTATAAAAGGGCACCTCCTCCCTCTCTTCCCCACACCACATTCAGACTTTAATCTCATCCCCCCACTGCCAATTTCACTTCTCCACTTCACTAGAAACATCCTAGAGGTCATGGTCTTCTTCAATGACCATCTTTAGTGCCCTAAGAGGAGGTTAAGAAGAGGCGCTTCAAAGAAGAGAGAATATCTGTTACCAATTCTTTTAACTTTATTTCTTCTTCTATTTATTATTCTTTAGTTGTTTAATTATAAAGTAATAACATCCGTATCAATAATATACTTATATGTTATTATATGTATGGAACAACCCTATTTGACCATCTATCCACCCTATGGAAAACGAAATCACTATGCGTGCGTACGTACGGAATACTGTCTCTACGCCTTGCTGTAATCTATTTTGCACCACCACCTTACATGGATGGGTATAATTGTGTAAAGAATAACTATATATGATTATTTTAAATTTATATTTATTCTGATATATTATACATACAATTCAATACAATTCCACGATCATTAGAACGATATAATCGCTCATGCGTACGTACGGCCTACCGTCTCCACATTGTGATGTGACTCGTTCTACATGATCTTCATTGCATAATTATTATACAAATGAATTGAATGAATAAATATGATATATATTACACTAATAACATTATGTAAATGAGGTATCTATAACCTAAAAATAAGAATAAGAATTTATTTGACAAAACACGCATAAGAACAAAAAGCAATAAACACCCGAATAACAAGTAGCAATGAAATATTACTAATAAGAAGATAAGAATCCAAAAATATGACCATATATGATAACATAACAATGGTTATGATTCTATAATAAGTCAATAACATTATTTAAATCATTATACAGGAGGTTTATACACGTACTAAGCAAATCGGACCTAAGGTAAGAGAAAATCTCACAATCTCATTTTTATCCGAGATTGTTTATAATTTAGAATTTACTGGGGCATATTTATCATCCACATCCATTATTACACAATATGTAATATTATTTCCATCCACCTAATTTTTTTTAATTCCAATTTTACTCACTGTTGAGTTATTTGTAAGAGATATAATGGAATCTTTTGTCATTTTTAGTTCGAGGTACTTTTTGAATTTTTCAGCCACCGTACGAGATGAATGTTTTTTTAACTTATATGGCCTGAATAGAATTTTAGAACAATATTTCCATGAAGATTCCTTTACAAGTTTTCATGTTTATTTTTAAACAACTTCTTTTAGTTTAAAATTATATGAAATCTTAATAAAGGAAAATGTTTTTGATGTAGAAAGGATATTTTCCACAATAATGGAGTACTAGTGTTTTATCAAAATTATTTTCCATCTAAGATAATATAGGGTTCTGTTTCTATCCCTATTTTTACATTGATTTGAATATGTTATGATGGAATTAATTTTATGATGTCCTTCTTATCTTATATGATTTATTTTTTGATGGCATGATGTTTATGAATCCCATTTTTATTAGATGGGTTATGATATTATATATGATTTATGATTTTGTGGCACACATAAGAATGGTTTCATTATGAAATGGGTGGGACCAATATCTCCCTCCAATGCATTAGGTAAAGATTTATATTTCATGAAATTGATATGCCTAGAATGATAGGTTAATCTGGTTCAGTGAAACAGGACAGAAACGATGAGTTAACTCAGTTCAGAAATGGACTTTGTCTGCTAAGATAGTCTTGGGAATGAGTCTTGACTACTAAGAAATGATTCTATATTATTACGTGTGTATGACACAATGTTTAATGTTTTAGGTTATTATTTTTCGGATTAAATTTCACTACTATTATTTATCCCATGTTATGAAATTATGATCTCTTTTGCAGGTTAAAATTTCCAAAATGTTATGTTCTCATGAATATGATGTGATTGATATTTCTTTGGTTTACAATTACTGATCATTTATGCTAACCCTTTTGTATGTATTCTTTCCCCAGGTCAGGAAAAAGGTTATTAAGTAGGATATTCCAAAAAGGGACTCTAGATATCAGGAAATAAATGGGAGACAATTTAGATGCTTTATGAACCAGTTGTTTATGTTTTCTAGTTTCTAAAGACACAATACATATATAGTCCTTTCATGGGTTTGTTATATGTTTTAATAAGTGTGTTTCAATTTTGAAAATATAAAAAATTATGTGAAGTATGGTTAGTTATAAATTTCAACTGCATCTCTCATATTTTTTAAATTAAATTCATATATGATGTCAAATTCTATTTTATGCAAATTTGAAAATGTGCCTAAAAGGTGGGTAAAAGCCATTAAAATGTTCAATATAATTTGACACATCTACTGTCATCATAAAATGACACAAATTAATTTCATTGAACTAATATAGGTTTTATGTCTCCATTTTCACTTAAAATAATTTTAAATAAAATAAATAATTATCTAAATAAAAAGTCAGTTTTAAACAATAACGTAGTGTTTTTCACTATTCATCAAAAATTGAATGTTTTCAGAAAAATATCCAAATGTTATAGAAACTAAATTATTATGTCCCACTTTTAAAAAAGAAGATTATTTTGTTAAATTGAATATATAAAAGTGTCAAATACTGGATTTAAAATCGTTTTTCCATTAAAAGGTGGCAAAATTGTAATTTTTGTAAAATACATTATTTATCTGAAAATTTGAAATAATTTTTGTATTATGTATCAGAAACATATAATATGGATGTTAAAATTACATGGAGTATATAAAATTCAAAATGTTGTTTATACTATTTATAACCTCTTTTTGAACAACTAGTTTGGTAAGTCATGGTTCGCTCATTCTCAGTTATTCGTTTACTGTAAGCTATTGAATTACAGTATAGAGATAACGTGATATGAAATCATGGGGTGTTACATTCTCCCATCCTTCAATAAATATCATCCTCACAATTTGAAATTAATCAATTAAAATAAAAGGATAAAAATAGAAAATACCTTTGTGGAAAACCGCCAACAGAAATATGGTTATAAAACATTACTCTCAATAAAAAGGAAAGGGAAATAAAAAAGTCGCCACTAAATTATGATCTAAAAAAGGAGAAAATTGGTTGAAATTAGAGACACGTAATTGTAGGAAAAATGTAAATATTTATAGGTAGTGATTGAGGTCATCAACCACAAACAAGTGAACAATAAATAAGATATTGTGGGCCATAAAGCCATAAATATATGATGATTTAAATAAAATTAAATCATCAAAACATAAGGTATTAGGATAATTTTTTTCAAGATCCCTTCGATAATAAATAAGAAATAATTTCTTCAAAGAATAAGGTAATAAAATTACTTGACAAGTAGAGTTCCATCCTTCAACTAACTTTTATCAGAAACTCATCTTTTACATCAAAAGATAATAGAATAAAAAAATATTCTATTTATCCTAATATATTATGGTTCCGAAAAAAAGGAATTTATAATTCATCTACCAAATCATAAAAAAATTACCTTATACAAACCAGGACATCACATAGGTCATTGGTAGGTGATGCACCCTTGTTGGCCTTCTGTTGCGAATTCACGTCTCGCAGCCATGCTAGACACAACAGTTTGTCACCCAACCACTAGGTTGTCATTATTATAACAATAAGAAATAGTTTTCAAATAGTTTTAACCTTGAAATATATTATCCAATATCCCCCATAATTTATTCCAATCAATAGACACATCCAATACACTTATGTCCAAACTCAATGTCCAAAATTTATAAGGAAGGTCACATAACATATATGTGAATACCTCTATCGTGTATTCTCTTAAAACATGGTAACAAACTTAATTACCATAAAACTTTATTGAATATATCCATGATCCCTTACTTTTTATAGAAAACTTGATATACTACTTATATCCAAAAAATTTGTAAACTCCAACAATGATGGAATAATGATACAATTAAGTAGTTTCAAGGTTTTCAAGATAATCTAAAATATTTTATCCAAATTAATGATATATTATTCCAAAATTACTACCTCGATACCAAGAACAAATTAAGTATTATTTTTCATTCAACCATGTATTTTAAAAAATTATTAACTTGTTGTTGAGTCACTTTTCATTGTACCATATAATCTCAAATCCTCAATGAAATAGTACAATAGTACCATCCATATTTAATTCCATATTTCATATAACCAGTACATCATTGATAAAAAAATCACATGACATTTTTATTTAATAACATCATAAGAACACTAATTAATACTCATCATTTTTTATAAAATCATAACTTGATTATAATCCAATAACATCATTTGGGGTATACTCTGATGATTGCGACATAGATTCACGTTGTGAACCAACTCTTTGCAGATGAAGGATAATACATTTGAAACCTTTTTTTACCATTACAATAAAAAACATGGTGTCATTTTTCTCCACACATATAAAACACTACGATTCCCTTTAGGCATTTACCAAGGTGATTTTTACATAGTTATCAAAAGAAGGAAAATCCTTCATTCCCTTATTCCCTTTATCCATATTATTTTCTTCCATTCTATTATTATCTTGTTTCACTTCAACACCATAAGACTCATAGAATTCATTAATTATCTTATAAACACATGATTCTATTTATTTATATGATAATAATAAGTGGGAAACTATTTCCCTTCTAAATATTGGCTTCCAACCATGATAGATATTGTCCTTATGACTCTTTGGATAATTAGTATTGTTGGAGTTCTCATTCCTTCACCTAGGTTCTATTTTTAAATGAAGACATACACTAGGTTAGATCATATCCTACTATATAATCGAAAAACAAGACAAATTCTCAACAATTATTTAAAAATATCACAAATATATTATCATTAACATTAAAAAGGTCACCATGCTATCATATTTACTCATAAATCCTTACTAATGATTTGAAAATAAAATGTGACTTATCGTAAGCATATCTCCCAGGAGTGTCGTAACCATGAGTGAAGCAATGCCCATTTTCGTTTTCCAGGACACCTTAGGTCAAGACCAAAACTCCTGGTTAGTGTTTTCACTCCTAGGTAGATCAATTCGTGAGCTGCCACTACCATCTCATATCGAGACATCGATGTATTTTCTTAGAAAACCCGCATAATATTTACACTACAAATTTTTGGATGTTCTTATATATTAATACTCATATTCTATCTTAGGGTAGTGTTCTATAATTATATTATTTATGTTGTATACTAAACATCCTCTATTACCTATTATGAAACCCCAACCCTAGTTACATATAGTCAATACATTATTACATAAGATTGGAATGATCAAAAGGGATCTTGTCCCGAATGACCTATTAGTTTAGTAGTGTCAGATGTAATAGATACATACATAAGTTTTACAGTAAATTATGAAATAAAAAAACAACATTGTGTCTCCTATGAACACACTCATATCCCATAGAATATCCCTGCAGGTAAATCATAATATACTTTCCACATCCGGGGAAAATGAAAACATAAGAAAGGGGGGGCTCAGATGCTCAGTAAGGATAACATTATAGTATAATCTTTCATAAATACACACAAACAATGAAGGAGATGTATAGAAATAAAACACTAGGATTTTAAAATTAGTCTACAGAAAAATAGGGTAAATATAAATCTACTAATTACATTTACTTATTCACATGGATATTCTACTTGTCAAATAATCATATTTAATACCAATAGCTAAATTTTTAAAGATGGAATGCATAATTTCGGACATCATAACCATGACAGGGCCTCATGCCAAGACTAAAAATATGATTCTATCAAATCGTTTTCCCAAGACACTAGTTTATGTCATGGTACATATATATTCATTGTGGATCTATACTGAGCTCGACCTATTACCTACTAAGTCCAATGCATTTCTCATATAAATGTTTTGAAACATTACATAATCCTTTGTATCAAAACTAATATACGAAATGTTAATACAATTTCTAGAAAACATGAATGGTATAAAATAACACATCCATAGTCAAAGATATCACAAATGCTTCAATAAAATATGGAAGACAGTATAATAATAAGTCAACTACATGCAAGTGTAAAATCTATCAAAGGGTGTTGACAAAGATGAAATCAAAACTATTTGAGAGAAATATCTCTTTCTACTTTGAAATCGATTTGAAGACACCTATTTATAAAAGAAAGTATTTACTTTGAAATATTATTATTGTCTAGTAAGGGGGGCTTCTAAGGTGTTATAATGGTATAAAATAGTTGCACCCATAGTATATGTTAAAAAAATATTATTACCTTCATAAGTCGAAAAGGCCATAAAGTTAATTATTTTAAAAGTGATCGAAAGAATAATTTAATCCATTTTATAAAAATTCAAACGATGTATAAATTAAAATAACCAATATTATAGTATATAGTAAAAATTATTTGAAATAAATTTTAAAAAACATGGATGTAGATGATAAGATGTCCTAGTAGATACTCACCAATAAACAACCTCGGATAATAAAATGATTGCAAAATTAACCCTTAAAATGTACATTATCTTGGTCAAGGATATGTTAAAATCATATATAATAGTTAAAAAAAATTATTAAATTATACAAGAACCCCATACAAAAATGTGATATCATATATGATCATCTAATATTTCTTTGTTAATAATATTTTAGTAGTATCATTGTTTCAGGTGTTTACAAATTTTTTTTTCATATGTTTTGTCACGTAAGTCATGTTTGATATTGATTGGATGCATTTTATTCATATCTAGAATGATATTATGTTCTTAAGAATATTTTTAATCATAAAATAACTTTTTTTCTTGAATGGTTATGATGGAGAAGGAATCTCATCATGTTAGTGGGGATGGTAATTCGTATATTGACATGAGTGACAACACTATTATATTTATGGTGAAATCGTATGTAATTGGATGGTATATCATATATATAGAATCATTACCTTGTTATATTTTTTATTTATATCAATTACAGTCATTATTATACTCATCCAAATGATGAAGTTTTGAATAAAAAAATACACCACGATGTGGATATGGTAAGTCGTACGTACACACGTATTGTGACTTTGTCATTCATTTGATGGATATAATAATGAATATGGTTGTAATATATTTATAATAATATAAAATTAAATCTAATATAAAATATATTATATTTTTATATTGAAGAAAATAGAAATAAGAAGTGGATGAAAAAAGAACATTAAAATAGGTGATGAAATTATTACCTCTTCTATGGATGTATCCTTCTGATTTGGTTAAAAGGGAACCTTAGGATTCATTTATAATTAATATAGGGCCTCACAGTTGAATTTAGGGTAATTGGGATGATATTTGAGTAGGGTTTTGCCGAGCCCGAGGGCTTTGGAGTTGTGAATTTGAGAGAAGGGGAAGTACCCTTTTATAAGAGAGGTGGGGGTCACTTTAGGGAAAAATTGAAATATTAATTTATTATAAAATCATATTCAGTTTATTATGGATCAAAAAAGAATTATTTAAAGGATATGGTTGGATTGGGTGACAAAATATCAATCAATATGTTGAAAATAGGTTTCGGTCAGCATATTAACCTTATCTTTTAGATTTAACTCTTAGTAAAATAGTTTATCTTTTTCAATGTATTAATGTAGTTATTTATTACATGGTTAATAAACATTCTATAAAATTACATGAGACCAAAAATTGGTTCATTAATGACATTTATATCATTATGTAATTCCATTGGCTGAACCATATATTTTTTGAAATATTACACCAATTATAAATATAGTAATTGTTTTAAAAAGAAATTTATGGAATTTTTGAAACTATTTAGTATTTGGTTTTTCTGAAAGTCAAAACAAGGTGATTAAATCGAAAAAAATAAATTAAATAAACTATAAAATTTCATATTCTCCTAGAAAATTATTGGATGGAATTAAAGGTCTCGATTTACATTTATTTTCAAATTTATAACATCAATTATTTTACTCATTCATTAATAATATAATTATATCATCATCGTTGTGTCATAAATAAACTTAATTATTTAATCACTAAAAATTATAAATAAAATACCAGGATTTAGTAAATCAATTTATATTTCTAATTAATATTTATAGTCGGATTTATCTCATGTACAAATCTATATAAAAATGGTTTAGTAAATAAAATTTGAATTTAACACTTCTAACACTACTTTAAATAAAATATAAAAAATGTCCTAATATAATCTAACTCGGTAAAAAAGGATCATATTTTTTTCTCTGAGGTTTATTTTCATCGAAAGACAATTATCCAATAGAATTAATACATGTGTTAGGGTAATTATAATATCATGTTTATCTTTAATAAACCTTTTAATTTTAACCGTGGTAAATAAAATTCAATAGTTATTATTCACCAAGAATTATTTTCATCCTATTGAACCACATTTTACTAACTGATATCAACCATGTCTCTTATATTTTTGAAATTAAATTCACAGAAGCGCTAAAAAGAATTTTATTCAAATTTGAAAATGTGACTAGAAGGTATGTAAAAGGCATTAAAAATATCAATAAAATTTTATACATATAAAATTATTATAAAATGAATCCAATGAATTACATTGAACTGATATCGAAATTATGTATCTATTTTGACATAAAATAAATTTATGTAAAATTAATAATTAAATAAAAAAAGTATATTTTAAACAATATCATAGTGATTTTAAATATTCATAAAAAATGAACGTTTTCAGAAAAATAAAAAAAATTTATCAAAACTAAATATTTATGTCCCTCTTCTAAAGAAGAATTTTATTTTGTAAAATTGAATATATGAAAGTGTAAACTATTGGATTCAAAAATGGTTCTCTATTAAAAGGAGATAAAATTATATTTTTTGAAAAATCCCTCTATCTGAAGAATTCAATTTGTTCTTAAAATATGTCTAAGAAACATATTACTTGGAAGTTAAAATTACATGGTGTATATAAAATTCAAAATTTCGTTATTTCTATTCTTATCCCCTTTTTGAACATCTAGTTTGGGAAGTCGTAGTGCGCTCGAACTTGGTGTTCCATGTAGCGTAGTCTATATAATTACATTAATGTGAAAATGTGCTATGGATTCATGGGGTGTTACAAAAACAATTTTATAGGAAACTTTATAAAAGACACTTCAAAAAAATTTCAAAATACTTTTTCTTCAAAATAGATAAAAGGATCTCAAAAACATTTTTCAAATAATATTTCCTTAATAAATGTTAATTTAATCATAAAAAACTTTTTAAAATGCACTTGACTATAAAAATACATTGAAGAATTTGAATACAATCATTAAAATAATTTGGAAATTATTTCATTGAAAATTACATTTAAAGAAATTGTTTAAAAAATTAACCCCTTAAACATGAAAATGAGGCTTCATATAAATGACATTAGGTAAATTCGTATATGTTGTATGAGGTAAGAAATACATTTATTTTTGAAGATAAAAGGTTATAAAAATGACTTATTTCGAAAGAAAAAATATTATTCATTTATAAAATATAGTATAAGGAAAAACCATTAATATCTATTAACGATTATAGTATAATATTAAAATATTCTTAGAAACCATTCAATGAAGTCATGGTTTTAAAGAAAAAAAATTTTGGACTGAAGTTAGGGTAAACTCAAGATTTCTTGAAATAAATTTATTAAGTATATTATGTACCAATTAGTAGAAAAATTATTTTAATCCATGAATATATCATGAATTTGAATAGGGGATGAAAATTCATGACTGTTTTTGAGAGAGGGACAATAAGATTTCTATAAAAGAAGCATAATAAAAAATAATCTCTATAAATGATAAGATGGTTTAAATTAACTCATACCACATGGTAACTAGGAATAATAGATTTCATATAAGAAAATTATATTACATAAAGATTGAAATATCATTAAATTACATTGATTAAAGATATAACATTTCAAATAGAATTATATAAACCTCTAAATATAATGTATGTACACAATCAAACATGTGTCTCAACGATGGCATTCGAGAAACAATTGTCTTAACAATTTGGAAACTTTTGAAACATTAACATCATGAAATAAAATACAAATATTGGTTATTTAAATAACCATAAACATAAGAATTATAATAATTGAATACATACATAGGTAATATTACCCAAATAAGGAATTTGTTGCCAATAAATCATGTGTCTCGTCAAAATAAAAATTTAGATGAAATCCACTTGCCTTGTGTCTTGACTATCATTGTACTTAATGAAATAACCTTTATAATAAATATAAACTTATTATAAATGTTATATAGAACCATATTTTTATAACTAATACCTTATATTTATTTAGTATGACCTTATATTACACACTTTTTAACATTCCAATGTTAATATTTCACTTCTGTTAATATTCTTTTTATACATTGCTTATGTCATAAATTATTTTCTATTTTGAACTTATATTTATTTCATGATTTACAAAATTTACAACATGATATAAAATAATTTATATTTATTTTAATTGGGTTATTATAATATATATATATATTGTATAATTATTAAATGAAATAGATTGTTAATAGAGAAGATATGTCATACATACACATGAACAATGTTTCAGTTATTTTTATCGTATAAAATGAATTGTTGAAAATGATATATTTGTATATATATGTATATATTAAATTTCATTATAACTATTATTTCTTATAAATCATATAATTTCACTAATTTAATCCTTAATACATTCCATGTTGTGTGTGAACGAGTCACATCTCTTTGAGGGGGTGGTAACCCACACATCCTCCTGTGAAATTATCATATTTACACCAAGTAGAAAGAAAAAATATTTTGTTTTAAAATGATTAAATAATATTATTTACATAATAAATATAATTAAAATAATATATATAAACTATGTTTCCTTCATTTTTTCCTATAATATAGGTGGTAAATGATAGAGTGAATAGTCATCATTTTGATAGGGGTTGATCGTTGTACACATAAATAGAACGATTATTGCCCAATATAATGGAGGTGTGTGTCAGTGTACATTGAAAACATAGAATAAAAACATCCAATAATATTTATAAAATTTAATATTTTATAAAATCATGGAATATAGAGATTGGATGGGGAGGATAATGAAAATAAAAGAAAGGATCTTGAGAGAAGACATCATCACTTAATCAGGTAACTCATTTTGGTTTGTGCCAAAAGGATTTTATGGATTTCATTAATATAAAAGGGAAGATTAAATTATAAATTTAGAGATTTTTTGATGTGTATTGACTATGGAATGTATATACCTATTTTGATTGAATGTTATGTTGAAGAGGGAGAGGTGGTGTCCTTTTTTAGGGAAGCGAAATGACACAATTGGACCTTTTTAAAACAAGTTTGGTGTACCCACATTTTTACTTAAAACATGTCATATCAAACTATCAAAAATCAATAATGGATGTTTAATGTATGAATAGATTACATAAAATGGGTTTTTTATAAGTGTATTGGTCATTTTGGGTCTTAAATTTATGGTTTATTACTTTGTTAACCTTATTTTTATATTAATCAATTTAATTATTTTTAATCAATTTCACTAATCATTTTTGACATAAATTATGTTTAAATTTTTATAAATTATAAATTATTCTATTAAAAAATATTTAATACATTTTAATGGAGTCTAATTATATAATTAGTAGAAATTAATTTAATATTTTTCATGCTGATGGGATGACACTGTGGGTTTTTAATGCATAAACATCGCAACGGTTTCTGTTTTTTATAAACAATTTAAATGTGAAATTTATTAAAATGACCTAAATTGAATTAATTGTTAGAAATATTATATAATTATGATTAATCCAAATTAAAATTTAATTTTGTCTTATAATAAATTAAATGAAAATGATGATTTGAATTAACATCTTGTATTTTCACTATTCATTCAGAAAATGAGGTTTCTTATAAAAATACAAAAAATATTTCTAAGATAATTTATACATTATAAAATCAAATATTAATTTTACTATATCAAATTAAATTTCTAAATTATTCTAAAATTTATATATTTATTTTGCACCTGAGGACATTAAATGAAATTCATTTGAGAAAAAACTATTTTTAATCATATTAGGACTTCACCAAAAAATATATCATTCAATATCAATATCATTTATTTAGATTTAAACACTATAAAAAATATTTCAAAAGTATTATTTTTAATTCATATTCCTATGTTTTATATCTATGTTACAATTATCTCATAAAAAATATTTATAACAAGAAAATGATGTGTCATATAAACATGGGGTTGTGTGTATCATATATGATGTCATTGTTGCATGTAGGACAAGCCTAGTTAGTTTCATATGATAGTATAATTTTAATGAGTGACTTAATATGAATAATTTAATTTTAGTTTATCTTAAAATGAAAAATATAAAAAAAATTATTTAATTAAAAAATAATCCACCAAATCTCACGGTGTTATATTCTACCCCCTTAAAATGAATTTCACCCTTACTCTTCATCATTTTTATTAAATGATTAATAAATAAATATTACTTTAATATAGATCCATATCATAAAAAAATAATACTAAAACATCCTTCAAAACTTGAAATTTGGAACTATATGTTTTACCCAAAGTAACATATTACTAGGATTAAATATAGGAGAACAGAAGTTGGGAGTGAAGATTGGACATGGAAGAAATGAATAAATATTTATTGGGATTGATTGAGGTCATCAATCAAAAAAATTAAATGATCAATGAAAATATTATGGCCTTAAAAGCATAAAACTATAATGATTTATAAACCCATAGAGTTATAGATAATTAATAAATTTAGACATCATTATGTTATCATTATCCATTCTTTGAGAAATTCTTTTAATGACCATGAATGTAAGGAAATAGACTAACATGATATATTAAAATAAATTTTTTTGGTTTTTATTTTACCTATTTCTAATTCATCAACTAAATTATGAAATGTTTGTCCAGAAATTAATATTGATGCCTCAAGAACTAATATACACTTTTAACATATATTGATGCCCATAAAAGAAAGAAACATATAAATATTTATCTAAAAACATTTATAAAAATAAATATGGTTAATATATTAATATATAAACATAAAAATAAAGACAACTCATTCAGTATAAATAATTATTTATAAAAAATAATTATTCATTAACAATGACATAATGGGAGTAAGTGTTAGACATGAAACCCTTATTGTCTTTTGGTAATGGGTTCATGACTCGCAGCCTTTCCAGACATGGCTGGTTGTCACCCGCCATACAAGATGTATTTTTCATAAAACATACTAAGATAATTAATAAAACATGATGAATATCACTGAAATAATTTTGATAAATAAATATCCTTTTAATTACAATTTTCAATAAAATCACAATACATAAATAATTCCTCAAATGTATATCTTAAAAATTTCTGGAATGGATAACCATACTGGCCCTATAAAATATGAAAAATCCAAAACAAGAAAACAAGGTCATGAAATCATCTTACCATTAATCCCACATATATCATGAAGTAACTCTTGGATTTAATATTCTAAAAATGTAAATACCTTTATGATAAATTCTGATTCCACATGTCAACAACCAAAATTACTATAAATCATTTTTGAAAACATTAATGCTTAATTATTACATTGATTAATAGATATATACCATAAATCCAATAATTTTTGAACATGATCCACGAAATCATGAACTACTAGTTAACAAGTACAAAATTAGTTCAAAGTTATTTAGTGGTGTCAAATTTACTTATTCATATCCCTTATATATTTATCCAAACAATAATATAAAAATATAAGGAACATATTAAGGTTTATTTTTAACTTAATCATGTTTTTTCTATGGGAATCACCATTTATGTAAATCGAGTATTTTATTCTATAGGTTCAATTCAATGTATTCATGTACATTATTTGTCAAAACCATAAAACAGGCAATCATTATATATTTCACCATGCATAATTCTTTAATCCAAATACATGGAAGCTTATATTAATTCATCAATAAAAAATTGAACTGCTTCCTCACCCATATAACATAATACCTCTATTTGTTTAAATTTCATCTGTATTCTCTTCATCCCCATCAATATAACAATTACTAACACCACCATGCTGATTCTGTTCAAGAGAATTCTTCATTGTCCATTTAGTTTAATAATGTTCATTTATTCTACACATGACAATTGATTGTGTTTTTTTATTCCAACATTCTCTTCAATTTCACTAACCAAACTCATTAATTTTACCTTACACTCATATATTTTTTGTACTTGTTTTACACAGTGAAAACAAGTTATTTCTCCTCAAAAACATCCATGTAGGTGATTCTTCCCACATTCATGAAACAATGGAAGCTGAATCCCCTTTCCTTTATAGTCTCCATTACTAAACTCTTATAGAAATCCTTATTTCTCACCCTTTGTGGCTCAGAGAGTTGGTAATGGTACACATTATTAAAAATGTTCCATGAAATATGACTATGCAAGATCAAAATATATTTTACTGTAGTGATCATCCCCAATAATTGCTCATATATAAATAATACATCATATTCAACATTAATCACGCAATTTCTGGATCCCTCCATTGAATAGAACTAAACACATATTCTAGAAATTACTTATCATAGTAGAAAACCACATATACAGAAAATGATTTATTTTTGGATGTCTAAATCATGAAACATTCATTAATATATTACATAGTAGTTTCAGACAAGGTGATTCATTGAAAACATATATTTTAATCTTCCATGATCATTCATTAAGATTTTGTGAATTCCTAAATCATATTCCCCAAAAATGTCAAATTATGTGTGCAGAAAGGACTATTGTCATCAACAAGATTATCAATTGTCAGGCCCAAAACATTATTTCATATTTCATTCCCATAGGTATATTTTATACATAGACACATCCTCTTGTAATTTATATAAATGGATGAATTTAATTGAAACCCCTCACTATATCCTTTACCAAAATTCCATGACATTTTCCTATAGTTTTCAGAGTCCATAGACATATCTCAAGACATGTCCATTGGTTTCTAGCTTATAATTTCTCATTATAGCATCTAAAGGATAATTAAAACATTTCACTAATACCAACTATATTTAACCTCTATATTCATACATTAACAGTACATCTCATTTTAAGAATATTAAAAAAATTAAACAATCAAACTCGCAAATATCATATTAGTCTAGTGAATTTGGAAACAATGAAATATAAACAGATGTACTTGAGTGAGATACATTCTATCCCACTAGGATCTCTAGGAATAGAACCCATATTATACATATCATAAAACAATATGTCTACATAACATAGGAAATAAAACATAAAAAAGTGGTGATATTAGATGGTTAGTAAAGGTAAAAAAGGAATACATGTAAGAAAAACATGGGTCGAGGGGTACAGGAACATGATTAGGGAAATAAAATATAATAACCTACACATAAGAGATCATATACATAAATCATGGAATAAATCATGGATGGTTAAAATACATGAATCGAATGTAAATAAAGAATTAATTCCATTAAATATTAACATACGAATAATATATTATATTTTTTAAAACACATATTCATATATAATTTTTTCTATAATAGTGAATGCATTACTTCCAAGGCCATTATAGTGTAAAAAGTCTTTTACTAAAAAAGATATCCTCCCTATTCTAGCCATGTGTTACTGAAATGTATTTACTCATCATCCCTAACCTATTATATGAAATTGAGATCATTTAACATCCCAACTTGATAATACTGAATCAAGTTCACTTCTCATTCAATCCATTTCTATCCTAAGAGATATAAACCATTACCCAATGCATTGAAGGAGATATGCATTCACTCATCTCATAATAAAATCATTCATACATGTCCCAAAAATTAATAAATTATAATTTTATAAATCATTAAACTAAATGGGTTTCATAAACATGTAATTATATCCTAACCTCTGAAAAAATATTGGTTCTATAATCATTTCATCAAATCGTAACATTTGAAATAAAATAGGCTTCAAAAGAAAATAACTAGTGGAAGAGAAACGATTGTTTTGTGAAAAATTATATCACAACATATCCCATTTATGATTAAATATGAATGAACCCTTTGGGTCATTTCCTAGAAGAGAATGAGTAACATAAAAAATATTTAATCTTAGAAGGAAATTTACATTGAATGATATTTTTAAATAATTTATGGTGTCAATTATCATTTCACCTTTAAAAAATGCTCTTGAAAACATAAAAAACAATTTAGTACCATTTTCATTAATATAAATATGAATTATTATAAATAATTATGTTAAATCCTTTCGGAAACAATTATATTTGAAATCATATAATATGTGCTTAAAAAAATCTAGAAAATCCTTTTCATTGAAAACATCTAAAAGGATCACAAAAATGGTTTGAAGACCATTTCTCTAGAAATACAATGAATCTATATTTATAAGTCTATAAATAATTTTGAAAACCTTTTTCCTTGAAAAAAATAAAATAATATTGATAATAGTTTGAAAATAATTCTCTTTAAAAAAATAAAAAAACATCAAAAATAATTTCGAAACAATTTTCCACAAAAATAACTAAAAATGATAAAAACCCATTTTAAAAACACTATCCTTCAAAGTAAAATGAAAAAATTGAAATAAATAATGTAAAAAATTTGAAAAACAGTTATTATAAATTTATTTTAATTTTATTAAATTTTAAAAAAATATCCATTTAGACATGAAATGGATTCATCACATAAATGACGCTAGGTAAATCTATACCTATCTTATTAGTTAAGAAAAACATTCCTTTTACACTGTAAAAGTTTTTAGATGTACCTTATTTAGAACGTGACATGAATATTACTTTAAATACATTGAAAAAAAGGAAAAATATATTTTTTTAATGATAGGATAATACTTCAATATTTATGGAAACCCTTTTTAGACAACATGATTTTAATGAAACAGTGATGTTCATCCAAGGAGATGGTAATATTGAGCATTGTTGAAAACATGTTCTTATCTATATTATGTAATAAAGATTATAAAATTTGTAAAAATATATGAATATATCATTAATATCCATAGGAGAATAAAATAATTGTGTGTTCTTGAGATATAGAACTAAACATTTCAAGAATAGTGAGTATAATCATAAACAATCTTGACAAATGATGGGATTATTTCATTATCCTCTTACCACATGATAACATGGGATAATACTCTACAAATAAGTAAATTAAATTACACGATGATTACAATATCATAAAATTATGTATATTCAACATATAACCTATAAAATCGATGCATGTACATCTAAACAAGTGAATGTATGTTCATAATAAAACATAGGTCTCAAAGATGGAAATAGACACAGATCTGTCTTACAGATTTGGTATCTTTTTATACATTAACCCAATAAAAATATATAATATAATGGATATGAAAATATACATAATTTTTTTTATAAAAATCATTTATTACATAAATGGTAAGTGTAAACCACAAATAATATATGGGTGGTGATTAAAGCATGTATTTCATATGAATAAAAAGTGAGAAGAAATCCACTTACATTGTGTCATGAATCTATTCATACAAGTAAAATCCTCCTATATAACAATTATAAATTTATTGTACCTATTATAAATTACTATCTTATTATATATAATAAAATATATATTTTTATTATGACCTTATATTATCCTCTTGATATGAATCATATGTTAATGATTCATTTCAGGTAATGTTATCATTATTCATGACATGTGTATTAATTTGTAACATATTTTGTCCTTATAAATACATCTTGATTTATTGAATATAAAAAATTATATAAATGTCAGGTACATTAAGAATATATTTATTATAATAATCTATAGAATATAGATTTTGGAAATGGAACACAATGTACTAAGAGGCGGTATGTAGTACGCACGCATGAACATTGATTAAATTTTTATTATCGTGTTAAAAAATAATAAACATGAAATATATGTATACATATATATTATAAATAAAATATAATTATTATTTCAATATATAATATAATTTCACTATACACATCCTTAATAAAACCCACATAGAGTGTGAACAAGTCACCTCGCTTTGAGGGGGAAGTAGTCCACAATTTCTCAAATGAAATTATAGTAATTACACCATGTTGAATGTATAAAGATATTTGTCATAAAAGTAATAAATATGCTTAATAATATATTAAATATAACATAAAACATATATAAACATACTTTCCATCATAATTGTTACCAATATAAGGGTTAATAGAAATAAATAACAATCATCATTTCGTGATGTGAATGTTTGTTGTAAACGTAAATAGTGTGTTTGTTACCAATTATTTGGAGGTGTGAGTATGTTAGGGTAGATCAATATAATAAAAATTTCCTAGTATATTTATTATAATTTTTGATATAAAATCATGGAATATTTTGAGTGTAGGGGGTACAAAAACAAAAAGAAAAGAAAGGATATTGAGAGAAGGCACTACATCGTAATTGTGTTACTCAATTTGGTATGTGCCAATAGGATTCTGTGGTTTGAATTATTCACAAGGGGATGATTATAAGAGTAATTGTGGTATGTTTAATGTGGAATTAGAATATATTTTCTGAACCAACATTTTTTTATTTGTGGGAAGAAGAGGGAGATGTGGTGGCCTTTTATAGGG
Organism: Viscum album; assembly: GCA_963277665.1. Taxonomy (NCBI): domain Eukaryota; kingdom Viridiplantae; phylum Streptophyta; class Magnoliopsida; order Santalales; family Viscaceae; genus Viscum; species Viscum album. The sequence goes on from OY728152.1 coordinate 2,002,963,881, forward strand.
AAAGGATGGGGAACACTTAGAATTTATAAAAACAAATTAGGCATAACGATGTTTTTACAAAAAAATTTATAAAACCAACCAAAATCATGAATTGAATTTTAATGGAAGAACAATGGCCATTACATGGCAGAATTAAGCACATCTTTTCTCTTATTAAGGTACAATTTCAAATTTCGGGGTCAAAATTTATTAATGGGGGATAAATGTAGCATCCCAAACTTTTGAATAATATTTGTTTCCTAAATTATTGTGGTATTTTATACTCAAAAAACAATATCCTTTAATTTTTAAGTGAGTATAATTTAAATGATATCGTTTGGTTTCAACTATTATATGAACGTTGGTCAATATGACCATTGGAAAATAAAATATTAACATTATAATTATTGAATATAAATACAAGTGATCTTGGTTAAATAATTCATAAATAATAGTCGATAGTCTCATTCAGTAAACTCGGGTCGTACAAAGCCAATCTGTCAGAGTTTGTGAAGGAGGTAGCATATTTTGGGTTCGCAATGGGCCAATCACATGATGGGTTTCAACATGTGAAGTTTCAGCGGTATATCCTAAGGGAGAAGTTCAAGCAGATAAAATTCACCACTCAGGAAATGTTTTTTGAGCTTCCCCAATATTCTATTTCCATAACACATCTTACACTTATTTCCTATACTGGTGTTATAAGGGACTATGTAACGAGGCCTTAGATACTTTTTTTAATCCCTTGGTATTAATAAAATTGTTATTTTTTATTATAGTAAAATTTAGGAATTTCAAATGTCCAGATAAAAATAGGATGAATATTATTGATGGTTTTTTTTGAAATGTTATTTTTAAAAATTCATTTAAACATTAGATAATTAATAATGTGAAATGAGTTTAAAAAATGGTTTTAATAGTTTGGGTTAGTAAGAAATTTAGAGTCTGATAAGATCAACATTATTTTTAGTAAATATTAAATTAGGATAGTAACATAACCTTATGAATAGTAATGAATAGTGAATGGGAATAAAATGAAACTTCACCCATGAATGTTTAATTAAAATTTTGGGATATTAAATCTGAAAACATGATCAGAGTATAAGTTTTGATATTTTTGTATGTAATAAATATGATATTTAAAATTTAATAATTAATTTTATAATTTATATTAGAAATTTATTTTCATTATATATAATCATAAAATTTTAATATATTTTCTTTTGGTTATACATTAATTTAATGTGTCATTTATTACTTTTTCAAGGTATTAATAAATAAGTTATTGTTTTAGGGTTGTTTTATAAATAAATAATGTTTTTATTTAACAATTAAAATAAAATTATTTATCAAATTATATGCATTAAATTTTGTTCTTTTTTGAATTCAGATCATTGATATTAGGATATGTTTATTTTTTTGGATTTTTCTGAAACCGTTGAGTTTTTCGTGATTAGTAAAGATACAGTTTTGAGTTTCAAATGTTTAATGACATCATTGATGATGTAATCATGATTTAATAAACCTGGTAGACTTATTAATAGTAATATATGTAATGATGTGCCCCATGTGGATAATAAAATTGGCAAATACCATGGGAATGCCCATGATTTTGGAAATACAACTAATAAGGTGTCCCTTGGAAATTAATTTAATATTCCCCCCATTTTACTAAAAATACTAATCCATTCCCTCATTCCATTCATTCCAAAATCCTCATCAACAAATATATGGTCTTTTTTCATCCCAAGGAGTCCTCCCATGGTTCCCTCAAGCCCCTCACGGTCTCAACCATCGAACATTATAAGTTACTCTTCACGGTGAGGGAACTGTTCACTGTCCTCTTTTAAGTCACGACGTACTTTATGTTATATCTTCTAATTTAAATCTTATTATATTGGGATATGTTATTCTATATCTTTAACACATTCCATTTAATTTTAAATTGATGTGAGACCCTTTCCTCTATCATCAAATGATTTTCTAAATTTTTAATTGTTGTCGTAAGGAAGCTGATTTTTTGTAAAAGAAATTACATTTTCTCATTTCAATGAAGATTCATTTTAATAAGTTATTTCCATCAAATATACATAGAATTATCTTATTGATTTTAATTATGTACCCATAATATATTATGTGGTTTTTATGAGGGGTTGACTCGTGTCCCCTCTCTTTTCAACATTTTTTAAAACCATGTTATATAGTCGTTTTACAACAAACTTTTCATCCCAAAAGCCCTGTCTCTTTTACATAAAAATTATCTTATTTTTATTTTTTAAAATACCCAACACTATTTAATATTCATGGGTTGTCACGAAGACATAATATTGATCTTTTTGGTACAGTAATTGACGTACATATAACCTTATATCCCTTTCTATTGGTTAAAAATGACATGATGATATTTTTTATGCACTTTTAAAAATTAATGTTTTTGAAGTAAAATTCAAAAATTTTACTCTCTACGAGATATTTATGAAATGTACGATTATGTTATATGTTTCTTACATGATAATAAATACATATTTAGGGTTCACCCTGATACCATTCTAATGAATAGGGTAAAAAAATTTAATCTGCAGTGATGACATGTTCCACGATTCATTGGTTATTAACCTTGGTATTTTTTATGACACCATGGGGATGAACCTTGGTGATATGTTCATGAATGTATAAATTAAATGTTCTATCAACACATTCGTGTTATAATTCTTGTTACTTTCATTATGTTATGAATCTAATTCTATTTCTCATGTCTCTATGTTTTTCATCAATTTCTTATTGATATCACTTGTAAATTGATTCCCTTGCTTTCCTTACTGGGATTTCTTCTCACTAATTCCATTGATGTATGTCTATAGGTTATGAGATGAAATAATTCAACCTAGGATGAAAATTTCAAGGGGATTTTTAGGGGGATCTAAATGTGTTTTTTAAATTTTTAGGTATTTTGTTCTGTATTTCCAAGACACTAGACTTTAAAGGTCCTCTCATTGTAAAATGATATGAAAAGTTATGTTAAAAGGGAAGGATTCAATAGTTCATGGGGGAAAGGAGTTGGTAATGATAATATAGATAAGTAGTTAAAAATATCTCATGTTCTGGCTAGCTAATTTGATTCATAATGGTATATTAGGTGATTATTTAATTAGGAGGTGAATGAAAATGCGAATAGATAAGAAAGATACCTTGCATAGAAGCATTACATATAATAATTGAATACTAATATATTTTATTCAAAATTGAATAATTTTACATTGACATTGCATTTTTATTATTTTATTCATTTTCATTGATATTAATATTCTCTCAAAATCACTTTCTAAAGGTAGTTGGTAGTTACGACAACATAATAAGGATTTAGTGTACACCTCAAAATAAAATGGATGTCAAAGTTCTTTCATATCATGATTGGTATTATTATCACATGTAAGAATATAATATATATTTAAGATATTTTCCTAAAAACATTACCAATACCATTACCCATTACACATTGAGTAAATAGTATTTATTAATAAAATAAATTCAAAATTATTAAAGATGATATGTACTAAATTTTACATGCATGATATATTCTTATTTGAGTCCTTTTTTAATTCATTATGTTATGGTTAAAATACATAAATCCAATTTTTCTATATTTTATCTCCATCATAAGAGGTCTTATACTTTTTGGATTTTAGACAGATAACATTAAATAAGAATCCATTATAAAACAACGAAGGAAATAAAAAATCATGTAGTTTTGTTTCATTTAATGAATCTTTATGTACGTTTTAAGGTAACATAATGCTTACCAATGTGGTTCCTTTAATTACTTGGAACCATGAACAATTAAATTATATTTATTTTTTTGAATTCACTATTTATTTATTTTGATTTATGGTCATGAAACCATGAGATATGGATTAAATTTTATATTCTCAATCTATGTCCATAATATATTTCATTTAATGATTATTTATGTATGGTAGGATCTTAGTAGTTAAAGTAAATTTAAATTTCTCTACTATGTACGAGTACTAGGAAGTGGTTTAAAATGGGTATTCCGAATGAGTACGAATTTTTATTCTGAAAAAATATATGGGTCAGGAAAAATAGGGAAGGGGTTACAAAGGGATAGAAGAACCATGGGTTTGTCACATGTATATTAGTAACTATATAATGAATAATGAAAAGACTCCTGAAATATGTAAATGCAAGAAGTATATTTATGAATTATGTAAAGACCCGGAAATTTCAAGGAAAATTTTTTCTTAATTTTCTTTGGAATTTTACAAGAACGTAGTTTCTGACGGCACCTGATTCCGAGGCCCGGTGTGCCCGGAATCAATTTATGAAGTTTAGATCGGGTACGTTCAGTGAACGAACGAGCGGGAATTTCTATCTTTTGAACCGATACTCGGAATCAAATTCCGAGGGCACCGATGGAACCGCAGCGCCAGTATATTCTTAAAAACTCCTATTCCAGAGTTGCGTTTACATGAGGGAAGTTGTTAAAAAATTGTGAATGTTAAAATAAAAATTTAACTACAATTTTTATTTTTATTAAGTGTTTTTATCAATTGGATGGAAGTTGGGTAACTACCCAACTTCCCTTGGGAGGTTAAGAGGGTGGTGGGGCCCGCACGAGTGAGGAGGCGTCGTTTCCTCCTCGGACGCACCTCTATATCCACGGAATCTACGTCCGACGCCACGACGCCATTCTCTGTGATACCCGCCGTGCGACGTCAAATATCAAGGTAGGGGATCGATTATTTTTTTTAAGTTGGTGATTCATTCCTTCGAATAAGAATGGTAAATCTGACAGCCATGTTCCAATTTTTATTTAAATTAAAAATTGTGAAGGTTAAACGTTTTACGTTTCGGCCAACTGCTATCGATATAACGGGAGGGGATCGGTCCGCACAAACACGGCTGATACCCCTCCCCCTTTTCTATTCTTTGTTTTTATCAGTGAAGACGGTAATACATCGTTGCACCGTGCTTGAGCGAAAGGAGATGTGAACGATACGGGCCATGACGAAGAAACGTGACGCCGTTGCACTGCGTCGATGGTACGAACGCGGCCACGAACGGAGTCGGGCCGTGGCGGAAGGACGCGGCTTCGTCACGCCGCGCTGGACGAATTTGCAGCCATCCTGGATGTAGCCGCCGGAAAAACTACCCACCGGAGAATTCGAAGAAGGCGGCCGGAACTCCGGCCGCCGGCGCCGGAAGACGCGGGACCGCAGGGTCCCGCGGCGAGAAACCGGCAGGCCCCGCGCTGGCCGGCCGTTACTGGAAGAAATCTGGGGGGTTACACCCCCCAGCGTTACAAGGCGCGGTCCCCTTAATGGGGGCCGCCGTTTTCATAAAGGTGGGGCAACACCCCTCCCTTGGCGCATGTGCGGCGCAAAGGCCGTGCTGACCGCGCCGCATCGCCGCCGCACTGGCCACGCCGCCATGCCGCCACCCCGGGCGCACCGCCACGCTATTGGCCGGGTCGGGACGTCGGGCCGGGTCGACCCGGTTCGTGTCGGCCCAGGGGGTACTGGGTCGGGCCGTGCCGGGCCCAGACCCCCCCGTACTCGGACTTTTCTGTTCAAACGCTCATAACATGAGCTACGGGCCTCCGAACGACGTGCCGTCAGCGGCAATGCGATCCTTGTATCGAGACGGTCGTTTTGGTATATCACACTCATGGTTTTGGAGAACTTTGGGTTTGTCCGGGTTGGTTCGTACACGAAACCAACCGGGCCCTCGGAGCGGAAACGCTCATAACATGAACTCCAGACGTACGATTGTCGTGCCGTCTGTCTCGTTGAATTCCTCTAAGTGAGACGGATCTTTTGGCTTACTCCTCTCAAGGTTTGAATGCCATCAGAGTGCGGTCAGGTTGGTTCGCTTACGAAACCAACTGGGCCCCTAGAATGAAAAAGCCAATAACTCATAGACCGGGCGTCCGATTGATGAGCCGTCTATCCCGTTGAATTCCTCTTTATTGGACGGAAATTTTGGCATACATCGCCCGAGTTTTGGATGCAGTTGGATAGTGGCCGGGTTGGATTGTACCCGAAATCCAACCGGGCCCCTAGAACGGAAAAGCTGATATCATTCAGACCAGACGTCTGTTTGACGAACCGTCAGCGGCGTTAGTGATCATGTTGAGAAACTGTCCCTATGAGTATACCCAATGAGAGTTAGGGGGTACAATTGAGATACAGCCGGATTGGTTCGCACACGAAACCAACCGGGCCCCTAGGACGAAAAGGCTAATAACTCACAGACTGGACGTCCGATTGAGGAGCTGTCTGTTGCGTTGAGACCCCTATGACGAGGCGATTATTTGAGATACTTATTCGTGGGACTTTGAGATACTTGGAGTATCGACCTATAGCTCGTGGAGAGGACCCTCCCAGAGATGAGCGTGCTGAGTATGGAGACCATGTAGCTGACTAAGACCTGACGACTGCTTGACCGACTCGACTAGGAGTGAGTCGACTAGCCCAGTGGACAGAGCACTACTTTGTGAGGGGCAGAATCATGGCGGATGGAGCACTACCTGTGTGACGGTGCAGACCCGCGGTACTCGCCTGGAGAGTACCTCAGCAGGTTACTAGGGGGTGTGCACTACTGTGTTTGGGTGACATACCCCGGCAGGAAGCACTACTGTGTTTGGGTGGCTGACCCGCGGTACACGACAGGAGGAGTACCTCAGCAGTCTTAGGTCAGTGAGAAGTACCTCGGAGTCGTGACAGGACCACTGTACACTCCAGAGACGGAGCTCTTCAGCAGTTACTGTTTCAATAATGAAAATCCTGGTTTGAGCTGAGTCTATGACCTTTGTGTTTCCTCATGATTGAGATGGGTTACTTGATATCTTAGGTATATGTATGGGCATATTCCTGAGTAGTGGTTATCCGTTGATTTCACATTCCTTGTGTTTCCTCAGGATTGAGATGGGTTACTTGATAAATTAGGTATATATATGGGCATATACCTAAGTAGAGGTTATCTGTTAAGATCTTCTTTGTGGTTATTCTTGTTGGTTTTGGTGAGACCTTGAGGGTCTCGGGGTCCCTACTAAGTATCGTTATACTCACCCATGCACGGGCTATGCCCGCACCTCGTTGTGTTGGTTGCAGACGACGAGCAGTGCTGACGGAGGCTGAGTGTTCGAGGACTGGACGGTACCTGGAGGTGGACTACACGACAAATCAGTACCAGGAGGTGGACTACACGACGAGACAACACTCGGAGAAGGTTGATGGGTGAGAGCGTTGGGGAGGCTATCTGTACCTACCCTTTAGGTAGGATCCGTGGTGGATGACCAGGAGCTGTTCTATTTGTACCTACCCTTCAGGTGGGATTCGAGGAGGACGTCCCAGGAGCTTCTTCCTTTCTTCCAGCTATTGTCTTTTTCTGTTGTACTTTTTTGAGTTGTAGTTGTACTTTCATTTGTGTTTGTATTCTGGCCCACTTACTTTTCAGCACTTCTCTTTTTACTTTGTGTTTTCCTTCCTCTTGTACTCTGTTGTGTTTTGTTTACTTTTATAAAGACAATGCCTTCCTAGTTATCGTGATTTAGGCCTTTGGTGCTAGTCTCTAGCCCTTAGCCTATGGAAGGCGGGCATGGGGTAGTCACGGCACGGGCCCTGAGGACGGGTCGTGACAAATTGGTATCAGAGGAGTTCGGTTCTACCGCAGAACTCAGGACTCTGATATCTCTCTATGTGAAGCAATAGTGTTAAGGTTACCGAGTGTGGTCTTCAGTTCAGGGGGTCCAGTGTTGGTGTAGCGGCCGACGTATCCGTACACCAGGACCCTGACAATTGATTTTCGACTATGTACACGAAAACACTGATTGAGTGTGTGTTTCCAAAGTATTAAAGTCAGCTCAAACCAGGTCAGCTAACCAGGTATAAACGTTGACCATGTCGCATCTGTTCAGGATGTCTCCATGTAGACAGTCGGTTAGAGTTCTGAGAGAGTACTCGATGACGGCTCACCGAGCAACGAGGCTCTGATGAAGGGCCTTTTTACTATGTTGGCACCCTCGGGTGGTGTACCAGCAGCAGCACCACCTGTTGGGAAGCAGATGCCAACAGCTTTACTAGCAAACTGTGCGCGCTGGCAGGGCACTTTGCATGAGTTCCAGCAGCAGCGGCCTCTAAGGTTACGAGGCGAGATAGATTCCCAGACAGCAGAGCAGTGGCTGGAGGCGATTGCTAGAGTTTTCTGCCTAGCTGAGACATCAGTAGAGTGGATAGTGGACTTGTCCACTAGTGTTTTCCAGTGAATGACCATGAGGATGGTTCACATAGTGATGAGGCTTCGGTATGTGGACCGATTCCTGAGATAGTACCTTTGGGTAGTGTGTCAGCTATACATTACTACCTGTTGGTCAGCTGTTACAACCGGCGGTATCGGTAGGTGACACATGTAAGCTTAATACCTTACATGTGTTCTTACATCAGATACCCTCATGTTCCGAGTCAAACCTGACTCACAGGCGGCTAAGGACTGTCTTGAGGGGGTGGCAGAGAGTTTTCTAGAGCTTATACAGTTTCGGCGGGACGACGTGTTGATAGCTGAGAATTCATCGAGGCAGACCGAACATACCATGTACATGATGGATATGTTTCGATCAGTGAAATAGAGGTCGGACCTCTTAGCATGAAATGTTTAAGGGATTCCGAGCCAGCTCCTTTTCTCTATGCATTCCTACTTAGGCTAGGGAGGTAGAAGGAACCTTTGTGGTTGAGAATTCATTGCTGAACAAATACAGCTAGAGAATGATAGAAGTTTGGAAAGAAGGAAACTGGCACTAGAATCGGGGACTTGGGTGTGTAAAATGTTTCATGAAGAGGAAATGTTAAGGACAGATGAATCTACAGAGCAGCAGACATGGAGGCAGAGCTAGGAGAGAAGCTTGTGGTGGTTTACATTTCAAAATGTTACTGTCACCCGCCTTTGTATTCCCCACTATACTCAGGGAGTTGTAGAGTAGGGGAAAAGATTATCTGCATGTGGTCATGGAGTGCGACCAAAAAGGGCTTTAAGGATGATTTGATGTGCGGACATTGTCTTCTACTAGATGCCGTAGCCAGAGACATCGATATGAATCATCCCTTCCTTCCATGAATCTAGTCCCAGACCTAGAGTTTCTGGTTAAGCTGTTGACTTGACCCTCACGTCTGGAGATACCTTTGGGAGGAGACTCAATAGTCACACTTACGCTGATGGTGTGATCTGACCCTTGAGGCGAGAGTCTCGGTTGAAAACTCTTGGTGGTAGCGTCGAGGCCTTACGACATTAGTTTGAGTATGTATTTGGACATCACTGTTCATACTCAAATTGAAGGTATTAGGAAAGCGTCGGGATGTGTTTTCCTTGGTCGGCGAAAAGGAAACCTAGGTCATCACAAGTTAAACTCATGCACGGGAGGGTGCGATAGATCACACTTGAGTCGGCCAACCTTAGCCTCGTGGAAGCACTCTTTTGAGTTCCATTTCTAACAGGAATTGGAAACCTCTGGAGTTCGAGGATGATGATCACGTCCTTATACGGGTCTCACCTCGACGAAGTTTACGGAGATGTGGCCAAGGCAGCAAGTTATCTTCGTGTTTCAACGGACCTTTCTAGGTCCTCAGCTGGGTAGGCGAGGTGATTTACCGCTTGACTCATCCACCTTAGTTTCACTAGGTGCACGATGTCTTTCACGTATCTCAACTAAGGAGATACGTGCTTGATCCTTCACACATCATCGACCTCAGGGAGTTTGACGTCGATGACAGGGAAACATGAATGGAGGTTCCAGTGGGGATTGAGGATCGACGGGAGCAGGTCCTACGAGGATGGTCGATTCCTCTTGTGCGTTTTCGTAAGCAGCACAGAAACCTCTAGGTGAGCACATGGAAGCGGAAGGCTCAAGATGCGTGCTATGTACCACTTTTGTGACCCTGGTTTGTGTTGAAGCCTTACGGGGACGTAAAGCCCTGAGGTGGGAGTAATGTAAAGTCCCGGAAATTTCAAGGAAAATATTTTTCTTAATTTTCATTGGAATTTTACAAGAATGCAGTTTCTGACGGCGCCTGATTTTGAGACCCGGTGTGCCCGGAATCAATCTCCGAAGTTTAGATGTGGTACATTCAGTGAACGAACGAGCGGGAATTTCTAACTTTTGAACCGATACTCGGAATCAAATTCATAGGGCACTGATGGAACCGCAGTGCCGGTATTTGCTTAGGTTTGCCTATTCCGGAGTTGTGTTTACAAGAGGGAAGTTGATAAATTTTTTTGAAATTTAAAATAAAAATTTAACTTCAATTTTTATTTTCCTTATGTGTTTTTATCCATTGGATGGAAGTTGGGTAACTACCCAACTTCCCTTGGGAGGTTAAGTGGGTGGTGGGGCCCACACGAACCCCACCCCTTCATATCCTCTAACCCCCCCAACTCACAATTAATGTTGTGAACTTAAGTTTTAACTTATGACATTAATGTACTGAGTTTAATGTGAGGTTTTGAAATTCAAACTCTTGAATTTCAAAGGTTTATGTTGTGTTAATAAATTAAGTGTGGGCTTAATTTATTTTTCGGTTAGTTTCTTTGTTTCTTGAGAGGTTTGTGATAATCGTTGAGATACTTGAGGATCTTCTTCGTCTTCGATGAAGAACGTGAAGAACGGTTCTTCTCTGACGAAGAACATCGACCCCACGACCTAGAAGACTTGGCGTCCCATATTATTCCGTCTTCATCTTCCTCCACGACAAGGGAGAAGTCGCCGATTGTGGTGATCATCTCCAACGAAAATATACCTCCCTTCTTCATCATAGCAACAAGTGAGGAGACGTCGTTTCCTCCTCGGACGCACCCCGACGTCCACAGAATCTACGTCCGACGCCGCGACGCCATTCTCCGCGATACCCGACGTGCGACGTCAAATATCATGGTAGGGGTTCGATTATTTTTTTAAGTTGGTGATTGTTTCCTTCGAATATGAATGGTAAATCTGATAGCCATGTTCCAATTTTTATTTAAATTAAAAATTGTGAAGGATAAACATTTTACGTTTCGGCCAACTGCTATCGATATAACGGGAGGGGATCGGTCCGCACAAACACGGCTGATACCCCTCCCCCTTTGCTATTCTTAGTTTTGATTAGTGACGATGGTAATGCATCGTTGCACCGCTCTTGAGTGATAGAAGACGTGAACGATGAGGGCCACGACGAAGAAACGTGACGCCGTCGCGCTGCATCGAGGGTACGAACGAGGCCGCGACCGGAGTCGGGCCTCGGCGGAAGGACGCGGTGTCGTCACACCACGCCGGACGAATTTCCTGCCATCCTGGATGTAGTGGCCTGATAAACTGCCCACCGAAGAATTCGAAGAAGGTGGCCGGAACTCCGGACCCCAGTGAAGGAAGAAGTGGGACCGAGGGGTCCCGCGGCGAGAAACCGGTCGGCCCCGTGCTAGCCAACCGTTACTGGCAGAAATCCGGGGGGTTACACCCCCCGGTGTTACAAGGCGCGGTCCACTTAATGGGGGCCGCCGTTTTCATAAAGGAGGGGCAACACCCCTCCCTTGGCGCATGTGCGGCGCAATGGCCGCGCCGCCGCGCCGTCGCGCTGGACGCACCGCCACGCCACCGGCCGGGCCACGTCGCCGGCCGGGCCGCGCCACCGGCCGGGTCGGGCCATCGGGCCGGGCCAGGCCCAGACCCCCCCCCCCCCTACTCGGAATTTTCCGTTCATACGCTCATAACATGAGCTACATGCATCAGAACGACGCACTGTCCGCGGCGATGGGATCCTTGGATAGAGACGGTCGTTTCGGTATATCACACTCAAGGTTTAGGAGAACTTTGGGTTTAGCCTGGTTGGTTCGTACACGAAACAAACCGGGCCCTCGGAGCAGAAATGCTCATAACTTGAACTCCGGACGTCCGATTGACATGCCCTCGGTCTCGTTGAATTCCTCTAAGTGAGAAGGATCTTTTGGCTTATTCTGCTCGAGGTTTGAATGTCGTCAGTGTGCGGCCGGGTTGGTTAGTTTACGCAACCAACCGGGCCCCTGGAACGAAAAAGCCAATAACTCACAGACCGAGCGTCCGATTGACGCGCCGTCTATCCCGTTGAATTCCTCTTGATGAGACAGAACTTTTGGCATACTTCTCCCGAGTTTTGGATGCAGTAGGATAGTGGCCGAGTTGGATAGTACCTGAAATCCATTCGGGCCCCTGGAACGGAAAAGCTGATATATATCATACCAGACATCAGTTTGACGAACCGTCAGCGGCGTTAGTGATCACTTTGAGAAACGGTCCCTATGAGTATACCCTATGAGTGTTCGGGGTACAGATGAGATATGGCCGGATTGGTTCGCACACGAAACCAACCGGGCCCCTGGGATGAAAAGGCTAATAACTCACAGACTGGACGTCCGATTGATGGGCCGTCTGTTCCGTTGAGACCCCTATGACGAGGCGATCCTTTGAGATACTTCTTCGTGGGACTTTGATATACTTGGAGTATCGACCTGTAGCTCGTGGAGAGGACCCTCCCAGAGACGAGCGTGCAGAGTACAGAGACCGTGTAGCTGACTAAGACCTGACGACTGCTTGACCGACTCGACTAGGAGTGAGTCGACTAGCCCAGTGGACGGAGCACTACTTTGTGAGGTGCAGACCCATGGCGGACGGAGCACTACCTGTGTGACAGTGCAGACCTGCGGTACTCGTCTGGAGAGTACCTCAGCAGGCTACTAGGTGGTGTGCACTACTGTGTTTGGGTGACATACCCCGGAGGGAAGCAATACTGTGTTTGGGTGGCTGACCCGTGGTACTCGACAGGAGGAGTACCTCAGCAGTCTTAGGTCAGTGAGCAGTACCTCGGAGTCGTGACAGTACCACTGTACACTCCAGAGATGGAGCTCTTCAGTAGTTACAGTTTCAATAATGAAAATCCTGGTTTGAGCTGAGTCTATGACCTTTGTGTTTCCTCATGATTGAGATGGGTTACTTGATAACTTAAGTATATGTATGGGAATATACCTGAGTAGTGGTTATCCGTTGATTTCACAATCCTTATGTTTCCTCAAGATTGAGATGGGTTACTTGATAACATAGGTATATGTATGGGCATATACCTAAGTAGAGGTTATCTCTTGAGATCTTCTTTGTGGTTATCCTTGTTGGTTTTGGTGAAACCATGAGGGTCTCGGGGTCCCTACTGAGTATTGTTATACTCACCCAAGCACGGGCTATGCCCGCACCTCGTTATGTTTGTTGCAGACGACGGGCAGTGCTAACGGAGGCCGAGTGTTCGAGGACTGGACGGTACCCGGAGGTGGACTACACGACGAGTCAGTACCCAGAGGTGGACTACACGACGAGACAACACTCGGAGGAGGTTGACGGGCGAGAGAGTTGGGGAGGCTATCTGTACCTACCCTTCATGTAGGATCTGTGTTGGACGACCAGGAGCTGCGCCATCTGTACCTACCCTTCAGGTAGGATCCTAGGAGGACGACCCAGGAGGTGCTTCCTTTCATCCAGCTGTTGTCTTTATCTGTTGTACATTTTTCTGTTGTAGTTGTACAGTCATTTGGGATTGTATTCTGGCCCACTTACATTTCAACAATTCTCTTTGTACTTTGGGTTTTACTTCCGCTTGTACTCTGTAGTGTTTTGTTTATTTTTATAAAGGCAATGCCTTCCCAGTTATCGGGATTTACGCCTTTGGTGCTAGTCGCCAGCCCCTGGCCTCTAGAAGGCGGGCTTGGGGTAGTCACGGCACGGGCCCCGAGGACGGGTCGTGACAACTTATACAAAGTAGGAATCCAATATTTGTGTCTTTGGGTCATTGATTATAAAAAGAATAAAAATGAATAATCCAACTAGTTAATTAGATGACATTGAAGCTGTCCAATGTAATATAGAAGCATATATTAGAATTATTGAATAATAGGGGCGTTAAAATATCTCATTAAGTGGAGATATATGGGTTGTCACATACTACCCCTCTTAAATGTCTTGAAATGAGTCGGAATTACCATTTTTCCTTACATGATATCACAAATACACTGAAGGCTATAAATAAATTCCAAGAGGTTCAAAAGAAATGAATTATGATTTTACATTTGATAGAAATGAATATAACCATAATAAATATCCACCATATAATGAATTTTAAGAATGTAATACAACTTTAATAAAAACAAAAGGACAATAATAACAAATTATAACACAACCTATATCAGTGTAAAAATGAGGATTACAAAAAAAATCTCAATGAAACAAAAGACACCCTCTAAAATGATCCCAATAAACTTTATGCCCCATATCAAAAATACATCCCAACATATCATGATGAATCACTAAAATATTGTTATATTTACCTTTACTTATGTCTAGATAGACAATTTTTGTAAACAAAACAACGTTTCCACGTAGTGGGTGTGTAATGAGACTTAGTAGTTTTCCACAAATGAATTCTCTACTCATGCTAATATAATAGAACATGTTATTACGTTTATCTAAAACAATTTTTATTAAAAAAAATAGAACATTTATAATAGTTTATATCAAATCCAAACATTTTCAATTTTATTGGAGATCAACTAAACAAGTCAATCAAACGATTCAAAAAATAATTTTTTCAATACCCATTCCAATCCACCCATGCACATATGCATGTCTAGGTGATAGTTTCATACTCATGAGTGGCCTCTTGTCGAGATACCATGTCCATAAAAGGTAACCATATACCAATTCCCTAAAGGCACATTCCCCTTAGATATAGTATTTCTATATAAAGTGAGCAAATTCCTACAATTAATTCAAAATCATGACAAAAAAATATTCCAAACCATTCCATTTAAACAATATTTTTTTAAATGCCTTTTCAATAAACCATTTTACATCAATTGAACCAAAATACAATATTAAAATAATCTATTTAAAATCATTTCATAATGATCTTTTCCAAACAATTCCACAATTTCCCAAACCATCACGAAGGAATTTATTTTCATATAATTAATCCATATTTTCAATATATCAGAACAAAATTCATGATATTAAACAATGTAAAACAATTACATAAATTTCAAGTATTATTAATTGAGAGTGGATCCACCTACCTTAGATTCTATGATGAATAAAAAAACAGAACAAATTCTTCATCAAGAATCTTTAAAACATCAATAACCAACATTAGATACCATTATCCAATATCAAATAATTTATTTCTAATGATGATTGTTATTAAAAAATAAAAATATATCTCATATATATTAAAAATATTATACAATGATAGGGAAGAATATGTTATGTAAGAAACCGAACCATGAATAGAGACTTACTAAGAAATATAAGAATCAATTCACAATGATTTTACAATATATTAATTTTTGATTATGAGGAATGGTTCCCAGCCCTTGGGATGAGAGTAATTTTAGTTAGTGTCTTACTAAGATAAAAACAAGACATTAGGGTGTAAAACTGAATTATATTCCAAATTTAGGATATAATTGAGGTTGTACAAGGATGGGGTTAATGATTATGAATACCATGTGCTAACTATGTAAACGAATCTATTGCCAAAATGGTGATTTCTCCTTGGTGACATCATAGTTTTTCAAAACCGTTCACTGAAATGTTTGCTTACCAAGATCCCACTGCCACACTTTTCACAGTTTTTAAAATGAATACTCAAACTATGAGCCTCTACAAAATCTCCCCATATACTCAAAAATTCCTCCAAAACAACAGAAATTTCACTCGAACACATTTCATAAATAAAATAAATAAATAAATGGTCACATACACTTTATGGGGGGGTTGTAAACTTTCCCCACCATTAGCCTTTACAAACCTGAAAATTAGAATTCCACCTCTATTTCAAAAGAGTTTACACTATTTCCCTTCTATTTACTTCTCTCATTCACAATTTTTAATATAAATTTAACCTTTGTTTCCACAAAACCTACACTAGACCAATTTATTTTCTAAAAAATACATTCTCTATACTATATACAATTTAAAGAGGAATATGAACAAATGAAGCATCCAACTATAAATCTACATGATCCCATGTAATCATATGATTAGGATCGGGCTAATACTTTTTCAACTGATATACATGAAAGAAATTATGTACTAAACTAAACTATGGTGTGGATTACAAATAATATTCCATATAACCAAACCATTAAAGAATGTAAAAAGGGACTATTTATCGAATAGATTACTTTCCCTGCTTCCAAAATTAATATTTCCCAAGAAATGTAGTGATTATCAATGAAATATTATCAGATACCTCAACTAATAAAGGAAATTGATGATAATATATATGATTTTGGAAGAATCCAATCCATATCCATTTTTCTCATAGTTATCTAAATATTTAATATTATTTATAGGACATGCCAAATCCTAAACAATGACATCTCAACAATTTCCAGATAAAAAAATTATAACAGAAATGATTCTCATGAAATTATTTAAAAGTATCTCAATATATTGAGGCTTCATAATTTTTGTTATAAAATAATTCCATTTATGATAACTAATCCTCCTAGGACCCAGTAAATTCATTTACACAAGCTTGAATTATGTCTTCTAATGTTGGCATAATCCATTTGGATTTACCATCCATCTGAGGATGATATGTTGTACTTATAGTCATCTGGGTCCCAAGGGGTGGTTTAATGGATTTGAAAAAAATAAAGAAACCTATGATATATATTTGATACTATCTAAAATTGGTATGCAATGCCTTTTTATCACATCTCTAATGCAGATTTTAGACAATCCCTACACCGTATTTGATTCTTGAATTGTACTGATATAGGGTTACATTATGAGTCGATCCACTATCAACCGTATAGTATCATGTCTCATAACTGTTCTTTGGTAACCTACCATAAAATCCATTGCTATAAATTCCTTCTTCCAAATAGGAATAATGAAATAGTATAACATACCAACGAGACGTTTTTTCCCTATTACTACCCACACATTTCATGCATTATCATTATATATCATTATGAATATTCATAAAACATTTCACAAATAGAAAACCAATGAAAAAATTAGTTTAGTTCCACTGTTAAAATGGACGAAAAATATTTTAACTTACTAAAGGATAATTAGTTAATCCCACAAATATATCCCCCTTTGTAATAATAATTAAAAACCATACTTCATAAAATTGGTAAAGGGAAAATTTGAAAGGGGTGCGCTAAAACACTTACTTATGGTAAATAAAGAAAATACATAAGTAAGACATGAACATAAGGGAAGGATAATAAGATTTTATCCATAGAAGATCATACCATACAAGTGAAATCATCATAAAACTGAACCATTGAATAAATATTTGGAGTTCATAAAACATGAATAAAAAGATAATAGGGAACATAAACTATGAACACATTATATAATGACCAAAAAATTCATCAATGAAATTTCCTCTTGGTCCATTTAAATGTCTTCTTATTGTTATGTAAAATGTATGAACTTATTTGGTTTTATGTTTTGGATTTTAAAATATTACTATGAATTGTGACCGTTGCTGATATACTGTTGAACAGTGGTCACATGATTTGAATAAATATAGGACATCAACAAATCCAATTTACTCAGAAAAAGGAAGTGATGAATTCATCAAGTAGACTTACCCCATACAATTCCCATTTGTCGGATCGTGGAATGTAAGTGGAATCATTAGGATTTTATCTTGACCTAGACAATGATGATCTTGAATATGTTATGTTAGAGCAAAACCACCTACAAGGGAAGTGAAAGGTGATAGAGATAACCACTCGGGCAATTTTTTCAGAGCCACCCAAAGAGTCTGTTACAATCACGCTCCTTACCCTAAGATCTTATGTGGGTGTTCTAAGGGGTTATGTAACAATAACCTAGTATTATGATTATGTATAATATTACTATATAAAGAATATACATTTTATATATTATTGTAACTCTGTAAATATTTTTTTAAGAACAAATAGTATTTTTACTTAATATTCAACTGTGAAATCAATTTTGATAAATTAATGTATTTATGAATTAAATAATATTTTAATATAATATTATTTATATTATTTATACTACTTTTTATTAAATATAATTGATAGAATAATTTTATGAATGTAATAGTGATTTTTAGTAAGGCTTGAAAGTTATTTTTTCAAAACCCATGAATTTTTGATAAATGTCAATTTTTATTTTAAAAGTAAAAATTCACATATATATACAATTATTTAGATAAAATTAATATTATTTTTGAAATCAGGCCATTGAAATTATCCAATGGTGATGTTTTCATAATTTTTTGAGACACTCATACTTTTGGGTAAAAATTGAATTCTGTTTAAATATATAATGTGTTTTATGACATCATAATTACCCAATAGTGATGTAATAGAATACTATAAACATTATTCTAGGCCAATTTATGTTTTTAAATTGATATAATGTAATTTTTTGTATTTTTTAATTTTTTAACAATGCTTTAGTGGACCATTCAAGACTTATATAACATTTTGTCTTTTTAAATTGTTTTCCATGAGAGTGTGACTAACCTCTACATAAGCAACCGTATTATTTTAAGATGTTCGGCCATTGGAATTATAAAATATTTTTTCCACTCCATTTTGGCAGAATCCTTGGGCAAAAACCAAGGGCAGGTTTGTGTTTTTGATTAGTTGAATGTGAGGTATCCCAAACCAAAATAATAAAGAATTCCTTCTCTTTTCCTATATAATCCCACCCAAGATCACACTTCCTCTACACTAAATGACTTTGGATTTCAACCAACCCCTACCATCTTATCTTTAGTATCCTACCAAGGTTCCACAATCTTCGATGAATCATCCCTCAATCCTCTCCCAAGCTTTTGGGATCACACTTCCAAATAAGGGATTCTTACGTTCCTTATTTATGTCCAAGTTTCCTTATATTGTTATTCCCTTTTATTTTCAATTATAAATGTAGGGGAATGATTTAGAACCTCCCCCATATTAACCTAATTTTGTTTAAATAGTGAGATATCCCCTTTCTCTCCCATTAATGTGTTCTTTGTATACATGTCACCATACCGAAATTCCGTAAGGAATTTTTCTCTTCTCATTTACATTCAAGTAATTCATTTGTATCATTAATCTAAATTCCATTACAATTGTTGGGATATATATATTTATAACCCCTTAGATTACATTTCCTGTACATATGAGGATACACCCCTTTCTCTCTCATCAACCATTTTTTGGAGTTCTAATGTCACGTCGTTACACTACCAAAATGGCACTGTGATTTTCCCAACCAATGTAATTTTGTAGTGAATACCATGCCTAATAATCTATTAAGGGTATTCAACATTATTCACATTTACATATTGTTTAAATAGATTAATTTCTTAATTCCACAATCTATTATACTGAAATAAATGATGGTGTTTAATTAATCCTTGTTTTATGATCCATGTGGCACACTTATGCATGAAATGAAATGATTAAGAAAGGTGAACTGTAATAGAGCTCCAACGCATTGGGTAAAGTATAGTATCATGATATGTCATGTGAAATGAGTGTTTCCTCATTATAATTATTGTTAAACTAGGGTTTACTAGTGATTCATGTGAAATGAGGGATTAATCATGCTCCATGTGCAATTATCCTTGGCTCATGCTAATTCCATTTTAGTTGTTGTGGAAACATTTCCATGTTATGATTATCATACATTATCTTGAAATTATGTCAATGTTTCTCTGGTGCTCCATTTATTTGACTATAGCCTAACATTTATTTTATTCCTCACGACATTCAATGTAAATCCCCTTATTGGGCTTTATATCTCAGCTATTTCATAACATGTCCTCAGGTTTTCTTATGCAATGCTAAGTATGAGGGAATGTAGTGGTCATGTAAAGGATGTTTTCAATAAGATGTTGTGTTATATGCATGAATTTGTTAGGTAATGTTCTCAGTCCCCATATAAAATAGACCGCTCAATTTTCTTATGTGGTATCAAGTGAAGGTTTTATGTAATAAATAATTATTATGGGTGTATAAATAGTTGGGTTGTTATAAATTACATATGATTAATATTGGTAATTGTGGCATACACATCAGGTTATAACATCGTGAATATGTATATTTAGAACTATGTTCACTCGTTACGTTAAGGGAATGGGATCATTCCATATTAAAAAAAATTACATGGAACCATGTCCATGGCTAATGTTTTGAAAATTAAATAACGTCCATGAATGACATTGTGAACATGTAATTAGGTTCGTGTGAAAACATGTGGACAAGGAACCTGATGCATGGATAACATTTTGAACATGAAATTAGGTTCACATAATATTATGAACATATAATAATGAATACTCATAACATTATGAACATGTAATCAGGTTTATAAATGAATATAGTGTCATGAAACTTGATCCATGCATATCATTGTGATGAGGTAATCAAGTTCACACATAAATTTTATTCTAATAAATCATATATTGCTTTCAACTCATTATAGAGAGTTATAAGTCTAACCCATCATATAATAACTCATTTATTCATGTTCCACATGTTAAAAAATCATTAATCATATCATTTCCCATAAAAATGGATCTTATCATAACATTTGTTATGTAAATTATGAAAATTTATTCATATCCCAAACTATGTTAAATATAATGGATTCGTAGTGATTTCATCAAAGAATATCCGGTGTAAAGAAGCGGGATTCTTTGGAATTTATCATGTTATAACTCATTGAATAGAACCAACATTCATTACCATATAACCTATGGAGTAGTAATGATTTTGATAAAAATATAACCCATAAAGGAGGAACTTGTTTCATAATTGTATAACCTGTGAAAGTGATACGGGTGTCCATAAACATCATGCCTTCCAAACATAATCCATTCAAAGAATGAATATTAATGGAAACATTGGAACATTTCCTCCAAAAGGCATGAGTAACAAAAATGGATTCCATCATATATGGGATATTATATTGAAATGTGTTTTGAAAATATTCATAACGAAAATACCCTTTCTTATTTAAAAATATCTATGTAAATCATAACACCATTTGTAAACCATTTTTGTAAAAGACAACATTTAATACTCTTAATGGAGTCTGTAATAATTTTTTACAAATATTTTTACATTGAGTACATGATAAATAAGATTAAAAAAATCATGAAAACCATTTTCCTTGAAAACTGAAAAAATAATCTTGAAACAATTTTGAAAACATTTTTACTTGAAAATATATATAGGAAGTTGGATAATTTATTGAAAAACAACTTCCAGGAAAACACATAAAATATTGTTAAAAAACCTTGAAAAAATTCAATGAAAAAAGAATTTATTAATTTTTGGAAAAAAACACATAAAAAATAGAATGGATATAATAATATATTGAAAACTTTTAATATAATTTTATAAATATAATCATTTTTTAAAATAAGTGTTTTAAAATTAAACATATTCCTACCAAAGATAAATGATATCTTATTTTTCTTAAAAACATTATTTTAGTTATCAAAATTACAAAAGGATAGAATAATGTTTCTAATACATGGATATATATTATTTAAATAGTTGATAATAAATCTCAATAATTTTATTGAGATATGGGTCATAATATTTACTCAAAGTAATCACAATCATAAAAAATCTCAATAAATGATGAGATTGTTCGAATAAACTTATAACCCTTGGTAACACTGAATCATAATCCCTATAAAAGAAAATTATATTAAATGGAACTTAAAATATCAGAAAATTTAAGGAAATTCATCAAATAACATGTAAAATTTTATATATACACCTCATGGAAAAATATTGTTGTTTAACATGTCATGTGTCTCAAAGAGGGAAAATTGTGACAAAATTACGTTACCGTAGTGGTAACATTTGAAACATAAAATCTGTGAAAGAAATAACTTCAAATTTATATGTAAATATAGATAAATTTAATTATAAGAATAATTTAATAAATCCATGGTCAATATAAAAACTATAGAAATGAAATCATTTCTAAATTCGGATGCAATCTTACAAAAATAAGATGTTAGATGAAATTATCTTACTTGGGTCTTGAATGTCATCCACTCATTCATACCACATCTATAATAAATATATTTTTATTATAAATTAATCACAAAATATAATTATTTTATCTAATATCATATATGGCTTGATTATGACTTTATAATACCCACTTATTAACAATTGTATGTTAAGGTATCACTTTAGGCAATACTCTCTTTTCTTTTACCATGTGTCTTAATTTTTTTTATCTTTTTTCCTTATAAATATATCATGATTAAAATAATTTAAAACATAATACAAATGTCATATATATTAATTATATTTGTATTATAATTCATACAGAATATTGAAGTATCCAATGGAATATAATATTCCTTGAGATAATAGGTCATACGTACAACTGAACAATGTTTATCTTTTCATTCCATTTTGAATGAATGAGAGTAAATGATATATATATATATATTTATAAATCAATATTTTTATATCTTATATTTTTATTAAACCATTCGTTAATATATTCTATATAGTGTTTGAACAAATAATATTACTTGGAGGGGGCGGTAGTCCACACATCCCCAAACAAAATTATCATATTTATTTATAATAGAATGTACAAATATATATGTTATAAAATAATTTAAAAAGAATAAATAAATTATTTTTATCATATATATTATATTTAAATATATTTTACATCATAATTACAATAATTAGAGGCATCAAAGGAAGATCAAACTATCATCTTTCAAGGGCTGGTAATTCACTACACACTAAAATAATATGTTTATTAAACATTAAATGGATATGGTTGTAATTGTAGGCTGAACCATTAGCATAAAAAATAAAATTTATATTAATTATACCATGTATTTTATGTGATGATCGAATAATAACAATTAATATGGTGGAGAATAGAAATAAATGGAAGCAGTTTGAGGAAGGATGAACATCATCTTTAGGTAATTAATCTTTGTTTACCCCAAATGAATTACTTGGATAGATTTATCCCAAAAGGGAGAATTCATGGATAAATTTAGGGATATTAGGAAGTTAAAATGGTATATTTTATGTTAACATAATTTGTTTTCTAGGTGCGAGGAAGTGTTAGAGGTGGTGTTCTTTTATAAGGAAGTGAAAGGACTCACTTTGTATTCCTAAAAACAAGTTATGTGTAACCATGTCCTTACATAAAAACAAACTAAAACAAAAAAAAATATCATATAAAGTTCATGGTAGATTAATTTCAAGACAATGTATTTTATTTGGAAATTGGATAGGTTATTTGAGAACTTCTGTTTATGGTTTAATCCCTTGTTAAGCTTAATTTTTTTTAATTATTGTAATTAATTTTAATTACATTCACTACTATTTTTTCATGATTTGTTAATGGTTTTTTGACACGTTGTTGTTTTTTGGGGTGAGTTATATCTTGTTTTTTTGTTTGTTTGTGTTGCTAAACATTGAGGTTTCCCACTTTCTTCTTAAAATTTTTTCGATAATAAAAATTATTTTCCAGTCGGTAAAAAACATTGTTGAAATTATTAGATTATAAAAATTATGATTATTTCAAATAAGCAATCAATTTTTCAAAATTACAATCATATAAGCATCGTAAATTAATTTAATTTTAATCCCCCAAATGGGATGAAAATGTTTGTTTTTAAAATAAAAACATTCAAAACCTGGATATGATTAAATATTCAATATCAATGTAAAATTTATTCCATTGACCTTGATTAGATTAGTTGATAATTAAATTAATCTACCTAAAAATTAAAACTAATTAAACAAAATAATTTAACCATACAAATAAATAACACCAAAAAAGATTTTTTCAATTAAAAATTAGTATTTTTCACTATTAATAAAAATATGAAGATTTAATGGAAAATACAAAATATCACCCTATCCAAATTTGTATGTTCATATTTCAAATATTTTATTGATTTTTGTGTATATAGTTTATAATAGGGACGAAAATTGAATTTAAAATACGTTCTCAATTTAAAGGTAGTAACAGTTCTATACTAAAAATATATTTTTCCATGTGGGAAATTAGCTATCTTGCTATCATATGTTTATCAAATATATTGGATGAAAATAATTTTTTTTAATTGATATATATTATATATTATATAAATATCACTAACTAATTTTGATTAATAAAAATTATTTCGATAAAATATATTTTTTATCATAAAAATATTTTTATATCAAAAGATTCACTTTATATTCAATTGGTTATTAATTTAATTACCAATTCATTTGTAACTCTTTAATTTATCAATGAATTTTCATAAGTTATTTAATAATATTAAAAAATAAACATAATGGATATGTTATATCTAATTATATTTAATAATATTATTTTTAAATATATATTCTAGTTTGATGACACATTGTCCTGTGGGTTACGCATACCATCAAGGAAAGTAAATATTACATGTAATATATACTAACCTCAATGATCCATTTAGAGCATGATAAAATTTATATTGTGTGTATTGAATGATAAATTAATGTGGCATATAATGTTGGTTAGACATGGTTCTTTAATACAGAAGAACTATTTCACTATTAGGTGAAATGAAAAATAACAAAAAAGATATTATTTATTCAAAAAAGGTACTTCACAAAATCTTGGGGGGTTACATTATTCCCCATTAAAATTAAATTCACCATAGATATTAATATTTGTTGAAAACGTTCCATTAATGGAAATCCAGATCATAAAATTGAACAATAAAATTTCATTTAAAAATGAAATTCGGAACCATAACGGTTTCCCTGAGTAACACTTAACAATGTTTCTGTATAGGAGGGCATAGTTGGAAAGTGAAAAATTTTACATGGAAGATAAATCACACATTTAATTTATACATGAGTGAAATAGGGATCATGGATAGAGTAATGTTAAAAATCACAAATTCATAATTCAATGATTATCTAAGGGGTGATATAATTAAACAACAAAAAGATAAGAAGATAATTTTTATTATTTTAAAATTATTTTTCATAAAGATGACTAAGATTTAGAAGAAAATATTCTTACATGATTTTATTCCTTTTCATATGCACAATTCACCCATTGGTTACACCTTTTTTTATTTCCACTTCATATATTACCCTAACTATTGTTGGGTGATTTTTTTATTGCAGAAGTACAATCGGATCATTAGATCCGAGATAAGTCGTACCATATATTTTTAGTTGCCCTGAACACAAAATTATGAGAGAAAGTTATTCAATATTCAAAAATCGACATATGGGGAGATAACAAATATTTTCACAAAATCATTATATTTAGATTTACATAAAAATATATTAAATTGTTATCCCTATAACCTCTATGAAAAACAAAAATACACAACAATATGAATTACGTCGTGAAATCCAGTCAGAATTGATTTTCTATACATCACAATATAGAATTTAGTTGTAACATTCCAAACATGTGAACTCCCTCATCCTATGTTCCCTTGAAACATTTAAATAACCTAGATTACAATGAATACCTTTGAAAAAACAAAATACATACTTCTTCTAAATGTTACTGTATAAAATCATTAAATCCAAAAGGTTTAAAACATCATCCATGATTATATGGACATTTTTTCCAAAACATCAACAAACAGATCTAGGGTAATTAGTGAAATTCAATTAAATTTTTCAAAAATTTTCATCTCATTATCCAATCTAAATGCAATTTCCCCATTATATTTCTCACATAAGGGTTATAAACCTATAACAAAAATATCACTTTTCTATGTCATCATCACCATTAAGCATACCCCTTTTAATACATAATTAAAAATTATATTGAATATACATATATATTTCATGTCTCATATAACATAATCATTGAATTCTAAACCATAAAATTTTATTCATCCATCATTATTCATAATCCATTACTCTAGATTCATCAACTTATTAATTAACCAACATTTCCTATAATATTAAATAGGAATCATTTTTTAAGGTTTTTAAACACTCAATATAATTATTATTCTTATGTTTAATGTAATCAATACTAAAGGAACATAACATACCTTTCACATATCATATCCAGTATTTTATCTTTATAATTATAACCAATAATAGTAGAATATTCTCAATTCACATTATGATATTTCCAATTGGAAAATAAATTTACATAATTTCCATATATTCCATGTATGAAACATTCAATTTAGTCCATGTTCCATCTAGTTATCTCTATTTACAAAGACCAGAATGTAGTGGGTGGGAAAAAAAATTGTAAAATAAAAGCACATAATAATGAAAAATTACTTATAGGGTGTCTAAATAATGAAACCAAAATTTTAATCTATGAGACCTTATTTTTATCCTATATTATTCATAGTCGACTTCAATTATTATATTTTTTGATTATTCATAATTATTTTATGGATTTATATCCCCCATGATTGCCAATCCTACTGTGTAGTAAGGCATGTTTTCATATACTAGGTCATTCCATGTTAGGAATAAGAATCGTTGTCTATGTTGTTAGTCCTAGGAATAATTGGGCTATAACCACTTCCACTTATACTATCCAGATAGGGATTTCTTTCTACTAAATCCACTCTCTATCTACCTTTTACCAAAATTTGAGGATATTTTCATGAATGTTAGATAATCCATAAACATATCCTTAGAGATATATTAAGAAATAAATATATAAATATACCGTGGTATGTCACTAATATTTTATTATCCTAGTTCATAAGGTTTACTAAACATTATCTTTGGTAGCAGCTATAATGACCCATTATTTTCAGACATTAACATTAAGTTAATTTTTCAGAATATGTAATATGTTACATAACGAGATGCTAAAAAATGAGTTAGTTTATTTCCATTGGAAACGTGGAACAAGGAATTTTTAAATCTATGAATGATCATAAATGTTCCCCAAAAAGATATCACCCTTATTTAATCAACATTAATATATTTATTCATAACATTGGGAATGTAAACATAAGAAAATGGTGAGTTATAATGCTTAGTTAGTTTAAATAAAAAAACCTGTAATCCTAAAATTAACATAATGTTTTCATAACATGATTGAATCATTATAAGAGCAGATGATTCATATCAAAGATCATAAAAAGGATTCATTTTATAAATATTAATATTTCATAATAGATGCATCATATTATAATCAAGATAATAATCATACAATGCATAAAATATGATTAATACATGTAATTTTGTAGAACATATTTATGGATAAAAATGTGAATATGTTTATGTACAAATATGTTCACTCATTAAGTTAAGGAAATGAAGTAAGTCACAGTCACAAACATATGGACATGAAACCAGGTATATGCAATTAATTTTGTATAGGAAATAAAGTTTACACATAACATTGGGAACATGTAATCATGTTCACAGATAAGCCTATGGACATGAAACAAGGTCCATGCATAATATTATAAACAAGTAATAAAGATTCCAGATCAAATTATGAGTACATTATAATAAATGATTATG
Source organism: Viscum album (assembly GCA_963277665.1). Taxonomy (NCBI): domain Eukaryota; kingdom Viridiplantae; phylum Streptophyta; class Magnoliopsida; order Santalales; family Viscaceae; genus Viscum; species Viscum album. The sequence continues at coordinate 2,002,991,433 of OY728152.1, forward strand.
AAAATTTTAACATGTAACCAGGTTCATGAATTAACTTTTTCACATGAAACCAGGTATAAAAATGTCATTTTGAACATGTTTTTAGGTTCACAAATAACATTTATACTCCTGATTCATCAATCATATTCCAATGCATTGGAGGGTGAGAAAGGTCCCACGCATCATGTAATAACTCACGCAATCATGTTCTTGAATATAATAAAACTTGCATCATATCATTACCCATAATAAAATATATCATATCATAACGTATGTATTTTGTATAATAAATATATATTCATAATTTAACCTAAAGAAAATATATAAGCTTCATATTCATTTCATCTTAGAAAAACCAATGAAAGGAAGCGGATTTCATAAGTATTTATCATGGTATAAATCGTTAAATAGAACTATTTTTCATAATTATATAACACTTCCAAGGGGAATGAGGTTAATAAACAAATAAATCATAAATGATGAATGATTTTTATAACCATATAACAAATCCAAAATATATGGGTTTTCAAAAATTCCATTCCTTCAATTGTAAATGCATTTAGATAAAGAATATGAGTGAAAACATTGAATCATTTCACACAAATTTAATGATTATTTCATATGGATGTCATCTACGATGGAAAATTAATTTTTGAATATGTTTTAAAAATTTCCCTAAAATTGATATCCTTTCATCTTTGAAAATTTATTTTTATATCCAAAAAAAATTTAATTCCATTTGCATAAAAGATAACCTTGAAAACAAATAATTGCGTCTTAAATGAAATTTTGAAAATTATTGTTCCATGAGAATATACAAAAGAATATTGAAGACATCCTGAAAAAAAAATTCCTATAATTATTATCAAACAATATTGAAAATAATTTGAAAATATTTTTCAATGAAAAATCCTAAAATATGTTTGAAAACATTTTGAAATCAATTTTCACTGAATACTTATAAAATAATTTTTAAACAATGTGAAACCCATTTTCCATGAAAACATTTAAGATAGTATTGAAAAAATTCAGAAAATATTTCATTTAGAATTATTTGAAAACACATTAAGAAGGCTTGAAAAAAATTTAATACTTTTAAAACATAAAATATTATGGAAATCATGGTTTTTGAAATAAAATATAATTATGACCGAAGAGAAATATGGTCAAATATATATTAACTTTTTTTATTTATGTTCATTACTAAATAGTGTAATGATTGTAATAATAAATGGATATATATTGAATAAAAAGATGATAATAAATATTTTCATTTTTTTGACATATGTATCACAATATTTCATTAATGGAATCATAATAATAAAAATTCTTGATAAAATGGTGAGACTATTTCTATAATCTCTTACAAATTAGAATATTTTAATCATACTCTCCATGTAAGAAAATGAAACTGCAAGGAGGTTAAAATATAATATAAAAAAAAATATTTATGATATAATGTCTAAATCAAAATATATACACACGACATAAAAATATAGTTACATAACATGGTATCTGTATCAATTAAAGTAAATTTGAGAAAACAATATGTTACCACTTTTGCAACATTAGATAAATTAACCCGAAGAAAGATGAATCATCAAATAGATATGTACATGGATGAATATTTTATTTTAATACACGTAGAATTCATAATTGTCCACAATAAACACAACACATAATAAATACATGGTGAATTAAACATGTATCTCTTGGAAATAAAATGTGAGATGAAATTACCATACCATGTTTCTTAACTATCTTCGTACACATTCAAACATCCTCTATAATAAATATATGTTTATTATAAATATTTCACAGAACCCAATTCTTATATTTAAATCCTTATATAGTTTTAATTTTAATTTATAATTCCCTCATATTAACAATTAAATGTTAGGGTCACACTTTAGTTAATATTTACATTGTGATTTACATGTGTCTTATTTTGTTGGATCTTTATTCTTTAGACATATATTGGAATTTCAAGAATTTAAATCATCATATAAATATCATTTATATTCATTATAATTTTTTTATAATAGTCTATAAAATTTTGTATTTTTAAATGGGATACACCATTCATGTAGACAATAGGTTGTGTGTACGTATAAATGATGTTTCTTTTTTTAATGTCATATTGTAAGAAAGATAGTATGTGAAAATTAAGTATATACATTTTTAATTATTTATAATTATGTATATTTATTCATGAATAATTATTATATCATATATATCATATATTTATACTTAACTCAACCTTAATACATTCCTTGTTGTGTCTTAACTAATCACATCACTTTGAGGGTGAGGTAGTCCACACTTCATCAAACGAAATTACCGTTTTTACCCATAATGGATAGTATAATGATATGTATTTTAAAACAATTATATATGATTATCTAAATAATTATTATCTTATATATTACATATAAACTTTTTTTCATTATAATTCCCATAATGAGAGGTGGTAATGGAAGAATGAACATTCAATATTTCGTGATGCGGTAATTGTTTATACACACAAATAGTATATCACTTACCCATTAGATGTATGTTTGTGTAAGTGTATGATGAATAAATATCATACAAAAATCTATGTATATTAAGGATAAATATGAATTTTTTTACATGTAATAAGAATAATTGAGGTGGTGGGCCCTGAAAAAAAAAACTAATGGACCTTGAGGAAGGATGAACCTATTATTTGGGTAACTACTTATTGTTAGCACCAAAAAGAATTCTTGGATGAATTTAGTCCCAATGGTAGACATAAATGAGAAATATTCAGATTTAGGGATGTTATTTTCAAAGGTAATGGTCAAACCTATATGTTTGAGATGTTTGATGAAGTTGGAAAGGTGATGGCTTTTATAGAGAGACAAAAGGACTCACAATGTATATTTTAAAACAAGGAAGGTTTACCCCCAATTTTATCTATCAAAAGTCATCAAAAACCCAAAAAAATCGATTATAAATAATGTATTGCAGAAAAATTTTCATAAAATTCGGTTTGGATAATTTTATATGTCATTTGTCCCATATTTTTATGGTTTATTCCCTTGTTAAGCATAATTATTCCATAATCATTCACATTTATTTTAATTACATTCAGTTGTATCTTATGTAAATGATTATGTTTAAATAATTATAAATTAGTAAGTATTACTTTTCCAAATATGGAATCTATGTTTCCATATTCCAATCATATCAGTGGTTGAAATTAATTAAAATTTAATCTCATAGATGGGATGATAATGTAGGTTTTTTAAAGTAAAAAATGATAAAATGTTGGTTTTTATATTAGATATTAATTTGAAATTGATTATATTGACATAAATTAGGCTATTACATAAGAAATTAATATAAATACAATTAATAAAAATTAGTAATATTATTTAACCTTTTTAAAAAATAGGATTAAATAAAAGTTTTGATAAAATTTTAAAAAAAATCACTATTCATTAAAATATAAAACATCATAGTAATGTACCAAAAATTTACCCTAACAAAAATTTTGTGATACAGATTAAAAAATTCAGTTTATTTAAACATATATCCTTTATTTATTTTCCAATAATTCGATTCAAAATATGTTCATCATTAAAAGTCTATAAGAGTACCTATGTAAAAATATCGGGTTTCATGTGTGGAATTGGGTTTGTTCCAAAATAATGATGATAAAATATAATTTATAAAAATAAAAATAGTTTTTTGGATATATATTATATATTTTACAATAATATCACTCAATAATTTTAATATATTTCACTTACTACAATTTGATTGATGATAAAAATACTTTTCATTGAAAACAATCCCTTTATTTTGAATTGGTTCTTATATACATTTCTAATTAAATGTTACTAGTGAATTAAACCATGTATTATCATAACCTAGTGAATACTATTCATAACCAAAAAGTTAATTTAGTTTTCTTATATTATTATATTAAATAATAATATATTTAATAATACATTTTTGTTTGGTAACACTCAGTATTTCATATTATACAGGCTATTAAGGATATTCAATCTTCTTATAATTTACGAAAAAATCTATGTTACATTTATAACATGTTAAATTATATATTTCATGTAGTGCGTGATTACTTTGTGTTGTGTATAATACAATCCAAAAAAAATTCATTAATATAAAACACTATTTTCATTGATCTGTGAAATGGAAAATATCAAAAAAATTAAATTAATATGCAATAAAACTATTTCACCAAATCTCATGGTGTTACATTCTCATACATAAGTAGATTATGGTTTTTAAATATATTATTAACCAAACCAACATACATTTCATTTTCGCCCACCAAAAAAATATTTTCAACACCTTATAGATATTGTGTATTCTGTAATGAGTACCCTATCACGAATAGTGTTAAGGATGAAGAATTAATTCCTAAAAATCAAAGGTATTACATTATGAATTTTTTACCACAAAATTTAACTATCAATTATTTTCAATTTCTCATTATACACCCCAAAATTTATTTTTTTCCTCATTTAAATACACTTTGAAATAGTTGATGTTTCTATGTAACCATCTTCTCCAAAACATGAACCATAGATATCAAGAAGAAAAAAAGAACACCACCTTAGTCCTCTCAATCCACGTGCATGTAAGAAATTACTATCATCAACTACCACTAATCTGAATGTTCTTTTTCCAAATAAGGATTTTACATTCTGGTTACCGAATCTTCTATTGAATGGACATTACCCGGTGTATACATCAAGTAAATGTTAATCATTTAGATATACTCAATCCATGTTCATTGTATCAGTTCAAATAAATTTAGGATCGTTTTTTGATGATCTTACGTTCTACAAGAACCAAAAATTTAAAACCAAATAGGTAATTATTCCATGTCTTTAATGGGTGGACTAAAACTACTAACTCTAAATCACGTGTTGAGTAGTTCTTCCCATGAATCTGTAACTATTTTGACAATAATCAACAACATTTTAACAACTAAGACCCTCAGAAATCATGGATTCTCTACCTTAATATGGTCATTATGTTCCAGAACAATAGGTAACACCTGTTGCCCATAGGTTGTTTTTTCCCATCATGGAACCCTCTAATCTAGCGGAATGGGTCATCTGACTAATGATTTTATGCACATGCCAACACATATTTTATCCAGTGTGATTTTTCCTTACATTCCCACACCCATGATATATTCTCATAAGGTTACCCATACTAATCACCACTCCATTCCAGTCAAGATTGTCTATGTAGTTCTATACCTAATGTCTCCAATAAATAAAGGTACACCATTTTTTATTATTAAAAAAGAAAGTATGTTTTATTTTACAAATGATTTTGATTAAATTATTTTCTACCCTTTTTTAAGAAAAATCGATTCAATTTTTTTATAATGCACATATCATGGAATATTTTTGTATTGTGCAATCGTAGAGGGATTAAGATCACACCCCACTTTCACCTTTTGGTCTATTTAGACTTGGTTATGTTTGATGTATGTAATGGAATGATATTGGGAGATGGTGGTTCAGGTTTTAAGTTGTTTCTCCGTAATGGTGTTGTGGTGTTGGATTAAGGATGATGATCCTCCTTTTATGTGGTGTTTTTATTGGATAGTGACTTGTTCCCTTTTTGATTTAGCATGATTATTTTATTTTAAAAAAATTATACTATAATATAATGATTTTTTATTCGATTATGGGTTGCATCATTAAGTTTTATTTATTAGTAATTTTTGGTAGTTTATATTTATGAAGTTGTATGAAATTGTTCCCAAATTATTTTATTGATAATCAGACACTAGTTTTTAGCATATCAAAAAGGGAACTCTCTTTGGGTCATTATACAGACTGGGTTGGGTGATGAGAAAGATAAAGACTTGACTTGGATCATTACAAAAGGGTATCAGAGCAAGTTTCTCTATTTTTGGGCCTTGTTATTAAAGATGAGTCTTGGTTTACTAGATCTAGGATTCTTGGGGCTTGATGTTCAGATTTCGAGAAGTGAAACTATCCATCACACCTCGTAACAGGAGTTGAGACTCCATGGGATTTTTTTTATTTCACTTGTCCTATAGATAGAAATATAGGATGCAGAATGCATACAAACACTGGGTGTGGGGGTCAAAAAGTATTGTATGTCTATCTTTTTATTATAATGGGTTTGATTTGTATGGATTCAAATAATGTCGGTATTTTTTTATTGTTGAAAATTTTTATGGTAGTGGTATTTAATTTTGTTTTATTGTGATTGTTACTTATTGTATAAAAATTCCACCATGAAGACTTCATGTGAAACTGTGAGAATTTGTTGGAGATGATTATACCTCAATAATTGATATGAGATTAGTGGATATTGTGGTTTGATCCATACAGGCTTTGGGATAGGATGTGAGATATGGTTCATCCTGTGTGAGAGTGGACGAACCATGTCAAAAAATGGAAATATCATATGATTTCTTCAAGAAAAACACACTTTTTATCCAGGGCAATGTGTACCCTCAAGAAGAAGAGGTTTTTACTGATAAGATATAGAATATTTTGAGTTTCATGACAATCCTAAGACTTTCATCGTGAAGTGTTCATCATTAATGCTAGGAGTTCCTACTTGGTTTTGGTGGGACTCAATGGTTTAAACCTGGAATACTTAGCTGATGGGTTGGAACGATTTCTAGAGAATCAATAATGAGTATTAATGTCCATTGTTTTTGGATTATTCTAGATCTTGGAAGATCATGGATCTTCCCCATGGATTTTTTTTAGTGATGGAGTATTCCAGCCACATTGTTGAGCTAGTGTTTTATGAACCTGAGATCATTTCAAATGATCAGATGGAAGCTCATAAGTTCAAGATGTGGTTGCCACCATAGATTTATTATCAGTTATTTTTTCAATATAGATCACAATATTGAGGTGGATGATCATGATTTCATGTTTTAATTTAATGATAAGTTATATTAAAGGTTTTATGGATCTATGTAACAATGGGTAATTGGTGTCTCTTCATTGATGAAGAGGAACTGTGATGAGCATGGGAAGAAGGGACATGGTAGTTTTGGTCATCCTTCCTTGTTGCCATCATCTTTGGCATCGGATGTAGGGTCTATTGTGTACCCCAAATATGGGATTACAGGGAACACCTGATCTTAGTTCAAAATTCCTCTCTAATATTTTCACTAATGTGAAGTGATACGGAACATTCAGCGGTTTGGAAGGCCAACATGTTCTTATCCGAGTAGTGCGGGGTCTGTAACATCTAGCGGACTGTTATACTTATTATAGCCCCCATGTAAGTGGGAAATCATTTTGATGTTCATGGAGGTAGGGCATGATCCTTTTCTAGATAGAGTATGTTAATGGAAGAGCATCAAGAATGTGATTGTTCATAGGTTTAAGATGGTGTGAATAATATTTTCATAGCGTATCAGGGACCAGTGAGACCAGATGTATCGCGTTAGATGGTTTGATGTACCATTTTGATTGTATCATCTTTAGTCAACGTTTAATTTGATATATGTGCCTATGCATTCGTTAAATAGTCATACATTGTGAACCTACTTATTTATCAATCTAATCTCAAGTCTTATGCAATGGAGTTGGTAACACCTATCATTTAGATGTCAGAGAAGGGTCTAAGGTGTCTATCTTATGAACTCACCATATCGGGGGTCATGCAGGAATGGGATTTATTTTTATTTTAAATGGACCCATTTTATGTAATTATTAGTATGGATTACATCATGCGCTTATGGGTACACATTGATTTTTATAGACGACATGTGATCGTTGTGGCACCGCGTGGTAGTACCTAGGTCTTTTATGGTGAATTTGATCTTTAGTTGGGTGATGTTAGACCAACACTCCTGGAGATGGGTAATCATGTTTTCAATATTTATTCTCTCAGTTTGATGAATGATATTGTTTCTTCTAAGGGTACATTACCTCCTGAGGTGGACGAGTTTCCATAGGTTTTTCTGATGTATTTTTAAGATATACATCTTTAGTGGGATGTAAGGGTATCAATAGTTTTGGTGATCATACCACAACAGATATCTCTTCCCAAGTATCAAAAGTCATCCATAATGTTGATGGATAAAAAGATTAATTTGTATGATTTTTTATAAAAAGTATTCATTCACCTGAGCATTTCTCCTTGGGTTTCCCCAATATAATTCGTGAAGAAGGTCGATGGATGTATTTGATTATGTATTGATTTCCAGATATTGAAAAATGTAAAACCCATGAAAAAATATCCATTTTCCATAATTAATTACATATTGATCATCTAAAAGTGTAATCATGGTTTTCTAAGATATATTTGAGTTTAGGTTATCACCATGATTGTGTGAGGGAGGTTGATGTCTTGAAAATGGATTTCTGAAGCAGGTACAACCATTTTGACAACATGGCCATGACTTTCTAGATTGAAAATCATCCAATGGTTTTTATGACATTGAATAACATTTCATTCCAAAAAACATCTCAATTTTGTTTTCATGTAATTCTTCGATGACATCCTCATCGATAATGTAACTGAAAAGGAACATGAGAATCATTTTAGAATCATATTGGGCACCCTTCAGGATCATCTTCTCTATTCAATGTTCTTATTGTGAACCTTCTATATTAATGAGGTGATGTATCATTGTTTTGATATCTCAAATCAGGGGGTTTCATTAGACCCCAATAAGTGCACTAAATTAATTTCAAGGGAGACTCCGAAGAATTTTGTGGAGATCAACAGTTTTCTATGGTTTGTATGTTATTATATGACATACATTCGAAACTTTTGTTACCATAATTCACCTATTAATGTTCCTCTATAGAAAAGAGGTGAATTTTTAATGGATACCAGTTTGTTAGGCATCCATCAAGGAGTTGAATTATTTCTTTACCATATATCATGTGGGATTTTTCCAGATATAGAAATAGCAATTTTGTTTATTGCAATGTCTCTTGTTTAGATTGGAATTTATGGTTCTGAAGGACTACCATGTGGTGGTGTATATTTCTCCCCAAATTAGAAAACATGAGAAGAACTATCCAACCAATGACATAGAGTTAGAAGTGTTTGTGAATTCTATAAATACGTGGCATCATTATCATTTTTGGGTGAAATTTGTATTTTAAAATTATTATAAGAGGATAGATGAAATTTTTTACCCAAAATATCTAAATGTAAGGAAGCTTCATTGGTTTGATTAACTTCCAGGATTTAAATTTGATATAGTATATACCCCATGAATAGGTAATGTTGCAGAAGATGATTTGAGAAGAAAATTGACAGTTAATTCCTTGACAGTGTCTGGTGATGAGTGGACATTAATGTGGCTCTTTAATCAAATGAACCTTGGAACCCCGGTGCATAATGTATTCAAGCTAATGGATAGTACCCAGTATACTACTCCTCTTCTAGGTATTATTCGGTAGAATAATCATGTGGATGAGCTATGACGACAGTCTATGCATTCTTTTCATGTGGGGGATACTCTTTTCGAATGTATGTTCTCTTTTGTGTGGATATTATGCTTCTAGGGACATTTTTTTGTGATGATATATTTGAAGAAGGTGGTGGTGTAGGATATTCTACAGTCTTAGTAGTACATCCATCCTAGTGCGACCAGAAATTATTTTTATATGTGTTGGTAGTTTTGGTGGACATGTATAATGTAGGATATGGATGACATAGTATTCCGGTGTTATTCATGTCAGTATGTTAAACAAGGGAACCAATGGCACTATGGTTTTCTCCTCTAGATGCATATTCCTACCTGAATATTTGATTAAATCCACATAGACTTCATTGTTGGCATACCTCATACACATTGGCTATGGAATTCCATTTGGGTGTTGATTAATCATCTGACCAAATCATCCCATTTCATTCCAAATAGAGATTCAGCGAATGTGGATGCATTGGGGGACATTTAAGTTTAGTCGGTTGTTATGATTCATGTTGTCCCATCAATGATTATTTATTATAAGTACCCCCATTTCACCTCATTGTTTTTGGAAGGACATCAATTGTGAATAGAAAATCATGTGAAATTGTCAGGAAATACCATCATCAAATGGATGGTCAGACGAAACAAGAAAATTAGACATTGGAGGAAATGACTCGGGCATGTGTCTATGATTTCAGTTTTTCATGTAATTTCCATTTAGGATTCATTTAGTTTTAATATAATAATTGCTACAAATCATTGATTTGAATTTCTCCCTTTGGGGTTCTCTATAGTCAACCGAGTCGGTCTCCTTTATGATGTGTTAATGTAGGTGACACCTGACTATTGGAATAGATCATTGTATAAGAGAAATATATGAATGTCAAGTTAATCTGAAAATATTTTTTGATATATTAGAATGACCAAAAAATTTATTCCAATTGGAGATGCTACAATATTAATTTTTCTGTGGTTGGCTGAGTCTTCCTGAATGTGCCACCTCGCATAGGTCACCATCATTCAGGATTGGATAGAATGATTATTCTGATGTCTGATGGACCTTTTAGGATCATCATGTGGGTTGGAAAGGGGGAATACATTCTAAAGATTTATTTACAATTGGATTCAATAATTGATGTGTTTCATGTCTCCCAATTAAAGAATTACTTCCAAAATATATTTCATGTACTAAATTAGGATTATTTTGAAGTAGAGCCTAATTTTTCTATGTTTTAATGACCAATACGGGTTATATATTCCCATGAAAAATTGGTATATCAAATTGATCCATATTTTGACATCACTAAAACGATAAGCACGATACATGGATGTGGAATTCTTAGGTTGAGTATGAGTTCAAAATTTAACTCTCTAATCAAGCTTCAGGTATACCTCTTATGGACATAGTGCTTTCATTAGGGGAGAATTTTCACAACCATGATTTATTTTTGTGTTATAATTATATAAATTTAAGATTTAACTTTATTACATTTGTTTTCCATTGAGTTTTTTATGAAAAATGAAACATTTGGGCATGGTAACAGGTGGTACCTGGTCTGCGCATGGTTAAGGGAAATTGTTTTATTTTCCAAAGAAGTCACTCTCCAATGTCTTATCATATGGTTGGAACACTATTTTTAAACCATCCATGCTAGCTGTGAGACATTTAGCTTGTGTAAAATTGAGACTGCATTGTTGTCATACAATTTGAATAATCAAACCAAAAAAAGTATGGACAATCTAAGGAATTAAGAATACTATTTTCAATTTTTTTTCTCTCCTTATATATCACTACATTATAACCCTAAAACCCCATTTTTCACACCCATTCAGACACCTAAACCTAGGCACCTCTCCCTCTCCCTTTATCTCTTTTTTATATTCAATTTCATGGTGTATTTTGGGGGGGTTTCTTCATGATTTCTCAAGCAAGTCCCCTTCTCTCATGGTTTCTTACCTATTTTATGGGTTTTACTATTCTATCATGGGTGGTTCACATATCCAAAATGTAGGGTGCCCTATATAGGGTTCTATATTAATATTTTTGGTTTAATCTCGATTATGATGTTTAATCTTGCCTTTTTATTGTGTTATTGAGGTGTGGTAGATGTTTTTAATAGAATTCTGGATGTTTCATCACATAAGGTAGGTGTTAATGTTCATAAACATTATTTCATGATTTTATTTTTATTTAAAATAATCTTTATTATGTTTTATGGATTTTTTTGAGGTGATAAATATGTATTTAAAATTATTCAAGGTGCTTCAGTGTTTGAAATTTGATTTTCAGTCGGAATGGGTTATGTATCATGTGTGTTTCATATGTTTTTATGTATTTTATGACTTAATAATGTTAAATAAAAAATTTATGTGATTCAAACCATATTTTGAATTTTTTTGGATTGTGTTTTGATTTAATTTTTTTGTTTGGAAACAATGTTTTAATTTTCATGTTTATATTTTTTTAGTGAATGTATGATAATGTTTTGAACTATGATATATGTGGAATTTGAATTGAAGACATAGTGAATCCAAGCTAAGTACATGGGTGGACTAGGTCTACAATTCTAGTGATTAAAATAGGGCTTTTGTCAGAATTAAAATTGAATAATTGATGATGAAAACACTAACTAATAATTGATGATGATTAGAGGATGCTAGAATTTTTTATGTTTCCCCTCTATAGTGTCCTGTTCATGTGGAAGATAATTGTTGGAGATTCAATAATACTTTTATCTATGATATTATATCTCATGGTTCACACTCCAAGATAATTCTTATAGGGATCTCCTATTATATATTGATCTATTTTGATATCATACACATAATCCGTAGATGATATATCATATTGGTTATTCAAAAAGAAAACATGTTTTCTTTCAAAAATGAATACAATTAATTTTGTTTCATGACTTTTCCCAAAATAGAGAATTATATTGTCTTACAATGTTTATAGCATGGAATATTTTCGTAGAGTGGAATCCAATTGGGATTAGGATCACAACCTACTTACACCTTTTGGTGTAAGTAGACATGGTTATGATTGATTTAGGTAAAGGAATGAAGTTGGGAGATAATGGTTTAGGTTTCTATTGGTTCCCCCTACAAGTGTTGTGGTGGTGACATAAGGATAATTATCATATCTTTTTTTGGTGTTTTTTGGGGTAATGACTTGATCTCTTTTTTAATCCCATTTATTTTGATTTAAATGTTCTAAACATTATTCTGAAAAAAATTATTCCATGTTTCGTAGTGTTTATTTTTTTCAATTTATAATTTATAGATGTTTATATTTATAATGTTTCATGAAATCATTCACAGTGTATTCTATTAATACATAAGCACTATTTTCTAGCCCATATGAATCTGTAACTCCCATAAGGACATGCCACATACCTGGTTGATCATTGATATAGACACAATCCCATATTGGATTGTGAAAAACATGATATCTCTAATGACAACACATCCCATCCCAGATTGCAAAGCATCAAAATACTCTAGCTACCCTAGACATGATTTTAGAAATATCAATATTGTTTCTTAAATAAGGATAAAATTAATCTCTTAGTAATACTTTTGACTTTCATCATTCCATTGAAATCGAAAAAATTTCATTATCAAATCTATCAACCGTGAATCTTGTCATGACATGTGATGAACAAAACATCAGTAATAACAACCTATGATGAAAAAAATGTGTATCTAAAAGACGTTATTTAGTATACATTAAGAAATAATTGATTTTATTTTTCTTACATGCATAAAAATAAATCTTTTATAGATTACATGCCCATGTAAAATGACCTCCTGTGTCCAGAATTCACACTTTGATAATTTGAAAAATATGTGATGATCCTACAAATTTCTGAACTTTATAACAAATTATTGCACATTATTAGTCCTCTCCCTGAATAAATCAAAATGTCATCAAAAAAGAACACTAAAAAAATAATATATATACCATTAAAATATCTAATTCATCAATTTTGTAAATACTACTAGTGAATTCATAAGGAAAAAAGGCATTTCCACACGCTTGTAATTTCCATATCTTCTTATGAAAGTTGTTTTTGGATTATCCTTATTTTGATCCTGTAATTAGTGATATTATTGGCACAATTGTATATTACAAACACCACTAGGATCCCGTCAATTGATATAACATGACATAAACTCATGGACATGGATTGTGATTATTTATCTTAACAAGGATATATTAATGATAATCCACATTGACCAAAAAAATTATATCCCTCTTTTCGACCAAAAAGACTGGTGATGCCTACAATGATGTGCGGGGACTAATGAACAACTTTCTTTCCCCACACATCAAACTAGAAATATAATTACTTTAGTTCTTTTGGTATCATCTTATAATACAAAATTTATATTGTAATAGTCCACTTTAAGAGATCAATCATAAACATCGCCTCTATTTTGGGGGGAATCCATGATAATGTATCTGAAAAAACATCCAAGAACCGATCAATAACTAATGGAAAACTACTATACTAGATGTAATTCATAATTTACATGTTCAAGAATTCAAAATTGGTTAGAATAATTCTATCTACGAGTGAGAATATGATTTTTTATCCTATATATATTTTATGGTCCATCTAATGAGATGCTTGATGCCATCATCGGTCAAAAAGTAAATGTTTTGTTAAAACAAATCTATGTAAGAATTGAATATAGTTTACCAATACATTAACATTATAATATAATAAGAATCCATTTCACAAATAGACAAATAACACATCAATTCAACACCATTAATAATTTATAACATTCTTTTCACATAATTCCTCTACATACTATTTGACCAAAATGTTTTTTATGTATAAAAAACGAAGAAATCTTCTTAACATTTATACCTATAGGATCAACAACATAAGAATACATAGACAAGTTGTATGAAACCACATCATGAAATCCTGGGAATACATTAGAATTCAAAGAAATCACACCTCTCACCATAGAGGCTTCAAATTTTTCATCCAAAATACCTTTTTAAGAAACATATAATTTCGCACTCGATTTACTTCTCACTTTTTTACATTTTGATACTTCCCTAATTGAGGATTCCTCATATTACTAGAACAACAATGTAAATAGTTGTTCTTATGATGAGATTTATTATACTACCATCATCACATCGAAGCATAAAACATCTACAAAACAACTGATGTGTCCATAGAACCTGAAAGTAGAGTACTACGACTATAACACTAAAGATGACCTATATTGTTTTAATTTTTGAACACTATAAGTTTTTCTGTACAATATTAACTAATTTGATAAAAATTTCCACATTAATATATACATATTTACTCTTGGGATTCAGAGGAGGATTCGCCAATCAATCAATAAAACTTTGCATCATTCTACTATGTTGGAAGTAGGTTTCTATCTTTCTCTTCTTCCTAATATTAGTGTTCCCACAATTTCTCATAGGTATCAACATGATTCACTCAACAGTAGTTTTAAAATATGCCTTTATTCCACCATTTCTCAATTTTATATCTCTATATAATCCATTATATATATCATGAATATCATTATGAATGATTCATTCCATATCCCAGATTGAATATTTCATTCCACCAAGGACAGACTAGAATCCAATTGGTGCCCAAAATAGTCTAAATTCATAAATTTGGCTATATATTATTTTAATGTGGGATTTTACAACTTCATGATGAAAAAATACACCATTAATTATTTATGAATATTTTGGTATGGAATGAATTGTTCAAAAATTCTTCCATATCGTCCAATGAAATACAATTTTCAAATTTAGAATGAACATATAAATACTTACACTATAGTGAAATATCATAATGTATAGATGTTACAAACATGAAAATCAAATCATATGGTGTTTCTACAAAATATTGGTTTCAATTCCTTATATTTTACCACACCACTACATTCAATGGTTTTGAATCACTCGAATAGATGGGTGGATTATATTTCGAAAACTGAAATAGATTATCCACTTGGCATAGTTCATCTATTATTTTTCCTCTATCTGTAACATGATATTATTAGACAATACTTTTATCCAGCTATTGGTTATACTATGGATTAGGTGAAACTAAATTCATAATAGCTTCTTCTGATTGGTGTCTACAAAACCCACTAGGATTAATTTTCTATTACAAAAAACATACATATGTCTTCCATTCAAAAAATGGATGTCTTAAAATTTTCAATTTATCACATCATAAATAGAAGAAAAAATCACCATAAAATTCAACATTTATAAAGTTATCAAATCATTTTTTAAAATTGCACCATTGTTTTTAAAATAAATATATTTTGAATTTACATTTATAATAACATCTCAAAATATCACGTATGAAAAAAATACCCATTTTAAAAAATAAAATTGTTATTCCCACAGCCTAAATAACTACTCAAATTAATATATGCACTCCAAATGAGAATTCATTTATAAAAAAAATCATGCTATAATAAATTAGAAAACCCATGAAAATTAGGTAAAACACATATAAGAGTCTCAAAATAGTTATATATCCAATTACCTTGTAACCAAATGGTCATAATAAGTATGACATGTATTCCTTTTGTTCCTTATATTTATTTTTTTTGTAATTCCTTTTCATTTATACCAATCAATTTGAAGAACTAATTAGGATTTATTTTCAACACTGATGCTCACATAAGTAATACCCAGGGATTAAAAAAATTGAATCAACTTATAGTGAGCCTCCCCTCCTCAATGGCTTGATATGATGGGGAATTTCTACTTTGTCATATGTGACACCCCCAAGGCACCAATGTCTAGAAATAAATTCCACGGTCTTCATGAACATATGGGGGATTATTTTCCATTTAAATATAATATAATCAAAATAAGATAACCATAAAAAATATCAGTTAAATTATGAATGTAAAAATATAATATAACTAAAAATTAATACCAATGGAAAATAAAAAAAAATTATAACATGACCCTAATTATATTACAACGTGGAAAAAACCAAAATATTATCAAGAGATCAAAAGACACCAACTCCACACCTTCCTACTACATCCACGATCCAAAACCACAATTCATCTAATATATCATGACACATCACTAAAATTGAGTTACATTTCCTTTACATGTGTATCCTTAAACAATATCTACAAACGCACCAATGATCCTAATCAAGGGTTGAATAAGGAAAATCATTACATTTACCCCAAATGAATTCCCTACTTAGGCCACTAGGATAGATCATGTGGGATAATTTATGTAAAAAGTTAATGTAAATCGAATTAAAAATTTTAAAATTGTTTATATAAAAGAAAATTAATTTCTAAAAAAATATTTTCCTTGAAAAAAACCAAATATGTCTTTCCAGACATTCCCTAGTTTAATTTGTTATAACCCATTCATATCCATACATCCACCCACGCATGCTCAGATTATAGTTCCAAAATCATTTCGGTGTATCGTCGATCTACCATGTAATCACCAGATATTGATATACAAGTGCCCCACTGAAACATTCCCCTTCAACATGGTCACATTAATTCCAATGGACACATTCCAAATAATTATCCAACGACCATGAATACCCAATTATACCATACCAACCCAATTAAACAATTTTTTTATTCTAAATAATTCCACGAAATTTTTTTCCTGGAATCCAACTAAGAAACTATTTTTGAAAAGCATTTTTCAAATCACATTTTCCAATATTTTCAAAATTTCACAAACCATAACTAAAGATGGTTTCTACCATTAATTTATCAACAATTTCACAATTTCTCAAACAATTTCTTGAATTTATAAAACTTAAAATGAACCCTTCATTTAAAAAAAGATAATTTAATAGTGAATCCTCCTACCATGGATAATACGATGAAAATGAATAATTTCACAAATCATTCATCAAAGTAGGTGAAAACTCAAAAGAACCACCATATATCATTCCCTAACATCAATAATTCCACATATATTCATAATTGGCATTAGAAAACATAAATTTATCTCAAACTAGTCAAATAAATATACTCAAGAGTGTAGAGAACATGAGATCTATCAAAATCCACCTAAAATAGAGATTTTCCTAGGAATTTGTGACACAATGAACCTTGATTTTTTAGAGGATCACTCTCGATTAAAGAGAAATAATCCCTTAAACATTTGTAAAGAGTGGAAATCATGTTTTGGTCAACATATGGAAAAAATAAGAAATTATGGAGAATAATAAAATTATATACACCTTTTTAATAACCTGATTTTTATCATGTATAGATATTGAGCAAAATTTTGAAAAGAGTATGCTAACAATGAAAATTCCACTATACAAAAAAGTAAAGTACCTCTTATATGAGAAAATAGTTGTTCAAACCATGTTTTTAACTATGTGCCTACCTAGATTCCACTATCTCACTCTTCATGGTTTACTGTAGTAGTTTCACATATTGAATTAAGCATTATCAAAATGATCACCCACATAAAATCCCGAAAAACACTGCAGATGTACTCCAAATCATCCAAAACTAAACAGAAATGAATAAAATACCTACGATGTCATGACCTGTCCCTCGGGGCCCATGTCGTGACTACACCAAGCCTACCTACCTTAGGATTGGGGTTGGAGACTAGCACCGAAGGCGTATTCTCTAAAACTGGGAAGGCATTGCCTTTATAACCTATAAGCCAACGCAACCAATCCTACATCTTTATAAGAACTCAAGTAAACTGAAGAGTAAACAGATTGACTGTAGTAAGTAATAACAGGCCAGAATACAAGCCCAATTGGAATGTACAAGAAACTGAAACTACATGTATACTGGAACAACTCTTGTGCACACCTTCCCAGGATCCTACTTGATGGGAAGGTACAACTATCGATTGGCCGTCTCTGTGGTACGACCTATCTATGTTCCACATCTGAGCTAGTGCCAGTCCTAGTGCTCATGTCCTCAGTTAGTGTTGTCTGTCGTCTACATCAAACACAACGAACTGCAGGTGTAACCTGTGTCGGGGTGACTATAAAGATACTCAGTAGGGACCCCGAGACCCACAAGGTCTCACAAAATCCACAAAAGGTAAACCACAATGCAAGAAATCAACTAAAAACCATACTTATGTATATTCTCATACATATACCTATGTTATCAAGTATACCCATCTCAATCTTGAGAAAACACAGAGTCCTACATAAAATCCCAAAGTTCAAATTTTCCACAAAGGAATGAACACCATGATGATAAGAACTACACAGGTAAGCCACATAGAAGAATACCACAAAGGTACTGACTAATCTCACACCATGTATAACTTAGGTACAGAAGTACAAAAGATTATATGTGTCTACTGAATCATCTTACACTCTAAAGAGGCTATACTGTTGACCCACACATGATCGATCAGCGCTGGCCCCCATAGTATCTCTAGATACTTACCCAATTGGAATATATAGGTGCTAACCCACATAAGATCACTTGGTGATAACCAACACATGACTGCTCTGTGATAACCACCACAGGATCGCTCAGTGCTGACCCACATAGGATCGCTCGGTGCTGACCCACAAAGGATCACTTGGTGCTCACCCGCACATGATCGCTTGGTGCAGACCCATAGAGGATCGCTCGATGCTCACCAAAACAAGATAGCTCAGGGCATACCCACACAGAATCACTCTATGCTAACCCACACAGGATCACTATTCATTCTTCACATCATAGCCAATTATTGGGTTCCCAGACTAGGCTTTCTCGTCTCTGATAGGGTCCACTCCTCATACCACTTGTCGATACTCCAACTACAATTAAATCCCATGATAATGTATCTTAAAGTACTGTCATGTCATAAGGGTCTCAATTCAACAAACGATGCATCAATCGGACACCCGGTCTGTATGTTATAAGCCTATTAGTCTTGAGGGCATGGTTGGATTGGTGCTCGGTCTAACATGATCGTATCCCAATATAATCCAAATTTTAGGGGGGTATTCCAAAGGGACCGTCTTGCACCATGGTTTATAGCACCATTTATGGTTTTTCAAATGGCCACATGGTGCCAAAGTTATGGCTTATAGATCGAAAAGCTCGTACCTTGTCTGGGTCCGATCTGAAACGGTCGGACCGACCCGACCCATTGTGGGTTGACTTGGGCCACTGGGTGAGGACATTCTTTCCGGGTTCGGCCTAGCCTGTTCTTGGTGGGGGGGTGGCGTGAGGCTATAAGGGTGGACTGGAGGCCGCGAGGGCTACGGGAAGACGCGGGGCAGCGCGAAGGTCGCAAGTGCCGCGAGGGGAAGTAGAGGCCGCGAGGGGGGGTGGCAGCAACCGAGGGCCGCTGGGAGGGGGGATGCGGAGGGTCGTTGTGCGGCTAGGCCTCCGGGGTCACGGAGGGTCGCATGGAAGTGAAGACGCAAGGGTCGTTGTCGGCAGCGGTGTGGTGAAGGTGGCGGGAGGCATCAAGGCCACAAGACAGTGGAGGCCACAAGGTTCACGGAGAGCGGCAAGTGGCGTGAGGCTGTGCAAAGTCCACGGTCTGGAAGGGTGGCCCTTATGTGGTGTGGAATCCATGGTGCAGTGGTCCACCACAGCTGGACGAATGGCCAACCGTCCACTACACGCGACACAGTCGTGCGCCACGCCATTTCTGGCGACCGGTTCGGCCGACCACTCTTCATTCATCACCCTGGCACAAAGCTGCCTTATTCCATCACGAAGATCACCCCATTCATGAAGAACACCAAAGGGAATGGGCCATGTTTGTTAGTCCCACACCCACCGTGTTAGAGAGGTACAAGCGGATCACGAGGGATTATTCAATGTGAGGGGGAAAATTAAAATTGATCATTTTGAAACAAACCCCTACATCATTTGTTAGTTGACGTTGATAAGGAGGGAAGGAAAATCATCAATTGAAGACATCCCACATTGGAGGATGTGCTGAGGAAGAAGTTTATGATGTTGGAGAACACCGTCATTCTTCGTTGGAGAAGAGTTCTTCATTGGTGAAGAATAATTCATCCAAGGTTCTCTCCCAATTTCCATTTTCCAAAACTTACCCCCAATTCCACCGAAGTTAAAAGATATCCAATATGATATGGTTCCCAAATTTAATTGTTGGCACAAATTAAATTGTCATCATAATTAAATATCATTTGGCATAATATTTTTTGGGGAAACATAAAGGTCCCCTCCCTCATTAAAGAGGGATTTCAAGAGGTTTCTCACTTTAGGACGGTTCAGGTGCCCCCCCCATTAAATTAAAATTGGGGGTTTTAGGTTTCGTGGTCCCCACCTCTATAAACTCACATGGAAGGTTTAGTTAGGGTTGACCCAAACTCTTAACACTCAAATGGGAGGTTTCATTCTAGTGGTCTCCACTTCTTAACATCCACATGAGAGATTCAAATGGAAGTAAAATGTTTAAAAAAAAAATTATTTTATTATTTCATGAATAAGTGAGAAAATAAATTCCACCCTTGACCTATTATAGTCAGGGTGAAGGTCTCTTTAAGAAAATACCAGCACAACGGGTTCAACAGTGCCCTCAAATTTCAATTCCAACAACCAGTTCAAATGATAGAAAAGCCAGCTCATACGTTTAATGAACGCACCCAAAAAAAATATTATAAATTCATTCTGAGCAGACCCGACCTATATATCATTCACAATCAATTTTTTCGGACTCAATAAAATCTAATATATAAAAAATATTACATGTAATTTCCAGGTCATTACATTCTCCCCACATCAGGGCTTTACATCCCCGTAATCCATATCACAAAACATGGAAAACAAGTGGGGGTACTGAGTGCATACCTGAGCCTCACTCTCCCATGGGCTCTCCATGAGTTTCCCGTGCTGCCAACCAACACACACCTGAGGTATCAACCACCCACTAAGGAACCACTCCTAGAGATCCTCAATCTCAACTGGAATATCTTTAAACATCGCCCCATTGTTGAATTCCAGGTCTCCGTGGTGGATGACTTGGGAAAGGTCATGCACATATCCCATCAACAGGGATATGTCGAAGACTCCGTGTACCCCGTTCAACTAAGGAGGATGAGATAAGCGGTAATCCACCACACCAACTCTTCTATGGACTTTGAAGGATCCAATGACCATTTCAGGTAACCTGCCGCCTCAGCCAAATCTCCACAAACCTCATCGAGTGAGATCCGTAGAAAGACGTGGTCACCATCCTCGAACACTAAATGTCTCAGTTTCCTGTCGGCATAAGACTTCTGCCTGCTCTATGTAGTCATCATCCACTCCTGGATGAACTACATCTTCACTATGGTAGCCCATACCATCTCTGGCCTCATTAGTGCGGACTCCCATGGGTCATTCTAGCACAAAGGAGATCTACAAGGTCTTCCATACAACGTCTCAAAAGGTGACATCCTACTGGTGGAGTGATAGATGTTATTGTAGGGAAACTCCTCCAAAGGAAATCGATCCTCCCAACTTTGACAAAAGTCAAGGACGTAAGCACATATCATGTCCTCAATGGTCTCAATGGTCCGCTCTGTTTGACCATCTATCTCTGGATGGAAGGCGGTGTTCAATCAAAGATGTATCCCGAAATCCTCATGAAACCCCTTCAATAGCCGAGAAGTGAAACATGTATCATGATCGGAGACAACCGTCGAGGTTACTCCATGTAGCCGCTCAATTTCTCGTACAAAGAGGCGTCCCGTGATCTCTACTGAACCTTGCTCTCGGATCGATGGGAGTTTGGCCAACATGGTGAGTTGGTCAATGATCATCCAGATAGATTCATGAACCTTTTATGTAAATGGAAGTCCTGTCATGAAGTCCAAGAATATCTTACATCACTTCCACTCTGGGACCTCAAAAGGCTGAGCCAATCTGGTTGGTACCTGATGCTCTTCCATCACATTCTAACATGTGAGGCACTGAGAGACAAACTCAGCTACTGATTTCTTCATTCCCATCCACCAATTCTGTCGTCGGAGATCCTGGTACATATTCGACACTCCTAGATGAACCGCTAGAGGGGATGTGTGGAACTCCCTCAACACATCCTCCTAAAGAAACACTGGTACCATGGTACATCCTCTGAAGAGGATGACGTGCTCTCCACCTTTAGAAAATCCAAAAAGTGCATGTCATGTGGATATCTAAACACATTGAGTCTTGATGTCAGCATCCCCACACTGCGGCTCCCTAACATGCTGAATATGTGGGGATATTACTATAAGAGACTAATGAAATGATACTCCATCTCGATCCGCAATCTATATTTGCAAAGCGGGCAGCTACTCTATCACCTCAACTAGTAGTTGTGTACTAGATCTCCTACTGAGTGAATACACTACAATGTTAACCTTACAGTAGTATAGACTATCTCGTAGTCATGGTCCTGGAAGAACTCATGTCAATATCACTATCCCAGGTTCATGTCCTTCTGAGAGAAGATATACTTGAGACTCTGGTGATCCGAATAGATTTTAGAATGTTCTCCCATCAGATAGTGTCACCAAATCTTCAAGGAAAAGACATCGACATCCGACTCCAGGTCAAGGGTAGCGTAGTTCTTCTCATGTTATCTCAACTATTGAGAAACATATGAAATCACTACTTGCTCTTGAATCAGGACATATCT
The DNA here is from genome assembly GCA_963277665.1 of Viscum album. Classification (NCBI taxonomy): domain Eukaryota; kingdom Viridiplantae; phylum Streptophyta; class Magnoliopsida; order Santalales; family Viscaceae; genus Viscum; species Viscum album. The sequence continues at coordinate 2,003,014,487 of OY728152.1, forward strand.
GAGCCCGATCCCGGATGCATCACAGTAGACTACATACCCTACCCCCTCCTTTGGAAGCCTCTTGATGGGGAACTAGTCAAGATCTACCTCAACTCTTGAAAAAACTATTGGAATCTCTCCAACCACACGAAGGGTTTCCCCTTCTTCGTTAACACTGATATAGGGGATGAAACTCTAGAGGAATCTTGCACAAACCTCCAGTAGTATCCATCCCAACCACGGAAACTCCATTCCTTTGTCACACTCATGGGCGGAACACAAGAATGTACCACCTTAATCATCACTGGATCCACTGCAGCTCTAGCCTCCAATATGACATGTCCAATAAAGTAAACCTCTCGGATCAAGAAATGGCAGTTCAGGAGCTTACCATAATTTTGGTGCTCTCGGAGTGTTTCTGAAATTACCTGAAAATGACAGTCATACTCCTCCTCAGTAGTAGAGTAAATCAGAAAGTCTTCGATGAAGACTACCACAATGTAATCATTGTTTCACTGAAATATTCTCTTAATGAGTCCCATGAACACTTCTGGAGCATTGGTTACATTGATTGGAATAACCAAGAACTCATAATGTCCGTAATGACCTCTGAAATATGTCTTATGCACATCCTCATCACGTACTCTGAGCTAGTGATAGCCTGATCCGAGGTCTATCTTTGAGAACTGCCGTGATCCCTTCTGGTGATCAAAGTGGTTATCAATCCTCAGAAGTGGGTACATGTTCTTCACAGTCACCTGGATCAGGAGCCAATAGTCTATATAATGTCTCCAACTCCCATCCGCCTTCTTGGCGAACAAAATTGGGGTACCCAAGGCAAAACATTGGGGAGAAGGAACCCTTTCCCCATTAAGTCCTCTAGCTGTACCCGCTGCTCCGAAAGCTTCACAAGTGCCATATGATTTGCTGGTGTAGATTTCTATGTAGTCCCGAGGTAAAAGTCAATGTAATAGACCACATATATATGAGGAGGTAGACCCAGAACATCATCAGGGAAGACATCCGCATACTGTTCCACCACTACAGTATAACTCAGACTCTCCACATCAACTTCTCTATGTGTATGGAAAGACAACTGATGAGTGATTGGATGCACTATCCTCTGGGTAAGTCCATCATTTGCTGAAAATGCTCCCTTCACACCAGTGAAGATAAACATGGTCCCATCCGTGTAGACACACTTCTTATTGAGCTTCTTACAATCTATCTGTGCAAGGAATGTGGATAACCAATCCATACCCAAGATGACATCACATGGCCTTGACACCACTAGAAGAAGATCCCAATCAAATCTGTCACCTCCTATAGTAAGCTCACTCTGCCTGAACTACTGTTTAATCGTCAAAACAACTTACATAGGATTCCATAGCCATAAATATCAAGCCAAAGGCTCCGTCAGAATCTCTGAGCACCGAACGAGGGTAGTGTAAATAAAAGAATCATCATCACATGTGTCTATAAGTACTACAACTAAGGTGGAGTAGACACATATCATTCCTCTTATCATATCTTGAGTTCCATGGTCGTAGGGCTCATCTTCCTGGAGCTATGATCACCCTTGTCCTCCTGCTCTTTGTGGTTGGGGTGGACCACCTGGTGGTGGTGGTGGTTACATATAAAATTGTCGCCCACTGCTAGTTTCCTGACCATTTACTATACCATGTCTGCATGATCCCTACGGACCTCATTAATCAAATCTCTATCTCTACATGTGCGGTCCCTCAACCAATTACTGATTATCTGTATGACAGGTTGGATAGTCACAAGCCATGTGACCCTACCCGTTTCATGTGAAACACTTCATGTTCCTCGAATGAATGGCTCTGTCTCTTGTTCCTTGCACAAATTATCCTAGATAATTTGGTCATCCACAAATATTTTTGGCCTCTAAAACATTTGTCTGCTTTCAGCTGCATAAGACTCCGCTACGTGATGACTGGTGGTGGGGCTCACTGCTGGTGACTGCTCAGCAATAAAACTCTCCACTAAGTGGTCTCACTCTAGCACCCCCAGATGCATTGGGATGCTGAGATAGATCATTGACGCCCTGACCTCACTCATGAGACACTGCTCGAAGGTCCGAGCCCAGAAGAATGGGTCTCGTAACATATTAGTGGAGTAGCGTGAGAGTTTGGTGAACCTCGTTGAGTACTGATCTACAGTCATGATGTCCTGCTACAGATGATGAAGCCTCAGTATGCACACTTCGCAAAGATTCCCATGGACACACATTCCCCAAAACAGGCTCTCAAAAGTCTTCCCAGAAAAGTTTCACCTCTTCGTGAACATGGAGCTTCATGCCCCACCATCTGTCTGCTGCTTCCTGTAGGAGGGTAGCGGCAAGGATCACCTTGAGATCATCTGGTGTCCCTACTAGTCGGCAGACTCTCACCATGGCCTCTAGCCAATCATCTACCACCTGTGGGTCCATCTCCCCCCTCAACCTGGGTGGCCTCTGGCACTGGTACTCTTGCAACACACTCATGTGTCATGCACCATCAAGTGCTAGGGCTGCTGTCATCGGTGCCTCAAAGGGTAATAGTACAGCTAGTGCCTCCAATGAAAGTGATCCCTACACAGAGGCCTCGTCGCTCTATGTGCGGTCAGTGCATACTATATCCTAAACCCTAGATAGCTATTTTCATGGAGGCATCCTGAAATAAAACCGGTGTGCCACAATAAATATGTTATACCTAGTGATCTGACTCAAAATATCACAAAAAAAACATTTGAAAACACACATGAAATCAGTGTTTTCGTGCACATAGTAATAAATCAGAATTAAGGGTCATGGTTTATAGATTATTCAACCGCCACACCAACACTGGATTCCTTATAATGATAACCAAACACACAATAATTAAAACTATTTCCATTAAAAAAATATTAGAGTGCTTTGTTCTATTTCCAAACCGACTCCTCTAATACCAATTTGTCATGACCCATCCACTAGGGCCAGTGTCGTGACTACCCCATACTCGCCTTCCAAAGGGTGGGGGATGGAGACTAGCACCTAAGGCATATTACCTAAAACTAGGAAATAATTACGTTTATAACCTATATGCACACGCAACCAAAAACACATCAGGATAAATACTCACATAACACGAATTGTAAATAGAGTGAGTGCAGTAAGTAAAAAGGGGCCAGAATACAAGTCCAACTGGAATGTTAAAGAAACTAAAAGTACAAGTAAACTGGAATAGATCCTGTGAAAACCCATCATGAATTATACCTGAATGGTTGGTACAAATCTTGATTGGTCCTCTCTATAGTATTCCTCATATATGGTCCACCTCCGAGCTATCACTGGTCCTGGTACTCTCGTCCTTAGTCAGTGCTGTCTGTCGTCTGCACCAAACACAATGATGTGTGTGCATAACCCATGAAGGGGTAAGTATAAAGAACTCAATCGGAACCCCGAGTCCCTCCAGGTCTCACAAAATCCACAAAATATAAACCACAAAGAATGAAATCAACTGACAACCCGACTAAGGTATATGACCATAAATATACCTATGTTATCATGTATACCTATCTCAATAATGACGAAACATAGAGTCCAAATCAAAAGCCCAAAGTTCAATAATTCCACAAAAGAAGGAACCCCATGAAGGTAAGTACAACACATATACGCCACACATAAGAATAACACAAATGTACTGACATTTATCACTCCATGTATAAATTAAAGATAGAAGTAAAAATGATTATATGTAACTACTGAATCATCTAACTATGTTAAGAGGCTCTGCTACTGACCCACACAAGATCGCTCGGTGCTGACACACACAGGATTGCTCGATTTTGACCCATACAGGATATCTCTGTGCTGACCCACATAGGATCGCTCGGTGTTGACCCACACAGGATCTCTCGGTGCTTTCCCACACTGAATTTCTCGATGCTGACCCACACATGATCACTATTCATTCTTCACGTCACAGCCAACTACTGGGTTCCCGTACAAGGATTTCTCATCTCTAGGAGGGTTCTCACCTAAATTCACTATTCTACACTCCATGTTCCACAAATTCCCACAAAAAAATAATCCCCAAGGACCTCTGCATCATAGTGGTCTCAATGTAATAGACATTGCATCATTTGGACACCAGGTCTATAATTTATTTGCCTTTATTCCAGAGGGCCAGGTTGGATTTGTGCTCGATCTAGCCTGGCCATATACAAACATTATCCAAATATCAAGTGGGGTATTCCAATGGGAAAATCTCACTCCAAGGATTATAGTAGCATTGATGGTTTGTAAAACGAACGCTCGGTTACAAAGTTATGGCTGATATAGTGTATAGCTCGTGGCAGGTCTGGGTCTGGTATGACCCGGTCAGATTGACCCGACCTGAACCGACTATGGTCAACCTGAATTGGTTTGGGTTGTCCCGGCCTCTGCTGGGTCTAGCCCGACCCACCGGGTCTGGCCCAGCCCACGCTGGGCGGCGTGTGGGTAGCGGAGCGGCGGGAGGCTACGAGGGTGGGGCGGAGGCCGCGGGGCGGTGTAGGGCGGTGCAAAGGCCGTGACAGCCGCAGGGGCCATAGAAGCCATGAATTCCGTAGAGGCCGCGGGGTTCCCCAGGGCGGTGCAGAGGTCGTATGAGCTGCGATGGATCGTGGAGGCCATGGTGGTCCGTGGAATCCGGAGAGTGGCGTGATGCAGTGCAGGGGCCGCATAGAGCCATCGGGCGGCAAGGCCACGATGGACACGAAGGGCAGCTGGGCAGCGATGCAGTGGGTGCAGCAGAGGCTTATGGGGTAGTGAAACCATAGTAGGCTATGGGGCGGTGAATCCACGGTGTCCCTTGGGGTGTCAAAGGCCATGGGGGGCCACGAGGCTGCGGGGCAGCGAAGGCTGCAGGGGTCGCGGAGGGCCAAGGGTGGTAAGAGGCAATATGGGGGCCGTAGTCTAGCTGGGAGGTCATGGTGCTGTGGGGTGGATGCAGTACAGCGACCAACTATGGTGGTTCATATGGCCAACCGTCCTCTCCATGCAGTGCTGTCATGCATTGCACATTCTTCGATGACCAGTTCAGCCAACCGCTCTTCAATCATTTCCATGGCAGAAAGACACCTTCATCCATCGTGAAAACACACAATTCATTAAGAACGATGGAGGGGTCAGGCCATGTTTTTTTGGCTTGCACCCCCCATGTTACAGCGGTAGTAAGAATATCAATGGGGGTGATTCAATGTGAGAGGAAAAATTAACATTGATCAATTTAAAACACACCCCTACCATGTTTTTTTATTGATGTCGATGAGGAGGGAAGGACAGTCGTTGATTGTAGACATCCCATGTTGGAGGATTTCCTGGGGAAGAAGTAGAAGATGTTGGTGAATGTCAGTGTACTTCATTCGATAAGCGTTCTTCATTGGAGGAGAATAATTTCCCCAAGGATCTCTCCCAATTTCCCTTTCCCAACACCTCCCCCCAATTCCACCAAAAAGAAAATGTATTCAATGGGATATATTTCCCCAATTTAATTGATGGAATAAACTAAATTGGAATCATAATTACATTGATGTTGGGATTATAAATTTTGTGGAAACATAATGTTTACCTCTCTCATTAAAGAGGGAGTTCAATAGGATTATCAATTTAAGAGGGTTCGTGTGGTCTCCCCCCTTAAATACAAATTGGGGGTTTTATGTTCGGTGGTACCAACCTCCATAACCTCACATGGGAGGTTTAGTTCTGGTGGTCCCCACCTCTTCACATTTACATGGGCATTTCAAATGATTATAAAATGTTACACAATTTTATTTTATTTTATTCTTCCACGAATAAGTGAAAAACTAACTTCCACCCTCGACCTACGATGATTGGGGTGAATCTCTCCTTAAGAAAATATTGTTGTTGCGAGTTCAACTGTGCCCTCAGATTTCAATTCCAGATACTGGTTCAAAAGATAAAAAAGAACAGTCATATGTTTATTGAAGGTACCCAAAAATACTTTAGAAATTCATTACGGGCACATTGGGATTCTGAATCACGCACCATCAATTTTTCTAGACTCGTAAAATTTGCATATATTAAACTAAATTACTTGTAATTTTCTCATCATTATATAAAAATAAGGGTTTTTACATGATATTGGTGTGATATAGTGGCTACCCATATTCATGGTATTTATGAAACCTATTATATAGTGGATTGGATGAGTGACTAGATCTAGGAACGCTTTCACTGGTTAAATAAAAAAGGGCACCCCATAATGAGTGGAATACCAAATTGATTGTATGTGAAGGATCCTACTAGTTAGGGGGAAATAGAGATTATTTTTCACAAGATTCCATATTTTTTTCTCAATGAAATACATGATTAATGGGACCAAATGAATGTGGATATGACAAAATCATTTAAATTGGTTGGATTTTTAGGATTAATTAATTGAATATATTTCCCATGTAAATAAACATAAAAATAGGGTTCCAAAATAGTCCTTTAGGCTAATAATTAGTCTCAAATACATATAATCATATCATCTACAAAAAAAATTCCATTGATAAAATCTAATTTATTGTCTCACTATTAGTATGCGGAAAAAATTATTTTTAGAATAAATTATTTTATATATGGTTTTATTGTTTATTCTAATGCTTCGGGGACAAAATTAATATTATTTTATAAGGATAACCATCATATATTCATTTAATTATGGATAGTAATTTATGATTTCCCACCTTAATTAATTATATATGAATGTTATATGTAATATTTTATGTGTTAGAGGCATGACCATGTTATTTTTTCACTAGGGGCCACTTCTATATTCCTAATGGATATGGGGTCTACCTAATAAAAATCATACTTAGTGGTAAGATATTTCTTCCATCAAGTATAATTTTATTTATTGACTATTATAATAAAATATAGTGGTTAAATTTTGAGTTACATTGGTATATTTGAGACAACATAATAATGTATACCATATACCAATATATGTTGTTATATCTTTTGATAAATTTGACCATATCACCATCACTGTGATGCATCAAGAACAACTACTATTCTATAAAGAATCTTTTTTTTCATTATAAATGATATATAAAAATCATTAGTACGATTTGGTTTTCCCTAGCATTTTGATCATTTGTATTCATTCATCAGAACATAGATCCTAGGATACAATATATACAATGGGAAACTCAAGATATGATTCTATGTTAACTCCAACTGATATAATGTGTATTTTTATGTAAAAAGTTTATAAATGTTGAATATAACAAAGAAATCACCTCCTTTTGACAATAACTTTAAAAAAAGAAAAATATAAATTTTTCCTATGATATTAAAAAAAAGGCATAACCATTTTGAATGAATATCCCCCAGACTACCTTGTAGAAAATACATAAAACATTTCAAATCACTCCAAATATCCAAAAAATCGTTTAAAATTAACATTAGTTTATTATATATATGCATTAATTAAATAAAAAGAATAATTATTATTTTTAAAATTTATACCCTTATTTAATATTTGAAACAAAATATATAAGTCAAAAATAAATTAGGAAAAATAAAATAAAGATAATTCTGATCATCAGAAAAAAAAATTAATATAATTTAATACATTGGATGTTACAAGAGTTATAAAACATTTAATTTAGATAGAATGGATTGATATTTGATATTTTATTTCTATGTTGATATTTTATTATCATCGCTTTTATCTTCATCAATAAATTTTCATTAGGTGATTACTTTTTTAGTCTCTTATATTGCATTCCTCAAATTCACAATTTACATTTACAAATTATCAATATTCTTATTAGTAAAAATGAATGATCTGTGGAGTTAACAAATTATTTATCAAACAATAATAAAGCTTTAGATGTATTTTATAATATGGGGGTACAAAATTTCATGCGACTTGGAGGAAGGGATACTGACTACCATCCATGATATTTGACTAATTTATTCAATAAATCTTCAATATAACTATATTATATATGTATAGTAAGACATGATCGAAAAATATTCTCCTATTAATTTTACAAATAATGAAAATATAACATTTATTGATAATAGGTTTATAAAAACAAATATTAATTCCCAAATGTCAAGGGATATAGATGACGTGGCCCACATTACTCTATAAATTTCTATTAACTATTCATAAATCATAATTCACCTAGTTCCCTTGATTGACTCAATGAAAAGAAACTACAATTTAAAATATGATTAAAATATGTTATTTAACAACTCTTATAAATATAGTCATTTTTATTGGTAAATAATATATTTAAAGGATTAAAATATAAATGTACTGATATTTACAATGATATGAAAAAATAAATCTATTTTTATTATATAAACCAATTTAGAGGAGATTGAAATTATTTGATCCCCTCAAATGTTTTCTTTTTCTTCGTATGTCATGGATTACATATTTCAATGAAAATATCAGAATAAATTCATATGAATTATTCTAATATTCCGTTGTATTTAATTGTATATACACAATCTCAACCCAAAACTTATCCAAGTAGAAACCTAACTCAACCTATACAAAAAGAATATTTGGTTTGTAAAGAAATATTAAAATATTGAGGCATAATATGATGCAAACTAATCAAAAATATGAAAATGGATACCATATGTAAATGATGTATAATATGATATAATGAAAAAATGAATGAACACATTTGAGGCATAAAAGTATAAACCAATTGTTAATAGGTACTATATATCATATTTTAGCTAAAAGTATGTAATGAAATCACTAAATAGAAATTCTATATGAGGCATAGACACCTACATAGTCAAAGAGATTCTATAAAACAAAACTTCTGAACCCATATATCTATGATAACTCCATGACCAATCGTAGGATGTCTTTTAGTATTTTAGCCTTGATGAGATCTAAAACATTAAATTTTATTCTGGGAATATCTTATCCTCTAATTACATCCCCTATAATAAATTATACAGAATTATCCACTTTAAGGGAACCTAATAATTCAGTTGATACTAATATATTTTAGAATCTTAATAATATATTCAAGAATTTGGATTCATTGTCCACTTTTGGGGTACATGTTAACTAAATAAATCATTCATAAAGTTAATTTAAAAAAATATCATCACACATTTACCTTTGATTTCTACTTGTCCAGATTATTCAAATGATTTGAAAATGATATATACATAGATTTCTTCGAAGATGTTAGAATGAAAACACATCTGGTGGAATAATATTCCATTGAGTTAATCAGGAAATATCCCATTGTTACCTTTGGAAACCCATATAACAACTTACCATGTTCATATGAAATTTTAATACCACTTATTAACATGATGTATAATTATGTTAATTATTATGATAAACATAGTCATTATTAATAAAATAATTATTCATTTAATCATATATTAAGGTAATTTTTCCTCATATTTGACTGTGATTCATTAATAAATAGAAATTAAAAATCGATTCCCAATGTTAAAAGGATAAATGAATCAAATTACATTTTCCCATATAGAATAGTTCATTTTTTGTAATTTTGATTAGAAAATGTGGTAAATATAAACCTACAGAAATTATTTATGTAATTATTAACTATAGATAAGGGATCATTAGTAGCACTCTAGTTGTCATTGGTAGCACTGAATTATTTTTTTATCCTTCCTCTTTGGCTACATCCAATCCATATTACTCTTTATAAATGTACAATAACATTTTATAATCCTCAGTTTTCCAATAATAATTGTTAATTTCCAAATAATTTTTCTTCGCATACATATTAGTAATATACTACAGTTTATTTTTGTAATTGCTTTATATATTATTATTTCTGACCACTCATGTAGTAATGTTTTACTATTCACCATCTGTCTATTCTATTTCACTATTATCCTAGTGCCATATATACTTGTTCTAACATGTATGAGGAATTGCGGTATTTCAATCAATGGTTAATCCACTACTAGATGTATTTAATTTTACATTACACTTATTATTGTCTTTCCTTGAATTTTTTTATGTATACTCTTTTATATGATAAATGTTTTATTAAATCCACTAAGATTTGATTCATGATATTAATTGTGTCATTAATTATTTCAAAATTTCCATCCCACAGTTTAGGTAAAATATTGATGTTCTTAAACATTAGATGATTTTATATTATTTGTTTCTTTATAATATATTTAAGACTAATAAAAAATATCATAAACCACTAGTGAATTTGATAAGCGGGATCAACATAATTGCTGTAAAAAATTAATAGTAATCCATTAATATTAATCTTTTTATCGTTAAGTAATTTGATGTTATTAAATGTGTAACCTATTAATATTTCCAAAGTTAACAGGTTATCATACCTAACAATAATTTATTTTATTTATTCTACTGGATAGAATCTATTAAAGTATTTATTAGCCAAATAAATGTGATATTTACTGTTATAATATCAAATAAATACAACAACTTCTTATTCCAAAATAATACTATTTCTTGAAAACATCATATTAAGTTCTAATACAATACTAATCAAATATGTTTCCATTTAATATATATAATATTTATAATGAAATCCATCAAATTTTGCTGGATTGTTAGGATCTACATTCAATAAACTCTCAACTAGGAAAACACATTCAATATCATGACAAAATACATATTTTCTCATCCACATGGTTAGTATATAGAAAAATATAAATGTTGTAAATAAATAAGTAAGTATACATACAATATAGTAGAGAAAATTAAGAGACATGTTCTGTAATCAAATAATTTCCCATTAAATATGTGATATGGTGTAGAATATACAATAAGTTTTTGAATATTGTAAAAAATGACTATATTTTTTCCCAATCAGGAATTTAGTTAAAACGAAATTCAAATCCAAATCTATTTAGATTAAATAGTGTAATATAATGAAAAGTAATAATATCAAAAATAAAATGTTTTATTATAAGAATATTAATATTAGACTGAAATATAATATTAATGTAAGACCCTAAGCTCAACAGCCCATGAGATTTTGGTTTCATTGTAAGAATGGTTAAATATACAAGTGATCACATTCTAATGACCTGGATAGTTAAGTATTCTTGGTAATTAAGACACTAACATTAGTTCTTTATTACATTAAAAAATAAGAAATACAACATAGTGAATGTGAAAACTCTACGTCCTTGAATGCATTTATCTATTACTTCTTCTTATCAGGGGGAAATGATTCATAATAGGGATGGGATTAGATACTCATTAAGATTTATTTAAATAATAATAAAAATTAAATAAATAAATAATTTTAAATAATGATTAATTAATACGGTAGAAAAAATATATAAATACCCATGAGATATAATTATAAACATGACCATCAGAATTGCACAAGGTATAACCAATCTAACACGGTATATAACAAAATGCACATGTAATTTAATCAACAACATGATAACAAATTGTATATTTTGATAATATCAATGAAATTATCTCATGTATTATAATAATTGAATTCTAAATAAAACAAATGTTTATTATTGTATGTAACAATATCATACATCAAGACACCTATACCGCCATGACCATTCACGCGATGGTGCCATACTATGTGTTAATTCCCTTTTATTTTTTACTCACCAATTACCATCAAGATAATTTTAATGCATCAATAGTCTATATAAATACATTATTAATCATTCTATAATTTCCCAATGAATTACTCATATGCTAAATGATCAGTTTAATTGACAATCATTAATCCTAATAATGATATTTCTATATTGAATAAAAACTATCAAATATAATTATATCCTTATAAAATCAAAAAAATCAAAATAAATATAATTATGTATAAATGATATATTGTATGTTGAAAAATAATATATTTTATAAATAATATGGATATTTATGTGGATTTAGTTTGCAGTGATCATAAAAATGTTATTTTTTAAGGAAAATGTTATAATGACTAAAAAATAGAGAATGAGAATTTCAATAACTTCCCTAGTAAAACTAATCATAAACTATCCAATGAAAATATAAGGATGGAACAATTAAAACATATCCCTAGTGGAGTATTGGTAAATTAAATTGTTTTTTATTGATCAATATAAATAGTAAAAAATTATCATTAAAATTTATGATGAATTACTATTTTCATATTGAAAATAACATTAAAAAAATAAAACACTCCAACTTATTATGAAAATAATTTTATATAAATTTAAATTTATTATCTTGTAAATAATTATTCAATGTAATGAATCATTATAATGGATGGAGAATGTTTTTCATTTTGAGTATGTAACAATAAATAGTATTTCCAAATATTTGTAAAAGAAGTAAAAACTCCCTAATCTAGATAACAATTAAATGATTAGTTTCAAAAAAATTTAAAAAAAAATTATGGGTAAAAATATCTTTAAACAATAATCCAAATGTAAATTTTCAAAATATTATTTAGAAAATATTAATGTATAAGGAAAATTATTTTGGACTATAGATAGAAATAAAGACGTGTTTTTTGAAAAAAATTTCTCCACAATTAATGTAAAAATTAGAGGAAAATGGTATTATTACATGATCAAAATTATGAATATATATTGGAGAATAAATTTATATATACATTTTATAAAATTATAAAACAATTCCCTTCAATGAATATTGAATAATAAAAAATCATAATTAAAATGATATTGAAACAAAAATATCATACGTTGTTGGTAAATATTGAATCATAATTCCCATGAAATAAATGACATAAATGTGAAACATTAAATACCATGGTCATAAAACCCTAATACATTACAATATTTTTAACTTTTTAATTAAATTTATTTTTCACTGAATTACATTATATACCACACAACATTAAGAATTCTCTACTCAGAAAACAAATGTAACGATACTGACCCTTGTAGCATATAACCATTGCATTAATTTATTAAATTAGTATAGATTCATGTTTCCATTACCTACTAATCGATCGATTTAGATATTATGCAATATATATTAGAAACATTATCCACAAATTAAATTTCCAAATATAATATAAAATAGATATTATACATTGGGAACACCATTAATCTCTTAACATAACCCTACATATTACTCATAATACACATATTGGTATCCTATGAAATTAAAATATATGAAAGGGGTAAGCTTAGATTCACTGTAATGGTAAGGGTACATTAGAAGCTATTATGAATAAAAAATTATAAACCTTAAGGCATTGTGTATAATTAAAACATAATACCATTAAACATAGCCTAGAGTATAATATGGAATGAATAATTATTACCGTACAAAATAATTACATGAGTTAGCCATCATAACTAGGGATATTTTAATAGTTCATTTTTGACATCAAAAACATACCGTCAATTCTTTACCCAAGACCCCATACATATAAGGGTAAAAACCAAAATTGTTTCTCTCCAAAGAACTACAGAAGCTTCGAGAAACTATAGTGGGAACCATTTATAAATTATTATGTAAAATGAATATCTCTTATGACCTGGATGATGTAACATAATTCACATAAAAAATCTCATTAAATCTAGGTGATGAAATATTAATTTTTAAACCCTAAAAAATAATTGGTATCGAAATAACGCATCTATAGTCAAAATAAATAATAATTAATTAATTGAAATATGGTAAATTATATCATAATATATTAAACTTAATAATTCATAAGATCCAAAAAATAATGTTGAAATAGATTAAAAACAACTAATAAACCCATTAAATATTTCTTCAGGGAACATCCCATTTAATATTGAAAACATATATTTATATGTTTTTCTTGTATAAAAGAAAAACATTATATAGAAAACGACTTATTTAATATGTTGGGTAAATCATAAAATTGTTAGAGAAACATTATGTAATAACATGTTTCATACTCCAAAAAAGTAAAAAAAAACATTACCTTTATTCGAAAAATCAATAAAGCACATAATTGTAAAAATAGAACAAATTATTACTTTTAAAATATTTTTTTGAAAAAATTTAAAGCTGGTTAAAATGATACAATAATTTTTAGGATAATAGTAAAAAATATTGCAATGTATTTTAGATAAATATCGACATGAATGATAAATAATACAGGTGGAAACATACATATAAAAAATCATGAAAAATAATTAAATTCTGAAATAATCCATAACATGTAATTTTTATTAGTTTATGGTGTTTAAACCACATGTATAACAGTTAAATAATGTTTTTAAATTATTCCATGTCAATATACCTATTTATTATATCATATAATATCATGTTATATCATTCTGTTAACAATATTTCATTATAATCATTGTTTCATGTGTTTTATACTACTTTTTATTATCTTTTTCTTATCACATATATGTTATTTTATATGCATATGATTTATTTTATTCATATCCATAATAATATTAAGTTCATAAATAATATATTACTCAATATTTACATTATTATATTAATTAATTAATGGTTAACATGGAAGATGAATCAAAACACTTTTTGAAAAATATTTACCATACGCAAGCTCAAGCAACGATATAATTCCCTTAATGGTAAATTGGTAAGGTATTTGATGGTTTTTTAATTATGAAGAATCAATATAATTCCATATTTATAATATATATCTATTATAATATTCATTATATCTATACATACAATGTGGTTCCAATAATAAAATTACACCACAATGTGGAGACAGTAAGTTATACATGTCCATAGATGGTGACATTGTTCTTTTAGGGTGAATAAAATGAGTAGTATGGTTGTACCATAACCATAAAAATTCTAAAAAGTTAGAAAATACCATTGTTATTAATTTATGAAGGTAAAAAATGTGCGATGTGGAAGTAGAAGATGAATCTATTTTGAAGGAGTTGGTATAAATAATTACCTTTTCTTTAGAGATCCTACTTTATATCTCCTCTTACCGACACTATAGTTGGTATTTTGGTATGAACATAACCTCATGGATAATTTAATTGAAGTTTATAATGAAAATTTGTAATGGTTTGGTTGAGAAATATGTATCAATGTGGTGTAAGGATGTGTGGTAGGATATTCCCTTTTATAATTTTGGTGAGGGGAACTTTAAAAAAATCTCTAAATATTAAATTAACATAAAACAATTTTTAATTAAAAATCATTCCAAATAAGATTTTTTATTATATAAGATGACTATAGGTACAAATTCAAACAATAAATTATATGTATGCATCTTTATGAAACAATATTAACCTTATATGTATGATTTAATCCTTAGATAAACAATTTAACTATTACCATGACAACATGAATTTTTTACACATTTTGGTTAATATTGTTACACTAAAATTAAAAAAGAACCCAAAATGTATAATTGATGAAATATTTGTCCATATTATTTTTATTTTGAAACATGTTATAATTTTATGATATTTATATCATTTAATAAAAAAAAATTTCAAGTATTATTTATGTCAATTTACATATTATTCAATATTTTTCTTTTTTAAAAATTCCTAACTACATGTTATGTTATAATCAAAACCAAAAATATATCAATATTGTTTCGATGCTATCAATAAATTTTTTGGGATGTCACTAATTATTCTAAATTATAAATATTTTAATATTTTTAATATCATTTATTTATATTTCCTTTAATTAAACGATTACTACATCATTATTATGAAATTCATGAATTAAATTATATAATCTATAAAAAAATAAAAAATATTTCAATAGTGAAGATAAATTTATTATATTTTAAATGACTATTTATATTCTAATTTATCTTCTGTACGACCACAAATGAAAAATGTAATACTAATTTAAAAAATTATTATGGCATTTTGAACTAATAATTAAATAAAATATTATAATTGTCATGTGTATACCCAGATGGCATAAAAATTATATAATTCAGGAATGATGTTGATTTTGGTCAAAACACACTTATCCAATGAATATTTTAGAACTTTTAGAATAATTTAATGGTTTTATAATATTATTTTTACCATTAATTACACGATTTATCCATAAAAATGGTAATTAAAAATTTATTAAAGTTATTATCCATAATATACAAAATTAAGTTGATTTTATTAGGATATGAATATAATTATGATTAAAACCAATTATTTTCTTTTTTTCAATACTCAATACATTAATGTTTCTTAATTATGTTTAATGTTAATCCCAAAGACATAAAGAGAACCTGGTTTTTGATGAAATGTTCATAAGTTTATAAAGTGTTTATATCCAATTATAACATGAAATTGACTCATAGGAAAAAAAGGATTAACAAAAAACAAGATCTATTTATTATATAAAAATAATAAAAAAAATATAATTTACAACTATAAATTTTTTTGATGAAAAAAGTTTTTTTATGTAAAATTTAGTATAATTCACAATTCATCAAAACATAAATCGTATCAAAAAAATAAATAATTCAATAAATGTAAATTGTTATGTTCCACATTAAAATTAGAAGTTTTTATTGTCAAATAAAATATATAAAATTGTTAAACATTATATTTAACATAGTTTCACCATTAAATAGTGGTAAAACAACCATTATAAAAATATTGCCTTTAAATGTGTAAAATTGGATTAATTCATATCTTATGTCTTTAAATTTATTTGGTGAATTTAAAAAAAATTATTATATATATAATATATATATTTAATAATTTCTATAATACTATTAATTATCTCAGATGTAATTGAATGTTTATAACAAGCATGTTGAACTAATGATATTAAATTGAATATCATTGTTTGTTTAAACATTGATTTGTGCATAATATAAGCTATCAAAGTGGATAAATTTAAAAAATTTCATACCTTACAATATTGAGTTTTTACATTATCTTATTCATTAATAAATTGTGTGCCTGTAATATAAAATCCAATTGAAAAAGTAGAGGTTTGACTTTTCAAAATATCTTTAATGGAATCCCCCAAAATTATGGGATTAATAGTGTATCCACATTAAAATTTAGCATCAAAATCATGATGTTCAGTAGAGATAAAACATACTAGGGTTCTATGTAGGAAAACAGGGACATGGAAGATAAATCTAATAATCATGTTTAGATGGAGAGTGATAGAAATTATAGTCGAGAGAATGTTAACAATCATGAAGCTACAAATTTGTGATCATCTAAGGGACTATTGGATTCGATGAAAAATGGTACTAGGAAAACACTTTTTTATACAAATACCATTATTAATGTTCAATAATTAAATTACTCTATAATAATAGAAGTAAATATAAGATTCTAGAAAATCATATCCTTTTGTTGTTTTTTAACTATTTCAACTTCTTTTCTTATCACGGGTTTCATCAGATGTTGAAGTAATAAATCAATTTATATAACCTTATCCAATGATCATACTAAACCATTTCAAAAACGGTTAATGATTCTAAAATATTATGGTACATCAGATTATAAAGAAGGTCACTCAATTTACAAAATCTTCATAACATCATATTTTTCCCAGATAACATAATGACAATATTTTTATCAAATACCATGTATATAAATACTATGATAACAATAAAACTATTAATAAAAAAAACATCCAAATCTATAAAGAAAAATTAATGTAGCACAATCCTTATAAATCACATGATTCATATAAGCATTATATAATTACATAATTTTTTAATCCAAAAACAAAAATACATTAATTATTCCACTACCACTGTAGTAACAACATAAGATAGACCATAATTTCAATTTTATTTCTAAGATATATTTCTGTGAAAATTTAGACATTCATTTTCATGGTTCCCCATAAACTTATAGATAAAAAATTCCACTTTAACTGTTTATTTCATTACCTTCCAATCATAATCATGGTGATATTTTTTATTACACATAAAATAAAACCCAATAGCATTCCTCCATGTAACGATTTGTTTCTTCCCAACATAATTAAATATGTCAAAATATTTCATTCACTTTTTCCATTTGTCCATATCTTACTTCACCATTCCTTTGTTTTCATAATTTTCCATACATCAATTAAAAATAATAAATTAGTTTTTTTCCTAACACCACATGACACAATATCTTAAGATGATGAGAATTTTTGAGAGACCCAATCCTTTAAGTGGAATGAAATTATCCCATAAAATAAGTGATAAATATTACTCATTGGGTTACATGTATAGTCTATATAATGACTTTCCATAATTTTAAAATTTTACTTTTATTTAGTAACAATCTCATAATCATTTTTCTATAGATTCAAAAAAATATTTCCCCATATTCTATCATTGTTCATGAGAGAAATATTATTCCATGAAAATTTCCATAAATCCATGAATTACATGCCTAAAATTTGTACCACCACAGTGTTTTGAATAAATGATAACCATTAATCATCATCTTGATAAATAAGATAAAATTCAATGAAAAAAATTATCCCTTTACTTACATCCCAAGATGTTAAATTACTTTTATATGGAATTATCCATTTCTCATTCTCAAATGGAACTGTAGTATCATTGAATGTTAGAGGATGTTGCCTCATAAAGTGGTCTAAAATTGTTCCTCTACATTATCAAACGTTATGAAATACACGGGTTATGATATTGTATAAAACATTAATTAGTCATCCCAATATAGTTATAAGTAGATCTGAACATTCTTCATCTCTAACTCCATCATCATTATATTTCATTAGATGGAAATACCTATTTGGATTACATGTGTTGATACATTTTTCATTCCATTTAATATGAACCATTTCTAAAAAAATGGAATACAATACATTAGATCGTAATCTTATAAAACATAATGTATAATCAAATGACATTTGAATTACGTAATATAATTTTATAATTTAGGTATAAATAATAATCAAATAATAATACTTTTTTCTTTTGATACATATATTATTTTAAATAACAAATTATGATTTTTTAAAAAATTGATCTACTATAATAATATCCATCTGTTGTGTTAAACTAGCTGCACAATAAGGTCCATTTTCATGTACTAGGTTATACTGAGTTTGGAATGACACAATTTTTCAATGTTGATACCTCTAGGTACTTCTGTTCAAGAACCACATCCACTTTTAGTATCAAAATAGGGAAATATTTCAAGGGTGTACCACATAATATCTATCTTACCAAAATATTAGGATGTTATTCTATGATTATCCTCAAATTATAAATTAGGATTAAGCTCCCAACTAAATTTTTTTAAATATTATTTCCAAGGGTTCCGCTAAACATCATCTTATACAAAAAAATATCAACCTTAACATTAGTAGACCAGATCATTTTTTTATTATATTACATTAGTATAGATACAAATTTAAAATATCAATGGAGTGATCAGTTCTGATGTCTTAGAAAATAGGCTACTTACATGGTCCTTTCATTATAATTCAAAAAATAAAATACAACATTGATAATAATTTTAGAAGGACATTAATATTCAAGTCAATCCCTATATATATGTCATAATACATATCTTGGTATCTTGGGAAAATAAATCAAAATAAATGCTTGATCCCAGATGCTCAGTAAGGGTAAGCATATAATGGAATTAATTATGAATAAATAATCATAAACCTTATAGAAAGGTGTATAAATAAAAAAGAACACCATTAAATGTAATGGTCATTTTAATATGAAATAAATAAATAATACCACATAAAATAATAACATGAGATAGAACTTATAACATTAAATATTCTACTAGTCAAATAATCACATTGAATATCCAAAATTAATCTCATAATGTGTAAATTCATAATTCCATATATCATAAACATATTTTTATATATTTAGCTAAGACACAATACATAAACATCTAAAAACAATAACTTGTTTGTCTCGTGAGACACATTAATGCATCAATGGGCTGTACCGGGCCCCTACCATCACGTGATAATTCAAATATTTTCCTTATATGAAGTGTGTAATGAATGATAATCAACCCAAATATTAGTATTAAAACTTGCACAACCAATGCAAACATATTATCTATTAAACATGTATGGTATCAAAATGATACATACATAGTAAAACTAAATTTTAATCTATTCAATGAAATATTTTAAATTATATCATGAGAGATAAGTCTCAATCATGAATAACATTTTACAATGGATGTTGATATATATGATAATCCTCTAATTAAACCATTAAAAATATCATGAAAAAAATAAACCTTTATTACGTTTAAATAATTCATTTAAAATATGTTAAATTATAAAATAAAACATTTCCATTTCTGATAAACTAGAAATATTTTATATGAATCTTCAAAATGATAAGGCTTCATAATGGCAGAAAAACACTCTCGCGTATCATAAGGTAAAACAACCTTCGTTCGATCAAAATAGCCATAAAGTACAACATTTGGGAAAATGAAAAAAAAATATTCTAATAAACTATTTTATAAATAGTTAATCTTGTGTAAATGAGTTAAATAATTTATTGGATAATAGTAAAAATATTTTGGAAAACATCTTTATTATAAAAACATGGATTATAAATATTCCCTAGTGGATTGTTATGTATAAATAGTCTCGATTAATAATGAGATTGAAATAACTCTTACATATTAATTCATAATAATTGATGGTTAGTTAACCTATAATATATTTTTAATGAATTTTTTTAAATTATACCTGAACTATTTTCATAATTATTATATTATATATGACTCTCTTAGGTCATTATGTTAATAATAATTCATTATTACCATTGTTTCTGGTGTTAACTACATCGTTTTATAATATTTTTTTGTCAAGTAAGTAATTTTTTTATAAATAGAATATGTTTTTCTCATATCAATAATAATATCATTTTCCTAAATTTTATATTGAAGTATAATGAATATTTTTATAAATATTCTTCAATGGATTACATAGATAATGAATCTCATCACATCTTGGAGAATTTAGGTTATACGTACACCCTAGAGAAAATATCACAACCTTAATGGTAAAGTCATATAAAATTTGATGTTTTATTAATTGTAAATAAGATATATTATTTTATATATATTATTTATATCTATTATATTAAACATTATACCAACACAAATTATGCGGTGACGAAAATAATTACACCAGAACATGGATATGGTACTTTGTACGTACATATGCATGGTGATATTGGTTTATATTGGATGGCTAAGATGTGGAATATAGTTGTCCCATAATTTTATTAACATATAATAATATAGACTATACTAACATTTTTATTTTATAATGGAAATAATTAGTGAATATGAAGTATAAGGATAAATAATTTTAAAAGGGTTAGTAAAGAAGATTACCTCTTCATTAGTTAACCTCCTTTTAATATTCATGTATGGACACTAGAGTATGTATTTTTATAATACCAAAACCTCTTAGATCAGGATAAGGGTTTTTTAAGGAAAATGTGTAATTGTTTTAGATAAATAAATTTAATTGTTGTGTATGGAAGTGAAGGAGGATGATCCTTATTTATAATTATGGTGAAAGGCACTTTACAGAACTCCAAAAATATTAAATTAATATAAATTATAATTTAATTATAAATGTTTCCGAAGTGAGTTATTTAGAATATAATATGATTAACTGTCGAAATCATCACATCAAATGATATTTATACTTGTTTAGGTCAAAATATGATCCTTTTCTATTGGAAATGACCATTACTTATACCCATTAACTCCTAATGTGAAAACATATATTTTTTAATTTATATTGTAAATATAGTTTCATTAAAATTTTAGAAATAAACCAAACGGATCAAGGAGGATATATTTAAGATTAATTTTTTTATTTGGAATAATATTAGATTTTATAAATTTTATATCAATTAAAAAAATATTATTTATTTTAAAATTTCATTTATTTCATTTATGATACTATTAAATATTTTTATTTTTAAAAATATCATAAAAACATTATAACAAAGAACCAACACCTATAATATATAACTAACATATAAATTATTTCTATAAAATTATTTTATGTCAATAATTTTTATAAATTATATTTATTTTATTAATTATAATATTATTTATTTGTTAATATCAAGAATTAAACATTTACTACATCATTATTTTGCAAGCGATTATTTAAAATATTTGTTATATAAATATTCAAAATAAACTATTTAATGAAGGTAAATTTATTATGAATAAAATAACTATTTATATTCTATTTTATCTTCTATATAACCACGTATTAAAAAATGAAATACTTATTAAAAACATGAGTATAACATTTTAAAATTATCAATAAACAAAATATTATAAATTTCATATTCAACGACAATTGGATTATAAAGATTATTATTTTTTCCTAATGATCATCTTCGTCGAAACCCACCTATACAATGAAATTTGGGAAAGGGTTGCTATAATTTACTATATTATAATATTATTTTTACCGTTAATTACATGATTTAACCTTAATTTATGAAAAAAAATATTAATGTTAATATAAGTAATATCCCAAATTAAAGTTCACCAAGTTAGAATATAAAAGTCATACATATTATAAACATTTATTTATATTTTAACAAATTCAATTTACACAATTTTTACCATTATTTATAACAATAATCTCATAGAAATGGAAAGAAAGTGGGTCTTAATGAAATTTTCAAAGGTTCAATATGTTTTTATATCCATTTTCAATGTGAAATTGATTAAAATGACCAAAATTGGAAAAAATGGTAATAATAAGATCTTATTATACTTAAAAACCTACCAATAATATAATTTAACACTATAAAATATTTTAGTGAAAAATATATTTCTCAATATAAATTTAGTATTTTCACCATTCATCAAAACACAAAAAACATAAAAAAATAACAAAACATGGATAAAATTAAATTAAATAATTCCACCTTAAAATAATCACCTTATTTTTTCAAATAAAATATATAAATGTGTCTAAAATTAAATTTAATTTAGCATTTCCATTTATTTTTTGTAATACTACCATTTGAAAAATATAGACACTTAATGCATAAAATGTATTAATTATTATATTTTCCCTAAAAACATTTTTGATGAATGTCAAATTTTTTGATTAAATATATAATATCTAAATTTTAAAATTAGGTCAATATAATTAATTCCCACTGATGGGATGACTATGTTATAACGATATGGTAAAAATAATGATATTTAATTTTATATCATTTTTTGTTCAAACATAGTATTGGGTGAAACATAAGTTTTCGAAGAGATTAAATTTAAAATTAGACATACTATGGAATCATTGGTTTTTACAATTGGGTCATCCTTTGTTAAACTCAAGAATGGTTCATATCACATTTAAATGGTGTATATATTTAAAAAATATATTTTAACACATTAATAAATTTTATTTTTGAAAATAAAAATCAATTTTTAGTTTTTATAATCAAAAATATATTAGTGACTTTGTTGGTATTTTTCATAGTTGATTAGTTTTTGGGTGAATATTGAAAAATACTAAATTTTAGTTAAAAAATATCTTATCATAATAATTAATATTATTATTTTTGGGAAAATATAGTTCAATTAGATATATTTTTATCCTATTTAGTCGATTGTAATCACTTTTAAAATTAATTTATATATATATAATTATTTAATGTTTTAACATTTTTCATTAAAACCCTACTTTTTCTCCATGTATGAAAGATTATATTTAAATTTAATTTTATCACTTTTGTTAATTTAATCTGAATAAATTTACATAAATGATTGTAATTAGTTTAATGTTTATATTATAATAATATAAAAATAATTTTTCACAAAAAAATATTTTTGGATGTTAATTAATTTATTTATAGTGATTAAATTGAAATTAAGCTTATCGAGGGAGTAAAACGTTAACATAAAGTCCAAAATGAACAATAAACTTTTAAAAAATCAATCATCTACATCAATATATAATATAAACCTTCATAGTTATAATTTTATGATCTATTTGGATACTAGTCAAAGAAATATCAATTTTATAAGTTTAGTAAAGAAAATGATTAAAAAGAACATTCTTTATATTTAATATTTTTAAATCATTGGGATATAGAAAGAACAATGTTTTTTTAGATATAAAAATACTTTTAAAATATAAATTAATTAATATTTCCATAATGATTTATTATTTATATTTATAAATGATTTATTTACATTAAAGACTTCAAAAATTCTAATGCATGGATTATTTAGTTAAACATTAAATGAAATAAACGATGTTAAATGCATTACCGGTAAAGTAAATTTAAAAAATTATTGTGATATATTAATTTTTTCGATTAATATATCATGTTAAAAATAAGTGACCATGAAATAATTTAATATAATTCTATTTTTTTATTTTTAATTAAAATTAAATAAATCATTTAAAAATTCACATTAATCATATTTTACAAAGACTGATTTTTTATTAAATGATTTAACATTTATAAAAATCCCATCATTTATAAGGTAATTATTATGTGTTAAAAAATATGAAATATGTTTCATTAATGTACCAATTCATGTTTTATGGATAACATATAGAACCAAAGATGGTAAATACATTGTTAGCATGGTACGGGTTAAAGCACTATTTTTGTGAATTAAATGAGCATGTTTTAAAATGAATTTACAACAAACATTGGATATATATTTTTATATTATACATAAAATTTATAATTAATTTATTCTCCATTTTCTAATAATTATATATTTAATTTAGCATTTATTGTTAAATGTCTTCAGTTATAAAAATAGTTACTTTAATATAATCTAGAATGATAAAATTGGGGACACATATATGGTAAGGAAAAAATTATGAAAATGAAAATATATTTTTTGTGTCTTTTTTACCAACCAGAAAACCCATTACTCAATTATTTTACCATTTTTGTGTCACTTTAGGGGAGGAATATCTCCCATTTTTGTATACCTTTTGGTATTTGAATGAATGTTACACCTCCTCAATAATAAAAAGGCACTCACCCCTCCCACTACCTCACACCTCTAACGACACCACAGATCGCCCAAAATATTCAAAAATAATTGCTCCATACCCACACACTAATCCATTAATTGTCCCTTTTTTCATAAGATCATCCAAGCAATCCCTTGGTGAAAACAAAAAAAGTGTTACCCAAAGAAGAGGTAACATATTTCCTCATCATCTCCTTTGTTTTATTTAAATTTTATATCTCCTAAAATAATCATATTACAAAACTAAATAAAAATAGTGGTATAACCAGTACACTGATATTTTGTATAAATTATTAACATAAACATTCACACACATCCATCAAATGGGTAACTAACGTACTGTTTATATGAATGGATAATTACCACCTCATAAAAAGGTGATTTCTCGATTTTCCATTACAACCCCTCACAGTGGAAATTATGATAGACACAATATTTATATATAATATAATATATTTATAATTTATCTATGCTTATTTAATTTTTATATAACACATACCCTTATGGTTTTCATTTTGTATAAATTGGATATCAATGTTTGTAGAAGAGTCAACTACCATCTCATTAAAATGATTTGATTCGTTCACGCTGTACATGAAATGTATTAATGATGGGTTTAATTAAATATATTGGAAATAAGTGAAATTTATATGATATTAATTACATAATTAGTTATTGTGAAACATAATATAGAAAGGTATTTATTACCCAATTCACACACTAAAATGTTTATAATGTCTTCTCTACGCATATGGACTGCTGACTCTATGATATAATGTGATTCATTTGACATCACATAAATTATATATAAATGTATATATGATTAAATATCATTTTATTAATTTTATAATTAAAATTATATAAATTTATATTTTGACTTACCATCTTTCCATTAAAAACATTAAAAAAATATGAACATTTGTCATGCGTACATACGTCACATCATCATCAAAATTGTGACATTTGATCAATTTTCATAATTATTTTTCAATATTATTTATAATTTTATAACTAATTTATTAATATGTTAATTATTTCCGGATTATTATTAGGTATATTTATATATAGTTACCCATTAGACAAAATCGACCCAACCAATTTATTATTAACACATGAACCAAAAGTATTCAAAACATTTTATGTAAACATAATTGTTTATGAACTAATATAAAAATATGTAATCATTACGGTAAAGGTAATAATAAAATTGAAATGTTTTCTAAATAAAGTAAATAAATAACATCATATTTATTAGTTAGTTATATAAATACACACGAGACATGTTGGACTCATGGAATAATATTTCCATCTCACTTCTTAAATTATTGAGATAAATGACCTATTCAACACTAACATGTTTTGTATTGAGTATCTACAGACTCTTTTGGTTTATTGAATCATTAATACATAAAAACATTGGGTATTTAAAACATTTTATTCATTTTTATCCTCCATGTGGATTGTGATTTAAATATTTCAAATTGGTATGAGATACTTTATAATGTTTCGAGAGTATTTTCGGAAAAAAATGTGTTGAATGATTAAATTTAAAATCTCACATTCATTTGTCATTGTTTACCTTCACTGAAAAAATTCAATTTATTTATGAAAATTAATATAATAAATTCAATTTTTGTTAAAAATTAATATTCCTAATAATGAGATATGAATATTTCATAAATTGTATACAATTTTACCTATGGTGATCACTTTGATAGTAATTCTATTAACTCTAGAATTATTGTTAAATATATATCTTTTATTCAATACAGATATTTGATAAGCATAATTTTTAATTAATTAAATTCATTACTCAATCTCTGATTCATTTTGTGTATAAGTGATACATGGGTGGGTATCAATTATATATATCCCCTCAATGTATTGAAAGTCTCATTATATGAATTATTTTACCAAATTAGATAGTTTTCTACCAAATATAGTAAAACACCATGTGAATGGTCTTGACAGTAAAGCATCCATTTTCCTTGCAAAAATAGAATCCAATAACTAAAAATTCCAATATTTGGACTCATATTTTATTTATACGTGAAATTTTTTCTTAAACATTTATATGGATGCATTCTATTACCAATGTTTTGGTTAAACTGCATGTTTTTTACTTTCCTACATGTCCTTATTTATTACTCTTTATATAATAATTTCATTGTAAAGTGTTATTAGTTATATACCATTACATATTGGTTATTCTCATTAAAAAACTATT
The DNA here is from genome assembly GCA_963277665.1 of Viscum album. Lineage (NCBI taxonomy): Eukaryota > Viridiplantae > Streptophyta > Magnoliopsida > Santalales > Viscaceae > Viscum > Viscum album. The sequence continues at coordinate 2,003,041,633 of OY728152.1, forward strand.
ACTTTTATTAAACATACCCTTTAAGGATAATTATATATCACATTTATTTTTGTCTGATTTCATAATTTTTATAAAATTCATCATTCTATAATAATTCGAGGATGTTGTTCACATCATTTTATTATGTATCATGGTTAATTTTATATTTTAATAGATTAAATCTGTATTATGTATTTAATCCAGTATTCCAATATAATTAAACTGATCAGTAATTGGGGATTTGATTCTTTAAAATCATGCCAATGTAATAAATAATGCCCCAACATCAAGCTTCTGGGGTCTTGACGTTACAGTTGGTATCTATATAATTTTACAAAATAACCTTAGAAACTAGATTAAGAAATTTTTATTAGGGAACACAACCATAAAAAATACATTGAAAATATGATTCAAAGGAGATGATAAAATATTAGTTATGCGTATATAATGTATGTTTTCTTAGCAATGCATAAATGTCTAGATGCTACAAGTGGAGATGGTTCCAGAATAGATGTTCTTAGGGGTGAAAACTCTAAAAATTTGTGTTGGTACTGAATCTGTTTAACCTGGTACATGAAAATAGGTTTTACTATGCTCATGCTTTTACACTACAGTTAATACACTGAGGATAATTTGTATTTTCATTACAAACCATTATGATGGATTTAAAAGTAAATATTTTCCCAAATAAACCATTATTATAATTATAATATTATCTATGCTTATATATTTAAATTTAGAATAAGTGTTATGCTATATTCTGAATAATATGATGTTCATAATTTTAAAAAATAATAAAAAATGTTTTATATTTAGAGAAATTTCATAGAATGAATAATTATATCCATAATAATGGAAAATTTATGATATTTGGTAATAAGAAAGCTGATATAACTTTAATGGGAAATCGGAATATATTTTATATATTATGGAATCTCAATCAGGATATGACCCATAACCTTTCCCATGTGGACCAACATGATCCTTAGAAATTTGTTTCTATGTAAGATCACATTACGTAACACCCCCCCTATAATTTAGTTGGACTTCTTACCGAATTACACCTGAGAAAATTATTACATCTATGGAGAATATATTTATGGAATTTGGATGTTCATAGAATGATAATCATAAAATTGTAATGAATTTTTTTAATGGTGATTATAATCAATGTTGGTAATTTCTCTAGAATACTAGGGAGGAAAAGGAAACTGAATTCATGGAACAAAAATATTTAAAGGAAACAATCAATTAAAAATATTTACCTCCTCAGTTAAAAAATTGAGATTAAGATAATGATCCTTATATTGACTAAAATTTATAACGAAATTGTTGTAGAGTATGATTCTACCATTAAATGGTTTTCATGGTACGAAATTTATTTCATATGTAACATGGAATACATTATTGAACATTTATTTGACGGACGTAATCCTTTTAAACAATTAGTACTGGTGTCTAAAAAATATTCCACATATGATGAATTAGATTTATGTGATATCCAGAAGTGGAAGAATTTTCTTCTTATTATTTATTCATAGGGAATCAGGGATAAAATATAAATTCAGATAAAATATTAGATAAATGGAAAAGGGGAAAAACAGATTTTCCCACATCTGACAACTATGGAAAAAATCACCCTGGTAATGCTTTAAAGGTTTTAAAGTTTGTTATATGTTCATTGAAAAGGATCACCATGCGAAGCAATGAAAATTGAAGAAGGAAAAGGATTATATTCAGTTTTTAAACTACAAGGAGATAGGTAATTATTTAAATCGATTCACAAAGATTTAGGAGAATGTACCATAGATGATGCCATATGAATTTGGCTATGATTATGCTACTGATATTTTTGAAGAATAATGATTAATTTCAACATTTATTTTGGTCCTAGAATAATTTTGTAAAATTAGTTTGAAACACCCCAATATTTCATAGCACAATATCTCTTCAAAATATTCAATAACTTTCCCTGCACGTAACACTGAGTTCAAGGGCACCACGAATTACAAAACTAGTCGTTCAGAAAGAGGTTATGAAAAGAATTAACTGAATTTTGAAGTTTATATACATCCTATAATTTTATAATTAATATAATGTGTTTATTACATATAATATAAGAACAAATTTATTTTGTTCCGATCAATGTAGAATTTTTAATAAAATAAAATTATAATGACTTTTAATGGAGAACCATCTTTAAAACCATTATTTGGAACTTTTATATATTAATTAAAATGAAATTAAATTATTCTTTAGAATTAGAACATAAAAAATTTAGTTTGGAAAATTTTTGTTTCATTTTTGATAACATTCATATTTTTATGAATAGTGAAAAATACAAAAATTTAATTGAAAAAAATATTTTAATCGAAATAATTTATATTGTCAAATTATTCATTTGAATGCTTTGTAAGTATATTTAGATTATATTTTTATCATTTAATACAATGTAGGTCATTTTATGTAATTTCACATTAAATTTGACATAGACACATGTTAATATTTTGATAGTTTTTAATTTTAAAAAACCAACTTTTTGGTTTTGACAACGAAAATTAATTTTAAATTAAAAAGTGCTAATTCATTATTATTAATTTAGTATAATAGGCTTTATTTTCTAATTTGGAGTATCAAAATTTTCTTAGGGTAAATTTTTGGTATTTTTTCATAACTATTAATTTATTATGAATAATGAAAAAAAACCCTTATTGGTTAAAACTAACTTTTTATTTAAATAATTATTTATTTTATTTAAATTTATTTGTCGTCAAAATATATACATAATACCTAAATATGTGAAATTTAATTCATTGGAGTCTTTTTATAATATGTTTTCATATATAAATATTTATTTGAACTTTTAACTATCATGTAACCACCTCCTAGAAGCATTTACAAATTTGTATAAAAAATAATTTTAATGCTTATGTGAGTATAATATCAAATATCCATGATTCACGATTGATATCAGTATGTAAAATTTGTTTCAATAAGATGGAAATAATTTTTGATAAATAGTAACTGTTGAGCCAAAAACAAATTTAGGAATAAAATATTATCCTCTTTGGTCAACTTGGATTATATTTTGGCATTTATTATTATTTTATTTAAAGAAGAGTTAATAGAGTTAAATTCAATGTTTAATAACTAAACTATTTTAAATATAGAGTTACATATAAGAAAAATTCGACCATAAATATTCATTAGAAATATAAAATTATTTCTTACATAATGGTATTTTATTTATAATTTTTAGACATTAAATAATCTATTTTATATATGACACAATGATGATGGAATTATTACCTTATTAATGAAAGATTTAAATAATAGATATTATAAATATCCAAATGAATTTAATTTGAGACTTTTGATAAATTAAACTAATTTTCTAGGTTAATATGACATGTTAGGGTTGATTATATAATTTTATTTCGATATATTCAGGTTGTTATGATTTTTAAAAAAACCAAATACTAAATTGGGTCAAAATTGACATAATTGAGTTTTTAAAACAAATATAATATTATTATATGATTTAATAATCCCAAATATCTAATGTTCAGACAAAAGAATTGGATAAGGCTATCTATATTAATATTTAACCACTAAGGGTTCCTTAGGCTTGTTATCGTACATTTATTAACCATATAATATAAAAATACAAACAGACATTGTAAATGTCAATCTATTTAACAAAGAGTTAAATATAAAAGATAAGGTTAATGTGGCATCCTAAACCTATCTAAAATATATAGGTTGAATGTTTTTAGACCCATACCTACCTTATCCTCGAAATAAATCATTTTTGAGCCATTAAAACCAGAAAATTATTTTATTATAAAATAATATTTCAAGCATTTCATAAAGTGATCCTCACCTCTCTTATAAAAGGGAACTTTCCCTTTTCTTAATTTCACACCCCAAAGCCATTTTTCCTGGACAAACCCTACCCAAATATCCCCCCAAATATCCTACCTTAATCCTAGTGGCCTTCCTTTTTCTAGAAAGACAACCTAAGGAGTCCTTTTGATCTAATCAAAATGAAAAACCCGAAGAAGATGTAAATACTTCATTAGCTCTTTCATGTTCATTTCTTCTTCCACTTCAACTTTCTTTGTGGTTTCCATTTTAAAATAATTACTATATTATGCTATAAATACTATGATTTTATTATAGAAATTTTACAGCCATATTCATTATATGATCCATCGTATGAATGACAAAGTCACCATACATGTGTACGTCAGGCTTACCCTCTCCAGGTCGTGGTATAGTCTGTTATTCAAAAACTGCATTATTAGGATTGGTATAATAATGAGTTTAACTGGTGTAAATAATAAATATAACATGCTAATTATTCTCTATATATGATATAACATCCAATTAGATAATACATTACCATCAATATAATGATATTGTCACTCGTGTGTATATACGGATTACCGTCTCCATGACGCGATGAAATTCATTTCCATGTTCACTATGCAACGATGATTATAAAAATCAATTTTATTAATAAGTATGTAATATATTATATAATAATTCTATAGTAGATATAGATATATATATACACACACTTACTTATATCTTATTCACTTAATTCCGCTCAATATGATATAAAATGAAAACATTGCTTATGCATACGTATAGCCTACCGTCTCCATAAACACTGCCTTCCATTTCATATATCTATATAATAAATATTTATATTCTAAATATATATGATATATAAATCATGGGTTATATTCTATAAGTATTTAAATCATGATCTAAATGATACGATCAAGAATAACAAGTAATACCACATACGATAAAAAAGTGATTATTACCCGAAATGTTAATTTAACATTGAAATATTTATTAAATGGGCAGTATAAAGTCATAAATGAATCATGTATGATATAATAAATATTAATATGGTTCTGATAAAATTTAATAACATACAATGGTCATTATACAAGAGTTTAAATGTACCCAGGACTAAAGGAAAGTGCAAGGTAAAGGTTAATTTCACAATATCTTTATTATCAGAGGTTGTTTTAACATAAGTATCTACTGGGACATCTTTATCATCAAAATCCGTGTTTTCTTAACAATTAATTTAAAAAAAATTAAAATTTACTAGAAAATGTGTTAAATACATTTATACTGTTATATGAAATTATATTTTTTGAATGAAATCTTTTCATCATTTTCCAAACAAGGTACTTTATGAACTATTAGACTAAATTAAGGTATGAATGTCCTTTTTAACTTATACGGTGGGTGTGGTTATTATCCGCCATTATAACATCATCGAAACATCCTTTACAATATAATAATAATATTCTAAAATGTAAATGTTTTATTTTATAATTACATGACTTCTAAAGGATTTCAAAATAAAAAGAGATAATTCTATCAAAACATCTTGATTTCATCTATGTGAACATCCTTCGATAATTTTAAACTTGTATGAAGTTGATTTATTATGATACAAATCTTCCAAATTGTATTGATGGTTTTTGTTATGTCTGACATTGGATGTTTAATTTATATACCATTAATGGCTTATGGATAAATTATTGACATTTCATATGCTAGTTTTAATACGAATGATTATGTTATGTTTCATCCTTTTCATATGAAGAATGTATTGGTCATTTTATGTGTCGGGTGGAGCCCGCTATAGCTCCTTGATGCATCGGTAGGACTCATGAGACAATTAGACAATGATTCGGCTGAGGCCATTCCCAATTTGATATATGGTTATGGCTGATGCGTTAATTATTTTTAAACGTCTTGGCTGAGGACTTGACAAAATGTTTTAGAATGGCTGGCATTATACATTCACTCATTATGAAAATAATATTGATGGATCATGTGGTTATTTGACTATTAGAATACCCATTACTATGTTTTATTATGGAATTATTTACTCAACTCATATTTCTTCCATAAAGAGTTCACGTTTGTTGTTTGTAAAGACATGTGTTTTAAATTATTCACCTTCCCTTTTTTATGTTATCTTCTTCTAAATTGTATACCCTTACAGATCATCTGAGCTCACTCTTTTCTTATGTTTTATTTTTCCAGGATTTCCAAGAAGTGTATTATTATTGATATACATGGTTATACTAAAAGGGAATAATTGTGTTCTCAACGATCAATCTATACTTTATTTTATGGTAGAAATTGAAATTTGATGTAAATGTATGTAATCTATTTCCAGGACTGCTAAACTGATCAGTCTTTCAAGACATGATTCCTTGTAAACATGCCAATTTATTAAAATTATTCACCATCTCTGGGCTTTTGGGGTCGGGTTATTATATATAGTATCATAGTAATTTTATCAACAACATTAGAAAATTGGTTTTGATAAACTATGATACGAACACATTACCCTAAGATAGAAATTGAGGATTAGTATAGAAGAACATCCAAAAAATGTGGTAATATAGACATTCTGTGTATTTTCCATAAAATACATCCATGTCTGGATGTGAGTAGAAAGATGTGGCTCCTGCACAAATGTACCTAGGAGTGAAATATCTGACAAGGAGTTTTGGGCTTGACCCGTTGTATCCTAGTACATAACAACGGACCTTGTTGCACTCTTTCTTATGACACTCTTAGGGGATATTCTAAGGATAATTTACATTTTCATTACATTAAATTATGAAGGATTAAGGATTAAATACTTCCTAAAATAAAACATTTTATGATTATGGATTATATGCATAATCGTTTCAATTTTAGTTAGATATTTTATACATGTTTGGAATTATGCATTGTGATTCATAAACTAACCTAGTGTATGCCTTTATTTGGAAATGGTGCCTAGTAGAAGATATGAGAACTCCAAGAATACGCATGATCCAAAGAGTAAGAAGGATCATATCTTTTGTAGTATTAAGCCAACATTTTAACGGAAATAGTCTTCCATGTATTATCATCACATTATGAGACAATATCGAGTGTTAATATGATAAGTAAATAATTTTTTATTCCCTATGGATTTGAAAGGAATCCAATGAAGAAATGATGGTATAGGGAAATGTAGATAATGGGAATAATGGAATGAACGATCTTCCCATATGTGATAACTGTGGAGAGAATCACCGTGGTAAATACTTGAATGGAATGAGAGTTTGTAATAAGTGTGGAGAAAAAGGACCCCATGTATGTGATTTCAAGGGTAAGAAAATGGTTTAAAATGTACAATGATTCATCTACAATGAGTTGGGACACTACGCGAATCAATGCCCCAATCTTCATAGTATATCAAAAATGATTCTATTGGATAATAATCAAGTTATGATATTACCACCGATGAAGAGTAATGACTTGTTTTCATAGGTTGATATTTAATAATTATGTCATTTGAGTGTTGTGTAAACGATGTACTGAATATAATAATTATGGAGTATATAAGTGTTGCACTACATAACTGTTTCATTAAAGTCATGAGATGGTGTGGAACCATGAAAAGTGACTCAATAGCGGTTTAATTTTTAAAAAAAATATATGGTTGAGAGAAAGATAAACCATAATATGGTTTTGATACAAAGGTAGTGATTTTGAAATAATATATGATATATTTGGATAAATTATATTGGATATTCTTGACTACCTGGAAACTGATTAATGATTTGTATATTCCATCATTGTTGGAGTTTACATCATTTTTTGATATAAAGAGTATATCGAGAATTTTATATGGAATAAGGGAGAATGAATTTAATATATTAGGATTTATGGTAATTAATTGTGTTATAGTGTTTTAAAAGAATACGTGATGAAGGTATTCAAATGTTATTACTTGAAAAAAATAAACTTCATTGTGTCTACATTCCTTATAAATTTTGGAATATGAATTTGGACAAAAGTATTTTGGATAAGTCCAAAGGCTTGAATCGATTAAGATTGACATTGGTTACTATTGTTAAGGTTAAATCATTTATGGAGATTATTTTTGGAATGTCTTAAAAAGGACAACCTAGAGGTCGGGCAGCAACTCCTCGCGTCCGGCAATGCTGCAAGACATGAACCCGCAATCGAAGGGCGACAAGGGTGCATCGCCAACCACTGGCATACTTAATGTCCTGGTTTTTATAATTTAATTTTTTTAAATAATCTGACATATTAATTATAAATTAAATTTCTTTGGGACCCTATAAAATTAGGACAAATAGAATATTTTTTAATTCTATTATCCTTTGGTGTGAAAGATGAGATTATGGTAGGAATTAGTGGAATGATGAAACTCTATTTTTCAAGTATATTTTTTGCCTCTTATTCTATGAATAAATTAATTCTTAAACATTAGAAAATTGTTCTTAAAACATAAAATGTGTTATACTAATACCATATGTTTTTTCAAACCAATGATATTTTAAATCCTCATAGATTGATGGCTTTCAGGCCCTCAATTTTACACTTGTTAGTGATTAATGACCTGAATCAGTCCTACTAAATATTTACGTTTTCCGTCCAATAAAGTGTCTATAATTTCCACCAATGTTCCCAAAATCAAAATCATAATTTGGTGGTGACTTTTTCATTTCCATTTCCATCTTATTAATACTATAATTTATTTACCCAATTTCCAATGTGGGTTATCCATTAAGAAATTTTTCTAGTTTTAACAAAATATTTTTGAAGGAAAATTTCAAATTTCAAGGATGCAATTTATTTAATGAGGGGAGAATGTAACACCCCAAGATTTCATAGTACGTTATCTCTTTAATGAAATTCAATAACTTACACTACACACAACAACGATTTTGAGTGTACCACGACATACCAAACTAGTCATTCAAAATGAAGTAATGAATAATATAAACTGAATTTTGAATTTTATATACTCTATATAATTTTTGAATTCATATGATGTGTTTCTTACATAATATAAGAACAAATTCATCTTTTCTGATAAATGAAGTATTTTAAAAAAAATGCAAATTTTCCTCCTTTTAATCACAAACCTTGTTTAAAACCAAAATTTGACACTTTTATATATTCAATTTTATCAAATAAAATTATTCTATAGAATCAGTACATAAATAATTTATGAACCTGGGTTTTGAGCCTGTTAGACATTGAAATTTTCATAACGATATTATAGAGTCGGACGTTCAGACGGCGTGTGATTCCGAGCCCCGGTGCGTCCAGAATTAAATTTTAAGTGCGTTTTCACTAGACATAACAAATAAATAGTATAAATCATTAACAGTTTCTCGGATGGGAAAACCGAGGACACCATTGAATTTGGAGTGTGTCTTTTACCATAGGAGGGGTGTAACATTCGTGGGCATGACCCTTCTGTGGAAAACGCCACCATGAGAATTTTTGTAATGTAACGGCCTCGGTCATCAGCTTTTCAACTTATGAATGGAGGATCAGATTAAAATTCTAAGATCGTCATTCACTCAGAAACTGGTTTTTACCTTAGAGGTGGCTTAACCCTGACCCGACAAAAAGTTTGGGTATGTGGCCTACTAGTGGGGGTTTAAGTGTTTTTCTATTTAAACACATCTACACCAACCCTTCTCTTCCCCTTTGTATCTCCCTGAAGAATCCACCTCAACAAGCTCCAAACTCCTCTACTCTACCTCTCCAAGGCACGGCTGCTCCGGCGGATCGTTGGTGAAGCTACGAGCTACGCCCAACGAGGTATGACGTTTGTGTTTTTGGTTTAAATTTTATACATATACATTTGAATTCTATTTATAGCGTCGAAATGATGTCTAATTATTGAGAGAAGGCCATGTTTTCGAAAATCATGATAAAATATTCCCAACGATTATTTCAGATCGATCTTTCGAGTCCCAGGGGTGTCCGAAGTGACCACGAGAAGTTTTTCGTCCAGTTTTCCATTTTTTCTGGTGGTTCTAGGGGCTTCCGGCGTCTCGGTGTGGCGGTCCGGTGAGTCTGGGGAGCTTCTATGGTGGCTTTACGTAGTGGCGGCTTCAGATGGTCTAGGATGGCGTCCAGTGCAGTGGCTCTAGGAGGTGGTGGCGGCTTCGCACAACGAAGGCTCCAGGAGGACTGGAACTATGACTTACACGGGGAGATGCGAGGGCCAGGCTAACAGGCTTAACCTGTTAGCGGGAGGGCAATAAAATCAGGGTTGTCGCGACCCCGAACAGCCGACAGAGACCCACGCTTTTTGGGTCTCGTGGGGAAAGCACCGGACTCGCTGAGCCGGTCCGGGTGACGCGGGGCATCCCACGCGATGAAGCGCGGGCCATTGTGGACCATGCGGTCCGGGCGACCCAGTCGCAGACAAACGGTCTGAATGGGTGGGCCGGCCCAGACCCTCCCCATTCTGTCTGATGGCGTTAAAAACTCTATAACTCGCATCCCAAGCATTGGATTCACGTTATGTTTGTGGTGACATGATCATTGGATTGAGATGGATATTTTGAGATGGTCTTGAAGATTTTTAATTCCCAAGATGGGGGCTCGGTGCCGCGACCCGATCGTTAGGTACCTCGCCTGGATCTTCTTTCGAATAGCGCGAACACATCCAACGTCCATTTATGGCGCCATCAGTGGAATTATGACCATGGCATCAAAAAGATGTAGTCCATGGTGGTTTCAAGTGTTGAAGCCGGAGTTGAGGTGTGGGCTCCATGTGACGTCTTTTAAGCTGTGAGTAGTGTCTTGCGACATTTTCATCAGATGTCCATTCAGGGTGAATGGGTTGTCATTTCTGTGTGTTTTTTCAAGAGTTTCATGATGGTACAGTTCACTCAAACATTTTTCAGGACTAATGTGTGGTCCCCATGAGATTTGGAATGGGAATAATGTGGTGTTGAGTAACTTTTTCTTCAGAAGACCGTTTCCAATGAGTAAACAGTCCACCTCGCATTTTTTCAGAAAGGATTACATTGTTTTAATCTGTTTGGGCATACAGAGCATCTTTCAAGATCTCATTAAATGTGGAAACATGAAAGAGAATTGGTCAGAGGTTCTTTTGATTCACTCCAACCCGACACACGGCCGCAATGATAGCGAATCCTAGAGATGGTTCAGATAGTACGGAGTTACTAGACCAGTTTCGGGTTTACCCTCTAGTGCGTCTTGTTAGTGGGTTACCCACTGGCTTGTTTAGGTTTACCCTCTAGTGAGGCTGGGCAGTGGGTTAGCCATTGACCTTAAGATTTAACCTCTATATGGGCCTAGGCAGTGGGTTACCCATTGACTTTAGGGTTTACCCACCAGCAAGGCTGGGCAGTGGGTCACCCGACGACCATTATGTTTACCCTTATGCCGGGCTGGGAGTGGGTCAACTAACGAACTTTTGGGGTTTAACTACTAGTTGGGCTGGGTTGTGGGTTAACCGACGACATCTTTTAGACTAACCTCTTTTGATGAGGCTATTCAGTTGCTTTTTCTCCGTGATTACCAGAGCAGGACTTTTAGTGGTACAATTTAGTGATGAGGCAGCTTTGATGTGCGGGACTAGAGGACATCAGTGTTGGATACCCTTAGAGATGATTGTTACTTTTCATGGGTTGTGCATGGTGATGGAGATAACCATTTTCACTCATTCTGGTTTCTTATTGAGAATATATATACACCCTTATTTTGTTCCCACTCCTTGGGGTTCAGTTACTCTCCTTCCAGGAGGGGAAAAGACACACGTGGTATAGCACATGATTTCTGTGTGTAGTTTCCCTTGGTTGGGATGAGTCTATACCCTTTCTTTTTTTGGGTTGAGATGGACTCTCTCTATTATACTATAAATTTTTTCATTATTCGGTCTTCTGATCATCCTTTTAGTACTGCCTTTTTTGCTCCCTTGAGTTTTCGGGGAATACTACAGAGTATCTTCATACTCACACCTGCTTGGGATTTTCCTTCACTTGGTGTGCCCTTGAATATGACGGGCAGGTCGATTGAGACTATGGATGAGCGTAGGGGACACATGAGCATGGAATGCGATAGGTGGTCACAGTAGGACATTCAGGTGTGAGACTCATCAGCTGTTTACTTTTTATTACCTATTGCCGGGTTGTGGCACCATTCGGGTTGGGTGCATGTTTTTCCCTTTTTCTATTCAGTATCTTGTCAGTACTTTTCAGCAGTTTACATTTTTTTATTTATAGGTTGATGAATGATTGTGGTTGGGTTATAGTTGATTGTCTTTTGGTTTTCTTTTTTACTATGCACATCTGCATTGAGTGGGTTGTGTGAGTGTGTACAGGTACTTAGGAAAATGCCTCCCCAAAATTGTTACGACTTCGGCACTTATCGCTAGCCACTGGCCAATAGAGGTGGGATTGGGTTAGATGTGGATCGAGACTGGTAGGGTCGGGTTATAAAAAAGTTGTATCAGAGGTGGTTTGTGCTTCGGGGCGTTCTTTGGACTTCCCTTAAAAGGAATTGGTTGGGATTTATGGAAATAATGTCGATGTGTCTTAAGAGCGGCACTCAGGCCAGGGAGTACACTTATGGTACGGGTGGCCAATGTATCCATTCACCAAGACCCTGATAACCCGCTTGTCATCTCGGCATGCTGAGACATTTTTTGCAGGGATTATTAGAACATGCATCCAGTAGGATTGAGTATTTGAATATCCTTGTTGAATCAGCTCCCCTTTGTGATTAATTATATATATATATATATGCTCATCTGATCATGGTAATCCTTGATAACATTCAATATTCCCCAAAGACAGCAGCAAGTCAGGTTACCCTCTACAGTTCGTGACAATGATCAGGAGAGCGACGAGGTGTTAGTTCATTGAACCTCACGTGATACCCTTCCACCCAATGCTTCAGTAGTAGCCCATCAACCTAGAGATCTGTGGTTAGTACCAGCAGCACAAGATGAGGTTGAGTACAAGTTGAGTGCGCTCTGAGATTACAAGCATCAGCGGCCACAGATGTTCCTCGGGGACACAGATCCCCATGTAGCGGAAGACTGGCTAGAGTCCGTGGACTGAATTTTCAGGCTGATAAGGACACCATCAAACAAGATAGAAGACCTAGCTACTAGCCTTTTCCTCAGGATGGTCGGTCGTTTGTGGGGGTTGGTTACACAGACCCACGAGGAGTCATCTGTCATGTGGGATAGCTTCGAACAGCTCTTCCGGGAATACTAATCCACCAATTGTTTATGCTCTATTTGGATTCCGGATCTTCTGGAGATGAAGTAGGGGGGGAAGACCATGGTGTAGTACTCGACCTAGTATACTGATCTCACATGCTAATCAAATTATATGATCCGCGATATTTACTTCTGGGTGCGGAATTTTGAACATGGTCTTCATTGGGAGATCTTTGCCAGTGTAGTACCCATGTGCTCCCCTACTTATGTTGGGGTGAAAGAGAAGGTGCTCGTGATGGAGAGATTCATTTCTAAGGGATGCAAATTGACAGGGCCTAGCAGTTCCCACTTCAGTGGAGTGTATTCGGTAACAGAGAGACGGTAGAGATCTGAGCCACGGTCGAGGAGGCCCTTCTGTGAGAAGACTCAGGGGCAGGGTCGTACACCGTAGTGGCGACATGGATCACCGTGGTAGTCAAGAGAGAGACAGTGCTATGCCTGTGATAGACGGGGTCACCGATAATGGGACTACATCACTAGGCGTACTGAGCAGTCGTGGCAGTCAGTGGGCACACCGCAATAGCAGGTGCATCACTGTGAACAGGGATCCCCCAGGAAAGGATAGGGTGGTCCTCAGGGAGGCGGCAAAGGACCAGTGATAGGACCTGGAGGTCCGAGATGGCGTTTCGTGGTCCTTCAAATAACACCAACGGGTGGCCCACACCTTGCTCAGGGAGCTGGAGTTAGGGGCCACAGGAAGCTCCAGGTTATGGGTGTTCTTGACACCCATCACACAAGATGGTCCGAGGAATGATTTGTGTTTAGTCTACTCTTGCATCGGTACTATTAGACATTGGCACCAGCCACTCCTTTTGGTATGGGAGTTGGAGCATCCAGTAGAGGCACTGACACCAGAACTTAGCATCGAGGTTTCTACGGGAAGTGCCTCATTGGTGACTATTGTCTCTAGATAGTGTGAACTGTCGTTCAGAGGAGGGAGATTCACATGGGACCTACTCATCTTCACGATGGAACCTTACGAAATCATCCTGGGCATGGATTGGCTTTATATGGTTTATGCACAGATCGATTGTCATCATAGATGAGTCATAGGTGTCCACACTGATGGGAAGAGGTTCACTTTTCTAGGTGAATGAGACCTTGTGGCAGAATAGACATGTACTCTGAGAATGAGACCACGACATTTTTCTCACCAATTAGCGAGCATGGATCTAGAAGAAGTAGACTCTACATGCACCTGGATCCATACCATTGTAGAGGACTACATTGACTTCATTCACGAGGATGTTTCGGGACTACCTCTCAGGCGAGAGATGGATTTCTGCATTGCCTTGTAGATGGGGACTGCCCTGATATCATGTAAATCATATCTGATGGCACCCACAGAGCTTCGGGAGCTACAAATTTAGTTAGAGGACCTTCATGATAAGTGATTAATCAGGCCCAGTGCGTCCCCCTGGGCAGCTCCAGTTTTTTTTGTGAAAAAGGAATATGTGAGTCTGTGGATTTTTGTGGATTATCGTTTCCTGAATCAGGCTACGATAAAGAACATGTACCATTTTCCAAGGATCAACAAACTCTTAGACCAGTTGAGTGGTGCGACATGTTTCTCCAAGATTGATCATCGATCCGGTGACCACCCGTTGAGGGTTCGTGAGGATGACATCCCGAAGTTGGCTTTCCATTGTCGATATGAGAATTTTGAGTTTCTAGTGCTTCCCTTTGGCGTAAAGAATGCTCCCACAGTTTTCATGGATTTGATGAACAGGATCATCCAACCATACTTGGACAGGTTTGTGGTTGTCTTTATTAATGACAATCTCATCTACTTTGCGACGGAGGAGGAGCACGTAGAGCTTTTGAGGATGGTCCTAGACATACTTCAGGAGCACTAGATATATGGGAAACTCTAGACGTGTCAGTTCTGAATTCATGAGGTTCAAATTCTGGGGAATTTAATTTCAGAATAGGTTTTGGCAACCGATCCCGAAAAGATAGAGGCAATGCTTTCTTGGGAGCCACCCATGAATGCGTCAGAGGTACAGAGCTTTGTTGGTTTCGCAGGGTTCTACAGGAGGTTTGTAGAAGATATCTCCTGGATTGTTGCACCTTTGACTACATTGACACAAAAGGAATGATCATTCACTTGGAATGATCAGTTCCTGAATGCCTTCATGGAGTTGAGATATAGGTTGACTAGTGATACAGTGTTGGGCCTACTAGAGGGGGGCGTTGAGTTAACGGTAAACTGCGATGCTTCAGGAGCTAGGCTCAGGTGCGTTTTGATACAGCCATGGGTAGTGATTGCATATGGTTCAAGGCAGCTGAAAACCCATGAGCAGAATTATGAGATCCATGATTTGGAGATGACATCCCTAGTATTTTCCTTGAGGTTATGAAGACACTACCTTCTCAGTGAGCTTTTTGTTGTCTACTCAGATGCCCAGATCCTCAAGTACATCTTCACTCAGAGGGATTTGAATTTTAGGCAGAGGAACTCACTGGAGCTTCTATTGGACTACAATTTTGAGATAGTCAACACTCCAAGTAAGGGAAACATAATAGAAGATGCTCGTAGTAGGAAGTCCCAAGATCGTTTAGTGCGGGATGATTCAAAGCAGTTGTCTTCCCTATGGATGACCTTAGGGGAGCAGGAGGGTACAACTTTTCTGTACTCGATGGTGTTGAATCCTTCTCACCTTGAGCATGTGAGAGATTCACGGCATGTGGATGTTGATAGCGATGTACTGCATGATCATATATCCATGGGCAATGCACCCGATGGGTATTATGAAGGATGGAATCAATAGATTTTGTTCCAGGGGCGAGATGTAGTAACAGTGGAGATGCGGGAGGATGGGATACATGAGTTCCACACTTCTCACATGGTTGTACATTTCGGTGTGGGGAACATGTACATAGACCTTCGTCTATAGTTTCAGTGGTTTAGAATGAAGCGGATTGTACCTGAGTTCATTTCTCAGTGTCTTACGAGCCTGTAGGTGATGGTAGAGCATCAGGTTCTGGCAGGGGAGTTGCACCCCTTGATATACCAGAGTGAAAGTGGGATGGAATATCTATGGACTTGGTCACAAGGATTCCACAAATAGTGATGGGCCATTACTCAATTTGGGTGATAGTAGATCGACTCACAAATTTGGTGCACTTCTATTCCATCAAGTATCATAGTTTGGTGGAGTGTCTGGGAAAGAGTACATTCGAGAGATAGTCTGCCTTGGTGGAGTACCCTCGACGATCATCTTCGACCGTGATGTGTAGTTTACATCACGATTATGGCGAGGCCTGTAGGAGGCATTTGGGACTCTGCTGTGGATGAGTACAGCTTTTCAACCCTAGACCGACGGGCAGACAAAACGCACTATCCAGGTTCTAGAGGATATGCTCAGGGCGTGCGTGTTAGACTTTGGTCTGGGCTGGGAGGATCACCTGACCTTGGTAGAGTTCGCGTAGAACAATAGTTACCACTCTACTATAGACATGGCACCATTTGAGTCCCTCTATGGGAGACCATTAATGTCATCGTTGTGTTGGAAGGAGGTTTGGGAGACCACCCTCATGGGCCTAGAGTTGGTGCAGGTGATGACGAAGAAGTTGTAGGTCATTCGTGAGTAGATGAGGATGGCTCAGAGCTGACAGAAGACCGATGAAGATCGTCGTCGTAGGCCATTGGAGTTCGATCAGGGGGACCATGTCTTTTTGAGAGTCTCTTGGTGACATGGAACACAGATGTTCTGCCAGGGAGGCAAGCTGTCTCCATGGTTTATCGGGCCCTTTCAGATCGTGCACAGGGTCGGTGAGGTTTCCTACCTTCTTACTCTACCCCCATAGCTGTAGAGGGTGCATGACGTCTTCCACCTGTCGCAGTATAGGAAATGTATGCACTACCCCATGAACATTATCGACTGTGGAGAGCTGGACTTCGAGGATAGAGACACCTTTGTGGAGAACCTGGTGGTGATCGAGGACCGGCAGGAGTGCGCACTGCATCGACAGACCATTCATTTGGTTCGTGTGTTGTGGTAGCACGAGAGAGTGCAGGAGAGCACCGGGGAAAGAGATAGCTAGATGCGGGCTCAGTATACCAAGTTATTATTGTAGTTTTATTTTTTGGGGATAAAGAACATGAAGGAGGGAATGATGTAAGGACCTGGGTTTTGAGCTTGTAAGACTTTGAAATTTTCTTAATGATATTCCAGAGCAGGGCATTCAGACGGTGTATGATTTCGAGCCCCAATGCGGCCAGAATTAAATTTTAAGTGCATTGACACTGGACATGCCAAATAAAAAGAATAACTCCTTACCGGTTGCTGATATAGGAATCATGAGGGCACCATTTAGTCTGGAGTGTATCATTTACCCTAGGAGGGGTCTTACATTCATGGAAGTGGACCTAATGTGAAAAACGCCACCAGGGGTGTTTTCATAATTTACCGGACTCGGGCGTGGGCTTTACTACTTCTGAATAGAGGATCATATGAAAATTCTAAGACTTCTATTATGCTCAGAACGTGGGTTTTACCCTAGAGTCGACTTAACCATTACCCCAGCAAATGTTTGGGTATGGGGCCTACTGGCGGGGTTTTAGGTGTTTTTCAATTTAAACACATCTACCCCCACCCTTACCTTCCCCTTTGTCTCTCCCTGACGGATCCCTCTCAACATGCTCCAAAATCCTCTCCTATACCTCTCCAAGGCACAATGACTTTGGCGGATCATCGAAAAAGATACGGGCTACGCCCAGTGAGGTAGGAAGTTTCTGTTTTTGTTTCAAATTTTCCGCATATACCATTGAATTCAATTTCTTTTGTCGAAATGTTGTCCAATTCTTGATAGAAGTCCATGTTTGAAAAGGGATTGATTAGATCTTCCCAATGATCCTTTAGGATGAAATGTTTGAGTCCCAGGGTGTTCGGGGTGACCCTAGAATGTTTTCGGCCAGTTTTCCCTATTTTCCAGTGGTTTTAGGGGCTTCTGGCGGCTCGGTGCCGTGGCCTAGTGAGTCCAAGTAGCAGTGGCGGCATCACATGGTGGTGGCTTCAGGTGGTCCAGGATGGTGTTCAGCACAGCGGCTCCAGGTGGCAGTGGTGGCTTCGCACGTCGGTGGCTTCAGTTGGACCGAGACGACAGTGTACACGGGGCAATGCTGGGGCCAGGTTGGCCAGCTTCGCCGTTCCACGAGAGGGAAAGGAAATCGGGGTCGTTGCGAGCCCGACCGACCGACAGAGACCCAATCTTCGTGGGTCTCATGGGGAAATCACCAGAAGAGATGAGCCGATCCGGGTGACGCGGGGTGGCCCACGTGGTGAACCGCAGGCCGCAGTGGTCCAGGAGATCCGGGTGGCCCAGCCACGGTCCCATGGTCTGAAGGGGTGGGTTGGCCCAGGCCCACCCCATTCCGTCCGATGACGTTAAAAATGCCATAACTCAGAATCTGAGCATCGGAATCATGTTCCATCTATGACGACATGATCCTTGTATTGAGAAAAATATTTTATTATGGTCTTGGGGATTTTTAATTCCTAAGACGGGGCTCGGTGGCACAACACACTCGTTAAGTACCTCGCAGTGGATTCTTCTTTTTGATGGAGCGAACACATCATGAGTCCATTTAAGGCACCGTCAGCCGCATTTTGACCTTAGCGTTGAGGCAACATAGTCCAGGGTGGTTTTAGGCATTGAATCGGGAATTGAAGAGTGGGCCCCAAGAGACATCTTTTATGATGTGTGCAGTTTTTTGCCACTTTTTCATCAGACGTCCATTCAGGGATAATGAGTAGTCATTTCAGCATGTTTTTCCGAGAGTATCACGATGGCATAGTTCACCTGACCTTTTTTGGGATCAAGGTGTGGGCACCATGAGACACTGTATGGGCATAAAGTGTTATCGAATAGATTTTTCATCAAGAGACTGTTTCCAACAAGTAAATAGTTTATATCATGTGTTTTTTTACAAGGATTAAAAATAGTGTAATATATTTAGGAGTGAGGAGCCTCATAGAAGATATCATTAAATTTGGAAACATGAAAGGGCACTGGTTAAGGGTTTTTTTGACGCACTCTGACCCAACACATGATTGCGATGTTAGCGACACCCAGAGATGGTTCGGGCAGTGGGGATTTACTAGGCAAATACAGGGTTTACCCTCCAGCGGGGCATGGCTATGGATTAATCATCGGCGTGTTACGATTTACCCTCCAGAAAGGCTGGGTAGTGGGATACCCTTTGAACTTAGGGTTTAAACTCCAGTTGGTCCTGGGTAGTGGGTTACCCATTGACTATAGGGTTTTCCCTCCAGTGAGGCTGGGATGTGGGTCACCTGACGTCTTTTAGAGTTTACCCAACATCAAGGCTAGGAAGTGGGTCACCCGATGACCTTTTGGGGTTTACCCTCTAGTTGGGCTGGGATGTGGGTTACCTGATGACTTCATTCAGACTCAGCCCTTTCGATGAGGCTATTCAGTGGATTTTTCTCCATGATTACTGGAGCAGGACTTTTGTTGTTACGGTTTTTCAACGAGGCAGCTTTGACATGCCAGACTGGTGGGCATCAGAGATGGCTACCCTTAGAGTTGTTGGTGACTAATATTGGAATGATAATGGACATGGAGATCCCCTTATGCATTCGTTCAGGATTCCGATTGAGCATATATATATACCCTGATTTTATTCCAACTGCTTGGGTTCATTTACAGTCCTTCTAGGAGGGGAAAAGTCATGCAGGATATGCCACGTGCATTCTGTGTCTAGATACCCTTTGTCGGGATGAGTCTACACCCTTTATTTTGTTGGGTTGAGCTGCACTCTCTATATTATAATCATAAATTGATCCTTGTTCAATCTAATTCTCACCGTTTTAGTACCTCCTCTGTTTCTACCTCGAGCTTTTGGGGAATCCTACTGAGTATCTGTATACTCACCCTACTTGGGCTTTGCCTGCACTTGGTGTTCCCTTTCAGACGACGAACATGTCGATGGAGACTACAGAATAGCATAGGGGACACAGGAACTTGGGCTATGATCAGTGGTCACAATAGGACTTTCAGGTGTGAGACTCATCAATTTTTTACTTTTGATTACCTATTGCTGGGTTGTGGCACATTTCAAGATGGGCACATGTTTTTCCCTTTTTCTGTTCAGTATCATGTCAGGTCTTTTCAGAACATTAAATTTTTTCAATTTAGAGGTTGATGCATGACTATGGTTGGGATATAGTTGTTTGTCCTTTGGTTTTCTTTTCAATTTTACCATCTCCATTGAGTGGGCTGTGTGCGTGTGTACATGTACATAGGTAATGGCATCCCTGAGATTTTTAAGTCGTCGGTGCTTTTTGCCACCCCTGGCCTATTCAGGCAAGCTTGGGGAAGTTGTGGCTCGAGACCGGTAGGGTCTGGTTGTGAAATAACATTATTTTGGATAAAATTTAGGTACATTTCTGATAACTATCATATTTTGACGAATAGTGAAAAATACTAAATTTTAATTGAAAACATCTTTTTTAATCGAAATAATTTAAATTGTTAAATTATTCATTTAAATGGTTGGATGAATAATTAGATCATATTATTATCAATTAATACAATGTAAGTCATTATATGAAATTTTACATTTACATTTGACATAAACACATTTCAGTATTTTGATAGTTTTTACATTTTAAAAACCCACATTTTGGTTTTGACAATGGGAATAAATTTTAAATAAATAAACACATCTTATATGTTTTTAATTTTGTAAAATAGACTTCATTTATGAATTCAGAATAGCAAAATTATCTTAGGGTGAATTTTTGGTATTTTTCTGAATTCATTAAATTTTTTATGAATAATGAAAAATAGTATGTTATGGGTCAAAATCGACTTTTAATTTTAATAATTATTTATATTTTATTTTATTTCTGTTAAAAATAGATAAATAATACCTATATATGATCAATTTAATTCATTTCAGTAATTTTATAATATGTTTAGAAATATAGAAATGTTATTGTACATGTAACCGTCTTTTACCCACCACCAAGAAGCATTTGAAAATTTTCATAAAACAAAATTTTACTACTTCTATGAGATGAATTTAAAAATTCTGAGAGACACTGTTGATATTAGAAAGTATAATGTGGTTCAATAAGATGAAAATAATTTTTGGAGAATTGTAACTCTTGGCTTTTATTTAACACAGTTAAAAGTAAATAGGGCAATTAAATGATAAAATGATATTATAATTACCCTAACACATGTCTTAATTCTATTGGATACGTGTAATTAGACCATAAAAAACCTTAAGAATAAAATTTAATTTCATTTTGTCCACTTGGAATAGATTATGACATTTATGATTATTTTATATATAGAAGAGTTAAAAGAGTTATATTCAATCTTTAATAAATAAAACATTTTTAATATAGGGTTCACATAATATAAATTCAATAATAAATATTATTTTTAAATATAAATATTTTTCCTACATAATTTTATTTTTTCTATAATTTTTAGATATAAAAAAAGTTAATTTATTTATGACAATATGATGATGCAGTAATTACATTATTAATGAAAGATTAAAATACTTGATATTAAAAATTTACAAATAAATGTACTTTTAGACTTTAAATGAATTAAACAAATTTTATAGGTTAATATGAAATCTTAGGGATGATTAATTGATTTTATTTTGAAGTAATAATGTTGTTATGATTTTCTCAAAAAACAAAATACTAATTTGTTTCAAAATGTACATAATTGAGATTTTAAAACAGATATTATATTATTAAATGATATATATTCGCAAAAATCTAAGGTTCAACCAAAGGACGTAGATAAGGTTATATATATTACTAATGAACCACTTGGGGTTTTCTTGGATTTTTATAGTATTTTATTAACCATATAATATAAAAATACAATGAGACATGGTAAATGTAAAACTATTTAACAAAGAGTTTAATATAAAAGATAAGGTTAATATGGTAAACTAAACCTATTTAAAACCTCTTGGTTGATTGTTTTTCCACCAATCCCCACCTTAGACTCGATATAAATCATTTTGGAGATATTAGAAAACGAAAATTATTTTATTATAAAATAATATTTCAAGCATTTCTTATAGTGACCCTCACCTCTCTTATAAAAGGGTAATTCCACTTCTCTTAATTTCTCATCCCAATGACATTTGGTTCGGCCAAACCCTACCCAAATATACTCCCATCTTTCCACCCTTCATCCTATAGGCTTTCCTTTGGACAGAAAGCCATCCTATGGAGCCCTTTTGATCAAATCAAATGGAAGAACCCGACGAAGAGGTAAATATTTCATCACCCCTTTCAAGGTCTTTTCTTCTTCCACATCCTCTTTCTATGTGATTTCCATTATAAAATAATAACTCCAATATATTCTATATAATTTGATGTTATTATAAAAATGGTACAACCATATTCATTATTATATCCATCATATGAATGGAAAAGTCTCCAAACATGCCTATGCATGGTCTACCGTCTCCACATCGTGGTGTCGTTTGTTATTAAAACAATTCATTATTTGGATGGGTATAATAATGAATATAAAAGATTTAGTAATATAAATAAATGTTAATTATTCGTTATATATGATATACCATCCAATTAAATATTATTTCACAATCAATATAATGATATTATCTCCCGTGTGTATGTACTTATTACCGTCTCCACAACGCAATGAGATTCATTACCACGTTAACAATTCAATAATGATTATAAAAATATATATTATTAATAAGTATGTAAAATATGAAATAATAATTCTACTAGAGTAATATATATATATATACTTAAATATATCTTATCCAATTAAATCAGTTCAATATTATATGAAAACAGAAATAGTTTTTTTGCGTACGTACGACCTACCGTCTCCATAAACGGTGCCTTCCATTTCATATATCTATCTATAATAAATATTTATATTAAAAATATATATTATATATAAATGAAGGTTCATATTTGGGATGTATTTAAATCATGATCTAAATTATACAATGATGAATAACAAGTTAATATATGTACGATAAAGAATGTGATTATTACCCAAAATGTTAATTTAACATGGAAATCATTATTAAATGGGTTGTATAAAGTCATAAATGAATCATTTATAATATAATTAATATGAATGTGGTTATGGTATAATTTAATAACATACTATGTTCATTATACCAAAGGTTAAATTCACACTCTACTGAAAGAAAGTGCAAGGTACGGGATAATTTCACAATCTGTTTATTATCCGAGATTGTTTTTACAAAAGTTGCGACTGGGACCTCTTTATCATCCACATCTGCTTATTCTTAAAAATGTATTTCAAAAAAAATTAATACTTACTATAAAATGGTTTAATGTAATTTATTCCCTTTATTTTACTATATATGTTTTGAAATGATTTTTTCTGTCGTTTTCCAAACAATTTACTTTTGGACCATTTCTACAAAATGGAGGTAAGAATGACATTTTTTAACTTATACAGCGGGTGCAGCTATTTTCTGCCGTTATAACATTGTTGAAGCATCCAAAAAAATCATATAAGAATATTTTAAAAATAAATGATTTCTTTCATAATTACATGACTTCTAAATGGTTTCAAAATAGAAAGAGATTTTACCCTAATATAGTCTTGATTTCATCTATGTCAACATCCTTATATAGATTTTAAACGTGTTTGAAGTAGATTTAATATTATACAAATATTCTATATTGTACTAATGGTTTTGTGATATGTTTGACTTTTAATGTGTAATTGTTATACCATTCATGGTTTGTGGATAAATTATTGACATTTCATATGCTAGTTTTAATACAAATGATTATGTTATGTTTTAACTTTTTCATATGAGGAATGTATTAAACATAGTAAGTGATGGGTGTAGCCTGTTATATATCCTCGATGCATCGGTAGGTCTCATGAGATAATTAGAAGTGTAATTGGCCAAGGCCTTTCCTAATTTCCTTTATGGTTTTGGCCGAGGCCTTAATAATTTTTAGACATTGTGTCTGAGGCCTTGAAAAATTGTTTCACAATGTTGGGCATTATACAATCCATCATTATGAAAATAATATTTATGGTTCATGTGGATATTCGACTAGTATAATACCCATGACTATATTTTTTAATGGAATTATTTACTCATATCATATTTCAACAATAAACAGTTCATTTTTATTGTTAATAAAGGCATGTGTTTTCAATTATTCACCATGCATATTGGTTATGTTATCTTGAGCAAAATTATATACCCTTACAGAGCATCTATGCTCACACTTTTCTTATATTTTATTTTCCTATGATTTTTAAGAATTTTATTAGGATTGATATTCAGGGTTATGCTCAAAGGGAATAAATGTGTTCTCTATGAACTATATATGTTGTATTTTTTGTTAGAAATTGTAATGTGAAGTCGATTTATGTAATTTATTTCCATGATAGATAAACTGACCGTATTTCGAGACTTTATTCATTGTAATCATGCCAATGTATTAAAATAATTCACCGACTCTGGGCTTCTGGGTCAGGGCATTAAAATGTTTTTGTCGATTTCATTGTTATATGTATTATTTAATGTATAAAGATTTTATTAAAGTGTTTTTTAATTAATGAATTGAGATCATATGTTCAATGGTATAGTGAAATGTTATTAATTGTAAATTTATACTTTTTATAAAACATATGTGTCAGGGAAATATAATCCAATATATCATTCTAATATCCATAAAATGATGTTTTCATAAAGATATGATTCATATAGATAATGTAAATTGGATACTAAAAACTACTATGGAAATGATTCTAAATTGTAGGGTTATAATCAATTAGAAATATAACAATTTATTAAAGTGTTTTTCTTTTTATTTGTATGTGGTTTTAGATATTTTTATATTACATTTCTGTATGAAGAATATTTTTCACTAATATTAAGTAGAAATAGTTCAAGTTTTAATCCTAGGAAAGTATTGTTTTTATAGAAATAAATATTCTATTTTAGAAATATAGATTGAAAGAATTATTTAACTATATAAAAATGGGATTTAAATAAAAATGTAATCATGTTACACTAATATTTTACAAATCAAATCATCCCTTAGATTATCAACGATTTATGGTTTTCTTGACCATAACTTTCCATTGATCACTTACTTTCATATTACCAATTACTAATTTTTATTACACTTCTCTTCCATGTGCATGTTTGTATTTTAAACATATGATATTCTACATGGGAACATACTTATTTTTCCTTCATACTTCTGTGTCCATCTTATTAAGTATATCTATTTTTAAGCCTATTTATGATGTGGGTTTTCCGAATAGTAGTTTTTTAAAATATTATACACTATATTTCCAAGATCAAGTTTAATTTATGAGAAAGAAATTAAATTATGTTTCATAGAATTTAACACCATTAGAATTTAAAATATTTTCATTTTTTATATAATTTTTTTTATTTAATTTTTTAATATTCCAAATCATGTTGATCCAAATCTATGGAAAACACTAAGTTATCTTTTGTTACACACAAGACCAAGATTTAAAACCTTTTAGTCGACGTCAATTATAAAACAATATTTTGACACATTTACAAATTTTATTTGTCCAAAGAAACTTAACATGGTAATTAGGAATTTCAAAATTTTCTTAAGGTGAGTTTTTGTTAATTTAATGAGATGTTTAATTTATTGATGAATAATGAAAAATACTGCATTTTAGATAAGAAACTCTTTTTTGGAAAAACATTAAATGTTAAATTTTATTTTAATTTTTTTTATAGTCACAATAGATAAAATATTAATCAATTACTAATTTATATGTCATCATAATTATATTTATATTGAATTTTCATATAGAATGTTATTGAACTTCTGAACATTTTTACATTCAAACCCAGTTTCTTATCACTTCTATTAGATTATAATTATTTTTAATTTGGACTCCTCCTTGAATTGAATTTTTAAAAATTGACTTTTATTATAGTAATAAATTTAATATTTATTTGATAATATGTGGAAATTTTCTCTCAACCTAAAATATTAGTGAGTGTGATAAAAAAATAATTAAAAAAATTAATGCAACATTAATCTTAATAAAGAAGAAAAACATAAACATATGGGGAAGAATAACATATAGACATGTAAAAAATAAATCAAATGATCACATTTTGAATATATCCCTTCATGTTAAGAATAGTATGAGTTATTTTGATACAATTCAATAATAGTTTGCTATTTCATATGTTAATTATCGAAAAAGACAAAATGAACTTTCCTCACCATTAAAATTTAATAAACATTGGGATATAGATAAAAACATATTTTTGGGTTTACATATACTTTTAAAATTTAAATTTGTTTTATTAAAATTATTTATACTTAATATTTACAAATTAATTTGTTACATTAAACACATAAGAAATGCTAACACATGTATTTTATAGTTAATAGTTCAATAAAATAAATGATGGTAAAAACATTAAAAGTAAATAGTTTTTTTCAATTATATTTTTCCATAATTTTTATAGATGAATATATTATTTCAACAGTTCTTTAAAACAATGTAATTTAATTCAAATATGAATTTAAATTTTAATTTTAAAATTAAAAAACAACATTGATATTAACATTAATGTTTTTTACGAAAAATGATATTTTTATAAATGACCTATTGTTTATAATAATCCTACCATCTTCCTAGTGATTTATAAGTTTTACTGAATTTAAAATAAATTCCATTAATAGTCAAATTTATATTTAGTAAATAATATATTGACTCATAGATTGTAAAAACATTGTTTGCACACTCTGGGTTAAAGAATTTTTTTCAGGCATTTAATCAGCTAGTTTAAAAATTAATTTCTAAAACATCTGGGATTCCAATTTTCTAAATAATATATAATATATATAGTTTAGTGCATGTATAATTTAAAATAAATATATCATTAATTTAGTGTTAATGGTTATATTACTCAGTTTAAAAAACTAACAACTTTAAAAAAAACCAATATTATAATATAGGAGAAACATATATATTATAGAAAACAATTATACAAAAGCAATTATTTTTTGATTTGGATGTTTGATATACCATGATTCAACATTAATCGATTAGTTTTCAATTTTGGATTCACATGAGAAAAGTTAGAACTCCGAATACTATATACATTTTTTGTATTTACAAGATTGTCACACCTCCTCCTCTATAAAGAAACTCACCCATCTCACTTCCTTACACCTCTAGTGACACATCATATCAAACAAAATTGACTCAAAAGAGATCTAAAATCACTTCCCCTAATACTTTTTTTCTCCCATTATACAAAATTCCATCCATAGAATCTGTTTGGTGAAATCTAAAAGGAATTACCAAAAGAAGAGGTAAGATCCTCCATCAAGATCTTTTTGTATTACTTACATTATCCATCCCTAAAATGTTCTAATTACAATATTATATAATAAAAAAATAATCACAAATATACTATGCTTTTTAGAATAATTGTTAGACATTCACATTCACACACATCCATCTATTACGTAACGAACTTACCAGTTATGTGTACGGTAAACTACAACCATATGAAACGATGATTGTTTGTTTATTCCTTTACAAAATGTAATGGTGGG
Organism: Viscum album; assembly: GCA_963277665.1. Taxonomy (NCBI): domain Eukaryota; kingdom Viridiplantae; phylum Streptophyta; class Magnoliopsida; order Santalales; family Viscaceae; genus Viscum; species Viscum album. The sequence continues at coordinate 2,003,069,341 of OY728152.1, forward strand.
AATTATAATGGACACACTACTTATATATTAAATATATGTAGAATTTTTAATATCCTCATGATTCCATTATTTTTGTAAAACACGCTCACTCATTCTTTATATTTTATTGTAAATATGATAATATTGTTTGTGGAAAATTTGACTATCGCCACCTCAATGTGATGTAATTCATTCACTCTATATGTTAAAAATATTAAGTATGGATAATTAAACATATTTTTCAAAAATTAAATATTTATTATATATATTACATAATTATATTTTGGGAAATATTAAATATCATTTTCATTATTATGTTTATTACACACTGAGAAGATGATAACGTTGTTCATTGACATACCGCCTCCTCAGTGCAAGGTTATTCATTTCAACTAAGTATATATATATATAAGTATATATGATAACATAACATGGTATTTATGATATAATTATTATTCTATAATGATATAATTTTACTTACCTTCATCCCATAAATATCATTGAATAATTGGAATGTTAATAATGTGTTTGTACGACCAACTATCTTTATGATTGTAATAGTGGTTCAATTTTCCTAAATGTATTTCAGTAATTTTTTAAAACATTCATAATTTATGTATAAATATGATAAAAATTTCATGATTATTATTATGGATATGTTTATATAATGTCCTATTTGACCATAGTCGACCATAAAGGTCACTGTTAATACATGAACTGAAATTGGCCACAACAACTGATATGATCCTAATTATTTATTTTGATGTATAAAAAATTGTAATTAGTGTAAAAATAATAATAATGAAATTGAAAAGGGTTATAGAGAAATTATATAATTAGAATAACTTATTTATTCAAGAAGACTGAGACACCTGAGATTTGATGTACAAAATATAAATGATTTACATCTCACATTTTACATATCATTGATTAATATGATTTTCACAGCTTCTCTATTTTGTGTTGTGCATATACTACCCATTTTGATATACTATATCATAACTACTTTTCTATTAAAGGTAATAAAAACATTATTTTTACATTTTTCCTTCCTAGGGGATTTTATTCAAGTGTTTCATAGTGGTATGAAAAACATCAGAGGGTTTAATGACTATTTTCATTGATAATGATTTTAATGATTTCCATTGTCTACTCACTTAATTTTGTGACTATTTTCTTTCTCTTAAAACAATGAAATTACTTCTAATAAATTTTATCATATGTTAGAGTTTTCATAAATATTCTAATTCAAATATAGTGGTTATTAATATTGATTAAACTGTATACAATTTTACATATGATTTCACATTGATAGTTATTTTCTTATCTATGGAATTTTTGATATATATATAACTTTAATTCAATAAATATATTTTCATAGGCACATTATTCTACAATTAATTTTACTACTTGATATATTTGGATATATTTTAATAGGTATGAAGTGGGTGGGGCACAATTTTTGATATCCCATCATTGCATTGATAGTCACATGAGATAAGTCAGATGGCCAAATTTTATTGTCTTTAACCGACTTTATAAAATTCCTTCATAAATGACTTGATGATGATGGTACCATGTGACTAGTAAATTTTTTCTCTAATAATTACCCATATCTACCATTTAAATTTAATTTTTAATTATACATAAGTTTTTCAGTTAAATATTTATATATTCATTTCTATTCTCATTTTATTGAACAAATACAGTGTGTATAAATTTAGTACATTACCATATTTATTATTCCTTATCTAGTTATTTGATTTTAATTTTATATTATTTAATCACAATTCTATGTATTTTATTATCATAAATTATTTATAGTTCATTTTAACATACCGTCATTCAGAATTATATCTTACCCTTTTGTTTTTAAATTTTTCCCAGGTAATGAAGAATAAATATTTGAAAAATATGTCATCAATGTTGTTCATTTTATTGTATTTTGTATCTTTTAAATTTTTTATTTTCCAAATGTTATATGGGTTACATTTATATAATATTGATTTCCAAATATTCTTATCTGAATGGTCCTTTAGGATTTAGTTTTTGTAATAATGAAAATTTAATAAATTAAGCATAGACAACATGCTTCTTGTGTTGGGGTCTTATAATGAATATAAATTGATTCATGATATAACAGGTAAAATTGGTAGTTTATACAACTAATAAAATAGTATACAAGTATAACATATTATATTTCCCAAATAAGACAATTTCAGTTGAGAAACCCTTACAAAGAGCATTTTATTGATGTGAAAATTAATCAATGAATTGACTATGTGTGTTAAATGTAAATCCAAATAAGACAAATTGACATAAAATCTAAAATAATCCAAATTAATTACACACACAATTTTAGAATATAAAATATATTTGAGAACTAATATAGCCATATTAAAATAAAGTGAGTTATGAAATATTTAACCATGATGAAATTATCTTGTAAAATACCCTTGTATGATATAATTAATATTAAAAATAAAATAAATTTATGTAGGATGGATTTAAGATATTACTTGTAAACAGATATTTCTAAAAACCTTAAAAGAGAAATTAGGTGTATAACATTAAAATATGCCTTAATGAATTGAAATGGAGGATAATCCCTTACCTCATGTCTAGTTATCGTCATTTGGGTATTTTATATCCCATATAATACATTTATATACTTATTTTTATTGATGACATATTACTAATTTAATCCATAATACATTAACCATTTAGGGTATTGATTTTAACTAAAAATTTAATTCAAGAATCAATAATAACCACAATTAGTTTTTTGATAATACATCATTCATAATTTCAAAAGGGAACTAGTGTGTTCAATTTTGTGAAATGGTTCCATGATCAATCATCTAAAAAATATTTATAATGAAATAATTATAAATTTTATGCATGAATAATAATAAAAAATCCCACCATGTAATGAGGTATTGAGAAAAGTACTACATAAAATCATGCAGTTGGTGAGATTTTCTTACATATGAGTAACATTTATATTTCTCAATGACCATCATGGAAAAAGTTATTTTTTATTTTATCCTTATATAATGATAATTATATAATAAATAACATTTTATTTTTTGAATATACACTAAAATATATCATCCATTTAATGTGGTAATAAAAAAATCACATCTCATCGTGAGGTGGTAGTCCGCCTTCCACATGAGCGACACTGTCAATTTTCATTGGATATTAAGGTAATAAGGTATTTTATATATTACATTGTTAGAATTTTTATTATTTAATTAATATCATATATAATATATATATAAATGATACTAAATAGTTGTGAGGGGAAATGATTTAAATCAAATTACATTGATTTGTGTGGCATTATTCCTCTTTACTCACAATCGATGGTTTTTACCCATTTTATCGAAGTATATATGGATTATTATTTTTACATTAACAAAATAACATCAAATAACATTAAAGATACTGATTTAATTATATAATACAAATAGAGTAATATTTTGAATATGAGTAATAATAAATAAATAAAATATATTCCCTGTAAATAATGTTACTTCTTCGTGGAACTACCTATTTAAGATTATTCATAAAGACTCCCTAGATATGTATTTTTGACCAATATAGGTCCCTTATGAATTGGGGAGGTATCTAAAGAAATATTTTTTTTGTTTAGTTTTAGAAGAAATGGAGATTGGATGTGCCTAATGGAGCTAATACGTGGTTCCATTTTTTAAGGGTGGTGGAGGGGAATTCAAGTAAATTTCCAAAAACATCAATAGTGGGAAGTCACCCTCATTCATAGTTTCACAAAAATTGAAAAATAATTTATTTCATGAGTTATAGGGATCCTAAAAATGTATAAAAATAAAAATATTAATGTTTTAAACATGTTATTTCATTTATATCATTAGTTCTCCCTCTGATAAACTAGTATTAACATTAATGGTCAGATCATATTTTTATTGATTTTTCTATTAATTATTAAAAAAAATATAGTTGAGAAATTATATGATATTAATTATTATTATTTGAAATAGTTATTCAATTTTATAAAAATAAATTCACATATGACTCCTAATATAATTAAAAATGAATCCTGTAAAATCAATTTGTCATGAAATTTATAATCCACACTAAGATGACTATATATTAAATATATGACAAGTAATAATATTGAAATGTATTTAAATTAATGTTTAAAAAAATTTGATTTCTACTCTCATTTTTTGTTTTTCAACGTTATGGATTATTTTTATTCAGTAACATTCAGAAATAATATGATCTTTAAAATACTTTTCAAAACAAATTTGTTATAAAGCCTATAAATTGACATATAATAAAATCTAGAATAAAGATTATTTAAATGAAATTAATATTATTAAATATAAATAAGTAATTATGTTACTTTTTCATCACATTTAAATAATAAAATAAATTTTAAATTATATAATTTATTAAGTATAAGTGGTAATTTTATCAAAAATCAATATTTTTAAGTATTCATTGAAATTCAGTATTTTCTAATAAATATTAAAATTTCTCCATAAAATAATATCGATATAATGATTTAAAAAAATTATTCTTATTTTAGAAAATAAATTTAAAAACGAATAAAAAATTTATTATAACATTTTCACACAATGATCAACAAAATACTTTTTTGAAGAAATTAAATTTATTTTTTTAATAAACTAACATTAATTAATGATGAATTCATATATTTTTTATAGTTTATCAACAAATAAATAAAATTTAGTAATTTTATAACTATTTCATGAAGTATAAAATCTTATTCAGATAATACCATCTTATAGACTATGTAATAACTGTCATATTTAAATAATATATTCGATGGGTTATCTAATATTAATGTTGTTTGTCACAATCATTATTAGATATGTAATTATTCTTTTAAATTCAAAGTGTATCACGTTACCAAATCTATTTAAAAAGGAATATTAGTTTGAAAATATGATAATTAAAATATTTTTGTTTTTTTTGTTATAGACACCATCAATAAATTACATCCTCTCCATTTAGACTATGCACTCTAAAATATGGGGTTTTATATTTGAAATTTACATTATTGAAAACACGCATCATATAAAGGGAAAATAGAAATTCAACATTAAAATGGATAATGGTATTAAAAATGTAATATTTAATAAAATGTAATTAATTTTTTCATTCAAGGGAATATTATTGGGATTTGGATGAAAGGATATGTATGATAAGTGAAAATAGTTATAGAAAGAGATAGATATCATTCATCAAAATAATGTGAATGATCAATAGAAAGTAGAAAACCAAATACCATTAATAATTAATGGGATAAGATACAATTAAATCTATTAATACAATGGTAATAAGATATAATTTTTTCAATATCATTTCCCTGAGATGTGGGATTATTTTTCTATCAAGATATAAAACACTGTTAAACTTACTTGCAAGATATATTTTTATTTTATAATAACAATTTGATCCTAATGTTCTGATATTTAGCAACTTCCATTCCATTTATATTTCCAAAAACGAATATCAATGGAGATTTTTTCTATGAAGGTATCCAAATATTCATCTAGATGATTAAATAATACACAAAATGAAAACATGATATTCCTCATGGTATTTATAAAAAAATGATTACAAAAAATCAACCCCAATAGGTAAATATAAAAAAATAGTCATTAATCCTCAATAATAACACCCAATGTTAAAGGTAATAATTATCCATCAAATTATTTCATTAAAAATAATTCATGTTATCCCATGTATCACATAGGACTTTGTTTGGTGAGACATATTTTCCACAATTAGGTTTTGTGTTCATGCGTCGTGGCCTTTTAGGAAGCAATGATTTGTCACCGAGTATTTCGGTAGTCTTCTTAAAAAACTATATTAACATAATTTTAATAATTTTATCCAATTCCGATAACCAATTACTAAGATAACATAAATGATAATATAAATAATAAAGCTATCAAATACCTAAAATATTGTGTCAAACAAACGTAAATTGATTCTTTTTTAAAGAATATTTTATTTTATTACACCAATGGTTTTATTTGCAACAATTTCATCGAAAATATTCATAAAAATCATGGACTCAAATCATATAAAACATCAAGGAAAATGGGATATTAAGACATTTAATTTATGATAATCCATAAAATCATAAACCCATGATATTATCCATAATTTTATATTTGATATTGTATTTATACATATATAATTCCAACATCAACACAATCATAGTAGTCTCATGATTCCTTTCACCAAAATAACATTGAAAAAATAATTCTAAAATTTTATTCTTGAATCACAATAAATAAATACATTTACCATTTGAAATTTAAGTAGGTCCTTACATGGTTCAGTAGTTAAACATTAAAATAAGGTGTTATCTCAAGTAGTTATCATGTTCACATTATTTATTTTAATTAACTCAAAAATGATTTTTTTGGAATACATTTAATTCTCGATATTGAATTCTTCATTATCAAAGGATTTTTTCTTCTCATGGACATTTTTTTAAAAAAAATAATATTTTCTTATTCTTTTGACACATTTTTATAGTTGTCACTTTTTACATTTCTTAAATGAAAAAAATTCAACCATTTTTGTACAAATTGTCTCTAACTCTTCAGATCTTAGGGGACTTCATCCATTTCGTATTTATAGGTTTTTGTTGTTAGTTATAGTATTTATTTTTGATGGTATATCTTGATAATAGGTTAATCATAATAAATATATCTATAGACACCATGAAATTTGTTTCATGAAATTCTTTGCAATTGAAGATGTATTTTTATGTGTCCTGACTCAAAATGACCTCAACGAAGCTTGAAATGTTTGTAGTGTGACTCCGCATTTATCATGGGGGTTAGTGATGGTAGCTAATGCACAGACATGAAGGTCAACACTACAGGTCGACACTGATCCCAAGCAGGGGTGCGGGGCACAACCCCCATGTTATGGAGCAATTTTTTTCTACTTCCATAAAGAGGCGCCCAAGATACCTTTGCGCAAACACCTGCACGCCCCCTTTCTGGACATGATTGATGTATTTGTTTTAGATAAGTCCTCAAAGTGTCACCTTAGAATATCCAAAACACCATAGATGCACAAGGTACTTGCATGCCCAAAATCCATTCCCCTAAGGCTTTTTTTTTTCCTATAAATATATCCTTGGGGGCTTCATTTGTAGAGACGAATTTCCCCGAAGACAAAATAATGCCATGGTCGCCCTAGTGCTTCCCCAAGTCCTCTAAAACATTCAAGTTATTTCATTATCAACTAAAGAGGAGGAATTGTGGGAGTATAATAGGATATAAGTTCATTTAGTGATTGAAATCTATTACACTTGTGTTCCTAAAGCACCCAAACCTCCCAAAATCAGAAACACATGTGCACCACCTATTCCTTTCACAAGAACATGAGCGTCGTTCTTCTGGGATCACTTGTGAATTCTTTTGAAGGCTTGAGCAATGTATCACCCAATTATTACAATACCTATTTTTTGTCACATAATGGAATATGAGATCTCTCACGTCTTCTTTGATGCTCATACATGTGTGCCCTTAACTACATGGGAGCCCCTATTTGATTCACTTGATTTCCTAAGTCTACAATCCATCATAACCTCCTCAATGTCATTCATGGTAAGGAATATTATTCATTATATCCCTTGTTTGAATGGGATTCTATTGAGACCAGCACAAAAATAAACCTAGATTATCAAACCAATGGGAAAGGCACAACAATGTGTCCTCTATTTGGGTTTTGACATTCGAAGTCACATCATTCCCACATTTGTTTTTCAATGGGGTTTGGATTCATGGTATGTCTATAGGTTTTTATATCCACAGTGGAATCTAACTTTCTCCCAGAAATAGTGGTAAAGAGTTTGTGATTTTTGAGAATTAGGGTTTAGGTGTTTACCTCTCCCTTGTCAAAGATATAGAACCACATGTCCCTAGACAGGAAGTTATGATTCACACATGCTTTTTCTACAAAAGAAAAGGATAAGTCTCCCTCTATTATGAGGAACAATTTTAGGGAATCCATTCTAGTGTAATACACAAACCATAATCCCTTCTTCCTTTCATTAGCCCCTTGTCCAATGTCAATAGAATAATGGAAGGGCATGTCCCCTCACCCTCTTCCTGGGCCACCTCGACCTCATCCATCTTAACCATTGTAGGCTTGCCCTCCTCCACTAGAAGTGGAATAAAAGTGTATGTTTTTGTTGAATATTTCACATAATCGTTTTTATCACATCGAGCATGACTCGTGTCGATTTGAGATTATTTATGATTACTACATATGCTCAAACACTCACTATAAGGAACTACAAGAACGATGATTCCTTTTCAACCCAGGATACAACAGAAGCCCTTTCAGGGCCCAAGCTCACATGATATAATCTTTAAGAATCCAAAACTTATTCCCTTAATCTGGGTATCCTCTATCGGAATAATCCCAAAATAAAACCCCCATATTATCAAGGAATTGTTTTCTTGAGGTAAGCCCAAACTCATTTCTCTCAAAAGACTATACTCTCCTAGAAGATGCATCAAATTATGTTTTCTTTGATTCCCATCCACATGGGATACATAGGAAGCCTCCCTGAGGATCAAACACCACTCTTCAAATCAAACATATTCATTTTGGGACAAATTCCCATCAGGGACAAATATTACATGGAAACTGATATTCATTCCAAGTAACTTGGGATTTTTATGAATAATTCCCATGCCAAATTTTGACTAAGAACCTATGGCTTAGATGCCCTTTCTACATGACATAAAACTGTTTGGTTAGTTCCTTATCAAAAGGCCTTAAAAGGAATGACATTTCCAATTAAGAAGCACCTAACTACGATTGTTCTGATTGTATTATCAAGGATTGACCTATTTCATGGGTATGATCCTAGTATGAAAAAAACATCATCTCAATAAATGAAAATAAATTTTAGAGTGCCCTGCTGACTGGCTTAATGACTAGTAACATCATAAAGATGATTAAAAGAATCTATATATAGTATATGAGAGGATACAATTAGTGGATAACTTCAAATACATACAGATATATCTATTAATGTAGAACCTTGAATACATAATAATGATTATAAATCATTCACATGTATAATAATAGATTGAAAATTCCAAGGAAAACATATTTTATACCTGGTTAATTAATAAGGACCAATGAAAATATATTAAATTTACAAAGATAGTCCCAGATTAGACAATAATTCCCCCCAAAAGGGAGTGATGAGTCTGACCTCCCATCATGTCATCCAATACATGTTCCCATTTATCATAAAATTCATACATATAGAATGCCTACCTTTGGTAAGATGTTCCCTTTTGGATAAATAACTGTTGGAAGTTTTTGGTTCTTCGAATAAATCCAATGGAAACCTCCTGGAAGGAGTGATTCATAAAATTTGGACACACATTTTAAGGAACTGCAAAACAAAAATAGTGAACCCGATATGAATACTTAACCTTTTTAATAATATAACACACCTAAAAGGCCCCCTAAATTGATAAAGTAATGATAAAAAAATTAATCAATCACACATGAATCCATATAATTGATTTATCTTTCATGGAGTTTAATTTTTTTTTCATTTTTTCCGCTGAACTCTCTTTAGTCCAAAATGGATTTCTTCAAGAAATGTTTTTTGAACTTCCCGATCGCTGCTCTGGAAAGATTATCATCCCATGAAGGATGCCATCTCCCACCCTGCATCTTCAACATTGGGTATCCAATATGTTGGTAATGGAGTATTTCCAACACGGTACAAACCCGACTTTGGAGGCTACCTGAACATCCCTCCAGGATAATAACAATCTCTGATCATCCAGTAAATGATGATCGGCGATTAAGAAGTAGACTGTTCCAACCACCATTTTCATCCGTTTTGGGTTCTTATCCCGGAAATGCATCCACCAGTCCCTATATTACTATAGTGTGGTTGATCAAGATGTAACTCAGGTCCTCATTTCAATGATACATGGATCCTTTATGAGGATTCCCACCAACAATCTTCACAAGAAGAATTGCGCGGTAGTGAAACCCCAAAATGATGGGGGTGTTGCCTCTCGACATTCGGCCCAGGTCTCTGAGACTCAAGATTGCAATAAAAATCACCAGGGAAAACATATGTTCAAAAGGGAGTAGTTTCTTACCTCTTCCCCTCTAAGATAAGTCCATTAACCTATCTTGAAGGAAAACAATGAGCAGACACATAAACTTGTTCATCCTAATTTTTCTATCCAATAGACTCGTCTACAAAAAACACCCCAATCCCATCATATAAATATTTTAGACTATTATAAACAGGTACATACACCTACTTACAAGTTATCAGCCTGTCAACATGCTCATCTGACTGTATTTATAGAAGCCTTCCAATCCAATGTGGTGGAAACTATATAACAGGAACATACACCTGCATACAATCCCCAATTCTTCCAGAAGAATCGTCTTCCGATATTGATGGAATTTGATCAACCATTATGTACTAGAAACAACCATCATGCACATACACATTTTAGAATTAGTCACGAATTTTAAAACCTTGTTTGGCAGCACTTGGAGAAGTTAGTTGGAAATCTCCTTAAAATATTATGGGGCCAAACCAAATATCTTCCCTCGTGAATGAGTACTGTCAATAACCTTTTATATGAAGAGGAGGACATGAGCAGGCACAAACAACTACTACATATATAGAATGGATTTATATTCCCGTTCCGGCTACTGAAGTCACCAAACATATCTTATCATTGGTGAAATAGAAATCATAAATTCCAACCCATATTCTGGAAGCAAGATAAGATATTAATAGAACTACATCAGTAGTACCAGGGGAACAAACACATGAATCTATCCCCACAAATGGGATGAAACATAGACATGTTATCCTGGAGAAGATACACACCTATATTCCAGTCCAAGAGGGTCATGGGGCATACTCTTACATATCATATATACAATAGGATCGGGAACATACCCTATTTACAATTAGAGGTAATCAGTCTGTTCTGATAACCAATCCATGACAGGCACCCACACCTTCACATGATTTCCAATTCTCTCAGCATGTGTCCCCAACTACATGTATGAGAATATTCATGAAAAATTCTCATCAAAAACAGTTGTAAAATCATGATTCAAACTAAACGTTGTCTTTTCTTAATGTTGGAGTTCATAAAACCCTTATACATGAATCTATTGCAACTCAAGATCATACCCTCACATTACCAAATGATGAGTGTAGTAACTGTAATTATGATGTTACCCATCTGAAACATTATCATAATGGCTTGCTTAATGAAAATTGAGTCAATCCAGAGATTCTATCTCTGGATGAGAACCACGACAACCCTCCATGTGGCCAGAAGACCAAAGAGTAAGAGGATTAATCCCATGCAATAATCCACCATGATAGTCCTCCCTATGATGGAATTCACTATGAAATTTCTCTCCATAGTATTATTTTTAATTTCCAAGATAGTTATATAAATGAAAATGTAGTGATGAGAAATCCCACCTATTTTAAGTCACTTGCAAACACAAGACCAGTCATGTGTGATGCCTTGTCATTGACAGGTGAAACACTTTCTCAAATAGATTACATCTTATGAAAATAGTCATTCACTGAACTTCCCATTGGTCATTTATCTTCTAATACAGAGTGTCCACTTTGGTCAGACCAAGTGGAGAAATCTCTAATAAAATATGATGAAGATTAGTTAAACATGGGATAAAGATTCGCTAACGGAGAAATAAAAGGCATGTTCTATCCTTTGGAGAATTCCAAATATAACATTCCATAATTGATGGCTGAATATTGAATTCCAGATATCTTCCTCAATATATGGAAGACTCTTCATCGTTTTACAACAAAATTTATACAATATATTGACTATAAAAATCTTGTAATGGTAAATGAAGGGTTGCAATGCCAAATTGACTTGGCATCTCTCTCAGTTTTCATACATCCAATGGTTGAAAAAAAGTAGAGAACCTTTTAGAATACTTGCCTCAATGTTATATATAGGTTATTCTAATTAATTAATGATTCCCCATATGGTGTTTGTATCAGTGGATGGGGTGAAAATGGAGTAATGCATTTCACAACACCATACAAATATAAATTTCCTCCAAATGTGGATTCATGGAATTTTATTTCCCACAACTGGTTACAACCAACATATTTTATATGTAATCAAATGTATGCTCAAGAAAAATCCTCAAATAGCTCTCATCATTTTCAAGATCAAGGAAAAGAATTTTTTCAGTTACTTTTTCATCAAGAATCTATGAATCTTTATAAGGCCTTCTATATAAGGGATTCTATCCATTATATAATGAAAATTTCTGAAATAGCACATTGATATTATGAAAGAGGTGATTTTAGTGGTTTTTGAATAATGAAATCTTCTAATGTCCAAAAAAAATTCATAAAATCATAAGAGAAGCTCCAAAAATGTCAGACATATCAGTTCGAGAGCCTACCAAGCTTGTGGGGCTGGGGCATCATTTAACTAAAAATATAAAATCATTAAACAATGTTCTATTATTTGAATAAGAAGAAGTGGAACAACCCCATCCTCCAAGGCTGGTGTTTTCTCCCGTCTACCATCCCGTCCATAATGGAATTCAGTTTTATCTCGATTTGGGATGAAACCACAAAGAAATCACACAATTGAACTATCCAAGTATTCTGTTCGGGTTACTATCTGTCACACATCTCTTAAGAATCCATCATAGAGAAGACTAGAGTCCCTTTAAATATAAAAAAGTAGTTGATCTTACAGTGATACTGACATAATTCCATCAATGCATTATGCGTTAGTAAATGTCATTAACACCATTACAGAAGATCCTCTAAAAAATGCATCCATTTTAGGGGATTCAGATAATGAAGATCATATCTATAAACTAGTACACACTAAAGAAAATGAAGAAGGTATATGTAACTGAAATATGAGGCTTACCTAATCGTGGTATGACTTCAAATAATGAACTCCCACCCCTTTGAAAGGCATATAATAAGGGGAAAGTTTAATTTAATAATGTATCTCACTTTTCCAATGGATAATGTCAATCTATTTTTCTTGGGGAGAAATTTTCACAGCAAGAAGAGGAGATGAAAGAGTTGAAAAGAAAAATACAGAGTTACATCATAGAATCGATTCTACTAGATGTACTCCCCCAGAAGATGTTCAACTCGCATAACCTGTAGGAGCTCCTTAGAAATAAGGATTTTTTGTAACTAAATATGCAGATAATGAATTCCCTCCATTGGGTAAACAGCCAAGGAATGATCAAACAAATCCTGATAAGCGTGTCCTCGTGGGTTATTCTAAGAAAATACCAGCACTATCACCAGTGTTTTTTATGGTCATTGAACCTACTCATTCTCTTGTTTTTTTACTTGCATAGGTTTCAGTTCATTCAGATATTCCCCAAAATCATTTGAATACAATTGAGGAATCAACAACTCACTTTGAACCTATAGAGGACAACATGCGCCTATTAAACTGGAAAAGGATACTTACCCATAATGGGTGGATCTGATATCTCCCCCACAAAATTTTGTGAAAACCACATTCTGATTCATTAATGGTTCGGGAAATCCAGAACAAGACGTATCACTTTTTTTTATCATTGTGATCCCATGATGAGAAGTCTTAAACAACAATATGTAGTAATTCTTATGTGTTTTTTTATTTAATTCAAGGACCAGCTTGGTTATGGTACAAAAGTTTTTACACTCTATCAATTATTGGATGGGAATGTCTTTGTCAAAAATTCCTTCTTCAATTCAGTTCATCATTACCGAAGAAGAAAATTTTTTGTCCTACAAATTGAAAACAATGGGTGAATGAAAGAGTTTCAGATTTTATTTCTCGATGGAATGGATTAATATATTCCTTAAGTCTGGAACTCCCTAAAGAAGAGTTTCTGCCAATTTTTGTGGAAAATATGAATGATGAGTGGCATACACCACTCATTACAGTAATATATACAGGAGGTTTTCATTACCTTACTACAATTTTTCATAACATAGATGATTATATTATAGAAACTAAAACTAAAACTAGTGTAATTCCATCAGCTCTGGGAAGGTGAATGTGGAAATCAGAGGCCGCTACTATAACTCTCAAGAAGGCACCTGTACCTTCCTCCATATCAAAACCTTCATCATATCGAAGGGATTCGCCTCCAGAGTGTCAACAATAATGACCATCTCATCAAGATGATAAAATTGATCAAAGGCAAAAAACGTTTAAGGAACTAAAAAGAAATGTTTTTTCATTCCAAAAATAACATGATCTCGGGTACTTCATCTCTTCTCTAGAGAACAATTTTGTTTAGTTACTAAGGCCAATGAAACCAAAATAAGAAGGAGTTGAAGATCTGCTGAATTATTTTCCCTTTCACTAAATGTTGGGGTATCCCATTTAGGAGTGTTTTTCTTTTTCAAAAACCTATGGAAAAAAAGGTAGACAATGGACAAGTGAACCTGAAAAGTCAGTCCGCTCAAGTAGTATGTGTTACTGCTACTGATCTAGAGGAAGATGGAAAATGTCCGGAAGATAAAAGTTAAGATATGCTGAAATATGATGATCAGATAATTTGGAAAATGATCCACCAAACTCATTCCATTCAATGAACATAGATTAAATAACCTATTATGTCTTCCTCCACTCCTGACACAGTAAAATCACCTTTATAAAAAGTTCAATATTCAATGAAATGAGGGGATCAATAGGAAAGAGACTAATGATAAAAAGAAAATCACATTTCAAGGCAACAAATGTCATTAAATTTTGAAAACATCATGCCATCTACATCAAAAGCATGGGCACCACCCCGACAAAGAGTATAAACCAGAATCAACCTATTAGGAAGAATATTCTTCTTCAGATGAATAGATCTTTTGATCTGTCAATGCCATCAACTTAATGGATCCTTATGCCAATGGTGATTTGGATAACAATGGGCCCGAGTTCATTTTAATAATTGGAGAACTAGAGAATGATTCCAAGGTCATGTATAAAAGGGATGACATGGGTATTCAAGAACCCACTACTAAAACTCTACCCCCTCTCAAACCATGTATGTGGCAGAATCTCATGGAAGAAATCTTCATTAGGCTCAAAAAGTGAAAATAGATTCTTCAATGCAAGAATAGTTAATTCCCAACATGATTATTTTGGGGGACTGATTAGAAGTAACACCATCTTCCCCTTTGTATGTGAATAAACTTAATCAGTCTAATCTACCAATGCCAGGAGTATTTTCATCTTCAACTATGAAACAAGGTACATCAACATCAGAAGCATCAAAATACAAGGCACATGTATAAGTGCATCTCCATACTAGAAAACCCTGACCATTGGAGAAAATGATTGATGTATTGAAATAGTTGTCCCAAGTACCGTCCAAGTTTTCAATTTTGTATGCCTTGATTCTGTCAAAAGATCTTCGAGAAGCACTTATTGAGGCTTTGTTAACTACTCAAGAGTTTTAAACTAATGTTGCTGCTACTGAAGTTTACTGTATAGAGAATTATCCTAAATAATGTCATGATATAAAATCTCTTACATATAATGATGATGATGTTGTTGTATAGGGACATATTAGACCTTTTTATCTATCTGGTAAGGTCAATGACATTAACATCTGATGATACTTCATTAATAATTTCCCCGGAGCCATCATCATTCATGTTTTTATACTCCACCGTTTGGGCCTTACTAAATCTGACTTATCTCCTTCTACTTTAATGATGAAATGATATGACAAGATTGTGCAACAACCAGTAGGTGACATTACACATAGAAGTCATTTTTTTATATCTAATGTCTAATTCATATTTCATGGTTGTTCATTAGGACACAGCCTTCAACATTATCCTTTGAAGGCCTTCACCTCATCAACAAGAAGCCATACAATCCTCATACAACTAATATCTTATGTAATTCTTAAATAGTTAAATCAGGATACTGTATGGTGACATGATTCAGTTTAAAATGTGACAATGTCAATACATTAAGGCTGAGTTTTTTCACATAAAGGGTATGAGGTCCATGAAAAAGGAGATAACAAAAGTGAATACTAAAAATTGAATAGAAAAGATCCCAGCAAACCCATTCATACATTAGAGTATACATTATGTGTTACCTAATAATAAAATTGTATATATAAACCCAAATCCAAGAACTCCCATAGTAACTTCCATAATATAAATTACAATAATCGAGCCTAACATAATGGGAGAAATTATTTATTTACTAAGCATTGATGGTAGCTTAAATGATGATCCCTTCATTTAGTCAACTAAAGTATAGAAAGTCTCTACATAATCCATCAGATTTGAATAATTAGTAGCAATTCTAGAGGAATTCAATGATATTTATACCCAATCCATCATCTCCTCATTATTACACTAGAAATACAAAACGACATCTATAGGATCAGAAATGGTGGACTCTTCTTCGGGATGCTTAAATACTGAATCCTCCCAAAACTGGAGAAGTTTTGGTTCATAATCAACTATGCATGTTGAAATATAAGAAGTAACATGTAATGATGAAGAAGAGTAATGTCTCTTAGTTTCTCCTCCTACATTTGAGGAAGGTGTCTCTACCACTGTGGATGAGCTCAAAGAACATCACATATTCAAGTAGGATGTAAGAAGATAACACCCATCTCATTCTTCCAAATTAGAATATTAAGTTTTTAAGATTATAAAGGAAAACATTGTTAGGGAAATTTAATATCCCAAATGATTTTCCAAAATTGTCCCAGTGAAAATGAAGAATGGTAAAATTAGATTTTTTGTTGATTTCAGAGATCATAAACACAATTTTCCAAAATATGATTTTCTAGTATGAATTATAGAGATTTTAATTGATAAATTAGATGGATATGAATCTCTTTTCTTCAAGTATGGAAACATTGGGTAAAATAGAATTTGTATTTCCCTAGAAGATGAAGAATCTACAGCCTTTGGATCCCCTCAAGGTGTGTTTTTCTATTGGGTAATGCCCTTAGGATTAAATATTTCAAGTGAAACATATCAATGTTCTATGCACCATATCTTCAAACCCATCATGGGTAATTTTTTTAAATGTTATGTAGATGATTTGGTGGTCCAATCTAGAGAAATTTCTAATCACATGGCCAATATAGAGACCATATTCAATAAACATCAAAAACACTGTTTAAGATGAACATCATGAAATGTTCATTCAAGGTAACCTTAGGAATGTTATTTGGCTTCATTGTACGCCATTGTGGTAAAAATGTTGATCTTAAGAAAACAAAATCATTCCTTGGTACGTCACCTCCTTGAAATATGAATTAATTAAGAGGAAATTATGGGAAAATGGCCTATATTCGGTGATTTATCACTAATTTGAAAGGTAAGTGTTTCCCCTTCACTAGATTAATGAAAACGGAGTCACCTATAAATGGAATTAAGACTTCCAAGAAGAATTTAAAACCCTCAAGAAATATATCATGAGTCCCATGGTATTAATTCCACCTTATGAAGAAAGACCACATAAACTATATGTGTCGGCTTTAGATTGATCAATGTGTGTCTTCCATGCCCCAAAAAACGATGTTGGGAATTAGAACAAGCATGAATATCACAGTCAGACAATTCTTGATGTAGAAACTCTGTATTCATGTATTGAAAAGTGCTGCATGGAATTAATCATTCCAGTTCAAAAATTGAGGCACTACGTGCAACATCATCAGGTCCAATTGATATCTCGTTATAACCTACTCAAATTTTTACTCAGTTATCCTATGCTTATAGGGCATCTAGTATGGTGGGCAGTAATATAGCATAGTTTGATAACAATTTTGTTCCCTATAAAGAAATAAAAGGCCTAGCTCTGGCCAACATTCTTGCTGAACATCAATCTATTGAAGATACATCATTTATTATTGAACGTCCTGATGAAATGGTATTCTCTATTCCAGATAATCCCCAAACATGGGAAATGTAAATTGATGGTTCCACCAAATGTCCAATTGAAAAGTGAATGGAAACCCCTAATCTCAATATAGATGGGTTAGGAATTGACCTTATCTCCCTAGAAAATGTCGTGTTTCTTTATTCCTTCCAATTATTAGAATGTGGTACCAACAATGGAGCATAATATCGATCCCTCATTCCAAGCAAGGAATTGTCACTTCAGGTGAAAGTAATCACTAGAAAGTGTAAGGTGATTTAGAATTGGTAATCAAACTGACCAAAAAGAAATATTCTATCAGAATAATAAGAGTTAATCTCTACTTGGGATTACGTTAGAGGGTTAATGTCTGAATTACCCTTAGAGTTGACATTGTATTAAATCATGTGATCAAAAAATTTCAATGTTGTTACACTGGCTAATTCCACTACAACCTTGGAAGATCCAAACCTGGATGAGAAAATCATTAGCATGGCACATCATTGTATAGTATCACTTCGTTTCCAATCCTGAATGGCAGAAATTAATGAAATTATCCCCACTTATGAGTTCTATGGTAATATCCAACTATAGAGAACACCCATCATAGAATATCATCAAAATGGAGCAATAACTCTAGTTAAGGATGAAAAATAAAAGATCTGATGATGAGTGGCCAATTTATCTCCTTATGATAATCCAGATCATCAAGATATCCTCTTAAAATGGGGATTTGATTAAATCATCTTCATATGTATTGATGTTGAAGAAACATTAGATTTCATGAAATAACTACATTCTGGATCATGTGGTTATCACTAGTCTAGGAAGATGCATTCTGATCAAATTTGAGGGCCTTCATAGATTTAGTCTTTAATGACACATGATTTCAAAGATTTCACTATGAAATTTCATCACTACCAAATGCATTTCAACTGCACTAATCAACCCCCGGAGTTTCTACATACATCTAAATACTCGTGGCCATTTTCCACATTGGGAATGGATGTAGTAGGACCTTATCCTCTAGCTACAGCTAAGCAGTTCATGTATATTCTTACTACTACATACTTCTTTTCTAAATGAGTTGAGGTAATTCCTCCCAATGAAGTCAGATCTAGAATCATTGTCAGTTTTTTTCAAATCTAACAACATCACTACATTTGTTGTCCCTCAACCTATATTAACGGATAGTGGCACCACTTTCTATTTTTTTGAGGTAATGAAGTTATATAAGGAGCACAATATCAAGTCTAACAATTAATCCCACTTCCATGCAGTGGCCAAGGTGCAGATAGGGTATTTTAAGAAGGCCTTATCAAATATACACTAGATTATTGTTGATAAAGATAAAAAATCATGGCCTGAAATACATTTTCATGCATTATGGCCTTCTCGAACTACTTCCCATACTTCCCCCAGGTAACCCCTTATCCATTGGTATATAGAATAGAAGCATTTTTTCCTATTAAAATGAAATTTCCATCACTCAGAGTTTCAATATGTGATAAATTGTTTATAGATGAGGGGACTCAGAAATAGTATAATGAGCTAGAATGGTTAGACGAATAAAGATTAGATACTTTTCATTATTTATAAGTCTATCAAATTATAATAGCCTGAGATTTTAACAAAAAATTTCACCTCTATTCCTTTCTTATAGGAAAATATGTATTGGTCCTTAGGACTCCAATGAAATCCGGAAAGAAACATCCATAACATGATCCAAAGTGTGATGGACCTTATTACATATATTAGGTATAATCAAATGAAGTATATGTCTTAATATCAATGGATGAAGAGCTTATTAAAACTCCAAACAATGTGACATTCTTGAATAAATACTTTGTGCAGTTACACATATCATCCTCACTACAAGATTGAAAACTGAAAATCCCCTAACATCCTCACTACGAGAGTGAAAACTGCACATCCCCCAAGTCCTATTAGTATGAAATTAAATTGCATGAAATCCATAAGTGTCCACACTGCATGATGTTAAAATGTGTAACATCTTTGTCATTGTCGCACGAAATTTAATTGCATGACACTATTTTTCCTCCTTACACAACATAAAATTATACAGTTAATGTCTTCTTTACTTAATGTTCGGTGTTTCCATTAGCAAGAATCATTGATATCTGTGCTACCCCTTATTTTCATGTGAGTCCATTTCCTCTATATGGCTGAATCTGGTCTACATAGGGAACTCATGTCAAGAACTATGTTTAGCTAAATTCACATCTATTTGATATTTTTTGAGAAGCATGGATCTACAATCATGGGCCCAGCTGCAATCAGAAAAAAAAACTTGTTTCCATTTTTCTTCTCTTTTATATGATATTGATTTATACATAGTTCTCTTTTCAGATAAAAGATTTGATTTCCATACAATCTTCTGTCTTAAATTTAATCAGTCTTCTAGAATGTGTTAAATCCCCTTGTCTCCCATGTCAAACTCGATTGGTGTGAGAAATGAAGGTTTAAAGAACTATATACAGATTGATTATCATCTATATAAGATACTCAGAGATGCCTATATATCTAGTAATGGGACCAACCATGATAAAAAAACCCATTTATTTATTATATAAAAATTAAACATGGATAGGGAATGTTCAACAAACTATGTATGGCTTGATTCTTCCCCCAGCAGGACATATAGTGACACTTGTGTTTTAACCATTAGTCTAGTTACAATAAATCATTATTTTCACATCATTTCATCTCTATACTTACTGCATGATGTTAAACATCATGGAAATATGACACCCATATTATTTACTTATGTCACCTTTTTCTTATAGTAGAAACACTTACTTCTCCTTGCTTCTCATACTGATCATAGATCATGTGGGATTAGGAATAGGGTAAAAGGATTATTTACATAAATAATGGGTCTCAATTTCTTATGGGGATAACAATATCCTCGCTGCATGACACAAAACTACATAGTTTAATGTCCTCGCTGCATGACTTTAAACTATATAGTAAAATTTCAATTCAAAGGAAACAAAGAATGTTTATATTTTATATATGAGTCAAATCGATGTAATCGCCGTCAAACTCTTGGCCAATACTGATTTAAATATTTCCTATTTGAATTGAGAATAACCCCCTTCAATATTTTACACTCTTTATCTGGAATATTTCAATATATTCATAATCTATCTAACGATTTTTTGTGATAGTGTTTCTAATATGTGAGTGCACTAATTTTTGACTATGTAGTATGTTCCCAGTGATGGCCTTGCATAAGTGGCTTACATAATGGGAACATAAGCCAAAATATGCCACTATATGGCTATGCAGCATATGCTACAGTTGGAACTACATAGTACAAGCCCCATAATGGGTTTTTCAAAATGATGATAACATCATTCTTGGTTATAGTGTCTTTGTCCCCTTCAAACATTGATAAAAATATAAAAGATTCTGTATTGTAAAATAGTCATTCATGTATATTTGTTTCCATTACCTTTCACTTGACCAGAATTTCTTCAAGATGATGGTTTACACATTTCCCTATAAATGTGTTCAATGAAACAAAAAATAACCTTGGAATCACTTTTCCACATATCATGTATTATTTCTATTTCTAGTTCTCGTTGTATGGATTAAAACTACAGACACCACACCTCCTATGTCTGATTCATACTATAGTAGAAGTCATATTACTATGATTCTTTGGAAATAATGGTTGTAAATACCATCTCCAAATTCAGGTACCTTTATCCATAAACCAAACTATGTTATTTGTGAAATATGAATCTCCATAACCATTCTATGGAATTTATCAATAGTAAAATTTCAAACTATTGAGAGCTCTCTGGCAAACCATTCAGTATGTTCCCATAGGTGGTGTTCCATAAAATTTGACTACATAATAGAATTATCATACTAACGATTCCAATATTTTGTTATGTTTCATATTCCCCAGTTGTCCCTACATAACAAAACCCCCATAATGGGTTTTTCAAATAATGTTAAGTTAGTTCATGAAAAAGACTTCTTCTAATACCTTTATCCTTTTTCCCATATCATTTTTCAGATCCCTAAATTCCCAAATCATAGTTTACATTTTTCCCTTCCATACCAGAATACTGAAATATGTTTCCTAATAAATAATAAAATTTTCTTGTAGAGTCTCATAACATTGTTCAAACCTATCAACATTAAATTAAATCCATACAATTTCTTAACAGCATGACATAAAACAACATTATATGATATCTGATATTCTCCTTTTTGAAAACATTTTACCATTCCCCATACATTAAATTTGTATAGAAATGGTTTACCTATTCCTGATATATGTTGGTATGAAATATCCCTTTCAATCTTAAAATTACCTTCCTTGGAAAAAAAATCACCCACAGTGGTCTCGAGTCGCACAAATTATATTTTACCTTGTCTATAAATCGTAAAATATCAAATTTCTGAGAGCACGTTTTCTTGACTATGAAGCGCATTCCCTTAGGTGGCTTGCATAATTTTATTACCTTATGGGCCTGTTAGTCTAAAGATGCCACTATTTTCCTATGCAGTATATTTCTTAGTTGTCCCTACATAAAACAACTCACGTAACAATTTTTTCAAATGATTGTTACTTTATTCATGGAAGAGACTCCCCTTATGTTGATTATTGATTTAAAATTGGGGACTATAAAATCATGACTCGTGATTCCCCTTGGAAATATTTAATAAATATTAGTTAAATTCCTAGTCATTGAGTTTTTTTGGGAACTCATTTCAAAATTTCTGGTAAAAGCTATTCGACATTAAAAAAATTTCCATTATAGTCCAACATGTATGATAATAAACTACGAACAACAACATACGTGGTACACTCTAGATTGGGAACTCGCAAAGAGAAATTTGAACAATAGTGGAGTCTCATTACACAAAATGTACATTTTGTATTATTTAGGAAGTATTGAGAATGAAAAGGTTAAAAGATACAATGTTTTTGGGTTTGTCTATATAACCAAAGTAAAAAATAATACCCAACAATTCAATAAACTATACTCTCCTATGATACCCATAGGACTATGTGGGATTTTATTCCCATCCACAAGGGAAATGTAGGAAGCATCATTGGGGTTGAAACCCAACAAATCAAATCAAACCTATTCTTCCTGGACCATATTCCTATTAGTGTCTAATTTTACTTGGAAACCCATATTCTTTCCATGTTCCTTGGGTGGATTAGGCATAAGTCCCATAAGAAACTTTTACTAATCACCTTTCTCTTTGATTTCCTGACTACATGACATTAAATTGTATGGTTATGTCTTTCTCACATGACCTTAAAAGGTATGATATGTCCCATTAAGAGACACCGAACTATGAGGGTTCTAATTCCTTTTATAAGGATACGTAGGTAACCCATTTCTTGGGTACAATCCCAATATCAAAACAATCCTTTAACTCCCTAGACGACAATAAAATCAAGAGTGCCTCACTGAGTGGCTTAAAAACTCGTATCACCATAAAGATGATTAAAAGGATATCTAAATCGTATATGGGAGGATACCATTGATAGAGAACCTCAAATACATATAGATATATCCATTAATGAAGAACATTGAATACATACTAATGATTCAAAATTTTACACATGTTAACAAGTAATTGCAAATACCAAAGGAAACTAATGTTATACTTGGTTAATTAATAAGGATTCATGAAAATATTTTAATTTTATAAAGAGAGTCATAGATTAGAAAATAATTACCCCCAAAAGGGTGTGATTAGACCAACCTCCCATCCTCTAAACAAATGCACATTCATATGTATCATAAAATTCAAACATAACGAATGCCTTCCTTTGAAAACTAATCCCTTTTGAATAAAGAACTATTGGAATTTTACAGTTCCATAAATAAATCCTATAATAACATCCTAGATGGTGTGATTCATAAAATTAGTACACATGTTTCAAGGAACTACGAAACAATATCTCTTACTCTAGTAATTAACCTATTTTTTACATAATCAGACCATTTTCTATAATATTCAACATTAACATTATTCCCTATTGTTCCATCCATTGATTAAAAACATAATGAGTTGTGTTATAAATAATAATCATATATTTAAAACTATATAACCATTTATATGATGTCCAAATAATGAAAAATTATTTTCAATCTATGACATTGTAGGTTAATTCTAGTTCATTCATTTCCATTATCTACTCAAATACATCAATATGGGTTGTAATGTATATTTGAATTATAAAAAGAATATCCCTTAAGATTTTAATACTTGGTGCGTAGTTGGTCTTGTACTCATGCACCTTGTGATGATCGAGTTTGATCATAAAGTGTCCTCTATTGATTATTTACCCCTAGGTATAACTGTAATATACCACAATCACATATAATATCTATCCAGGGATGTATTGATATAAAACATAAATATTATGTTCCCAATGAAACAATTGGGTTGTTCTTATATAATTATACACAATATATATCATATGGTTTTGTTCCCTAATCTACATTTTCAAAAATCTAGTTCTCATGGGTTCTATTAAAATTATTCTGGTTCCAAACATAATGAAATCAACCCCAATAACCTAATGTTTTTATTTAAATTACTATATTGGTAATAAATGAGGGACCATATATAAATGAAAAAAAGTAAATATTATTCTTGGAAAACAATATACATATGTGATTCTCTCATTACATTTAATAAAATGATTTACAACATATTTAGTGTAATAAATTTTCATCCAAGAACTCATTTAATGATTGTTGCTTCAGATATCATGGAAATGAAAAAAAAATTATAGTCGCCTTCGATGATCAGTAGGATATAATTAAATTAGATACTATGATGAATATGTAAGGAATAATAATTATGGAATCACGAATATAAAATGTCAAATATCTAAATACACTTAACAATTTATCTTTAACATAACTATCACAATTAGAAAATGCATAATCTCAATAGAATGGTAAACAACTAAACACACATGCCACATAATCAATAACTAGATAAAAAACACATCCAAGGATAATATAAATTCAAAAATAGCATGTATGGTAATAACTAAATTCTTAATTAATGAAATGATTAATATAATAATTCATTATATCATTCTTCATGATATATATTCTTCCAGGACCTTTCCACAAGATGGTTAAAAACTATGGGAAAAATCATTTAGTTAAAGCTTCCAGATTCCCGTGGTAAGACTATCTTTAATTCATGGGGATATATAACTGTTTTTCCACCCATAAATCCATTTAAATCACATTCCTCATATATCAAATTATCTATCGAATTTTTGAAAAAAATTACTTGTCAATAAATGAATGTATTCAACATGAAATATGAAATATATATATTTCTCATTCAATCAAATAAATTTAAATTTAAAACACCATAAGTAAAAAATGAAATATGGTATATGAAATAAGAATATATATGTTAAAAATGTGGATATTTGGAGGAAATGTAATATAAAATTATCACAAGAAATTGAATAATTCAAGGAAATAAAAATGAACATATAAATTAACCAAGAATGAGAATTCCACTACATTCCATAATCAAATAGATCATAAAAAATCCTGGAAAATAACATATATCATTAAATTACATCATATATGGATTTGATAATAATAATAATAATGTTTATTTATTGTTTATTAGTAGAGCTACCATAAAAATATCATTAAAAATATTTTTGTAGGCAATAAACCTTTATCATTGAAAATCTATTTTATAATACATTTTTGTTTATATTGTGATATCAATTTTCATTAAAATAAAATAAATAAAATATAATTAAAACTTATAAGAAATGTGTGTCCATGATGGCTATAATTTTCCATTCATGTCAAGTATGATACAACCTATATTCCTTTCAAATATTTTAATGAAATTTCGACACTACCTTTTTTGGAAATTGAAACAATATTTCCTTTTACTGTTTTAAAAAAATTATATTTTTAATATCAATTTAAAAAATCATAGTAAAACCATAAATTGGGTACTTTTTTAGTAAAAATGGATTCATAAAAAAATACATTAGTGCTAATAGAGAAATGGGGATTAGTTTATTAAACACATTTTGACAATCATTTTATGTACCAAACAGAGGAAAGTGGTAATATTACATAAAAACACCATGAATAATTAGAGGATAACAAAATGAATTTTTCTTGCTGCAAAATTATTAACTAATTTTCATTTAGGGAAATTGATTCATAAAACTAGTAATTTAATTGATATTTAAACAAAATCCTCTTTCCAATTTAGTATCTTTGGATTTTTAGGACCCGCAAGATAACTAACATCATGCAAAAAATTATATAACATGAAAATAATTTGATTCGCGGTATAAAACATTAAATAGAAACTAAATACACTACATAAAAGAATATAAATGTTTACAAATAAACCCAATAATATGTCCCAATGTTGACATTTTTAGATGACGGGCCTTAACTAAGATGAAATAATTGAAGACAAAATTAATGTGTGAATGAATTATTTCAATTAAATACAAATCATAATAATAAAATGGAAATACAACATAAGATTATAAAATTTAACTAAAAAAATAATATTATTATATCAAAGAAAATAAATATGTAATATAACCCTTTGAAAATAAATTGAGTAATGAAATTCATTACCATTTGGTAATTTTCATTTAAAATCTCCATGGAATAAATAATTGAAAATTAAAATTAAAATTTAATGAATTATAATTTATTAATGATTTCACATGGAAAAGGGAAATTATATACATAATATATGATAAAATAGTTTAATAAAATTACAATATGCCTCAATAAAAAGAAATTGAAAAAAGATCCTTAACTTGAGTCTCTCCTTTTTTATGTATGAATTTTATATCTATTATAATAATAGAATATAAATAATTTTTTTGCTGATGATAAATTTATATCTTTAGTACCTTATAAATATACAATTTACATAATTTATTTTATTAATTTATTTAATTTCATAACCTATTATATCCCTAATATGGGTTTTGTTTATGATTGGTTTATAACATCAAAAAGGTGTTAGTATATTAACAAAATTCCACGAGGTCATTATCCCTTCATCTCCCAGATAATGATCCAGAAATTATGATTATTTGTATACATAAATTATCCTTTTAATTACATCTTGGAAGTATGGTTATGAAAACATTAACTACATGACAATTATTTAGATGGTGGGTCATACAAATTCATGAGTAAAACATTCAATTTTCAAAGAAAATTATTGAAATCAGGCATTTAACACCATGAAATTATATAATATAAACATCATATTTGATTGTGTGTATAAAACTAAAAACCAATTTTAGAATAGAATATAACACCTTATAAATTATTATATATTTTATATTAAATAAATTTATTCACTTAATTATATATCATTACACACAATAGTAGTTTTATCTTATATTATATGAAGAGTAGAGTTTATCATTTGATACATTTAACAATGACATTAAATGGAAATTGATAAACTAATAAAATATTATTTATGAATTACAATTATAACCGAGAACTTAAATTATACAGTATTATTTGAATTAAATTGTGAAAAAAGATTATTTTTCACACACATATTATTTATCAACTAATTATTAATTAATAGATGAATCATTTTGAAGAAATTGTAATGTTTTCGGAAAAATGTATTTTTCTAAAATATGGATTAATAATGCTCTCGACACATAATTGAAATTAATTATTAACAATTTGTAAAATTAATATATAAAACTAAACTTACAATTTTAAATCAGTATAAAATATTATCTTAGAGTGATTTTTTTCGTATTTTTCTGAAAATAATTTTTTTATGATGAAAATTAAAAAATTAGGAAATTAAATTGAAAACTGCCTTTTCTTTTAAATAATTTATAATGATAAATTATATTTATAATTATATTAATAGATACTTTTTAATAAATTACTCTTATATGGTTTTTTAGTTAAATATATGTTACCATTGTGACATATAAAAAATGTGGGAGAACTAAATTATTCTCAATAATTCCAAATGGGTCATCCCTCCCACTTAAAAAGGCCACCACCTCTCATATCTTCTTCACACATTCACACCCATGAAGAATTAAAAATTCCAAAACAAATCACATACCAAAATAGACAATAACATCTAAATTGTAAATTTTTTTGTATATTACCAACATCGAATTGATTAATTAAAAATCTAATAGGGATACCAAAAAAAGATAATGTTCCTGAATGAGAATTGTTATTTTTATTCATTCACTACCACGTTGAATTATTATTTATCAATTAGGGTATAATAGACATATTATTATATATACGCTATAATATTTTAATAATATTATCCTGACCTTCAACTGTATCGACATCCATAAAATTTGTTACAAAATCATAGTTCAAGAGTTTGTTTCCCTACTCCCCCATGAACTAATGCCATTCGTTTTTCATTGCCACCTTCCACGATTTGATATTATGATTTATATATAGAATATAAATGATATTTATATAATTCGTATACTTAATACTTCTTTATAAGATATATATATATATATTACATTCCATTTCATAAGGGATATGATAATGTCACTCTTGAGTACAATGGAAAACCTCCACATAAAACGATGTGATTTACATTTCACAAATTATTTGGGTCAAATATAATAATGTAATAGATAATGATTATATGTGATATACATGAATAATTTATGATATTATTGAATAATATATCATTTTATATGGATAATATGTATAATTTATTTCTCACCATTTGACTCACTTAATTACTATAACTTCACTCATTTATGTATAGGGTATCGTGTTCACAAAGTGTTGTGACAGTCATTTCATCACCTCACCACATGGATGGTATATATAAATATATTATATATAAAATATAATATATATATAATTATGAATTTATAATATATATATTTACCATTTTTTCATAATAGTAATTGAATAATTGAAGTGTCACTCATGCGTATGTATAACCTACAATCTCCTTGATAGTAAAATACATCAGTTTTCATAAAAATATTTTCTTCTCAGATTTAAAAGTAAAATTGATTTAATATATGATAATTTTGTAATGATTATTATTCTTCAAGTGATATTACTATATAATATGTGAATCAACTAGATATTCCATGATGAAACAGACATGGGAAAACAAGAAAATTAACACCCAGAAGAAAGCAAATCTGTAAATATTGTTAATGAATGTGTAATAAGATTTAATAAATTGAACATATATTATATTACAAATAATATTATTGTTATGGAATAATTTAATATCATGTTTAAAGTTGCAATATAGTAATTTATATCATGTTCAATATAAATAAATCATGAGGTAAGGTATTTCATAACACAATTTGTTTTTGTAAGGTTATCCCTCTATATAATTGATTACATATTGTAATTTAGGTATAATAAATTTGGTTACCATAATTTAAATTTTATTTATTATTTATTATTTAAATTTAAATAGACTTTTAAGTAATATATTTTTTGCTACTTCAATGTTATGATCATGGTAAATGTTTGTTTCCAAATCTCATATTGATTGATATTGTTTTCTCTTGATTTTTAATTGATGAAAATAATTTAACCATTTCATAATAAACACATTTTATTTTCATATAATTTATTTATTCATGAAATTTTATTGTAATATTACCATTTACACTATTTTTTATATAAATAAATTCATTTTTTTAATTATGACTTAAATTCAATCGTCCTACGGATATATATTTTCTTCCAAAACCATGTTTTTTAAAAAAACATCAACTTTTTTTAAATAAATTCACAATTAGTTATAAACGATAGATTAAAATATTTTATTATATATATATTTTTTAAAATTATTCTCATTCCTTTTACTAAAAATTATAATTTTTTTATTAATGAAAATGTCAAATGAATCTCCTTTTTTTCAGACAGTGCTCTTTTCTAATCATTTTAATGTGAAAATGTAATTTCTATTTTAACTCAATGTCACATACATACTTAACCAAAATCATAACCTTTATTTCATTGATTATACATTTTAAATTTTATGACGAGATATTTAATGGAATTTTTTAAAAGTTTTTTTCAAAGAAAAATGTTTTCTAAATGTTTTCCAAAAAGAAAACAAAATTTTCAACATGAATGTTTTAAATATATTTTATGGTATGCCTATTTATATATGAATACTAAACTTTATTCCAAATATAAAGGGTATATGTCATATTAACACTATCCTTTTTATTTATAAGGATGTTTTATAATCATCTTGAAAAAATTAATGAACTGAAATTCTCATTTGTGATTCATTAATATTGAAATAAATATTATCATGAAATATTCACTTTCCAACCATCATTTGAATTTAAAATTCCCCCTAATAAACCCATTATATAACATGTATATTTTTATTATCCTGCCTATATTTCAATTCTGAATATGGTGTTCTACATTGAATGTCAATATTTTTTCCAGGGAAATAATGATAAATATGTATTTGTTACTAAATACTAATTATGAATTAAATATAACATTAAATATATAAGTAATTCATTAAAATTATAGTTGCGGGTAGTGTTGTGTTTAATATATCCACTTGATGAGTTGGTAGGCTTCATGAGACATTGAAGTTATTTTAGTATTAAATGAACTTATACCTATAAAATAGTTTTTCTTGTGAATGGTGTTGATATAAGAGTTATCATGATTCATGTAATAATGGAATCTAATAATTATGACTTTCCATTATTAATAAGTCAATCATTAAAATCCACAATTTTTTCAAAGAGATATTGCATCTAAATGTAATTCATTCTCTATTATTTGTTATACTTATTATGCTTTCAATTATTAACTATTATATATTTATTATGCACGATCTAGTTGTGGTATTATTTTTATTGATTGAAGGCATGTGGTTCCAGTTATGTTCTAACACATTCATTATTCTAGTCAATTATTAAATGTAATAAGTTTTTAAATATTTTACATTACACATTGTTCATTCCTTATTGAGTATAATTCAATTATTCATAATATCTCCAATTATACATATCCCTTACTAATAATTTCATCTCACCTTAATTATTCTCCATTCATAAGAATACATAAAATGTATTGTGTCTGTTATGAAAGGAAATTTTTTAGGTAATAATGACATTCTCAAGAAAATTATATTATAATTTTTTAATTCGAATGTAATGTAAGAATCAAGTTTGTATCTAGTTTTCTAATACTATTATGAAATTTTATCCTTCATGATGATATTACATATAAGTTTTTATAATTTTATAAATCAAGAAAAAACTCTATGATACATGGAGTTAGTTCAAAAAAACATGGAATTATATTATGTTCATTAGAAACCTTTTAATGTTTATTTAGAATATTATATATTTGGTAACATAAAATTATAATATACATTAATGATATGTATATAAGCATACTAATGTTTTGTTAATGATTTTATTTTGAAGGATTTCATAAAAATCCATCCCTATGTGGACAAAAAAGTGTACATGGTTATATCAAATATATACCTTGGTGTAATAACTCAAAAAAAGGTACATTAGACTTTCCATGATTGTTCCTCACTTAATGATACTAGGATTTATTGTGAACCTTGTTTTACACTTCAGGGGGATATTCTTAGGATAATTCATATTTTATTTTCAAACTATTATGATGAATTTAATAATATAATGACAATGAATTAGCTAGTTTAAGCATTAAGTGTCATATATTGAATAATATGTTCCTCTATATAATGGGAACATGTTTTTAGTGTATAAAAATGATTATAAGGTAATGAATTATCAAGTAAGAAATTAGTGAGGTGGAAGGTAATAAAACTCATCCAGGTGATCATTTTATATTTTATTCTCTTAAATGTGGAGAATTGGGGAAAATCAGAGTCAATTACCTCAAATAAATATTAACAATAATGAAAAATAGGTATTAATAAGTGAATATAATAAAAGAAAAATTTATCTATTTTTATTTAATTACTAACATTTTATATGTATTTTTCTCAAGATATTTTCTTTTTAAGAATCATGAAACATATAAAGACTGTGTTGGATTTTAAAATAATATATTGATTCATTATATTAATAGTTATGGATACCATTATGGGATAATAATTTTAATTATTATCAAATGTTGGAATTCATTAAACCTTATTTAGGTGTTATATGATTGGAATCTACAACGGTTAATTAAATATTAGATAAATTATTATCAATTATATGTTTTAGTAAAACATTTATTTTTTCAACAATGACATTATATAGGTATAAAGTCACTAAAAATATTTCTGGGTAATATATTCATTAATGAAATTTTCATAACAGTTAAATAATATTATTTTAATAATTCTTTGAAAAAATTTTATTGAAAAAATAATAAAAGGGTTATTTAATGATTATGTTTATTTCAATAATGTAGATAATATTATTTTTGAAATGTTTATTGGAACTATATTATTACTTTTTAGTAAAAAAAACCAATATGTTGTTTGACAACCCATCACATCCAAAAAGGCCATGGTGCTTGAACCCATGACCTGAGGAGGATAAAGGATTAAGGCTTATCATTAGCCTATGTAATGTTCTAGTGAATATGTTATTATTTTTAGATAAATAATTTGATGTG